>CM053783.1:508771990-510031365 GCA_028749045.1 Cupressus sempervirens
TGTCCTATCTCTCTAGGACAAATGGTTTAAGGGTTTGGGATTTGGACTTGAGAATTTATCTCGCCTCTCTTACCATTGAGATAGTGTGATAGGGTACGCTCATCCTAGCAAGTTAGGGAAGTTGATACCCAGTACCTACAACCTACATAAAAATCATGCATGTACATACAATATTTATAATGCTAAGCTAAATAGGCAATGGTAGGAAGTGGTACATTATGTAGATCCCGACTAGCAGTTGACTACGACTCTCTTCCTTAACCACATCAGAAACACCATACATAAGAATAAACATGCACACCATACACATGCAAGTATGGGGTAAGTATCCATAATAAAACACATGTTATAATAAACCATCTAACTAATCATCATCAATAACTAGAAATCATGTAATAATCATCATGCATACATGAAATGCAGAGTCTAAATAATCCCATCATACATCAATTGAATCCATAACATAATGTTTGATAGTCTCGAAACAATGCTACGAATCAATCAACATAAAACTAGTCTAACATAGTCTGACAATAATAGTAACAATGTGTCCAGAAAAAGGTAAACAAGGGCAAGCACTACATCCACCCCCCCTTAGATTAGGCTTACTCCTGGAAGCCTACAAACAAGTAGGGATATAACTCTCATAATCTAGTTGCATCCTCCCATGTAGCTAAAGAATCATTAGTAGGGTCCCATTGGACCCTTACCTGCTTGATGGTTCGACCCCGAAGGGTCAACTCCCATTGCTCCAGAATACGAACTGGCTCCAAAGCTAGTTGCCTGTCCTCTACCTACAATGCATTCCAATAAAGAACATGTACAACATTAGGAATATACTGCCTAAGTACTGAAACATGGAAAACATCATGAATGCAAGCTAGGCTGGGCGGTACAGCAAGGCAGTAAGCAATTGGGCTAATCCTCTCAAGAATCTCGAATAGTCCCACAAAGTGAGGTGCTAGCTTTGAACCCTTTCTCTAATGGATCGGAATCTTCCGTGGATGCACTCTCAAGAAAATCTTATCTCCCACAGCAAATTGCTTATCTGTCCTATGTGCATCGGCATACTTTTTCTGTCTATCCTGTGCTATAGTCAAGTGCTCGTAGATACGCACTACCTGTTGCTCCATATCACGAAGCACCTCAGGGCCCAACAAGATGCAATCCTCAAGACTATCCCAACTCAAAGTTGTACGAAAAGGACGTCCATATAAAGCTTGAAAAGGCACCATGCCAATAGAACTATGATACTCGTTGTTGTAGGCAAACTCCACTAGGTAGAGATAATCCTCTCAATGTGTCTGCCTATCCATCACATAAATCCTTAACATATCTTCCAAAACTTGGTTCACCCTCTCTGTCTAACCATCTATCTCTGGGTGATATGCCAAACTGAAATTCAATTGTGCTCCAAGCTCATGTTGCAGTGATGTCCAGAATGTGGATGTGAATACAGGATCCCTATCTGAAATGATCTTTCAGGGAATACCATGTATTCTCACAATGTCATGCATGAAGACATTAGCTATAGAAGCTACCATGTAGGAAGACCTAATTGGTGAAAAATGTGCCACCTTAGTCAACTGATCAATAGTGACCATGATAGCATCATGACGATGAACAATCATAGGTAATCCTACTATGAAGTCCATAGAGATGATGTCCCACTTCCATGAAGGAATGAGATTTGGTTGCAAAAGTCTTGCCGAGTGTTGGTGTTCTACCTTAACTCTCTGACACTCAAGAAACCTAGCCACATAATTAGTAGTGTCTTCCTTCATCTCGGACCAATAGAATAAACACCACAAATCAGCATGCATCTTCTTGACACCTGGATGTGCCGAGTAGGGTGTACGATGTGCCTCTACTAGAATAAAGGTGCGAATCTCATCTAGTAATGGCACATAAATCCTTCCTGAAAGTCTCAAAAGACCATCTAATTCTTGGACATAGCCTACAAACTTACCCTCCAAAGGTCTTCTTGAATCTAGCTCTCTACACACTTCCTGGTACCAAGAATCTATAGAAAGTGCCTGAAGAATCTAACTCCTGAAATCAACACTAAGAGTCATAGATGATATCACATGTCTCCTATGACTCAAAGCATCTATCACCACATTCTCCTTTCCCTAAATTTACTTTACCTCAAAATCATACTCACATAGAAATTCCATCCAACGCCTTTGGTGAGCATTCAAATTAGGCTGCATGAAAATGTACTGAAGACTACAATGATCACTATGTAGCTCAAATCTATGCCCAACAAGAAATGTCTCGACCTTTTCAAAGCATGAACTACCATTTCTAACTCAAGATAATGCGTAGGATAATTTAGCTCATGATCCTCGAGCTTGCATGATTCATACGCAATCACCCATCCATTCTGCATCAAAATTGCCCCAATCCCTTCTAGATAAGTATCTGTGCACACCATAAAATCCCCTTTTGAATCAAGTACTGCATAGATCAGTGCACTGGTCAAAAGTTCTTTGAGCTTCTAAAATGCTTCCTTGCATTTCTTTATCCAAATAAATTTCTTTCCTTTACTCTGAAGAGAAGTGATAGGATGCACTATTCTGGAGAAGTTTTGGACAAATCTGTGAGAATAACTAGCTAGACCCATGAAACTATGAATCTTTGACACATTAGTCAGTGTAGGCCAATCTACTATTGCCTGAATCTTTGTAGGGTCCACTAAAATACCATCACCTAAAATGACATGCCCTAAATACTGAATCTCTAACTTGAAAAAGTCACACTTAGCTTCATTGGCATTAAGCTAATTGTCTCTTAAGCACTGTAAAATCAATCGCAAGTGTTCCTCATGCTCCTCCTAAGACTTAGAATATATCAATATATCATCAAGAAACAAAAGCACAAACATATCAAGATATGATCGAAACACCCCATTCATCAAACTCATGAAAACCGATGGAGCATTAGTCAACCCAAAAGGTACCACTGTGAACTCATAATGCCCATAGCGAGTTCGAAAGGTGGTCTTGTGAATGTTAGCTTCCTTAATGTGAAGCTGGTGGTATCCTGACTTAAGGTCAATCTTGGAGAATACTGTAGCTCCCTTGATCTGATCAAATAAGTCCTCAACCCTAGGCAGAGGATACCTATTCTTAATGGTCACCTTATTTAGCTGCCTGTAATCAATACAAAGGCGCAAAAAACCATCTTTCTTTTTCACAAAGAGCACTGGAGCTCCCCATGGTGACACACTAGGTCAAATGCTCCCTTTGGCCAAAAGTTCCTCTAGCTAAAGATGCAACTCACCCAATTCCTATGTAGTCATACGATAAGGAGCTTTAGAGATAGGCTCCGCTCCAGGAATCAGATCAATGCTGAAATCGATGTCCATTTTCGAAGGCATGCCTGGAATCTCACTTGGAAAGACATCTACGTACTCCTCTAAAATCAAGTGATCTAAAGTCTTCCTCATCGAATCTTCCTCATCAAGATCATTTACCATAATAGCAAATATCTGACATCCCTTATGGAAACTTTGCTTCAATTGCATAGCAAAAATCATCCGTAAAGATATAGGCCTTGGTATCCCAACAATATTCACATTATTCCCTTGGTCATCTTGGCACATAATAATCTTCTTCTTGTAATCTATACTAGCTTTATGAGATCCAAGCCAGTCCATACCCAAAACCACATTGTAGGAACCAAGGGGTATAACCCAAAGGTCAACCACAGTATCAAATCCTCCTAAGCTAAGCCCACACTTATGAACTATAGAATTTGTGGAGACCTTAATACCTGAGGCTAGTTCCACTTGCCAACCATGATCTTGCTTCACCGCATCTAGCTTACACCTAGGAATAATAGATGGAGAAATAAATGAATTTCTAGCTCCTGAACCAAACAACATTGAAATTGATGTACCTCGAATAGCTCCTGTGGTTTCAACCACTATTCCTTGATGATCTGCCTGACGATGATTTACTGTTGCAAACACTCTATGAGCTCTTCCTGCATCTCCTACTATAGGCTCAGATGTTGTTGTCCTAGGGCCTGAATACTAAGGTGCTCGTTGTGGACAGCTAGCTACAAAATGTCTGATCTGCCCACATGAAAAGAATCCTATATTTCTGCCAGAACCTCTACCCATAGGTGGTGCATTTGATTGTTGACGATTGTTCCTGCTAACAAAAGACTGACTACTCTGAGCTGGCTAATTGGGTTGATTTCATTTATTGCACTAAGCATTGTAGTTGTTCTTGGAGTTAGAACCTTTGCCACCACCTTGAGCTTGAGAATTTGGTCCCTTCTGCTGCTATGTCTACTGAGACTACTGCTGAAATTGTTTCCCCTTAGAAAAAGGAGGCTTCCTATTTCCACCTGAATTGTAGTTGCCTTTAGATCTTGATGCTGCAGGTGCTCCTACAAAACCTCCCTGACCAAGGTTGACACTTTGTTCAACAAGGATGGCTCCCCATATTGCATCCTTGAGGGTTTTTGGCTCAAATGCCTTGACACCACCAATTATACAGTTTTTCAAACCTCTAATAAAGTGCTGTGCCAACTGAGCTGAGTTGTCACTAAATCCTGAAAAAGACATAAGCTTATAAAATTTTTGCTCATACTCTATCACTGTCATAGAATATTTCTTGAGATTATGGAACTCATCTGCCCTCTACTGCTTCCATTCCTTTGGTAGGAATCATTCGTGGAAACTCTCTAAGAATAACTCCCAAGTGACACTGCTCATATCTATACCTAGCTTCTTTTCCTCAATTTTCCACCAAGTGGTCCCAAAATTCTCCAAATTGGTAATGGAAAATCTTGCCTTAACATTCCTGTCAAAGTCCTGCATAGCGAAAATCCTATCAAGGGTGATAAGCCATTGTTTGGCCACATAACCAAAACCTTTCCTGTTAAAGGGCCTGACCTTGGATCTGGAAAGGTCCTTCGTCTAAGTAGACACAATGGATCTCTATCGATCCTTTCGAGGGCTCCTAGACCTGGGTCTATTCTCTTGTTCTATCTGATGTGTTTTATGTTGTTCATGAGCAGGATGTAGATGATCAAGAATGGTCTGCATCATCTATCTCAAGTTAACCTCCTAAGACTCGGCTTGGTCCTCTGTATGGCTCTCTTCTTGCTGCTTACTAGCATGCTCTCCTTCACTCTCTTCATGAGTAGATTCTCCACAGACAGACTCATGGACACTGATAGCTCTGCCATGACCATGACCTCTACCATGGCCTCTAATAGAAGACCTACTCCCAGATACCATCCTACAATAGTACAAGTACTATTACAACCAAAAGACACATGTTTGCAATAGACTAAGTTCAATTTTAGTTTTACCTATATTTAGGTTTAAGTATAATTTTCAGGTTTGAAACCTAAGTGTTGGAGTATGAAATATATGCAAGTAACAGTTTTTAAGTTCTTTTTCAATTCACCTAGTTTCAAATTTGAAAGAGATACACATAAAAGTTTAAAGTCCTTGTTTGTTCCAAAATACCCAGAGCTCCCAATGTAGAAACTCAGGCTCTGATACCAAATGTAATGCCCCACCAAGGGATCCAAAGAATTAACCTAAAGTTTCACTAAGTTTGGTAGTATTTTTTTTTAAAACATGGGAGTAAAACCATTTATAACTTATGCATAGTAACGGAAGCAATAGTAACAATCCAAATGAAAGTAAACATAAACATATATAACAGGTTACATTCTTTATGGATCCCTTAACGTTGAATCACATCTAATTTATTTATTCATCTAACATCACATCCTCATGAAATAATAATGATACATCCAACATACTTAAACAATATACAAGTGTCCTTTTAGAATTACATTTCAGATTGCTCAATCATCCACTATACATGTAACAAGGTATGAAAGGCCTAAAAGAATATACATTTGTGAAAATAAAGTATATCATCATTCTAATTCTAATCCATGATGCAATAACATAAATGAAACCATACACCATACATGATACATCATCATAAGAGATAACCATAAGTAATAAAAAATAATTAACTAAGTGCACGGTTCCTCCCAACCATTAATAGCATCATTAGATCATTATGGGTCCTAGCCATTCCTCTGTGCGTAACATTCCAAATCACCGAAGAGATCATCAGTATTAACATAGTAGGAATGTCACTCCTATAAACATACTACATCATATGCAAAAATTAATCTAATATACAAAGTAAAGCATAAGATAACATCATCTAACATATGCAAATCATCAATATAAGGATACATATCCACCATCATAATCCAAGAATGCATCAACCATGGTGTCTCAAACGGATCTCAAATGATAAGAGTAATATAGCACTACCACCTGACCATGTGGAACCTAAGTGGTCCACTCCCACCGCGTTGAGGAGATAATCTCAAGTCCCAAACAGGTTATCAAAATCACATAGCATAAATACTCTCTAAGTCTAGGAATCCTAAAAGTATACTAACTCAAAGGTTCCAATCACAAACCAACATCTAATCCCAGAGGCACACAAAGACATGTAGGAAACCTACTATGAAAGCAAGAAAGTGTCATCGCATGTATCATGCTAGAGTTACCCTGGTAGTCTCCCAATAGACCCTGGCCCCCTAGTGATCCCTGTGTGGCCACTAGTATTCTCTCATATAGACGAGGCATACTACGGAATGCAAGGTCACAACCAAGCATTCTCTCTACTCCCATCCTAGTCTGTACTAGCACTTGAGGCATGGGCGAGAACAAAACAATTATCTTTTTAGGTTCATTTAGTTAGTCTTAGGTGTGAATGTTTTCACTTATTAAGGAAACTTACAATGAGTTACCCTAGCAGCCTCTTAGGGCCCCGACCCCCATTGCAAGCCACTTCCTGACACTACAAGTAGATAACCTACAAAATCACAAAAGATAATCCACAATATAAATATCAAATCTTCATGAGTCAACTGAAAAGCATCATAGATAATCATGACCACAATAGTTCTCTATTGGCAACTGAAGGTATCCCTGATAATCACAACAATCATTGGTTCTTAATAAGTAACCAAAAGTATCTCAAAATAATACTAATCGAAGACTCCAAAATGGTTGAGTCAAAACATGTCACAACATGACATCATCAAGATCAAATAACAATTTCAATTCCATCAAATGACTAGAAAGTAACTCAAGTATAATTGATCGATGACTCAAAATGGTTAAGTCGAATGTCTCATACATATGAATCTCAACTTCACACAAGAAGACTGGAAAGCAATTAACAATCAGTAAATACAACATCTCATAGAGCATACCATCACATAACCATGGTTGGGTTTATAAAGATCAAAATCAAGACATCATCATGACATCAAAATCATAACCCCTGAGCCTCTGGTAGACATCCTATAACTGGTCAACACTAGTCAACCCAAAAAAATCCAAAATAGAAGCATAGAGAAAATGCAATGCAAGCACATGTTTTGCTTTGTTTAAAATTACATAGTTGAATAAAGTGTGGAGGTCTCAGTTTTCGTTTTTAGATTTAGATATTGAGTGGAGAAATTCATACATTTACCTAACCCATATATATGTTTGGTAGATAAGATACTTTCCCCATAACCCATTAATATTTGAAGATATAATATTCGAAAAAGACCCCCATCGTTTTCACATAAAAAGAAATTCAATACAAACAAACAATTAATCACCCTTCGTTTAAACATGATTGAATTCGATTTATATTATTAAAATATTATCAATTGTTTAAAGAAATATTTCATTAATCAAATTTTATTAATAAATATATCTATATTAACATTTAACATTATATAATAATTTATATCTAATAATATACATAATAAACATTAACTAAAAATTATTAATATAACATTAAATGAAATATATTTAAAACCAATACATAAAAACAAAATTTGGAACGCATAACATATAGCATTTATTTAAAAAGGCCACTGCCTTTATGGTGGAGCTGTGTGGCCCTGCCTGTTGTCGCAGGGCCTAAGACGACAGTCGCAATACCTGCGACCGCAAGCACGGAAGCTGCAGCTAGGCAATGGGTACGGGCTTCACCCTCCCTTGCTCAATTTTTTTTTTTAATAACATTTTTCATAAAAAATGTTTTCTATGTATATATATATATATACATATACATATATATATACAAACAATTCGCTATCAAATATTACTACAATTTTAATAATTATATATATATGTGTGTGTGTGTGTATATATATGTATATATATATATTTATATTTATTTATATATATGCAGATTTTACATATTTAAAAAGAGAACATAAATATAACTTTTAAATAAAAAGGGCTTCCTAATTCTTTAAATTAAGAATTTCTCCTTTTAAAATGATTATTCTTTAAATTTACCCATTAATTTTCTAATATGTTTGACTATAAACTTTTAAACCCTAGCCTATAGAATTCTCAGATCTATGCATGAGGTATTTTCTCATATAGAATTAAATATCCATGACAAGATAAAATAATTGGAACATTCACACATAGAATCCTCAGAAAGTATTCAGAAGACACGAAGTGCAAGAAGCAGAATTAACATAGGAAAAATCACAAGTGTCTACCCAGATACTGTTGCTAATTCACTTCTCCTCAAAAACTGTAGAGCAAGCTCCTTCCTTCTCCCACATTCTCGAGTCCTGCAAAAATGCTCTCTAAACACTCTCCCTAAGCTTCTAGGAGTGTCTGAATATAAAGAACTCTCAGGAAGCACCTAGAATGTCTCTAGAAACAACCAGAAGGTGTTGACAACTAACCATGAGCTCTTTCCAACCTTCTCGATGAGTCATAAGGTTGTAGACACCATGTGCTTAATTGGTGCACTAACTCCTGTGTTGTTGACATATGTGCAATCAAGAGGTGTGTTTACTCCTAGGCAAGCTTATAACTTTTATTTTAATTCTTTTATAAATTTTATTATTATTATTAATTAATTAATTATTATTATTATTATTAATTTCTAATTTCTTTTATTTAATTCCTTTTCTCATTTAATTAATTATAATCAAAATATCAAAGATCATGATATTATATTAGTTTTTCCCAAATAATTAAATTATTAATTAAATCTTTTAATTTAGACTTAATTAATAAAAATTCACCATAGACCTCCAAGATAAAATATAAAAATCCATCATAGAAAAATTCATACAAAATCAGTCTAAAGGGTTAAAAATCATGAATTATGTCATCTGACACTTTTGGAAGGTAAAATATCCAGATACTTGTCCTATCTCTCTAGGACAAATGGTTTAAGGGTTTGGGATTTGGACTTGAGAATTTATCTCCCCTCTCTTACCATTTAGATAGTGCGATAGGGTACGCTCATCTTGGCAAGTCAGGGAAGTCGATATTCAGTACTTGCAACCTACATAATAACTACGCATGTACATACAATATATATATAATGCTAAGCTTAATAGACAATGGTAGGAAGTGGTGCATCATGTAGATCCTGAATAGCAGGTGACTACGACTCCCTTCTTTAACCACATCAAAAATGCCATACATAAGAACAAACACGCACACCATACACATTCAAGTATGGGGTAAGTATCCATAATAAAACACATGTGATAATAAACCATCTAAGTAATCATCATCAATAACTGGAAATAATGTAATAATCATCAGGCATACATGAAATCTAGAGTCTAAATAATCTCATCATACATCAACTGAATCCATAACATAATGTCTGATAGTCTCGAAACAATGCTACTAATCCATCAATATAAAACTAGTCTAACATAGTCCAACAACAATAGTAACAATGTGTCTAGGAAAACGTAGACGAGGGCAAGCACTACACAACAATATGCATATGCTTAATGTATTGAATCGTCAATGCATGCATAAGGATAAGTTGTAGTACTGAAATTTTTTATTTGTACATTTGGACCTTGGATAACTAATTCACCCCCCTCTTAGTTACTCTAAAGTATTCCAACATCTTCCTTTGTTACCAATTAATTCTCTAAGATTTGATAGTAATGTTTACAAAGTCTTAGTTGTGATTCATTTTGAATTGTATTTTAGTTTTTATTTTTCTAATAATCTAATGGGTTATGTAAATTTTTGATGTAAGTTGGTATAATTCATTGATTCTCAATGAAAATTTTGATAAGAATGAGATCTAGAACTGGATATTGATATTCATCTCACAAAGTGTTAAGATAGATATGATAGTAAGTGTCAAATTCTCATGAGATAATAGCCCAATAGATAAAGAATTGGTCATCCATAAAAATTGATATAGTTGGAATCTCTATATGATATAACCTTTTATAAATCAACCTTTTAAGTTTTATTGTTGAAGATTTGAAAAGTGAACCTATACTTGATTCATGGAGTTTTAGGGTTTGATGGATTAGCTTTTTATCATATTGCTTATAGTCCTAGAATAAAAATAATTAAGGCCAACTATCTACTATAGGGGAATTCATATTGAGATTGAAAAATTGGATAGAGAAGATGAATTCCTAGGTAAGCCCACTTGAATTTTGTAGAGTTCAAAGTGGAGAAGACATTGTAGAGTCTTATCAATTGGTCATTTTAATTTTTTTTCTCAAAAAATACTTGTCATGGTTTTTAGCTAACTCCTAGGTATTTCTCTTCTTTTAAAAGGTTGTTTAAATTCTATCAAATTAGAAGCCAACAAAATGGAAACTCTACTAGGGAGCTTGCATTTATTTCTTTTAACAGACAAACCTTGAGAACCTCAAAAAAGGAAGGGAGAATTTCAATACAACAATATGTACATGACATGGGTTGTATCTCAAAATATGATAGGTCATGTGTCAGAGTAATCCCTTATCTATGTGATAGAGTTTTCATTTCCCAAAGTGCATGGTGATAGAATCCTTTTGTGTATTGGGTCGTTATGTTAGCTGTAGAGTCAACATTCTATTCTCATGATATTTTCTTATTTTCAAGCCATATTAAAGATTTTTTCCCTTAGTAGGTGGAAACTTAGTCAAAATTTTAGTAGCTAGGATATATTTTAAGTGTTATTTGAAATGATTGATAGAAGTAAAAATACAAGAGCATATACGAAGGCAAATCCAAAGGTCCCTCTATACATAGAACTACCTCAGGTTGGTAGGAAGAACCAGCCCAAGAAGAAAGGAGATTTTAGTCATACATGGAAGCATCAAGATAATACCTCAACCCATTCATAGTATTAGTATGTGATAGAAAGAGAATCCTTATCCTTGAATTCTAAGTCTGGGAACACTAGGCTTTTAGATAAACTTATCACTACTCCATTACTAGAAGAAAGAGTATACTAGGATAAAATTGTATCTTCCATAAGAGATACTAATTTTAGATCCAATATGTCTAAGGAGGTAAACCAATGATGGGGATATAAGACCACCCTAAATATTAGGCCAAACCTTGGGAAAATTCCATATGTCAAAAGAAATCTCATAGACCTAGATGATCCTGTAGATTCAGAAACCACCTCTACAAATCCTGATGATCTATTATATGAGATTGAAATACTTAAGAAGAAGGTTGCATAGGAAGATGCCAAATGTATACATTTGGACAAAGAAAAGGAGGTAATTACAATGAAATCCCTAATAGAGAGGGAAGCTTTTCTCACAAGAATGGAAGCACTTAAAGAGTAGAATAGGAAGTTAGAAGAGAAATCTTCTACTTTACATTTTGATATATTTGAAGATGTGGGAGAAATAAGGTCTAAAATCCATGATCAAGAATGTATTCTATAAGAGAAGGAAGGACCTATCATTTCTCAAGTCCAACATTATAAATGAATTGAGAAAAATGTGATAGATCTTACTACTGTATATGCGAAATGTGGCCTTACGCTTCACACACGCACTTCAACATAGTCTTTATATGAGGATTCATCTCAGGATGAACATTGGATTGTCCATCCAAAAATCATCCAACAAGCTGACCTATTGCCTTCTATCTAAAGGGATTTTTGCATGTTAATATCCTTAGAATTGAGGTGTGAGCAACCAGACCCTCTAAGAATGAAGGATTTGAAAATAAGATGCAACTAATCTATGTGAATATGCAAATTAATCTAAAATGAGATATGCAAACTATGCTAAAGATGTATGCATATTAGATCTAGATGAGAATTAAGCCAACAATGAAAATCTATGGGAATGTAATAAGCTTAAATGAGTATACAATTTGGTTGCAATTCGATGCAAATTCTAATTTATCATCTTGAAAATGAAGAGATGAGGGTCTCTTAAATAGACTTACCTAAAAACCTCTGACGGTTGAGATTGATTTCAATCAATGGTTAGGATTGAAGATGAAGTTTAGTCATAAAGTAAGATTCCCAAATCAAAGGGAGTTAACTGGTTCAGATCTGAGTGTAAGAGTCAGTCAACTCAGATAGACTTTAGTGTCAGAGTAAGTGATCTGAGTCATTTCCAATTTGATCAGTAGTGAACTAGGAATTTCCTTTTTTTGAATTGAAGAGAGATTTTGGAGAGATATTTAATTTAATAAAATGAGATATGCTCTCATAAATATATTTTTTATTAATAAAATAATTCTTATTTAATTAATTAGAGACACTTTTCTTATTTAATTAAATAACTTCATTTAATTAATTAGGAATGGCTTCCCATTTAGTTAAATAACTTTGCTTAATTAATTAGAAGTAGTTTCTCCATTTAATTAAATAATTTTGTTTAATTAATTAAAATAGGCATATTTATTAAATTAAATAAATTTAATTCCATAATACATTAGCCTTAGGAGATAATTTAATATAATAAAGTATAAACACTTTAGATTAAATTAAATTGGAATCAAATAGGTTTAATATGGCTAATATGAGTGCATACTATAGAGATTAAATAATGAGTATGATGAATATAGATTAGGGTTTTCTATATCTAACAATTAAGTCAAGTAGCGAGTAGCAAAATAAGAATTGCCTATTAGGATAGGTCTTAGGATTGATCAGAATAGACCAAAATTGGTATCGTGGCAATGAGCCAATTTTGGGGTATTACATTTTTCCCCTCTTTGAATGAATGTGTGAGCAACACGTTCAATTCAAAGAAAATTAGAAAGGATGATGCAAAGATGAGATTGGTTCCAAAGTTGATGATACGAAGACCAATTGATAAGCTTTTAAGGACTATCTCTAGAACAGAACTTACTCCCAAGGAATCCAAGCAGAATGCCTAGATACCTAAAATTGATAAGCATTCTAAAGGTTTCCATCAGAATGAAGTTTAACCTTTAAGAATCCAGACAGAACGTTTAGATACCCAAGAGTGATAAGCATTTAGAAGATTATCTCCAGAACAGAGCTTAATCTTCAAGGATCTAGATAGAACACCTAGATACCTAAGATTGAAAGCATTTAGAAGATTATCTCCAGAGCGGAGCTTAACCTTCAAGGATCCAGATAGAACACCTAGATACCTAAGATTGAAAGCATTTAGAAGATTATCTCCAGATTGGAGCTTAACCTTCAAGGATTCAGATAGAACACCTAGATACTTAAGATTGAAAGCATTTAGAAGATTATCTCCCTAATGGAACTTAACCTTCAAGGATCCAGATAGAACACCTAGATACTTGAGATTGAAAGCATTTAGAAGATTATCTCCATAATGGAGCTTAACCTTCAAGGATCTAGATAGAACACCTAGATACCTGAGATTGATAGCTGATAAAAAAATTGAATTATAAGATATAGAATCATCCCCAAAATGAGGCTTGATCCTCAAGAGTCAGGGTTTAGATTGTCCCAATACCTATCCATCGAACTCTAAGAAGAGTTGTTATAAGATTGATCAGTTGATGAAAAGATAAGATAGATAGAAAAGATGCTGGATAGAAGGGAGCAAGATGTCCTAAGTGATGAAATGCCCCAAGTGATAAGGACATAAGATGGGAACCAGATGCCCCAAGCAATGAGATTGAGATTGAGTTACATTTAGTTCAATGATGTAATCATCCTCCCCCCTCGGGAGCGAAATCAAAAGATGACGCACCAAAAATATGATGTAGGCAGCATAAAGAGATATTGGAGAAATCCAAGATTCAGTAGAATATGGAAGAGATTAGAATTATTAGAAGATGATTCAGAGTCAGTTTAGCATGCTTCTAAGGTCCAAAATACCAAGTTTGAGCATTAGTTGACTAGAATTAAGGAAAGTTGACTTGAGTTGAAGATTTTCAAAATGAATTTCAAAAATATGAAGAATTTAAAATTGAAAGGATTTCAAAAATTTCAAGATATTAGATAAATTTACACTGCACAAGCGTTTGATCGCGTCGGTCCCCAATGTACACTCAAAAGTGTCCCACTCTAAACCCTTCTATCCAAACGATTCCATGAGTTTGGAATGCTTGGATGCTAACTTAGAGCTCCCTATCCATGGAGTGCAAGAGAGTATATTTTAAGAATAAGAAGGCTCTCAAATGAGCCTTAGAGATACTCTTCTTGCTAGTAAACCATGCAATGGGAGGTTCCAAAGACAAGATGCAAGAATGCAAATGTCCCGAGGCGTTCCTCAAGAATGCAATGAAAATGAAGATTAAGCTAGAATGAGATGCAAAGTGGAGCTATGCTAAAACATGTATGAGAGTGTTACAATACCATTATTAAGCTATGTGAGATTAAGCTACATGTAAAAATGAAAGCTAAGCTAAGCTAGAATGCCATGATGCCATGGACAAGAGAATGTAGACAAGAAATAGAAGTTCTCCACAAAGCTCCAAAGAAACCTGTTAGAAAACCTGCAGCATAACAATATTCAAAAAATGGATGGATTGAGGGGGAAAGCTCTTTCCCTTTTAAAGATGTATGGACGGTAGAGATCAAGATGAAGATGGTGGATGATCAATAGTGGAATTCAAAAAGAGCAGTGATCCATGTGCACACACAAGTCAACCAATAGAATATAAGTTGACTTGTCATATAAGACAAAAGTCACAAAGCCTTTTTTTTTAATTGCAAAATAGAAAAAGGACTTTATGTGTGCACTTTAAGTGGGTTAGAAGAATGGGGTCTTTTATTTAATTAAAAGGGGACATGTTCTTTTAATCAAATAATGAACTTAGGATAGCATAGTCAAACTATAGGTTATAATCAAATAAATTGATTATTAGCAATTTGGTCTAGGTAAATGATTAAATTAATTTAGCTAAAATGTTGAAAAGGGGGCTAATAGTCTAGATGATCATTTTTAGGTGATTACATTTGCCCCTCTTTGACTAATGCGTGATCGATCTGAGAACACATTATGTCAAAGAAAATAGAAAGCCAAGTAGGCTATGATAGATATAGATATTTGATTTTGAAGAACAAAATGTAGAAAAAGATAGCAAGTCCTAAATGTATAGCCTGATAGTGGTAGTACTAAACACTAGGAAAAGATGATTTCAGAATTCAAGAAGAATGCTAACACTTAGCAAAGTAGATAGATCAAGAACAAGTGAAAAGATCAAACAAATGCTCCTAAGAAATAGATAGTTGTAGCAATCAGTGATAGAGTATTTCTGCCCCCTCAAGATTGAAATTGAAATGAGGTAAGGGGATGCAAAAACTAGCTAGACATGAGAAATTTAGAATATAGCAATGTCCAAGATGAAAAATAGATGATTAGAACCCAAGAATGACTATAAAAAAAAAATTGATAAAATGCCCCAGTTTGACTAGAGTTGACCTTGAAGGATATATCATAAAAATTAGGTCAAAACGAGTAGAAAGGTGATTTTAGACATGAAACAGTGAATTGAAGTAGATATGAAGTATGGAAATGATGAAGACATGAATAATTGAAGATGCCCCAGTGATGATTTAGAGATTAGACCTCAAAAGGTCAGCTAACTGCTCAGAAGAAAGTAGAATTTTAAAAGACAATTTTGACCATCAAGATGAACTCGAATTTGGATTTCGATCTCGAAAATGAATCCAAGATGTCAAAATTATTTAAGGGGTCAAAACTTTATATAATGTGATGACAAGATAGAAAATAGATGAAGCGAAAGATTAAGAAGGTGAAAAGACATGAGCAAGAAGAAAGTAAAGAAATATATGAAAGGAGTTAGCCGATATGTCTATGAAAAGATGAAGAGAGAGCTCTCCCCATATGCAACAATGCAAGAATAAGCTAGAAAATGAACCTAAAATGCAAGCTAATATGAAAAGTGGTTTACTAGCAAGAAGTGCATAACATTTAGACTCTTAATTTCATCATTGAGCATTTATTAGGGACATCATGAGATCATACAACCATCAGTAGTATAATCATGAGGATATGAATATGATCGATATTAGACAGGTATGTGGAAATCCAATCTAAGCATCATAGACATGTAAGTCAAGATAACTACGCAATTAGATTCCCTAAGTTTAATTTAGCAAGATTACACCTGTATCAAGGCATAAGTGCCAGGATAAACCCTGAATGCAGTCTTGCAAAACAGTCAAGGATGATACATTTGTAAGTCAATGTGTTGAATAGGACTAGCATAAATGCTTACAACACTATAGAAAAACAAAAGTATACCCACAAGCAGAAATCAAGAAAATATGTCCCATGCCCCCAGTCTTCTAGTCAATGACATCCTCGAAAAACTATTAGGGAGGGAACACATGGCAAAGAAATTATCATAGAAAACACACAATGTAGATAAAGATCAGCATAGCTCAGTCGTTTAAAGTGTTAAAATGTGTGTGTGTGTGTGTGTGTGTGTGTCACTTGGCCATTTCTTCAAGACTTGATTCTAATAGTGAGAAATATTGTGACATCAGAGACTTAGGTAAAGTATCTTAAAAGTGTTGAGAAACACTTGATGTCAAAGTGGGTGGGGGTAGTGTTGAGAAACATTATTTTGTGAGTTGTCAAAGAAACCCTAATGCACAAGAATACCTCAAAAAGGCTAAGTAGTTATGCCCCTGAGATGAGGACAAGAAACAATTCCAAGCTAGGAAATGTGTAGCAAAGTAGGTGATTGAGACTGATAGACATAGGTGCAAGGGTTTCAAGTAGTACCTGTTTCCAGGTTTTCACCACTTGACATATTTTTTCAGGACCTTTTTTTCAATTTTTTTTTTTTTTTTTTGAATTTTTGAATTTTTTTGGTGATACATCAAAGTGCCTATTGCTAGGTTTTCACTAAGATGGTCATTTTTTAAGGACATTTTCTGATTTTTAGGATTTTTTTCAGGATCATATATGATTTTTTTTGGAATTTTTAGAAGGTTTTAGATATCACTAGTTCTCAAGCAAGATCACATCATTTTCTCCCAATGTCTAGCAAGGTATAGGATATGATGGAACAACGAGCCAGCGGATAAGCAAAGATGGATGAAAAAAGAGTATGAGGCAAGTGAAAGTGATCCTCAAGGACTGACTCTTCAAGAGTACCCAAGCTAGGGAAAGAGGTGAAATAGTCATATGAAACATATTTTGGATAAGCAATGGAAGCAATGATCAAGATAACATGTAGAATAAGCAGTGAAACCAACAAGTGAGATAGCATGAAGCATGTAGTCCAAAAGAGTAGACATGTCAAGAGACTTAAGAACCATTTTTATTTATCATGATCAAGACCAAGGGGTCAACTAGATAGTATAGCAATGGGATAGAGCAATAAGAATAAAGCTCAAGATAGAGGCTATGAGTGAATGGGAGAGCACAATAGAAAATCTAGTGGATAAGATAGCCAATATGAAAAGATAGCTCAACATTGTCAAGATCAAAGAGAGAAGAAGGGATAGATGGATGATGGAAGAATTACGCATGATGCCTGTTTGCCAGGTTTTCATCATGGTACTTATCCAAGGTGCACAAGAAGTAGTTTTCACCATAGGATAAATTTATTTCTCTTTACTTTTGCTACCAAGGTGCCACAAGAAGTGGTTTTCACTAAGGCAAATTTTTATTTTTTTCATTTTTTCTATTTTTTGATTTTTTTTTTTTTGAATTTTTAGAAAGAACTGAAGTTGTTTGAATTTAGATAGTGCTCCTATAGGAAAGATAAGCCATGATAAGCCAAGACCATAGAAAGGTATGCTCACAGATGTTGATAGGGTGATGAAAGGGAAATGATAGTAGGAAGAATATATGGAGGATAAGAGTTCATGTATAGAAAGGAGGTGTAAGATTTAGAGGATTTCATGTGGGTAGCTAAAATATTGGACAAGATCAACATTGACACACACCTTGAAGGGTATTGGAACAATGGAGGAATCATGGATGAAATAGCTTGAGATTTAGATGTGTATACACTAAAAATTGTCCTAAATGACTTTATTAATCTAATTAGTAATGGTCACATTCCTCTACTTATTTAATTAAATTATTTTAATTAAATAAGTTCATTTTTGCCTAAGTATTTAAATTTAATTTAAATACTTCTTAGCTCTAATGTGTTAATTTAAATTAACAAAAGATTCTCCACGTATTCCTTTTTTAAATAAATTTTATTTATTTCAAATCCTCCATGTTCCCATTAATTCTTCTAGACCTTGATTAAATTAAATTTTATTTAATTTAATCTTTATTCAAACTACATAGAAGTACGTGCATTCATATGAGTTGTCATCACATCTTTTAAGCACATGTTGTCTACACCATAGGAATCTTCTACACACATGCCACCTCATCAGTCTTATCTATCTATCTAGAATGTGAGATAAGATGCTTAGTTGTCCATTCTTATCCTTATCTCCTGTGCTTAGTTGTTAATCCTTATCCTTATCTCTTAGTGGTTCTAAGCACATTTTAGATGCTTCCTCCATCCACTTTAAATAGATGTCTTGTCTCAAGCTTTCTTTAGAAAAGAGACAGACACACACACACACACGAGACACTACGAGAAGAATGGCCTGATACTGGCTGGGTTAGGAGTCATTCGAAGTCCATTAGAATTTCTTGTTATTGCATCATCATTCTGTCATTTTGATTTCTCACATCATCTAGTTTAGGTACATTTTCCATTTGCATTCATACATCCAAGAGATTCATTCCATTATTGTGTTCCTAAGAGCATACCGAACATTTTCTCCATTGCTATGTTCATAGTTTGAGGTTTGCATAATCTTGGTTACAATTTTATGCAACACAAGATGTATGAGGTGGTAGAAAAGATTTGGAAAAAAGTGGAGTGGAAGGCTTTGGAATATTTTTAGGAAGATTTTTGCAAGAAGATGGAATGGAAGCCTTTGGAAGCTTGAATGTCAACTTTGAAGTATTTTTAATATTCAAGTCTTTTAAAAGAGACTTGGAAATCCACATAGGTTTAGATTTTCCTCGTTCTTTGGGTGTTTGAGAGTGCATTTCTTCAATGATGGATTTAGGAACCCACATTTTTTTTGATTTAGCTCTCTTAATAGTGGACCTTTGTAGTCTCTTTTGTGCATTTTTCTTCTTAGCATTCACATGTCGATTAGATGGGACATAGTGATCTTCATTTTTCAATGGATTCTTATGTTTATTCTCACTTCCAAAGGACTTGGGATTTGTGGATGAATAAGGATGATATGACTGGTTTAGATGTATAGATGGGTGAAAAGTCATCAAGGATGAGTGTCTTTGTTGATCTTGAGGTACGATGGGAGAGCTAGGGAATGAGCTAGGAGTGAATGTAGGAGATGTAGGAACATAAGGCCCCAATAGGGATGGAAGGTTTGAATGCTTTAGCTTAGATGGATAAGGACCAAGGATAGATTTAGAAGATGCAAAGGGATAGTGGGAAGGGATATCAACATCTTTAGAATGAGCAACATGGTCAAAGCCATCAATAGACTCATGAGTACCTTTGATAGGAAAAACATTTTTAATAGAAGCACTTGAAGCTTGAGCACAATTTTGAAGTGGATGTGGAGAAGTAGAACATGAGGGGATTATTTGATCTTGACAAGTAGCTTTGAATAGCATAGGAAGAGAACTTTTCTCATAATTTTCAGTAAGCTCAAGGGAGATAATGGAAGTGTTATCTTCATCATACTTAGGAGGTGGACAAGATATAGGATATGGAGGGGAAAAATCTTGAAAGAGATGAAAGGGTGCTTGATCTTGATCTTTATTGACATTTATAGCTTTTTCTTTTTGAGAGTCCTCTTGACATGGAGCCACTTCTAAGGACAAGGGAGAATGAAGAGTGAATGGAGTAGTGCTTAGATTAGGCATTTTAGTGCATGAAGGTTGAGGATGTTTAGGATTAGTAGCATGGAAAAGTTTTGCAACCCAGTGAAGGTTAGCTTGAGTTTCTTTTAGAGGTAGCCCTTGAGGATACACGTAGTCAATGTGGAAAGCATTAGGTTCCTTTTTTGATAGAGGCATGTTGGAAAGCTTTGAAGTGTTGGGAGATGCATGAGTGTTGGAAGAAGTGGAAGATGTAATGGAGCCACTACTAGACATTGGTTCATCAATGTAATCTTGCTCAAGAGAAGTATCCTCAGCACATGAGTCACTAGAGGTTCCAAGATCAACAATCTCATCATCAATGAGATCTTCGATTTTATGTTTTAGATCTATACAATAAGAAGTAGCATGGTCATTAGATTTATGATAGGCACAATAGGTATCCAAGAATGGATTTCCATAGGAGCTAGACTTAGGCAACATGATGAGCTTGGTGCCAAGAAGTGTTCTCAAAATGTCATCATAAGAATTCCCCAAGGGAGTAAAATTTCTCTCAAAAGTATGTCTACAGTCCTTTGGTTGTTTCTCAAGTGAATAGAATGCATCCATGTCTTCATTATTATCTTGGTCAAAGATAGGTCCATCATGAAATTTTGGCATAGGCTCAAAGGAGGTATCACTTGCTTGTTCTCTAAAGAGGTCTTTAGATCTAGAAGATGAAGACATTTGATGTCTTGAAGTAGAGCATGTAGACCTAGAAGAAGAGGATGACCTCAAAGAAGGTGACTCACATGCATGCAAAGACCTTAAGGAAGATTCATGTAATGACGCAATCTTCTCCTCTAACCTTTTCTCAAGTTTAGACTTCATTTCTGTCATGCGTTTAGATAGATGAAGGCAAGAAAGATCATTTGTCTCTTCTAGTTCTTTATATTGTGCATATAGATCTTGAAACTCTTTAGTGCCATGGAGGATATCATGATCATCTAGATTTGGTTTAAGTTTGGTAGCACAAGGTTTAGATCCCATAGTTTTAGATGCAAAGCCAAGCATAAAAGAGCCTAGAAGATAACTTGATGTTGAAACTACAGGAGGTAGAGTGTTTACTTGGCAAGATAGTAGAGAAAGATTAAAGTGACTTGTCAAACAATATGTCCAAAAAACTTACGACATGAATGACTCAAGTCAATAGCTAGGAAAGATGCCAAAATAGCCAAATAGATAGAGCAAATAGGGTGACAAGTGAACAACTCTCCAACCCAAGAGTGTTGTCAAGAAATCAAGGTAACCATTTCAGCAAAAAGATAACTAGCAAGCAAACATAGACCATGAAGATAGGAAGACCATGAGCACTAAGACCAAAGAGTCACTTTAAGCATGTTCAAGCACTAGAGACATATAAAAGAAAAGTCAAATGATGAGACTCCTCTTAGCAAGCAACACAAGAAAAAATGTTAATTCTTGATGCTTTGACTTGGTTGACAAAGTTTGACAATAGTTAATAGCATAGCAAGTTTGATGTTCAAAAATAATTTCTTTCCAAGCAAGATAGTGACACATGAAGTAGTCTTCAAACAATCAAGAAAGGGACAAAGCAACCTTGCATGATACAAACATATGTGAGGTCTTAAAAGAAATCCCTAGAACTATCGTCATGTGTATGTTCAAAAGATTTTCATAGGTCTAGCACATTCAAGAACACATCAAAAAATATCTACCTAGAAGTCATGGTTCATTACTCAACAACTTGGCCCACACTTGATGCTCCTTTGCCTCACACCAAGTGTTTTCCCAAAAGAGATATTGTCTTTGTAATGGAAATTCCATAAGCGTAACCAAGGGAACACAGATGGTGAGTGTAAAATCTTGGGGTGATCCGGGTAGTCCACTAGGATCGATCCTTGCTCCAAGAAGTTGAGTGGCTAAAAAAAGTAGTTACTAACTTAGGGTGTTTAGATAGGGCTTCTATTCATAGTGTTCCTCTTGCTCCCAATTATGGGACACCTCACCTTGCGATGAGTAATCGATCTCGCGACCACAAGAGTACCTTAAGCATTCTTGCCTAGTGTTCTCCCTATGGTCAAAATCCCATAAGTGATCACACTAGGCGAAGACAAACACTATGTCTACCAAAGTTTTGTGTCCTTGGTAGCCTTGAGTTTATAGTGGGTTGGAAGAGCCGGGTAATCTGCTTGTCCCCACTTGGGTCGTTCCTCTCAAGTTGTCCGAGAGCAGGCCCTCTAAAGGATTCTAACTACACAAAGAGTGGATCAACTTTCAGAAGTCAAGATTTCTGATTCACCACAAGGGTGAAGAGAATACTCTCCTATTCCAATCATTTTCTCCCAAACATGCCAGGAAGATTCAGTTTCCTCTTACTCTTGAAACCAAATGGTAAGTCAAGATTTTTGATTCACCACAAGGGTGAAGAGTATACTCTCCTATCACCAAAAGATCCCAATTGTAAGTTTTAATATGCCTAAAAATAAACAACTAGTATGTGCCACACATGTAAAAGTAAAGAACAAGAAAAATTGGGTTTTTATGCATTGGGCAGCCCTGCAAACAATCGTTAGTAGCCCTTGTGCATTTGAAGCTTTGACATGCATTTTTTTTATGCAATGTTTCAATTTTTTTTTCACAAGGATGGCAACCTGCAATCACAACTTGTTAGCACCACAAGTTAGTGTGAAATAACATAAAATAATGCAATAAAAAGTGGTTAGTTGCCTCAAATATCCAATTTATCTTCCAATCAAGTGTATGCAAAGAAAGGGCAAACTAATCACAAATGCTCTCATTTTTACTCTTTGCTTTTGATCTAGTCAACAAAATTAAACTTTTTTTCTATTATTTCGGATCCAAAAATAGAAATAAAAAGAAAACACCCCTACTAAAAATCAAAGAGCTTTCCAAAAATGTAAGAAATTCAAAAAAATCTCTTCATTTGCTCCCTAAAGATCGATTTTGTCAAAACAGACCAGATTTATGAAATTGAGTTTTTGATCCTTAATACAATCTCAAAAATCAAAATGCAAAGAAATTACCCCCCTGAGAATTAAAAAATATTTATGAAAATGTAATTTTTTCTGAAAAATGCACTGATTTGCGATCAAAAATGACTTTTTATGAAAAACAAAGAAAAAATTATAACTCCCGCAAATCATGTCAAAATACTCTAAAAATTGGGTTGAGACATTTTGAACACATACTTAACTTGAAAAAATTAATTCAAAACTAAAATCCAATTTTTTTAAAAGATATGATCAAATCTTTAAACCGACTAGATTTTTGGCCTTCAAACCAATCTACTTATGGGTTGGCTTTAAAACCCAAGTGATAATTCTACAAAAGAACTTGATTAGATTTAATATGCTACTGTAAAAAATTAGAGATGAAAAATAAAAGCAAATGGAGCTAGAAACTTGATTCAAGCCCCACGGTGGGGGCCAAAAATGTACACTTGAAAGTGTCCCACTCTAAACCCTTCTATCTAAATGATTCCATGAGTTTGGAATGTTTGAATGCCGGCTTAGAGCTCCCTATCCATGGAGTGCAAGAGAGTATATTTCAGGAATAAGAAAGCTCTCATATGAGCCTTAGAGATACTCTTCTTTCTAGTAAACCATGCAATGGGAGGTTCCAAAGACAAGATGCAAGAATGCAAATGTCCTAAGGAGTTCCTCAAGGATGCAATGCAAATAAAGATTAAGCTAGAATGAATATGAAAAGTGCAGCTATCCTAAGCATGGATGAGAGTGTTACAATCCAAATATTAAGCTATGTGAGATAGATTATTGCAAAATAGAAGCTAAACTAACATGCAACATGAATCTTAGCTAAAATGCTATGGTATGAGAGAATGTAGACAAGAAATAGAAGTTCTCCACAAAGCTCCAAAGAAACCTGTTAGAAAACCTGTAGAATAACAATATTCAAAATGAGGATTGATCATTTTAGGGGGAAAACTCTCTCCCTTTTAAAGTTGTATGGACGGTAGAGATCAAGATGAAGATGGTGGATGATCAACGATGGAATTTGAAAAGAGGAGTGATCCATGTGCACACACAAGTCAACCAATAGAATATAAGTTGACTTGTCATATAAGACAAAAGTCACAAAGCCTTTTCTTTTAATTGGAAAATAGAAAAAGGACTTTATGTGTGCACTTTAAGTGGGTTAGAAGAATGGGGTCTTTTATTTAATTAAAAGGGGACATGTTCTTTTAATCAAATAATGAACTTAGGATAGCATAGTCAAACTATAGGTTATAATCAAATAAATTGATTATTAGCAATTTGGTCTAGGTAAATGATTAAATTAAATTAGCCAAAATGCTGAGAAGGGGGCTAATAGTATAGATGACCATTTTTAGGTGATTACACCCAAAACTTTAAAATGCATTTTTGAAGCTTTTAGGTGTGTCAAATTTTGAATTCAATCCCAAAAATAGATCTAGAATGGTCCAATTAGCCAGGGGGGTGATTTTTGTGCAAATCTGAGCTCTTTCAAAAATTAGGTCCACCCCTATATAAGGGTCCAAGGTGTCATTTTCAAACTCATTTGTGCTTTTTTCTTCTAATGATTTTGAGCTCTAAGAGAGACATGGTAGTTAATGTGAGATATCATCGATTTAAGCACTATAGACATCATATCTAGCTAGCAGACTATGGACCACCGATGAGTCGTCGATTCCCTACCTTCGTGCTTTTTCTTTCATGCATTTCTAGGTCATTTATTGCATTTATTAGCATGTTTTTAGAAGGTCCAATCAGTCTTCATGTGAAACCTATCATTTTTTGGGCAAAGATCTTCTTTCTTCGTGCGAAGAAATAGGGTGTGTTGTTTCTTCGTGCACGACAAGGAGGATCTTCACAGGGGAGGCACTCATTTGTGACATGAAGAATGAGATTCTTTGCACGAAAGCAATTCATTTCTCACATGAAAAGATCTTTTCTCGTGCGACGATGTGATTCTTCACACGAGATCTAATATCTTCATGCAATACTTTGAGAACTTTGCATGAGATTTCACAAACTTCATGCAAAAAATCCCATTATAGTCATGTTAAAAAATTTCACTTTCGTCCTCAAAAATTGCATTTTAATTTGTTTTGGTGTATCATTTTGACTTGATACTGATTGTTTCGTTTGTCATTTTTGTTGTGTGTGCAGGAGGTCTTTGGTGATGTCGCATTTAGATCACACTACCCACCTTACAGCATGTTACTCGGGAGTCTCAATGCTGTTGACTTGGCACATATTGAGTTGTTGGGTTTATCTTCTTTGTGTCAGATTCTAGCCATGATGGTGAATCACAACCTTCTTACTATTTTGGTGGAGCATTTCCATTCGGAGACAAACACTTTTCATTTGCTGATAGGTGAGATGACGATCACCCTGGAGGATATATGGAGGATACTAAGGATCCCATTTCATGGTGCTTAGGTCACTTATGATACAGTGCCCCAAGCAGGGATAGAGGCACTATCCTTTGTGTTTGGGAGAGAGCTACCGAGGGGCAGGGCCATCAGCTGGGATAAGCTAATGAACAGCTATGGACTGACACACAAGCTAGCATCTATGCTGGCTATATTTTTGAGCTATTTCTTATGTCCTGATAAAGGACAACATGGTTTGGAGTGTGGGTGGGGAGTCATGCTCCTTAGGATGTTGGAGGTACCCGAGATCTTTGGGTGGGGTCAGTGCATGTTGGCCCACCTTTTTCATGAGATGCACGAGGTTGTCTTCCATGAGAAGAAGATGATGGTAGCTAGAGTTATGTCTTACAAATATGGGCATGAGAGCATCTTCTAGTATACAGGCCTATTTATGAGGATGCCTAAGAGCCCATGGAGCCCTATATATGCAGATATCGAGGGCACATTACCTAGGTCCACCTGGGTAAGAATGAGCATTGGAGGATACATCTTGATGACTTGATCTCTATTGTATGGTGACCCTAGCGAGAGACAGAGGACTGGGATGATGCCCCCAAAGAGCTACCATGGATGTTTAGTTCTCAACCTCTGGTGGGCAGGACCACATCAGTTATAGAGATATTTGTGATTTCACGAGTGTGACAACAGTATGGCCGACCACAGGACATTTCTCATGAGTACTATGCTATGCCAAGTTGCAGAAGGATGTTGAGTGGGGATGACCACCATGGATGGATCCAAGGCAGTCCATGATAGATATTAGTAGCCTAGTTGTAGTTCAGTGGGACTACCTGCCAGAGGTAGTAGATGTAGGGATGACGCCTATGTATCAAGCATTTTTAATTAGCCATCCATTCCCACGCTTTATAGATCCACTTGGGATGGTAGGACAAGCACAGAGGCAGGTGCCCCAGTAGCAGTAGGCATAGCCATAGCTGCAGGTGCAGCCACAGATTTTGACACAGGTCTGACACTAGGTACAGCAAATGCAAATTCCCCCATGTCAAATGAGATCAGACCCAAGTGCTGGGGGTAGTGGGACAAGACACAGTCAATGGCAGAGGCAGAGGATAGACGAGCAAGCCCCGTAGTAGGAGGTTCCATAGTGGCAAGCACCACTATAGCAGGAAGCACCACCACACTAGTAGGTACCAAAGATGCTAGATGAGGATATGCTGAATTAGCCGACAGCTGGGGTGTAAGACCCGGTATGACACTACCAAGAGTGGATTCATGTGACCTCCTGGTAGTCTGAGATGTGCAACTGGTAGAGAGACAACGAGAGATAGATCGATGGAGAGAGTGCACCGAGACTGTAGAGCAGAGATTGGAGTTGGCGCAGGATGAGATCCGCTTTCAGTTAGCTCACACAACTTACTATTATGCTACATATACGAGTGTGGTATCGGATGAGACACTTCAAGTTTAGCACTTTTCTCAGTATGTGCAAGAGTCTAGGGGTGCACAACCTCCTGCTAGACCAAATATGGTACTGCTGCCTCCACCACCTGCTGCGCTTGCTCCTCTTGGAGGTGAGGGTATGGGACAAAGTTAGACACTCTGTGCCTAACTCTGATTTTGATCTCTAGCTATGTATCGACTGGTGTTCCAGCACCACATGTATCATGTTTGATCAATTGCACTTGAGTAGCACCCATTTTTGTACTGATCCATTCTTTTGATATATATATATATATATATGAGATCTTGAGCCGAGTATCCCTGTGTACATGTCAGTCTATTTTTATTTACTTTGATGTACATGGGATGTCAATATGATGATGATGAGATACATGTTGTACTTTGATAGATTGCATATGTATTCTGATATGATGTGATTACAAGCATGTAGAGTAGATATTATGAGTATATGGATGCAATGCACATGAAAATGGACTGACATCTCATGTAGTTTTGTATGTTTTTTTCTTGATAATGATAGGTACTTCACTAAGGAACACGAATCGATGGATCGAATACTTGTGCAGCGATGGAAAAACCTGATACATGTGGAGATGCACCCAATCACTCATTAGAAAGGGTAGGAACAAAATGACCATCGAATTGCATGCTTATGCAAATGCAACATGAAATGTGAGACTACACTAAATGCAACCCTAAGTCTAGTTACCAAGCCTCAATACTTAATCATCACTGGATATAGAACAAAGCTCATAGGTCATACAATTCCCAGTAACATTGCAATCATGGAAATATGAATATAACATACTTTATTGGTTTTTCGGGATTGAATGTAAGCATTCGAGGCACAAGAAGCCAGAATGACTAGAACATTTGTCCTTTTTAATATAGCAAGGTAACATAAGCATCAAAGCATAAATTCTAGGATGACCAGAATGTTGCTTGCATGACAGACACACCAAACACATGGGAGATCTATCTTATGCTAAGTATTTAGTATCTATTTTGTTTGCAACGACCCTTGCGTTCCTAACCTGAGACAAAATTGTGCTAGATATACTCACAGTGACTCGTATGTTCACTTAGCAGGAGTAATATCATTATTTACTGTAGCATGAAGAGTTCACTCCAAAAAACAAGGAGAATAACCAATGTTATTGACATATTCATATAAAAGGAGTCGACGTACACACAACCATCCAATATGAGATGGAGGCTCTTATAGTGGACACCCCTCTTATAGGAATATGTCAACTAATTGGAACTAAACTACAAACAAAAAGCAAAGAAAAGATCATGCCCCCAGTCATTACTTCTCTAGTTGAAGATGACATCATCAATTTGCTCGAGGAGATATGATAAAGCAAAACAAAGCAAACAAAGAAAATGCTCCACATATCCAAACAAGTATATCATTTTTGAGTTCAATAATTTTTGGGATTTATGTCAAGTGTCAGTGTCCAGAACATGTTTGAAAGAAATCTCTTCAGTAGGGTGATAACAGTAGGCAGACGTAGTTAGAACGATTGGTGACTGAGGTCAAAGAGGAAACTTCAAGATGAAGAACCTAAAGTGGACTAAGTGATATTAGACAAACATAGCTAGGAGGACTGGTGACTGACACAAGAGAGATTTTCTATAAAGGAATCTAGAGATGTGACCCAAGCAACAGTAGGCAGACACAGTGAGGACCACTAGTGACTGTCACGAAGGAGATTCTACAAGGAGAATCTTGAAAGGAGTTACACTAGCGACAGTAGGCAGATGTAGTGAGGACCACTGGTGACAGTCGCAAAGGAGATTCTATAAGGAGAATCTCAAAAAGAGTGACACTAAGGGGGAATGCCCTCGAGCTGTGACAAGA
The DNA here is from genome assembly GCA_028749045.1 of Cupressus sempervirens. Taxonomy (NCBI): domain Eukaryota; kingdom Viridiplantae; phylum Streptophyta; class Pinopsida; order Cupressales; family Cupressaceae; genus Cupressus; species Cupressus sempervirens. Next base: position 508,800,838 of record CM053783.1, read on the forward strand.
CTCAATCCATGGATACATGAGTAGAAAGCAAGAAAAGCAAGAAAATGAAAGCATGAAAGTGACTGTACATAATAGCCAGAAGATGCACTACAAGATGGAGTGTTGGGAACAAGAGGTGCCTGTTGGTTTTCGCCTTCTTGGCAGAAATTTCCTTTTTTTGCTACCATGATGCCTATTTCCAGGTTTTCACCAATGGCAATTTTTCTTGTTTTTCAAATTTTTTTTTTGGTATTTTTGTTCTTTTTCTTTTTTTTTTCATTTTTTGATTTTTCACTTTTTTTTTTGGTGTTACCAAGGCACCTATTGCTAGATTTTCACCTGGGTAACAATTTTTTCGAGACTTTTTCTAATTTTTATATTTTTTCAGGACATATAAAAATGTACAAAGAGCTTACTGATATTAGATCAACTGTAAAACTGCTTCAGGTGTAGAGTGTTGATAGGTTCTTTTAGTACTTCTCCCTCGATTGTGGAAAGTTGATAAGCGCCAGATCCATATACTACAATAATGATGTATGGACCAAGCCAATTTGGTTCAAACTTTCCCTTTTGTACTCGTTGTTGTTGATTCTTAGGGTTCTCTCTCAGGACGAGATCACCCAACTGAAAGTCACGTGGCTTGACCCTTCGATTGTAGCTTCGTGCCATTCTTTGTTGATATGCTCAGAGATGATCACATGCCCCTTTTCGATGTTCATCTAGTAACACAAGCTCTTGAAGCTGAGCTATCCTGTAGTCATCATTAGTGATAAGGCCCTTCATAGAGATTCTCAAGGTAGGAATCTCAACCTCTATTGGAAGCATAGCATCTGCCCAATACACCAATGCAAAGCGAGTTGTGCCCGTTGGAGTTCTAATGCTTGTCCTATATGCCCACAAAATTGGATTGATCTAGAGATGCCAGTCTCTCCCTGATTTGTTGACTGTGCAATGAAGAATTTTGAGGATTACCTTATTGGATGCCTCAGCCTAGCCATTACCCTAGGGGTAATAAATGGAAGACCAATGTTGTGTGATTTTGAATTTCTTGCACAGTTCTTTGAGGTCTTTATTCTTGAATTGTCCTCCATTATCAATAATGATTGAGGATGGTACATCGTATCTATAGATGATGTAGTTTGTGATGAAAAGTGCTATAGTTTTGCCATCAACAACTATGAGAGGTATTGCCTCTACCCACTTTGTGAAATAATCCGTAGCTGTGATAATGAACTTATGTCCATTAGAGGAGGTTGGGTGGATCTGTCCCACCAAGTCGAAGGCCCATTGTTGAAATGGCCATGTTGTAGTAGAGGGAATCAACTCTCTGGCTGGAGCATGGATGAGATTCTCGTGTAACTAACACTGCTTACAGCACCTAACATACTTGATAGCTTCTTATTCCATTTTGGGCCAGTAGTAACCGGCACGAAGGAGTTTTCAAGCTTGTGTCAGGCCATTAGAATGAGATCCGCAAATGCCCTCATGAATGTCAATTAGTGTGCATTTGGACTCTTTGGGTTCTAAACACCTAAGGAGTGTTCCATCGAGACCTCTCTTATATAGATCGTCAGCAATAATGAAATAATGTGAAGCATTACAGATTAGGTAACATTTTCATTTCGGGTGAGACCTTCTGGAATGGTTTGATTACTAAGGTAGGAATAGATGTGATGTTAGTGAGATGATTCTTGTCCTATAATGGAACAGATCATCTTAGAATCAGGGGTGTCATAGGTTGGGTAGTGTAATGCTTCCACCAAGAACTCATGTCAGAGATCATTTTCAGGCATTTGTAGCAAAGAGGCCAGAGTGGCCATGGCATCAGCTGCTTTATTATCTACTCGAGGAACTTGCTGAAAAGTGATGTGTGCAAAATATTTCATTCTTTGTTAGGTACACATCATTAACCTAGTTGATAACAAGCTAAGAGTCACCAAAGATATCTAATTGATCCACTCTCCATTCAACTACAATTTTCATGCCATTGATCAAAGCCTCATATTTAGCAATGTTGTTTGTACAAGGAAACAAAATCTTGTATGCTTTGGGCAATGAGTATCTTTGTGGTGTAATGAAGAGTAATCCAGCACCTGATCCTTATTGTGTGAAGGACCCATCAAAGAACATAACCCATGTGTGGTATGTGAGTGTGAGAATTGACTCATTTGGGAAATCAATGTTCATTAGCAAAAGACTCTATATGGGTGCATTGACTAGTTGATCTGCAATTTCATGGCCCTTGATAGCCTTGCGTTCAACGTATTGGATATCAAACTCACTGAGTATCATAACCCATTTAGCCAATCTTCCTGTAAGAGCTGCCTTACTGAACAAGTACTTTAATGGATCTATTTTAGCCACGAGCCATGCAATGTGGGCAAACATGTAGTGTCTCAACTTCTGGAAAGAAAAGACAACTGCCAAGCAAGCTTTCTCAATAATGTTGTAGTTCTTCTCATAAGAGACCAATGTTCGGCTCAAGTAGTAAATAGCTCTTTCTTTGTTGTCATTATCTTCCTAAGCCAATATGATGGCCAGAGATGTTTTAGTGGCTGAAATGTATAAAAACAAAGGCTTCCCATGAATCGGAGGCATCAGGATTGGTGTATTGACAAGATATTGTTTAATCTATGTTAAGCTTTGCTTACAATCCTGGCTCCAATTGAATTTCACACCCTTATGTAAGGTCTTTGTGAAGGGTTATGATCTATCCACCAATTGTAAAATAAACCTATGAATAGATTGAAGCCTTCCCTGTAGTCCTCTCATCTAACTGATGTTCTGAGGTGGTGGCATGTCCATTATTGTTTGTACTTTCTCTGGATCTACTTCAATTCCTTTTGCAGAAACAATGTATCCTAGTAACTTCCTTGATGTGACACCAAATGCGCATTTCTTAGGATTGAGTTGAGGACTGAATTTTTCCATACGATCTAGGATGGGACCCAAATCTTGCAGATGAGTATTGTGTTTAGCACTTTTGACCAAGGTATCATCAACATAGTCCTCCATGGTTCTATGCATCATGTCCTAGAAAATTGTAGTAATAGTCCACTGATATGTAGCACCCGCATTCTTCAAGCCAAATGGCATCACATTCCAACAAAAGGTTCCCCATGTACATGTGAAAGCCGTTTTCTCCTAGTCTTTTGGCACAATTTTTATCTGATTATATCTAGAAAAACCATCCATAAGTGAGTACATCTCATAGCCAGCCATCATGTCCATGATCATATCAATATTAGGGAGCAGAAAGTCATCTTTAGGACATGCCAAGTTAAGATCACGAAAGTATGTACAAACCCTGATAGATTTATCGTGCTTGGAAACTAGAACAATATTGGATATCCATTCAACATAATCAATTGCACGAATGAAACCAGCCTTTAGGAGTTTCTCCAATTCTTCTTTGATGAGCAATGCAACATGAGGGTGCATTTTTTGAAGCTTCTATTTAACTAGTTTGATGCCTGGTGCTATCGACAAATGATGCATGATAAGATCAGGATCCAATCCTGGCATGTCAGAGTATGTCTAGGAAAAATTTATCTTCTTTTCTTTGAAAAAGGCAATGAATTGTTCCTTCTCTTTAGGTGACAGTAATTGTGCCAAATGTATCATATGAGGATGTTCTTCTATGCCCAGGTTAATTGGCTATGTTGGCTCTATCAACACTGATGATCTCTCTTGAAAGTGACTGGGAAGTACATCAAATATCTCATCCATGGGCACCTCAGAGAGGTTTTCACCCTTGGATATGTCTTTTGTTTTTACTTTTTTGGGTTCTGACACTGCCACAATGTGGTTTTCACCATCGAACCTTTTGCATTTTTTCTTTTTAATTGTGTGACTGAGATATTTGATGTCAGCGTCAGTCATCTTGATGCTCTGTTCATTGGTGGAAGACGTTACGAGTTTGATAGTGTTTAGGTAATAGGCGAGAGCATAGTCATTCTAGAATGTGGGGACTTTGCTAGATGCATTGGGGTTCCAGTTTATAAGCTCAAGATGCGTGAGAGAGAGAGTAGTGGCTAGTTCAATTGCGTTCATAGTATAGTCATTAAGTGCTTGGACTAGCAATTCGAGACCTACGGCGACCTCACCCATAGGTGTGTTCAAATGCCTCGGAGTATGAACGTTAGTAATTGATGATTCTAGGACACTAGTTGGATCTGACCCATGTGACCTAACCCTAGACGTTTCACCCACTTTGATTTGGTTTTCATAGACATGCACTTGGTCAATGTATTTATCAGTAGTCACTTCTAAAAGAGAGTCAAACTCATATTCCTTAGAATCAGTGCTACATGGTGAGAGATTATAGAACTCCCCAACAGTGATAGGGACATAGTCACCTTCATCCTTTGGGTTCTTACTAGATTCTCCCTTTTTTGGATGATATTTGAGTTGCTTAGTATTGTTCTCAAAAGAGTCACTAGTATCACCTACAGTGCTAACATGTGGCACAAAGTCATCTAGCTCAACAAAGAATTTAGCGAGATCATAAGGGATAGGATGAGGATAAGAATCCTCATCATTAGATTCTTCCTCTTGAGTATCTAACTCAGCTTGTGACTCATTTTCAAATGAACTCTCAGGTGTTGGTATGAATTTATTTGGTCCCAAATGAAAAGGAACCTTCTTAAATCCTAGGCCAGTTGTATCATGGTTGCTTCGAGCTCCTTCTTTGATAGGATCAATTAGGTCATTGGTATTGCACCCAATAGGGCTAGTTCCCTTATAACAAAATCGCTTCATAAGCCTAAGACTAGGCCCATATTTCTTAGGAGTAATTTCTCAAACTTGTTCTATGAGGTTCATCGAAGCCTCTTCTTTGTAAAGCCATGCAGCAATGGCTCTATTTTCACTTTCATCTTCTAAGGGAACTATATCCTTGACAAAAGCACCATTATACTTGGTCTAAAGTGTCAGCACAAATGACTTCTTTGCCTCTGAGGGTCTCCCATAATGTCGAGGAGACTCTGGGAGAGATGTTAATGACAATACTGGTTCAATGTGGTACTCTCCCATACCAATTTCTTTCAGTTTGAATGACTGCTCAATTTGTTTCAGCTTATTATCATGATAATTAGTGGATTCACGATTAGCTGGGATGAAAGTTTCAGTAGCTTTGAGCATATTGCAAGTGTAGCTAGTAGTGGCAGGAATAGTAACTTTGGAGCCATGAAATGTGAACTTGATGCATTGATGGTATGTGGATGGCACATCATGCATCTCATGTATCCATGGTCATCCTAACAGAATGTTGTAGGCCAAGGGAATGTTGAGCACCTGACAGGTGACATCCCTTTCGATAGAACCGACATGAATTGGTAAAACCACAAGACCTAGAGACTTTCGTTCCACTTCATCATATGCTTTGATAGTGATCTTGCATCGAGGATCAATAAAGTTCTTTGAACGCCTTGTGATCCGAGTTTTTGTTATGTCCATCTACCACAAGATCACCAGGATCAATCATGTCTTGGAATTTATGGTACAAGTTTATACAGTTGCTAGTTTTGTGTCCCTTGTTTTGGTGATACTCACAGAATGAGGTCTCATTCCACTATGGTGGAAGTGATTGTGGATCATAGGGATGAGGGTTATCCATTGGTGAAATAAGCTTATGTTGTAGCAATGTTTTGTAAACCACATCCAAAGGTTCTCCCAAAGGTGTATACTCTCATTTAGGGCGTGTTGTCCAAGAGTTTCTCGATTTGTTCCCAGATATCTTATTATCAAGAGGAGGTCTCTCAGTGTTTTTGGCTACTTTGAGGCCATCTGTGAGATTACATGTAGCTTTAGCAGGTTTGGGTGTGACATTGTCAACAACTCCATTATGTACAATTTCTTGGTTCTTGTTGACATGTTTGGTTTTATCCCTATTGGAAGTGGAACCTTGTTTTATGTCTCTCTGAAGAGTGAGTTCACCTTTCTTGACCATAAATTCTTCGATATAGATAGCCTATGTAATCAATTCTTCAAAGGTATCTAGACCTTGTAGTTGGACTCTATATCCAAAATTAGGTAAGAGGTTATTAGTGAAAATGTCAAGCTTCTTCATTTCTAGGAATTTACAGGAATACTTAATGTATAGTTGTCTCCACCTTTGGAGGAAAGTGAGGAAAGGTTCACCAACTTTCTGTTTAAGGTTGCATAGATCTCAAATATTGACAGGATGTTGAATGTTCTAAGAATATTGCTGAACAAAGAGATTGGTAATTTCGTCAAACATCTTGATACTAGGAGGTAAATGTGAGAACCACTCCAAAGCTTGACCACTGAGGCTTCTTGGGAATAAATGCATGAGGTAGGTTTGATCATGTATAAACTCCGTAGACAAAGCACCAAATTCTCACAGGTAATCTTGGGGATTAGTAGTACCAAAGTACTTTTCATATTTGGGTAGCTCTATGCCTCATGGTAAAGGCAGCATGTTTATGCTTTTGTCAAATGGAAATGGGCAAAGAGCATCCAATGTGTGTGTTTTTGCGGATTTCTCTTTCTCATGCATCATCTGAGCCAATTGGTCTTGCATAATTTTTAGTTGTTTTTGGAGTTTAGAAGTCTCAGTTTCTTCTTCAAGCATGATAATGGTTTCCACATTGAAATGAGAGGGCAGTTTAGCTCCCTCTTGGGAAATTTTGAGAAAGTACTTTTCTTTCTCTTCGTTGAGTAGGATTCCCATGACCTTTTGGAAGTTTTTATCTCTTCGACATTTTTCTATGTGTTCAGGGAGTATTTCCACCTATTCCTGTTCCTCATCGATGTCATAGTCTTTCTCTTTCTCTTTGTGATTCCTAGGTGGTTCTTGATGTCGACTATGACTACTATGTTTAGGTTCACAATTAGTCATTATAGGAACATGTTCAGTTTCAGTGTGTTGTGTTTCAAAAGGTCTTCTAAAAAAAGGATCAAACATTGTGTTTGGTAATACAGGACCTCTATTTGTCTCAGTATCCTCTTGGTACAAAGGATTCCTAATTTGTTGCAAATTTATGGAAAATATTTGTTGAATTTGAGGTGACCTAGTAGGTGAGGGGGACCGTGAAGATGCCTCACTAGCCGAAGTAGATACAGATTTTGTAATGAAATTTAAATGACCTCTACCATGATTACAACCCCTAGCATGACCATGTCTAAGGTTATGGGGATAAAACACGTTGCCGCTTCTAGTTGCGACAGTCATAGACAAGGACAAGAAGCTAGAACCTAGACAAAAAGGACAAGATAATAGTAAGAATGTTGTTCACTAAGGCACAAATGGTTTGATTTAAAGACTAGAATAGCCAAAGATTATGACCAATGCTACACAAAGTATGACAAGCATTAAGACAAGGAAAAAAAAAAATTATGAGACAAGACTAGTCAAAGTGCAAGATACAAGTCTTTAGCTAAGCAAAGTGTCATTGTTTTAGTACTGTTTGCAGATAGAAAGTGACAAATGAACACAGAAAAGGGTAGCGTGCAGAGCGCAAAAAGCTAAAATAGATAAAAAAGTGGAAATATTGACACAAGATTTCACTCGAGAAACCTATACAGATCGCGTGAGAAATTTTTATGAGCCGCGTGCATAAGTTTCCTAGATTGCGTGAAGGTCAGTGACAATAGTTTAATTTCACACGAGGAAGTTTAGAGGGTCATGTGAAGACTCATGATAGTAGTTTAATTTTGTGCAAGGAGAAAATAATTTCACACAAGGAGAAAATGGTTTCATGCAAGACTGAAAAAGTTTTTGTGCGAGAAGGCAAACCAGTTTTACAATAGTGACTGAATTTGACAAGATTTTTGGACCTTTCAGACAGAATAGATAGATTTTTGAGATAGGTTCAATTGGATAGACAGTGAGATTGACCTCGCAAGAATTTTGGACAAATTTTCAAGTTTTCAATCCAGGCAAAGTGTTTAAACAAGACAGTGGGAATCAAGCAGTAGTCAAAAATAGTCCTGCCGAGGACAAGGCAACTCGACAAGATAGGGGAGTCTTGACCTTTGTTTGTTGCAACTGGTTTGGAATTTTTTGATGAATCAAGAAAAAAAATGTTTTTATCCCTAGAAAGAAAAATTGGTAGAGAAGGAAAAACCTTTGTCCCACATCTTATGCGCATGCGTGTACCTCACACAGTCGTGTCACCCCCTAGAGGGTGCCCATGTTTTTGGTATATTCAAAGGACTCAATAGTATACACTGAACAAGTTCCCTTATGGTAGGAGATGAGTGCATATAACACCTTCAAACATCTAGTAGCATGCCTATAGTGAGTTCTATAGGAGAGATTCTTCCCCCTCCTTGCACAAAGATTATGCCTCCTTTCGGAGGTGAACTGGGTGGCTTCTAACTAAGAGGTTTTTACTTGGATTTTGTTCAAATTAATTCCTAGTGGCTTCACAAGTGGAGTTGAGGCTAGTAGCCCACACCAACATCTGAAAGTGCAAACTGCTTGCTTAGCAAGCCAGGGGCCAGCGTCGACTAGTGCACAGACAAAGCCTCCCCTTGATATCAAGATTCAAGGGGAAGAAATTAATTCGGCTTTGGAGTCTTTCGCTCTACAAAACATCTTGATTATAGTGAGCTGAAATCTCTAGTGAAAGGAGTGTGCTCACTTAGGTCATTCTTGAAGGTTGGATCACTCTGGCAGGCCCTCCAAAGGATAGACACAGACTGGTGGTTTAGATCTAAGGGTCCGAGTTTCTGATTTCCCTCAAGGGGAAAGAGCATAATTCTCTACCTTATTTCCTCGCCCAAACACATAAAATGAGTTAATTACCGACTTGGCTTAATCAATCCAAAATCATTCTTCCTTAAATATTTTGATTCCCTTAAAGGAAATCATTGTCTCATCATAGAAAAGAACAAGCTTTGGAGAACCACCAAGCTGCTTGCCTCCCTCGAAATGTCGTCTTCCGAAAGCGTCTAGGTTTTTTATTCACTCTTGGTCATGACCTTTGAGAAGTGAAGAGCATATTCCCCTATTCTTCCATCTTGCATCCTAAGAAGTTCACAAGCCCTAGTTATCTAGTTTTGAAAGCAATAAGAGAAGACACACATTGTTTTCTGGGTTTGAAAATATTGATCTTTGACAAGTGTATCTTCGAGAATCATCGTACAAGCAAATAGTCAGTTTATTTTTGAGTGGGTTTTAAAAGGAGTCTTTGACAAACATCTTGCAAACAATGGTTAAGCTGTAAGAAATCTAGAGAATAGATCAAGACAAGCATGTTAGTGAAATCAAACAATCTGAAGATCGAAAAATAACGCTTAAAACTGAAACTGTTGTCACAAGATTTTGCGCAAAATCTCTGTCAGAGCTATGTGAAATTGTTTGGAGCTCGTGCAAAATTGTTTTACAACCCACACGAAGAAAATAGGTGTCGCGCAAAGTTTCACACGCTTAGGTACTTTCTTGTGCAACCTGAAAAGAATCCTCGCGGGAAGATTCTAGATCCTCATGCAAAAATGAACAGTCTTACGCGAAGATTTTTGAATCTATACGGAATAGTACAGACAGAGAACACAAAAATGATTTATAAAATGTAGAAAGAAGCCAATTTTCTTGGCCCCACGGTGGGCGCCAGAAATGTATATGCAGAATGTGGCCTTACGCTTCACACACACACTTCAACATAGTTTTTATATGAGGATTCATCCTGGGATGAACATTGAATTGTCCATTCAAAAATCATCCAACAAGCCGACCTGTTGCCTTTTATCTAAAGGGATTTTTTCCCATTAATATCCTTAGAATTAAGGTGCGAACAACTAGACCCTCTAAGAACAAAGGATTTGAAAATAAGATGCAACTAATCTATGTGAATATGCAAATTAATCTAAAATGAGATATGCAAACTAGTCTAAGAACATATAAAAGAAACTATGCTAAAGATGTATGCATATTAGATCTAGATGAGAATTAAGCTAACAATGAAAATCTATGGGAATGTAATAAGCTTAAATGAGTATGCAATTTGGCAAAAATTTGATGCAAATTCTAATTCATCCTCTTGAAAATGAAGAGATGAGGGTCTCTTAAATAGACTTACTTGAAAACCTCCGACGGTTGAGATCAATTTCAATCAACGGTCAGGATTGAAGATGAAGTTCAATCATAAAGGAAGATTCCCAAATCAAAGGGAGTTAACTGGCTCAGATATGAGTGTAAGAGTTAGTCAACTCAGATAGACTTTAGTGTCAGAGTAAGTGATCTGAGTCATTTCCAATTTGATCAGTAGTGAACTAGGAATTTCCCTTTTTTGAACTGAAGAGAGATTTTGGAGAGACATTTAATTTAATAAAATGAGATATGCTCTCATAAATATATTTTCTTATTAATAAAATAATTCTTATTTAATTAATTAGAGACACTTTTCTTATTTAATTAAATAAATTCATTTAATTAATTAGGAATGGCTTCCCATTTAATTAAATAACTTTGCTTAATTAATTAGAAGTAGTTTCTCCATTTCATTAAATAATTTTATTTAATTAATTAAAATAGGCATATTTATTAAATTAAATAAATTTAATTCCATAATACATTAGCCTTAGGAGATAATTTAATTCAATAAAGTATAGACACTTTAGATTAAATTAAATTGAAATCAAATAGGTTTAATATGGCTAATATGAGTGCGTACTATAGAGATTAAATAATGAGTATGATGAATACAGATTAGGGTTTTCTGTATATGACAATTAAGTCAAGTAGCGAGTAGCAGAATAAGAATTGCCTATTAGGATAGGTCTTAGGATTGATCAGAATAGACCAGAATTAGTATCATGGAAATGAGCCAATTTTGGGGTATTACAACTACTAAGGATTATGATAATGGAAAGAAGAAGGTTGTAGGTGTACAAATCAATGAGCCTCAGGTTATCCCTAAGAACATTGTTAGTTCTAAGATTGACTTAGAGTTGAAAAGAGCCAAAAAGGAGAGGGGAGATTTTGCAAAGGAATTGGAAAAAGTTGAAAATGAGGTTGAGGTAGAAGAGACAAGGAGAAAAATTCATTTCCTTAAATCCACTTCTAGCTTAATAACTTGGCAAAACTAGACTTCACAACCTATACATTCTATCCCAACTTGTGGACCTATGATGAATAGTTAGGGATTTTTCCAATTATTACTAGCTTCCTTTTCTACTACTACTACTAGTTAGTTAGCTACAAACCAAAAAGGAAAAATTAAAATACAAACCTAAGGGGCTAGACCTAGTTCTTCAAATGTCTTCAGATTTTAGAAAAGGCCCATTTATATGGAAAGATATAAATAGATGTCCTTTATAGGTATCCTTTGTTTTCTTCATCCTATCTCCAATGAGTTGAGAGATAAAGTCACAAAGTTCTTAGGAAATAATGCCATTAGTGGGGAATAATATCTCAGGAAGTTTACTGATATGTTGAATGATTATGAAGCTGAGCATGAAGATGTTGTCATGAATTATTTGTACATTCACTTATAGAAGATGTCAGAGACTAGTTTAGGAGACTTCTCGATGATAGTATTGGTTCATGGGATGATCTGGAGAAGTTTTTCAAGGAGCAGTAAGGGGATAACACTAATGCAAGCTTTATGTTGAATGAGTTTAATAACATCAAGAAAAGTCAAAATGAGTCCACTTTTGAGTTTAATGTGAGGTTCCAAAAGGAGATGTATAAGTTGTTCCAAGTCATGAGATTAGGTGAGAATGTATGTCTCACTACCTATTTCAATGCTTTTTATTGTAAAATGTCTTATATTTTGAGAGACAAAGATCCTAAGACATCAAGAGATTCTTTCAAGCTAGCCATCAACATTGAAAATAATAGAAGAGCATCTAGAAAACTTGGAAGGGGAGATGATCCCAAGTTGTTTAATCATATGACAAACAAGAAAGAAGGAGATAAGCCTATCACATACAAAAAGCCCGAGGAAGATAAAATGGATCAAGTCTTGAACTTGCTTAAGAATATGTAACCTCTCATAAACAATGCAAATAATTCTAATACTAGTGAAAAGCCATAGTTCAATAATAACTATAATAGGAAAAATAGATTAAAGAAATACCCCTACAACACACAATGGAAAGATGGAAAGCTCGTTAATAACCCTATATAAGGCACAAGTGACAAGAATACACGAGACCCACTACAAATAAATTTTATGAATATAGTGGAGAAAATACCTTGGTGCATGGTGTGTTAATCTCCTCATTCTCCTAACTGTTGTGCAGTTGCTCAACCTTTCTTTGTACCTCTATAAACACAACCTAAAGAAGGGAAGGAAGAAAAGAATCATGATGATGTGGACTGCAACATGATTAACTCCTAGGATGGTTGTGAAGAATCTAATAATGAAGAGTCTAAAATGGATGTGAATGATTAGTGAAACATGTACCAACTATACCATCAACAAATTTTTTCAGATGACAAAGATGAAGCTAATGAAAAGACATGCAACATGATTTCAGGTGTTGAACATATGAATTAGAGAAAACCTTCCAAGGAAGAAATTGAAAGAATAATTGTTGAGATGGTTACTCAAGTTCACAATATCTATAATCTAAGGAATAAAATAATAAATAATACTACTGAGAAGGCATTAGGTATATTCATTAAGGATATAACTCACAAGATCAATAATGGAAACAAAGGAGAGGATCAAGTAATTGTCAAGATTAAGGACAATAAATCTCAAAAGTGGGAACCCAAGAAGAAGGTGCAAACTCAAGATGTAGATACCATCAAGACAAAGACAAACAAAACAAGGTTAAGTCCTAATATTGTCAGAAAAATTGAGGATCCTCCTATTCAAGTACAAGAAACTAAAGGTAATTCATGAAACCCCTTGTTTATGACCTTGTTAATATGATCTCTATGTTGTCAAAAATTACTATCAAGATTCCTTTATCTAAGATGTTTAGGATAGAAGAATATAAGTGAAAAACCCTCTCTTGGCTAGAAGGGATTGGGAATAGTAATGTCATTAGGGGGGACTCATCATTGGGCCAGAAGGTATAGGTTATAGTAAATGAAAATGAAGATAAAGGATTCATATCCCAAATACCCCAAATTCATTTGGATAGTTCATCAGCAACATATATACAGAACATTTTCTCTTTCTTTCTTATCCTGATTATAAATGGAAACCTTGAAGAATTGCATGGTTGATTTAGGAGATTCTAATAATGTCATGCCTTTTAAAAGCATGGTATCCCTCAGTATAAAAGTAGATACTAAATAGGGTAGATTTCAAGCTATGGATGCAAGGGAAGTCCTTGTTATAGGTACCATTAATGCATTCCCATATAGGTTAGTTGCTTATCCTAATGTTGATTTAACCATGAGCATTCTATTAGTTGATATTCCTCCTCAGTATGGAATGTTACTCTTAAGAAAGTAGAGTGTTCCAATAGGAGGAAGCCTACAATGTGACTTATCCTTTTCTACATTTCATATAAATGATAAATCTATTAAGGTTAATAGAGAATCAAGGGTGACTCATATGATTGAAGACAACATTGATACTAATTCTACATGTTTCTTAAACACAAAAGTAAATGCTTTTACGACTGAAATCATTGTTTTAGAAATTGAAAAATTAGTCCCATTGATTTTACAAGAAGCAACAAGATGTATGGATCCATAGAAGGTTTAGGTAATGTATTTTGATGGGGCTAGTTCCAAAGAAGGGTCAAGGTTGGAGTAGTTTTATCTCACTAGAAAATAATGCATTCAAGTACTCCTTTACTTTGAACTTCACCTAAACCAAAATAGTAGAATATGAAGCACTTTTACTTGAGTTAAAAGTAGCTACTCTAGACACCTAAATCTGATTACACTGCTTTGGTAATCCTATTTAGCTATCTCTAAAGACATCATTAATTAAATTCCTATTTAAATAATCCTTTGCCATCCCCTAGCTGATTAATTTAATTAATCATCTATAGTCCTAATTGAAAAATCAAATAACCCACTATTTATCAATTAAATCCTATTCTCCTATCTAATTCCAAATCTCAAATTTATTAAAATCACTTTAATAAATAAAACCCTCAAATCTAATAGCCCCTAAACTATCCTAAATCCTCCATTTAGCCTAATCCACCCCATTCACCCATACTAACTAAGCTTAGCCACTAACTCACCCACCCTCATCAATACCATCCACTTGCACATCTCTAACATCCCTAATCTAATCCTAACCCAAGCCTAACCCATCCCCTAATCATTTGCACAATCCTAAATGAGCTTAAGAGTTTCCTAATCCAAACCAAAGTCTCCCCTCAAAATATCCCAACCACCAAGCCATGAATGCTCTTACAAAGCCATAAATTGCTCTTACAAGACCATTCATTGCTCTTATAAGCACTTATGAGGGCCATTTAAAGCCTTGAGTCTCCTTTGTTGACTCATCCATGCCCTTTCCTCCACCCACTCTCCCTGTGACATGTGTCACTCTTTGATTGGTGCTAAACAAGCACAATCCATGTGCTCCCCTTTGAGTGCATCCTAGCCCTCCCTCACCATCTTGCCATCCTTGCATCTTGGCCATCCATTCCTTCAACCCTTGGCCTATAAATTGAACCTCCCTCCTTCACTAAAATCATCCACCTTCCATGCAAAGTTATAATGCTATTTTGAGAGCTCATAAACTACCAAAATACCATTATAATGGAAAAATCACTCCATGACTCCATTGTTGAAACCTTGCCTCATTCACTCCATCCATCCATCTAAGCTTGAGCTATACTTGTGAGCATACATACCTTAAATTGGGGACAAATCCATTGCATCATTTTGTTATACCATTTGGAGCTTACCATTCTTGATTTGCCTCGATTTGTAGTGATAACAAATCGGTCCTATCTTAAGTGTTAGCTTACTTAGTGTTGTTAATGCTTTCATTTAATAGTTAGTATTCATGTTACACTACTAAACTAGGTGATACATTTTGGCACGCCCAGTGGGACCCCACATTTGGGAATATCTAATCATGTTTTTGAGTTTTTTATGTTAACTAACCAAATTAAACTTGTTTGCTTGTGTTTTTTTATTATAAGTTTTCTGATCTTATTGTAGGTACGTAGGTCATCCTTTAGAAATCATGCTCCCAGCCATCTAAACATTTTTCATTTTTGAGCACTTAAAAATTAGCTTGTTTTGTGATCCCGTGGCCCCAGGAACATGATTCTGCGACTACAGGAATGTGACCATTCGTCGGCGGGAACGCAAACCCGCGACTGCGAGTTCACAGTTCATCACCAAATAGCTTCTGCCACATATCCTAAATTTTTTGTACATCCTCGTCGAACTTTTGTCTGCAAAAATGCTATCTAAACCTACAGGATTGCATATTTTTTTGGCGGGAACGCTACCTTCAACCGGTCAAATTTTTAATCCTATTTCTATTGTTGACCTCTTAAACCCGCAGAAGAATTCCCTCGTGGGAACACTGATAAATTTGCTTGCGGGATCATTGTTTTGCGAGATCACTTTGCAACCTTTTAACCCGCGGCCTCAATTTTTATTGTCACCAATTTTCTGTCCTGCACCCCTACTGACTTTCCCGCGATTGCGAGATCGCTGCATTAACCCGCAAGATCACCTTGCCTTTCAGACCAAAACTTAGCTTCAACTTTATTGCATTCCTGCTGACAGTTCTCGCATTCTCGCGCCTGTGAGAATGCATTCTTAACTCGTGGGTTCGCTGTAAAATTTGTTTTTCTCAAAATTCTAATAGAATTTCATTGCAGGTTTCATGCTAACATGTCTTCTATAGGTTTTATCATCATATCATTGAGCTCATAATCAAACCATAATCATATTTATTATTTAAAAAAAAAAAAAAAAAGAGTATAAATCAAAATTTGACTTTTAGTGGTTCCGTAGGATATAGACCATTCTAAACATTTTTACGCATATCAAAAATAACAAAAAAGGTTTTTAAAAAAAAATTTCCATAGTTAAGCTTTGATTTTGGGGATTTTTGGGTGACTAATCAAATCACTTTTTTGTAGCATTGCAGGTTGGAGCGACAAACCTAATCATGTTTTTTGCAGGTTGTTCTTAGAATGAATTTGCATGTTTAAACACATCTCTCATTGAATGAATGTCGTTTAATCAATCTTCAATCAAGTTTTTATTGGAATGCATGCTTAAAACAACAAAATGCAATCTTGAATGCAAAGGATCAATTAATCATTGGTATACCTCACACTTCAACTTTGGGTTTTAAAAAGAATTCACTCAATCTTGAATGCCTAACAATCAATGAACATTGCATGATTTTGACACATTTCAATGACGCTCACATTTTTTATGTTGACGATCTCTCGATTTCCATTCTGTTGATGACATTGCCAAGTTGGAATTGAACATCTATATCTTAATCACTTGTGTTTTCAATAGATCAAACAATCTAAGAATCAATTGGTGAAAGAACTCTTCTTTTTAGCCCAAGGTCATCTAAATCTTCTCTCCCCTTGTCGCCTTTGTAGGCCATCTTGGGTGTATAAGACTAGGATCCAAAACCTTATTTTTAGTTTTAGGGGGCCTGCTTGGGGATTTCATCACCCCTTGGGATGACCTCGACTCCAGCGTTCCGATAGAGTATAAAAATCGGGAGGTGAATCCAAAGACACCTCTCTTGGGATCAAAATTCTGTCACTCGGGCTAAGCCTCAAGGAACTTTATACCCTTGAGAAGTGAAAGAGAAGAAGTGGGTTACCACTCCTCTCGGCTATGTGACATCTTTTTGGTTTCATCTACGGATTTGGGCCTCACATACCTTGCATATATTGAGGACTCCCTAGCTAAACCAAATTTCATCCTTGTAGAAAGCTTCCTAGAATGTTGGTGTGTTTGATGTGCTTGCTCCAAACTTTTGTCTACTTGTTTGTTCATAGCTTTTGAATGAATGTTTTCCAACTTTGGTCAAAATACCAAAAAAGAAAAAATTTCCCAGCTCAAGGCATACTTAGCATAGTCACTGCCTCATCAAAAAATCATCCAAGCTCCCCCACCGCAACCGAATCTATCTAGTTCTTTGCTTTAGAACAATCCCAAATCCAAAGTCTATCCAAATCATCCCCCCAGCTAGCTAGCAACCCAATCCAAAATCACCCAAGCCTTTAAGGAATTGTTGTTACTCTGCCAGAGTTTGCTATCCAATCAATCTTTCCAAATCCCTCAATCTCCCCAAGGTTATCCCTTTGACAGAGCTTTGTCTAGGGTAATCTAGCCTTGTCACTTTTCATCCCTCATCACCTTAAGCTAAAGGTTGGGATCTACAAGTGGTCAATCTCGTGTCATGCCCATAGGATCATTTGTCTATCCTCAAGTTGACACCAAAAGCCACCAATCCTGCACATAGGAAAGCAAAACTCTCACTTTTTGACAGCATACCCTTGAAGTCTTCCATCCACAGGAAAGCTAAAAATCTCTAGCCAATCCTCCTTAGGTCTGTCATGCAGCTTTGACTCTCCCTAGGAAATCTTTCATCAGCCAATCCAAAATCTGCACTTAATCCAAATCCAACCATGAGCTTCCATGTTCATCCATATGCAAGACCCCATCCCCATCCAACTCATCATCAAAACATGAAATCCCAATCCTATCATGATGAGTTTGGTCACATTGTCCTTTCTCCCACTCCATCCTATTCCAATGATGATGATGATCTTGTCGACTATGATGGATATATTGAAAGCCTTAGAGATATTAGTCCCAACATCCCCCAAAATCACAACATTCCTCCAAATTTCTCCATCTTTCCTCCATGTATACCCACTAGTACTCCTTACCATACCTTTGACAAGGGAAATCCATTACTATCCTCATCTTTACCTTCTTCCTATATTGTGCCCATATATTCCTCTTATACATTAGCTATATCTCCATCTTCCTCTAACTTCATCTCCCAGCCTCCACCATTCAAGAATAATTCTAGTAGCTACATCCCTAGTCCAAATCCACCATCCCAATCTCTTCCAAATCCTCCAACCAATCCTAGTTCTACAATGCATCACCCCAATCCCCTTGCTCCTCCTAGTCCAACACACTTGTCTCCAAGGAATTTTACAAGGAAGCTTAGCCACTAACTCACCCACCCTCATCAATTCCATCCACTTGCACATCTCTAACATCCCTAATCTAATCCTAACCCAAGTGTAACCCATCCCCTAATCATTTGCACAATCCTAAATGAGCTTAAGACTTTCCTAATCCAAACCAAAGTATCCCCTCAAAATATCCCAACCACCAAGCCATGAATGCTCTTATAAAGCCATAAATGGCTCTTACATCCTCACTCATGACTCTTACATACTCAACCACCCTTATCAAGCCTTTGACCAACCCTTATCCTATCCTCTCACACCCATCCTCCTTGTGACAACTGTCCACTCCCTATTGGTGCTAAACAAGCACAATCCATATGCTCCCCTTTAAGTGCATCCTAGCCCTCCCTCACCATCTTTCCATCCTTGCATCTTACCCCTCCATCCCTCAAGCCCTTAGCCTATAAATTGGATCCCCTCCCAAGCCATTCTAGACACAATCCATAAAGTAAAGTTATAATGCCATTTTGAGAAACAAAGCCATCAACCATACCCTCATAATGCCAAATTGAGAGCTCACAAGGCTATCAATTTTCCATTATCCATCTCCAAAATTGAAGTAATTGAGCAAGCAATTGAGCATACATCTATATCAAATAGACACACCCATACATCAAGTGATCATCCTCATTGAGAGAGCCTATCCATGGCTCATATTCTCATTTGAGGATTTCACTTTGTCTCTCTTGAAGTTTATATTAATTTTGTTAGTTAATGCTTTTGTTTTTAAATAGATTAGTGTTTCTTGCTAACATATTAGTGTATACATTTTGGCACGCCCGGTGCGATAGGAAAGATAAAGATGAAGAGATAGTGGCAGATAGTGGATGAAAAGCTTGAGATGGGGAGGTAGAGGAAAAGTGTGGGATAAGGAGATATCAGATGAAAAGCTTAGGATGAGAGGATATCGAATGGAAGACTAGGATGAGGGATAGCTGAGGGCTAGATACCAATGACAAGGGATATACTAGGTGATGGAAAGATGGAGGCAATTCTAGGAGATGCAAAGATAGATGAAAAAGGGAACAGCGGATAGAGGGATTTGGGTAGAGGAATGCAAAAAGATAAGGATTGATGGAAAGATGGACATGACACCCATCTCCAAGGAAATTTCCAAGGAAGCCCACAACAACTCCCTCTCCCCCTCCCATCACTCCTCTTACCTCATCCTATCGCTACCATCCCTATCACATCCACCCCACTTATCAAACCCCTTCCATCTCCTACCTCCCATCCATCAAATCCCTCCAAATCCCATCCAAATATCCTCCTCCTAGCATTACCCAAATCCCATATAATGAACCTAATGAGTACATCCTCCGTCAACCCATCCCCATTGTAGAACCTCCTACCCATCCATCTACCTCACTTAAAGAAACCATCCATACTTCTCCTATCATACCATCCACTCCCATCCATTCCTGTCAAGATCTTGTCCAAGAGCATGTTGAAATATCCCTTGACACAACAAAAGATATTGCCATCCCACTTATTTCCCTACATGATCCACTTTTACCATCCCCTCCATATCTGGATCCCACCATCACACCTACTCCATCTCAAGATCCATTTCCATCAACCCATCCCTATCAAGATCCTATCCTTCCATCCCCTCTACTCCATGATCATACATCTCCCATAATCCATGATGATAGATCCATCGAAGAAGCACTAACTATCATATGTGAAGCTTCAACTCCTTTAGCTAATACTGGACTCACATCTTGTGTTCCAAATAATGAACATCATATTGAAGAAAGAAATAAAAATATATCTCTAGATGTTGGTATCCCCACTATTCTTGCATGGTCTCAAGTCCTTCCATCTTCACCCCAAATTCCCATCCATCTTATCCTACATCTATTTTCGGCCCTTATCCTACTTCTTTCCAACCCTCCATTTTGGGTCCATATATCCCTTAACTAAATCCCCCGCCCTTTCCATCCATTTTGGGTCATTACATACCTAATATGAATCCTTTATCTCCTCCATCTATTTTGGGACCTACACCTTCCTCGTTTCCATCTATTTTGGGCCCACATCCTTCATCCCCTCCATCCATTTTGAGAAATTATATGTATCCATATCCTATGTTCCAATATATCCTTCCATCCCCTCAAATCCACCAGCTAGATCATCAAAAGCACTCACCCTTGAATCCCTTCCAACCTTTAAACCCTATCACTCCATCCATTATCCCTCCATCTCCTCCATGCTCTTGTTCCCATCCCATGGCTAATAGAAGCATATTGGATGCCCAAATAAAAAAGCATAAATCCAAAAATTCACAAAAATCCAAGTCTCAACATGTTCCTTCTAAAATACATGTTCAAGAAGAGAAACATTTGATCCAAATCAAAGAAAAAGTAAAGAGGCCGCAAAGGCCCAGGCTGCAAAAGTCAAAAATCATGTGGATACCCAAGATTCTCATAAAAGAAATGCATCTCAAAGAAAAAATTTCAATTGGCATCCATTCATGCTACTCAAAAAGCCTCATCCATCCATCCTTTATCCAAATCCCCATATATTCATCCTTCATCCCCCCAACCCACTCTTAGTCCATATGCTTCTTATCCTAAATTTCCCATCCTCCATCTTCCAACTCTACTTTTAGTCCTTATCTTTCTCTTCCTCCATTTTCTCCTCAACCTCACTGAATACCATCTTTCCCACTAATTTATCACCTCTCAAGGTGTGTGCCAATGATGATCTTTCCATTTTCCTCATCCATTTACCCACAAGCCTTATGTCTTCCCATCCATTATCTATCAAACTCCCACCCACCATTCCACCTGTTCAATCCAATCCTTTTCCATCCATCCTACCAACATCTATGAGTAAAAATGCATCCAAAAAGTCAAAAAAAAAAAAAAAAACAACAACAACAAAAAAATCGTCCAATGGTGAAAACTTGGCAATTCAGGCACCATGGATAAGTACCATGATGAAAACATGGCAAACAAGCGTCATGCATAATCCCTCCATCCAAATGCTCTGTACACTTGGGGGCATGTTCCATCACCCATCATCCCCATCTCATCCCACCATACCAACCACATCCTATCCATTTCACCCACTATCCTCCTTTGGATCTTGAAAGAAATAACGCCCACCACTAGATACATGCTTTTGGTCATCCCTTTGACATCCATTTTCCATTAGAGTTTGTATCCACCTATCCTTTATCTACCCATTCTTTCATCCATCCAATCCCTCCATTGGCCTCATCCACCCATCCTCCTTATCCTCTACCTCATTAACCTTTCACATCCTAGCTTCCATCTATCTCCCTCATCCTCTTGTTGACCAATATTCAATCCTATCGCATCCCTCATAAAAAAATCCTCTTTAATAGCATATTATAACTGGGGGCACTCTATTCCTTGGAGATTGTGTCATGTCCATCTTTCCATCAATCCTTATCTTTTTGCATTCCTCTACCCAAATCCCTCTATCCACTATTCCCTTTTTCATCTATCCTTGTATCTCCTAGAATTACCTCCATCTTTCCATCACTTGGTATATCCCTTGTCATTGGTATCTAGCCCTCATCTATCCCTCATTCTGAGCTTCCATTCACTATCCTCTCATCCTAAGCTTTTCATCTGCTATCTCCTTATCCCACACTTTTCCTCTACCTCCCCATCTCAAGCTTTTCATCTACTATCTTCCACTATCTCTTCATCTTTATCTTTCTTGTCGCTATCCTACCATGCTACACTTTTGTCTAGTAATCCCTTATACATCCTTTGATCTATTAGTTGTATATTCCTTACCCATCAGTCCTTTGCTCTTGGTCCCATTGTATACTTCTCATCTCTTCATGTCAATTCATGCTTGATCGCAAATTGCAATTCTCTTAGTTAGGTGCTTTAGTGAATCCTTGTACGAGATCCCTTGTCATCAAAATGTTGTCCTAAAGAGTTCTACTTGCTTAGCTCATCCTAGTCCTCGATATTACTGATAGATCCTTTTAGGATGCATCCTTCCTCTCATCTGATCTTGGTCCGTCAGTATCCAGTCCTATCGATCTCTTTGGAAAAAGGTTAACTTTTTTATGGATTTACATTTTCTTTCAAATTATTTTCTTTTCGAGATTTCAAGCATGATTCTTAAAGTATCTCTTCCAAGTGATTTGGGTTGTTCCCTCCTCAAGGTCACCATGATCTTTTATATCATGGTGTGCTACAAATGGGGCAACTTGAGAGCAAGGTATTGATCAAATCTTTCATCTTTTCTTTTGTTTGCTTGTGGGTTACCCAATATCATTTCCACTCTGCTTCCTCCAGGATTCATGTGTGATGTTGGGGTAATCCTTGTGTGTTTTTTTTGAGTCAGTCCATCAGTCCTCTGGATGGTTGGTGACATGGCCTTGATGTTCTTGGTAACCTTGGCAATTAACCAACAGTCCTATAGCAAATCCAGTGCTCAACTACATGGTGGTACTTCTCTTTGAAGTATCCCCCTGCTCAAAAAGCTTCACTGGATTCCCTTCATCTCCGTTATCCCCCATCCATATCCAGCATTTGTCTTTCCTACCCTAGCTTATGCATCAGTATCTCTTTGAATCAATCTTCACTTTTAACTTTAGAGATCCACAATCTTAGTCTTAGGGATCCACCCATCAAATCAATCCACCAAGCCTCATCTTTCGATATCCACAATCCTAGTCCTAGGGATCTCCGAAACCCATCTTCTGTCAATCTAACTCTTTGAAATCCTATTGCATCAGCTTTATCTTCCCATCATCATCCCTCCCCTCCTCCTGGTTTCCTTTTACAGTACTCCACTCCTTTGTCCTCCCCCTAATCCTGGATCATCTTAAGCTTACTTCCTCTTGTGCATTTGACCTCCCTTTATCATTCTCCTGTAGTGAGAGTTTGAGCTAATTCAGCCCCTTCTCTTTGCCAATCTATGTCTTTTCTCATCTCAAATTCTTATGCTTTTCAAGAAGTCATCGAGCCTCATCTTCTCTCTCTTTGCCGCCTTCTTGAGGGGGCATCTCTAAGTCTAGTCTCTCCTCTTCTTATCTGAGACTGGGGCAACCTTGTTGCTAAAACATCTTCCTCGTGTCACCTCTGTTTGAACTTCTTTGAAATAGTGTTGTCTCAACACTATGTTAAAGAGGGGCAAAATGTAGACACCTAAATCTGATTACACCACTTTGGTAATCCTATTTAGCTATCTCTAAAGGCATCATTAATTAAATTCCTATTTAATTAATCCTTTGCCATCCCCTAGCTGATTAATTTAATTAATCATCTATAGTCCTACTTGATAAATCAAATAACCCACTATTTATCAATTAAATCCTATTCTCCTATCTAATTCCAAATCTCAAATTTATTAAAATCACTTTAATAAATAAAACCCTCAAATCTAATAGCCCCTAAACTATCCTAAATCCTCCATTTAGCCTAATCCACCCCATTCACCCATACTAACTAAGCTTAGCCACTAACTCACCCACCCTCATCAATACCATCCACTTGCACATCTCTAACATCCCTAATCTAATCCTAACCCAAGCCTAACCCATCCCCTAATCATTTGCACAATCCTAAATGAGCTTAAGAGTTTCCTAATCCAAACCAAAGTCTCCCCTCAAAATATCCCAACCACCAAGCCATGAATGCTCTTACAAAGCCATAAATTTCTCTTACAAGACCATTAATTGCTCTTACAAGCACTTATGAGGGCCATTTAAAGCCTTGAGTCTCCTTTGTTGACTCATCCATGCCCTTTCCTCCACCCACTCTCCCTGTGACATGTGTCACTCTCTGATTGGTGCTAAACAAGCACAATTCATGTGCTCCCCTTTGAGTGCATCCTAGCCCTCCCTCACCATCTTGCCATCCTTGCATCTTGGCCATCCATTCCTTCAACCCTTGGCCTATAAATTGAACCTCCCTCCTTCACTAAAATCATCCACCTTCCATGCAAAGTTATAATGCTATTTTGAGAGCTCATAAACTACCAAAATACCATTATAATGGCAAAATCACTCCATGACTCCTTTGTTGAAACCTTGCCTCATTCACTCCATCCATCCATCTAAGCTTGAGCTATACTTGTGAGCATACATACCTTAGATCAGGGACAAATCCATTGCATCATTTTGTTATACCATTTGGAGCTTACCATTCTTGGTTTGCCTCCATTTGTGGTGATAACAAATCAGTCCTATCTTAAGTGTTAGCTTGCTTAGTATTGTTAATGCTTTTGTTTAATAGTTAGTATTCATGTTACACTACTAAACTAGGTGATAAGTCATGGCATTAAAAAGTTGCATGTCACTGGTGATTTTGAATTAGTGATATTTCAAATTAGGTAGACATAGGTATCCAAGAACAAGAGGCAAAAATAATACAGGAATATTGTATGGGATGAGATTGAAGCATTTTATGCTTTTGGAATCACTTGGATGGATAGGACTATTAATAAAATGGTTGATCTACTAGCTAATGTGTCCATTAAACCTAACGATGTATCTTTTTATGGGCTCTCAAAGATTGAAGTGCATAATAGGCCCTCAATTCTTGATAAAATAGAGAATTTATATGTATTTAAACATGATAGAGATATTTTGAATTTTCTTCTGAATGAAGACAAATATCATGGTCAGAATTAGATTACAGTACACTGATTGAGAAGACAGATGGGAAGGATCCCATTTTTTGTCAAGAAATATTGTAGTTGAAAACAAATAAAATACCTAAGGGGTTAGTAATATTGGAAAGTTTTTTTGAAAATCAAGACAAGTTTCACCTAGAAGTCAAAGATAAGAAACCAAAAGAGGTGGAAGAAATTAATCTTGGAACAAATGAGTCTCCCAAAAAGGTGTATATAGGTAAGACTCTCTCCCCTGCTATAAGAAAATCATTAGTTGGTCTATTGAGGAAGTATAAACATGTACTTGCATGGTCTTATGATGATATAAAGGCTTATAGGGAATACTTGTTCAAACATGTTATTCCATTAAAAGAGAATGTCAAACCATTTAGAAAAAAATAGAGGCTTGTTAATCCCACACTAGCTCCAAAGATGCAAGAAGAGCTAATGAATCTTAGGGATGGGGGAATTATTAGGCCCATAGGACATTCTTCTTGTGTGTCTAATTTATTGCTAGTCAAAAAGAAAAATGGTGATATCAAGTGATGTGTATGTTTTAGAAATATTAATATTTCCTCCTTGAAAGACAATTATGGTTTACCCAACATGGAAGCCATGCTACAATAGGTTACTAGCTCTGAGTTAATGTCTATGATGGATTGAATTTCTAGTTACAACCGAGTATTGGTTAATGGAGAAGAATAATTTAAGATGAGTTTTAACACACCATGGGGAGCATATGTGTTTGTTAGAATGCCCTTTGGCCTAATTAATGTAGGGGCCACTTTCCAAAGATCCATGGATGTTGCCTTTGCAAAATACATAGAAAAGTTCATGGTTGTTTACCAAGATGATCTAATAGCCTACTCTAAGAAAGAAGAAGATCACTGTAGACATTTGGAGATAATCTTTCTAAAAGATTTGGAATATGGAGTTTCTTTGAATCCAAAGAAATGTGCATTTGAAGTCATAGAAGGAAGCTTCTAGGCCATATAGTATCTACGGGTGGAGTCAAAATTGATCTAGAAAGGATTACAGCCATGGATAAAGTTTCCAATCCAAATAATGTCAAAGGTATCCAATCTTTCTTTAGCCAAGTGAACTTATTAAGAGTATTTATAACCAACTTTGTTGAGATTAGTAGACCCATATCCAAGATGCTTAAAAAGTGGTCAACAATCAGATGGGAAGGTAAGCCATCAATGGCTTTTCAAGAAATAAAAGATGAAATAAAGAATGTCCCTATGCTTAGGAATATAGATTCCACCAAATCAATGCATATCTTTTCATTTTCATCTTTCCACACCATTGCAGTATTCTTGCTTTAGAAGAATGAAGAGCATTTTGAACAACCAATTTTATTTTTTAGAAAATCCTTGCAACCTACAAAGCTCAAATATGATGCAGTGAGAGACACACTTATGCTCTTGTAAAGGAAGTTAATTTTTTTAGATGTTACTTGGTTGGTGCTATTGTTATAGCTTTTATTCTGAATACTATTGTGAATGACATTTTTTCCCAATAGGAGGTGTCTAGTAGGAGGTACAAATGGATAAATAGGATCCAAGACTTCAATATTGATATCCAAATAAAAAAACTAGTTAGAGGCCAAGGATTGGCTAAACTAATAGCTCAATCCAATTTAGATGCCAACCAAATAAATCTTGTTGATGAAGACCATCAGCCCTATACATGTGATATGGATGACCGTGAGTGGTATAAAACTATCATTTATTATTCACAACACATTAAAGCTCCACCCTATTTGACTTAAATAAAAAAGGATATGTAAATCTATAAGCAATAAAATATATTATCATTAATGGGAGGCACTAGTGGAGAAATTCTGAAGAAGTGCTATTGAAATTTGTTAATCATGAAGAATCATCCAAAAGACTAATTGAAATGCATTCAGGAGTCTATGGAGGTCATTACATGGCTAATACAACAACTCACAATGTGATGAGAGCTAATTTTTGTTAGGCAAGCTCATTCAAGGATGCTTATTGTTTGGTCAGAAAATAAGATCCTTGTCAAAGGTTTGTTGGTAGGCTAAAGTTTTTTGGGAATACCCCTTTGAAGCCAGTAGAAGTTCAAGCACCTTTCCAGCAGTGGTGAATGGATTTCATAGGAGAATTAGAAAATAAGTCAAGCACTCGTGATTAATGGATTCTTGTGGCACTACAATATTTGGGGTCAAATTATGATGATAATTTATGATGGTGGTGTAATTAGTGGTGATTTTCATAAATATTTTTTGCAACTGTCCCTGACATCATTACAATATCAATGTTGGCATCATAATTGCAATGTCTACATGAATATAAAAAAAAAAAAAAAAACATGACATAAATCATTCCCCATTTGTTTGGATTGTGGAGAGTTATGTGCGGAAGAGGGTGGAGATCTTTGAACTTTGTCATGCCCTTGTGCTTGATGCATTTCATTGCTATGATCTCTACATTTCATTTATGTTCTCTTTCTCTATAATTTCATTGTTGTGATCTCTACATTTTGTTTCCATGCTCTTGCTCTGCAATTTCATTGCAATGCCCTTGTGATCTAAGCATTTCATTATCATGTCGTTGCTTTGTGATTTTGTTTTCATGTCCTTGTGATCTCTGCATTTCATTATCATGCCCTTTCTCTCTAATTTTGTTGTCATGCCCTTGCTCTATGATTTTGTTGTCATGTTGTGCCCTTGTGATATTCATGCTCTTACTTTGTGATTTTGTCATTGTATCCTAGCTCTACAATTTTCTTCAAGGGCTATGTAATTGCTTATTTCTTTTCCTTCTAAACATGTATATTTTGAATGTTGAAAAAAAAATCAACTATATATTTTCTTTTATGTTACACAAAATGTCAAGTCTTTTCCATTTAGTGTCTACTGAGCTCACTCAGGTAATGAAGATAGTTTTGTTGGAAATATAAGAGGAGTAACTAAGAGGGGAGGGGTGAATCAATTACAACAAAATAAATCTAGATCTCTTAGATGTTAGTACAAAATAAAATTCTGAAAAGGTAAACACACTAAAAATGTTGTAACTTGATAAATACTAAGATTGCTCGGCAAACACTTAATATGAAAATATTGAGATGTTATTTGTGATTACTTAGTACTTTAACTTAGTTTCAAACACATAAAAGAAATAGCACGAACACATTTGAAACCAAGATTTAACATGGAAACCCAATTTGCAAAAAACAACCAATTGCAACTAGTTACTATTTTTCACTCTTCTGAAGTAAGCCCTATTAGGAGCCAACCCTGTTAAAGGTTACAAAACACACTGTTAGGTGTGACCCTATTAGAGGATTTAATCACCCTGTTAAGAGTGGCCTTGTTAGAGGTCTTTAGACAATTAAATAGAATTGTCACCTTCTAAGAGGATTTACAAATAGATGTTAAGCAACTCTGTTAAGATATTTAGATCACTACTACAATGGTTAGAGAGTAACAATTACCTAATTTGGATGCAACTGAATTGCTGATTATAGATCCCAATTCTAGCTTGTATACTTGATCCTTCTAATTGAATATATCTTTTCAACTCAACAAAGATATTATGCTTATCCTTCTGATTCAATTCCTCTTAGCGTCTTCAAATCTTCAATTATCTTCCATGCATACATACACTTTCTAACCCTCAACTTGACCTTTTACTTACATCATTCATTTTGTCAAGTTGGATCAAATACAACTTAGAATAGCTAATATTCATCTTCTTAGTCAGCTAGAACCAATAGATAAATCAATTGAACTCAATATGCCAAAACAAGAAAATCCTTCATGAGCCGACCCTACTTGATAGACACTAACTCAGAAATGATTTTTTTGTGTTAACCAAGTGAGCTCGATCAATACTACATATTCACATAGTTCCTTTGGTAACCAAGGAAACTTGGTTAATATTGGTTCCATCCAACATTTCCTTTATTAATCGAGTGAGCTTAGTTAACACTCATCTTTTATAGACTTTCCTTTAACATCCGAATAAACTTGGTAGAAACTAACTTCTAAACTAGGTAAGCTCTAGAATGCCCGGTAGTCACAAAAAATTATCTTTAATGATAGAGTGAGATTAGTATATATTGACTGATAATGATATGACATTTTGTGTAACATAAAAGACAATACACAATTAATCAATTGTTTCAACAATATCCCTATTTGGCATTGATGACAACACAACATCACATAATACAATGAAATTTTTAGAGAAAGAATAAAATGAGGAAAATATCCTTAGTTTCATTTTGATTCTCATCCATGAGAACTCCCTCTATTAGTTTGAACTCTTTCTATCTTCAGTTTCTCCCTCTGTCAGAGAGCTTATGTCTACTAGATCTTCTGCCAAGTTCATTCACCCTCTTTGACAAAAAATTTCTCCCTCTTTTCAACAAAAATTTCTATTAGATATGATAGTAAACTTCTCCCTTTTTGACATCTCATGCCAAAGACAATGTTCAGTTAATATAAATGTACCTCAAGTACTAATTCATTTGCAATATGCCCTTATCAATATTGCACCAACTAATTGATCTTCAATAATGCTCTGGTTGATGCATTACTAAACTTTATTTATTGAGCTTCAAATAGGGGAATGACCCCTAGCTTACCTCTTTGATACAAAAATGCATCATTAGGTAATGGCTTGGTGAATATGTCTATAATTTGTTCTTTTGTATTTACATATTCCAATCTAACTTCTTTATCTCACACCAATTCTATTAAGAAATGATATTTTATAGCAATGTGCTTTGTTTTGGTATGCATCACTAGATTCTTTGATAAATTGGTTGCACTGGTGTTATCACAACATATAACTATTGGATCCTTGATATCTATCTTCATACCTATCATCAGTTGTTTAAACCAAACAATAATAGAATAATTGACTGTTGCTGCCACATATTCTGCCTCTACTGTGGATTGAGAGATACAATTATGTGTCTTGCTTGTCCAAGACACTAGTCTTTTACCAAGAAAGAATGCTCTACCACTAGTGCATTTTCTATCATCAATACTTCCTACCCAGTTAGCATCTGTGAATACTTTTAGGTTAAAATTTCCTCCTATTTTGTACCATAAATCATATTCTTTAGTGCCTTTTAGATATCTCATGATTCTTTTAATTGCCATTATGTGATTTTCTTTGGGATTTGTTGAGAATCTTGCCACCATATTGACTACTAATGCAATATCAAGCCTTGTGTGCACTGCATACTACAATTTTCCAATTAGTGATTTGTGTGTGGTCTTATCTACCACTTTGGAATCATCATTTTTAGAAAGCTTATGTCTAGTAGACATAGGGGTTCCAACTGGTCTTGAATCTTCCATTCCAAATTCTTTTAGTATTTCCTTGATATATTGAGATTGAGTAATGTAGATACCATATTTTTTCTATTGAATCTGTAATCCAACAAAGAATTTTATCTCTCCAAACATAGACATTTCAAATTCTTTACTCATTTATTTTGAAAATGCCTTGCACAAGTCATCATTTCCCATGAATAAAGTATCATCAATAAATATTTCTACCAACACAACCTTCTTATTTGGTCCTTCTTTGATGTACATACTACTGCTATCATTTGTTCTTTGAAAACCAATCTATATCAAGTAGTAATGAAGTCTTTCATACCAAGCTCTGGGAGCTTGATTGAGACCATATAATGCCTTGTGTAATTTTTAGACCATGTCCTTTTTTCTAGGATCTACAAAACCTTCAAGTTGTTCAATGTAGACTTCCTCATCTAGAATTCTATTCAAGAATGCATATTTTACATCCATTTGATAAACTTTAAATCCTCTGTGAGCTACATAATCTAGTAAAGTTTTAACACCTTCTATTCTTACAACAGGAGCAAAAGTTTCACCATAATCAATACCTTCTTGTTGAGAATAGCCTTTACATACCAACCTTGCTTTATTTCTCAAAACTTTTCCATCTTCATTCAGCTTGTTCTGAACACCCGCTTTGTGTCAATTACATTTTTATCCTTGGGTCTAGGAACAAGAGTTCAAATTTTATTCTTCTCTATTTTTTTTATTTTTTCATTAATTTCTTCAATCCAACTTTCATTATCCAAAGCATCTTTAACATATCTAGGTTCAAATTCAACAAGTAAACATGTACCTTTCAATTTTCTTCTTGTCATTGTTCCATCTAATTTGTCTCCAATGATATGATATCTTGCTAACACAAGTTCTTTGGATTTAAAATGAGTTTCATTTATTTCATCATGAATTTTAGTAGCAAGCTTGAGTCCTATTGTCTATGACTCAGGTCCATCAGAATTAGTTTGCTTTGGCTCAGCAGCCTCTGACTCAGGTCCTTCAGACTGTGACTCAGGTTGTACTATCTACAACTCGATAGTTGTTGGAGATTTTGGGGACTGAGGAGGTGAAGCCTCCTTTCTCTCATATAGATTTGGTAGGGTATTAAATCCATAGTAAAAAAATCTTTTGTAATCCTTAGGCTCTTTGTTGCTTTCTTCTTCGCTCTTTTTTGCAAACTCATCAATTCTCACCTGTGCACTTTCTATGATTTTATGAGTAGACAAATTCAAACACTTGTATGCTTTACTTCTACATGAATATCCTAATAATATGCTTGCATCACCTTTGACATCAAATTTTCCTTTTATAGATTCTTTCAAGATATAACATTTGCTACCAAATACTTTCAAGTAACTTACATTAGGTTTGTAGCCATACCATAGTTCATAAGGAGTTTGATTTGAGTCTTTCTTGAGCTATACTCTCTTCAAGGAATGAACTATAGTACTAATTGCTTCCTTTAAATATTTGATTGCAACATTCTTTTCTATCATCAATTTTCTTGCATAATCCATGATGGATCTATTCCTTCTTTTAGCTATACCATTTTGTTGAGGTGTACTAGGAACTGATACTTGTCTTTTAATTCCTTTTTCTATGCAAAATTAATTGAATTAATTAGAAATGAATTCACCACCTCTATCTGATCTCAAACATTTTAACTTCTTTCCAATTTCTTTGTATACTCTTGCCAAATACCACTTGAATTTTTGAAAAGCTTCTAATTTTTCTTTTAGATACATTACAATCATCATTCTAGAATAGTCATCAACAAAAGGAATGAAAATTTTTTCTCTATTGTAACTCTCTATTCCAATAGGTCCATAAGTCTATATGCACAAGCTCTAATACTTCTTCAGAATGATAGTTCTTGCTTTTGAAACTAGTATTTCCCATCTTACCAATTTGAAAAATTTTGCATAGACCTATATCAGGTTTTTAAAAACTAGGAATACCTCTTACGCTTCTATGTTTGCTTATCTTAACCAGATTATCAAAGTTTACATGATATAATCTTTTGTGCTGCAACCAAATTTCTTTTACTTGGGCAATAAAACATGAACTTTCACTGAGATCAAGATAAAATATATCACCTTTTGTTTGTTTCCTAGATCCAACTAGATTTCCTTTTCCATCTAGTAGTTTGACCTTTCCATCCATGAATTCTACCTTGAACCCAATGTTATTCAAGTGTGCCACACTTAGTAGATTATGCTTTAGTCCTTCAACCCAATAAGAATTATCACATATAAGTTCATTGGTCAAAGAGATACATCCTCTTCCTTTTATGCAACAAGGTTCATTGTTTTAAAATATCACACTACCACCATCATAATATTCCATGTCCTCAAATTTTAATTTGTCCCCAGTCATATGATGTAAATAGCCACTATCAATAATCCATGTATCATTTTTTTCTAACATGAGAGATAAGTGCAATCTTATCTCCTTCATCATCATATTCATCTTTTACAGGAATATATATCATTTCATCTTTACTGTTATCAGAATCTTTAGCCATACAACAAGATTTCTTACCTTTTTCCTTGTAGTTCTTGAATTCCTTCTTGCATTTATACTTATTTCTTTTTTTCTCATCCTTATTTTCTCTATTTGGACACCTAACAGCAATGTGACCAATTTCTTCACAAGAAAAATAGATTAGAGGAATCTTGCCTTTGTACTTTCCTCTACCTTTGGAGTATTTCTTTGAAAGTAGGGCTTCAACAACTTCAAAATCACTGTCAAAACTTTCTTCTATTTCTTCTTCACTTCCTGATTGATTGACCTTTGATTTCTTACTCTTTTCCTCAAGTGAGAGTTTGGCTTAAAATGCAAACTCAATACCTTTGGAACTAGGAACACAATTATCATAGTTATCCAACTCAAAAGTTGTCAATCTTCCAAATAGAGCATCTAAAGATATTTTGTTATTTGGTTCACATCTTATTTCTTGAATAGCAGACACACTAATTGCATAGATAGGAAGAGGAGTTCTGAGTACCTTGCTTACAACTATTTTGTCATCAATGTCTCCTCCAGATGCTTTGATTGCACTCACACTTTCTTTGATTCTTTCAACATAGTTTACAATTTTTTCATCTTCTCTCATTTTAATCTGATCAAAATAGCCTCTGAGATTTTCTTCTTTAGCTTTTCTTACATTGTCATCTCCTCCATAAATGTCTTTTGAGTTTGATCCACATTTCATGAGCCATTTTTTAGTCTTTTGCTTCATCAAATTTGGCATAACTATGAGCAGATGCAATATCAATCATAAGGATATGATTTTTCTTTTCAGCAATGTCTTCAACTGATAATGTTCTAGAAGGGGTCTTTTATTTAGTATCAAGATACTTACAATCTAAATTACTAATAGTTTCTAGATGTAATCTCATAAGTCCTTGCCATGTTACAAAGTTGTCTCGGTTCAAATTGGGAATCTCGCTTCTATAAGACATCCTGATCTTTAGCTTAGGTCTTTGAAACCTTCTCTAAAAGCACCAAAAGATCTAATACCAATTGTTGGAAATATAAGAGGAGTAATTGAGAGGGGATGGATGAATTAGTTACAACAAAATAAACCCAAATCCCTTAGATGTTAGTAAAAAATAAAACTATGAAAAACCAAACTCTGCTAGTGCTCGATAAACACATTGAAAATGTTATAACTTAGTAAATACTGAGATTGCTTGGCAAACACTTAATATGAAAATCTTAAGTTGTTATTTATGATTACTTATTACTTTAACTTAGTTGCAAACACCTAAAATAAATAACACGAACACACTTGACACAAAGATTTAATGTGGAAACCCAATTTGAGAAAAAATAGCAGTTGCAACTAGTTACTATTTTTCACTCTTCTGAAGTGAGCCCTATTAGGGGCCCACCTTGTTAAAGGTTACAAAACAAACTATTAGGTGTGACCTTGTTAGAATATTTAATCACGCTATTAGGAGTGGCCTTGTTAGAGGTCTTTAGACAATTCAATAGAACTGTCACCTTGTAAGAGGATTTACAAATCGATGTTAAGCCAACTCTGTTAAGAGATTTAGATCGCTACTACAATGGTTAGAGAATAACAATGACCTGATTTGGATGCAACTAAATTACTGATTATAGATCTCAAATTTGGCTTGTATACTTGATCCTTCTGATTGAATATATCTTTTCAGCTCCATAAGGATATTCTACTTATCCTTCTTATTCACTTCCTCTTAGCATCTTCAAATCTTCAATTATCTTCCATGCATACATACACTTTATAACCCTCAACTTGACCTTTTATTTATATCATTCATTTTGTCAAGTCATCTCAAATACAACTTAGAATAGCTAATATCCATCTTCTTAGTCAGTTAGAACCAACAAATAAATCAATTGAACTCAATATTCCAAAACAAGAAAATATTTCGTTAGTTGACCCTGCTCGGTAGACACTAACTCAAAAATGATTTTCCTATGTTAACCAAGTGAGCTTGGTCAATACTACATATCTGCATAGTTCTTTTGGTAACCAATTGAGCTCAGTTAACACTAATTCCATCCAAAATTTACTTCATTAACTGAGTGAGCTTAGTTAACACTCATCTTTCAAAGACTTTCCTTTGGTGCCCAAGTGAACTTGGTAGAAATTGGCTTCTAAACTAGGCAAACTTTGGAATGCTTTGTAGCCATAGAAAACTATCTTCAATGATTGAGTGAGCTCAGTATACATTGATTGATAATGATATCACATTTTTTGTAACATTAAAGATAATACACAATTAATCAATTATTTCAACAAGTTTCCAGTATCAGTCGAGCATTCTAGAGATAACCAAGTTCAAGAAGATAGTATGTGCTAAGCTCACTTGAGCATCAAAGGAAGTTTGCAGGAAGATAGTGTGTATCAAGTTCACTCAGGCACCAAAGAGAAGTCGGCATGAAACTAATGTTAACCAAGCTCACTTGATTACCAAAGGAATTCAGTTTAGGATACAATATTAACCAAGCTCACTTAGTTACAAAGGAAGTCAAAAGAAATTTTTCTAAGTTAGTGTTGACCAAGCTAGGTCAACTAATGAAGGATTTTCTTGAATCAACATATTTAGTTTGATGAATTTATTTGTTAAGTCAAGTTGACTTAAGAGTTGACTATTAAATATCTAAAAGTATTTTGAAGCCAACTTGGCAAGGTAAATTATATATGTTTAAGGTTAAGTTGTGGGATTGAAAGATAAATCAAGGAAGCAAATTGGAAGGATAACAAAGTATCTTGAGTCTACCGAGCTGCATTGAACATTTTGATTACAGAGGATCAAGTATTCAAGCCAAAATAGAGATACAAAATTAGCAATTTAGTTGCATTAGTACTCAATTTATATCATTTTTACTCTCCAATAATTGTAGTGTATCAATTCTCTTAATAGAGTTAGCTTAATAGCTATTTTCCAAATCCTCTAACAAGGTGGCATTTCTAGATCAAAGTGTCTAAAGACCTCTAACAAGGCCACTCCTAGCAGAGTGAACTAAATCCCTTAATAGGGTTGGCTCCTAATAGGGATCACTTTAGAAGAGTAAAAAATAGTAACTAGTTGCAATCGGTGGTTTTTCCCAAATTGGGTTTCCACATTAAACCCTAGTGTCACTTGTGTTCATGTTATTTTGCTTTATATTTTTGCAACTAAGTTAAATATGGTTAATAACACTAAAAATCTTAAGAAATATATATTTTAGTATTTGATGAATGACAATAATTATTAGCATTTTCTTACCGACAATAATTTTCAGTGCTAATCAAGTTACAACAATAATAAAGTTTCAGCACAATTTTTGTTTTGAGTTGTATTGATATCTAAGGGATCTAGGTTTTATTTTTTGTGGTAACTGATTCACCCGTCCCCTCTTAGTTACTCTTCTTATATTTCCAACATAAAGATGCTTTTTAAGGTGCTTAATACATCTTAACATAATAGAAAAATTGATCCATCTACATACATATTCCAGAATCTAAATAATAAAACAATAAAACTCATTTAACTTGTGCTAAGTGAATTACCTCAAGATCCCTCATAAAAATAATGTAGACCAAGAAAAATGGGCAAAGTTCACAAGAAAATTTGCAAAAAAAAATCATAGTAGATATTTTTAGAAAGAATCTAGCCATAACCTAGTTAAATGGGTCTAGTTGTTGATTAGTTGGGTTGATTACAAACTCTTGTAGAACTATCATTATATTAGGTACAATAAAATGAACAATCAACTATTCCCAGCTAGTAGAATCAAATACAATTTTCTTAGGTGATAAAATTTCATATGTAAGGAATTGAAGAATAAGTTCAATGAAGAATTGAGTGTAAGGAGTTATTTCTAGCAATTGTTTCTACCATGTAGTCTCTTTCCAAAGCCATTCCTTCTCCTTTGCTCTTATGCATTACATTTTGATTATCAAACTTCTGAATATCTACCTCTACCTTATCTAAAATCAACTTCACATTGTGTTGTAACTTTGGCATAGGTGTTTGATTACTGATAGCTTTCATTTCAGCATTCAAGTATTCAAGATTGGTCAACACCCTCACTTGCGGACCTCTCATGTCAAGGACTTTCTGTACTATTTCAACACCATGTTCTTGCTTCTGAGCTAACAATTTTTCAAGTGCATTTTCTTGTAAAACATTAATTTTATTAAACAATTGTAAACTCTTAGAAAGTGTACTATTGTTTTCATGTATGTATTTCAACACCATGTTCTTGCTTCTGAGCTAACCGTTTTTTAGGTGCATTTTCTTGTAAAATATTAATTTTATTGAACAATTGTAAACTCTTAGAATGTGCATTATTGTTTTCATGTATGTATGTATATATGTATGTATGTATATATTAATGTATGTATATATATGTATGTATGTATGTATGTATGTATGTATGTATGTATATGTATATATATGTGTCTATGTATGTATGTATCTATACAAAGAGATCTTGTGGATTGTGAATTATGGATTATAAAAAAGAATAGAAAATAAAACACAATATTAATCATTCCCCATTTGTTTTGATTGATTGTGGAGGGATGCATGCGAAATAGGGTGGAGATCTCTGAACGTTGGTGGAGATCAATGGAGATCTAGGATTTTGTTTCTATACCCTTGTGAACTCAATGCCCTTGCTCTACAATTTATTTCAAGGGGAGACGATGTACCTATGTAAATGTTCTTTTTTTTTCCTTCTAAACATGTATCTCTTGTTCATATATAATAGCTTTGGTCAGATTCAAGGATAACTAATCATGATAATTGTATGCATATGTTCATGTATGTATGTATATCAGTTCACCGTATGTACTTCTTTACATGCATACATACACACTTGCATAGTACTTGTGCTAAATTAAATTAATCATTCAAGTCTTGAATTCACACAAGCAATTATCCTTGCATTCAATCAAAACTATTCATACCAAACTAAGTATGTAGAAATTTGTTCTTACATATTATATTAACTCTTGGTGATTGAGTAAAGATCTCATGCATAGTTTCATCCAAGTAATGATCGGATGCATTCACATTAAGTCATAACAGGGTTGAGTAGATGATCTATCTATTTTACTCCATACTTGTTTTATTGAACATTTTGTTTAACATAATTAGTAGTACTAGAATTATACAACTACAACTAGTACTCTTGTTTATTTTATTTAATCACATACATTTAAGGCAATTATTTTTCTTAAAATTAGACTGTATATTTGTTATCACTAAAGCACAAATATAGATCTCTGATAGTTATCTTTTTTAATTTCAAGATCTTTGGATTTAACGTGAAGGGTTTCCAGTACTGGACAGTGGAATAGCAACAGTGTGGAGCCACATAGCTCATGGCTTTTTCCACCAAATTATATATTTATTATATTTTTTTCCTTAAAAAATATTATAGGTGAATCTTCTTATGACTTTCCATACATTTAATAATTTTTCACATGTTGTTTGAGGTAATTTTTTATTCTGAGATAGAGACATCTATCATAAGGATGGGCATGCCAATTTTGATCATCCCACTTTCGAACCTGATTCCCATATCAAATTAATGAAACTACTTCCAACTGACACCCTGATTTTTTGCAACTTGCCCAATCAATCATTCACACAACCATCTTCCTCCTACCCAACCATAGCATGCAACCCTTGTTTGAGGTTTATATATTAGTCCCTCTTTGGTTTTGAACCTCATTGAACCTATTTTAAAATTGTTCCATAGGTTCAAGGAGGTTCATATGTTTGATAAGTTCAATGTCCTAGGCAGATTAGTGGTTTCAATGTTCAAAAGGCTCTTGGCTTGGATTAGAGTACTAAGATTAAAAAACTCTATGATTTAGATTGAATATGCATTTCAATTCTCTGTTGGGTACATAATCATATTTTATTCCTTGATTTCAGATACAGTAATGAGGGTTTTAGCTTAGGCCATGGGAGAGCATTTGAGTTGTGAACATAAAATTGGGAACATTTGAGCTAGAAACAACATCTAATCTTTTGTAAGTCTCTCTCCTCTAAAGACACAATACTGGAAGCCCTTATCATCATGAGTAGACTCACTCTCCTTAGATGAATTCAATCAAAACTATTCATGCCAAACTTAGTATGCAGAAATTTGTACTTACATATTATATTATCTCTTAGTGATTGAGTAAAGATCAAATACAATTTTCCAAGGTGATCAAATTTCATATGCAAATGTATGTATGTATGTGTATATGTAGTGTTTTTGTATATGTATGTATGTTTATATATACATATGTATATGTATATGTATATATATGACTATGCATATATACATACACACACATGTGTGTGTATGCATGTCTATAAATACATACATACCTAGATATATGTGTGTGTGTGTGTGTGTGTGTGTGTGTACACATACATATACATAAAGAGAAGCTTCTCTAATCACCTACTAGGGGGGATATAAAGAGATACATGTTTAGAAGGAAAAGAAAAGAACATTTTCATAGGTACCTCTTCTCCCCTTGTAGTAAATCATAGAGCAAGCACTACTACATTTGGGCCCGAATTACACCACAAATTACACCGCCATCATGAATTGTAAAAAAAAAATGAAAATCACCACAAATTACACCACAGTCATAAATTGTTGTTGCAATTTGAAACCAAATGTTGTAGTGCAAAGGGATAGAAGATCATAAGGGAATGACATGACAAAAAAATTGCAAAGCAAGGAGATGAAGATTGCAAGGGCATAACAATGAAATGTAGAGATCACAAGTGCATGACAATAAAATGCAATGATCACAAGGGCACCACAACAAAATCATAGATCTCCACTAATCTCCACCAAGGGAATGAAACCAAAATGAAGAGATCATAAGGGAATGACAAAAAAATGTAGTGATCACAAGGGCATGATAATGAAATCTCCACCAACATTTAGAGCTCTCCACCCTCTTTCACGCACATTGCACCAGTGTTGTGGCTTCTTCTTCATCAAATTGGTCCTTCATGGCTACATAAACAACTTCATCATCATTGTCATCAAAATTTTCTTCAACAATATAACATTTCTTATCTTTTTCTTTGTAATCTCTTTTGTCATCATCTCTTCTGCTCTTGTATTTATTGCCTTCCTTGGAATCCTTTTTTCTGTGGACATCTTGCAGCAAGATGACCTACTTCATTGCAATTGAAACAAATGATAAGCATCTTACCTTTGAATTTTCCTTTGCCCCTGTGAAATCTTCTAGCGAGCAATGCTTCCAATTGTTCCACATCTTCCTCATCAGTGCTACTGTCACTAGATACATACTTCATTTTTCTTCCTTTCTTTGATTTTACCTGTTCGGCATCTTTCAGTGATAACTTTGCCTTAAAAGCAGATTCAAAATTTTTAGATTTGTAGTTGTCAAAGTTAGATAACTCAAATGCAATGAGTCTACCTATTATACCTTCAAAGCTTAGATTATTTCCTGGTATGCATCTTAGTTCTTGTATTGCTAATACTCTAATAGCATAGATAGGGAGAAAGGTTCTTAAGAACTTACTATTAATAGTATCCTCATCCAGTTGAGCATTCAAGCATCTTATTGCACTTACCACTTCCTTTATTCTTGGACCATACTGAGCAGCATTCTCATTTTCCTCCATTTTCTTGTAGTCGTCAAACTTTCCTCTGAGACTTTCTCTTTTTGCTCTTTGTACATTCTGATCTCCTCCATAGATGTTTGATAGAGCTTTCCACATTTTGAATGCAATGTCACATCCTTTGATATCATCAAATTCAGCATAACTGAGTGCAGATGCAATTTCCAGCATTGTCTGATTGTGTTCTTGTTTGTTTTTCATGTCTCCTGTAGTAGGAGCACCTGTTGGATCTACATGTTCAGTGACAATTGAATTTTGGGCATAATCTCCTATGGATCCAAGATGTAGCTTCATCAAACTTTGCCATGCATAAAGTTGTCTTTGTTGAGCTTGGGAACTTCTCTTTTTGGCATTTTTATCCTTTCTGCTAGTAGTCCCTTTAAACTGAATTAGCAGTCAAGCTCTGATACCAATTATTAGAATTATTTAGAATAACTGAGAGGGGGGGGTGAATCATTTATTCAAGGTCCAAATTCCCTATTAATACCTTTTTACTACTTTTAATGAATCCATACCCTTTTTATCTGTTCAAACTTAAATCAATCATATAAGCAAGTTACAGTAAATCAACATGCAAAGATAAAACATTCAAGATCAACACATGACACAATGATTTACGTGGAAACCCAATTTGGGAAAAACCACCAGTAACATGCTACTTGATTCTCACTCTTCTAAAGTGATGCCCTGTTAAAGGCTTACAAGACACTGTTAAATGTGACCTTGTTAGAGGATTTCACCAAATTGTTAGGAATGGGCCTGGTTAAAGGTCTTTAGAACATTCACTTGGAATGTCACCCTGTTAAAGGATTTTTCTAATGGCTGTTAAACCAACCTAAGTCCATAGGATTTAGACTTACAGTTACAATTGCTAGAAAGTAACAATAATGGTCTTTTGATCTGATATAACTTACAACATACTTTGTAGATTTCAGATCACACTTTCAGTTCAATCCTTATGCTTGGCTTTAATCTCTTTAGCTCTGACTACTTGTCTTCCTCTCAAGCTTCGTCTCCTTGAGTCTTCTAACTTATTCTGCCAATGTAATCATCTTTGTGGTCGTCTATACAAATAGAATTTCTGTGCTATCTTCTCCTAGGCACATTTTTCAGCATTACATGCTTTTATGCTTGACCACTATCTCTCTTTCCTTCTATCCCCTCTCGCTCTCTCATTAACTTATGTCTTCTTATATAGAAATCTGATTTTCCTTTGCTGCTCAATTCTCCCTCTTCAATTTTAGGGTTTCAAAATGGATTAGGTAGGATACAATGTATCTACCCCATATCTTGTTTTCTTCTTGAAACTTCGCCAGTTGTATCTTAAAAATGTTCTACATGGTGTTCTGTGCCACCAACTCATCATTCGTATCTTCCTTTTAATTCACAGATTTCTAGATAACAACCTTGTCAGCTTAGATCTGGCAAATCTTCAATTTCCTAAATAATGCAGCAACTCAGCATTATTGAGTTATTGGTGCTTGGCACCTCTGTGTTACTCGACACCTATACCAGCTTGGCACTTGAACTTTCTCGGCACTTGAACTTACTCGGGACTTGAACTTGCTCGGCACTTGATTCTACTCGGCACTTGAACTTGCTTGGCACTTGATTCTACTCGGCACCATTCGGCATCTAAAGTTTACTCGGCATTAACTAGAACTTGCTCGGCTCTTACTAGCTTGCTCGGCTCCTTCTCTCTAATGAACTTAGTTTGAGCTTTACAAAAGACTTAGCTAAAACCTTAAATCTTTGATATGTTTCAGTGTGCCCATTCTTTGTAGTATGTCATCAAATACATTCTCAAATACATTCTTTCATCAATGGCTTAGCCGATCCTTGTACTTCATTACAACATCATAACTTCAACCTTTCTCTAGGTATTTTAGTTACATCTTATTAATTTCCACCACGTTGACAATCAACTAATTGATAGTATTTGGATCACTAAAGCAATTGTCATCCCTGCGAGTAGCAAGTTTGACATCAATGACAAAACAATGATTGAGGACATTCTTTACTAGTTCCATATTTTATTCCAACAATCTCCCTCAACTTTACTTATAATTATTTCAATCATTTCCAAAAAAAAACACCTAAAAACCACTTTTTTACTTCATTAAAATCAGGACTTGAACAAAACCAATGATACAAAACTTGTTGCCATTTTGAAAAAAATGTTGCCTCTAGCATTGCAACCATGTGATAAATAGGAATAGCACATGCCTGAGTCATAACACAGTTTAGTTGGTCTAGTAACTAAATAGCTAGGTTGATTACAAATTTCTATAGAACTATCATCAAATTTTTAGTTTGTGGTGACTAATTAGGAAAGTATTGTACATACTTCATAAATTCTTTGGGATTCAAGGCATCGCCTCGAAAAAAAAATTGGGCCCTATTTTATTGGGATTTTGGGCTGACGTGTAATTATTAATTATAACCCTAAAGCAATAAAAATACTTGTATAAAAGGGCTTAGTGTTAGGGATTGTTTCATAAGGTGATGTGAAAATTGGTTCTTGCAACAATATTGAGCTGTAAGGGATTACAAATTGTAATCAGGTTGTGCTCACTAGATCATAAAAATATTGGACTTGCTATTTGGTGGACATAGCTCAAGGTTTGGGTGAACCACATTAAATCTTGGTGTCTTGTGTTCTTTTCTGTGTGATCTATTATTTTTTGATATTGGTTATATTTGCATGTAATTGTTATTTCTATCTATGGTTTAATCCTAACACAAATTAGGTACAATAAAATGAACAATTAGTTGTTCCTAGCTAGTAGGGTCAAATATAGTTTTCCAAGGTGATAAAATTGCATATGCAGATCCATCACTTGAATGTCAGGTATGAAGTGCATTCCCCAATTTATAATGAATGGTTTGATATAAAGGATCCATACACTTTCCCAACAATGGAAGCCGAGGATTTAACCATGCATGTATTGGCACGATCTCCCTACGAGAATCCCAAGTATCTACTATTGCTATGAATTTGGGCATCACTATATGATCTAGAATGTTATGAAAACTCCTCCCTATCTCTAGAAAATGTAACATAAGTTCAAGGTCCCTTGGCTCCCAATAATTTGTAGGATCTATTCTCATTGCTAGAATAATAGCTTTAGTGAACAGTTGAATGTAAGGAGTTAAAGAAGAAAGTTCTACTTATGTGTAAATGCCATAGTCACGAGGCTCATTCTCTTGTAGAAGCCTTTGCCACAATGTCATTACCTCTAAACCATGAAATGGATGTGATTCCCAACCTTGAAACACTCTTATAAGTAATGACAAAGAAAATGTAGATGCAATACATATATTACTATTATTTATGTATATGCATGTATATATGTATATACATATATATACATGTGTGTGTGTATGTATATGCATATATGTGTATATATACATACATAAACACACATATGTGTGTGCCTATGTATGTACATATAGAGAGATCTTAGCACAAGAAGCTCGGGGTGAAATAATCCTTTCCACCCTAAAAACCACTTTGTTACTTCATTAAAATCAGGACTTGAACAAAGCCAATGATACAAAACCTATTGCCACTTTGGAAAAAATGGTGCCTCCAACATTGCAACCATATGATAAGTGGGAATACTACATGCCTAATCTATAACCCAGTTATATTGGTCTAGCTATTGATTAGCTAGGTTGGTTACAAATTCCTATAGAATTGTCATTAGATTAGGTGCAATAAAAAAACAATCAGTTGTTCCTAGCTGGCAAGATCAAATACAATTTTTTAGGGTGATAAAAATTGCATATGTATATGCATCACTTGAATGTCAGGCATGAAGTGCATTCCCCAATTTATAACAAATTATTCGATATAAAGGCTCCTTCTCCTTCACTCTTGTGCCTTAAATTTTGATTATCAAACTTATGAATATCTGTCTCTACCATATCTAAGTTAAACTTCACATTATGTTGTAACTCTAGCATAGGTGTTTCATCGTTGATGGCTTTCATTTCAGAATTCAAGTTTTCAAGATTGGTTAATGCCCTCACTTGAAAACCTTTCATGTCAAGCACTTTTTGTATTGTTTGATCATCGATAGCTTCAAACAAGGGTGGAAATCTTTGAACATAGGTGGAGATCGGTGGAGATCTAGGATGTTGTTGAGAGCTCTGAATGACTGTGGAGACTATATATTTGTAATAGGCCATATGGACTGCATAAAATAAACAAAAAAGAAAAGAAAACACAACATTAATCATTCCCCATTTGTTTTGTGTAAATTTCATAATCACAAGGCTCATTCCCTTAGAGAATCCTCTACCACAATGACATTAAATCTAAACCATGCAAAGGATGCAAATGCATTTATGTATGTATATATGTATGTGTACATGTATGCATGTATGTATGTATGTATGTATGTATACAAACCAAGAAAAATGGGTAGAGTTAATGTCATTTTAATGGGCATTATATTTCCCCTACATAAATACATTATATGTGTGTGTGTGTGTATTGCCCACTAACTCTACATTATTTGTGTGCAAGAT
Source organism: Cupressus sempervirens (assembly GCA_028749045.1). Lineage (NCBI taxonomy): Eukaryota > Viridiplantae > Streptophyta > Pinopsida > Cupressales > Cupressaceae > Cupressus > Cupressus sempervirens. Next base: position 508,845,562 of record CM053783.1, read on the forward strand.
TTTAAGGTAAGTCACTTAACACGGGTTGAATAAGTTTTATTGTTTTATTATTTGGATTCTAGAATATATATGCATTTGGATCAATTTTTATGTTGTGCTAAGATGTAATAAGCACCTTTAAAAAAATCTCTTTGTATATACATACATACATACATGTATATGTTTGTATATATATGTATGTTTATTTTTTTGTATATACATATGTATATGTATATATATAGACATACACACACATATGTGTGTGTCTATGTATGTATGTATGTATGTATAGAGATCTTGTGGATTGTGGAGATCAGTGGAGATCTAGGATTTTGTTGTCATGCCCTTGTGATCTTTGCATCTCATTCATTTTATTGTACCCAATCTGATGATAGTTCTACAAGAATTTGTAATCAACCCAACTAATCAGCAACTAGACCCATTTAACTGGGTTATTACTTGTTTCTTTCTAAAAATATCTTATATGATATGTTTTTATAAAATTTCTTGTGAACTCTACCCATTTTTCCTAGTCTACATTATTTATGTGCAAGATCTTGAGGTAAGTCACTTAGCACCTTAAAAAAGATCTCTGTATATATACATGCATACATGTATGTATGTATGTATGTATGTATGTATGTATGTATGTATATGTATATATATATATATATATATATGTATGTATGTATGTATGTATGTATGTATATATACATACATATATATATATATACATATGTATATATATATATATATATGTATATATATATATACATATATATATATATATGTATGTATGTATGTATATATATATACATACATATATATATATATGTATATATATATATATATATGTATGTATATATATATATATACATATATATACATACATATATATATATATATATAGAAATATATATATATATACATATATATATATAAGTATATATAAGTATGAGTATATATATATATATATATACATACACACACATATGTGTGTGTCTATGTATGTATGTATGTATGTATATAAATAAAGAGATCTTGGCACAACAACAAGACAATATAAAACTCACTCAACATGTAGCATGGCCATAGATGCGATGGAAACGCCTATTGGTAAGTATATTCCTCTTTTTCTCTTTTATTTTTCATGTGTTTATTTCACTTGAACATATTATTTTTTAGGGAGAATTTTTTAATATTGGATTCATTTTATGTAGAAGGCAATGAGGACATTCCTAGATGTACCTGTGTTAGTTGTATGAGAATCAGTAAAGAATTGTGATGAATTGCTTGTGAGAAATGAAAATGGACATCCCCTAAGAGTAGGAGGAGATGACGAGGATATTCTAAGTACTTTAAAGATTGATCCTTTCTTAAATATTTTAGATGTTAAAGGAGAATTTAGATGTTGGTGGGGTGGGGTGGGGGGGGGAGGTTGGGGCCAAATGAGCTTCCACCTTCACGTGGTTGCCTTTGATTAGTAGAGAATATTAAACTATTCTTGAAACCAAGTAAAGCTCAACATTAACCTTATATGATTACATGATAACTAACGGTGTGAATCTCTTGGTTTCAGGCAATGTAGAAGGAGGCCAAAGTTCAATATGCATTCTCAATTGATATGCATATGACATCAAGTGCAGCTAAAAAATGCAATAGGTTTGCATTTTTTGTTAGAGGTCTTTAATTAGGTATTTTAAGTTATAAACCATCTCAAACATTCTCTTGGCCATAGTAGCTAGAGTTATAATGTTCATGATGGTCTATAATTTTAAAAACTTAAAAGAACTATTAAATAAATGTAATCATGCTACATTTTTTAGTTGTGCCTATTGTCCATACATATAGAACGTAGCTGCATGTGCATTCTTGATTCAGAGTGATTCTTATTTTGGATGCGACGGAAAAATGACATGCACCAAAAGATGGGAAAATTATATCACTTTTGCAAGTCTAGAACCTTTTTTTGTACTTTAAAGATTGATCATTTTTTAAATATTTTAGATGTTAATGGGGAATTTAGATGTTGGGGAGGGGAATGAGCTTCCACCTTCACATGATTGGCCCTAATTAGTAAAGAATATTAAACTACTCTTGAAACCAAGTGAAGCTCAACATTAACCTATGATTGTATGACAACTAACTTTGTGAATCTATTGGTTTTAGGCAATACAGAAGGATGCCATAGTTCAATATGCAATCTCAATTCATTTGCATATGACATTAGGTGGAGCTGAAAACCCAAACAATTTGCATTTTTGTTAGAGGTTTGCATAGACCTACTAAATAAATGTAAACCTAGTGGGTTTTTTCAGCTCCTTATATTGTCCATGCATATAGAATGCAATTGCATGTGCATTCTTGATTTAGAGTGACAAAATCTTATTTTGGATCCAACAAAAAAATGACATGCACTAGAAGATGGGAAAATGATGTCACTTTTGTAGGTTTGGAACCTTTTTTTGTACTTTAAATATTGATCCTTTCTTAAATATTTTAGATGTTAATAAGGAATTTAGATGTTAGGGGGGAGGGGGTGGGGCCAAATGAACTTCCATATTCACATGGCTGGCCCTAATTAGTAAAGAATTTTAAACTATTCTTGAAACCAAGTAAAATTCAATATTAACCTTAGGTTGCATGACAACTAACTAATGATAATAAAATCTAAGTTGTACATAAGAGAGATGGATATTCTAGATTTGATTGTGCCATATTTTTGCATTAACATTTCAGATCACACTTAGTGATTTATCTCCTCTAGCTATTCACATCCTGATGATGGATCGCACTTGATGCAAAAATATGGTACACAATCGAATCCAAAATATGTACCACTCTACTATGACTGATTGTGAAAAAAATTTCATGTTAATATTGTATCAATTATCCTAATTTTTTGGGGGGGATTGTCATAATCAGAAATAGATGTTGATCACATTGGGTTGTATTAGGAAGGATTAAATTACCAATAAAACATCAAAATTTGTCTCATGGATAGAAAGGACAGTTTACCCATAACCAACCATGGTTAAGGTTCTGATGTGATAGTTTAAGAAAATAATGGAACTAAAATAGTGCATGCCTATTAGCTTGAATTTTCCTAGACGTTCCCAACCACATTTAAAAAGGGATCTTAACTCATGTAGTTGGCTAGCACCTAGCATGTGGATGAAACTAAAAAGGGAATCAGAGTGGCAAAATAGAAATGGAATTTGTTTGCCACCATTTTTTTTTATAATTCAACAAGTCATCGCAATTATGGCAACTTGTTCATATGGATAGCAGTCACACTAACAACATTACTATTAGGTACTTGTTGTAATTTTGATAGACTATTTTGATAGACAACCATCTCTTCCACAACATGCATGTCACATAGCTATCACAATTATGATGGACATCTCCGACAGCTAGCCATCATTGCAACAACAGACTACAAGATTAGACCATAGCAATTGCAATGGCCTACTATTGCAAGTGGGATGACAAGAAGATGAACTCTTTCCCTTTCTTGTTCCAAGTTATGACACCTTTATCCATCACAGTTATGATGAATGCCCTTAAAGTCTAACACCCATCTAGTGGGAGCCAATTCATGCTACTGTCACTTAGGTGACTAGTGGCTATTGTAATTGCGATGGCCTATTGTTACAATTTAGGCCCAAATGTAGTAGTATGGCAATTGACTATTTCACGGAATGGGTAGAAGTCATTCCCACTAGAAAAGCTATGAGAAAAGTTGTGAATAACTTCCTACTAAATAATATAATCACTAGATTTGGATGTCTAGAAAGAATTGCAACTGATAATACCATGTGCTTCAGATTAGATGAATTCATGCAATTCTGTGACAAATATGACATCACAAAATCAACATCATCTCCATATCATCTAAAAGGAAATGGGCAAGCTAAATCTACCAATAAAAGCTTGTTGAAGATTATCAAAAGAACTCTAGATGACAACAAAAAGGTATGGAATTCTAAATTACCTCTACTAGTTTGGGCTAAAAAAGTAACAATCAAGAAAGAAATAGGAGTGTCACATTTTGATTTGGTATATGGGATTCAAGCAAGAATGCCTCAGAATAGCCTAATTGGTTTGTACAATTATGTCCATAAATATGACAAAAATGTCATAAATGATATGCAAGAGAGGATGGATAAATTGGTTAGATTAAGTGAGCACAGAAGGGAAGCCTTTGCCAAAAATGCTAAACTATAATTGCAAATGAAAGATTTATTTGATAAGAAGGCAAGAAAGAGAAAATTTAAATCTAAGGATTTGGTGTTAATGTGGAACAAAAGAATTGAAGATAAAGGGAAACATGGAAAATTCAACCCTATATGGCTTGGCCCATACTTGATTGACTCCACATGGGGTGAAGATTCATATATCTCAAAAGAACTCAATGTAGATATTCTAGAACTGTCAGTTCATGGATAGCTCCTAAAAAGGTACTTCTATTTGAGAAGTATTTCTCTTTTCATGAATAGTAGTTAAGGTTTGTATATATGTTGTTTCTTGTATATAAGTGTAGTTTTCATGTTGTGTATGTGTGTTGCTCTTTGTACTATTATCAAGTGTGTGGTCTTATTCTTCCAAAGTTTCTAAGCCCTTATATCAATAGAGATTACTAATCATCCCCAGACAATGCCATTGTTTCAAAGTGGGTTTGGAATATATTTTGAATTTTCAATGGTCGTATCCTTTGTTTAGGGTGGGAAGTTTAAAATAAACCCTACATGAAAATGTGAATGTTTGAATAAATGCTTATCTTATTTTTAAAACTTTGATAGGGTTATTTCCTTGCTAGGTTTATTTTTGAAGAATAGGGCTAACTATTTTAATTTTCTACCCATGGTTATGTCTTGGTTAGTTTGTGTTCTAGTTAAATGTGTTTGGTTAACCCAAGTAATGAGTTATTCTCAACAACTGTCAATCTACCTTAGATCTACATTACTCACTTTTTCATTTTGTGAAAGTGTTGTCTTTTTATTTTATAGGAAAATGTGAGCTTTTGACACATATCTAGTGGGACCAAAGAAACACAACAGTCCTCATTTTTAATCTCAGCCCTTAGATCTTATGAAGATCAATGCTTTTTGTTTGTCCTTAAAAAAGTTATGCATGATTTAACAAATGCAACATAGCAACACATTGACACATGGATAATGTGGGACCATAAAATATTCCCAAAATGTCTCTACATCATATGCCAGCTATCATACCATGATTAGTTCTCAATTTAGGCCAAGCATATTTCCTAGTAACTTCCTGATCATTGATCAAATTGAAGATCAAAGGTTGTTTCTTTCTTTCTATTGGTAAGTGCTCAAGCTTTAAGAAATGTGAGAATGTGAGAAGATGCCACATGTTTCTATGGGTCCAAAAAAGGATGAGAAGTATGCAAAATCTTCAACCATTGATCAGAAACAAGATCAATGCTCATCTCATTGTCGCAAATTCAAATTGCATGATATTTAAAAAGTGCAACAAAGCGAGATGAGACCAAGTGTATTGCAAGCTTCAAAGATATGATGTTGCCATAAAGCACCAAGTGGCATGCCCTAATTCACTTTCAATTTATTGCATGTAGTATTAAGGTGTTACTCCCAACTGTTACATCAAAAGATGATCGACGAACGTTGCTATGTCACTATGAAGAGATGCTTGAGTTTTAAGACTTGTTACAAAGCAAGGGATCACCACATGTCCCTAGGGGTAGTATTATGGCATATCTACAGGAAAAAATCACGACTATCCAATATCCAACACATCAAAAAAACATCGCATAATCACAAAAGAAACATGAAGGATGAATAACCAAAGCAAGAAAGCAACAAAGTGACATGTATCCTTAGTGGGCTTGATTTCTAAAAGAAATGCTAAGAAATTAAAATTATGTTTGATCATTCAATACAAAGATGATCAAGGGTTGTTTCTATCTCACTAGTTTGAGGTGCACAATATTTTACGAAAGAGATATAGTGAGAAAATGACATGTGTCCTACCAAGTAAAAAGATGACACAATATTGAGTTTGAATCACAACCATTATATTCCTTTCACAACAATGGTCAATTTACAAATCTTATGGTATTGCATTTATAATTCAACTATTGGAGACTTTAGTGGTGAATCAAGACACCCTCATGTGATTAAATTCGGCATAAAGTGTGTAGTTTATTATGCAATTTGGCACAACATAATATAGAGTAGACAGAGCTTGAGTTCCTAAATTTTTAGATTGCAAGTGTTGTGAATAAAGTGGATTTTTTCAAAATTAAAAATTGTGCAAGGAGTAGTGGTAGGTATTTGAATATTTTTGTCAAAGAATTTTATGTTAAAATATTTTCTAAATAGATAAAAATGCCTCCACGAAGGGATTTTTCTAGAAAAATGGACTACGGATGTAGGAATGTTCATGATTTTTCTTGAGCAATTGCCCACCTCAACAAATGAAACTGGAAAGGGAAAGGAAGTGGTCCTGAAAAGCCCTAGGTTGAACATTGATGAGGTTTTCTATGATATATCCAATTAGTTGATAGGTGTAGAAACATCAATGGGCGGCCTAGAGTTATTCAAAAAATGGTTCTCACAAAGAAATCATGATACACCATTCAACAATATCTAGGAATTCAACATTGGAAAGCTTGTTGTACTAGGTGTTTTCATGGATGATGATTTGTTGAAAATGTTGGCAAAGAAATATGACCCTGTGTTGTGGGTCATAAAGAACCATGGTGGGGAAAATTTTTTCAAGGTGATAGCCAAAGTGATCAAAGAAGTCTTTATGTTAAACCCCAACATTCCTCTACATGAGAAGATGGACTTTGATGATTTACAGGCCAAATATGATGCACAGAGAGTATATCTTTGAGGTGGACCACTAAAAGAACACTTCATTAAGTTAGGCCATCTAACATTGGTAGCACCATCTACCCCAAAGCCTCTCTTGAAAAAATATTTCAACCCTAGGGCATGGGCTCTATATATTTCCCTCTATAATATTTTTGACATGGATTAACAAGAGCATGTCCCAGCACCCCTAGTTTTCATGATGGTACAAATTATACAATATGGAATGATCTTTATATATTATTTTGCTTCCCATTTAGATGAAGAAATACACAATGGGTTAATTGGAATAAGCAAGGATAAGGTAGACAAACCCTCCACCGGGTACTCTCTTCTCATGTACATGTGTTTCTTTAAAGGTGTTTCTATCTTTGGAAAAGACGTGAAATTAGAATAAGAAAGGGATGAAGCTACCAGTGCAACTATGGAGTTTAAATATGACTTAGAAAGTCACAAATGCTATTTTTATCCATTTAGATCAATATTTTGCATCTAAGATGAGGACTTTGTTAGTTCAAAACAACCCTTGAATTCCTAAACCCTTACTGGAGCTAATCAGGTGGAAGGATCATGCTAAGGGTTTGAAGGTTAGTCACAATTAGGGAGATATAATCCCATTTTCAATCTCTACTATTTTAGAGTATATGGTTTCCAAGGGAATGCCCATGTCTTTCCCTTCCAAGTATCATTAAAGGTAGCAGTTGCTGAGTTTTTATGGAAAATTGAAGTGTAATGCCTACCTCTACTTGAAATTTTCTGATTTGTTTTGACTAGATTGTTTTAGGCTTGTTCTATTATTGTGTTTTATGGTTATTATTACTTGGTTACCAGGTTTGATTATATGTCATTTCATACTCAGTTGATTTAGGTGATGAGTTGTTTAGTTATTTCATGTGTTTATGTTTATCCTTTAATTGATGATATATTTATGTTTAGTTAATGATTTTAGTTATCTTTTGATGGTTAGATAGATGGATTAATTATATATGTTTTTATTGATACTTACCCCATGTGTATGTTGTGCGTGTATGTTTTCTTTATGTGTGACATTTCTGATGTGGTTGAGGAAGGGAGTCATAGTCACCTACTAGTCAGGATCTACAGAATGAACCACTTCCTACCATTGTCTATTTAGTTTAGAATATTGTGTTTGTACATGCATGGATTTTATGCAGATTGTAGGTATCGAGAATCAACTTCTCTGAATTAGCAGGATGAGCGTACCCTATCGCAATATTTCAATGGTATAAGTGGGGAGATAACTCTTGAGTCCAAATCCTAAACTAAGCCAATTGTCCTAGAAACTAGGACAAGTATCTGAGTTAGTTTCACCTTTCTAAATTTATCAAGTGATGTGAATTTGTGATTTTGAACCTGGTGTTTGATTTAGTTTTATGTTCTATATGATGAGTTGTCATATTTGGTTTTGTGGGTTTGTGATGATTTTCTATTTTAATTAAATCAAATTAAAAGATAATTTAATGGAAATTTTATAAAGAAAATTCAATATTTAATCTTATTTAATTAATTAAGAAATTAATTAAATGAAGAAATTCAATTTTAAAAATTATATTAAAGTTATATTTTTTATGTATTTACATTTAATTTAATTATTATTATTTAGGAGTTTTATTTTAATAATAAATTCTAAATAATGTTGTTAATTAAGTTAATAAATATATTATTAAAAAAAGGTCTCGTAAATTTACTTAAATAAAAGAATGTAACTTAAAGATAAAGTTATGGTTCTAATTTAGGCATAATTATATTTATTTAATTTAATAATTATTATTTAGGAGTTTTATTCTAAATAATAAACTCTATATAATATTATTAGATGAATTAATAAGTATTATGTTAAAAGCATCTCATGATTTGATAAGAGAGTAAGCAATTATTTAATAAAGTTTATTTTAATTAAATTGCATCAAGCGTATGCATGGAATTAAAATATAATAAATTAAATTAAAGAGAGAAAGCTAATTAATTTAATAAAGATATTTTAATTAAATATCTAAAAGTTTGTGCATGAAAAGTTAAAAGATAACAAGTAATAAATAGTAATTGATCAACAAGTTCCCTTGCATGATTGCATAATTAGAGCCCCAAATTAAGGGAGAACTCTTCATCAAAGATTGTGTGATTTCACAATCAAAGCCCCAAATTAAGGGAGAACTCTTTATCAAAGATCTAGAGCTCATTATGCAATTACACAAGTTTTATAGGATGAATTTTGAAGAAGGAAGTTTTCACAGAAAGGGGATTATTTTGCGTGCTTCATATGATTGTTGTTTTAGCATCAGATCCAGGTAGGATCTCATGGTTTATTTATACAGTGGTTTTTTGTCCTTTGAATTCTTGTCTTCTCTGTGTCTATTGTGCTTTTATTTTCAAAATTCTTTTGGGTTGAGACCCATATTTTACATATTTATTGTTCTTCATTTTTGGGAACTTCTGTAAGCAATTTAATGATTGAAAACCTTGTGTGTGGATTTGGTTGTTCATCGTTCTCAGGAAACATCTATATACAAATTGAAAATTAGAAAACCCTCATGTTAAGATTTATTGTTCTCTGTTCTTGAATACATCTGTGAAAGAGTTAAATTGAAACCCTTATTGTTAAATTGAGGTTTTGTATATGGAATTGTTAGATCGAGTTTTGGGTTCTTAAAAGAAAAAAAAAATTGTTTTATAGAATTTGATTGGTTGGTTTAGATTTCTATATCAGGGCTATTTTGGAAAGTTTCTATTTTTAGCATGTTTTTATTTTTAGAAAGTCTCTATTTTTTAGTAGATTTTTATTTTTAGAAAGTCTCCATTTTTAACAGATTTCTATTTCAAGAAAGTTTCTATTTTTAGTGAGTTTCTATTTTTAGTAAGTTCCATTTTTGGAAAGTTTCTATTTTTAGCATGTTTCTATTTTTAGAAAGTTTATGTTTTTAGTAAGTTTCCATTTTCAAGAAAGTTTCTACTTTTAGTAGGTTTTTATTTTTAGAAAGTTTCTATTTTTAGTAAGTTTTTGTTTTTGGAAGTTTTCATTTTTAGCAAGTTTCCTTTTTGGAAAAGTTTTTCCATAGTTTAATTCATTTAAAATTATTATGGTAATAATTGATAATAATTATTATTAATAATTTTAATAAGTATTGTTAAAATTTGAAATTTAATTATTTGAAATTTTGATTTATTACTTTATTATTTAAATATGAATTTAAAGTAAATTAAAAATCAAAGAAATTAATTGGGAGAATTAATGTTTTCTTTTATAAACTTGGTTTTGTTTATATGGTTTAGATATATTAAAATAATTTGTAATACTAGGAAAATTTTAGTATTTGAAAACCTTAGTAATTATAATACTTTGAGAAAATGAAAACTAAAACCCTAGTTTTGAACATCGAATCTTGTGTTTGTTTGATAACGAATTGAACTATGAAACTATGTTTAAATAACTTTATATGAATTAGTTGAATCATTTGGGATTCTAGTGAACTCGAGAAGACCTTAGTGAATTTGGTAACTAGAGAAATTGGAAATTGAAACCCTAATGGAGATCAAAAACATTAACTATAATATTTGGAAATGAAAATTAAAACTTGGAAACCTATACTAAAGTTTAAACTTGTGTGTTTTCCAAAATAGAATGAATTATGAAAGTAACTTTTGTATGCACTCTTTTTATGATGTGTAATGTTACTATTGGGTGTCAAGTTGACTTAACTTTGACCAATCAAGATGTTTACCAAAGGCTTGGGAGTTTTGTTTATGATGTCATGATGATGTGTTGTATATGATCTTTTATACTCAACCATGGTAATGTGTCTTGTATGCTCTATGAGGTGTTTTGATCTATCGATTGTTATTGCTTTTCAGTGTTCTTCTATGAAACTAAGGTGAATGGTGTGACCTATTTGATATAACCTTTTAGTCTTCTATCAGTTGTGTTTGGATTGCTTGCTAGTAACTTGTATAGGACTGAGGTGTTTGTATGATTTGTTCTTGGTGATGTCATGTTATGACATGGTTTGGTTTATGTATACTTGATTTTGGGATCAGCCCTATTAGGATGATCATTTTGGTGGAATCCATGATTATGATTAGTGATTTTTGGTACTTGTCAGTTGCTTGTTTAACAACTAATGTATGGCATGTGGTATTTTGTTATTTTTTGATTTTACTGAACTTAGGGTAGGTTATCTATATGTAATGTCAGGAAGTAGCTTGCAATGGAGGTTGAGGCCCAAAGTGGCTACCAAGGTAACACATTATAAGTTGTTTAATAAGTGAAAACACTACACTAAATGGGAATTGAATGAACCTAATAAGAGTCTTTGTATGTTCTCACCCATGCCTCAAGTGCTAGTACAAACTAGGATGGAAGTAGAGAATGCTTGGTTGCGACCATGCATCATTAGTATGCCTTGTCAGTACGAAAGGATACTGGTGCCACATAGAGTCACCAGGGGGGCGAGGTCCAGTTAGACTATTAGGGTAACTCTAACATTGATTTGTGCAATGACACTTGCTCACTTGCATAGTAGATTCCCTACGTGTCTATGTTTTCCACTGGGTCTAGATGTTGATTTATCTTGGAACCTTTGAGTTAGATTACTTTTAGGATTTTCTTGAGTTAGATATTACTTTTGATTTTGGGATTGATATCCTATTTAGGACTTGAGACTATCTCCTCAACATGGTGGCAGTGGGCCATTTAGGTTCCATGAGGTCAAGTGGTAGTGCTTTTTCTTATACCATTGAGATTTGACCATCAGATGTTGCTGCTGGATGTGTTTGTGCAGATATTCCTTTCTATCTATTCCTATATTTCTATGATGGATGATTATACCTAGTGTATTGTATTTGATTTCATAGATCTTACAAGATGATGTTATCTATTTCATGATGCATATTATTTTAGCCTATAATACACTGTGACTTGTACAGTGGATGATTGTGCATTATGTTTATTGCCAACTGGCATTCGACATGAATGTATATTATTTAAACGGATTTATACTTGTAGTTATTCCATGATGTGAAATTTTTATGTGTTAAATTTAATATTAATTAAACTTAAAATGTGATTCAACATCATGGGACCCTTAAGAATTGTAATCTATTTTATGGTATGTGTTTATGTGAATGTTAATGCTTTTGCTAAATTATATATGTTGTTGTATCTTTATCTTTAAAAAATATATTTTTCAAACTCAGTAAAACTTTAGGTTAATTTCTTTTGAGTCACATAGTAGGGTGTTACATGAAGGGCTTGAAGAGAGAGAATTGGTGGGAAGATCCAGGGGGCCAATTTTTCCAAAATTTCACAGTTGCCCACAATTTTGTGATAACCAAGGGAGGATTTAGAAACTTGGGTAAGTTCTTATATAAGTATTAGATGGCCCAATCTCATCCTATATTTATAGACCCAGAAGGATTTTATGAAATATTTAAGGAAAGAACTAGAGCTAAAGCTTATAATCACATGTTTTACTTTCCTGAGGATATATATAATTTCTCTTTACAAGAAAATGAGGTAAAGAAAGAAAAATGGAGAGTTTAAATAATAGAGTCCTTGAGTTCATTAATGTTTTAGATAGTAAATATGATCCTTTGTGTGATATCAAATTTTGGGGAGAAAGGGTAAATAAGTTGATGACACATTTTGTATAAATTATGCAAACCTTGAATGAGAAAAAGGAGGCATTAATAAAAGTATATCCAGACCAAGCCAAGGAGGTGGAAAGAAGAATGATAAGTAGAATTGTCATCAGCCTAGGGAAATATACCCATTAGAGAAAGGTTGGATATGTAATTTCTAAGAATGTGGGGGCACATCATGTGCTAGTTTATCAAAGGAAGCATTCAAAGAGCCCACTTTCAAAACTAGCAACCAAAAATAAAAGGATAGAAGAGGGATCTTCATCATGGATGGAAGAATCCTCTCCTTCTTAAACCCCCATATTCTTTGGTAATTAAGACTCCTTGAGAGAGAAATTAAGACAAATCAGAGGCCAGGATGATGTTTTAATAATAACATCAGAGATAGAGGAGAGGATGCCTCAAGAACCCCCAATGCCACTCTTAGACCTCACTATTGAGGATTATAGGGGGAATGAGATGGAACCTATTGTAGAGAAGGTTGCCAAAAGATTTTTGGTTGATGATGAATTTGTAAAATCTAGGGCATTCATTCAATTTTTGTGGAAAACCAACATTTTCAATTTTGAGGCAAAATATAAAAAGATAAATTCAAAGCAACTTGATAGATAGGACTCTAAAATTGAAGAAGAGATTAAGGCTAGCTTATACAAAATTTTAGTTAGATAACCCCTAAGGGGGGAAGAAAATTACTAAAGGATTGAGGTGTTCTTATATTACTTGAGTGGGACATTGCTAATGCAATGGTTTTTTATACCATCGAGAAAGGAAAGGGGACCAAATTCAATATTGAAGAGGAGGTAAAGGAAGCCCATAAAGGGGTAAAATAAAATGATGATCATAAGGCCCTAATTATGTGGTCAATTTAGAAAAAGGATAAGTCTACATATACAGGAAGTCTAGTAGTATATAGAGTGGAAAATGTAGATAGTGAGAAAATTGCTCTAATAAATAAAGAGGTGGCTGACTTTGTTGTGCTAGTGGCCAAGAAGGATAAAAATAAGTTTCTTGAGCTCAACACTAGATTTGAAAAAGTGTTATAAGATTATGATGAGAAAGGGAGGAAAAAAATGAAATGGAGAAAATAATTTCAAATCTACAAAAGTAACAGGGAAAGAGAAAAATGGGGGAAGAACCCAGCCAGCTCATGATTACAACCTCCCCTAGCCCATCTCCTCTCATTGGGCCTATTGTTGAAATCTTAGATACATCTCAACATCAAGAGTTCTATACTATAGATGAGTTAAATGAAGAAAAGGCTAAACTCAGGGTAGCTTAAGTAGAGTTGCAAGTGCAGTATGAGAATAGGGTTAGGGATACAATCTTGTTTCTAGTTGATAGAATAAATTGGTCTTTGTTCCATTTAGAAATGTCAATATTGGTAGACATTTGGAAGGGATTGAAGAACAATGATGTCACTTAGAGATATATTTTGAGCAAATGGATCAACAAAGAAGATGATATCACTGCTTTATGTTTTACTATTATTAACAAAATTGATGATCGAATTGAGAAAACATATGACCAAAAAAGTGACCTACTAGACTTTGATCTTAAAAGGGAAATAGTACAAAAAAAGGGTGAGAATGTGTTTCTCTAAATATCTCAGTAGGAATTTTGATCTCTTTCCTCATGTGATAAAGGACCTTGGTAACATTAAAGATTAAGTGGAATGGAGAAATGAATTAAGAGAAATAATGAGTATCGAGATGAATGATGTTGTCATAAAAAAAAAAGTATGTCTAGTTTGCTAGAACTGTTAAATAAGTAGTTAATGTATAGATATTATTTGATTATTTCCACCAAGATTTTGAGGAAATGAAAAAACTTGAAAAATATATTTTGAAGAGAGAAAAAGAAATCCTCAATTTCAACTAGCTAAATGACAATATTTTTAATAAATGAATGGTAGAATATCCTTTTACCTCATCAGTTTTACAGGTATCATCTGAGAAGCAATCAATGGACAAATCTATGGCCACTAAGAAGAAATAATTGGTTGACGGGGCTATTTAGGTAACCATGACAAAAATAGATGGGGTGGATTCACAACTGACATTTGAAGCTGATGGCAAAGTGTCAAAAATAGTTGAGGAAAAGAACATCCAATCAGATCATAGCACTATAAAAGAAGAAAATGTGGCCCCACATTCTGAAGGAGATCAAAAGGTTGAAGAGAAATCATTAGAAATGGTGGAGGAGCAAGAAAAATACAGAGTAGAAGAGGCCATTTCCCCACCACAAAGCACTTGATGAGAAAGTACTTTGTCATCAAATAGAAAATACCATGAATATTTTCAGTTTTCTTGTGCTATGAGGATAATGACATTTTTGTGTCTTGTGTAACCTTTTATTTTTCCTCAAGGAAAACTGTCTTTTTTCCCTCTAGGCCTTAAGCTTGTTGCAACTCATATCATATTAATGAGTTTCCAAGGCTAGAAAATGGTCTAAGAATTATTTTGTTGAACTAAGTTTTGTTCTTTTTTGAGTTGGTCCATGGATAATGTATATGTTTTTTCCAAAAGATAGAATGAAAAAGTTAACAGTTAACAGTTGCTGATATAATTGATTTTTTCTTTGATAGGATTTTATGTTGAATTGTATATTTTTGTAATACAAAGATACAAAAAGTTGGCTACACATTTTAGATCTTGTCTCTTCTTTTGTTATTAATTAATTCTCTGAGATTTGATAGAAAAGTTTACAGAGTCTCTATTGTAATTCATTTTGAATTATATTTTAGTTTACATTTTGATAATAATCTAATGGGTTATGTAAATACTTGATGTAAGTTGGAAAAATTCATTAGTTTTCATTGAAGATTTTGATAAGAATGAGATCTAGAACTAAATATTGATATTCTTCTCATAGAGTGTTAAGATAGATCTGATAGTAAGTGTCAAATTCTCATGAGATAATAGCCCAATAGATAAAGCATTGGTCATCCATAAAAGTTGATATAGTTAGAATCTTTTTATGGTATAACCTTTTATAAATCAACCTTTTAAATTTTATTGTTAAAGATTTGAAAAGTGAGCTTGTACTTGATTCATGGAGTTTTAGGGTTTGATGGATTAGTTGTTTATCATCTCTCTTACAATCATAGAATTAGAAGAATTAAATCCAGTTATCTGCAATAGGGGAATTCATATTGAGATTTGAAAACTAGGTAGAGAAGATGAATTCCTAGGTAAACCCACTTGAATTTTGTAGAGTTCAAAGTGGAGAAGACATTATAGAGTCTTGTCAGTTGGTCTTTTAATTTATATTTTTCAAAAAATACTTGTCATGGTTTTTAGCTAAATCCTAGATATTTCTTTTCTTTTAAAAGGTTGTTTAAATTCTGTCAAATTAAAATCCAACACTATGATAGGCATGGACAACATAGAAGAGCAACCATTAAATTTAGAGGAAGCACAAAGGGATACCATAAATGAATTTCACATAGACCTAATCATAGAAGAATCAAGTAAAGAAGTAAGAAATAAGGACAACATGGATTGGAATGAGGGGAAATTAGAAGGAAATAAAGATGTTGTTGATAATAGTCCAAATGTAATATAGAGGTTGAGCCAAAAAAGTGCAGGAGAAATAATCATGAGAAAGAGATACAAGGAACTCACAAATACAAAGATAGAGGGTAGAGCTTCTAGTCACTATGAATAGGTGAATACATCCACCCCCTACCATAATTGGAAAAAAAAAGTTTATTACCATCAGAAAAAAAAAGCTAAGGAAAATAAGTAAAAAACACATAAATTTCAGAAAATACCACTCAATAGGAAGGATCCTTTTGACTCTATTGAATTACAACATGAGGAATTAAAAGGCCATAGTGAGACTCTCATTCCATTGGAGGTAGAATCATTTTTGAATGATATATGGGTAGTAGAACCTATAACAACTAAGGAGATAATGTACAAGAATAACATAGAGATGCCCTCCAAAGAATTCTAGGAAGAATTTGGGGTCCTAGACCTAATGGAAAAGAATCAAAGCTTAGACAAGGAAGAAATCACCAATAGACCCAAAGAGGCAATAAAAACATTGGAAGATGAGGAAACAAACTTTAGTGGAAAGATATTAGCAAAAATTAGACAAGAGGAAGAGGGACCAAAAGAAGAAGTAGTGATGGAGAGTACACAAAGAGAAAGTGAATACACAAATAAACTAGGCCTAGCACAAAACTTGGAAGGTATAACAACACCAAGATGTGGAAAACAACAAAGTAAAAGTAGGAAAAAATCTCTAGCATAACTAAGAGAAATAATAGAGAAAGTAGGAAATTAGAGAAAGATCCAAGATATCCTAAATGTAGAGAAGGGGAAGGTCCTTCCCAAAGAACAATGAAGCTCACTACATGAAATGTTAGTGGACTAAATTCCCCTAAAAAGAAATGCTTACTAAAGTGCAATATAACCTTATTCAATTAAAAACTAATTATGATCCAAGAAACCAAATTAAGAAAAACTAAAGCAGATAAACTAAGAAAAAAATTTGTTTATTGGAAAATATCTTTGGTAGAATCCACTGGGGCCTCAAGAGGCATTAGTATTATCTAGGACCCAAGGAAGATATAATTTGAGAGTCTAATAGAAAATGATAATTAGATGAGGGAAGAATCAAGTGCCACAAGTTAGATATACAACTTATCCTCATCAATGTATATAGTCCAACCTAGACAATAGAGAAAAATACCCTGTGGAATGAGATAAGCAGCTTCCTTAACATACACCATATAGAGAACTATTAGATTGGGGGAGATTTCAATGTCATTTTAGAATTAAAGGAAAAGAGTGGAGGAATGCAAACTATTTCCCAAACAATGCAAGACTTTAAAGACTATATACTTGGTTCAAGAAAAGGAATGGTTTTCATTAGATTGTAGAAAGGTTAAACATATTCATCCTTAAGGGAGATCTACGAAACTTCAACCATATGGTGTTGTGTACCATTCTCCCAAGTGTAGGATTAGATCACTTTCTAGTAAATCTAGAAATAATAGAACAATAAAAACCATTGAGGAACCCCTTCAAATGTGAAAAAATGTGGTTCCTAGATGAATGTCTAATGGAAAAAAATTAAACAGTGGTGGCAAGAAGGTAATTTTGAACGTTCTAGGATGTACTTTTTTTTAAAAAAACCTCAAACTATTATTTGAAAATTTACTAAAATAGAATAAAACCCACTTTAATAAAATCTTCAAAGAAAAATTAGACATAGAAGAAGAACTAAAAAATCTCAACGAAGAAGTAATAAAGCACAGAATGGATAACAATAAGTTTTAAAAAGAAAAATAACTCATGTCTAAACATGAAAGCATCCTAACAAAAGAAGAGGTATTCTGGAAAAAAAAGTCTTTGGAAATGATAGTACCATGAATTGGCTCCCATCATATGGATGTCAGACTTTTGTTGTGGCAAATTGCAATAGCAACAAAATCCATCACAATTGCAACGAACAAAGTTCTCATAACTTGGAATAGGTAAGTGAAAGAGTTCATCTTCTTGTTCATCTTCTTGTCATCTCAATTGCAATAGTAGACCATCCTAATTATGGTAGTAGATTTTCCTAATTGTCATAGTATATCATCACAATTATGACAATCTAAGCTTTCAGTATGCAACTGTAGACCTATGGGAGCGACGACTATCTTATAGAATAGTTTGTCACAATTGCGACGGTAATGTGACAATAATGCAATAAGTGTGGCTATTATCCATCAGAACCAATCATCACAATTATGACAACCTGCTAAATTATTTTTAAAAAATTGGTAGTAAACATTCAACTACGGCATCCTTCTACATTGCCTAATACCAATAGATTCACATAGTTAGTTGTCATGCAATCATAGGTTAATATTGAGGTTCACTTGGTTTCGAGAATAGTTTAGTATTCTCTATTAATTATGGCCAACCACATGAATATGGAAGCTCATTTGCTCCCCCCCTCCCAACATCTAGGTTCCTCATTAACATCTAAAATATTTAAGAAAGGATCACTCTTTAGAGTACCAAAAAAGGTTCCAAACCTGCAAAAGTGACATCATTTTCCCATCTTCTAGTGCATGTTATTTTTCCATCACATCCAAAACAAGATTTTGCCACTCTGAATCAAGAATACATGTGCAGCTACATTCTATGTGCATGGACAATAGGTGGAGCTAAAAAAACCCACCATGTTTACATTTATTTAATAGGTCTTATATGCAAACCTCTAACAAAATTGTAAACTTTTTGGGTTTTTTCAGCTCCACCTAATGTCATATGCATATGAATTGAGATTTCATATTGAACTATGTCATTCTTCTACATTGCTTGAAACCAATGGATTCAAATAGTTAGTGTGACTTTTATCCATTAGAACCAGTCATTACAATTGTGATAGCTTGCTAAATTATTTTTAAAAATTGACAGAAAACATTCAACTATGGCATCCTTCTGCATTGCTTGATACCAATAGATTCACATAGTTAGTTGTCATGCAATCATAGGTTAATATTGAGCTTCACTTGGTTTTGAGAATAGTTTAGTATTCTCTACTAATTATAGCCAACCATGTAAAGGTGGAAGCTCATTTGCTCCTCCCCCAACATCTAGGTTCCTCATTAACATCTAAAATATTTAAGAAAGGATCAATCTTTAAAGTGCCAAAAAAGGTTCCAAACCTACAAAAGTGACATCATTTTCCCATCTTCTAGTGCATGTCATTTTTCTATCACATACAAAATAAGATTCTACCACTCTAAATCAAGAATACATGTGCAGCTACATTCTATATGCATGGACAATAGGTGGAGCTAAAAAAACCCACCACTACTATCTAAAAAAACCCACCATGTTTACATTTATTTAATAGGTCTTATATGCAAACCTCTAACAAAATTGTAAACCTATTGGGTTTTTTCAGCTCCACCTAATGTCGTATGCATATGAATTGAGATTTCATATTGAACTATGTCATTCTTCTACATTGCTTGAAACCAATAGATTCAGATAGTTAGTGTGACTACTATCCATCAGAACTAGTCATTACAATTGCAACAGCTTGCTAAATTATTTTTAAAAATTGGCAAAAAATATTCAACTATGGCATCCTTCTACATTGTTTGATACCAATAGATTCACATAGTTAGTTGTCATGCAATCATAGGTTAATATTGAGCTTCACTTGATTTAGAGAATAGTTTAGTATTCTCTACTAATTATGGCCAACCACATAAAGGTGGAAGCTCATTTGCTCCTCCCCAACATCTAGGTTCCTCATTAACATCTAAAATATTTAAGAAATGATCAATCTTTAAAGTGCCAAAAAAGGTTCCAAACCTACAAAAGTGACGTCATTTTCCCATCTTCTAGTGCATGTCATTTTTCCATCACATACAAAATAAGATTCTACCACTTTGAATCAAGAATGCATGTGTAGCTACATTCTATATGCATGGACAATAGGTGGAGCTAAAAAAACCCACCACTACTATCTAAAAAAACCCACCACGTTTACATTTATTTAATAGGTCTTATATGGAAACCTCTAACAAAATTGCAAACCTATTGGATTTTTTCAGCTCCACCTGATGTTGTATGCATATGGATTGAGATTTCATATTGAACTATGGCATTCTTCTACATTGATTGAAACCAATAGATTCAAATAATTAGTCGTTATGCAATCATAGGTCAATGTTGAGCTTCACTTGGTTTTAAAAATAGTTTAATATTCTTTACTAATCAGGGCCAACCACATGAAGGTGGAATCTCATTGCCCCCACCCCTAGCATCTAAATTCCCCATTAACATCTAAAATCTTTAAGAAAGAATAAATATTTAAAGTACTTAGAATGTCCTTATCACCTCCTGTGACTCTTAGAGGAAGTCTGTCTTCATTTCTTACAAGAAATTCATCACAATTCTTTAGTGGTTCCCGTACATCTAACACAGGTACATCCAAGAATGTCCTCATTTCCTCCTGCATAAAATGAATCCAATATTACAAAATGCCCCTAAGAAATAATAGTTCAAGTTAAATAAAGACATGAAAAATGAGAGAGAAAAAGAGGAAATACTTACCAATAGGTGTTTTTTTCCATTGCATCAGTGGCCATGCTACCTATTGAGTGAGTTTTATTGTTTTTCTATTGTGCCAAGATCTCTTTATTTATATACATGCATGCATACATACATAGACACACACATATGTGTACACACACACACACACACACACACACACACACACACATATATATGTATGTATGTATGTATATGTATATGCATATATGTATATATACATACATATATAGAGATCACAAGGGCATAACAATGAAATGCAACAATCACAAGGGCATGCAAATGAAATCCTAGATCTCCACTAATCTCCAAAATCCACAAGATCTCTCAATATACATACATAGATATAAATACATACATCCTTTGCATGGTTTAGAGGTAATATCATTGTGGCAGAGGCTTCTACAAGGGAATGAGCCTCGTGATTATTGCATTTACACAGAATCTGAACTTGCTTCTTCAACTCCTTATAGTCAACTCTTCACTAAAGTTATTCTTCTATCAATGAGAATAGCTACTACAAATTCCTAAGGGCAAAGGGACCCTAAACCTATATGACAATTTTTTGAGACATGGGAGAAGTTACTATTGGCTTTAGTACTTCATAACATTATGGATCATATAGTGATGCCCAAATTAACAACAATAATATATACTTGGGATCCTCGCAAGGAGAGCATTCCAATACATGCATCGTTACATCCTTGGCTTCCATTATTGGGCCAGCATATGGAGCCTTTATATCCAACCATTCATTATAAATTGGTGAATGCACTTCATGCCTGGCATTCAAGTGATGCATCTACATATGCAATTTTATGACCTTGGAAAACTATATTTGATCCTACTAGTTAGGAACAACTGGTTGTTCATTTTATTGTACCTAATCTCATGACAATTCTATAGGAATTTGTAATCAACCCAACTAATCAACAACTAGATCAATTTAACCGGGTTATGGCTTGTTTCTTTTTAAAAAAATTTGATATAATATGTTTTTGTAAAATTTGTTGCGAACTCTGCCCATTTTCTTGGCTTGCATTATTTTTCTACAAGATCTTGAGGTAACTCACTTAGCATGGGTTGAGTGATTTTTATTGTTTTATTATTTGGATTCTAGAATATGTATGTAGTTGGATCAATTTTTCTATTGTGTCAAGATCTATCTGTATATATACGTATATAGGAACACACATATGTCTATGTGTGTGTGTGTGTGTATATATACATATACAAGTGTGTGTGTGTACCTACTTACATACATGTTGTTAATTAACAATTTGTCTTCCTTAATACTATGGTTTATACCTTGACCCTTAGAGTGCCCAGTAGCTTATGGAGAAAGAAGAAGCTAACAACAAAATGGGTCAATGTAGTAATCTATCAAAGACCCCTGAATTGAAAGGTACAACTCCCTTTTAAATGAAATATTTGCAATGAATTTTGTTTTTTTGAGATTTTGGGATATGCTCTTAACCAGAGAGAAAAAGAGGTGAACAATAGAATGTTTAATACCTCAAACAATCTAGGCAACTTTCAAAATAATAATAACACCTAAAATATAACCTATTCTAATCTAAACTCGATATATAAATGCATGCAAGGCTACTTACAATAGAGAAAGAGAGGAAAGGATGACTAATTGAGCAACTCACAAATTGCTGAAATAGATGAGTTTTGACAATACCTAGATTGTCTCCTTTTCGGCTACTTCACTAATCGCTTTTTGAACTCTTCAAACAAATAACTAACACACACTCAAACTACAATGCACAACAAAAGGAAATGAATAGTGCTTATGCTAAGGAAAATATATCCTACAATCCACTAAAATGAAAGAAATAAAACCAAGTTTACTTGTGATCATTCAAATTTTAGTTACAACACATTCATTCCAATTATCATATAGTCAATAAATGAACAACAAAATTAAACTATAGACTCAAAGTCACACTATAAGGGTTTGCCTACAAAATAATGTTTTGATCTTATTAACTTCTCAAAAAGTTACATATATAGGCCTCTTCAAAATGGTCAATTACATTTGATGATTGTAATGTAGAGAATCTTTGAACAGAGGAAGCTAAAAATAGGACTTGACTGAGTCATCATCCATTAAAAAGTCTAAGCCTACTAAGGAAATGCCAAAAACGGCTACAACAGAGAAATGAGATAGAAGAGAGAGAGAATTATAGATGTTTGAGAGAGTATCAGAAATGCTTTCTTTAGAGTCATTGTCTTAGCTCTATAAGCCTTTATTGCATCTATTACTTTATCTAGCTTGTCAACACTTGGGATTATGATATTGTCAACTCGAATCATCTAGTAATCATCCATCTCTATCAACTTTTCCACTATGGTGACTTCTAATTGTAACTTCTCCAATGCCTACCTTAAGATGGAGTTTGGTGATGAAAGCTCTTGGATCTTTGACATATGGAAGTTTAGTGGATCAGATCCCTCATTGAAAAATGCTAGGAACTTGGTCTTTATCTACTCAATGTCTACCAATCAGCCATTTTTAGATACATATGAATCTATGTAAAAAACTTTCAAGCATTCAAAGAGCTTCTCTCTAACCTTCTACACTAGGTCATGTACATCTTTGAGCTCATTTTCAGATCTTCTAGAGCTTTCTACTATAAACTCCAAAGATATTTTCAAATGAAACAATGGCTCTTAACCTATTTTGAGGATCTTATGTGAGATGGAAACATTGGTCTTCATATTGATCACCTCATTCAATAGTGTCAATTGCTCTGTCAATCAATCTACTACATTTTGCATGGTACTTTGATCACTAGAAGTTACCTCTCTCAACTTGTTGTTATCTAACAATAGATTTCCCAAATTCTCAATCAGTCAAGGACCTTATGCTTTCATCTGATCAATCCATGATCGGCCAATTTTCCCAAATCACCTTTCTTTCTATAGCTTCAAAAGAGAGTTCTTATTCTCTTCTACATTTAGATCAAATGTGCTAGTTGAAGTGCTTTCAAGTGCATACCTGATATAGTCCATTAGGTCTTTTCTCGAGGCTTTGAGTACCCCCTACCCTCAACTCCTCTAATTTGTCTTCTATATTTTTATTAGTAGACTTCCATAAATTTACCATGGAATAATGAATAGGAATACCAATGTCCATGGTCCTAATTTGCAAGTCACCGGTACAGAGCTCATGGAACTTGCCCTCCTTCTAAGGCTCTACTATCTCCATCACCATGTGACGTATAGAGGGATCAGTGGCCAATTTTTTTATGGATGTTTTCCTCTTTTTCTTCTTTTATTATAGTTGAAAATAAGTTAACTATGTGATATGGTCCTTGGATGGGGTAGCTTCTTCTTATCTTCACTTATTCCTATAGATTGTCTCCTCCAACCATGACTTTTTTGAGAGGACATTGATCGTTGATTGCAAAGTAGTAGGATCAAAGAGTTTTCTTACCACTGGCGGAGTCTTCTTTCTCTAAGAAATAGTGGGGAAAGTAGTGATTTTGGTTAATAAGAAGGCCAAAGAGTCCCCTTGCTATAATACATCATGTTCTTTTCCATCTATGGGATTAGTGTCACCATCTAGATTGATGAATTGGACAGGGGAGGCAAGATTAGCTACTAACTTTTCTTTCTTCTTCTCCCCAACATTTCTTGTATCTAGAAGAGATCATGTTCCACAAGTAAGTGTGATCAAAACATTCTTCTTTGGAGGTTGGTCTCTACCTTGACCAACTGATTGGACTGGGCTAATAGATTTTGAAGTGGTAGTAGTGGTGGAGGTCACTGTAGTTGATTAAGAAGCTCCAAAATTCACTCCACCAGTGGATTTTGTGCTTCTTGTTCTCTTCTTTCTTGCTCAAGTCCACTCTACCCATTTTTCAATTCTCTTAATGATTCTCTGCATTAGGATCTCCATTGTATCAATAACAAGACCAATAAGCGTGGTAGACACAATAGGAGTTCCTTTAATCTTCTCATAAGATGAGGGATGCATATAAGAGTCATCATCTACAAGATTAGAAACATCAATAGAGTTATTATATATCTAAATTTCCTCAATTATTAGTTTGGACCAATACCTCTCCCAAGTTTGGTATTCGTTGAGCCATCCGGCCAAAAAATATTCAATTTCCAAAACATGTCTATAAGAATATCCTAGCTTCAATTGATGCCTCATGAAGTTGATAGGGTCATACTAAGGCTTGAGTACCTCATAATCAATCAACTTGATTTTACTTTCAAAACTCTTAACTAGATTATGAGCATTAGATCTAGAGGCACACGAATAGGGTCCAACCACTATGGGGAAGGAAATTCTGACTATATTCTTTACATTTGAACACAAGGTGTTCACTTCAAGTATTTTTCAACACAATTCAACAAGAACAACCTTTTCCTCCTAGGAAGTCTTTTGGGAAAACTATCAAAGACATTGATCTGTAGGTAGGAAAAGCTTGAGAATTGGAAGAAAGAGCATCTAAATTGGCTAATAGAAAAAAATTATTCCAATTAAAATCTTCACTCGGGGTGGCCTTGCAATTCCTAGCATAATCTCATAGTAAAGGCATCATTCACTTTAACATACTCCTCAAAGCTCCTTTGTGTACACTATAGAAAGTGTCACACTCAAAACCATTGTATCCAAGGGATTCCATGAGTTTAGAATGCTTGGATGTTGACTTAGAGATCCCTATCCATGGAGTGCAAGAGGTTGTATTTCAAGAATAAGAAGGCTCTCAGCTGAGCCTTAGGAGTGCTCTTCTTGCTAGTAAACTATGCAACGGGAGGTTTTCTTAAAGACAAAATGCATGAGTGCAAATGTCTACAAAGGATGCCTCAATAATGAAATGAAAATGGAGACTGACTAGAATGAGTATGCAAAATGCAACTATGCTAAGCATGGATGAGAGTGTTATGAATTCAACTATTAAGCTATGCGATTTAAGCTATTGCAAAAATGAAAGCTAAGCTACATGCAACATGATCCTAAGCTAAAAACTCATGGTATGAGAGAATGTAGACAAGAAATAGAAGTTCTCCACAAAAGCACTCAAGAATTAGAATGGTAAACCTGTAACATAACAATACTCAAGACTATGGATCCTTTGAGAGGGAGAGAGCTCTCTCTTTTAAATTCATACAGATGGTAGAGATCAAAGTCAAGATGATGGAAGATCAATGGTGGAGTTCAAAAATGGGAGGGATCCATGTGGACACATAAGTCAACCAATAAAATACAAGTTGACTTCCCACATAAGACAATAGTCACAAAGCCTTTTCTTTTAATTTGAAAAAATAGAAAAAGGACTTTATGTGTGCACTTTAAGTGGGTTGGAAGAATGGGGTCTTTTATTTAATTAAAAGGGGACATTTTCTTTTAATCAAATAATGAACTTTGGATAGCATAGTCAAACTATAGGTTATAAGCAAATTAATTTATTATTAGCAATTTGTTCTAGGTAAATGATTAATTAAATTAGCCAAAATGCTGAAAAGTGAGTTAATAGTCTAGATGACCATTTTTAGGTGATTACATTTTCCCCTCTTTAACTAATGTGTGATCAATCTAGGAACTCATTACATCAAAGAAAATAGAAGCCAAGTAGGTAGGAATAGATAGATAGATCTAATTATAAAGAATGAAATGTAGAAAGAGACAACAAGTCCTAAATGTACAATTTGATAGAAATAGTTATGAACACTAGGATAGAGATGATATCAGAACTCAAGAAGAGTACTAACACCTAGCAAAGAAGATAGATCAAGAGCAAATGAAAATATCAGACTTGTACGCCTAAGAAATAGATAGATGTAGCAGGCGATGATAGAGTATTTCTATCTCCTCATTATCAAAATTAAAATGAGGTAAGGGAAATGAAGAGACCAATGAGATATGAGAAAATTGAGATATAGCAATGTCCAAGATGACAAATAGATGATTAGAACCAAAGATTGACTACAAAGTGGTGATAGAATACCCCAGTTTGACTGGAGTTTACCACAAATGAAAATTAGGTCAAATCTAGTAGAAAAGTGTTTTTATACATGAAAAGGTGAGTTAAAGTAGATATGAAGTGTAGAAGTGATGAAGACATGAAGAAATGAAGATGCTCCAGTGATGATTCAAAGATTAGGCCTCAAAAGGTTAGCTAATTGCTCAGAAGAAGGTAGAATTTTAAAATGTGATTTTGACTATTAGGATGAACTTGGATTTCAATTTTAATCCCAAAAATGGATCTAGGATGTCAAAATTAGCTAAGGGTGCAATTTTCATAGAATTATGAGTTTGAAAATTAGATCAAAATGGGGTTGGAGGCTATAAAAGGGGTCCAAGTGTCATTTTCAAATTCATTTTGTCTTTTGTGAATTTGGAGAGCTTAGAGTACTTTAGAGAGAGAAAATGGCATTAGAAATCATTCTAATTGATCGACACTATTTTGAGTGCAACTGGCTACACAACCAGCCAGACCAATATGGAGCGCCAGTAAGTTTGTATTTTTTATCACTTTTTTGAGCTTTTGTACATTTTTTTGCACATTTTGGAAGTAAAAACCTGAAATATCATGTGATATTTTAAAAGTATCACATGGGTACTTTATAAAATATTGCACGATACTTTGTATCAAAAAAAGTATCGCGCAACTATTTTAATCTATGTCGTATGGGATATATACCCATTTGTTGCACAAATTGATGCAAAATATTGCACAACAAAAAAATATTGCATAGGTATACAAAAATATATCACACAATATCTAATCAGCATTTTATGTCATCTACATATAGGAGGAAATGTTGCACTTATTGTTTTTGAAGCATTTTGTCGTTGAATTTTACATGTTGATCATGCTTTTGATGTATTTTTAATGTTTGCATGTCTTGTGTTGTAGGAAGTGTTTCCTACGCTTCTCATCAGAGCCCCCAAAGTTGTGGGGTTGTGGGTTGTATAGTATCTAATAGGTGATGAGATTTTTGTTATATCCAGTATGGGTTTAAGGTGGGTTATAAAAAAGCCTCATATATGGGTGAATCATGGGTTGCTAACTACACTTGTTGAGCAATGGCATAGTGAGCATAACACATTTCATTTGCTAACCAGAGATGCTTTCATCACCTTAGAGGATGTATATCGCATCCTCTAAGTACCCTTCTATGGTGATTCGATGAGTTGTATGTTTGATTGCTCTATCATGTTTGCAAGTTTTGATATTGATGTGAGGTATACTAATGCTAGGTTTGATTATATTTCATAGGTGTATTATGATCAAACCCTGAAAGAGGGGCAAGTAGTGATGTAGCAACTATTTCATGATGTCACCATCTTGGACTATCATTTGAGTTGGGAGTGACTCATTGATGGGTATGGGAGTGATTACCCCCTCGCATGTTTAATATGCTCTCTAGTTGCATAGGTATTGGTGACTGACAGGGACCAAAAGGGCTTCCCGCTAGGATGGGGCAAACTGGTGGCATATAGATTGCACAACCTCGTAGGATAGCATGGAGGCCAACTATTCTAGTAGATATATATCATGAGCTACATGAGATAGTGTACCATGAGGGTCACTCCTGGGCATGTGAAACTATATTAGCATAGATCTAGGTGTGGGAGCACATTGTTGTGATCTAATCGTGGGTCCAGCCACAGGAGCGGAGCCGATCTTACGTTTTTGGATATATAGGATTTGTCCCATAGACTCATATTAGGGATGTCACCTATTACCAATAAATTTTTGATGAACTAGCACCTTTTAAATGGAGGCCCTATTGAGTGCCATAAATGGTCAGATGCTTGGGAGCTGGAGTATATGCACTATAGCAAACCATTAGTGGGAAGGCACTAAAAGATTATGGAGAGATTTGTGATTAGTTAGGTATGGTGTCAATTTGCAGAGTGCCAAGTGGTCAGTGGAGACTACCACCTATGCTCATTTCCACTCACATGAGGCATGAGGATGGCTATTAATGCTAGACTATCAGACAATGATTTGAGAGACAATAGCTTTGGTACAAACTCCATGGGATTATTGCCTAGATGTAGCTGATGTAGGGGTAGATCTAGCCTATTTATATGAGAGTTAGAGACTTCCTTTTTTGCACTTTATAGAACCAAATGCCCTACCTATAGTAGGGGGACATGGAGGATGTGGAGGTAGAGGTGGAGGAAAAGGGAAGAGATGGATAGAGATTGGGGACAGCTCCTGATTGGGGAAGAGGCAGATGCAGACACAAGCACAGGCTACTAGGGAAATAGAGGAGGAGGAGGAGGAGGAGGTGCCATGGAGATGATAGTGAGTAGTGCAGGTGGAGGCATAGGCAGAGTAGCCCACCAAGGGAGATTATGACCATGATGTGAGGATCTAGATCTTAGAGGTGGGGTTATAGGTAGCCTAGGTCACTATTGTAGTATGGGATCAACAGCTCTTAGATGAGAAAGCATAAGGAGAGGAGCTCCGCAAGAGCGAGATGCTACTAGGTGAGAGGTATCACATCATAGTACACACACTGCTCACTATTATGCCACCTATAGGGGTATGATGCCATCAGGGTAGGGACTCAAAGTAGGCAGGTAGATCAGAGGGTGTAGTATAGTTGCCAGATAGGAGACAAGCTCTGTCACCAAGGCCACCACTTGCTATAGCGGCTGAAATTTAGTCATAGGCTGATTTTAATAGTTTTGATTGTACTCCATATATTTTTGAGATAGATATCCAAATTTTGAATCTAACATTTGTATATGTACTATGACACATTGATATATATGATATACTGGATTTGATTGACATATTTGTGTACTTGTCTCATTTTGATGGATGTTTTAGCATTTTAAGTTTTCATGTGATGTTTTAGTTTCTATTTCTTGCTCATGTATGCATTGCTTGGATACTTATGTGTATATGCCCATGTATCTCTCTCATGTTTGATGTTTAGCTCTCATGTGTATGATATAGACTTATGAATTTTGAAACATGTGACACTCTAATAGATCGAATATGATTTTTAGATTAACCCCTTGTGATGAAAGGATAATAAAATAGAAATGAAGTGAAAGATTAAGAAGGTGAAAAGACATGATAAAGAAGAAAGCAAAGAAAGATATGAAAATAGTTAGCCAACATGTCTGAAAAAAGATGAAGAGAGAGCTCTCCCCATATGTAGGAATGCAAGACTATGCTAGAGAATGAACCTATAATGCAAGCTAATATGCAAAGTGGTTCACCAGAAAGAAGCACATAACATCTAGACTCTTATTTCATCATTGAGAATTTATTAGGGACATCATGAAATCATACAACCATCACTAGTATAACTATGAGGATATGAATATGATTAATATCGGATAGGTATGTGGAAATCCAATCTAAGCATCAAAGACATGTAAGTCAAGATATCTATGTGATTAGATTCCCTAAGTTTGATTTAGCAAGATTACACTTGTATCAAGGCATAAGTGCCAAGATAAACCCCAAGTATCATCTTGCAAAAATAGTCAAGGATGGTACGTTTATAAGTCAAAGTGTCAAATAGGACAATCATGAATGTTTTAAACACTATAGACAAATAAAGTATACCCACAAGTAGAAATCAAGAAAACTTGCCCTGTGCCCTTAGTCTTCTAGTAAATGAGATCCTTGAAAGACTATTAGGGAGGGAACATATAGCAAAGAAATCATCATAGAAAGCACACAAAGTAGATAAAGATCAGCATATCTTAGTTGTTTAAGTGTTTTAAGTGTGTGTGTGTGTGTGAGTCACTTGGACATTTCTTCAAGACTTGATTCTGATAGTGAGCAATATTGCAAGACATCCTAGACTATAGGTAAACTACCTAAGAAGTGTTGAGAAACACTTTATGTCAAGTTGGGGATGGGTAGTGTTGAGGAACACTATTTTGTGTGAGTTTCCAAAGAAAGCCTAATGTACAAGGACACCGCAATAGGCTAAGCAACTATGCCCCTAAGACAAGGATAAGAAACAATCCCAAGCTAGGAAATGTGTTGCGAAGTGAGTGAGATTTATAGACATAGGTGCAAGGGTCTCAAGTAGCTCCTTTTAGGTTTTCACCAGTTGGCAATTTTTTCAATTTTTGATTTTATTTTTTTGGTGATACATAAAAGTGTCTATTGCTAGGTTCTCACTAATATAATCATTTATTCATGACATTTTCTAGTTTTTAAGATTTTTTCAAGATCAATAATTATGTACAAGATAGCTAAGCTACAAGCCTCTAAGCATAGAACTTATTTGAATGTAGGATGTTGATAGGCTCTGCAAGCTCTTCCCCTTCAGGAGTAGAAAGTTGATAAGCACCAAACCCAAATGTTGTTGTGATAATGTATGGGCCTAACCAATTAGGTTCAAACTTTCCCTTTTGCTATTGATTTTTAGGATTCTCTTTAAGCACAAGTTCACCAACTTGAAACTCACACGAGTGAACTTTCTTGTTATACTGAGTAGATATGTACTTTTCATAAGCCCTCATGTGATCAAAAGTAGCCTTGTGGCATTCATCAAGAGTTTCTAGTTCTTGTACTCGCATAGCTCTATGGTCTTCATTAGTTATCAACCCATGTAAGGAGACTTGCAAGGAGGGGATCTCAACTTCTAATGGGAGGACGGCCTTAGAACCATAGACTAGAGAAAAGGGCATAGCCACTATAGGAATATGAATGGTAGTTTTATAGGCCCAAAGTGCTAGATTTATTTGTAGGTGTCAATCTTTCCCAGACTTGTGAATTGTTCAGTGTAGTATTTTCAGCAATGTTTTGTTAGAGGCCTCAGCTTGGCCATTCCCTTAAGGGTAGTAGATAGAGGACCAATGTTGTTAGATTCAAAATTTCTTGCATATCTATTTGAGGTCCTTGTTCTTGAATTGTCCTCCATTATTAGTAAAAATGGAGGAAGGAATCCCATAATGACAAATGATGTAGTTTAGTATAAACAAGCAACAAGTTTGCATATAGTAGTAGATAGTGGCACAACTTCAACCCATTTGGTAAAATATGCAGTTGTTGTGATGATGAACTTCTAACCACTAGATGAACTTGGGTGAATTTTTTCAACCAAGTCAAAGGCCCATTGCTGAAATGGCCAATATGTCATAGAGGGGATTAGCTCACATATAGGAGCATGAATTAAGTTGCCATGAAGTTGACATTTCTAACAAGACTTACCATAACGTAACATCGTCTTGCATGGTTGGCCAATAATAACCCATCCTAACCAGTCTTCGAGCAAGTGCAAGGCCATTAGAATGTGCCCTACAATTGTCATCATGGACTTTAGTGAGTGCCTTTTCAGACTCTTCTAGCTCTAAACACCTAAGTAATGTTACGTATTGACTTTTCCTATATAACTCACCAAAGACCAAAGTGTAATGTGAAGCATTGTGAAGGAGTTGACATTTTTGGTTGCATGTGAGGGTTTCAACAATAACTTGATCATGTAGGGAGGAGAAGATGGCTACATAGTGGGAGCAATCATGACCTACAATAGTGAAAATCACCTGGTTATCTAGGGAATCATAGGTTTGATGACATAGTTCTTCCAGTAGGAACTCAAATTGTGATTCATGATCTTATAGTTGGAGGATAGATGCTAAAGTGGCCATAGCATTGACAACATTGTTTTCTACTCTAGGAATTTTTTGGAATGTCATAAAAGTGAAATAGTTCCTTAGAGTGTCTATCAACTTCTTGTAAGAGATCAACTTGTCATCCTTTTTTTGATATTCATTGTTCACTTGGTTTATAACAAGTTGAGAATCTCCATAGATGTACAATTGAGTGATTCTCCATTCAAGAGCCATTTTGATCCCATTTGTTAATGCCTCATAATCTAAAATGTTATTTATGCAAGGGAACAAGAGTTTTTAGGATTTTGGGATTGTATTTCCATAAGGGGAAACAAACAAGACACCTGCTCCAGCTCCATTCTATGTATGAGAACTGTCAAAGAACAGTTTCCAAGTTCTCTTAGTGATGTATATAAGTGAGGCATCTGGAAACTCAATTTACATTGGTGTTGTATCTGTAGGCACCCAAAAATTGGCAAAGACCTGAATTATGCAATTCTAATCAATCAACAAAAATTAAGGAGGAAATAAGAAGAACACAATAGACTTTCAAATCAAAAACCATATCAGGTCATTAATGATCTATCAAATCAACAAGACCTAAATCAACTTTAAAAGAGGAGAAAAATAATTCAAATTCATAAAATGAAATTTAAAAATGGAGGAAGAAAAAGACAAAGTGTTGAAAATAAATAAGACATTTATTAAATCAATAAAGTCATTTATCCTCAAAAAAGAGAAAGTCTCCTTTTTTCATTTAAAAGAATTAGAAATATCCCCATTTATCCTCAAAACCAAGTTTGTTGGACTCTTCCTCCTAGTCTCTTATTAGATATTTTTAGTTTCACTTTCATCCACCAGTCAAAGTTGAAAATCCTGATTCTTACCCCAACCCCTTTTGAAATCATATAAATAAGAGGGAAATACAAGAGCCAAGGCACCCAAGTTTTAAGCATCTGCACTATAGGCACTTTCTGAGTTATCATTTTAGCATTATCATTCTAGCAAGTTCATAGAATTTTAGGATTTATTTTTATGTTATTTAGCATCATTCATCACATGTTAGCTTATTGCATGTCCATTTTGATAGCATTATAAGAGTTATTTTTCATATATAATCTATATTTTAGTCATAGATCTTGCATGCATTCTTGTAGATCTACATTTAATGCATACTCCCATTCTAGAATTGTCACTGAGATGCTAGTCTAAGAGCTTTCTTAGTGTTTGTAGTTAGGGAAACATGAGACACTCATAGAGTTTACATTTTGACAATGATATCTTGGGTTTAGTCTAGTTTGTTGTCATTTTATCTGCATTCTGCATTAAATTTTCATGAATACGCAATTATACCATGTACAAATTGGAGCCCACCATGGGGCTTGAACTCAAATACCCTCTATTTTTAAATATTTTAGTCTAATCTTTTATTTTTAGTATATATCTATGTTTTTTGTTGTTTTCTTGTGAAGATCTGATTGGTTACAAGTTCTATAGCATTCCAAAGGTTCCATAACAGTGACAGTAAACTCCCAAAGTCTTTTCCAAATGCACAAGGGTCAAATCTAAATCTTTTGGCACTTTTAAGCTCTATTTTAATGCTTTTGAGAGATATTATGATACTTTTGAATTCTTTTTTTACGTATTTAAGACTTTCTATAACACATTTAAAGAGTTCAATAACACTTTTAAAAATTTATGTAGAGCTTATAAAGAGTTATGTAATGCATCCAATCATTTCTAAAGTTCATATAAAGTATTCTACAACATATTGTATTCTATTAAAGCACATTTTCTAGATTAAATAGTGCATATAATGCTTTTTGTAATGCATATGAGCATTCTTGTAATGCATTTGATCAAAGTTAACAGTTTCTTGAATCTAACTTCTAGATCTGAATATCATTTGCTTAAAGGCCCCCTCTGAGTTAACGAAAGCTCTCAGATTATAGACAGTGCATGACAAGAATGAAGACCATCATAAATGCACCTAGCCTTTGCTAACTCCGAATCAAGTAAGTGAACCTCGACTCTTTTTTATTTAAAGTGTGGCATTTCTAAGTTCCAAACATAGCTTAATAGAAGCATTCAATCTTGCTAATCTAAAATAGAAGTAGGCCTATGCTCTCAACTCCTTCGAGTTGATCAGAATGCCTGACCTTTTGTAAAGATTAGTCACAATTGAACGAGGAAAGAATCCACACATAGCTTAACTAGGAGCCCCTTTGTCTTCAGTAGTATAAGGGTTAGTGATTGAAACTTTGTGTCTATTGTGTTTGGGAAGTCAAGGTAGTAGGGATATACTCTTACTCTTCTAAGGTGATCAAACTCTCAAACCTGTTTGTGATTTCCATTTCCTACTTTCCACTAGATAGGATTATCTAGCCATAGGAAGGCTACCTCCTGAGTTGCCTTAGTAGGGCTAGTGAGAGGGACTACATCCCAATCTTGTATTCCCAGACAAATGCAAGCCACTCATGTTTGGAAAATAGCCTTCCTCTAATAGTCCCATAAGGGATTTCACCAAACCTCCTTAGTATTGGTGGGAAGCTCTCTATCACAAGAGAGGTAAATCCAAACATAGTTGGTTAAACACTAAAACCCACTAGTCATTGGCTTTAGATAACCCTTTTAGGAAGCTCTTTCCTTTCACTTTATAGGTGTGTGTGGTTTGATGTTTTACTTTGATTTATACTACTATTATTCTTGGATGTGTCTTCAAAATTTAATAAGAAACACCAGTGCAGATCATTGTCCTTCTAAAAGATGCAACTTCAAACTAGTGTTGAGAAACCAAGTCCAAAACAAGAACATTGTTGAACAATCCTAAAGTAGCACATCTACTAAATGAAATAGTACATTTGAATTATCCTGAGACACTATTGATCTCTGTTATAACATATATGCCTACCAAATAGTGCTTCTAGAGCATTAAACAACACATTTTCCTAGCAAAACAATGCATTTGAATTCTTAAAAAGTGCATACAACAATTAGAATAGCACATCTGAGCATCTAAAAAGCACATACAATTAGTGAAACAACACATTTGATCAATCCTATGATGCATCTAAGAAAAGACATAAAATAGAAGCCATTTGCATGCATGATAATTGCGAATAAATGACAAATTTGGATACCCTTTTTCTCCCCTAGTATTTTACATGTCTTAGAAATTCCATAATTGATCGAATCAATTTATGAGACAATCAAAGATACAAACATCATTAACAACCCAACAATGTTATTACTTCATTTCACACATCAAGCCAGAAACATTCAAAGACATGCATCCATCCCCTACCTAACTTCGTCAAAGTGAACTCATCTCATCAACATTGTCAAACACCTTGTCCAACCTAACTTATTACTCCAGATAAATCACAGTCAACGAAAACCCTCACATTTCAAAAATACATAAGAACTAAAGAAATCCAACTCACATTTCATGCCACTACATAAAACTAGTATAGCTACAAAACCAAAACTATCGCCTACACGAATGAGTGCTAGAATAGCCAGCAGAACCATCAAACACAAAAAACCTCTAAATATCCTTCAACCTACCATACCAATAAATTGCTCACTGAATGTACTTGCTCATGAATCACCCTAGTTCAACTAAAATTTGGAATCCTTATCCACAATGGGTTCATCTACCACATGGGATTACAAGATTATTGAAACTAAAATTAAAGTTTTTCAACAAAATCTTGAACTTGTGAGGACATCATGGAAAAGACACTTGAGAAATACAATGAGCATTAGCACAAACAAGGTGCAAAATTGCCATCCAATTTTGATGTGACCAACTTGAGATGAGATGGAGAAGAGTTTCTCCTAGATGTTATCACACAAAAATTACAAGACCTACAAATAGAAATAGAAAGGATGAAGTGAGGAAAGATGCAACCCATAGAATTTAGCCTCAAAAAGATGTGTCCTCTCCCTTTCAATAAGAACATTACCTTCACACCTTTCCCACAAAATGTAAAAATACCAAAATTGATAAATATTTTGGCACATTAGATCCACAAGATCACCTCAAACAATTCTATACCTTGAGTATGGAATTTTTCCATGACATGATGTACCTGATGTGTATGTTTCCTAGGAGCCTTAGAGGGCAAGCCATGGAGTGGTTCTCCAAGATACCCTCCAATATCAAAACCTTTGACAAATTGGCTTCCATTTTCATCTCCCAATATTCCTACAATATTGAAAGGAAAGTTACAATGATTGACTTATGCAACATAAAATAATTTCCTGGTGAGTCATTCAAGATCTTCCTACAAAGGTGGAGATACACATTCACCAAGTACCATAGAGACATACCAGACAAAGAGAAGACTAACATCTTCATTAATAGTCTCTCTAAAATAATTAATTCCTGGCTCTAACTCCAAAGGCCTAAAGATTTCAAAACTACTTTAGAGAATGTCGCTAAAGTAGAAGAGACCCTACTAAATAATGACATTATTAAACTATTAAAAGATGATAAAGGCTTTTCAAACAACTCCACACAAACTCAAAATTCCTCTAATTGGGCTATCGATAAACAAAAGTCATGGTGGAGAGATAATAACAAGAACACTATTAATGATAGGATGCTCGACACTAACCATGTTAAACCTCAAACTAATCTAAGTCAATCATATCTCATTGTGAACAACACCAACTCAAGGACACCTCAGCAACACAATGCATGTCCATTCTATCGACATAACACAACAACTCCCTCAACATCCAATCAACAAGTCACTTACAATCAAGCTCCTCCCCCTTGTAGATATCAATCTATCAATATACCCAAGGAGTATACTATTGGTCTTAAAATGGTTTTGACATTTGAGTGTCAACACACTCAACCACTTTCTACATTGAAGCTGAGTACACTATGTACGCCGAGCCATAGTGTGTGCCGAGTCAGATTTCCAACAAGTGTCGAGTGACTTCAGGTGTCGAGTAGTATATAAGTGACAAGTGATATATAAGTGTTGAGTCATAGTTAATGTCGAGTAATCTAGAACCATACATGTACCAAGCAATCCAAGATATTACATGTACCAAGCAAGACAAAGTGTAATAGGTCTCAAGCAAGCCAGGATAGTATATATGCTGAGCACCAGTAGTCCAGTATGTGTCAAGTAACACAAAATCAACATATGAGTTTGTGCCCTCAAAAACTCAGATGTAAACCATTTTTAGAGCTGACATAGAAGGATTTTGAAGGAGAAAAAGGATAAGGGAAAATCTTTTACATTTCCTATGCAATTAGCATGTAGCCAATCAGAAAAATGGAAAAGGCATGCAACCAATGAGAAAATTGCAAGAAATGAGCTAGAACTTAAGATTCAATATGGATTGTAGATCCATACCTAACCCTAAGTCTTCACAATATTTAAAAGGAGGTTGAAAACTTGATTGGATGAGTAGGTTAGAGCAGTGTATGGGTAAACTATACCAAAATTCAGTGTGAAGTGTGAAAGACTTAGAGGAATAAAGCAACAATTATATATCCAATTGATCAGAATAGTGCAAGGGACACGACCAGATATCAGATCTCAAAGGATCAAGATCAAAAGGAGAAAATCAAGTGCCTAAAATCAAAAATTGAAGATATTAAGCAATCAGGTCAAAAATTTCTAATACTTTCTAGCCATTATATTAGATAAGTGAAAATCCTATGTTGATAGGTTAGCTTAACAGCTACTTTGTAGATCCTTCGAAGAGGTGACTAAATCCTTTAACAGGGTAACACTTCATGTAAGGTGTTTGTAAATCCTCTAACCAAGTCACTATTGACATAGTGTAAAGCCTTTAACAGGGTAGGTCTTTCATAGGGTAGACCATCAGAAGTAGTCAAACATTTATTGTTGTAGTGATTTTTGTGGGTATCATCCCCACCCTAGTTTTACCTTCTTATCCTGGAGGGTTTTTGGGTTACCAAATATGGTGTTATGTGTTATTGCATGTGTTTACTTTATGTTCATTTATATGTTTGCATGCATGCAGTTCACTTTTTAGTTATTTGATTGAAAGGATTAGAAAAAGTTAAAAGTGTGGTACTTCTAATTCAACCCCCTTGCCCCCCCCCCACTCTTAGAAGTACTCTTCCCATTTTGAACATTCCAACATATACTCCTATCAGGGTGTCTTACAATAGTTCTTTACAAACCTTCTTGGCTAATGAACTCATTGTACTTCCTAAGGCCAAACACTATGAACCCCAAGTCAAGCTGAAGTGGTCGAATGAAAAGCATATTTGTGCCTACCATTGAAACAAATGGCACCTAAAAAACAATTATTTTTCACTTAAGGGGCAATAAAAAAATTAATCAATGATGGAACCATCGAAGTAAATAACCTTACCAATAATGAAGACCATATAGCCTTCAAGAACCATTTCATGAGTCATGAAAACGGGGACTCCTCCAAAGATAATTAGAATGCACCCCCTCACACTAAGGTTAATTATGTACATCATTATGACAACACCATCAACATGATCTCCATCTTTGATGATGTCATGGATGTTATCATAGCTAAGGAGAAAAATAAGAAATAGTCATCAAATGCCATCACCTGAGGGCATGCCTCTAAAGTTGTTTTACCAAAACCTATGACAAATCCTAATCATGCAACTATAAGTTCCTCCTTGCCCAAGTACAACCTAGTCAACCTATTACTTAAGACTCTGACCCATATCTCCATTTTTAAACTATTATAGATCTCCCCAGAGCATAAAAAAATACTCACCAAAGCCTTAGTGCCAAATGACATAGATGTGAGTAGATTTCATAACATTGTTAGCAATCTAGTTGCCCCTCACTATGTATCTTTTTCAGCCCAAGATCACATGTCTGTCATCCAGCCAAAAAACTCTCCTTTTCATATTGAAGTCTTTATCCATAGAAATAGAGTTAAGTGAGTATTGGTTGATGGTGGGGTAGGCCTTCATATTTGCACACTCAATTTAGTGAAAGCCCTAGGGTATAAAAAGGATGCTATTGACCCAAGAAAGAAGATCACTATCAAAGCCTATGATGATGAGGAGAGATCCTCCAAAGGCATGGTTATTTTGCCAATCAGAGTAGGACCAATTGTATAAGAAACTATTTGTTAGGTCTTAGACCTATAATTAACTTATAATATCCTATTAGGAAGACCATGGATTCATGACATGAAAGCCATTCCCTCTACTTACCATTAGTGTCTTAAATTTCCTTACATGGGTCAAGAGGTGACCATACCTAGAGATAAACATTTTGCCCAATATTGTAATTCCCTTGTCCCTCATAATAGCGAAGAAACTAGCACACTGATAGATGACATTAGTCAGTCCACATCTATAGATGCTTCATACTCTATCAATCAAAATGACAACCACTCATCAACATCAACTAAGGGAAAAGAGAAAGTTGGTTGTTTGAACCCTTCCCTTCCATCACCATCAACATCCAAAGACCCTAAATAGTCACACTATGAAGAAATGGATAGATTGATGAAAGAATTTGATAGAAAGAGTAAATTGCAATGCAAAGGAGTGGGTGAGTAATCAGTCTCCTTATTTGATTCCCCACTTTCTTTGAAATCTCATGGGAAACCATCATCCACCACTAAGCCTTATCATGCACATTGTATGAAAGCAAGTCGAACACCTCCAAGTTCAATAGAAGAAATTAGTCAAAGAAACATTGACATCTCCCCCCACCTAAATGTAAAAGTTTTTGATCTCATGAAAAAGATGGGATATATGGGAGATGGTCCCTTAGAGAAAGGGATAAGCATCGTCGAACCTTTAATAGCATAGTTTAGGTCCAACAGGTCCAAAATAGGGATGGGGTATGGTGAATAAGACAAGACACAAACCTCTTCTAAGGCTCATCCTAAGTATAGTGATTCCTCCTCTTCTACCTTGGTGTGAGCATTTAAAAAAGGGGATGATAATATCTAGAAAATAACTAACATCATAGATGTAAATGTATCCCTCTCAAGTTCACATTCCACAAGAGAATCACATATAAATACCTCTAGTAATGAAGATGATGATGATTCCACTAAATGGGAATTTGAATCATTATCTGAAGAGTCACTTTACAGCAAAGAATGTGATGTTGTTCACATACCCACATCTGATAGTCTCATTATACAAGGAACAACCCGCCATCCTGATCCCACTTCATTGAGAGTCAAATTACAATAGCACAGCTTAGAAGATGATGAGCATATTGAAGGGTTTTAGTTTCAAACCCTATTTCTTGACTTCTTTATAATAGAAGTTGAAGATGATTGCTATGAGCCTCTCACAAGCTTTACTTTTCCTAACACTCTAGAAGAAGCACATGTTGTAGACCTAACAAATATAATGTATGAGCCATCCAACAATATCATGTCTTTAAACCCCACTAAACCCTTTCCATTTTATGAATCACTCTCCCTAGTCCATCCTGAACTCATTAGCTGGGATACAACTAAGCCTCACCACATTCCTCATTTTGACACTGAACATGATGTTTTATCTACCTTAACGTGGTTGAACCATCTCATCAACAAAGAATAGAAGAGATGCATATAGTTGGGTATAATATCAATTACCTCAATCACACTAGAATAGGTCAACCATTTCATAGCCTTAATGAGCACTACCAAGTTGTAGCTAATCTTGAGAAAAAAATAGAAACAAATAGAAGTGACACATCTCAAGGTGAAAACCCAACTATGGCATCCATGAATGAGGTGATTGATACCTTACCCCAACACTCCAAGGAAAGATCTTCTATCTTGATTGAACCAACAGAACAAGTCAACATTGGCATAGAGCAAGAACCGAGGGTGATTTATTTGGCACAGTTCTTAAGTACAAAGGAAAAAAAATTCATTTATTCACTTCTTTAAAGAAAGTCAGATAAAATTTGCATGGTCTTGTGCAAACATGCCTAAATTAGACCCAACTTTAATCCTCCATCATCTCAACATTTCTCCAGAGGTCAAGCCAATCAAACAAAAGCTTATAAAGATGCATATAACTTTGCTAGTCAAAGTAGAGATAGAGAAGTTGATCTGCACCAATTTCATCTGGCCCTTGACATATGCATCATGGATATCCAACATTGTTCCTATATCAAAGAAGAATGGTAGCATACGAATTTGCATTAATTTTTGGGATTTAAACAAAGCATGTCCTAAAGATGATTTCCCCCTTCCCAACATTGACACCATTGTAGACTTGACAATAGGCCATTCCATGTTTTCACTCATGGATGGATTTTCAAGGTATAATCAGATCAGGATAACACTAGAAGATCAAGAGAAAATAGCCTTTACTTGTGCATGGGGCATGTTTTGTTGGAATGTGATGCTCTTTGGGCTAAAGAACCTTGGGGCCACCTATCAATGAGCCATGACCACTATCTTTCATGATATGATGCACATCTTTATGGAAGATTATGTGTATGATATTCCTTGCCAAATCC
This sequence comes from Cupressus sempervirens, assembly GCA_028749045.1. Classification (NCBI taxonomy): domain Eukaryota; kingdom Viridiplantae; phylum Streptophyta; class Pinopsida; order Cupressales; family Cupressaceae; genus Cupressus; species Cupressus sempervirens. Next base: position 508,887,176 of record CM053783.1, read on the forward strand.
CATACTCAAGAAGAAAATCTCCCCATACTGGCCAAGATATTCACCTACTTAGAAGCATTAAAAATTGGGCTCAATCCCAAGAAATGCGCTTTTGGTGTCAAATCAAGCAAGCTTCTAGGATACATTATATCAATCAAAGGGATAGAAGTTGACCCTAAAAAGGTCCAAGCCATAATTAGTATGCAACCTTCAAAGAACCTGAGTCAATCACACTCTCTTCAAGGCAAGCTTCAATAAGTTCGTCGATTCATTTCTCAATTGGCAAAAAAGTGTGTACCTTTCACCCACTAACTACACAAAGACATAATTTTTAAAAGGAATGATCAGTGTCAGAAGGCTTTTGCCTTACTCAAAACCTACTTGATGAATTCACCCATGTTGGTACCTCTAGTATCACACAAATCTATGTTATTATACATTTCTCTAATGGATAAATCAATCAAAGCCCTCCTAGCACAAGAACAATGACCAAGGAAAAGAATGAGCCATCTATTATATCAGTCATACCCTAGTCAACTATGAGCTCAATTACTCTTTTATAGAAAAGGCCTATCTAGCCATAGTTTTTACTTCCCAAAAGCTACATCATTATCTTCTAACACACAAGGTAAAGCTCACCTCCAAAATTGATCCCGTCAAATATATTCTCAGAAAAATAGCATTAACAGGAAAATTGGCCAAATGGGTGATGATCCTAAGTGAGTTTGAAATTGAGTATGTTGATAGGAAAGCAATAAAAGGACAAGCCATTGCCAATCAATTGGAAAATGCACCTATAGAGAGTTCAAATCCTATCCTAGTTTATTTTCTAGATATGCACATTCTTTAGACAGAGCCAGTAACATGGAAATTCTATTTTGATGGCTCCTACACACACCATGAGTCAGGTGCTAGTATTTTTTTCATCACACCACTAGGTGTTACCATCCCTAAATCTTACAAACTACTTTTTCCCTACACTAAAAACATGGAGAATATGAAGCTTTGGTCTTGGGCCCTCAAACTAGCTTTAGAATGGAAACTAATAGTGCTAGAGGTTTATGGAGACTCCCAGTTGATCATCAATCAAGTCACAGACACTTATTAGACCAAAGATGAAAATTTATTTCCTTACAAACATATGGTTGACACACTCAAGGCATGTTTTGTTCATATTACTTTTGAATAAATTCCCAAAGATAAGAATAGAGCAACGGATGCTATGGCCACCTTGGCCTCCTTACTCTAGCTATCGAAGTAGCACAAGTGGTATGAGTTCTTAGTAAAAGAGGTGGTTCAACTCACATTTACTCAACCCAATTCCCTTATCATTTACCACTTAGACACTTCTAATTCCCTCTAGTACAACTTTATCATCACTTACCTCCATAATAACACCATTTTTTCTAACTTCTGATGCAACCAAAAATGTAATTTCATTCAACAAACCTCACGCTACACTTTGGTGGATGATACGTTGTATAGGAAGGGTCTTGATGGTACTTTGTTTAGATATCTTGAAAAGGAAAAGTCTAGAGTCACTTTTTAGGGAGTCCATGTAGGGATTTGTGGGTCACACTCTAGCAAATTTACACTAGCAAAGAAGATTTTTAGGATGGGTTATTTTTGGCCAACCATGAAAAGGATTCTATTGACTATGTTAAAACTTGTAAAAAATGCCAAATCCATGGTAACCTTGTTCATGTGCTAGCCCAAGAGCTCAACCCTTTGGCCATACCATGGCCTTTTTATTAGTTAGGCTTTGATTTGATTGGTGTGATCCATCCACCTTCCTCTGATGGACATAAATGGACTATCACTGCCACAGAATATTTCACCAAGTGCATTGAAGCAGCACCACTTGTTGACTCTATGGGAAAACAAATCTCTTCCTTCATTTAAACCATATCATTTTTTGGTTTGGCATACCCCATGCCATCCTCATAGACAATGCCTTGTACTTTAAAAATCAAATAATTGATGAATTATGTGAAAATTTTCACATTATACACCACTCTTCATCAATTTATTACCCCCAAGGCAATGAGCAAGCAGAGGCCACCAACAAAACCATTACCAACATCCTCAAAAGAACCATCAATGATATTGGTAGAGATTGGAATTTACAATTGAATCCCACCCTCTAGGCCTATAGAGCGAGTGTTAGGACACCTACAGGCGTGACACCCTTCTCTTTGGTTTATGGTTGTAAATTTATTCTTCCTTTAGAGGTTGAGATCCCATTTTCCTATCATATGAGGATTATAGAGTGGCCTATCTAGAGTAGTTGGAATTGTTAGAAGAACATCAGCATGTAGCACATGAGCACCTCAAAGTGCATTAGAATAAGTTATCAAGACATTACAACAAAAAGGTCAAACCCCATGTTTTTTAGATTGGTGACCTAGTACTCTGAGAAATCCCTAAGAACCAAGTGGCTAGACAAAAGAAAGGAAAGTGGGAGGCCAATTGGATTGGTCCTTACATTATCAAAGAGTCCTTCAGAACTGACACTTATAGACTTTTAGATTATGATGGCACAGACCTAGAAGAACCCATCAATAGCATCCATGACAAAAGGTTTTATGTCTAGAGCTTTGAGAAACACCTCAAAAACACCAAAAAAAAAAATTTAATCAAAAGAAAAAAAAATTGGTGCAAAAGAAGTAAGAATGCCACCTTTGGTCTGAAAAGGAGCGAGAGATAGTACCTTTGGACTTCCCTAAACAACACAAGTCCTTCAATGCTAAAAAAATAAAGATAGTACTCAAACAACTATCTTTGTGACATTTTTTTCTTGTTTAAGGCTTATATAGCATAATAAAATTAATTTCACACATGCCCAATTGAGAAACACTTGTCGATTATAGTTCAATGGTCCCTTAGCATCTAGTGCAACTCATAGTAGCAAAGACAGTCAGCATTAATAGCACCAAAGGGAAGCACAACAAACCAGGAGAAACATGGAGTTAGATTATGTATTGAGATACCATAGACATCAATTTCAAGAAAATAAGCAAACCTCTCAGCTATCCATCATGGTCAATAATTCCCAATATCTGTTTTAGCTTTTTATTTGATCCTTTTGTTGTTCTGAAGATTCTTTTTGCCTTCATCATCTCCAATATAGCTCCCTAAGCCCACTCTTAGCCCTTTCGGCCCACTTGGGTCTCCTTAACTCTTTAGGTTCCTGTACATGGTCCTAGATATTTCCCTAGCCAAACAAATCTCACTCACACCCTTGCTTCACCCCCGCCAGTTGAAAATTGTCAAAAATTGTCATAAAATATCAAAAAATTCAAAAATCATCCAAAATTATGAAAAAAAATTCAAAAATCATCCAAAACTATCAAAAAAATTCAAAAATCATCCAAAATTATCAAAAAAAATCCTAAAATCATCTAAAATTGTCAAAAAAATTCAAAAATTGTCAAAATTTGTCAAAAAAATATTGCCAATAACATTCAAAATGGGGTAATAATTGAAAAACATAGCTGCAAAATCTTTAAAAATTAACACCCCAAAATTCTTATCAAACATGGCTCACTTCAGCTCAAATAGGCCTTATACCACATTGTAAAATATTTAAATACAAAGTGCCTCAATGGTATTAAAAAGCAGTGTAATTATGTCCTAAAACATCTTGTTGGGCTTTGGAAAATCTGGCACAACACAAATAGTGCAAGAGGCATCGATAGAGTCCCCTCTTCCTTCCTCTTCTCAAGAACAACAATTCCCAATAGATTATTAGTCTTATTTATGTTGCAGTGGCCACGATTGGTCTAGCCCCCTTCAACAAATATCAATGTTATCCCAGAAGTCCAGATATTCGTCAGATTCTTTCATCATCACCTAACTAGGAGCGTAGAATAAGTAAGCATAAGTGTGAGAACTTGCCACCCCCCTCTATGCCTTTTTATGCCCAAACGCCTTTTTTAGGCCCCTCAAGCACCTTTTTAAGCCCAAACACCTTTTTCAGACACCTCAAGTGACTTTTTAGGCCCAAACACCTCTTTTAGGCCCCTCAAGTGCCTTTTTAGGCCCAAACGCCTTGTTCAGGCCCCTCACGTGCCATTTTACGCCCAAGTACCTTTTTTAGGGCCCTATTTCACTTTTTTAAGGCCCAAATGTCCTTTTTGGGTCAAAGAACCTTTTTCAAGGCCCTATTTCACCTTTCTCAAGGCCTAGGTGTCCTTTTGGGCCCCCAAATGCCTTATTATAGGCCTTGAGAGTATCTGTCTTAGCACACACCTAAAGAAACATCCCAATGTTGGCCTTGTAATCATCTGTAAAGGCTATTAATATACATAGAATTATGCCTTACACAACACAACTCTCCAAGTGTTATGCAAATTTGTACTCATCTTTCATTACGAGCCCATATAGACATTTAGTTCCCCACATACAAGTAAAGGTTTTCCTTACTCTATAGATTTTATCATTCCCACTTTTACAGAGATTAAAACCTTTCCAACATTTTTCAAAATCACAAAAACATTCAAATATTTATCAAAATTTCCAAAAACATTCACATATTCCTCAAAACACTAAATACATCCAAATATATTCCAAAAATACAAAAAACGAACATGACAATATATTACAATCAACATTGGTTGTCCCTTTTCTTACCACAACAACAAACACAAACTTTTATTCTACTATGACAACAATGACAACTTTACATTTGAAAAGTCTCTAGCAAATTATTTATTCAAGCTTCCTTGGAGAAGGTGGCAAGATAGGGTGTCCAACTAATGGTGTTTCTTTTAACCCAGCTCCAGAAGAGGAAGCTCCTGGCGTTAGTCCTCTACATACCCACACCACATCCATGGGAATTGGAAACCTCCCACCATGTAATTGCACATTTAATAGTTGTGGGAATTCCCTATCCATAAATTGTATCTCTTGTTGGTCCTCATTTAGGAATGCCTGATGATAACATCCCATATAATAAGTGGCTTCCCAGTGTACCTTTGTTGTCTGGTGCATTTCCATGAACACATTCTCCACTAGCTTGTTTACTCCCAGTGCAGTGATCACTCATTGGGCCACATCTTGCTCCTATTGTATTTGATTAGTTTCCATTCACCAATGCTCTACATCTACTTTTTCCTTGCCCAAATGTTGTTCTAACTATCTCACCTTCCCCTCACTTAATGCTAACTACTCCTATAGCTTCAATGATAGGGAGTTTGATTTTGTAATCACTTCCCTAAATGACTCAGACTATGACTACAGCAACACCAGCTCATTTTTCACACTCTCTAAACCTAATTGCACCATCTTTAGAGATTCTTGCAACCTCTGAGACTATGACCACTCTTTCCACATCCTTGTGTCATTTCCCTCCACTTGTGATTACTGCACATGTAGTTCTGCTTCTAGTGATTGCACCCATGCCTACTTTGTATCCACCACCACCTATAGTTTTCTTGCCTCTATTTGCACTCTATCTTCCCACACCTTCTCCATCAATCCCAAAAAAAATGTGACTTATTGTTCTATGTTTTCCACTCAGAATATATCGACAGCCAACATTCTTTGTAATTCTTCCACATCACTTGATGCTTGATCTCCACCCCTCGCTTCTAGTTGTGGCTCCTCCACATTTACACCACTCACTTCCCCTTCCATTAACCCTTGTCCCATAATCCTGAGGCTAAGCAACTGACATGATCCACTCATCACCTCACCCACACTAATGTCTGCCACACCTCTTAGAGCTTCTCCCATAGACTTTCCATGAGATTTTATCTCCCCCACCTCCTCCTCTACTCCTAACATACTCTTCATCATCTCAAGTAGACTATTCTCTTCCTACATCATCAGCTTGTCATCTTCCAATACCACCTACAATGCCTGTTGCACTATAATCCCTAACAACATCATTAACACTGACAAGGGCATTTCTTCTACCTTGATCCCTGCATCTTTTGGTTGTGTTGACCCTCGTCCCACATGACTTGATTCACCTTGCTCTAGAACTAACACTTAAAGTTCAAGCTGATACACTAGCTCCTGAAAGGTTTGTCGAATGCACTTCACTTTTCACCCTTTCCTAATCCACCTTCCCTAGCTAGCATCACCCTCCTACTATGACTAATCTAGTGAGCCCAGCATGTTTTCACTTCCATGTTTCCTCAAACTTCTCAATAGACTCGATAGCCACAATCTACTCTTCACCTTGCTTTGTTCCATCCCCATGATATCCACCTACTTATAGTCATCACTTGCTAGAGACTCATTCTTTGCTAGTCTTACCATGTATCCATTCTCTACATCCTTCCACACTAGTACCATGTACACTTGACTCTTAGCTCAAACACCCCAATTCCCACCAACACACATCGCCAAATAGAATCCACTACTAAATCACTGCTAACACATCTCATGCTTTGTAATCTGACCTGTATAACAGTTGCTCCTAGGCATAACTAAACAAATTTGACACTATTACACACAACTGGTAGCACTCCTAGTCTATAAATAATGGTTTTCTTCACTGTTATGTACTTCTAGTGCCTCAATGATGTGCTTGACTAGAGGTACCAGGATGAAGTCATTATATTTTATTGGTTTTTCATCTAACAGGTGACTATTTGCGTGCCTATTTTTATTCTTCTATGGATATAACTTTGTTTTCTAATAGTTGTCATATTTTTCATGTACATTGTTCATGTTTGTTGGTACTCCTCAGTGTGACATAGAATTCATATCACCCTAGCTGAGCTAGTGGTGATTGTACTTAGTCACTTTTTATTAAATGCTTTATGATGATAGTTAATCTGTATCTCTTTACATAAAAGTGATAGTTAGTTGCATTCATTTAGTTTGAATTTTCATCTTGGATCCCTTAAAAACACATTGTTGGCACATGAATTAGGATTAAACAAGAAATCCTTCAGAACATTATTCAAATTTAGGACTAGTTATCCAATAATAGACAACAATATCAACATCAAGGCACACTTTTGCAACTCAACTATTATGGACTTCGTTTCCTCACAACATCACCACCATGCATCACCCTTCATCATCTTGTATTTTCATTCCACTTATTGCATTATGTGGCTTTTGAATCTCAAACAATTCTAGTCACTATTTCCTTGTATGAAATATCATTCCTCATCACACCCCATCATCTACTACATTACATGGCTTTTGAATCTCAAACAATTTCATTTCATTACATCCCATTTTATTTCCTTTTCATTTATCATAATTTACTACATCACATGTCATTCCCTCCCATTTCATTTCCCTACATATCATAGTTCATTTCATTTTATTATATTTCATTTCCCTATTTTCCTACATGTATGACTTGCATTTCATGTTCTTCATCACATTACCTTCAGTTCATGCATTTCATCTATTCATTTCATGGCTTTTGAATCTCAAAGGTTGACTTCCCATCCCATATCTTTAAAATCCCAAAAAAAATTCATTTCCTTCCATTTTTCACTTTCATTCCCATAACATGTTGTCGACAACATTGCATTTTATCACATTTTCATTTATCATTTCATATCGTTACATTCCATTTTCACATTTTTATTTTATTTCATTTTATAATATTTCATTCCATGACACTTCGTCACACTTTTGTTCATTTGCATTTTATTTTATTTACACATTCATCATACCACATATCATTTTTCCTCTCATCACATCATATTAATTCCTTTTTCATTTTCTCCTCATTCCATCACACTTTTGATTCACATTTCATTTCATTCCATTACATTACATCTTATAACATTGCAAATTTTCATTATTACTTCACATGTCATTTCATTACATATATCGCATTACATTACATTGCGTCAAACTAAATTTCAATTCCATTTGATTCCATCCCATTTCATCATGCCACATATCTTATTTCATCACATTACATCATATTCTTCCCTATCAAATTTTCATTCCATTTTGTCACATTTCCAGTTCACTTACAAATTTCATTTCATTTCATTACATCTTATCACATTACAAATTTCATTTCATTACATCTTATCACATTACAAATTTCATTTCATTACATTCCCTTCATACCTTTCATTTCATTTCATTCTTTCCATGTCATTTTATCTATTTTCATTACATTACATTATCATAGAATTCATTCCATTACATTTCATTTATCACAATCTATTTTTCACGGTTCATTTCCTTACATCACATTACATTAACATTCATTTTACTACACCACATCACATTTCATATCATTACATTACACCCAGTATCATTTCACTATAATTCATTTATCACATTACATTACATTACATCAAATTCCAATTTTACCACATTTCATTACATTCACACTATCACATCACATATTCATTCATCATATCATTATTGCAATTTCATTTATTTTCATTATTATCCATATGTCATGCTACATTAATCATTCACACACACACACACACACACATGTCATGCTACATTAATCATTCACACACACACCTGTATGTATGTATGTATGTATGTACATATACATATACATATATGTATATGTATATATATATATGTATGTATGTATATATCTATAAACATATATATGTATGTATATAGATATATGTATATATACATTTATGAATATATATATATATATATATAGATGTATACATACATATATGTATATATATGTATGTATATACATAGATATATATACATATATGTATGTATATATATACATATATATACATATATATACATACATATATATAGATATACGTATGTATATATATATACATATATATATGTATATATAGATATATATATACACATAGATATATATATGTATATATACATACATATATACATACATATATATACACACATATATGTATCAATATCTACTACTATCATATCCATCAAATCAAATCATCACATGCATCCATGAGTCCATGATATAACAAATATACACATCTGAAAATCAACTAGCTTGGATATCTCATAAAGCAAAAGATTGAACAATACATCAAGAGGATAAAACCAACATAAATATAAGGTAGACTGCATCAACAAGAACATCCAAAAAATCAAACAATGTGAACATCAACATATCACAATGTCTATCCACATGAACATCAAAAGATCATGATCCAAGTACATCAACATCAATATCAACTGAACATCAAAAGAATAATCATACATAATGATAGTAATGCCATAACACATAATGTACACTCATCCCTATGTAGGTGGCTAACTCAAAGGTCCCTGCTTGTTGAGGGCACTCGTATCTTCTCATGGTGCTTGCTCCATTGCATCTATCATTGGTGCAACATGTCTAGCTATGGTCGTCTGACTAGTCGATGCCCCATCTCTCCTCAGTAGCGGTGGTGGCCTCGGTGTCATCACAACTATAAATGCCTATAGTGTACTTGTCAACTCACCCACCCAAGCCTCCATGACGCTCATCTGAGCCTCTAAATTAGAAGATCCCCCTGGCCTCTCTGGTGGTGGCTATGCACCTAGAGCACCTATTGTGGCCCCTATGGATGTACATCTTGTGGATCTCTAATAGGAGCTTGTACTCGTGGCCTCTGTTGCTAAATAAACTAAACATCCTTGGGCAACCTAGCCCTCACCTACTCTTACCCTACCCAACACCTCTATCCCACTGACTAGCTCCCACACTACCACCCATCCCTCCTCTCACCCTTGCACCACCATGGCCTTGGATCTCTCCAACCCTCCTTGCACCTACTAGTCTCTACACTAGACCTCATGCCACACCCCTTTGTAGTAGTACCATGGCTATTCGGCCTCACCTCCCCTATGCTCTAACCACCCCTCTCACTCTCCCTCTAACCTTTTGTCTCCCTCTACCTCTCCCCAAACCATCCTCATCCTCTCCCCCACTCGATAGCTAATTGATCCTAGGAATAGGCTCTGTTGGATCCATATATCTTAGAAAGGGATGCTTCCAAAACCATCGTGCATAGTCCTCCTCCATCCCTACATCTGCCACTCTATCCCACAATGCCCATGGTTGTGGTGTGTCTATCATCTACAAAAAGGCCTCTAGGAAAGCCTCATACTCCAAAGTCAACCCCCATACTTCTCTCTCTGACTGCACCTAAGCATAATGTACTAACCCCTATGGCATGCCCTGCTACCAACCAAACTATCTCACCACCCACTTGAAACAAAACATCTCTATCACTACAAGTACCTGACCAAAAAAATACCTCAAACCAAATAAATATGCCATCTCATCATCATTCTCAACCCATGGCTCTATAAACTTGTAAGGTCTCCACACAACCTCATTAATGTCATCCAATATATGCCGCCAATACTCCATCTTGCTCAAATGGGGATGCATGATCACACCAGAGTAAGTATAAATGTAAGGCATATCCTGCAACCTCTATCGCACACACACTAGATGAGTAATGGGTAAATGCTTCCATGTCCATAGCTGTAACAAAATCACCCCTGGTGATAGCGGCAAGGCTCCAAAATATACAACTTGATGTAAGTCATGATATAAGTGGACCAAAATGCAGCTGCCCCATGCAAATATCCATGGCTTATCAATCATATCCTATATCAATCAACCCCATCCAACTAGACATCCTCTCCCTTGTCAATCTGGCAACAAAAATCCTCCTGGCAATCTATCCAAAAGTATCAGTAGTGCCTCATACTATAGCATTTGAAACCATGATATGTTGTCATCCCCAAATAAATCTTAGAAAGCAGTGGCATCGGTGGTCTAATCATAGTACCCCAAATCCCCTACTATCAGGATTTGTAATATCTGATATACATCCTTGGGAGTCACTATCATCTCCCCCATCAGCAAATGAAAGGTGTTGTGGTCTGAGTGCCACCACTTGGCCACAACTGTCAATAGCCCCCTGTTCACTGGAAATTGGGGCATCTATAGCAAATAAGTAAACTCACATCTATCAATCACCTGTCACTCCTCAACTAACAATCTATTTGGTGCCTCTAGGGGCAATGGATGTAACCACTGTACCATGAGCTTTTGCCCACAAATCTATTTTTCATCAAACAAACAACAACATTAGTTTTCATCTCAAAGTGATCATCATCAATTAGTCTACTATCTATATCTAGCTACTCAACTACTAGTTCTATCTTGGACCTGTTACTCATCCTTCACTATCTTGATTTAGACCTGTTTGTTTTCCCTACTGTATATCCTAAGTTGGGGCATCATTCTTTACCTACCTATCATCAAAGTGATCCTAAAACATCACTTCATGACTACCTAGCTACTTTTTTTTACTCATCATGATGAATCCCTAACCGCCAAACCTAAAATCTAGCCTTTTACATTATCTTACACTCCATCAAGGCCTTATAATTAGTTTCCATTTTATAATGATCATTTGTGCTACTTTATAGGACATAGCCACTACCAAATCAATCATATGCACTAAAATAGATAGATGCACTATTATAATATCCAAAAGTGCTATTTGATACCTCGCATATGCTATAATATGGCTAAGCACTATTCAAATGATAATATGCACTACTTAACATTGCATAAGCACTATTTAATTCAAAAGCATTAACAAATCTGATGTATGCACTATAAAATCAATCAAGTGTGCTAAAACTTTTAAATGCACCATTCAAACACCTATATGCATTGTTTGTTATCTATATGCACTAATTTGCCTAAAAACTAGGTTTTAGTATGTGTTATTTTATCCTTCACATGCACTAACTAATTATGTGAATGGGCTAAAAGAAATTAAATGCATTAAAATAATAACTAAATGTGCTGAAAGACTTAAACTATGACATCTATCACAAAAAAATTGCCTAAAATTCCAAAAAAACTTAGGAATGCATGAACAAATCTTAAAAATAGAAGATCTCAATGACTTACCAAGGCACCGTAGTCTACTGGACACTCGTACCTATGACCCCTCTTGAATCTTTTCTCTTGTAAAGGAACCACCATCCTCATTAGCTTAGAGCTCCAAAATGCCAAATGTCAAAAGAGAGAATGAAAATGACAAGGGTAAAAGACCTATTGCCCTATTTAACCCTACTTAAGGGCATTTATATCACCTTTTCACCCTATTTACCCACCATTAGAATCTTTTTGCTCACTTTCATGAATTGGGTGTTGTATTAAACCAACTTGATCATCTTTATCCATCAATTATCAAACATTTCAAAAGTAAAATTTGACCTCCTTAATTCAAAAACATTCATTTTTTTCCAATTTCATTTCTGAGGGGGCAATATATCCATATCAAACTGAGGCATCCAAAACTAAGGCATCAAAATTTTCTACAAAATCAAAAACATTCTACCACAACCAAAAATTTCAAACATCAAATCAACCAAAACCAGGGTATCCAAGTAAAAACATCGCAACCAATCAGCAAAATCAATGACAATCAAGACATCAAATCATCATCAATCAGACATCCCATCATCAGAGAATCGGGACATCCTTTGAACTAGTACACTTCACATATTGGCTCAAAGAGGGGCACTTGTAGACACCCAAAAATTGGCAAAGACCTAAATTATGCAATTTTGATCAATCAACACAAATTAAGGAGGAAATTAGAAGAACACAATAGACTTTCAAATCAAAAATCACATCAGGTCATTAATTATCTATCAAATCAACAAGACCTAAATTTAAAAGAGGAGAAAAATAATTCAAATTCATAAAATGAAATTTAAAAATGGAGGAAGAAAAAGACAAAGTGTTGAAAATTAATAAGACATTTATTAAATCAATAAAGTCATTTATCCTCACAAAAGAGAAAGTCTCCCTTTTTCATTTAAAAGAATTAGAAATATCCCCATTTATCCTCAAAACCAAGTCAATTGGACTCTTCCTCGTGGTCTCTTATGAGATATTTGTAGTTTCACTTTCATCCACCAGTCAAAGGTGAAAATCCTGATCCTTACCCCAACCCCTTCTAAAATCCTATAAATAGGAGGGAAATCCAAGAGCCAAAGAACCCAATTTTTAGGCATCTGCACTATAGGCACTTTCTGAGTTATCATTTTAGCATTATCATTCTAGCAATTTCATAGCATTTTAGCATTGTTTTTATGTTATTTAGCATCATTCATCACATGTTAGCTTATTGCATGTCCATTTTGATAGCATTCTAAGAGTTGTTTCCCACATATAATCTGTATTTTAGTCATAGATCTTGCATGCATTCTTTTAGATCTACATTTTAAGCATACTCCCATTCTAGAACTGTCACTGAGATGCTGGTCTGAGAGCTTTCTTAGTGGTTGTAGTTAGGGAAACATGAGACACTTGTAGAGTTTACATTTTGAAAATGATATCTTGGGTTTAGTCTAGTTCATTGTCATTTTATTTGCATTCTACTTCAAAGTTTCATGAATACATGATTATACTATATACAGATCCTCTAGTGGAAAATCAGCCAATTGGTCAGCTATGGCCTGTCCTTTGACGGCTTTACATTTGACATAATAAATGTCAAATTCAAAAAGAATCATCATCCATTTAGCTAGACAACTGTTAAGCACAACTTTTCTCAACAAATATTTCAAAGGATCAAATTTAGCAATTAGGCGAATTGTATGTGCCAACATGTAATGTTGGATTTTTCGAGAAGAAAATACCACTAAAAGACATGCCTTCTTGATACTAGTGTAGTTCATTTCATAAGCAACCAAAGTTCAATTGATGTAATATATAGCTCGTTTTTTATTAGTCTCATCACTTTGGGCTAATAATGCTTCTAGAGAAGAAGTTGTAGCTGAGATATACAAGATCCAAGGTTGTCCTAGAATGGGTGGCATCAAAACTAGAGGTTTGGCCAAGTACCTATTGTCACAAAAGTTTGCACCCTTGTCCAAAGTTTTTACCTAAGGACAACTTTTTGAAACATGGAAACAACCTCCAACCTGTGGGACTTGAACTATGAGGTTGAGTCTCTAAAGAAGGCCAGCTTCCTTTACTATCAGGGTGCACCTAACTACTCTTGGAGAGGAAAAGGGAGAAAGAATGCATAGAAGCAAATCTGCCTATTCTAACCTAAGGGGGGTGATGCACCAAAAATAGAGTGTTTAGACCAATCTCTGCCCATACATGCACTATTGAACCATCATGACATCGAAAGATATACACATCCAAACTTGCTTTAACCTAACAATCACATGCAGATCGAAAAAGCCCAAATGAATGACACAAGGAAAGAGGGGATTCACTTATATACCATTCATAGGCCAAAAAGATACAGTCATGCAAGATTGAAAATATCTACAATAAATCAATGAGAGGCAAATAGTTCTTGCACTTCACATCAATGGCTAAAGTACATAAGGATGTCATACAATTCAGAGGCAAAGGGGATTTACAGTGAAAGGCATAACTGAGATATTTTCTAACTAAAGTTACTCCACAACCACTACCATTAAGTCTTGATAAATATTTGGAGGAAATCTAATCTGGGCACATATTCAAATACAATAAAATCTAATATTTTGTTGAAACAGGACCCTGACAAAAATGACACCATTAAACCATTATGACCAAGTAGATGGATAAACTAGGGTGGTGGCATGTCCTGCTATTTATTGGGTTCAACATTCATTCAAGAATAGTTGGAATTGATCATGAGGATCAAATCATGCAAGAAAACTTGATTTCCTTCATTTTTGGCTTATGAATTAGCAAAGTCAGCAGGTTAACTAAGTCTTACAACCAAAATGGGCCACATAAGCCAATAGTCTTTTATTTTTTTGCCACCTCACAAGGCCTTCCTGAGTTTGACCACCAAACCAACTAACTGTGCCACCTTCCCAACTTAATCGTGATGTCACATAACCATCAACCTTAATTGCCAACACTAACTGTAGCGTTATCTCCTCGGGCCGACAAGGACAAGTGTCCTTTAGGTGCTTCCCCACATTGTTTAATTTCCTCGCATCTTCATATTATAGGAAAGCACCAATTTTTGATCTCCATAAGATCAATGATCATGAAAGATCCTCCTTATACTGCACCTATCCATACAATTTTTGGGCCCACAAACCACTCAGCACAACCTAGCATCCAACTAGCACCACCTTGGTGACCCATACAAGAAATAGGTCCCACAGAGGCACGCGACAGCTAGGCACTTGCTTGCATTCCTTAATATCCTTGCATCTTCATAATGCGAGGAAGTTCCAGCCCTTGATCTCATTGCATCAGATAGTGTACATAACCCATACCCTTTGAACCTATGTGAATATCCTCTATGACATTGCTAGGACATGTGTCATTAGGGCGCTTGCCTGCATTGTCAAGAAGTTTGACAAAAGACAGAATGTGGGAAAGTGGGCAACAATCAAAATTCCAGCTAGACTGATATTTCTTCCTTTCTACAGCCCACACAAGAACATTTGCCTCACTTGCCACATGTCACAAAGGGGCTTCCCTGCATTATGTAAAGGTTGTGCATTTTAAGAATGAGAGAAAGTGCCCACCATAGATCATGAAAGATCTGACGACGCAAAAATTTGCGGGCCAGTGGAAATAAATTAGGAAATAAAAGAAATACCATAAAGTTTTAATCATTTTATTTTTTGTATTTCTAGGGCATTTAAATAATATAAAAGTGGGGAGAGACTGTTGGGTGGGCTTAGGTATTCGAATTCAAATTTTTGGTGGGAGGCAAAAATAGGTAACAATACCCTTTGATTTGGTCTACATTTTTTTCACATTCATCATTCTAGATATGAGTACAGCCTTTATGTAAATTCTTATTGAAAGATTGAGCTTTATCAACCAATTGAGAAATGAATCTTCTTATGGATTGTAGACATCCATCCAAACTTCTAAGTTGACTAACATTTCTTGGAGGAGGCATTTCCATGATATCTTGGACTTTTTTAGGATCAACCTCAATGCCTTTTACTGAGTTAATGTATCCTAGCAATTTTCTAGATATGACACCAAAGGCACACTTTTTTGGGTTCAACCTAAGTAGAAATTGTTCCATATGGTCCAATATCAAACTAAGGTCTTCAAGATGTTTTTCTCATTTTCTAGATTTAGCTAGTGTGTCATCAACATAGTCTTCCATATTTTTATGCATCATATCATGGAAGATGGTGGTCATTGCTCTTTGATAGGTAGCACTAGTATTTTTGAGCCAAAGGGCATGACATTCCAACAAAAAGTACCCCAGGCACATGTAAAAGTTGTCTTCTCTTGATCAACTGGAGCAATCTTAATTTGGTTATATCCAAAAAATCCATCCATGAGGGAGTATATTTTGTAACCCACCATCATTTCCACTATCACGTCAATGTTTGGTAGTGGAAAGTCATCCTTGGGGCATGTTTTGTTTAGATCTTTGAAATTAGTACAAACTCAAATGGATTTATCATGTTTAGACATAGGTACAATATTGGAAATCCACTTCACATAGTCAATGGCTCTAATAAAGTTTTCTCTTGGGAGCTTTTCCAACTCTGCTTTGACCAATAAGGCTACATGTGGATGCATCTTTCTTAGTTTTTCTTTGATAGGCTTTACACTAGGAGAGATTGATAAATGATGCATGATAAGATCTATGTCAAGCCCTAGCATATTTGAGTACATCCATGCAAAATTGATATTGTCTTGAAACAATTTGGCAAAATTCTCCTTTTCCTCAATTGATAGTGATTGAGTGACATGGATAATTTTAGGAGATTCCTCTATCCCCATGTTGATAGGTTATGTAGATTCAATGAGAACTGAAGATCTATACTGAAAATAGCTTGGCAGACTATCAAGTACCTCGTCTGTAGGTGCCTCAGGGAGGTTTTCACCATTAGATACGTCTTTGTTTTGACTTTTTTGAGGTTTAGATACTGCCACAATGTGGTTTTCACCATCTGACCACTTGTTTTTTCTTTTAACTTTATTACTAAGGTACTCTATTCCTGATTTTGTCATGTTAACTGCACGTTCGCTCGTGGAAGAAGTGGAAGAAGTGATGGGTTTAATGGCATTTAGTAACAAGTGATCTCATAGTCATTTTGAAAAAATGGTATTTCAGGTCTTTGATTTTGAATTGACCAATCTATGAGATAAGGATGAATCAATGAGAGTGATGTGGAAGCTTCAAGGTTGTCAACATGAAAAGAGCCATCTTTGGTGACATGTGAAGTCAAGCCTATAGTAAATGTTGTAAAGGAGTCTAGATCAAGAATAGACCTAGAGGGACTCATGTGATCCACTAAAATATTTTGCAAGCCAAACTCGTCTGACCCTATACTAGACTCTTCAACTAAATTCAATTGGGTTGCATAGACATGAATGACATCCACTCCTAGCTCACAAGATGCATCTAACAAGATTTCCCATTCATACTCGTGAGAGTCTGTACTCTGATCTCTAGCAATTAGACAAGCAATATTTTGTCTAATCCATCTTGTATTCATGTCTTCATGGGTGAATTCCTTTGGCCCAAGCTAGTGAGTAGTGGAAGCTTCAACATCATTATTGGTAGTGAGTATTTCTTCTCCCCAAAGGAGAGAAGTTATAGGCATAAAGTCCTCATCTTGTGAAGTAGCAGCAATAAAGGGAGGATCATCATCCTCTGATTTGCTAGACATGGGTGTTCTTTGATCAAATGTTGGTATGTCATCCTCTAACCCAAAACCTAGACCAACTATATCTCAAGTATCATGACCTTGAGTATGACTTAAAGGTTCAACTAGAGCATTTTTGTTACCAGTTAAGGACCCGTGACCTTGATAGCCCATGTTTGTAAGAAATTTATATCCTTTGCCATAGCATTTAGGAGAAATGGGAGTAGTGACTGTGACTTCCTCCTGATCTTCCTCTTCCCTATAGATCCAATCTTTAATTGCTTGTTCTTATTTATCTACATCTAAGGGAACTAAGGATGGCACAAAAGTGCCAAAAAGAGTCATGGTGGAAGCAGAATGCTTCTTTTTGGTAGAAGGTTTCCCATAAGATCATGGAGAAATGGGTAAAGTAGTAATAGAGTCTAGAGTGTATTCACCCATGTCGAGGCTCATCATTTTTAATTTCTATTCACACTCTATAAAGGATAGTGTTGGCTCATGAGAAGAGCAATTATGTGGAGCCAATGTTTCAGTAGCAAATAATGTATTGATAGACATGGAGTTGTCACTGAAGACAACTATCTCATTACCATTGAAAGGGAACTTGATGCACTGATGGTACATAGAAGGTACTACTTGCATGTCATGAATCCATGGTCATCCCAACAATAAATTGTATGCAAGTGGTATGTCTAGGACTTGGAAAATGACATCTTTCTTGACTGGGCCAACTATGATTGGAAGTATAATTAGACCTTTGGAAGGTCTTTCAACCTCATCATAGGATTTTATAGTGATCTTGCACCTAGGGTCAATGGAAAATTTTGACATGCCCAACTGTTGGATCACTTTAAATGAAATGATGTTTAACCTTGTACTATTGTCTATCAAGACTCGACAAATGTGAGTATGAAAGATATGGACTTTGACATGGAGAGCAAGGTTGTGGGGATGACTAAGAGCTCAATCATCTTCATCGAAAAAAGTGAGGTAGTGAGGTGAAGAGATATGGTTCACCATAGCTTGGAATCATTTCGCATCAATACCTATGGGAACATTGGTAGAACATAGAACTTTTTCAAGGATATCCTTGTGCAAAGGGGATAACTCTAATAACTCAAAAATGGAAATTTGAGCTAGTGTGCATTGTAGTTGGCTTACAAGATCATAGTTGGAAATCTTGAAAGTAGTTGGTTGTTTAGAATATGAAGCATTCTTGGGATCATGAGAAACTTTTAGAAAAATCTTAGATTGCCCCCTAGTGGTGGTGTTGAGTGGTTCACTCTTGGAAGAGGAAGATCCAGTCACTCGAAGTACCACCTTAGGTCTAGTGTCATTATGGTTTTGAGGAACATCTTGCATTTTTAAGATAACTTTTGGTCTTTCATCCTCAACATTTTAATTGGGTAAATTTTCATCATTATGACTTACCATGCATAAATATTCAATGGGCTCAAGCATGCCTATAAGGTTTTCTTTGTCAGCATAGGTATAGCTAATTTTGGCATCATGATTCTTCTTAGCAGCTTTGGAGGTTTCACCTTTCTCATATTTTGGTAAGGGTTGTTTAAAAGCTTTTTGGTCAGTATTTTTGAGGAGACCATCTATGACAACTTTACTAGCCTCAATGAGATCTTGAATTGCATCGTTGAGCTTGAAACAATTTTCTGTGTTGTGACCCTTGCTTGAGTGATAACTACAAATGTGATCCTCTCTCCACCAAGAAGCTCTAATAGGTGGGTCATAGGGAGGGGAATTATTTGGTAAATTAACTAGCTTGTTTGCAATTAAGGTTTTCAAGACAACTTTGTAAGGCTCAACCATTGGTGTATAAACACGTCATTTTTGGGTAAATTTAGAGATCTTATTAGATGTTTGTGGTTTTGAACCTTCTTGTTATTTTGTAGCATAGATAGCATTAGAAAGGTTAAATGCATGTTCCTTGGTCTTAGAAGTGTCTACTACTCCATCACTGACAACATATTTGTTTTTAATCCAAGGTTTGCCTTTGTCTCTACCATTTCCATTGTTATTTTTGTCTTTGTTCACAACAATATTCCCCTCTTGATAGCAACATCCTCAATGCAATATGCACTTTCAACCATCATGTTAAAGGATGAGAAAAATTATTTTCTTAGGTCAAAGTATAGCTTAGGTACAAGCATGTTGACAAAAATGTCAATTTTCTCAGCTTCAAGAACTTTCCAAGGGTACCTAGAGTATAGGGATCTCCATTGTTGAAGGTATGTTGCAAAGAGTTCTCCTTGTTTTTGCTTGATTTGGCATAAGTCAAATATAGTTACAGGATGTTGAATGTTGTAAGAGTATTGTAGGATAAAGCATTATGTTAGTTTGTCAAATGTTTTGAGAGGGGAAGTCAATTTTGTGAACTACTCCATCACTTGCCCTCTTAAATTTCTAGGAAACAAATGCATAAGATAGGAGTCTTCATGCATAAATTCCATACTAATAGCATAGAAATGTCTCACATGATTGTGAGGATCACCATTTCCATCATATTTTTCATACTTAGGGACCTCTATATCCTTAGGAAATGGAGGCATGTATAAACTCCTATCAATTGGAAGAGCATAGATTAATTCAATAAATGACATCTTAGGTGGCTCTTTGGTAGTTTGAAATTGTGCAAGTTGTTTCCTTAGGTCTTTCATTTCTTCCCTCAAGATTTCAGCCTTAGTAGGCTCTCATTTTTGGATTATTTTTTGTACATTGAAATCATGGGGGAGTTTCCATCCTTTTGTCGCCATATACTAGAAATATTGATCCCCATTTTGCTCTAAAGCTTTTAGCATCATTTTTTGAGCGAGTTCATCTTGTTGAAATTTTACAACATCCTCACTATGATCTCCTCATTGCTTTCATATTGTGATTGTCTACGTGGAGAAGGGCATGCCCTTGCATTGACTCTAAGAGTACTCAAAGGTGATTGATTGACATGATTGTCACCAATAGGAATGTGTTCAAAAGGATTAAGATAATAATCTCTTCTAGTGTCCTCATTGTGTGTATAGCCATTAGCTTTAGCTTGTTAATCTGCTCTCTCCCTAGTGCAAATAATTTCCAAAAGTCTTTCATTTTCATGTGCTGGTTTTTCTAAGTGGCATTTGATCTCATTAGGATGCATGTTGGTACAAGTGTTTTCTCCAATGGGTGTGTCAAAGGGTGTTACAAATGGATTCTTGAAATTGTAAGGTGGATTGTGTCAAATGTTGGCCATTTGCACTTGACTAGAATTAGGGACTTCCACACAAGGTTGTCCATGAGGACATCTAGGTGGAGTCTCTAACTGTGTGAAAACAAAAGGGGAATGACTACTATTACCAACTTGGAACCTAGTTGTGACCAACATGTAAGGACTTGTCTTTTCTTAATAGGATGAGAGAAGTGTTTCAGATTTGAAGCTCTTAAAATCAAGAATAATCACTTGTCAAGATAGAATAGATGGCTTGTCAAAGTACTCAAGAATTTACAACACTTAGCAACTTGAGCCAAGCAAGTGAGCAAGAAGCTTAATAGTGAATAGCTAGCATAAAATGGTAACTAGATTTTTGACAAGTGATCATCAATGACATTTCAAGCCTTACATCTGATAGACTGAACCCATCTTTTCAACTTTGGACAGTGCCTAACATACAGATTTGTGACCAGGACCAAGAAGGACTCAAGTAACAAGACCCTAGATTAGAAAGAAAGGAGCATAGACCCTATTTTGATAGCAAAAAGTCTTAGGCGATATTATTTCAAAACCTAGGTGATAGTAGGATAGTACAATATATTGTGTTATACAATTTTCAATAACTGAGTGACACTTCTCTCTTGGGTGATAGTTTGCACAAGACGGGATGACAGACTTTAGTATAGCAGGACGATAGACTTGATAATAGTAGGGTGACAAAATTTGTAGAAACAAATGTCACGTGATATTTCTATAGAGTATGCGTGATAGAGTGCTACTTTTGTGCAAAAAATACCAATTTTTTACTCCAATTTTGTTGTGTTTTGGCTTAACAGTCAAATAGTTTTAGGACCAAACATCTTCAGGTTTTAGCTCATGTTGAGTAACAGCAAGGTTTGAAAATAGTAGGGGTTTTTTTAACATGTCTCAAACAATTAAATAAGGGTAAAAACAACCTTGCCAATACGCATTTGTGATATTAGAATATCCTTCCTACTAATTTTACCAAGATGTTTGATTTGCAAGAATATTAACATTGGTCAACACATTCAAAAATAGTAGCCAAGCAATCTACCTTAGAGTAATAGTTCATTACTCAACAACTTGGCCAATCCTTGATGCTCCTTCACCTCACACCAAGTGGTTATCCACAAGAGATACTGGCTTTGTCATATAAGTGTCATAAGCACAACCAAGGGAACACATATGGTAAGTGTAAAATCTTGGGGTGATCTGGGTAGTCCACTAGGATCAATCCTTGCACCAAGAAGTTGAGCAAAAAAATAAATTAGCTACTAACTTAGGGTGTTTAGAAAGGGCTTCCATTTTTAATTTTCTTCTTGCACCCAATTAAGAGATCACACTAAGCAAAGACAAACACTACGTCTACCAAGGTTTTGTGTCCTTGATAGCCTTGAGTTTATAGTGGGTTGGAAGAGTTGGATATTAGCGTGTCCCCACTTGGGTCATTCCTCTTAGGTTGTCCAAGAGTAGACCCTCTAAAGGATTTTGACTACTGTAGATTAGATCCACTATTAAGGGTCAAGATATATGATTCACCACAAGGGTGAAGAGCATGCTCTCCTACCTTAATCACTTCCCCCAAACATGCCAAGAAGCTTTCAATTAACCCTCTTGTTCTCAAAATCCAAAGGAGTCAAGATTTTTGATTCATCGCAAGGGTGATGAGCATACTTTCCTATCACCCAAAGATCCCAATCACAATTTTTATGTGCCTATAAAATGAAACAACTAGTAAGATAATGCACATAAAATAAAATAAATAAAAGCAAGTGTTTGGGTTTTTGTGGATTGGGTAGGCCTGTAAAAAACCGTTAGTAGCCCTTATGTATTTGAAGCTTTGACATGCATTCTTTTTTAAAGGCAATTAGGCAAATATTTCAAGGTAACATCCTACAACCACAACTGTTGGCCCACAAGTTAGCTTTAAAATAAAATGTAATCTACAAATAAACCTTTGTAAAATAGCTACAGATTTGTAAAAATCTAGCAAATAGAAAGTACAACTAAGAAACTAATAGAATCACCCAAACAACAATCAAATTCAAGCCAGGTGATAGTTTTTGCTAGAAGTATATTGTGCGATATTTCTCACCATAGGTCTACAATAGTTTCCTTTTGAGAAATATTTATGTATAAGCCAGGTGACAAATAGTTCTATAGTGGGGTGATAAAGTTTAGTACTATTGTTTGACACTATTTCCAAAAATGCATCACCTTACAGTTATAAGAACTATCATATGAAACTGGAAAAATGTTGCTTGAATGTTGCAGCTATAAAAAACAGAATTTGCAAACAGCAAGAAAAAAAGGCAATGAAAACAACAAAATAGAGGACAAAACCAAGTGTTCTACCCCATGGTGGGAGCCAAAAATGTACACTATAGAAAGTGTCACACTCTAAACCATTATATCCAAGGGATTCCATCAGTTTAGAATGATTGGATGTTGACTTAGAGCTCCCAATACATAGAGTGCAAGAGAGTGTATTTCAAGAATAAGAAGGCTCTTAGCTGAGCCTTAGGAATGCTCTTCTTGCTAGTAAACCATGTAACGGGAGGTTTTCTTAGAGATGAGATGCAAGAGTACAAATGTCTACAAAGGATTCCTCAATAATGCAATGCAAATGAAGACTAAACTAGAATGAGCATGCAAAATGTAGCTACGCTAAGCATGGATGAGAGTGTTAAAAATTTAACTATTAAGCTATGTGATTTAAGTTATTGCAAGCATGAAATCTAATCTACATGCAACATGATTGTAAGCTAAAATTTTATGGTATGAGAGAATATAGACAAGAAATAGAAGTTCTCCACAAAAGTACTCAAGAATTTGAATGGTAAACTTGTAGCATAACAATACTCAAGAGTGTGGATCCTTTGAGAGGGAGAGAGCTCTCTCTTTTAAAGTTGTATGGATAGTAGAGATCAAAGTCAAGATGATGGAAGATCAATAGTGGAGTTCAAAAATGGGAGGGATCCATGTGCACACACAAGTCAACCAATAAAATACAAGTTGACTTCCCACATAAGACAAAAGTCACAGAGCCTTTTCTTTTAATTTTAAAAATAGAAAAAGGACTTTATGTGTGCACTTTAAGTGGGTTAGAAGAATGAGGTCTTTTATTTAATTAAAAGGGGACATTCTCTTTTAATAAAATAATGAACTTAGGATAGCATAGTCAAACTATAGGTTATAATCAAATTAATTGATTATTAGCAATTTGGTCTAGGTAAATGATTAATTAAATAAGCCAAAATGTTGAGAAAAGGGCTAATAGTCTAGATGACCATTTTTAGTTGATTACACTTTGTAGCTAAAGGTATCGGTATAATTCATACACCTTTTTAATTTTATTGTAGTCTTCAGTCCTAGGAAGACCCAGCCATAGGTCATGTGTAGCTAAGGCGTAGATCAAATATGAAGACATGTAAAATTGCTTAAATCCTTTAGCTAAATCCAACCATGAGGCAAGCTCATCACATATGATTTCAGCCTAGTCAATCTATAATCCTTTGGAATATATGGCTTTGTTGGAAATAGGAATTATCAAGGGGGGGGTGAATCAGTAATCTACAAACTTTAATCACCAACTAGATACTATTTGTTACTTTAAATGATACATAACAAAGTAATAAAGTAATGTTCAACAGTAATAGTAACCATGCACAAAGATAACTCATAACACCATATTTTGTTAACTAGGGAAACCGTGGCCAAGGGAAAACTCCGATGGGGATGATACCCACTAGATAATATACTAATACATAAGTTCCTTGTTAGAGGATGGACCTTGTTAGGATGCAATGAGAAAATTTAGTATAGAGAATCTCTATTAGGAGATTCCAACCCTATTAGGAGTTGTAGTATAGTAGATGCAAGATGATCCCACTGTTAAAACATGCACTTCCAATAACAAGAAGAGCTCATTGCCCAAGCAAGTTATCAAACTTTTGGAATGCATGTACCATACCTTCTTTCTCAATTGATCTCTAATCTTCAACTTGATCTTGGATCACAAAATAGCTTTACAAAACTTCACATATATCGCTTTCGTCGTAAGTTTTCATATTACAATACTTGCATAACTTACATCATAATTGCACTCTTACACTTCTCATCGCATGACGTCCTTTGCATAAATACCATGCCTTTACACAAATTGTTGTTGGGTCAGCTAAGACCACAATACACTTTTCCAACTTAGAGTAAACATCTAGGATGTCGGCCCTAATTGGACAAGCAATTATTTTGTACACAAAATAATTCCTTTCCTTTAATTTCACTATCCTATTTTACTAGTAAAACATGAATATTTCTTTTCCATATAGTCTATACTAACTTTTGAGGTTATACATGTCATCATCAAAATGTATGGTATCTCCATCTAACTTTGCTAATCATAATACAATTTTAGTAACAAGTTACAAACAAAACAATACACTATTGTATACCAAATTCGATACTTAGAAAATTTTTGAGTACCAAAAGATAAGTATCTTTATTTCTAAGGTTTCCTATAAGCATGTACATCATGTGTTCCCATAAATGACAATAATTACATATCTTCATTAGCCAACTGTCAGCAATCTCCCTCTTTGGCATTGATGGCAACAAAATCGGGAAAATTGGCTACGTATCAAAAACTTAAAGTAAACAACACATTAACATTACATCTATTACAATTTTTCCATCTTACATATGCCCCCTTACAATATAGTTTACAATATTATTTTCTCCTCTTTACTTGACTTACAATTTTCTTATGCACTTCTCCCCCTTTGACATCAATGACAAAGGTTAAGATATCAAAAATTGTCCATCTGTTGTAAAAATCTATGTAAACATCTGCCTCAAACTGATAGTATCTTCATGCAATCATTAAAATTTGCCTTAAGACTTCGCATACCTTTTTTCCATGTATCTATGGCTGATTTAGCAGAAGTGAGAATTTCACATAAGGCATATGATGTAATCTCAACTGCATTTAGGTCAAAGTACAAAAAGTTAGAACAAGTGTCCTTAGCCTTGACACATTCCTCCAACTATTTCTCAACAAAAGATATTTTCATAGCAATAGACTCTCTGAAATCCTACTCTCTTCAAAAAAATTTACTTTTGAAGTTCTAGTTTCCTTATATCATTATTAATGCTGGCCACTTGTCTTCCAAAATCATCAATTTTACTAGCAGGATGTTGTAACTAGCTAGATATAGCTTTGAGCTCACTCATTTTTCCTTCAATCTAACTATCAATATCCTTAGTTAGCTTGTGAGATAGAGTACACTTAATGTACATTATCTTTCCATCTTGTTGGAACTTTTGAATTTCCTTGATACAAGTAACAAGACTTATCAAATCATTCTTAATATTTTGACAAATGGTCCTAACAAAGTTAGCATCATATGAGATTTGTGCCTTTGTTTCAGCAACATTCAACAAATTTGTGAATTCTTCATCAAAAGACTTTAGCACTTCCTATGCCCTCTATTCTAGATCTTCTTATGTGTGTTTCACTTCTAGAGTATTATGTAATCTATTAGTAACCTCCATCAAGGTTCTCTACAGGCTCTTCACTATCTTTTTCTTTTGAATAAGCTTTGATAAATATGAGATCAAGTCAGTTTGATCATCATCATTAGTTGTTAGGTTAGCAAGAGAAAGAAAAGTAGATGAAATTGAAGGTTTTGTGTCATCCTCCCTTTTCTTCTTTACAATTTCCTCTTTGACTCTTCTTTCTTCTTCCTCTTTCTCTTCTCTTTCCTTTCTTTCTTTTTTTCTCTTCTCTTCCTCTTCCAATATTTTCTTATCTTCCTCCTCTAATCTCTTCTTCTTATCATTCTCTATTTTCCTTTTTATCTCATCTTCAAGTAATTTCTACTTTCATTTTCTCTTCTTCTAGTAGCCTTTTATCCTCTTCAATTTGTCTCAATTGTTCTTCAATATCCTTGGTGTGAGGTTCATTCTATTTGGAACTCTCAAATAGATCTATATCATCAATGTTAATTGTAACATTGGTATAATCTATCTACATTATGTTACTACTCACTAACACTTCTGAGGTTTTGGATGCTCGTGAAGATGCTACCTTGGACTCTGTCAACATCTAACTTATGGCTACCATAGTTTCACTTCTTATCTTATCTTTCTCACCCACCATAAACAAAAATGGTCTTACTTTTTTTCTCAAGTAAGGTGCAAGATTGTTCAACAATCTCATGATTTCTTCTTCCTCATAAGTCTTGCATATTGTTCTTATCATAGACTTCCAAAGTTCTATGTCCTCTTCTCTAGCTGGTGCCTTATTTTCAATAAGTCTATCATAGACTTTCTGGTTTACTATGCCTTCAATATCCTTTAGTTTTAGATTATTAGCTATAATGTATCTCATAGTAGATATATCAATCTGATCTTTCTCAAAGTTGTTATACAAATCATAAAATTTGTTCATCTAAATAAAGTTTCCTCATTAGCAGTAGCTAAGTTTATCTTCTCTATTTTCGATTTCTAGGGTTGTCAAGCTTTTCTTGTTAACTACTTAGAAGTTGTTACCCTCTATTTTTTTAACTTCTTATTCTTGTTCTTCTTCTTTTCTAGACTCAACAATTGTCAACAATGTCTTTTGTCTCTTTCCTGGTCTAGTGGCTTGTTGTTTGACCCTTTTAGTCCTTGTGCTAATAGCTTCCACTGATCTCTCAGATTTTCACTTTGGCTCACTTGTCTAAACATCTAACACTACTACATAAGGAATGCTCTATTTTGAAGACGTCTCTGTAATAGATAGTGACAAAGGTTGCACATTCAGTATACCTTGCTTCATACTTTGCCTGACTGCTTGTGACTCACTCTTAGTCATACCAGCCTTTGATAAAGTTTTGTTCATTATAGTTTCTATCTTCTTGTGAGATGCCTGATGAGCTAACTGGGTAATCTCATCATAGGTTCCAAATCTATATTTAGCTTTGTTCTTCTCTGATTTCAACAATAAATCAATATTATATCCTACTGTTGTTTCATCACTCAATTCATAACCTAAGGGATCAAGAAATGTTTCTAGAGGTTCTACTACTTGAATATAAGTAAAATTTGTATCAACCATAACACAAATTTCTTCCTTAAATCTATCTAAAATTACAGATGCAATTCTGAATCTCTGTCTCATTTCATTTTGAAATATTTTCATTATCAAGTTTCCACTATCCAATATCTTATCTACTAGATGTCTTCTACATACATTTGTGATTTTCTCCATTGTACACCTCTCGCTGCTCATAATCTCTGTGACTGACAAATATGGGAATCTCTCAAGCACATGGAAAAATAAATGATTGATTAGTGACTAAAATCTAAACACACCATTCTTAGTCCTTTTGATCTTCTCTAGGCTTTCAAGAAGTTGCATTCTTAGAATTTCACTAAGATTCACTTGTTCCTTCTCAAAACATATCTTATAGGTTGCATAGATGATTCTGCTTGACAATTCATGAATCTTTGAACTTGCACATATAGGGTAGGTAATGATTTTGCTCATGAATCTTACATCATCTTTTTTAATGGTGTTGATCACCATGACCTTTCCATTATACACTACCTTTGTGTAGCTCTCAACTTTCTTCTTAACTATTTTCTCGACTATAGGTACACTGTGTTGTTTACTAAGACTAATTACCTCATGAATAATGCCGGCTAAGATATTAACTACACTATCTTCCATCCATAGTTTTCCTTCATGTATTCTACTTAGTATGGTTTGTGTCCACTCACCTATGTCCAATTCTCGATAAAAATGATATTTGAATAGGTCTAGTTCCTTCAAGTGTTCAAATTTGGGTTTCACATTCATATCGTGGCTAAAGGCTAATTCCATATCCTTGCTCATATACTCACTCCCAATAGATTCAAACTTATTAGTAAGATAACTTCCTACATCTTCCAAATATACTACATTGTTCAGAGTAATGGATAATGCTAAGTTAGGGTTTCCTTGTATGGGTTTCATGGAAATAATCTTCACTTTCAGACTCTCCTCATTCTCAACATTGTGAACTACTGACATATCCATGATTCTATCAAATATGAACTTTTATCGAATAAATTATGTGAAAAAATGATAAAATACCTTTTCCAAAAATAGGGCTTGCTTCAAAATCACCTTGTCAAGCACTTTTGAGTTCTCTATACTTCTAATGTGTTTGTAATGAAGTGGTAATCAAGTCTGTACTCCATTTATTTCTTCAACTTGAACTTGCATTGGTTGCATACTTACAAAAATGAAAAAGTTGTCAATTGTGCTTTGAAATCAAATAACTACTCAAGATCTTCCATCTGATCTTTAGATGCTACCCAAGGTTTACTATAGCTTCCTCTCATCATGACAATGCTCCACAAAACTTTGCTCCATGAAATTCTTAGCAAAACCATAGTTTTCATCTTTTGCTACAGAATTAACTTTCTATGTAATAATTGTAATTCTTAATTTCTTCATAACTGATTTAGAAAAGCTCCAAATAATAAGCAAGCTTAGATATAGCCTAAAGTTATCTCAATACACCTTTTCCCAACTTTTCTACCTCTAGTTTGATCTCTAGATGAAGTTTTCAAATTATGGTGTTGTAAACAACCTTAATTCAACTTAATTGAATCAAACTCGATAGTTGACTTTGATCTTCTTGTCTCATCATCTTCTAGCTTTTCTTTGGATATGTCTAATCCTTTTACAAATGCCTCATTGAGTTCTTCTTGAAGTTCACTAACTACATTTCTTTGTTCCTCATTGTCTTTGTTGGTTTCGGAGTTGCTATCATGGTTCCTTCTACCATTTCCAATGTTTCTTCCATCATTCCTTCTATTTCCAAAGTTTCTTCAATTGTTCCTTCTATCTTTAAAATTTCTATCCATTCTACAACTTGTTGCATAAGTGACATACTAGTGTTCTACTTCTAGGATTTTTTTGATCATCAAGTGCATGACAATTCTGAGCAATGTGTCCAAAGTTGTTACACTTATAACACATAATCTGTCTTCTATCCTCATAAGGTCTTCCTTCTCTCAATCTCCTTTCATTATATCTTTTTCTATCTATAGGGTTAGTATTTCTAGATATTCTACTATTTCTTCTATCATTATCATATTTAGGTTTCCTACAATCAATTGCTTTATGACCCATACCATGACAATTATAATAATAAAAATCATTAACATGATTAAATGACTTATTTGTACAATCTCTTTTCATATGAACTATTTCATTACATGAAAAGCACTTACCTGGTTTCCTTAGGAGATTCCACTTACTTTGGTTCATCTAATATCTCAACTTCCTTGTTTTTTCCAACTTCTTTAGGTTTATCAGAAGATTGATTGGATTCAATCTTATCATCAGATTTATGTTTTTCTTTCAGATCTAATCTAATCTTAGGTTTCTTTGCAAACATGTTAAATAGATAACCAAGACTAGTCTTATCATAAGTAGGTCTATGTATCAACATTGAATCATCGAGCTTTTCTTTTCTAGACTAAATCTTCTCAAGTTGTTGCTTGCACTAAGTAAATTCACCTTTCACAATAGTATTGTACTTATGAAATTCTTCATGATCTTCTTTTAATGGTTCAAATTCAGATGTCTTCTTTACCAGACTTTCTCTGAGATCTACATTCTTAGTCTTCAAATTAGTATCAATTTTGGTAGGATCATTCCTCAAAGTTAACTTCAGATTCATAATCTTCAAGTTATGCTTCAAGATAGTGTACTCTATCAAAAAGCTTTGAATAATCATCATCACTAGTTTCATATTCGGTAGATTTAGGCTTGGATTTGAGATGTTCAATCTTTTCCTTCAATTGTCCAATGTGTACTTTGGATTTTTCATATCTATCCTTCAGCTTATCTCTTTCTTCAGTAAGGAGATCAATTTATTCCAGTGTCTCTTCAAGTTTCTCCATCAACTATTCCATATCTATTGGGATCTTACTCAAGTTGTTAAGCCTCTTATGAGTAACTATACTCTGATACCAATTGTTAGAAATAGGAATTACCGTGGGTAGGTGAATCAGTAATCTACAAACTTTAGTCACCAACTAGATATTATTTGTTACTTTAAACCATACATAAAAAAAGTAATAAAATAATGTTGAACAATAACTGTAACCATGCACAAAGATAACTCATAACACCATATTTTGTTAACTAGGGAAACCCTAGCCAAGGGAAAACCTCAAAGGGATGATACCCACTAGATAATATACTGATATATAAGTTCCATGTTAGAGGATGGACCCTATTAGGAGTCAATAAGAAAATTCAGTATAGAGAGTCCCTATTAGGAGACTTAAATCCCTATTAGGAGATTGCAACCCTATTAGGAGTTGTGCCAACCCTGTTAGGAGTTGTAGTAAAGTATATGTAAGATGAGCCCACTTCCCAAACATGCACTTCCAATTACAAGAAGAGCTCACTACCCAATCAAGTAATCAAACTTCTATAATGTATGTACTGTATCTTCTTTCTTGATTGATCTCTAATCTTTAGCTTGATCTTGGGTCACAAAATAGCTTCGCAAAACTTTGCATATATTTCTTTCATAGTAAGTTTTCATATCACAATACTCACACAACTTACATCACAATTGCACTCTTACACTTCTCATCGCAAGATGTCCTTTGCATAAATACCATGCCTTTACAAAAATTGTTGCTAGGTCAGCTAAGACCACAATACACTTTTCCAACATAAACATCTAGGACATCAGCCCTAATTGGACAACTAATTATTTTGTAAGTAAAATAATTCCTTTCCTTTAATTTTGTTGTCCTGGTTTACTAGTAAAACATGAATATCTCTTTTCCATATAGTTTGTATTGACTTTAGAGGTTATACACATCATCATCAACATGTATGATATTTCCATCTAACTTTTCTAGTCATAGTATGATGTCAGTAACAAGTTACAAAAAAAAATACATTGATGTATACCAAATTCCACTCTTAGACAATTTCTAAGTACCAAAAGCTAAGTATCTTTATTTCTGAGGCTTCCTATAAGCATGTACATCATGTGTTGCCATAAATGACAATAATTACATATCTTAATTCGCAAATTTTCAATAGGCTAGTATGAGGAAGTGATGCTCAATGAATTCCAGAATTTCTTCTCTTCCTTTTAATCTTAGTAGCAATTCTAGGATATTAACAATTTCTTTCTTCAAATTGGTCCCAAAGAGCATTTTTGGCATCTTTCTCTTCTTTGAGTGATGTGTTTGAAACTAAGTCCTCTACATATCTTCACTTTTGAAAGTTTTCTTTTCATTAAACATGGATGCAGAGGACCCAACATCAATATCACAATATTCCTTCTTCATAGGCATGCCAAATGCAGACTACATAAAGGCCTTATTTATGGAGCAAAGGATTGACTGATTAGGAAGCAAGATTTGCTTCATCTTTAGATCATATCTTTCAATGTATTCTTTGACTAGCTCTAGAGCTTACTTACCGTTGGAAATTTGATAGCTTCCACCAATCCACTCTCTTTCATTTTCTCAGTAGTCGGGTGAATGGGCTAAGAATTAAGCCTTCTGTGAAGATCACCTAAGTCATATAACTTAAACAAAGTATCAGTAAGATCCTTTAACTCACTTTCTAGGCCTATAATTTTATCATAACCTACTACTCTATTTTTCATTTACTATGATTTCATAGAGGATGGTGTTCTTCATAAATAGCTATTAAAACAATGAGGACACAATTTTGAGGCAATTTTGATGAAATAGATGCAAAAACTAAATGTTGGCACCACACAAATTAAATTAAGCACAACCAATGATCATAATGGTAGGATTTGTATTAAATTTGATAATCAATGGCTATTTAGAACTTTCCATTTTTATGCACATAAAGATTCATAAATTCGAAAGCCATATTATTTCACTTTAAGTGGAGTAGTATCATAAAATGCCACTTACCAAAAATAAGGGATTTTAGTTTTATGAAAAGTGCCTTATTTACCTTAGGATCCATAATAAGGATTCATATGATAGTTCAATATGTGCGAGAGAGAGAGAGAGAGAGAGAGAGAGAGAGAGAGAGAGAGAGAGAGAGATCCATCTTTCTATAAGCTTATCTTTCCTTGATTCACGATCGCAGTGTTGAGGATGATCCATCGATACCTTGAGCACTTCATTTTCTTATTCTCCACATTGATCATCCAACACTTGATTTCCTTTATGATTGGTTTGTATCTATATAGCTAACTTTATTAGAAGCATCCTTTGGGTATCTTTGTAGAATATTCTCATATTGTAGTTGCATAGCTCTTTATTTTCTTTATCTTCAGAAAAGTAGCCTTTGTATTTCCTTAGGGCAAAAAACTCATCTTAAAGTGACACTTTTTGGAGGAAGAAACACTCTAAAATATTTTCCATTTGCTTTGATCTGATAGTTTAAGATGGGATTTGAAGCCTTGATCTTTCATTATAGGTTCAAATTAATTCCTTTTAGCATCATTCCTGGGTCTCATTTATGCATAAATATTTAGAATTAATTACAAGCCATGCTAGTTTCAGAAACATAACGAAATGCTTTCTTTTCCATCAACGTGCAGCTAAAAACCCACGGACCTTTTTCTCTTAAAATAAATGGAATTTACCTCTAAAATTTGACTTGAAACATTCATAGCTCTAATTTTTAGTTCCCTAGATCCTTTCTATCATCAGCCAAGAAAGTGTGCATCTGTGAATCTTGTCATGACATTGTTCCTTGGGTACAAGCTTGATGAACTTTGCCAAGGGGAAAGCTAATCAAATTACTCAGAATGTGAAGGAGATGAGAATGTCGATGCAAGATAGGAGTTATAGAAATAAGGGGAATTCACCTCTCATTGAGAAAATGCTAAAAACATATCCTAACCAAACCTAAATCACATAAACCTCGAATGCATTAGAATGACTAGAAACCTACACAGAGGGATAGGAGATGGAAAAGCAAAGAACATCCAAAAAAGATGCAAAGTAGTAGCCTAGGAGATTTGATGAGAAGTGAGTTACATAAGGGATACCTTGATAGGCAATCTTGAAAAAAATCCTAATGAATACCAACAATTACAAACTCACAAGGGAAAATTGACAGTTGGTAACAGTTGGCTCTGGCTGAGGACTTAGGCATTGTAAATGTCTAAGAAGAGGCCCAATGACAAACTATAGTAGGAAAAAATAAACTAAACACACAATAGAAAGGAAAGATAACCTAGGAAATTAGGAAATAGAGCAAGGAGGAAAATAGAAACAAACGCCTACCTAGACTAACACTAACTACAAGTGCTACCTACTTTCAATTGTGAACTTCATATAGCTTTAGATCTTGGCCATTGTAAGAAAACAACATAATATCTCCAATTGGATAGGCCAAAATGAAAGAGTTATTCTAATTCACTTGCATGATTCTGAAAGGGCCTTTCTAAAGTGAATCAAACTTATGATGCATACCTTTAGGTTTATGCCTCTTATCCCATAACAAGACCATACAACCTTCCATGAATTTCATTGGCCTAGCCTTCTTATCAATGAACTTCTTCACACACTTCTGAGGCTTTATAATGTGGTTGACTATTTTCTTGTATTCTTCTTCTAGCTTAGTGAGGTGCATAATTCACTTCTCCAAAGCATTGTGGAATACTAGGTCATCAATCACTTGTTATAGCTTACAAGTGGATAATTTCAATGGAAGGGGAAGGCTAGCTTTGACTATGTATATCAACTCAAATGGATAAATTCTGATGGCCTTCTTAGGTGTCACTCTATCCACCCAAAGCACCTCTTGTAGTCTTTTGTGCTTGTCCTTCTGATTTTCAAAGACCAATTTCTTCATGATGTTAATTAGGTTTTTATTGCTCAATTTTGCCTAACCATTCCCTTGAGGAAAGTACTCTGGTAATGACTAAGGTGGATGCTATTGGCATAATAGAACTATACAATCTTCATAGAGGAAAATTAAGTAGCATTATCCATGATGAGCTTTAGTGGCACCCCAAATCTTACCAAGAGGTTCTCTTTGACAAAATCAAAAGAAATATTAGAGTGGTTCTCTTATTAGGCTTTTCTTCCACCTATTTGGTGAAATAGTCTATAGCAGTTATAATATATAAGTGGCTAGAAGAAGGAGGATTAATTGGTCCAATGAAGTCAACTCCTCACTGCTAAAAAGGGCCTTCTATTACTACTAACTTCAGCATTAAAGTAACTAACTGAGGTTTACTCAAAAACATCCTACATTTGTCACATTTGGCTACCCACCTATAAACATCTTTAAACATAGTAGGTTAGTA
Organism: Cupressus sempervirens; assembly: GCA_028749045.1. Taxonomy (NCBI): domain Eukaryota; kingdom Viridiplantae; phylum Streptophyta; class Pinopsida; order Cupressales; family Cupressaceae; genus Cupressus; species Cupressus sempervirens. Next base: position 508,922,264 of record CM053783.1, read on the forward strand.
GTAGAACTATCTCAGAGCCTTGTAGGTTGTAACTATATAAGAAAAATGCCCACCATAGGCTTCATTTTGGAATGTCTAAAGCAACCTCTCTTGTTGAGGCTTATCCACACATCTTAAGAAAATTCCACCAATTGCCCGCTTATATAGTTGATCATAATAAATGACATACTTACTTGATTTGGTTCTAAGGTCTCTTTTCTACTTGGATGTTGGTCCATTAGGGAATTCTTTTTAAGTAAGGGAATATTTAATATTTTAAAACCAAGGATCTTGGAGATTGACCATTAATGCTCTTGAGGATTCTTTTTCTTAACTCGAATCCTAATTCTCTACAATTACATTGCATAGATCATTCCCTCATACCAAAGTTGTTGGCTTCAACTCAATATCATACTCTTGAACTTTGGCTATCCAAGCTCCTCTAGTGTTACATCCTATTTCTTGCTGGGTCAAGATGCTCTTGATAGCTGAGTGAGGTACATGCACAACAGAATGTAAGTGTAAGACATAAAACCTAAAATTATTGAGTGATCTTATTAGTGCATACACATGTTTTTCCATTTGAGAATACCTCAACTCATGCTCCTTGAGAGAAGTACTCGTGAAAGAAATTGCTTCTTGAATGTATTCCTTGTTTTCTTCCATGAGTATTGTGGATAATGTGTGAGCTAAAGCATAGCAATATAATATGAATTCTTTGGTATAATCTAGGTGGACCAGTACAGGAGCTTGAGCTATTGCATCTTTGATTTGATAAAAATATGTTCTCTTAGAATCATCCCATTTGAATACTTGGCTACCTTTCATCATGTCAACCATGCACTTGGCAATTTCAGAGAAATCAAGAACAAAGTGCCTCAAGAAACTCACTTGTCAAAAGAAGGACTTGACCCCAGATTTTCTTGAAAGTAAATTCAACCGCTAAATAGCTATGACACACTTAGGGTTAATCATGATATCTTCTTGGGAGACTATGTAACTAAGCAACCTACCTTCTATGACTCAGAAGATAGACTTCTTGGATAAAGGGAAATGTCATTTTCCCTACATCTTCTTAATGCTTTCTCTAAGTCTCTTAAGTGATTTTCTCTTTTTTTTGGAGAAAATTGTTAAACCATCTAGATATATGAAGATTATTTTATCTTTGAAGTTAGTGAAAGAAAATTTGTGGCCATTTGGAAGGTCGCTTCAACATTGATTGACTCGAATGGTATTTTGTTATAGGCAAAAATTCCCCAAGGAGTAGTGAATGTTGTTTCAATTCAATCTATTTGAAGCCTAAAAAGTCATCCAGCATGGACATTATTTCTAAATTGACCACTATTTGTAGTAGATGGTCCATATTGGGGGTGTAATTGTCTTTTAGAGAAGCCTGATTTAAATTTCTACAGTCCACACAAATTTTGATTTCCCCACTCTTTTTCTAGACAAGGAAATTTTTAGTTATCTAAGTTCAATAGTGTATTGGATAAATAATTCTTGCTTCTAGCATCTTACAAACTTCTCTAAAAATGGCATTTGAGATCATTGGGTTATAATTGCACTGCTTTTTTCTAAAAGAAGTTGCTTTAGGCTTAAGGGGGATCTTGTGCTTAAACTCACCATTTTTAAAGGTTTTCAGATCCTCATATCCCCAACCAAATACATCCTAGTATTCAAAAAGCAATTATCTGGCCTTAGTCTTTTCTTCATTTGAGCAACTACTACCAATATTAATCATCTTAGGTTTATATTCAATGCCAATATTCATCCCCTCAAATTCTCTAGAGGTTCCACCTTTCCTACCTCTTTCCCTTTTGATAAATGCATCATTCCTATCAAATAACTTTTCAAGAGAAATGGGGTGTCTAGGAATTTTATTACCTTTAAGTTGTTCAGCACCAAGCTTCAAATCTTTCTTGTTGTCAAGGGAAAACTCTCGGTAGGCATTCTCACTTCCTTCAAATTATTGGTCATCGAAAGGTCTAGACCCCTCTAGGAAACATTGGATTTGTTTATTAGTATTGAAGACTTGTCATGATTAAACATTGTCAACTACATTAGGCCTAAACAGAACTTCAACTTTGTACTAGTTATCTTTGAACTCCAGATGTGGAAGTAGAAGAGAAGAGAAGGAAACTACTATTCCATAGTAACATCTTGTATTGAGAAGGCATTTAGGTCCTTAATCTCATCCCAAAACCTATTTCTATAGTTTCGAAGTCTTGTATTCTTCACATTATATTACCCTCAAACTTTCTTTACTATGATCTCTGCATCTCCTTGGGCTTTTAATATTTTCACCCCTCTTTGCTTTGCAATAGTGATACCTAACAACAACACTTCATAATCTATTGTATTATTAGTGTTATTGAAATGTAGCTTATATGCAAGTTGTGTGATATCTCCATTAGGTGAAACAAGCACCACGCCTACTCTACATCCAGTAGTTGCAGAACTACCATCAAATTCTAAGGTCCAAATCTTTTGATCACTAGGAGCATCTGGTTCTTCTAAACTATTGAGGTTAGAAGAAAAATATAGATCTTGAATTCCATCTCTTGATATAAAATTTGAGCTTTGGGATCATCAAACTTCATGATAGTGAATTTGGCCTTCTCCTCAAATTCAAGCTTAATCTTTTTATTGCTAACAAAAATTATGGCATGAGACCAATCTATTTTGATTTCCCCTACCATATCTCTATAGAGGCCCCTACTCGACAACATACCATATCTAGTCTGAATATCAACTTCCAGGATGGTTAATTTTATTCTCTTTGTAGGGTATGTGGCTAAGGCTACTTGTGCATCTTTAACTTCACCTAAAAGGGGGACCTATTTTGCGTCCATGGAATAATAATGTCAAAATTTCTTGGTTAGAGTTAATCCTAGAACATGAGCAGCAAAAGAAGGCATGACATTGTTAGAGGCTCCAAAATCAATTATACAGTTACTCAATTTGTGTCCATTTACGTATAAGGACACTTAAAATGGATTGGGTTTTTGACTAGGAGATGTGGCTAACACTAAGGACTCTTCTTCTTTAAAAATAATAGGTAGGATAGGTTCTTTGTCAATCAGCGGGCCATTATTCAATTGGGTTGGTCATTACTAATAGTAGTGTTGACATTAGGGTGATTTTTACAATTAGTTTCACCTTTTCAGTAATCTACTAGTTTTTACAATTTAGTAGGGTGGGTTTTCAAGTAATCAAAGGGGAAACTTTGATATGAGCATCTTTATAATATTTAATTATATAAAATGAAGAATGAGGCTTACCACTTGGTTCAAATCTTGTTTGTTATTTCCTCCAAGAAGAGGAAGTAGATGTGCTAGCTGTAGCCTATGATGAGCCAAAAGCTATATTTTGGGCAGGAATAGAGTTCACCAGATTCTTGTCTCTTTGACTTCTCATGACTATTGTCATTTTTATTCCATCCAAGGTGGTGAAGAAGTCACCTCCAGCATCCAAATTTCATTCATAATCCAAGAAAATTGTTTAGAGTCATCTTCGCTTTCAGGATATTTGACTATTAGATCATTGCTAGTACTAAGCTATTTATATCTATTCATCTCCAAAAAAGATTCACCATTTTGGTCAGCTCTTAAGTGAAATATACACATATTTTTCTTTTTGGGAGCTACCTCAATGGAAGCCTTTTGCTAAGTATATTGTAATTGTAATGGTTTCTCTTCATGTTGCCTTCTAGGAATGTCTTGGTAAGGTTACTGGTAAGAGGGAATTTTTTTCCCCATTTTCCTTTTTATAGAAATCATCTCATTTGATAGCTGCTGAAACAAGCTTCTATGTTATTGGTTATGCCCACAAGAGAACTTGTGGAAGTTCCACTCTAAAGCTCTCTCTTCCATTTTTTGACTATAATCAGATCATCCTCCAATTCTATTGCCAAGGTTTGAGCACCTTGAAGATTAGCCACATGAATTCTTCTAATTTGAAAATTGATAGTTGGGGGCATCAAGCTGATGAAAAACATCTTTCAATTTTCAATAGTCAGCCTACTTTTAGTAGGAATGTAGTTAACTAGTTTGTTGAACCTTGTAATGAAATCTCTCATAGGAATGCTAGGTTCCTTTTTATTATGTGAGTTGGGACAACAGAGTATGCTCATCCTCTATGCTCTTATAGCATGCCTCCAAATGATTCCACATGTCACTATAGCTAGTAATGCAACCTACTAGGAGATGTTAGAACCAGTCAGCTACATTTTCAACTAGGGTATATATGAACATCCTTACCACTACATCTTCATGTTGAGGACAAACAATATTGCATGCAACAAAGAAAGCAGTGATGTGTTCATCGGCATATACTTTCCCATCACCATTGAATTTGGGGAAGTTCTTTTGGGAAGCTCTTGCTAAGTTGTTATTAGCAATACGATGAAGAGGGCCAATAGCATTACCCCAGGGCACAACCATTGAAGTAGGAATAATTACTGGTATTGTCTAAAAAGTGATGGCAGTAGGGGCTACCACTCCATAAAGGGTGAGGGCATTACATAGTGATGGGATCTGAGTGCTAAAGATAGGACCGATCACCATTGAATTTGGGGAAGTAATTTTGAGAAGCTCTTGGTAAGTCATTATTAGCAGCAAGATGAAGAGGGCCAATAGCATTACCCTATGGCACAACCATTGAAGTAGGAAGAACTACTGGTATTGTCTGAAAAGTGATGGCAATAGGGCCTACCGCTCTGTGAAGGGTGAGGCATTACATAGTGATGGGATCTGAGAGCTAAAGATGAAGAAGAATGACTATGTATCTAGGAAATAGGGTGGGGTCACAGAAAAAAAGCTCCATGAATACCTTGAAACACCAAATCCTATGAGTAGGCTCTTCCTCTTCTTAGAGGATCTTCCAATATTAGGAAATCAGCTTTCTTTAATTCTTCAAACTTTGGGTCAATTTTCCCTTTGCTATGGACATTTCTAGTATATTTAGGATCCAAGATGAATAAATTTCTTCAAAATGGGTGCACTTCTAACAATCTTCTTTCCCATAATACTCCTTCCCAATACTCAACATTGGCCTATTCTCTTTCAAGGGCAAAGCTAACTCTTCGATACTCATCAAAAAAAAAAATTATTCTTCTAGGAAAGTGTATTCAATTGATTTATTATGTCTTCTTATTCATCTTAGAAGCTAACATTAGGTTGTACTATCAGGATTAATCCCTCATGGAGAAACACCATTACTCCTTATGAGCTAATATGCATGACTCAAAAAATTGAGTGTCACAAAGATAGGTCTTAAATTATCCAGTAAAGCCATAAATAGGCTTACTAAGAAAACTTAGGACATACAAGTAAGTCCCTAGTAGAGTCACCAAAAATTGTTGGTCAATAGTTTGTCTTCCTTAATACTTTGGTTTATACCTTGACTCTTAGAGTGCCCAATGGCTAATGGAAAATAAAGAAGTTAACAAAAGAATGGGTCAATGTAGTAATCTATCAAAGATCCCTAGATTGAAAGGTATAGCTCTCTTTTAAATGCAAGATTTGTAATGAATTTTAATTTTTTGAGTTTTAGGGATATGCTCGTAACCAAAGAGCAGAAGAGGTGAACAACTAGATTGCTTAATACCTCAAACAATCTAGGCAACTTTCAAAATAACAATAACACCTAAAATACAACCTATTCTAATCTAAATGAAAGATAGAAATGCATGCAACACTACCTACAATGGAGAAAGAGAGGAAAGGATGACTAGTTGGGTAATTCCTAGATTAATGAAATAGCTGAATTTTGACAATACCTGGATTATCTCCTTTTGGGTACTTCACTAATCATTTTCTGAACTCCTCTAACAAATAACTAACACACACATAAACTACAATGCACAACAAAAGGAAATAAATAATATTTATGCTAAGGAAAATAAAGCCCATAATCCATTGAAATGAAATAAATAAAACCAAGTTTACTTAAGATCATTCAAATTTTAGCTATAGCACATTCATTCCAAATATCATATAGTCACTAAATGAAAAGCAAAATTAAATTGTAGACTCAGATTCACACACAATAGTCCCAACTATAGGGGTTTTCCTACAAAATATTTTTTTGATTTTATTAACTTCTGAAAAAGTTACATAAATAGGCCTCTTCAAAATGGTCAGTTACATTTGATGATTGCAATGTAGAGCATCTATGAATGAAGGAAGCTAAAAATAGGACTTGACTGAGTCATCATCCATTATAGAGTCTAAGCCTACTAAGGAAATGCCAAAAATGGCTACAATAGAGAAATGAGATAGGAGAGAGAGAGAGAGAGAGAGAGAGAGAGAGAGAGAGAGAGAGAGAGAGAGAGAGAGAGAGAGAGAGAGAGAGAGAGAGAGAGAGAGAGAGAGAGAGTGAGTGATAGATGTCTGAGAGAATATTAGAACATCATGCTTTCTCTAGAGTCACTATCTTAGCTCTTTTAGCCCCCATTGCATCTGTTACTTTACATAGATCATTGACACCTAGGATTATGATATTTTTAGCTTGAATCATCTAGTATTCATACATCTTTATTTTAAGAATTTTCCTAAGGGAAAAATTCACCCAAGAACTAAGAACTCAAACACAAGCACAACTGTAGACCAAAAATGAAGAGAGTGTGATCAGAATAACAATGTATTCAATAACTTGATACAAAGAGTGCACTAGGAGTGCCTGAATATAAAGGCCTCAAGAGAGCTTCTAGAATGCATAGAAGTTAGCATCATGATGTGTCATACAACCAAGCACAGGTCCACCAGATATGGATTATCCTCCATTAAACACGAAAGTAAGTACGGTGATGAGAGGATAAGCCTACAAGGGTGGGACACACAAAATAGTGTTGTAGACACCATGTGCTCAAATGGAGGTGCATATTCCTGTGTTGTCAACATGACAACTCACAAGGTGTGAAAACTCCTAAGTGTCTCACAAATAAAAATAATAAAATAAAGCAAAATAATTAAATAATGCATTAACCTAAGTAAACTTAAGTAAGTGTAAATAGTAAAGTACATATTTACACCAACACCCCCCCTTAAGTGCAAGTTAGGGGAATGCCCTTAAGCTTATGAAACTAGGATGAAGATGTAGAATGGGTCCCAGCTACTAGGCCATATAAGGTACCCATGTACATAATGAAAATGCGATCTCCCATAAAGTGGGGAAAGAGGGAAAACCTCATGGGAAAAACCCTCCCCCAAAAAGAGAGATGAAAGAGGATGCATTGATGGATGGAGTAATCAAGACCCCCCCATTATGAAATACAACCAGTATATACAAAAGAGAAAAAGAGAAGGAAGAGAGAAAAAATAGGCTCCCCCCCCAAAGGAAGAATGCCAAGAAGTGAAAGCTGCTCCGATGAAGAAGCTGGTCCAAGAATGAAAAAAGGTGTTCCTCCCCTTAGGAAGAAACAATGGCCAAGGTACTGTCCTGAAGATGTGTTCTGGCCTGAAAACCTACTCAAGTATCCTTGTACTGGTGCTAAAGTTCACCCCTTCCAACTGTGCTAAAAAGAATGAATGCAGATCTGTCAAGGATGTCTGTTGAACATGTTCCACTAAACCATCTATCTCCTCAACTGAAAAAGAGACCTCCACTAATTGTTGTTCATAAGGATCCATAATCATGCCAACCTATGCAGATTGATCATGTAGATAATGGACATGAGGGTCAAAGTGAGCCCTCGTAACAACTGTAGAAGTATCATCATCAATGAGAAGATGTAAGTCCTCAAGTCTATCTCCCAAGTCAAATGAAGCTGGAGCTGGAAGACGAGATGTATTATGTTGTATTGGATCTTTCACTGTGTAAAGATAAGCATGTGGACTGGATTGATGTGACCTCTCACTGCAACTATCAACAGAACCCCACATATCTAAACTTGTTGAAGCACTATCGCTGGTGTCACTATCAGTTTCCACTGTGTATGATGTGTGGAGAGGAGTAGAGGACAAGCTAAGAGAACTTTCCTCAAAGTGAACATCCTTCTCCATAAAAATCTCATGAGTCTCTGGATCCATAATTTTGTAAGCCTTCACATTATCTTCATAACCAATGAAAGTACAAGGCTGAGATGCCTGTGCCTTGCGACCCCTGGAAGATTTGTTTGCCCATGCAGGATAACCAAAGACTCTAAGGTGACTCACAACCGATTTTCTGCCACACCATGCCTCAAAAGGAGTCTTGCCATCTAAGGCTAGATGAGGAGACCTATTAAGTATGTGAGTAGCACTGCTAATGGCTTCAACTTTGAATGTAGGATCAAGAGACTTGGCCTTTATCATGTGACTTGCCATGGTCTTGAGAGTCCTAATCCTCATAGCTGCAACATATGTCTTGTGCGGACTGAATGCTGGTGAGTTCTGAAGATCAATCCCCTCAATTCTGTAAAAGTTCTTATGTCTTCTATCAACATATTTGTTCTCATTGTCCACCCTTAATACTTTGATGGCTTTCCTTGACTTGTGTTCAACATGAGTCTTGAAGTCTTGAAGTTTATGAACTACTTCATTCTTGTGATGAAGGAAGAAGACCCAAGTGAATCTGGAAAAGTCATCAACAAATGTGAGTATGTAGCGGCCTTAGCTAACTGAAGTCACTGCAAATGGTCCTACTAACATGATGTGAACTAGCTAAAGAACAACTAGAGCTTAAGAAGGCTTCCCTTTATCATACTTCTCCTTGAGATTCATATCCACTGAACAATATGAACATTGTCCCTTAGAAAAGTTGATGTTGGGTAGACCTTTGACCATGTGTTTTGAGAAAAGTTGTTGAAGAGAGCGGAAGTCAAGGTGACCAAACCGCTCATGCCATAGGTTGTTGTTTGAATTAGAGTGAGTAAACAAGGCTTGAGAAGAACTTTTAGGCACAAAATGGGAGAAGGAATAAAGTCTCCTGTCATCATTGACTTTCCCAACTACTACCAATGAATCATCTTTTAGACTTTGCACCATCACTGAATCTAGAAGGAACTCAACCTTATGACCATCTCCAAGGTGAGTGATTTGGTAAACTGATAGGAGATTAGAGCTTAGATTGGGAACATAGAGAACATCTTTGAATTCCCCATCTTCCATTTCTACATGTCCTTTCCCTTCAACTTCCATCTTGGCATCATCTCCCATGAAGATGTGTGGTACCTATGACTGCTTCAATGAAGAAAAATCTTGCTTTGAAGAACCCATGTGGTAAGAGGCACTTGAGTCAAGTATCCATTCCGAAGAGCTTGTGTTGGCCATAAGTGCTTGACCTTTACCTTTTGAAGAGGTTGGAGTAGAATCCTTGGAAGTACCTGGCACATGAATTCTATTCTTCTTGAGTAGATTTTCTAACTCATCGATTCTTTTTGTCTTGCAATGATGCTTGTCATGATTTGGCTTTTTGCAATATGCTCAAAAGAGTTTTTCCTTCTTTTCATTACTTCTCTTCTTGTTTGAAGAAGAAATGTCTTGTTGAGAGGAGTCATGTTATGTCTCAAATTGTGTTTTCTGCTTCCACTACTTCTTCTTCTTGTTTCTTTTTCCCCCTTGACTAGATGTGTGATCATCACGAGCTACTAAGGCTTTGGTCTTAGATGACTTGAGAAGACCAAAATCTACCAAGTGAGATTGTTCAACAATCAACATGTTTGCAAATCCATCAAAGGAAGGCTTTTGGTAAGCAGATCCCATGGTTAACTTGTGAGTATTAAAACTTGAAAAAAAGTTAGTGTACTCAGAAGGTAGCTTCTTCAAGATGTGATGTATCAACCTATCATCCTTCATGGGATTTCCACAATCTTTTAGAAGTGCCCTATACTCATTGACTTTGATGATATAATCCTAAATTGTGTCATAATTTTTAGGATCTAAGAGAAGTAGATCATCCTCAATCTGAAATTCCTTTTCTTCATCCACTTTACCATACAATTGTTCAAGTTTATCCCAAGCTTCCTTAGATTTTGAACAATTTTTAATGTGAAAGAGAAGATCGCTATGTACAAAACTCTTGATAACACCTAAAGCCTGTCGGTCTTGAATTGTCCAAGCAATGAGTTCTTTAGCATCAGTAGGTTGGGTAATTGTACCATCAATATACAAACTATATCCTTTTTCCATTAATCTACTCCATGCAATATCTTTCCATGTAGAATAGTTGCGTGAAGTTAAAGGAGGACATTTAAAACCCATGATGCAGAAATGAAAAGAGCACAAAATAGAGAGACACAGTACACACCCCCCCTTTTCACTCAATCAATAGACCTCCCAAAAAAGATGCTTTGGCACTTTATAAGTAGTGCGTTTACAATGGGCCACTTGTCAAAATGAACAAAGTGGACTTTCTAATTTTGCTTTTACAACTACCTTATGAGGCTTACATCTGTCACTTAAGCACTGTAGCTTAATTTTACAACAATTTTGAAAAAGAATCAAAGTTTTACAATGCCAAACAAGGCCTAATTATGAAAGTGATAAATTTGTCCACACAACCCTAGAATCTGACTTCAGATCTAGAAAGTAGACAAAAAAAAATGTACTTTCAAAAAAATAGAACTTAAAAAAGTGACCAGATATGCCCGTATGGAGCTTTTGAAGTTGCAAAATGCAGGATTATGCAAGTACAATCGCCAAAAAATGCAATTTCTACAAAATCTATGCACCAAAACTAGAAAACAACACCACCACTAGAAAATTCAAGAAATTTTACCTGATTTCAAAAAAAATTGCACCTGAATCGGAGTCTAAATGACCAAGTTACGAGCTCACAAAGTCAGGCTGCCAAACTGAAAAGCAATATGGAGAGGGGTCTGGAGGAGAAACTGTGAAGTTAAATTTGATAGTCAATTGACCATCAACGTAGTTCAAAAATGATTAGGAATGATGTTTAGATGGGTGTCAAATTTAACACCATGAAATGGTGACGCCAGAAGAAAAAAGAACCCACTGGCTGATGTGGCAAAGCCATACCATACGAAAATGTACAGATCCATATTGTACAAAAAAATTTGACACAGCTGTTGACATGGCGTATGGCTACGGACATGGGTATGCTGACTGTGCTCTGCAGACTGGCGTCGTAGTTGGCCACGTGGCAAGACGGGATTCGCTCGCGTGGAGGATGACTAATCACGTCGCGTGGCAGATTTTCCTGCATGGCAAAGGGCGCAAGTCACTGACTGTGCGCAGCGACGGCCAAAATGTTCTCTGCTACCAGATGTGGAAGATTCTGTCATTGAAGGAAGGTTTTGCAGTGCCAGGCTTGTGGGAATTATCCCACATTCGCTAGGATACCGTGTGAAGAATTATTTATATACAGCGTGCCGCTGAATAAAAAGTAAACAGTGAGCCCTCATCGATAGAACTCACCCACCGAGAGTGTTTAAAATTTGCCAAGCAATGGAATATTGGCTGCCAAGGTGAGGTAGGTCGCGCCAGGTTTTGGAATCCACTGGTCGGTGGAATATTGGCCGCCAGTAATGACTGTCTGCTAGTGTATAAATAGTGAAGCCCACAAAAGCTCGCAGATTAAGAATAAACCTGCAAAAAGGATATACAAAATCCCACCAAAATGTGCAGTACGAGATCTAATATCCTGTACTACATAAAAAAAATTCTTTGACAGACTATAAAATATTTCAAAAATATTGACAAAAAATAACAAAAATTATAGAGAAAATAAGTGCAGATCCAAAAATAAATTCATAAATTTGCGAAAATGATCATACCCATACTACAAATCGGGCCTCCAGGTTTCGATTTGCAAAAAAAAAAATTTGCCTCACAGTCGAATTTGCGCCAAGGTAAGCGTGCTTATAGTCGATTTTCACCGGTTCAACATTTCAAATGCAATGGAGAGGTCAGATCTAATGCTGGACGCTCCCAATTTCTGTAGTACTCTGGATTCAGGTTGAGGTGATGAAGCAAGAGGTCTCAAACGGCTATGTGATGAGAAAGTCTCCAAGCTCTGATACCATGTAAGGATTTTTCTAAGGAAAAAATTCACCCAAGAACTAAGAACTCAAACACAAGCACAATTGTAAACCAAAAATGAAGAGAGTATGATCAGAATAACAATGTATTCAATAACTTGATGCAAAGAGTACACTAGGAGTGCTTGAATATAAAGGCCTCGGGAGAGCTTCTAGAATGCATAGAAGTTAGCATCATGATGTTTCATACAACCAAGCACATGTCCACCAAATATGGATTATCCTCCATTAAGCACGGAAGTAAGTGCGGTGATGAGAGGATAAGCCTACAAGGGTGGGACATGCAAAACAGTGTTGTAGACACCATGTGCTCAAATAGAGGTGCATACTCCTGTGTTGTCAACATGATAACTCACAAGGTGTGCAAACTCCTAAGTGTCTCACAAATAAAAATAATAAAATAATGCAAAATAATTAAATAATGCATTAACCTAAGTAGACTTAAGTAAGTGTAAATAGTAAAGTACGTATTTACACCAACATTTATCAACTCGTCCACTTTGAGGACTTTTGATTGGAACTTCTCCAATGCTCACCTTAAGATGGAGTCTGCTGATGAAAGCTCCTAGATCTTTGACATATGGAAGTTCAATGGATTAGTGGCCTCATCAAAAAACTATAGGAACTTGGTCTTCATCTACTCAATATCTACAAATTGGTCATTTCCAGATACATATGACTCTGTGTGTAGCACTTTCAAGTATTCAAAGACCTTCTCTCTAGTCTTTTGCACTAGGTCATCTACATCTTTGAGATCATTTTCAGTTCTTGTGGAGCTTTCCACTATAAAATCCAAAGATTTTTTCCAATGAAATAATGGATCTTGACCTATTTTGAGGATCTAATGGGAGGTGGAAACATTGGTCTTCATATCGATCACCTCTTGCAACAATTCTAATTTCTCTATTAGTTTGTCTACTACATTTTTCATGGTAGTTTGATGACTAGAAGTTTCCTTTTACAACTTGTTGGCATCTAACAATAGATTTCCCAAATTATCAATTAAAAGGAGACCTTGCGCTTTTATCTGATCAATCCATGATCAACCAATTTTCCCGAATTTCCTTCCTTGGTACAACTTCAAAAGCAAGTTCTTATTCTCTTCTGCATTTGGATCAAATGTGCTAGTTGAAGTGCTTCCAACTGTAGACCTAAGATAGTCCATATGTTCTTTGTTTGAGGCTTTGAATACCTCTTTTTCTTCCCTCAACTCCTCAAAACTATCTTCTATCTTTTCATCAGTACACTTCCATATATTTACGATGGAATCATGAACAATAATACCAATGTCCATGGTCTTGATTTCAAATTCATTGGCAGAGAGCTCATGGAACTTGCCCTCCTTCAGAGGTTGTGCTATCTCCATCACCATGTGACCAGTAGAGGGATCAATGGCCAATGTTGCTATGGACTTTTTCCTCTTTGTCTTCTTCGATTATGTCTTAGAAGAAGTTGCCTATGTGATAAGGTCATTGGATGGGGTGTCTTCTTCATATCTCTGATTCTTCCAATTGATGGTCTCCTCCAACCATGACTCTATTGAGAGGAAATTGATCACTGATTACAAAGCAGTGGGATCAAAGAGTTTTCTTGCCACTAAGGGATTCTACTTGCTGATGAGTCCTAATATGCTTTGTTTTCATTAGTCCTTTTCCTCATATATCTCTCACTTCTTTGTCATAAAACTCCCTTTTTGCCAAATTATTGATAGAGAAATAGAATATTTGGTACCTCTTTAAAGATGGAAGAATAATTCCTAAAAGTTGTCAATTATGTGAAAAAAGACATATTTTGATTAATTCTTCTACAGGAACTACGGGTGAATGAGTGGACATAGAGTCAACCATCTAGATGGATAAGTAGCTTAGAGGTTGTCTTGCTAATTTATTTCGGGAAATTATTTTTTAAAATGTTTGAACATATTGATTGAGGCCTTATATGATGCAAATGGCATCAATGACATGAATCAATCTGCATATTCCTTACTTCTCTTTCTTTATAATATAGTTTGGAGGCTCAGTGTCCAATAATCGAATCACATTAGATATCCCAAAACAAAATAACATTCCAATATAACAATATAAACTTTGTAATAACACTCCCATTTATTTATTACTCACCAATAGCCAATTCTTATTTACTGATTCTTCATACCTTTCGGGCCTTCTTTATGATGTCTATCAACATGATCTCCACGGCTTCATGAACAATAACTTTACATTCTCAGTAATCAGTTCAAGAATTGAACCCAGTAATTAAATAGTATCAACATGACTGAGCAATACATCTGCTACAAGTAAGAACAACCTCCATCTTCCCAATCCAGACTGTTGTAACTTATTCTTAGTTATCATTTTCATTGTTGAAATGAAATCATAACCAAATAATAATAATTCATTGAAATTCTGAATAAGAGAAAACTGAATTAAGAAGTAAAACCGAACTGATAATATCTATTGACAATCATTATAACCTTATTCCATAAATCTATTAAATTTTTTCAACTGCTAACCAAAGTATTTAAACGTTCACAGAAACAATTCAGAGAGAGATAGCAATCACCCTTAATTGAAATAAAGACGTTTCATTTCAATCCAATTAATACATAATATTGGTGGCTCTCTGGATGAAAACTAGAGAGCCCCGTTTCCTTTTCACAATGTCACTAATTTCTCTCTCATAACCTTTCTTTCTCACTCTCTGTCCTTCGATTACATAATGCTGTCTATTTAAAGACAATTTTGATGGTTACAAAACCGTTTAACTTCCCCATGTCCCTTTGTATTCCCTTTCAGTTTCTATCAAATTACTAATGTAACCTAAAAGTTGATTCCTCATACATTATAATTTGAAGCAACCAAACCTCTCAAGGAATGTTTAGATTCTTTTCACAAATAAGTTACTAAACTATGGAAATGTCGAATTCATAGGTGGAGGTGATGCTCCTGCATCATACTCCCTGACTTTGAAAATGTTCCATGTCCTCATGGAAACATATTGGTGAGATTCTACAACATCTCTGCCTCTTCATCTGCATTGATGCTACTCTGCTTCATCTCTTCAATGGTGACTCTTCACATACTGACTCCCATCAATGGAATTCAACTGGTTGCCGTCAAGGTACTTCTCCCATTCCATTGTCCACTCCTCCATGCTGCTCACAAACACCAAAACTTTGTTCCTCACTTGGGAGTCCCTCTTGCCTCTCTCCCCAAGACTTTTGGCAACACATAAAGGAATTCAAAATAGGCTCGTACACTCTCAAGGAACCAAGAACATCTCAAAGATTACAACAAAGAACCCTGACATTATACACCAATAAAGACAACATCTTCACTCACACAATCAGATTGCTATGTCTGATTGCATTTTTCATAACTTCAGTTCTAAATATCTTCTTGAAAAACCCTTTGGAGTAATTGTTCCCAATTAGTAATTCTAAAACATACCCAAAGCTGAGACCAATCCAATAAGAAGATTATAAATTATGTACTCTGAACCAAGACCCATATTTTCTGTCATAAATCAGGAGCCAAACCATTAACCCTTCCTAGGGAATCAAATAACTTTCTCAAAATAAATTTAAATAATACCAAACCAATTCTTCAGTATCAATTTCTAAGTATAGTTTCCAAATATATAAGTTATTTTCTTTTCTCATTCATAAATCATTGTATAATATCAAATCTTTTTCTGCAACACCATTGAAGGCATTTAAAAACCAGTTTTCACTCAAATCTTCTTAACTTTCCCAAATCTAAATGAAAATGATTCAAACCAGTTGGAAATGAAATCTAGTTCACATATCTTTCCAATGAATATCATTAGAGATCCTGAGTCTTCAAAATATGTCCGTACCATAGGCTGCAACATGACTATATTCAGCGAATCTCAAATCTGCAAACATCCACTTTTACCAAAATACCCATAACTTATTCATTTCTTCATAAAATTGAACCAAACCAAAAGTATGAAAAGAAGGCTTCATCATACTATATATGTATTACTATATTACATGGCTTCTATGCTGTACATGGCTGTACAAGGCCTGGAAACTACTCTAAAACTTTAAAAAACAATCAAAACCACAACAATAAAATGCACCAAAAATGTATCACAGTATTTCCTCTTCTCCAAATTGATTTGGTTCAACCATACAATGGTTTTTATATCCATTTGACAGTTATAAACCTTCCTAACTACCCCCAAGACCAACCATATACCTTTTTACATCATTTTTCTATTATTAGCAACTTTCTCAATGTTGCATTTTACAACTTTTTATGCAACTTTTACATTTTTGACAAAAAATGGCTTCATAACCTTTACAACTTGACCCAAATACAATATAAATGACTCAAATGTATTTAATATCACAAATAATGAATCTTAACTTTCTCATGTTCTTGTATTTAATGTACTCCTGCACCATACTCCCAAACTTGAAAAGTTTCCAAGTCTCTTGGAATGGTGTGCCATAACCTGCAAAAAAAAAATAACAATAATGACAAAAATCTTCATCTTCATATTCATTTGACTTTTCCTCTTCATGCCTTTATTACCATCATCTTTTTCCTTAAGGACACATGACTATCCTCAAAATTATCTTCTCAAATACTCCTGTTAGTGGAGCATTAATGGCTGCAACTTCCACGGTGCCTTATCAGTAAGAGATCCATCTTTACCATTGCTACTTCAAACTCTCCCCTATGCCTCACCTAGGAGCCCTCCTCTTTCCCTCGCTCCCTAGTCTCTTGGCAATCAACTAGACCAATCCTTGGCCCTTGACCATTCATCTTACCCAATAGTAGATCTTGGAAGATGCCTCACCTTCTTTGTTCCATGCACCTTCTACCCAGCTTTATCTCCATTGGAGAATGGTTATGATAGACCTTCTCTTGTCTACCCATACATCTTGACCTTCATATGCAACAAGATAGATAAGCACCTGCAACCAAAACTCATCAACAAAACAAATACCAATTCTTCAAGGTCCTAGTGTGGATTGCCTCCCTCGGTGCTCTACCCACACACTCAAGATCTTCAAGCTTTGATACCAATCTGATGCAGATGGCATCAATGACATGAATTAATCTGCATATTCCTTACTTCTCTTTCTTTATAATATAGTTTGGAGGCTCAGTGTCCAATAATCGAATCACATTAGATATCCCAAAACAAAATAACATTCCAATTTAACAATATAAACTTCGTAATAACACTCCCATTTATTTATTACTCACCAATAGCCAATTCTTATTTACTAATTCTTCATACCTTTCGGGCCTTCTTTATGATGTCTATCAACAGGATCTCCATGGCTTCATGAACAATAACTTTACATTCTCAGTAATCAGTTCAAGAATTGAACCCAGTAATTAAATAGTATCAACATGAATGAGCAATACATCCGCTGCAAGTAAGAACGACCTCCATCTTCCCAATCTGGACTGTTGTAACTGATTCTTGGTTATCATTTTCATTGTTGAAATGAAATCATAACCAAATAATAATAATTCATTGAAATTTTGAATAAGAGAAAACTGAATTAAGAAGTAAAATCGAACTGATAATATCTGTTGACAATCATTATAACCCAATTCCATAAATCTATTAAATTTTTTCAACTGCTAATCGAAGTATTTAAACGTTCACAAATATGATTCAAAGAGAGATAGCAATCACCCTTAATTGAAATAAAGACATTTCATTTCAATCCAATTAATACATAATATTGGTGGCTCTCTAGATGAAAACCAAAGAGCCCCGATTCCTTTTCACAATGTCACTACTTTCTCTCTCGTAACCTTTCTTTCTCACTCTTTGTCCTTCGATTACATAATGCTATCTATTTAAAGACAATTTTGATGGTTACAAAACCGTTTAACTTCCCCATGTCCCTTTGTATTCCCTTTCAGTTTCTATTAAATTACTAATGTAACCTAAAAGCCGATTCCTCATACATTATAATTTGAAGCAACCAAACCTCTCAAGGAACGTTTAGATTCTTTTCACAAATAAGTTACTAAACTATGGAAATGTCGAATTCATAGGTGGAGGTGATGCTCCTACATCATTATATTATTTTTCCCATGTTTGTTTTATAATTAAATATTTGTGGCTAGTGGCCTAAATAAAATCTAGATTTATTTGTGTTTAGGATGAAGCCCATTGACCATTACACCTTAGTTATTAGTCAATTAGATATTTTGAACTTATATAAACAAGTTTTTAATCACAAGAAAATATGTTGATATATGAAAAAGCTTTGTTAAAAATATTTTTCTAAGTTCATTACATTAGTAAAGTGGAATTCATGTCGTAGTTGGTGTTAGGTCATTTCTCACCACATAAACTAGAGGAAGGGCCCCCTCTTAGGAAACCTAGTGAGATCACTTTAGTTACATTGTGAGCATGTATGCATTGTTCATTATTTCATCTATGTTTATTGTGGGTCAGTCATATATCAAATTAAGTGTATGTGTAAACTTCCTTAGACAAATGAAATTTGTATAATTCATGCCAGGCATTCAATTACATTATGGTTATTCAAAGACTTAATTGTTTACTACATTATTGGTTCACAGCCATTTCCATTTTTCCTTTTTACCAATCATCATCCCCCTATCCATAACCCTATTTTGGTAAAAATCAGACCATCCACTCTTAAACCATCATCACTTACATTATACTTCCCACTAGAATTCTCCCTATCACCATCCACTATCCTCATTATACTTCCTGTTGCACTTTGTTCCCTAGACTCCAAACTATTGTAATAAACTTCCTAATGTAACCAAACTTCCTATAGAAAACTAAGTCTATCTCAAATCTTAATTGGACTAAGCTTTAATAGCATTATTCATAAAGCATGGTATTGAATGTTTAATTATTTAGATGTGTGATTATGATCATTACTTAATTAGTGTGATGGTATGCTTTAGATTAAATATAAAGATATATTGTATATGAATTCATTTTTAGTTGCATTCTTAAATGTCTGGATTCTAATTTGGGTGATTAAAAGCTTCTCAGTTTAATTTCTTAGCATGCAGTAACTTGCATTCAAAACCACTTGATTTATTATCTTCATCCCTTGAGAAAATAACCATTACATCTCTCACTAGTTTATGAACCCCAGATTGAAATTCTTAGGGTATTTGTATTCAATCATATCCATAAATAGTCCATCAAGTTAGACCTTAACTTTACCCAACATTTTTGGCACTATTGTCAGGGAGAGATATTAAAGGCATGAAATTATAGTAAGTCAAGATAAGAATAATGTGCTTGTGGGAGTATCTGATCAACTGTCGACCTTGTTCAGTCTGGTACCTAATATTTGCATTGTATTAAATCATTTAGGTGCATGAATAGGCCTAGATATAAGGTTTTTTAAGAAAGAACTAGTAAGTAGTTCAAAAATTCGAAATCCACAAAAAGAAAAGAGTTCATTGACCATCAAAACCAAACCAAAGAATGAAGTCAATGGCCAACCATCTTCTCAATCCACCTCCCCTACTATACCTTCTAAAATTTTTCAACAATTGAAAAATTCATATAAAGCTAGGTATAGTAAACCTCCAAATCCTCCAGAACAACCCTTTAAGACATACTATACACCTTGGGCAACCAAAGTTTTGGAAGAAGTCATGACTAAGAATACAAGAAATAATGTGGGAGGTAACAATGTTAGAAACAATGGTAATGCAATTGTTCAACACGATATGACCTTTGAGTTCCCTATTTAGCCTTCTGAGGATAATGACCCTATGAAAAATATCATTAACTCAACACTTCCTATATTTAGAGGGTCAACCTCTAAGGATCTTGATATGTTCCTATTTGAATTTGATGTCCTTTATAATAGCTATGATTATCAAAGTGATGCACAAAAATTAAATCTATTTCTAGCTACATTGAAAGATGTTGCATTATGATGTCTTATGAGTCTTAGGGACATTAGAGCATGGGACGAAATGAAATATTATTTTCTAGAAAACTATCATGAGTAATTTAAGACCAAGGAAGTATGGGATGAAATATTGCATATGACTCAATGAGAAGATGAGCCAGTTGAGTATTTCTTAGAGCATTTTT
This sequence comes from Cupressus sempervirens, assembly GCA_028749045.1. Lineage (NCBI taxonomy): Eukaryota > Viridiplantae > Streptophyta > Pinopsida > Cupressales > Cupressaceae > Cupressus > Cupressus sempervirens. The sequence continues at coordinate 508,942,323 of CM053783.1, forward strand.
CATTTAGCTTATAGTGTTCAAGATACCTTGATTTAACTACAAATGTTATCAAAATGCTTTTCCTAAAAGGGATTCATGATGAAACCATGGATTCCTTAAATTTGATTCGTAAGGGTGATATATCTAAATTGTCCTTCAATGATATTTGTGATATATGCAAGAACTATTCGCAAACTCATAGATTTGCTCGTGGACATTCAAGTAAGTTCTCCACCATGAGTAATGCATCATGTATGTCCAAGTGAGAAATTGGTAACCTACTTGAATACCTTAAAAATTGATTTATCAATCATATGGGTAATAAAATTGACACTTTGTACACTTGTAGGAAAAAAGAAGTTGAAAAGGCCTTGGCATTATATTTCCCAACTTGTCATAAGAAGCATGGAATAGAATATTGCCCTTATAATTGGACTCATGTAGCATCCCTTAAGGAATCTAACAAGACTTCAACACTATGACCTTATCATGCAAGGATGGTTCCTATGGAGTGTATTGAAGAACTAGTTTACTATATGGCTCCACAACACTAGTTTCCACCTAGAGGGTTCTCTAATGAACATTTTTTTGGACCATCTCAGCAATTTTTTAAGCAAGGTCCCCGGTATGGAGGTTGGCAAAAACCTCAACCCTATCTGCAATGACCCCAAACTTTTTAGCCTAGTACACAACCATGGCATTAGGCATGGAGATGACAATTTTATATCCACCTCAAAAACCTTATACACAACCTTATCTTCCACAACGATCATTTCCTCCACCACCAATGATAATCCCCTATCAAAAACCTCAAAATTTTCTTCCTCCATAACCTCCACCTTCCTCAAATCCACCTTCAAATCCACCATAATCATCTAAACCAACATCCATGCCAACTCAACCAAATCCAAACCCTAATAATAAGCCTCCTCAACTACTTTATAATAATGAGATAGCCAATTTTCCTACTTATCCCATAAACACAGTTGACTTGGATGGTGTACAACTCATATTTGGGAAGGCTCTTAAAGGACCTACTATCATAGAGGTCCATGAGGAACCTGAAGAAGAGTCAGAAAAAGAGCCTCCCTTTCCTAACCAATTCATTCATTAACTAGAGCCTAAAGAACCAACACATTCCAAGTTTGATATTTTAAATGAATTACAAAATGTTAACATCAAAATTCCTCTTTTGCAAGCTCTTAAGGATATTCCACTATACAATATGTTGGTGTTTGAAAACTACCAAGCAATAAAAGACCTAATACCAAGGTTTAGAAGATAAAAATAGTCTAGGGGTAGCTAATTCCTATACTCAACTATAAAATCTTCAAATTTGGACCAACATCCATAGAATCATAGGGATTCTCTACACTTTTGGTTCTGCAAGATTAAGGTGGGTGCACCTTGGGGATGAATGACTAGATACTTGATATTTTCTTCACAATTCACTCACTAATATTCTTGTCTTCAAAATCAATCCACTATAGTATAAATTTTCATAATTCTTCTTAGATTTGCAAATGGTTCTTGATTACAGTAGCTAACTATAACAGACAGAAGATTATTGCATATAAGTGTTGATTAGCAGTTTTAATCTTCAACCAGTAAAGTAAAATATTATTTGATATAAATTTGTGCTTTAGGCAACCACATGATATTCAACAATTTGCATCTGAATAGATGATCAATGCCCAATCCATCAGTATACAGAGTCTACCTAGTAAAAATTTGACCTAATTAGTTCTATCAGCAATTAACCCTAAACCCCATTCTAATGAATATCCTTCTTATATGACTGGAAATCCTATCAATTTATTGAAGCATTTACTTAATTCCTTGAATTAAAAGAAAAAAAAATTGATATACAACCTACCCTAGTTGCATTAAATTGTATGAATCTTGCTCATTCAATGCAAACATAACTAGAACATAAAAATGGAGATGAAATTTTAGAGAAAATAGATATGGAAAAACATTCCTTTTGTATTAATTCTCCTTGAAAATCATACGATACCAGTATATACTCAAGAATACTTCAAGACATGATAAATTGGCATTCATTGTTCACTTGTATTCTTAGATTTGCAAATGAATACATCACAAAAATTGACACAAAAGCTAACTGGACTTAATGCAAAATAACATAACACTCAAAATTACATAGATTTCGGACCTCAACTCCACATCTTGGAAATCCTTTTTTAGGAAGGATTGCAACAAGCTTCAAATGGGAGGACACATATCAAAATTCTAATAGGAAACAAATACAAAGATATTCTATATTTAGTTAGATCTAGACATTCTTCGTATTTGGATCAAAATTTTGGATGCAACTACAAAACTAGCAGGTGGTACTTATCAACAAGAGTCTTTTTAGCAAATTCTATTAGTCTTCATGCTCTTGTCACTTTCCTTATCTTTCTCTTATTTCCTCTACCTCTAATTGTATCCCTGCATTTCCTAGTTGCTATCAATAGATGGTATAGCCTTCACATTAGCAATGACTTCCCAAATGGTAATGTCATTATCCACATCTAGTCATGTGGCATCCCGGATGATATCTAATTCACCAATATTTTTCTTCCACTTAGTATCAATTATAACCTTTAACTCTCATGTGACCTTATTCATATTTGATTCTATTATGAACATAAAGTCAATCAAATCATAAGCAGTTGTTACATCTATCTCATTGCAAAAGGCCATAAACCATGGATGTCTCAAGATATCCTCAAAAGAGGAGGACCATTCTTTGATTACTCTATCAGCATCTAGGATGGTAGTAATAAAATTTGGAATCCCAGTAGCATTTTTTTCATATTACCTTGTATCAATTACATTTTTCCTAAGAATAACCCATGCAATTCCTTCACTTTACTAATCATCTTTCTGGCATTAATAATTACTACCTTGGGTAACTCCTTCTTTTGGGGTGATAGGGGAACCAAGTTATCAAAGAATTGTGTATATGGTCCCCATGTTGTGAATAAAGGGGATAGAAGAGCTAATGCTTCTAAGCACTAGAACTCTGCTCCTTGTAGTGAGATATAACTTTTATGCACATTTTATGATACAATTTGTAAAGCCTCGATCTTGTGCATCATCAAGCTCTGAATTTTCTTGATTTCCACCTCTTTGGTACCATCTCATTCATCAATGTCCTTCTATTGTTACCCTTGCACATTTTCTGCATCAACATTTGTTTGGGTTTCTTGGTCCTTTGCCTCTGTGATAGGCCTAGAAACATTTCTAAGGATTATTGGTTCTTCTTCTAGGGTAGCCACCCTTTGTTTGAAGACATAACTCCTTTTCAACTCTTCTTCATATTTGTTCCTAGCATTAATGGGTATGTTATATGTTTGAAGCAATTGTTCCTCTAACATATCCATTTTTCTCTTCCCCATTAATGATGTTGTATTCTGCAAATTATGGATCTGATCACGAGGCATAGTAGTAACATTCCAAAATATCACATTACCTTAGGAAATTCCTTTATCTTCATGAGATTTGGCTTAGTTCCCTCAAGAACCAAGCTCCATATAGCCATGGTCTTAATGTCAATATTTAAAACCAAAACCTTCCAATCCCCCAGCAATGTTGGTCTCTTCAAAGGAGACTGGCTTGTCCTACCTTCTAATCTAATCTAACATAAAGGATGAGTTGAGCTCTCATCCTAGAAAGAGAAGCATCCCACTTCTAGCTACAAGCTCTCTAGCTTCTTCTACTATGAGGCTCTCACTACTAGGATCATATTCCTACAACCTTTGCACCAACTCTATAGTTTTCTCAATGGAATCACTTGGTTATAATTGTAAAGTAAGCTCATTCTGCTTAACTTCATATAAGAAAGACTTGAATTCATCATATTTCATGAACTCTTGAGCTTAAATGATCCATTCCTCTAACATCCAAATTTGCAATTCAGTCTTATTTGGGATCTTTCCATTCTCCCTAGCTTGCTTCAACAAGAGGTTATGTCTTATTGTATCAAAAAAATTGATCCTTTTGGAAGAATTTGCAATGCCTTTCCTCTGACCTTATGAGGAATCTCAATTATTTTCTATTTTTTCCTCCCTTTTACGCATGAGGAACTCTTTGGATGGTCATCATCAACCTCAATTGTTATGAAATCCTCCTCTTGAGGGATTTTTGGCTCTACCTTGCCTCTAACTTCAGCAGGAACATGTGCCATTATCTATTCAAAATTGTCCAGATGCCTATTATATCTATGTAGATATTTTTCCTCATGGTAGAAACCCTAAAATGATGGATCAATTGCCTTCATGGCTTCTTCAATTTCCATTATTTTGCTCCATATTTGGGTTTTATCCCTATATACCTCTATTTATAGACAATTCATTATACAATCCTCTTCCCAATTAGGTTTACTGCTAGGGAGAGTATATTTTCTCATTTGCTTTAAAGCATGCCTCACCAAATCATTTGGATCATAGGTCCTAGTAGGATCTGAGGGAAGATTGAATTATGCCATGCACTAATATACCTCCTCTATAGCATCTTTTTCTATCAAAAAGTCGCCTATCTTTGTGTTGCTTGCTACAAAAGAGCCTCTTTTAACTGTAGGGCCTAGATATTCTTTATTCATCATCAACAATTGCCAAAAGAATTCTAATTGGCCTAATCTTTTAGGGATATATTTTGGCAATACATGAGGGGGTTGTGGACACCCAAAAACCCTTATAATTGAAAAAAATTCAAAAAAAAAAAAAACCCCAATCATGGCTAAGTACCTTATCCCCATTTGGACAAGAAGATGGTCTTATTAGCATCCTTACACCTCTAGGTACTCTTTCAGTAATATCTACTAACATTTTTGTAATAGGAAAAACAAAGTCATTGTAAAAATCAATAGCATTGCAATATGGATAAAACCTTTACCAAAAGTGAGTCCACATCTGCATAGGAAAGTTCTCTCCATTCTCTTCAGTGGCTTCAATGAAGTCCAGACTGATGTGCCCTATGTTCTTGTACAGAATGATGTGCATCAACAATGAGTAATGGAAGAATTTGAAGTTCCTAAGTTCTCCTTTCTGAGTAGCCACAATTTCATCATGCATCCTATCAATGATATACTCCACAAAGCATACCCCACATTATGATTTTGATCTTGAATATCCAAAGAAATGATATATAGCCTGGGGCATTATTTATACCATCAATTCCTAACACCTTATTTATTCCAAAAATAGTGTACATAAAATACTTGTAGAAGAATTCAAGTGACATCATGTCTCCTACCTTCTTTGGCATCTCACCATATTCTAACTTTAATTTGGGAATGTTTCTCTACATGACTTTTCCAGTAAAGAAACTCTTAGAGTTTTTGAAAGTTTCATTCATCTTCTCCATTTCAATTGCCTTTGTCATAGGCCCTCCTAGGTCAAAAACCTCAATGAAGTCTCCCTATCCAATCCGCATAGGATACTCATGTCCTTCCTATAGAAAGCTTTAGTTGTTGGATTGTAGGATTTGATCAATGCCTTTATCAGATCAACATCTATTATTACTTTTGGCATTATCAATTTTGTCATATTCCTAACTCGTGGGTTACAGATAGGTGACTTTGCATACCTATTTTGATGAAAATACAAGAAAAGCTCATTTCCATTTATATCAAGTACAATAGCATATTTTCAAAAGGAATATGTATCTCTAAAAATATGTGCATTCAAGGTCTAAACATGAGAAAACCTTGGAAGAAAATATACCCACTCCTCTGCATACATTGTTGCCAACTTTGGTTTTACTTGTTTAGTTGCTTATGAAAATTCTTCCACATGAATTTGAGCTATTATCTTACCCTCTTCATATGCCATGATTTCTACAATCAAAATCCTTTGTACAAACTTTATCAATATCAACTTTTGAAAGATTTGAAAATCTTTGTAAGCTCTAGAAATCTCTTAGCGCTCAAATTTTATTTCTAGATTGTGAAAAAGACTGTAACTTAGAATATTGTTATGTCAATCCTATTAATAAAGAAACAACATCAAAGAAACATTTATGTCTATTTATGTCAATATATGTGAAAAATCTCAATTTCTATAAAAGTGCCAAAATCTTCTTGTACCGCCAGCTTTTCCTAACTCTTTATGCACTTTTGATAGGGTATCACTTTTAAGTCATAATGAGGCTCTTTAATAGTCATTTCTTGTATTAAAACCTATCTTCATGACCCAATGAGTCCCTTTTTTCTCCACTCTAAAGTCATCATTTTCCTTAGGACTTAAACATTGGCAATTGGGCAATCATAACTTTACACCTCCTTTCATTGCTTCACAGTCTAATCACTACTTTTAGCTGTTAGTTGTGCGATTGAGAACCTTAAAATTTTGATATCTCTTTATCTTTAATTTAATGATCACTTCATTTCATTAACATCTATACTTACTACTTGTGACCATGTGAATTCCCCTAGCAATCACTAAGTCACGACTTTGCACACCTTTCAAGTTTTTAGGTTTTCATTGCTACGACCATGCGATCAAAACACTATATGCAATTTGACCTTAATACTTTTTCAAGTTGCAACTTAGCTTAACTAATAACACATTTTCATCATGACCATGCAAGAAAAGGTTATTTATGCTCTTTTCATCCAATCGCCACTTCGCAGTCTATCCTTATTAATACTTCTTTAACATCGCGATTGTGCAATCTACCATATTCTGCTTTGATCTTAACTTGTTTTCCTGGTCATAGTTTAAGAATTTATTTTGATCCTTAACCATGTCACCAAGGGAATGAGTACTTTAACCATTTTTTGTCACTTTACATCTTTTCTTAGGCACTTTCCTCTTATCACTATGATAGCGTGATTACATGTTTTTTCTTCTAAGTTAACCACATCACTGAGTTACTAACTTAATTATTATTATCCTCTTTGATAGCATGATTGAGCAATCAAACATTTTATGCACTTTTTAGTAGTGACCACTAGGTCATAACTTATTCCTTTTACTGCTTAGCTAACATCGTAATTGCATGATTTAACACTTTCTTAACCTTTTTGCCTGGTCACAGTTTGAAAACCGAATACCTATGTTAACCATGCAACCAAGTGAACAAATAGCTTTTGGCTTCATAACTACCTTTCTTCTAGTCGTATTCTATTCTGCATAACATGACCTAATTGCCCCGACCATGTGACTGAGAATAATTTCAAGTATTTTAACTTGGTCACTCCTTCACAATCAAACCTTCTAACTATTTAGTCAACCTTGCGACCATGCAAAAAGGATCATTATGAGCTTCTAATAGTTTTGCAAAGTCATGGTTATCCTTCAAGATTTATCTTCTGAGGCCTCGATCATGCGAACATAAGCATTCGCCCAGTTACTATAATAATTAATGATATCTTTCTTATTTAGGTGACCATGTGACTAAGGCTTGATTGACTATTTTTCTCAATCATGATATAAAAAGAAAATGGGAATTTGACTACTTTGACTATGTAATCAAAGGAAACTTCACTACTTCATTAGGTCATACCTTAAAAGGCCACTATCTTATGAAGAGCTTCAACTATGCAATCAACCTTGGTAACCAAGTTGCACACTTGAAAACTTTACAAGCTTACATTAAACTTCCAAAATGTTAAGACAAAATACAACCCTTTGAAACATTTGAAATTTTAAAAAGCTTGAAAATGGCACGAACTTAAAAAAGGGTTTTTTCTGCTAGGTCAAACAATTTTGTGAAATTTCAAGGAAACCCTAAGTGCAAGGGATAGCTAATTTATATCAAATTTTAGGGTTTTAACCAAAGGATTGAACATATTACAACAAAACCCTAGCAGCTTAGTATTAATTCAATACATTTTCACATTAGAATTTTGGAATTTAGGCAAAGTGAAAATGAGGATCAACACAATAAAATGGTACACAAGTTATGTACCCAATGATAGAAAAAGGAGGATCCAAAGACTATTCAAGTTATTAGACAATTAGTTGAATTAATGTTGGGGAATGTTACCATTCCAAAATATGTAGATCATGATAGTCCTATCATTCAGGTAAGTATTGGTACAATTGGTATACCTAACACACTTGTAGATTTAGGTACTACTATAAATGTGATGACCAATGAAACAAAAATCAAATTATATTTGGATGGAATTAGACCTACTTCTATGGTGCTTTAGATGGCTAATCCATCTTTAGTCAAACCAGAGTGGGTTATAGAAGATATTATTTTTTAAATTGATAGTTTGGATTATCCAACTGATTTTATAATTTTATAGCCAAAGGTTAAGTTGGGGGGATATCCCTTGATTCTTGGGAGACCTAGTTAGTAGTTGCTAATTCCCATATCAATTGTTGGTTAGGTAACATGATTATTTCCAATGGATAACAAACAAAACAATTGACACTCGGTCCCCTTGCTCAACCCTTATTACATACAAAATATCTTGTATGGGTTGACAATGATCTAGAAGATTTTGTAGTGGTCCAAAAAAGCACAACACCTTGAGTAACCTAATGATGACAACATTTTGGTAAAATTTCTTTAGAATAGGTATGAGTCTAACAATATCCTACAAGCTATGGTTTTCCCTTCTCATGCAACTATTGATTTTCCTTTTGGGAATTTTCCCTTAGTTGGCAATCCTTGGTCTATCCAACACTTTCTCACATTACATCAGCTTCTGCCACATTAGTGTTTTTATAGTCCATTATTATCTTTAGATAAACTAGAAATATCACCAAAACTCATTCTTAGTGCTCCTACACTATCAAAACTTATGGAGATCTTACCAGGGCATACCCTCAATATTAATCCACAATTGACACCTACTCAGGTCAAAGATCTAATAGGTGTGCTCAAAGAACATAAAGATGCATTTGTGTGGGAGTATCAAGATATGTGAGGTATCCATCCAAAAACTTGTACCCACCATATTTATATAGAAGAAGGAAGTTTCCCAATTCAACAACCACAAAGAAGACTCAATTCCACCTTGTGCGATGTAGTCAAGGAAGAACTCCAAAAACTCTTCAATGTTGGTTTCATTTATCCTATCTTGGATAACAAGTGGGTATCTCCTTTAGTTTTTGTTCCAAAGTAAAATGGTAAGTGGCATATTTATGTTGATTATAGAGCTTTAAATAAGGATACTAAGAAGGGTCACTTTTCATTACCCTTTATTGATCAAGTTTCAGATACTCTTGCAAGGAAATGATTCTTCTCTTTCTTGGATGGGTTCAGCAGGTACAATCAAGTCCGCATTGCCCTAGAAGATCAAGACAAAACCACCTTTACTTGTCTATGGGGAACCTTCACATACAATGTTCTCCCTTTTGGGCTATGTAATGCCCTTGCTACATTCCAAGGAGTAGTATTAAGCATCTTTGTTGATCTAGTTAATGATTGTGTAGAAGTTTATATGGATGATTTTATTGTCCATGGAAATACCTTTGAAGAAGCTAAAGATAACTTGGAGAAAGTACTTAAGAGATGTATTCACACTAACCTATCTCTGAGCCATGAGAAGTGTCATATGTTAATGACTGAGGGAATCATATTAGGCCATTTAATCTCCTCAAAAGATATCCAAGTTGATCGCAAAAAGATACAAATAATCCAGGACCTCCCCCACACCTTTGACCCAAAAATATGTTTAGAGTTTCCTTGATCATGTTGGATATTATAGGAGATTTATTCAAAACTTTACTAAGATTTCTTCTCCTTTTTTTTTCTCTATTTTTCAAAGGTGTTGTCTTCACTTGGACACCTAAGTGTCAAGAAGCCTTTGAAACTATTAAGACCAAGCTTGTGACTACTCTTTTTTTTAAAGGCCCCAATTGGGAATTACCATTCCATGTTCATACTAATGCTTCTAATTTTTCAATGGGAGCAATACTTAGACAAAAGGAAGATAATGTATTCTATTCTATTTACTACATTAGCAAGAACTTCATTGGTGCTGAGGTAAACTATATGGTAACTGAAAAAGATTTTTAAGTTTTTGTTTACACTATTAACAAATTTTGGCAATACATTATTGGTTATAAAGTTTTTTTTCGTACTGATCACTCAACAATCCAATTTCTAATGAATAAACTAGTGGTAACTGGTAGTGTTATTAGATGGTTTTTTTTATTACAATAATTTGATGTCACTATACTTGATAAGCCTAGTTGAGAAAATGTGGTTGTAGATTTCTTATCCCAGTTATAGTAGCCAGATGATGAACCTATACCTATTGATCATACATTCCTCGATGAACACCTCTTTGCCATTTCCACCAAGAGATAATGGTATGCTAATATTGCCAATTATTTGGTTACAGGCAAGTTTCTTCTACACTCCTCTCCTTGAGAACATTGGAAGTTGGTTGGCCTTAGTGGATAGTATAGTATACATGGATCAGTGATCTTCTCTTCCATACTGATATTGATAAAACTATGTGTCGACGTATTCCTGAAAAGGAATGCCTTTGATATTCTTCATGCCTACCACACTAAACCTTATAGAGGACACTTTTCTACTCATCGAACTACTCAAAAGATTCTTATTGTAGGATATTATTGGCCTACACTCCATAAGGACTACAAGTTTTATGTTCATCATTGCAACCTGTGCCAACGAATGGATCATCCTACTTGATTTGATGAAATGCCACTCCATCCTGAGCTCTCTATTGAACCTTTCAAGAAGTGGGATCTATTGGCAATATGGTCAGATAGATGTTTTGATTGTTGTCATTTATGGCAACATGTATTCATCATTTCATTCATGCTTTTAGAGATAGAAAATTGTCTAAGTGTTAGATAGTTTGTAGTAGAACAGAGAGCAGATATGATGTGTACGGACAACTCATTAAGAGTTAGCTTATGCATAATTGAGGAAAGCTCTATGATAGTGTCATAATGACATGTACCAAAGCATAGGTGTGTATAGATAGTATGACATGAGTCATGATTGAAATACCAATACGAATATTTAACAAAGTAGAACAAAGCATAGCAGAGAATTAGATTGTACAACTTGAGGAATTATTTTGGTAAAACAATAATTACTAAGTCATAATGAGCCAACTATTTGACTATTATTCCATTAGTTATTTTATATTATGCCAAGCATGTGAAAGCATAAAGTCGACTAAGTAGTGAATTATGAATATGAGAGGTATAAGTAAAGATCTTATCTTGCGAAGATAAGTGTGCGATACATAATGATCTGTGTGACATATGTATGATCTATACAATATCTATGGTTGATGTGAAGAGATGCAAACTACATTTTATGTATGATTAGATCAAGTGTAAAATATAATTGATAGAAAGTATTGTATGTATATCTATTTTTGTGAAGAACTGAATTGTATAATTGCATGTTAGGGCAGTGGGCTCTTCTTGCATACATTATATTTGATCCACCAACTCCTAACAAGGTTGAAGCAACTGCTAACAAGGTTGAGGCTTCTAACAAGGACTCATGACACTATATGCACTTCATAGACTCCTATCAAGGTCAACATCCTTAACCAAATCCTTTTGTTTAGTGAATCATCTAGTGGGTATCATCCCCACTAGGGTTTAATGGTGTTATGAGTTCTCTATGTGTATGGTCATATTTATTGTTCAACATTTTTGGTTTACTTTCATATGCAAGTTATAAAGTAATTAACAATATTCAGTTGTGGGCAAAAGTTTGTAGAATACTAATTCATCCCCCCCCCCACTCTTAGTATTATCTATTTCTAATAGGGTCTCAACTTTGTGGGCCCTACCAATCCACCTTCTAACAACAAGGAATACATTTTTTTTGTGACAATTATGTTACTAAGTGGGTCAAAGTGGTTTCCCTCAAGAATGCCCATGATACCAAGGTTGTTACCTTCGTATACTCTAAGATTTTCACCCGCTTTGGTGTTCCATGGGAGATTACTATGTATCAAAGACCCCAGTTCACTTCATATCTCATTGTTCCATTAGTCAAAGAGTATGAAATCTACCACCAAAAATCATCACCCTATCACCATCAAGAAAATGGATAGGTAGAGGTCACCAATCGGGAACTAGAGAATATTCTTACCAAGACTGTTGCCCTTCAAAAGCATGATTGGGCCACATGGCTCCTTGAAGCCGTGTGGGCCTATCATACAATGTGGAAGACCACCACTGGTTTGACCCCTTATGAATAGTCTATGGTAAGAAGGTTTTTCTTCCTATTGAGTTTGAGATTAAGATTCTTTGAACCGCACTTCAACTCAGTTTGAGTCTCTCTAATGCTCAGCAAAAATGCATAACACAACTCCACTCCTTGGATGAACTCCATCAGGAAGCACTCTTCCATACCAAACTTGTCCAAAATCAATGAGCACTTTAGCATGACAAACACATTCATCAACATTCCTTCCAAATAGGTGATTGGGCACTTTTGTATGATTCTTAATTTCAAGATTTCAAAGGTAAATTTCATACTTGTTGGATAGCTCCCTATGAAATTTCCCATGTCTTTGTTAATGGTGTTGTATAGCTTGCATTGTAGGCTCAGAACACCACACACTTCTTGTTAATAGGCATTGGCTTAAGCTATATCAGAAGCCTTTATCAAAGGAAGCATTCTTTGTTGTTGTCGCCAGGCAATTCACCATGATGCCTTTTGGGCTCCTTTGCATGTAAGATTCTAAAATCTAAAAAAAAAAAATTAATAAATAAATAAAAGAAAAAAACATGAAAAACAAAAACAATAAGAAGATTCCTATATTTTCCCTTATTTTTACAGCAAGAGCTTCTTCCTCTTCCTATCACCTCTCTGTTGTGTTGTTCACTTTTCTCCTCCCACCTACCTTTTTCCATGGTGGCTCATGTCATTTCTTCTCTTTGTCCTTTGTGGGTGGTGCTACTTGTTCTATTTCTTTTTGCCAACCCTCTTTTCTTTTTCTCCATGTGCGCCTCCTCTACGTACTTTGTTCACCACATCATCATTTGGCATCTTTTGTGGACAATCTTTTTCAAATTTCATGACATCACCAGTACACATCATCAATCAATCACCACCTTACTTTTTAGGGAGTTTTTCTTACCTTCTTTTTAGTAGTTCTTTCTATTTCTATTATTCTCTATCTCTACTTTTGGCAAAATCAAGACATTTTCATACTAAAGTTGGGGGGGTGGGGTGGTATCATGCTTCTGTTTTAATACTAATTTAAGTTCCCTATCCATTTAATTATTCTTGTCCTTTCCACTCACCATTTATGATTGTTTCACATATAATTATAGTTTGAAGTCCCATCTCCATTCATAATTATTATCCTTGCCCCTTGCCATTTATGGTTGTTTCAAATATCCACTCCATTCTTCATTTGTTTCAACAACCTTTCTCACCTAGTTCAAACATGATGTTCTATAAATTCCCAATATCTAGTTACAATGGGTGGTAAACACAAGAAATTTGAACCTGACTCTATGGACAAGTTACTAGTAAGTAGTGAAGCCTACAAAAAAATTTGTCACGTAGGATGGCATCATTACTTCTAAAGATTGCAGGGTTATGACCATGCCATCGCCAAGGAATTTCTCAGGCATTTGTCCAAGACAATGTAACAATTAGGGGCACCACATTTCTAGTAACACTAAAGATAGTATCTATCATCATCAATTTCCCCAAATTGGAGAACTTTATTTTCCTACCACCAGCACCAAGGTTGCAAAGTTGAAAAATGGTCGAACAAACTTCTTGCAATGCAAGGAGTCCATGGAAATTGTTAAAGGACAAGGAGCCCAACACAAGTCTCTTCCTCCACCATGGGATGAGGTAGCCCAAATTATAGTTCAATATATTAAATGTGAAGGTCATTTCAATTTCATTCATGCATATCATTTGTGGCTCATGTTTCATCTATGGTTAGGGCACCTCATTAATCTCCCTTATTACCTATTTCATTCATTGAAACGAGCATGTAATAAATTTAGGGAAGGCCATTTGAACTCTTTGGTACATCATGGTTTGATCAAATTACTAGTTCTATATGGTCTTCAACTTTAAGGATACTCCATTGCATGGGATGTATTTATACAACCTGACTTAAATACTGTAAAACTCTAGCTAGAGGAGGTAGAAATTATGGACAAGGAACAACCCTCTAAAAATAAAAATCTAAAGAAAAGCCCTACTTATAAATCCCTTCAAATAAAAGAAAAATGTTTAGATGCACCGTCCAACACGAAAATACCTAGTTCGTCTTCAGTATGCTGAAACCCTCCATAGTCTGCCAGTCACTTAGATAATTTAGCCAATACCAACCAAGCTGCTACAAACACAGAAGTTGAATTCTTGGCCAGTAGTACCAATAAGAAATGGAAATAAAAAATATATAGAGAACATCATCATCAAACTAGATGCATAAAGAAACAAAGGGATACACAATCTCAAGAAGGTCTATCATACCCTACTGCAGCAATGGAAAATCCTAAAGAAGGCAATATTATTGAAGAATAGAGAGACCTTATTGATGAAATGGAAAATCTAGAAGTAGACAATGTTATTAAGGAAGTGGAAACCCTTGAAGAAGCAACCATGAATCCCAATAAGGAGTCTGAGTTCCAACCTATAGAACAAGTAATCCCTCACAAAGATGTCGCATTTCTAAAGGATAACATTTGTGGGGAAGTTGGGAATATTGATCAACAGATATTTGGTGTAAGAGAAGAACTTGACATTGGTGTTGTGTGGAAAGATGATATGATACAAAGTAATGTCTAGAAGGCCTATGAACAAGCTGGACATCATCAATAAAAGGATGTTGAGGAAATTGTTGAGACATCCTAGAAGGAAGACCTTCCAGGAAAAGTTACAAATAACAAGGAATGTCCCTGTCACCCTTAGTCTAATGAGGCCATGTCATTATAGCCTTTGGCCATATCTAAACCACCATCAAAGGATATTTTGGGTACTTCTAGTGCTCTTAATGTCATTCCATTGATAATGGAAACATAGGCACACCTATGGTTACTGCCAATGAATTCCATTACACTTTTGTTCAACTTCAATAGTAACTTTAGCAACAAAGGGCTAGGGTAAGACAACAGGAAAACATCGAAAGTCCAACCAAAATAGTTGTTGTCTTAAGAGATTCTAGGGGATAGATAGAAGATAGTAATCCACCTAGTTTGTATACATTGTTTGCATGAGGGCATGCAAAGCCCTCAGTTGGAGGGAAATGATGGGTCCTAGTAGTGCTTTGTTTTCATTAGTCTTTTTCCTCATATATCTCTCACTTCTTTGTCATAAAACTCCCTTTTTTCCAAATTATTGATAGAGAAATATAATATTTGGTACATTTTAAATATGGAAGAATAATTCCTAAAACTTGTCAAGTATGTGAAAAATGACATATTTTGATTAATTCTACTATAGGAACTATGGGTGAATGAGTAACATGGAGGCGACCACCCAGATGGATAGGTAACTTGGAGGATGTTGTCTTGCTATTTTATTTTGGGAAATTAGTTTTGAGAATGTTTGAATAGATTGATTGAGGCCTTACATTATTTTGCCATGTTTGTTTTGTAATTAAATATATGTGGCCAATGGCCAAACTAAACTCTAGATTTATCTATGTTTAAGATGAAGGCCATCGACCATTACATCTTAGTTATTAGTTAGTTAGATATTTTAAACTTATATAAACAAGTGTTTAATCGCAAGACAATATGTTGATATATCAAAAAGCTCCATAAAAACTATTTTTATGATTACATTGCATTAGTAAAGTGGATTTCCTATAGCAGTTGGTGTTAATTCATCTCTCGCCACATAAACTAGAGGAAGGGCCCCCTCCTAGGAAACCTGGTGAGATCACTTTAGTTACATTGTGAACATGTATGCATTGTTAATTATTTCATCTATGTTTATTGCAAGTTAGTTGTAGATTAAATTAAGTGTATGTGTAAATGTCCTTAGATGAATGAAATCTATATAATTCACATGATGTGTTTGATTACATTCTGGTTATTTGAAGACTTAATCATTTACTAAGTTATTGGTTTGTGGCCATTTTCGTTTGTCCATTATGCCAATCATCATTTCCCTATCCATACCCCTATTTTAGTAAAAATTAGACCATCCACTCTTAGACCATCATCCCTTACATTATACTTTTCACTGCAATTCTACCTATTGCCATCCACTATTTGCATTATACTTCTTGTTGCACTTTGTTCCCTAAACTCTAGACTATTGCAATAAACTTCCTACCACAACCAAACTTCCTATAGCAAACTAAGTCTATCTTAAATCTTAATTAGACTTATCTTTAATAGCAGTATTCATAAAGCATGGTATATAATGTTTAATTGTTTAGATGTGTGATGGTATGCTTTAGATTAAATGTGAAGATATATTGCATACAAATTCATTTTTAGTTGCATTCTTAAATGTGTGGATTCTAATTTGGTAATTAATAGCTTCTTAGTTTAATTTCTTAGCATGCAGTAACTTGCATTCAAAACCACTTGATTTATTATCTCTATCCCTTGATAAAATAGCCATTATATTTCTAACTAGTTTACAAACCCTAGATTGACACTCTTAGGGTCCGTTTGGTTCCTGGAAGATGACAGGAATTGGCTTTTTAAAAATCTAGATTTGAAAATTTTTGCATTTGTTTCAAAATTGGCAAAATGGAATTAGCATACATGACTTCCAATTTTGCCTCAAAACTAGGTTTTCCAACTTCCTACTAGCAAGTAGGAATTGAAAATCAAAACCTAGTTATGTTTTTTCAGGAGTGTAAAAAAGTATATTGGACTACTTTTTGAAATTTGCCTTCAACTCCAAGCTTACACATAAAAATGTGTCTTCACACACATCTTCTGAGTGAAACAAATGATTGAAGTAAAATCCCAAAAATTGGAATGAAGATTTGCAAAACCTTGATTTGGCTAAACCAAGGTTTGTGGAAATCTAGGTTTTCTAAATTCTATGAACCAAATGGACCCTTAGGGTATTTTGGTTTCATTTATATCCATAAATAGTCCATCAAGTTAGACCTCAACTTTACCCAACATTTGCTTAGAGAAATAGTGGAAAACATAGTGATTTTGATTAGTAAGAGGGCCAATGTGTCCCCTTTTTCTGATACATTATGTTATTTTCCATCCATGGGATTAGTGTCACCATCCAGACTGATGACTTGGATTGGGGAGCTAGGCTTCACTAATAACTTTTCTTGCTCCTTTTCCTTATCCTTTTCCCCAACATTTCCTATATCTAGAAGAGATCCTCCTCCACAAGTAGGGGTGATCAAAACATTCTTCTCTAGAGGTTGATCTCTTCCTTCACCAATTGAATAGGCTGGGCCAACATATTTTAAATTGGTAGTAGTGATGGAGGTTGCTAGAGTTGATTAACTAGCTTCAGAAGTCACTCTAGTAGTGGAGCCTGTGCTTCTTGTTCTGTTCTTTCTTGCTCAAGTCCACTCTACCTAGTTGTCTATTCTCTTAATGATTTTGTGCATTAGGTTCTCCATTATATCAATGATAGGACCAACATGCAGGGTACACACAATGGGAGTTCCTTTAATCTACTCGTAAGATGATGAATGCATATAAGAGCCATCATCTACAAGATCAAAAACATCAACAAAGTTATTATACCACTTAATTTCCTCAAATGTGAGTTTTTGTAGTGCCTCTCCCATTTGATTTCTGTAAGTCATCCTGATGGATACAACCTTGTTGATCTTTTGTTATGATGGATCATGATTGTGACCATGAGTGGTCTACACTGTTGAGGTGAGTTGATTTATGTTTCTGTATCAGTTGCTTTGAGTATGCTTTTGATTGATTTACGAGATTATGATGTGATTTATGGTTCACTGAGGTTTGTGCCAATGGTTGCCAGGATCAATGTGGTATCATGAGGTTGTTTCATGATTACCCTGAGATGTGTGTACATATTGCACTATGTACTATTACCATGCTACATTGGACTAGGTTCCTGTAGCAGTGGTTAGTCATGTTTATGATTGTGTTTGCTTATGTGTTTTAAGTGCCTTTTTATGTTGTTTAAAAAACCATTATTAAATGCTTAAATAATTAGAAATGGATTGTCCATGATGCATTCATCGGTTATGTTTTACTTTTGAGATGACTTGAGGGTCAAATGTTATACTTGGATTTCAGTATCATAGATGTTAGACTACTATGTTGTTCAGTTGATCATATTGACTGATGATGTCATTTTGAGATGACAATGTATTTTATGATGATATCTAGTTATCTAGTATTTGGACATATCTTTGATTATGTTATGTGATGGATTTAATGCTATGATTGTTTACTTCATTCTTGCATTGTTATGCTTTATGTGAACATGAGTGATGTAAATAGATTATTTTAGTATAATTAAATAAATGGTTAAATTAGGTGATTTAATG
Organism: Cupressus sempervirens; assembly: GCA_028749045.1. NCBI lineage: Eukaryota > Viridiplantae > Streptophyta > Pinopsida > Cupressales > Cupressaceae > Cupressus > Cupressus sempervirens. The sequence continues at coordinate 508,960,714 of CM053783.1, forward strand.
TATTTATTGCTTTGGCTATGTATTATGTGCAATTGCACTTGATCGTGTTGCTTAGTGTGCAGGATTTATATGCCTGGCAGTGGCACATGGAGTTAATGATTCAACCATTCATATTCTACCAATGTCATCCCTATATGGTCAATGTATCCTTATTTTAATTGTTTAATTAAACCTTTTAGTGATTATTAAATCTGAACTCATTTTCATTATGTGATTAGACCAGTGAGTGTGTCTGTGCATTAAGAGTTTTGCATTGTCGCAAAAGTTGTTAAGGAGATTTCTATGTTTTTGGGTTTTCAGGATTTTTAATTGATTTATTCTAATTTCTAGAAGATTTTCCGTAGATGAATTCCTATTACTAGGAATAGCCTATTTTTGTTTGGGTCAATTTGGGGTTTAACTAGGTTGGCTAGTTATTTTTCCTAATCAATTATTCACTTAAAAAGTGAATAAATATCCAAAAAGGAATTTAATTCCTCACTTCTCACTTTTGAATTAGAAAGTTGGAGAGTAAAACCCAAAATCCTCTTCATGAGGATTTACTATTTTGTTCATTTTGGGAGCTACAAGTGTGGGATCATCGCGAGGTTGAGCTCGTTAGATCCAGCTCGGGGAGACCTTGGATTGCTGTAATTTTCTATTGTGGGCTTTTTATTTTTTGGCTAAGATTTTGATTTTGCCCTTTTGGCTGTGAGGTAGGGCTCTCTCATTTTTTTGTTTTTTCTTCTATTTTTGGTAGCCGTTTGTTAGGGGGCTAAGAACTAGTGTTCCCCTCCATTTATATTTGTTGGTTCTACCCAGTTGGTCGAGTATGAGCATTTCTCTATTTCTCGGGATGAGGGTTTGGGGTTTTGTGCCGTTATGCTGGTCATTTTTGCATATGGTGTTTGAACTCATTTATTTTTGGATTTTTGGGGTTTTTGTACCCAAAAGCCAAATGGGTTTTAATTTTGAGGTTTTCCAAAATTTGGGGTTTTTACCTCGTTTTCTATGTTGCCTTGTTTTCTCAAGTTTTCTTGGCATGAATTTGGTTGTAGACTTGGATTATCTATTTTGATATCAGTCAAACCTTTGTTACACTTTTGTGTTTGCATTGGGATGTGTGTCACATATGTACTCCCGACTTTTTGTTTGGTTGAATGATTTTATACCTGGTGTTACGACTTCTTTTGGACCTTTGTTGTTGTTTCATGGACACTAGGATTCATGTAAAATCCATACTCCTAGATTAAGGCTGGTTGAGTGAGTTCATGATGTTTGGTCTTGTTGCACATTGGGATTCATGTAGAATCCATACTCTCGGATTGAGTCCAGTTGAGTGATTTCATGATGTATTGTTTTTTTGGCTTTGGGATTCATGTAGAATCCATCCTCTCGAGTTGTTTTCAGTTGAGTGATCTTTTGCATTGTGTTATCATCTAGTCCTTGTGTTATGATCTTCATGATGGTGGTGTGCCACACACGAGTACATGTGTGTATAATTATCGGGTGACTTGCATGGCCCAATCTTTCATGGTACTTCCAGAAGTTATGATCATTGGAGTTGGGTTGGGAATATGCATTCCCATGGGAACTTATCGTAGGATGAGCATGGGTATGGTAGGGTAGCATCTGGAGGGGGCTTCTATCTCAGAGCTTAGAAATCATGGCACAGGAGGTTGGCAGAAGATAGAAAGTTTTATATAAGTGATAACTAAATAAAATGTGTGTGTTAATAAAACTTAAGATAATAAAATGTATGTGTGAGAGCCTTTCCATTGAGAGATGTTGTATCTGCATGATCCAAGCTTGGACTTGTCAATGCCAAGTGACTCTCCATGACGTTAGCCTCTACTTAGTAGCCTATTGAGTATCTGACCAGGACCTCTACTCCTTGCATTGTCCTAGATTCTTGGTTACAGCCATCATATTGTCCAGCGTGAGTGTTAGCCATGGATGTTGTTTTGTGTATTTGTGGTTGGATCATTATCTCCATCAGCATGGTGGGTGTGGACCTATGGGTGCCACATGGTTGGGAGGCATAGCTACCTACACCACTACTAGGGACCAATGTATAGAGAAGGTCTTTTGTCCTAGTGTGACCATTGCTGGATGTTTTCACTTGGTACTTCGAGTTCCAGAGTACACTTTCTTGTGATTTATGCTTTCATTGGAATGCTTGTATATCATGTTAGATGATGTTATTTACTGATGCATTTCATTGCTTTGATGATTAGCATGTGACAGGTGATTTTATCTACTTTGTAGTATTATCTAATGCTTTTCACTAGCATGTTAGATTTCCTTATGCTTATGTTTGTAGCATGTTTAGTAGTGACATCCCTATTACGATAGTACCAACGATCTGATCAGTGGCTTGGGATGTTATGCATGGGGGATGGCTAGGATCCATGATGGTCTTATGATGTTATTAACAGTTGGGAGGAACTGCGTACTTAGTTTGGTTGTTCAGTTATTGTGATGTTATTTCTGTACACTGTGATGTTACTTCTATTCATTGCGATGTTGCTTTTAGTACGTTCTTTACTGATATAGTTTAGATGGTTAGATGTTCCTCTTTCCTATTTTTTATGCTATTCATTCCTCAATTTACATGGATTTGGTACTCCCTGGTGTGGAGGTTTTCATGTTTTTGTGCTTTTTAGTCTTTTCCTTTTGTTTCTTTGTTGTGTTTTCTCACGTGGAAAGGAAATTCCTCGCGTGAGAAAGTACTTCCTCATACGAGAATGTACTTCCTTGTGCAGGGAAGAAAAATTTTGCATGATGTGTTGTGAATCCTCGTGTGGAGAAATGCACTTTCTCATGCATAGTGCTACAAGATCTCGCACAAAACTTGAGACAAATGCACTTCCTCGTGCAAGAAATAGAAAGCAGTTTGGCTTGGCCAAGGAGGTTTTGGAAGTTTTTTTTGGACACCTTATTGGATTTCTTACCTTTCTAGTTCAAAATAGTCTTTCTAGGGATTTAAAATATATTGTTTAAGTATAAGTTGATGTATATTTAATTCTTTATACTTAAGATAGTGCACTTCCTCACATGAGAAATAGGGAGCAGTTAGGCTTGGTTGAGGAGGTTTTGGAAGTTGGTTTTGGACACCTTATTGGATTTCTCACCTTTCTAGTTCAAAACAGTCTTTCTAAAGGTTTAAAATATATCATTTAAGTATAAGTTGAATACTTAAGATATATTTTAATATATGCAACAAATTTTTTGAGATAGGCTTTGGACCTTTCCGAGATAAGATAAAGATTCTAGGAAATTTTAGGGCTTCAAAAATTCAGACTTAGCCAAATTTCAAGATTTTGCATTTTACCCCAGCTTGGTGTTTTGTTGATGAGTGGTTGTTTCTTTGAGCCCTCATCATGTGCATGGTCATTGTTGGCTTATGTTTGCATGTGTCAGTTTGGTAGTGGTGTTCAAAGATTTTTTGGTTGTTGGGATTATGGTGAAGTCTTATGTTGTAATCTTTGTGATCCCTATATGATGTTGTCATGTGCATTCATACTTGTAAAAAAAAATATCTTGGCTTGAATTGAATCCTTGTTCCAAGGATCTTCAGGCAGGCAATTACATATGGTATCAGAGCCCATGTTCAAACATTGGGATCTCTATGTATATGTTGCCCATATGGTTGTTGTTGTGTTGGTTCAGTTCGAGTGTCTTTGTGAAGAGCTCGTGATCTTTTGTTGCTTTAGTGTCTACTTGGGATGGACTTGCTTGTCTAATAGATGCCACGAGATCTATGTGAGGAGAAGGAAGTGAGTCTTCCTTTGTTTTGTAGATGGAATTGATGTGCCTTGTTTGGTTGGTTGCTTGTGTGATCCTATTGGATGGAACCACTTATTGGTGTCCATGTGTTGGCTTTGAGTACCTCTTTTGTTTCTCCTTGCGGAGTTAGGTGCATTGTTTCCCTATCTTCTCCTCTTTGTAAGTAAATAAATGAATCATAATTGTGTTTCTATGTTTTGTCATTATTGTAACAAAATGGTTCCCTTCATTGAGAAATGAGTGTTATTGTGAACCATTGCAAAGAAGTAGGTTTTGCATTATATCCTTGGGTTAATGACTTAAGTCCCCAATCTAATTACTTCTTAAGCTTATGGAAATTTGTATTAATTTGATGGATATCTAATTGTTGCATTGCATGGAAAAATAATTAAGGAAATTATTGTTGTCTGCATATGCATGAGGTTACTGATGGTATACTGCTTGGTGTATGTAGTATGTTCTCTAACGTTGCTAGGATGATGTATTCCTTAGCATTGTGGGGTGATTTATCCCTCTTGTGTGACTGTCCTTAGTCATAACATGTAATGTGATCTGATTGATGCCTTATTTTATTTGGCTAGAGATACTTTCCTCATGTTTTTGGGCTAGCATTGGTTTTCAATATTTTCCTCTCTTGGAATAGTCATCAAATTTTATCCATCACTCTCTTTGTGACTGTTGTCACATTTGACTTATTGTTGAAATGTGCACTTTTTGATATTTACTATTGGAATTGACAATTCCCCATTTGGGATTTTTGTTCTAGTTCCTGATGACTATTATGAATATGTTTTAGCTACCACCCAATTGTGTGTTGTGATTCTACCATGTTCATCTTGAACCTCTGGTAATACATATAAGGGATAATATCATGGAGAACATGCTAGTGTGTCTTTGATAGATTTAAAGTTGTTTATCTAATTGGATGGTTTAAAAGATGAGTAAACATAATGTTAATTCTTGAAAGAAATTGAAAGATATGTACTTGTTTTATGGTGACTCTTGAACCCTTTCTTTGAAAACCTTTTAGTTTCATTGTGCATTAGTGCTTATGTTATGTTTAATTAATGAAATCATGAAAGATAAATAATGATGGTTTTTAGTGTGTGACCTACCTTTCATTCCATGTCTTATGTTATTCTGGGCATGTGTGTTCTTGAGTGGTTTTGGACGTTTTGTTCGTTGCTTGTCTTGGTAATCAAGACTATTGCCTATGTAGTTTTATCTTGAGTGGTGACTCAAACTCTTAGACCTTAAGACTCTCTTAGCTCCATCATTTCATAGGCCTCGTCGATATCTTTCTGATGCTTTTCAAACGAAATCAATTCGAGTCTGAACGTGAAAGTTAGGGCCTCTAAAGTGAAGGCACTATTTATGCTAATTTGAAATTTTGTGCGAGAAATTGGTGATCATACACTTTCATTGCATTTATTGCTTAGTTTGGTGAGAAATTTCACATGAGACTATGCTAATGCAAGATTTTTCCTTGGGAACAATGTGCAACCCATTCACACTTCTAAAGGAGCAGATCAATGTTCTAAGTACCCTTTTATCGAGTAGAGGCCAATTGAATCATGACATATCATATTTATGGCCATTTAATAAGTTTAACTCTTCATGTTACTCATAATGGAAGAGTTATTTAGTCTTCATAATCTACAAGGTATTTGTTAAGATTCGTGCTTGGGTTTGTGTGTTCCTATTGCACTGATCCACCTTCATGAGGTGAAGTGTAGCTTGTAAGTGTACCTTTCTCAAGGTTGATGTTGCCTTGTCATTTGGGAGTGACCCAATTCTTTGATGAGTCTAGATTCTCCTTTTTGGATGTTGACTTGGGCACATCTTTGTATCCTTTTCTCTCTTGTGAGAGTAGGCTAGTATGGTTATGCCTCTTGCTCAATTAGTGTTTTTAAATGAGTATGTTGATGGTTGGTGGAATTGTGAGTTCCCTAACACGTCTTGGGCTAATTTAGTGCAAAGGTTGAGAGAGACTCCCTCTCAATCCTTTACTCTATAGTTTCTTTCTCCCTAAGCTTGTTTCTTCAAGAGGATTATCTCAGTCAAGTTTTCTCATTGACTATTGACTTGAGGCTAGAGATTGAGTTTAGCAATAGGCTGGGTGTGGTATTCCTAGCATGGTATTGGAGGGACATGGTATCGTTGGACACATGTTACCATCTTATAAGTTGGTATACAAATGTTACATGATTGTGTCCACTAACGAAAGTCTTTGCAACCTTGTGGAAAGGTGATATCTTGTTTAGTTGGGTTATGTAACCCTAGTTTCTAGTGGCAGTTGAGCTTTTGTACCTTGGAGAGGCATTGTGCTCCTATGCTTGGTGGTGAGTAGTCTTTGGAGTGTGTAATTTTGTTGGTAAACTATCATCCACTTTGTTCTAAGGGTGAGTTTATGTGGATTCCAGAATGATCATGTGTGACATGATAGTATTCTTGGGAATTTTGGGATGGTTATTCCCCATGATTCCAACTCTTGTTGGCAGTGTGTAGTGTGTTGACCTGGTTTTGCAGTCATGTGGTAGGTGCATGGCATAGTTGGGCACCTATTGACAAGGTAGAGTGACTTTTTCCTTACCTTGTATTGTTGACTTTATGGCTAGATGGGTTTTTCCTAACAAATAGAAGGCTCCTTGTTGGAGGAGCTTGTGTCAGTGTGATACCTATTCTATTGTGGTTGACCTATTTGGGGGTTGACATGATGGTTTGTGTATGTTTGAGAGATCTGGTTTGACTTGTGGAAAGTTTTTTGAGTCATTCCTATTGCTTAGTTTTGATTTTTGGTTCTTGGTGTGTTTTGGTTTCTATTCTTGGATTGTAAGCTTTCAGGAGTAAGCCTAGTCTTTGGGGGGGGATGATTTAGTGCCTCTCCCATTTGACTTATGTAAGTCATCCTGATGGATGCAACCTTGTTGATCTTTTGTTATGATGGATCATGATTGTGATCATGAGTGGTCTACACTGTTGAGGTGATTTGATTTATAATTTTGTATTAGTTGCTTTAATTATGTTTTTTACTAATTTATGAGATTATGATGTGATTTATGGTTCACTAAGGTTTGTGCCAATGGTTTCTAAGATTGATGTGGTATCATGAGTTTGTTTTATGATTACTCTAAGATAAGTACAGAGATTGCACTGTGTACCATTACCATGCTACACTGGACTAGGTTCTTGTAGCACTGGTTAGTCATGTTTATGACTATGTTCACTTATGTGTTTTAAGTGCCTCTCTATGTTGTTTAAAAAACCATTATTAAATGCTTAAATAATTAGAAATGGATTGTCCATGATGGATTCACTGGTTATGTTTTACTTTTGAGATGACCTGAGGGTTAGATGTTATACTTGGATTTCAATATCATAGATGTTAGACTACTATGTTGTTTAATTGATCATATTACATGATGATGTCATTTTGAGATGACAGTGTATTTTATGATGATATCTGGTTATCTGGTATTTGACATATCTCTGATTATGTTATGTGATGGATTTAATGCTATGGTTATTTACTTTATTACTGCATTGTTATGCTTTATGCGAATGCGAGTGATGTAAATAGATTACTTCAATATAATTAAATAAATGGTTAAATTAGGTGATTTAATGTATTTATTGCTTTACCTATGTATTATATGCAATTACACTTGATCGTGTTGCTTAGTGTGCAAGATTTATATCTCTGGCAATGGCACATGCAGTTAATGATTTAGCCATTCATATTCTACCAATGTTGTCCCTATATGGTCAACATATCCTTATTTTAATTGTTTAAATAAACTTTTTGGTGATTATTAAATCCAAACTCATTTGCATTATGTGATTAGACTAGTGAGCATGTCTATGTATTTAGAGTTTCGCATTATCGCAAAAGTTGTTAAGGAAATTTTTGTGTTTTTGGGTTTTAAGGCTTTTTAATTGATTTATTTTAATTTCTAGTAGCTTTTCCATAGATGAATTCCTATTACTAGGAATAGCCTATTTTCGTTTGGGTCAATTTGGGGTTTAACTAGGTTGGTTGGTTATTTGCATTAATTGATTATTCACTCAAAAAGTGAATAAATATCCAAAAAGGAATTTAATTCCTCACTTCTCACTTTTGAATTAGAAAGTTGGAGAGTAAAACCCACAATCCTCTTCATGAAGATTTACTGTTTTGTTCATTATGGGAGCTACAGGCATGGGGTCATCACGAGGTTGAGCTCGTTGGATCCAGCTCAGGGAGACCTTAGATTACCATGATTTTCAGCCACTTCTGTGGGCTTTTTATTTTATGGCTCAGATTTCCATTTTTCCCTTTTGGCTGTGAGGTAAGGCTCTCTTATTTTTTTGTTTCTACTTCTAATTTTGGTAGCTATTTGTTAGGAGGCTAAGAACTAGTGTTCCTCTCCATTTTTGTTTGCTAGCTCTACTCGGTTGGTTGGGTATGAGCATTTCCCTCTTTTTTTGGATGAGGGTTTGGAGTTTTGTGCCATTATGTTAGCCATTTTTGCATACAGTGTTTGAACTCATGTATTTTTGAATTTTTGGAATTTTGTACCCAAAGGCCAAATGGGTTTTAATTTTGAAGTTTTTCAAAATTTGGGGTTTTTACCTCATTTTACGTGCTACCTTGTTTTCTCAAGTTTTCTTGGCATGAGTTGGGTCGTGGACCTAGATTATCCATTTGGATATCAATCAGACCTTTTTTGTACTTTTGTGTTTGCATTGGGATGCTTGTTGCATCCATACTCTCAACTTTGAATTTGGTTGAGTGATTTTATACCTGGTGTTATGGCTTCTTTTGGACCTTTGTTCTTGTTTTGTGGACACTAGGATTCATGTAGAATCCATACTCTGAGACTGAGACCATTTGAGTGAGTTCATGATGTTTGGTCTTGTTGCATCATTGGGATTGTTGTAGAATCCATACTCCCAAATTGAGACCGATTGAGTGATTTCATGATGTATGGTTTTTTTGGATTTGGGATTCATGTAGAATCCATCCTCCTGAGTTGTTTTTGGTTGAGTGGTCTTTTGCATTGTGTTCTCATCCATTCCTTGTGTTATGATCTTCATGATGGTGATGTGCCACACACAAGTACGTGTGCGTACAATTGTCAAGTGACTTGCAAGGCCCAGTCTTTTGTGGTACTTCTGAAAGTTGTGATCATTAGGGTTGGGTTGGGAATATGCATGCCCATGGAAACTTGTCATAGGATGAGCATGGGTAGGGTAGGTAACATCTAGAGGGGGCTTCTATCTCACAACTCGAAAACCATGGCACCGAAGGTTGGCAAAGGATAGGATGTTTTATATAAGTGATAACTAAATAAAATGTGTGAGTGTTAATAAAACTTAAGATAATAAAATGTATGTGTGAGAGCCTTTCCATTAAGGGATGTTGTATCTGCATGATCCAAACTTGGGCTTGTCAATGCCAAGAAACTCTCCATGATGTCAGCCCCTACTTAGTAGCCTATTGATCATCTAACTAGGACCTGTACTCCTTGCATTGTCTTAGGTTCTTGGTTACAACCATCATACTATCTGGCGTGAGTGTTAGCCATGGATGTTGTTTTGCATGTTTTTGGTTGGATCATTATCTTCATTGTCACGATGGGTGTGGACCTATAGGTTCCACATGGTTGGGAGGCATAGCTACCTACTGTACACTCGAAAGTGTCCCACTCTAAACCCTTCTATCCAAACGATTCCATGAGTTCGGAATGCTTAGATGCCGGCTTAGAGCTCCCTATCCACGGAGTGCAAGAGAGTGTATTTCAAGAATAAGAAAGCTCTCAGATGAGCCTTAGAGATACTCTTCTTGCTAGTAAACCATGCAATGGAAGGTTCCAAAGACAAGATGCAAGAATGCAAATGTCCCAAGGAGTTCCTCAAGAATGCAATGCAACTAAAGATTAAACTAGAATGAATATGAAAAGTGGAGCTATGCTAAAACATGTATGAGAGTGTTACAATTAAAATATTAAGCTATGTGAGATTAAGCTACATGTAAAAATGAAAGCTAAGCTAAGCTAGAATTCCATGAATGAGAGAATGTAGACAAGAAATAGAAGTTCTCCACAAAGCTCCAAAGAAACCTGTTAGAAAACCTCCAGCATAACAATATTCAAAATGAGGATCGATTGAGGGGGAAAGCTCTCTCCCTTTTAAAGATGTATGGATGGTCGAGATCAAGATGAAGATGGTGGATGATCAACGGTGGAATTTGAAAAGAGGAGTGATCCATGTGCACACACAAATCAACCAATAGAATATAAGTTGACTTGTCATATAAGACAAAAGTCACAAAGCCTTTTCTTTTAATTGCAAAATAGAAAAAGGACTTTATGTGTGCACTTTAAGTGGGTTAGAAGAATGGGGTATTTTATTTAATTAAAAGGGGACATGTTCTTTTAATCAAATAATGAACTTAGGATAGCATAGTCAAACTATAGGTTATAATCAAATAAATTGATTATTAGCAATTTGGTCTAGATAAATGATTAAATTAATTTAGCCAAAATGCTGAGAAGGGGGCTAATAGTCTAGATGACCATTTTTAGGTGATTACATTTGCCCCTCTTTGACTAATGTGTTATCAATCTGGGAACACATTATGTCAAAGAAAATCGAAGCCAAGTAGGCGATGATAGATATAGATGTCTAATTCCGAAGAGTGAAATGCAAAAATAGATAGCAAGTCCTGAATGCACAGCCTGATAGTAGTAGTACTGAACACTAGGAAGAGATGATGTTAGAATTCAAGAAGAATACTAACACTTAGAAAAGCAGATAGAGTGAGAGCAAGTGAGAAGATCAAACAAATGCTCCTAAGCAGTGATAGAGTATTTTTGCCCCCTCGGGATCGAAATTGAAATGAGGTAAGGGGATGCAAAAACTGGCTAGAAATGAGAAAATTAGAATATAGCAATGTCCAAGATGACAGATAGATGATTAGAACCCAAGAATGACTATATTAAAAAATTGATAAAATGCCCTAGTTTGACTAGAGTTGACCTTGAAGGATATAGCATAAAAATAAGGTCGAAATGAGTAGAAAGGTGATTTTAGACATGAAATAGTGAATTTAAGTAGATATGAAGTATGTAAATGATGAAGACATGGAGAAATGAAGATGCCCCAGTGATGATTCAGAGATTAGACCTCAAAAGGTCAACTAACTGCTCAGAAGAAAGTAGAATTTTAAAAGACAATTTTGACCATCAATATGAACTCGAATTTGGATTTTGATCCCGAAAATGAATCTAGGACGTCAAAATTATTTAAGAGGTCAAAACTTTATATAATGTGATGACAAGATAGAAAAGAGATGAAGCGAAAGATTAAGAAGGTGAAAAGACATGAACAAGAAGAAAGTAAAGAAATATATGAAAGGAGTTAGCCGATATGTCCACAGAAAGATGAAGAGAGAGCTCTCCCCATATGCAAGAATGCAAGACTAAGCTAGAAAATGAACCTAAAATGCAAGCTAATATGCAAAGTGGTTTACCAGCAAGAAGCGCATAACATTTAGACTCTTAATTTCATCATTGAGCATTTATTAGGGACATCATGAGATCATACAACCATCACTAGTATAACTATGAGGATATGAATATGATCGATATTAGATAGGTATGTGGAAATCCAATCTAAGCATCAGAGACATGTAAGTCAAGATAACTACACGATTAGATTCCCTAAGTTTAATTTAGCAAGATTACACCTGTATCAAGGCATAAGCGCCAGGATAAACCCTGAGTGCGGTCTTGCAAAACAATCAAGGATGATACATTTATAAGTCAAAGTGTTGAATAGGACAAGCATAAATGCTTACAACACTATAGACAAACAAAGTATACCCAAAAGCAGAAATCAAGAAAATATGTCCCATGCCCCCAGTCTTCTAGTCAATGACATCCTCGAAAGACTATTAGGGAGGGAACACATGGCAAAGAAATCATCATAGAAAACACACAAAGTAGATAAAGATCAGCATAGCTTAGTTGTTTAAGTGTTAAAGTGCATGTGTGTAAGTCACTTGGCCATTTCTTCCAGACTTGATTCTGATAGTGAGAAATATCGCGACATCGGAGACCGTAGGTAAACTATTTGTAAAGTGTTGAAAAACACTTGATGTCAAAGTGGGTGGGGGTAGTGTTGAGAAACACTATTTTGTGAGATGTCAAAGAAACCCAAATGCACAAGAATACCTCAAAAAGGCTAAGTAGTTATGCCCCCAAGATGAGGACAAGAAACAATTCCAAGCTAGGAAATGTGTAGCGAAGTAGGTGATTGAGACTGATAGACAGAGGTGCAAGGGTCTCAAGTAGCACCTATTTCCAGGTTTTCACCACTTGACAGATTTTTTCAGGACTTTTTTTTTTTTTTTTTTTTTTTTTTTTTTTTTTTAGAGGTGATACATCAAAGCACCTATTGCTAGGTTTTCACTAAGATGATCATTTTTTCAGGACATTTTTTGATTTTTAGAATTTTTTCAGCATCATATATGATTTTTTTTAGAATTTTTTAGAATAATTTAGAGATCACTAGTTTTCAAGAAAGATCACATCATTTTCTCCCAATGTCTAGCGAGGTATAGGACATGATGGAGCAATGAGCCAGTGGATAAGAAAAGATGGATGAAAAAGGGTATGAAGCAAGTGAAAGTGATCCTCAAGGACTGACTCCTCAAGAGTACCCAAGCTAGGGAAAGAGGTGAAATAGTCATATGAAGCATATTTTGGATAAGCAATGGAAGTAATGAGCAAGATAGCATGTAGGATAAGCAATGAAGCTAACAAGTGAGATAGCATGAAGTGTGTAGTCCAAAAGAGTAGCCATGTCAAGAGACCTATGAGAACCATTTTCATTTATTATGATCAAGACCAAGGGGTCAACTAGATAGGATAGTAATGGGATAGAGCAATAAAAATAAAGCTCAAGATGGAGGCTATGAGGGAATGAGAAAGCACAAATATAGAATCTCATGGATAAGATAGCCAATATGCAAAGATAGCTTAACATTGTCAAGATCAAAGAGAGAAGAGGGGATAGATGGATGGTGGAAGAATTACGCATGATGCCTGTTTGCCAGGTTTTCATCATGGTACTTATCCAAGGTGCCACAAGAAGTAGTTTTCACCATAGGATAAATTTATTTCTCTTTACTTTTGATACCAAGGTGCCACAAAAAGTGGTTTTCACCAAGGCACATTTTCATTTTTTTTTCTTTTCTTTTCTTTTTTTTTTTTTTGAATTTTTGAATTTTTAGAAAGAGCTCAAGCTTTTTGAATGTAGACAGTGCTCCTATAGGAAAGATAAGTCATAATAAGCCAAGACCATAGAAAGGTATGCTCAAAGATGTTGATAGGGTGATGAAACTGAAATGGTAGTAGGAAGAATATATGGAGGATAAGAGTTCATGTATAGAAAGGAGGTGTAAGCTTTAGAGGATTTCATGTGGGTAGCTAAAATATTGGACAAGATCAACATTGACACACACCTTGAAGGGTATTGGAACAATGGAGGAATCATGGATGAAGTAGCTTGAGGTTTAGATGTATGAGGTGGTAGAAGAGATTTGGAAAAAAGTGGAGTGGAAGGCTTTGGATTAATTTTAGGAAGATTTTTGGAAGAAGATGGAATGGAAGCCTTTGGAAGCTTGAATGTCAACTTTGAAGTATTTTCAATATTCAAGTCTTTTAAAAGAGACTTGGGAATCCATATAGCTTTAGATTTTCCTTTGGATACTTCAAAACACATTTCTTCAATAATGGGTTTAGGAACCCATATTTTCTTTGATTTAGCTTTTTTAATAGTGGACCTTTGCGGTCTCTTTTGTGCATTCTCCTTCTTACCATTCACATGTCGATTAGATGGGACATAGTGATCTTTCTTTTTCAATGGATTCTTATGTTTATTCTTACTTCCAAAGGACTTGGGATTTGTGGATGAATAAGGCTGATATGACTGGTTTAGATGGATAGATGGGTGAAAATTCATCAAGGATGAGTGTCTTTGTTGATCTTGAGGTATTATAGGAGAGCTAGGGAATGAGCTATGAGTGAATGTAGGAGATGGAGGAACATAAGGCCCCAAAATGGATGGAAGGTTTGAATGCTTTAGCTTAGATAGATAAGGACCAAGGATAGATTTAGAAGATGCAAAGGGATAGTGGGAAGGGATATCAACATCTTTAGAATGAGAAACATGGTCAAAGCCATCAATAGACTCATGAGTACCTTTGATAGGAACAACATTTTTAATAGAAGCACTTGAAGCTTGAGCACAATTTTGAAGTGGATGTGGAGATGTAGAACATGAGGGGATGCTTTGATCTTGACAAGTAGCTTTGGATAGCATATGAAGAGAACTTTTCTCATAATTTTCAGTAAGCTCAAGGGAGATAATGGAAGTGGTATCTTCATCATACTTAGGAAGTGGAAAAGATATAGGATATGGAGGGGAAAAATCTTGAAAAAGATGAAAGGGTGCTTGATCTTGATCTTTCTTGACATTTATAGATTTTTCTTTTTGAGAGTCCTCTTGACATGGAGCCACTTCTAAGGACAAGGGAGAATGAAGAGTGAATGGAGTAGTGCTTGGATTAGGCATAATAGTGCATGAAGGTTGAGGATGTTTAGGATTAGTAGCATGGAAAAGGTTTGCAACCAAGTGAAGGTTAGCTTGAGTTTCTCTTAGAGGTAGGCCTTGAGGATACACGTAGTCAATGTGGAAAGCATTAGGTTCTTTATTTGATGGAGGCATGTTGGAAAGATTTGAAGTGTTGGGAGATGCATGAGTGTTGGAAGAAGTGGAGGTATCAAGGAAACCATCACTAGACATAGGTTCATTAATGTAATCTTGCTCAAGAAAAGTATCCTCATCACATGAATCATTAGAGGTATCAATAATTCCATTATCAATAAGATCTTGTATTTTATGTTTTAGTTCAATGCAATCTGAAGTACTATGCTCATTATGTTGATGATAAGCACAATAGATATTCAAGAATGGGTTTCCATATGAGCTAGACTTTGGTAACATGATGATCTTATTGCTAAGAAGTTTTTGCAAAGTGTCATCATAAGAATCTTCCAAGGGAGAAAAAGTTCTATTAGAAGTATGTCTAGGATCTTCTTGTTGTTTCTCAAGTGAATAGAATGCATTCATGTCTTCATCATTATCTTGGTCAAAGATAGGTCCATCATGAAATTTTGGAATAGGCTCAAAGTAGGTATCACTTGCTTGTCCTCTAATGAGGTCTTTAGATCTAGAAGATGAAGACATTTGATGTCTTGAAGTAGAGCATGTAGACCTAGAAGAAGAGGATGACCTCAAAGAAGGTGACTCACATGCATGTAAAGACCTTAAGGAAGATTCATGTAATGATGCAATCTTCTCCTCTAACCTTTTCTCAAGTTTAGACTTCATTTCTATCATGTGCTTAGAAAGATGAAGGTAAGAAAGATCATTTGTCTCTTCTAGTTCTTTGTATTGTGCATATAGATCTTGAAACTCTTTAGTGACATGGAGGATATCATGATCATCTATATTTGGTTGAATTTTGGTAGCATAAGGTCTAGATCCCATAGTTTTAGATGCAAAGCCAAGCATAAAATAGTCTAGAAGATAACTTGATGTTGAAACTATAGGAGGTAGAGTGTTCACTTGCCAAGATAGTAGAGAGAGATTAAAGCGACTTGTCAAACAATATGTCCAAGAAACTTACAACATGAATGACTCAAGTCAATAGCTAGGCAAGATGCCCAAATAGCCAAATAGATAGAGCAAGCAGGGTGACAAGTGAACAACTCTCCAACCCAAGAGTGTAGTCAAGAAATCAAGGTAACCATTTTAGCAAAAGGATAACTAGCAAGCAAACATAGACCATGAAGATAGGAAGACCATGAGCACTAAGACCAAAGATTCACTTTAAGCATGTTCAAGCACTAGAGACATATAAAAGAAAAGTCAAATGATGAGACTCCTCTTAGCAAGCAACACAAGAAAATGTTTGCATTTGATGTTTTGACTTGGTTGATAAAGTTTGACAATAGTTGATAGCATAGCAAATTTGATGTTCAAAAGCAATTTCTTTCCAAGAAAGATAGTGACACATGGAGTATTCTTCAAACAATCAAGCAAGGGACAAAGCAACCTTGCATGATACAAGCATATGTGAGGTCTTAAAAGAAAGCCGTATAAGTATCATCATGTGTATGTTCAAAACATTTTCACTGGTATAGCACATTCGAGAACACATCAAGCAATATCTACCTAGAAGTCATGGTTCATTACTCAACAACTTGGCCCACGCTTGATGCTCCTTCGCCTCACACCAAGTGGTTTCCCACAAGAGATATTGGCTTTGTCATGAAAATGCCATAAGCATAACCAAGGGAACACATATGGTGAGTGTAAATCTTGAGGTGATCCGGGTAGTCCACTAGGATCAATCCTTGCACCAAGAAGTTGAGTGGCTAAAAAGGGTAGTTACTAACTTAGGGTGTTTAGATAGGGCTTCCGTTCATAGTGTTCCTCTTGCTCCCAATTACGGGACACCTCACCTTGCGATGAGTAACCGATCTCGCGATCACAAGAGTACCTTAAGCATTCTTGCCTAGTGATCTCCCTATGGTCGAAATCCCATAAGCGATCACACTAGGCGAAGACAATCACTATGTCTACCAAGGTTTTGTGTCCTTGATAGCCTTGAGTTTATAGTGGGTTGGAAGAGCCAGGTAATCGGCTTGTCCCCACTTGGGTCGTTCCTCTCAGGTTGTCCGAGAGCAGGCCCTCTAAAGGATTCTAAGCTACACAAAGTGGATCAAATTTTGAAAGTCAAGATTTCTGGTTCACCACAAGGGTGAAGAGCATACTCTTCTATTCCAATCATTTTCTCTCAAACATGCCAAGAAGATTCAGTTACCCCTTGCTTTTGAAACCAAATGGCAAGTCAAGATTTATGATTCACCACAAGGGTGAAGAGCATACTCTCCTATTACCAAAAGACTCCAATCACAAATTTTATGTGCCTATGAAAAATGAACAATTAGTCAATGCCACACATGAAAAAAAAAAAAGCAAGAAATTTTGGTTTTTTATGCTTTGGGCAGCCCTGCAAACAATGTTAGTAGCCCTTGTGCATTTGAAGCTTTGACATGCGTTCTTTTTATGCAATGTTTCAATTTTTTTTCACAAGGATGGCAACCTGAAATCACAATTTGTTAGCACCAAAAGTTAGTATGAAATAACATAAAAATATGCAATAAAAAGTGGTGAGTCGCCTCAAAAATCCAATTTATCTTCCAACCAAGTGCATGCAAATAAAGTGCAAGTTAATCACAAATGCTCTCATTTTTACTCTTTGGTTTTGACCTAGTCAACAAGATTGGACTTGTTTGCTATGATTTCGGATCCAAAAATAGAAATGAAAAGAAGATACCCCTATTAAAAATCAGAGAGCTTTCCAAAAATGCAAGAAATTTTAAAAAATCTCTTCATTTGCTCCCTAGAGATTGATTTTGTCAAAACAGGCCAAATTTATCAAATCGAGTTTTCGATCCTTAATACGATCTCAAAATTCAAAACACAAAGAAAGAACCCCAATTAGAATTTAAAAAGCTTTCTAAAAATGTAAGTTTTTCTAAAAAAATACGCTGATTTGCGATCAAAAATGGCTTTTTATAAAAAATAAAGAAAAAATCATAACTTCCGAAAATCATGTCAAAATGCTCTGAAAATCGGATTGAGACATTTTGAGCATATACCCAACCTGTAAAAAAAATTTCAGAACCAAACTCTAAGCGGTTTAAAAGATATGATCAAATCTTTAAACCAACTAAGTTTTTGGCTTTCAAACCAATTTACTTATGGGTTGGTCTTAAAACCAAAGTGATAATTCTACAAAAGAATTTGATTAGATCCAATATGCTGCTGTAAAAAAACCAGAGATAAAAAATGAAAGCAAATGGAGCTAGAACTTGATTCAAGCCCCACGGTGGGCGCCAAAATGTACACTCGAAAGTGTCCCACTCTAAACCCTTCTATCCAAACGATTCCATGAGTTCGGAATGCTTAGATGCCGGCTTAGAGCTCCCTATCCACGGAGTGCAAGAGAGTGTATTTCAAGAATAAGAAAGCTCTCAGATGAGCCTTAGAGATACTCTTCTTGCTAGTAAACCATGCAATGGGAGGTTCCAAAGACAAGATGCAAGAATGCAAATGTCCCAAGGAGTTCCTCAAGAATGCAATGCAACTAAAGATTAAACTAGAATGAATATGAAAAGTGGAGCTATGCTAAAACATGTATGAGAGTGTTACAATTCAAATATTAAGCTATGTGAGATTAAGCTACATGTAAAAATGAAAGCTAAGCTAAGCTAGAATGCCATGAATGAGAGAATGTAGACAAGAAATAGAAGTTCTCCACAAAGCTCCAAAGAAACCTGTTAGAAAACCTCCAGCATAACAATATTCAAAATGAGGATCGATTGAGGGGGAAAGCTCTCTCCCTTTTAAAGATGTATGGATGGTCGAGATCAAGATGAAGATGGTGGATGATCAATGGTGGAATTTGAAAAGAGGAGTGATCCATGTGCACACACAAATCAACCAATAGAATATAAGTTGACTTGTCATATAAGACAAAAGTCACAAAGCCTTTTCTTTTAATTGCAAAATAGAAAAAGGACTTTATGTGTGCACTTTAAGTGGGTTATAAGAATGGGGTCTTTTATTTAATTAAAAGGGGACATGTTCTTTTAATCAAATAATGAACTTAGGATAGCATAGTCAAACTATAGGTTATAATCAAATAAATTGATTATTAGCAATTTGGTCTAGATAAATGATTAAATTAATTTAGCCAAAATGCTGAGAAGGGGGCTAATAGTCTAGATGACCATTTTTAGGTGATTACACCTACACCACTGCTAGGGACTAGTGTATAGAGATGGTCTTTTGTCCTAGTGTGATCATTGCTGGATGTTTTCACTTGGTACTTCGAGTTCTAGAGTATGCTTTCTTGTGATTTATTCTTTCATTGGAATGCTTGTATATCATGTTAGATGATGTTATTTACTAATGCATTTCCTTGCTTTGATGATTAGCATGTGATAGGTGATGTTATCTACTTACTAGGATTATCTTGTGCTTTTCCCTAGCATGTTAGATTTCCTTATGCTTATGTTTGTAGCATGTTTAGTAGTGACATCCCTATTACAATAGTACTGACGATTTGATTGGTGGCTTGGGATGTTACGCGAGGGTGATGGTTAGGATCCATGATGGTCTTATGATGTTATTGACGATTGGGAGGAATCGTGTACTTAGTTTGGTTGTTCAGTTATTGTGATGTCATTTTTGTACATTGCGATGTTACTTCTATTCACTACGATGTTGCTTTCAGTACATTCTTTACTAATATGGTTTAGATGTTACTTCTATTCACTATGCTGTTGCTTTTAGTACATTCTTTACTAATATGGTTTAGATGGTTAGATGTTCCTCTTTCTTGTTGTTTATGCACTTGAGTGTTCATTCCTTAATTTACATGGATCCAGTACTCCCTGGTGTGGAGGTTTTCATGTTTTTGTGCTTTTTAGTCTTTTCCTTTTGTCACACTATTGTGTTTTCTCATGTGGAAAGGTAGTTCCTCGTGCAATAAAATACTTCCTCACGCGAGAATGTACTTCCTCATACAAGGAAGCAAAAGTTCGCACAATGTGTTGTGAATCCTCATGTGGAGAAATGCACTTTCTCATGTGTAGTGTTGTAAGATCTTGCATGAAACTTGAGACTAGTGCACTTCCTTGCACGAGAAATAGGGAATAGTTAGGCTTGGTCGAGGAGGTTTTAGAAGTTGGTTTTTGACACCTTATTGGATTTCTCACCTTTCCAGTTCAAAACAGTCTTTCTAGGGGTTTAAAATATATCATTTAAGTATAAGTTCCTTATACTTAAGATATATTTTAATATATGCAATGAATCTTTTGGGATAGGTTTCAGACCTCTCCAAGATAAGATAAAGATTCTAGGAAATTTCAAGGCTTCAAAAATTCAAACTTAGCCAAATTTCAAGGCTTTAGGATTTTAGACTTAGCCAAATTTTAGGATTCTGCATTTTACCCTAGCTTGGTGTTTTGTTGATGAGTGGTTGTTTCTTCAAGCCCTCATCATGTGCATCATCATTGTTTTCTTATGTTTGCATGTGTCAATTTGGTAGTGGCATTTAGACATTTGTTGGTTGTTGGGATTGTGGTGAAGTCTTCTATTATGATCTTTGTGATCCATGTATGATGTTGTCATGTGCATTCATACTTGTAAAAAAAAATATTGGCTTGAATTGAATCCTTGTTCCAAGGATCTCTGGGCGGGGCATTACAATTTGGACCAATACCTCTCCTAGGTTTGGTATTTGTTGAGGCATCCAAACCAAAAATATTCAATGTCCAGAACATGTTTGTGGGAATATCCACACTCCAATTGATCCCTCACAAAGTTGATAGGGTCATACTAAGGCCTGAGTACCTAATAATCAATCAACTTGATTTTACTTTCAAAACTCTTGACTTGATTCTGAGCATCAGATCTAGAGGCACAAGAATAAGGTCCAACCACTATGGGGAAGGAAACCTCGACTATCTTCTTTACATTTGAACATAAGGTATTCACTTCAAGTAATTGTCACTACAATTTGACAAGAACAACCTTTTCCTCTACGTACCTAGGAAGTCTTTTAGGAAAACCAATCAAAAGCATCGATCCATAGGTAAGAAAAGCTTAGGAATTGGATGGATGAGCATCTAAATTGGCTAATAACCAAAATTACTTCTAGTGAAAATCTTTGCTTAGGGTAGCCTTGCAATTCCCAACATAATCTCATAGTGAAGACGTCGTTCACTTTCACATACTCCTCAAAGCTCCTTTGAAGCTGCAAGTGTGGGCAAAATTTATACACCTTTCTATTTTCATCATAGTCTTCAGTCCTAGGAAGACATGGTCATAAGTGATGGATAGCTAAGGCATAGGTCAAATATGAAGACATGTAAAATTTCTTGAATCCCTTATCTAAATTCAACCATGAGGTGAGCTCATCACATATGATTTTGGCCCAATCGATTTGTAATCCTTTGGCACATATGGCTTGTATGAGGAAGAAGTGATGCTCAATGAATTCCATAATTTCTTCTCTTCCTTTCAATCTTAGTAATAATGCCAGGATATCAATGATTTCTTTCTTCAAATTGGTCCCAAAGAGCATTTTTGGCATCTTTCTCTTCTTTGAGTGAGGTTTCTAGAACCAAGTCCTCTACATATCTTCTCTTCTCAAGGTTTCCTTTTCATTAAACATTGATGTAGAGGACACGAAATCAATATCACAATATTCCTCCTTTGTAGGCATGCTAAATGTGGACTACATCAAGGCCTTGTTTATAGAGATAAGGATAGACTGATATGGAAGCAAGATTTTATTCATCTACGGATCATATCTCTCAATGCATTCTCTGACTAGCTCTAGAGCTTGCATAGCCATAGGAATTTTGACATCTTCCACCAATCCACTCTCTTTCAATTTCTAGGTAATTGGGTGAATGGGCTGAGAATTAAGCCTTCTATGAAGATTGCCTAAGTCGTAGAATTTAAATGAAGTATTAGTAAGATGCTTTAACTCACTTTCTAGGCCTATAAGTTTATCATAACCTGTTGCTCTAATTTCCATTTACTATGATTTCATAGAGGATGTAATTCTTGAAAAATAGTTATTAAAGTAATGAGGAAACAATTTTGAGGCAATTATGATGAACTAGATGCAGAAATTCGAACGTTAGTGCCACATGAATGAAATTAAGCACCACCAATGATCATAACAGTGGGATTTGCATTAAATTTGATAATCAATGGCTATTTAAAACTCTCTCTTTTTATGCACATAAAGATTCATAAATATGAAAGCCATATTATTTAAGGATTCATACAATAATTCTATATGTGTGGAAGAGACAAAGAAGATCCATCTTTCTGTAAGCTTATCTTTCCTTGATTCAGGGTTAATGTGCAGGGAATAATCCTTTGATACCTTGAGCACTTCATTTTCTTATTCTCTACATTGAGCATCCAACACTTGATTTCCTTTATGTTAGGGTTGCACCTCTACAATTGACTTTACTGAAAGCATCCTTTAGGTATATCCATAGAATATTCTCATAGTGTAGTCATGTAGCTCTTTATTTTCTTTATCTTCAAAGTATCCTTTGTATTTCTTAAAGCAGAAAACTCATCTAAGAGCGACACTTTTTGGAGGGAAAAACACTCTACAATATTTTCCCTTTTCTTTGATCTGATAGCTTAAGATGGGATTTTGAGCCTATATCCTTCATTATGAGTTCATATTAATTCCTTTTAGCATCATTCCTAGGCCTCATTTATGCATAAAGATTTAGAATTAAGTACAAGCCATGCTAGATTCAGAAACATAATAGAATGTTTTCTTTTCCATTAGCATGTAGCTAAAAACCTACAAACCCATTTCTCTTCACAAAAATGGATTTTACCTATGAAATTTGACTCAAAATCTTCACAGCTCAAATTTTTCGTTCCCTAGATTCTTTCTATCATTGGCCAAGAAAGTGTACATCTATGAATATTGTTGTGACATTGTTCCACAGGTACAAGATTGATGAACTGTTCCAAGGGGAAAGGTAGCTAGATTACTCATAATCCAAAGGAGATGAGAATTCTAGTGTAAGATAGAAGTTATAGAAAAAGGAAGAATTCACCTTTCATCAAGAAGACTCTAAAAACATATCCCAACCAAACCTAAACCACCTAAACCTCGAATTCATTAGAATGACTAGAAACTTGCATGGAGGGATAGGGGATGGCAAAGCAAAGAATACCTAGAAAAGATGCAAAGTGGGAGCCTAGAGGATTTGATGAGAAGTGAGTCATATAAGGGTTACCTTGACAAGCAATCTTCAACAAAATCCTAATGAATACCAACAATTACAAACTCACAAGGGAAAAATTGAAAGTTGGCAACACACACACACACACACACACACACACACACACACACACATATACATAAATAATTGTAATATATATATATATTGCATCTAAATTTTCTTTGTCATTACTTATAAGAGTTTTCAAGGTTGGAAACCACTTCAACATCCTTTTCATGGTTTAGAGGTAATGTCATTATTGCAGAGGCTTCTACAAGGGAATGAGCCTTATGAGGTAACATATAATATCTTAAAATAGTTAAGTGATACCTAACTATGTCTAAGGCATCTGCACACTAGAGGCATACTCTACCTACCAGGTTGCCTACATACCCGTATCCAAAGGATCAAGACCCTTGAACTACTCATTCTAATGAATATATAGCTCTATTTTCCAATTGTTTTGATGTAGTTGTATTCCTACAACCATTGGTGAGCTTTACTCACCTAATGCAACTCTTTGCCATCATAAACCCACTCAGGTGAGTCATGGGGTTTTCTATACTTACAATACTATAATACCTTGTTGCAACCTTTCTATTGTAGTTTACAATTAATGTAAGGTTAACCTATATACATCCTAACTCACTCCCTATATAGTTATGTTTAAAACCTTGTGACAATAATCAATGGGTCTAAATAGACTAGTCAAGTTAATGTTGAAACTCAGAGTTTAGCCTTCTATTTTCAAAATCTAGGTAGACTAGGTTGCATATGCTGAAATGTATTAAGATAAACACCAAGTATGGATTCTTTGTTCTATACAGAAACCCTTTATTCAAATGTAAAACTAGTTACGCATGCATAATTCTTTTTTTTAATGTAAAGCTAGTTTTGAAGCACATATTCATTTTATTAACTATAAGGTTGATTACCTGAACATCCATATGTGTATAAGCATGGTAAGTTACCTCAAATGTCATGAGATCAATTTTTAAAGTACCTGGAATGTCCTCATCGCCTCTTTCTACTCTCAGAGGAAGTCCATCTTCATTGCTCATGAGCAATTCATCACATAGGTACATCTAGGAATGCCCTCCTTACCTCTTGTATAAAATGTATCCAATATTAAAAATTGCCCCATAAGAAATAATAGTTCAAGTGAGATAAACACATGAAAAATGAGAGAGAAAAAGAGGAATCTACTTACCAATAGGCGTTGCCATCGCATCTATGGCCATGCTACCTGTTGAGTGAGTTTTATTAGTTTTTGGTTGTGCCAAAATCTCTTTGTTTATATACATACATACATATATAGACACATACATATGTGTGTATGTATGTATATATAAACACACATATACATACATACACACACACACACACACACACACACACACACACACACACATAATAAAGAGATCACAAGGGCACATCAATGAGATGTAGAGATCACAAGGGAATGACAATGAAAGGCAGTGATCACAAGGGCATGGCAACGAAATCCTATCTCCAGTGATCTCCACAATCCACAAGATCTCTCTATATATGCATACATATATACATACATAGACACACACATATGTGTGTGTATGCATGTGTATATATACACATATATATACATATACATATGTATATACACATATATATACATATACATATGTATATATATAAATATACATGCATACATATGTATACATGTGCATACATACATACATACATCTGCATATGCAATTTTATCACCTTGGAAAATTGTATTTGATCCTACTAGTTGGGAACAACTAATTGTTTATTTTATTGTACCTAATCTAATGACATTTCTACAAGAATTTGTAATCAACCCAGCTAATCAGTAACTAGACCAATTTAACTAGGTTATGGCTTGTTTCTTTCTAAAAATATCTACTATGCTATGTTTTTCTATACTTTCTTGTGAACTGTGCCCATTTTTCCTAGTCTGCATTATTTTTGTGTAGGATCTTGAGCTAAGTCACTTAACACAGGCTGAATGAGTTTTTTTATTATTTGGATTATGGAATATGTATGCAGCTAGATCAATTTTTTTGTTGTGCTAATATGTAATAAACACCTTTAAAAAGATCTCTTTGTATATATAAAGACAATAAGTTGTGCAATTTATCATGTATCACATCTACATTTGCTTTACCATTGCTTATAAGAGTATTTTAAGGTTGGGAACCACTGCAACATCATTTGCATGGTTTAGAGGTAATGTCATTATAGCAGTGAGAATAGCTTTAGTGAAGAGTTGAGTGTAAGGAGTTACTATCCTAACCTATGCTACAAATTCCTAGAAGCCAAGGGACTCTAAACCTATGCTACATTTTTTAGAGATAGGGGAGAAGTTACTATTGGTTGTACTACTTCATAACATTCTGGATCATATAGTGATGCCCAAATTAATTGTAGTAATAGATATTTTGGATCCTTATAGGGAAAGAGTGCTAATACATGCATGGTTACATCCTTGGCTTGAATTTTTGGGCCAATGTATGGAGCCTTTATATCCAATTATTCATTATAAATTGGGGAATGTGCTTCATGCCTAGCATGCAAGTGATGCATCTACTTATGTAATTTATCACCTTGGAAAATTGTATTTGATCCTGCTAGTTGGGAATAGTTGATTATTCATTTTAGTGTACCTAATCTAATGATAGTTCTATAGAAATTTGTAATCAATCCAGCTAATTAGAAACTAGACCAATTTAACTGGGTTATGGCTAAAGCATGTGGTATTCCCATTTATCATATGGTTGCAATGTTGGAGGCACCATTTTTTCCAAAGTGGCAGTAGGTTTTGTATCATTGGCTTTGTTCAAGTCCTGATTTTAATGAAGTAAAAAAGTGGTTTTTAGGGTGGAAAGGACTATTTTGACCCAAGGGTGGTAGCAAGTTTGTGTAATTAGCTAGAAAGAATGTAATCTATCTTAGGGTGACTGAGCAATGCCAATTTGAGGCACTTTAGCAATAGTAGTATATGCTCAACAACAAGCCTCAGCTTCCATGGGTAGTGGGATTCACTCGAATAATTCCATGGGTGCACCTCACTTGAGTTTGAAGGAAGTGATTGAAATATATGCATAAGAACATGACATCAAATTTTTCCCTAAAGTGGGATGCACACATGATGGTCTTTAGGTTTATGGCTTTGGAACTGTTGGTATCTATCTAGATTCTATAAAACAACAAGTGCTTACATAATCTAGAGATAGATAGGTGATTGCATCATTGGAGAAGCTAGGTTAGATGCACTGTAATCAAATTGGAGGAAATTATTGATAAACCAAACATATAATGAAGAGGAAACTTGAAAACTTGAATGTTGAAATGCTGAAATGAAAGCTATCAAGGATTTAAAAAAACCTATGCCAGAGTTATAACACAATGTGAAGTTAATTTTAGATATTAAAAAAAAATACACAACATTAATCATTCCCCATTTGTTTTGATTGTGGATAGTTGCACGTAAAAGAGGGTGGAGAGCTTCAAACAAGGGTGGAGAGCTCTGAGCTCTAAACATTTTCGGAGATTTCATTATCATGCCCTTGTGATCACTATATTTTATTGGCATGCCCTTATGATCTCTATATTTCATTGGCATACTCTTGGTGGAGATCAATGGAGATCTACAATTTTGTTGTTGTGCACTTGCGATCACTGCATTTCATTATTGTACCCTTATGATCTTTTCACTTTGTTGTCATGCCCTTGTGATCTTTGTGCCCTTTTTCTATGACTTTTTTACCATGTCATGCCCTTGTGATCTCTATGCCCTTTGCAACACTACAATATTTGGGGTCAAATTGCAATGACAATTTACAACGGCAGTCTAATTTGTGGTATAATTTGGGCCCAAATGTAGTAGTGCTTGCTCTACAATTTTCTTCAAGGGAAGAAGAGGTACCTATGGAAATATTGTTTTCTTTTCCCTCTGAACATGTATCTCTTTATATTTTCCCTACCAGGTGATTAGAGAAGCTTCTCTTTATGTATATGTATGTGTATTTATGCATACATACACACACATATGTGTGTGTCTATGTATATATGTATGTACATATAGAGAAGCTTCTCTTTATGTATATGTATGTGTATATATACATATATACACACACATGTGTGTGTGTGTGTGTCTGTGTATGTGTATGTGTGTATGTCTATATATAGAGATCTCTCTATTTATATGCATACATACATACATATATAGAGATCACAAGGGCACAACAATGAAATTCAGAGATGTAGAGATGCATACATACATATACACATACATAAATATATACATACATACATGCATATATCTACACATGCAATTTTATCATGTTGGAAAATTGTATTTGATCTTTACTCAATCACCAGAGTTAATATAATCTGTAAGTAAAGATTTATGCATACTTAGTTTGGTATGAATAGTTTCAATTGAATTCACCTGAGGGGAGTGAGTCTACTCATGACGATAAAGGCTCCATGTATTAGGTCTTTGGGTCTTTAGAGGAGAGAGACTTACAAAAGATTAGATCTTGTTTCTAGCTTAAATGTTCCCAATTTTATGTTCACAACTCAAATACTCTCTCATGACTTGAGCTAAAACCCTCATTAATACATCCCAAATTAAGGAATAAAATATGATTATGTTCCTAAAGGAGAATTGAAATGTGATTTTTCAAATTCCACTTATCATTGTGTCAATAAATCCAAGAAATTATATTACCATGCAAATTAACTTACATTGATTTTGAAGCTTAGGCCCTAACAACAGTTGAAAGGTAAATTGTTGTCAAAGAATGTGATAAAAACAAGCAAGATTCCATATTTAGAATGAACATAGATATTGGCAACAAGAAGAAACATATAATCCTCTTATACATAATCAAAATTATGTCAGAGATGAACTCAAGAAATTGAACAATTGAGTAATCCAAATTTGACCTTTCAATTAGCACACTCTATCCATCCTTATCATTTTATCAAACTGCATAGTAGTTCAAGAGATTTATCCAAATAATAAATTACACTCATACATGAAGCTCATACCGTGAGAGATATTCAAGCTTGTGCACTGTTTGGAATTAATACTACTTTACTAGTAAGATGATACTATAATGGAGCCATAGAGATATACTTCTGGCTTGGGTGTTATTCTTGAAGACCAATTGATATCTCCACTATCAAAATTATAATATCCATACTCACTCAGAATCCCTACTCGCTTAGAAGATAAAAGCCTGAGATGAGATTTGAATAAAATTATTGTGATGTTTATTTTGGAGACAACTTATATGGATTCATAGCTAATGACCATAGGCCAAAGGTATTCATGTGTATCATACACTTTTCATGAAAAACCCCTAGTTATAGAAGTTGCTTCTACCATAGGAGAAAGTATTTGCCCTTGAGTGAGCAACTATACACCATCTGTAAAAGCCCTTTACTTTTTTGGGACATGGAGCACATTCTATGCTAGTAAAATTTAGGTCTACAGTTATGTGCATTTTGTTTTCAAAGATATAAACAATGATTGATTAGAATTTCCTACATTTGTTTCTAGATATTATCGATTTTATTTGTATCGAATTAAAGCATGCTGATGTTGGATGGGATTGCACTAAATATGCATTGGGAGAAGGTGACCACCTCTAGATTTATTGTGTGCTTATTATGCCATTACCTGATATCCCTAAAAACTTCTTGTCATGAGCTCTTTATGATCTTCTCATGCCCAATAAAATCCTTCCACATTGCAGGGGAAATGTAAGTGTTTCTATCAAATCTAAACTTGATGTTATGGCCAATCTCAATGGGGTCCATTGACTCCCCATTCATGGGTATTTTGGTAAACATCATCGATTTTGTCCATATTCAAATGATGTCAAGACTGAGCCGAATGAACACCCTTGTCTTCAAAGTGTGTTACATCAATATTCCATTGAATGGCTCCACCCATCTATACTAAAAAGTCAAACCTAAAAACTTGATCATTACAAGCATTGCATGTGTATCTTAGAAGGGTCAACACCCATATGAAGCCATCTTTTTATGTTGGATATCGGATGATTCATTTGTGATGCCAATATATCCTCCTCCATATTGAATTTATATATCATCTAATTGCAAGATACAAATCATTGGAATTGGTCTTCTGAAATGGTATGGGCTACATAGAATTGTCAAACTTGGACCATTGAATTGTATATTTAGCTTGATAAACCAACACTTTGAATCACTAGTTTCATGTTCAGAACCTTTGGCCTTTGAAATGTGAACTTTGATTTTGATTTGTGGTGCATGGACTATTATGAACCAAAATACATCTAAATGTTCTTGGAGATATTCGAAAGCATTTGCACAAATTGATGGGGGTAGGAGGAAGATGGTTATATGAATGGTTAATTGGGAAAGTTGCAGAAAATTAAGGTGTTAGTTGTAAGTAGTTTCATTAATTTGATAAGGGAATCAACTTTGAAAGTGAGATTTTAAAACTTGGCACGTCCATCCTTATGATAGATGTCTCTATCTTAGAATAGAAAATTACCTCAAATGACAAGTGATAAATTATTAAATCTATGGAAAATTAGAAGAACATTCACCTATAATATTTTTAAGGACAAAAATATAATAAAAATATAATTTGGTGGAAAAAAGCCATGAGCTATGTGGCTCCACATTGTGGCTATTCCACTGTCTAGTAGTGGAAACTCTTCATGTTAAATATGAAGATCTTGAAATTAAAAAAGATAACTATCAAAGATCTATATTTTTGTTTTAGTGATAACAAATATATAGTCTAATTTTAAGAAAAATAATAGCCTTAAATGTATATGATTAAATAAAATAAACAAGAGTACTAGTTGTAGCTATATAATTCTAGTATTACTGATTATGTCAAACAAAATGTTCAATAAAATAAGGATGAAGTAACATAAATAGATCATATTCTCCATCCTACTATGACTTAATGTGAATGCATTCGATCATTACCTAGACAATATTATGCACGAGATCTTTACTCAATCACCAAGAAATAATATAATATGTAAGTACATATTTTTGCATACTTATTTTGGTACATGAATAGTTTTGATTGAATGCAAGGATAATTGTTTGTGTGAATTCAAGAAATGAATGATTAATTTAATTTAGCACAAGTACTATGCAAGTGTGTATGTATGCATATAAAGTAGTTCACATAGTAAACTGATATACATGCATGCATGCATATATGCATATAATCATCATAATCAGTTATCCTTGAATCTGACCAAAGCTATTATATATGAACAAGAGATATGTGTTTAGAAGGAAAAAAAAGAAGAGAACATTTACATAGTTACCTCTTCTCCCCTTTAAGAAAATTGCAAATCAAGGGTGCAAAGATGACAAGGGCACAACACAGAAATGAAATGCAGTGATCACAAGGGAACGACAACAAAATCCTAAATCTCCACCAATGTTTGTGCTCTTTAGCCTCATTCAAAGATCTCCACCCTCTTTCATGTGCAACTCTCCACAATCAATTGAAACAAATGGGGAATGCTTAATGTTTTGTTTTCTTTTCTTTTTTGTTTATAATCCATAATCCACAATCCACAAGATCTCCCTCTATACATGCATACATACATACATGGGCACATAGATATGTATGTGTATGTATCTATGTATATATACAAATATATATACATATACATATGTATATATATCTATATGTATATACATACATACATACATATATATACATACATACATATATGCATACATATATACATACACATATATATACATACATATATACATACATACATATATACATACATACATGAAAATAACAATGCACTTTCTAATAGTTTACAATTGTTAAACTAAATTAATGTTTTACAAGAAACTGCACCTGAAGAATTGTTATCTCAGAAGCAAGAACATGGTGTTGAAATAGTATAGAAAGTGCTTGACATTAGAGGTCCACAAGTGAGGGTGTTGACCAATCTTAGAAACTTGAATACTGAAATGAAACCTATCAATGATCAAACACCTATGCCAAAGTTACAACACAAAATGAAGTTGATTTTAGATAAGGTAGAGGCATATATTTAGAAGTTTGATAATCAAAATTTAAGGTACAAGAGCAAAGGAGAAGGCGTGTCTTTAGAAAGAGAAGGAGAAGTAGCTTTAGAAAGAGACTATATGGTAGAAACAACGAGTAGACAAGATAGAGGATATTATAGGAGCCACTAGATAAAGTCCAAGAAAGTGTGGCGGTAGGTACTATGACATTGGAATCACTTGCAAGTATCTTTGAGAACTTACAGTCCAAATATAAAATGCTTATAAGAGTGTTCCAAGTATTAGCATAGTCTCCCTCCAATAATCCCAAGTATCAAATGCTTATAAGAGTGTTTCAAGGTTGGGAACCACTTCAACATCCTTTGCATGGTTTAGAGGTAATGTCATTGTGGCAGAGGCTTCTGTAAGGGAATGAGCCTCATGATTATGACATTTACACAGAAGCAGAACTTGATTCTTCAACTCCTTACACTCAACTCTTCACTAAAGTTATTCTTTAAGTCCTTGCATATGCAATTTTATCACCTTGGAAAACTATATTTGATTCTACTAGTTGGGAACAATTGATTGTTCATTTTATTGTACCTAATTTGATGACAGTTCTACATGAATTTGTAATCAACCCAGCTAATCAGTAACTAGACCCATTTAACTAGGTTATGGCTAGTTTCTTTCTAAAAATGTCTACTATGATATGATTTCGTAAAATTTCTTACGAACTTTGCCCATTTTTCCTAGTCTGCATTATTTTTGTGGAGGATCTTAAGGTAAGTCACTTAGCATGGGTTGAGTGAGTTTTATTGATTTATTATTTGGATTTTGGAATATTTATGCAGCTAGATCAAATTTTATGTTGTGCTAAGATGTAATAAGCACCTTAAAAAACATCTCTAAATATACATGTTTACAAGGAAATATAAAGAGAAAATTGTTTAGAAGGAAAAGAAATGAACATTTACATAGCATTTGAAGAAAATCGTAGAGCTAGGGCATGACAACAAAATCGCAAACCAAGGGAACAGAGATCACAAGGTCATGGCTTGGCAACAAAATCACAAAGAAATGGCACAACAATGAAATCTTAGAGCATGGGCATGACAACAAAATCTCTAAGCAAGGGCACGACAATGAAATGTAGAGATCACAATGGCACAACAACAAAATCGTAGAGCAAGGACACGATAATGAAATACAGAGATCACAACAATGAAATGCACTGATCACAAGGGCATGACAACATTTAGAGCTCTCCACCCTCATTCAAATCTCTCCACCCTCTTTTGCATGCAACTCTCCAAAATCAAAAAAATGGGGAATGATTTGTCGTATTTTTTTTATGTTTTGTTTATACTCACGCAGGCATCGCAATTATGATGCCAATGTCATTATTGCAATGATGTCGAGGATAATTGCAAAAAGAAAACATGAAAATCACCATAAATTACACCATCATTTTAATTTGATCCCAAATGTTGTAGTGTATTGAGTGAAAGTAATGATGAAATAGGATTTATTGCTATTAAGGAATAGATCCCTAAAAAAAAGAAGCTAGAGAAGAAAATGCATTAGTATCACAAGTTGAAAGAAGAAATATGATTGGATTATTGATAGTGATTGTTCTCATCACATGATTGGAGATACAAACAAGTTTTTTGAATTCAATAGCTATGATGGAGGAATTATTAGAGTTGGAAATAATACATCATGTCATATAAACAGAAAATGATCTATTACACTTGATGGAAAGACTAATATTGATAATGTTTACTTTGTCGATGGTTTGAAACATAATTTTTTGAGTGTTGGACAATTAGTGGACAAAGGATATTAGTTGGAATTTATAGAGAAGACATGCATTAACAAAGACAAAGATGACACATTAATTGGTACTAGTAGAAGGAGAAGAAGTAACATATTTCAGTTGAATCCCATAGAGATAACATGTTTAGTTGCTAAGATAGACGATAGTTGGTTATGACACAAGAAATTTTGTCATATCAACTTTGATAACATTGTAAAGGTTAGTACTACATTTGCAATTAGAGATTTTTCTAAAAATTCAAAACCTTGCTAACATGGTATACAAGGAATGTGTGATGGAAAAACATAAGAGAAGTTCATTTCCAAGCAAGAAATTTATTAAATATGTAAAACTGGAGATTGTGCACATAGGGTTGAGTGATCCTACTAAGACAAAAGCATTCTATAGTGCAAAGTATTTTATGATTCTTGTTGATGATTTCCATAGAATGATGTGGGTAGCATTTCTTAGAGAGAAATTTGAAGCTTTTGATTAATTCAAGATATTTAAGAGTAGAGTTGAAAATAAATATGGTTTGAAGATTAAATTTTTGAGATCTAATAGAGTAGGAGAGTTTACCTCAAATGAGTTTAATATTTTTTCAAAGAAAATAGTATTAAAAGATAGCTTTCTATCAACCCCACAACTCCCAAGAATCGCCTGCATACAAACACTTGCCACATAAAGAGAGAAGTAAAAGCTATGGAGGCTTGAATTCCTAGATCCATACATGAGACATTCTTGATGAGAAAAAAGAGAATTTTCTATTATCAAAAATGAATAAATTATTACAAAGAGATCAATCCTTATAAAGGAGATCAAGACCCTAATAGGAATCTAACCTAGGTTGCATGATAATAATCAATAAATGAATTAATTATCATATGCCTAAAGTTTAGCTTAAGTAAAATAGATATATTTAGAAAATATATAGCTTAAGATAATTAAGGAGTAGCTAAAACCTATAAACTACTATTGAAAGTAGATTTGGGTCTCGGCAACAAAGCCTGACAAGGTACCCAAGCACAACCAAATCTCTATAAAGAGGAGAAATGAAGAAAACCATATGGGAAAAACCCTCTCCAAAAAGAGATGGAAATATTATTGAAAATAACTAGTGAAGGACTGAAGAAGCCTCTAAACTAGGAAATGTCCCAGAAGATAGGAACAAAAGATGATCATGAAGAACACCAGTGAAGTATGTAGAAGTTGTAAAGATATATAAAAAAGTAACTCCTGATCTAAAGAACTTCCACTGAAATAGAACCCAACCAGGTAGAAAAGGCTATAATCTACACAAGTGCTCTCACAAGATACTACTCGAATTAGGGGCCACAAAAAAGAAAATAATTGAACTCAAAGATATAGATGGCATAAAACACCAATGCTCGAAGAGTTGATCAATTGAACACAAAAGGTTACATCCAAAGTAGGAACAAAAGGAAGAGTGTCTAATGGTAAATGATTCATCTCACCAAAATTCATAGGTACCTAGCCACTACATCCACCTAATACATAGGAACAAGTACCGAATACATAGCTCACTCCATCAAACCAAGGAAGCATAAGAAACTATAGAAGAACCCCCCCCCCCCCTCCAGTGCAGAAAAGGGTGAGTGATAAGCAAGAAAAGTGGGCCAAAAGAATTGCATGTCAAGGAACCACAATCAAGATACACAAAAGATTACATACATTTTTACTAAGGTGATCAATCTCAAACACATCATGAGGCTAATGTCACAAAAGAGACACTCAAAAAAAAATTGTGGAGGAGAGAGAGAGTGATGAAAATTAGAAGAAAAAAATTAATAAATAAAAATGGAGAAAATTGGGAAAAGGTAATAGGTGGCATTATTAAATGTAACTTGTGGCTAGAGGGTTTATTTAATGTAACTTGCTAAGCCGACTTTTGGCTTGAGGGTTTATTTAATGTAACTTGCTAGTGGTCAACTTGTGGCTTGGTTTGGTATAATTAGAGGGCCTTGTCTTGTCATTATTCATCATCCAACTTGGAGAAGAGCATGGAAGTTGGAGTAGATAAGTGAGAGAAGTTTTCCAAAGTGTGTGGATAGAGCATCGAATGTGAGGTAGTTTACACTTAGATCTTAGATAAAGTTTGAGAAGGGCTAGTAGCTACGGCTTGGAAAATAAGGAGATTGCTTGGTGGGCTTACGAGAACAAGTTGAGATCTTCCTTGGAGGTTTCCACCAAAGTGTGGATCTAGACTAGCTAGAGCTAGGATTGGATCTTGCATAATTACTATTATAATAGCTTATGTATTTGGCCATAACCTGGAAGGCCTTATAGCTGGGCATGTTGGATATAAATATTATGAGAATTGACATTATTTTGGATCTAATTATATGTGTTATTATTTATTCTTCTATTGTGTGGTTATTTAGTGGAGGCTAGGACATCTCTCTTGGGAATTCTCCTACCTTGCACTACATCAAGTGGTATCAGAGTGAAGGTTGTTCTTCAGTATGTAGACCAAATATCAAAGTTGAGGCAATTTGCACCAAGACCTTGGGAGGACATGCAAATAGATCTATGGTTGCAAAGATGGAAGGTTGATCTTGATAAGGAAGATTGATCTATTGGTGATTTATTGTAGAGGGTTGCAAAGATCTTGAAAGATGGCTCTAAGAGGATTGGACCTTGAGATGATTGTGAATCTCCATGATGTGGTGGATAGGAGGTTTTCTAAGATGTCTCCTTAATTTGAAGCTAGCTTGGCTAAACGAGTTAAGGATGGGGTGAGGAAGGCATTCTATAGATGTTTGTGGAGCTAGAGTCTACTAATTCAGAAGAGAGTTGTCTAGCCAGTTAAGGAACTTGTTCGAGAGAGAAGATGACATCACAAGGTCCAGGTGGAAGAGGTTACTTTTGTTTATTAGTTTGTGGAGCCTGATACAAAACCTACAAATCAACTTGTGGTTGTTGTTGAGGATATTCCTAACCTTGTTGATGTTGGGATGGAGATTGGTTTTCATGATCAGTTGGTTGAGTTTGACATGGAGATTGCAGAGCACTCAGTTGTGGATGATCTGGTATTGTTGGTGGTAAATTATATGTTGTGGAGCATCTTATTGTGAGCAATGAGACTGTTGGTGTTATGAGTTGGGGATGTGTTAATGGAGATCTACATATTGATGATGATATGGAGTTTGTTGCTACTGGTGTAGATTCACTAGCTGCTGATGTAGATGAGGGTTTGTTGATGAAGCATTATATTTATTTTGTTCCTAGGAGTGAGCATGATGATTGGATGATTGAGATTTTAGTGTTTGACAGAGTGATGTAGATGTGGATAATTTGTGTGTGGTTTTATTGCCTCTGTTGGAGTGGAAGCCTTTGGTGAAGATGAAGATAGTTGCAAATATTTTGGCATCAAAGTGTGGGACACACTTTTCTATCAACTTGGGGAGTCTGATGCAGAAAGATCTTGCATTAGAAAATAAAGGGGGAAATAATTTTGTTTTTGTTTTTTTTTCAAAAAAAAGAGAGAGAAAATTATTATAAAAATTAAAATTAGAAAAAGTTGAGGAGAGAGAAAGTAACGAAAATTAGGAAAATTAAATAAATAAATAAATAATGGAGAAAAGAGGGAAAAGACATTTAATAGGTGGCATTGTCAAATCTAACTTGTGGCTAGAGGGTTTATTTAATGTAACTTGCTAAGATGACTTGTGGCTTGAGGATTTATTTAATGTGACTTGTTATTGGCCAACTTGTGGATTGGTTTGGTATAAGTTGAGGGCCTTGTCTTGTCATTATTCATCATCTAGCTTGGAGAAGAGAATGGAAGATGGAGTGGGTAAGTGAGAGAATTTTTCCAGAGTGTGTGGACAAAGCACAAATGTGAGGCAGTTTGCACTTGGATCTTGGATAAATTTTGAGATGGGCTAGTAGTTGTGGCTTGGAAAACAAGGAGATTGTTTGGTGGGCTTACTAGCACAAGTTGAGTTCTTCCTTGGAGGTTTCTAATAGAGTGTAGATTTAGACTAACTAGAGTTGGGATTGGATCTTGAGGGGTCTTGCAAAATTACTATTGTAATTGCTAATGTATTTGGTTGTAACCCAAAAAGCTTTATAGTCGGGCATGTTGGATGTAAATATTATAATTATATTATGAAAATTGGCATTATTTTGTATCTAATTATCTATTTTATTATTTATTCTTCCACTATGTGGTTATTTGTTGGGGGCGAGGATATCTTTGGGGATTCTCTTGCCTTGCACTACATTAGGAAGATGGAAAACAAAGGAAAAAACATCAACCCCCATGGAACTTTAATCAGAGTAGTGCATGTTAAGGCACAAGATATAGTGAAAATAAAATAATCTGCATGAGTGTCCTCAGATGACACTGCTCAAATTAGAAGGCAAAATAACTAAAATGAAAATATAGATGGAATATGGCACTTTATCTAAGTGTGTTTGCAAGAATGCATGTAGATGATGTCTACAAAGACCATAAGAGACAAAAGGCTAATAAAATAGATAGGAAAACCCATGAAAAATCATCTGAAGCAACAAAATTGATCCCTAGACCTAAAACAACCAAGATATCCACCAAAATGCAAAAATGAAAAAAAATTGAATAGAATGTGTGTAGAGAAGAATCTAGAAAAATAACCAACATCATGGGAAAAATATTTGAAAGACCTTTCAAATGATATGAAAAATTCCCATATCAGAGATCAAATGCTCAAGATAGGTCTCCCAAAGTACAAAATTGTACCCTTGACTTTGATAGGAGAAAATACCAAAAAAAAGCATCATAACTAAAAATTACCTATATCATTATGACGATCTTAGAGCCAAATTTCTGTTGATATCTTGTTTGTAGTAAAAAGAGTTCATATGCTCGAGATATAAGCAAAAAATTGATTGTAGGTCCAAATAAGGCCTAAAGGGGTGATATGAGTGTTGATGCAATGCTAATGTTAACAAGTGATGAACATAAATTTGATGGTCAAATGGTCATGAAGGCAAAAAAAATACCTTTAAAATGACCAAATTGCCACATAAGAAAGTCATGCCAAAAAAACAAAGGCTGGGTAGCCAAAATTCAACATGTGGGAAAAATAATTTTGAACCACCAATATGTTGGAAAAACGCAATGCAAAAATAAAACAATTCCATGTTGTGTGAGTTGAGCAAAAAAGCATTGGCAGAGAAAAAGATAGAGGGAGCCAAAGTCACATACACACTTAGCATGTGGTGCATTGAAGGAGTGTTGATATGGCATGTCAACTAAAGATAGCAACTACTCAAAAAATAGCATGTCTATGCAGTGGAGATCCTAACATAGAACCTGGAGGTATCAACACTT
Source organism: Cupressus sempervirens (assembly GCA_028749045.1). NCBI lineage: Eukaryota > Viridiplantae > Streptophyta > Pinopsida > Cupressales > Cupressaceae > Cupressus > Cupressus sempervirens. Next base: position 508,998,659 of record CM053783.1, read on the forward strand.
GAGAATTGGGAGTGTCCAGGGACATAAAAATTGCACAAGACCCAAGGAAGAGTATGCACGTGCATGGGCGGAGCAAAAATGGTGGCATAGGGACCAAGGAAAATTATTGCTTCCAAAAAATAAATTGGCCACCATATTCTATTAGGTCCAAATTCAAAGTCATGGTCAAGAGGTCAGTCACTGAGGAGGGTTCACTATCTAGAAAAAGTAGACCAAACCCGCATGCATAGATCCACATGCATAGATCAAAGGACATATTTTATGGCCACCACATGAAAAAAGGAGAGTAGGAAGATCGTAAAGCATGCACTCCAATAGCTAAAGAACCCTAGTATAGACTCTAAGGTGTAGTCTCCAATGGTTGTACAGGGCATGAAAGAGGTGGGGCTTGTGGCCCAAATGGGTACACCCAAGAGGGGCATCTACTAAAAAATGGAGTCTAATGATCCTGACATAATAAAATTCTTCCAAATAAATTGTGACATCCACAAAATCCATGTTGAGGTGGTACCAATACCTTTTAATGTGCATTACAAGAATTATCCCTCTCATGCATGCCCAAAGAAAAAATGTGGGTTCAAAGCACATAGTTAGGGAAAGGTCCCAAAAACCATGCACTTAGCACTTACCCAATCAAAACAAAAATCCACAAAAGAGGTGCATGGACAACAACCCCAATAGAGCTTCAAAATTTATGTATGCCTTAGCACATGCATAGTTAAAGTGTTTAAGAAAGATATGAACTAGAGGTGTTCCCCATAAAATTGTCAATCTTGACAAAAGAAGGGCTCTTGAATGGTGCCGAAAATGCACATAGTTGGCACATAAATTGAAGGTTGGTTCCCAAGGAAAGTATAGGCTCATGGCCCAAAAATGGGTAGAGGTGGTCCCAAAAACCACACAAATATCATAGATAGGAACTTTAGAGTTGCCTTAGGTGGAGAGAGTGCACAAGAGGAGGTAGAATCAAATTATGTGTAGAGGTCTGAGTTTGACCAATTGTCAGAGAAGTAGACCAAGTAGGAGGAAAAGGGGTCAAGCACGGACTCCAAAATGTGTAGCCCAAAGGAAAATCTAGGGCCCAAACTTGGTTGTGAAAAATGCCAACTAATTTGGATGATGGTTGGCCCAAGGGGGCTAATGAATTGTCAGTGGGCCCATAGGCTAGCGTAAGTACTATCCTGTGGGACTTTATAAAAAACACATTTTATATATTAAAAAAATCCCAATTTTGTGTTTTGGTGTGTGTTTTTTTGAAAAAAAATCAAATGCACTTTACAGAAAAAGTGAGATTTGTAAAAAGTTTGAGAATTTTTTTGAAAAGTAAAAAAATCGCTACCTCTGCCTCAATTTTTGAGCCCAAGGCTGTAGGGCCTTAGGCTAAAATTTGTTTTTCTACAAAATGCAATAATTTCCAAACTAAACATATTTTATATGGAAGTGGGGAATTTCAAGTGCTCTGAGATCAACGGTGATGTCCATTTGAGCTCAAAGTGCTCTCAAAAAAAGGTCCCCCTCAGATCTAATACAAAATCCTCTAAAAGACAGATCTAAAAATTGATGTCAAATCTCCCACAAACAAAACATGGGCATTAAGATCTAGAGCTCTTATACCATGTTGAAGTTGATGAAAGATCAACTCCACAACTACCAACAATCACTTGCGTGCAAACACCTATCACAAAAAGAGAGAAGCAAAAGCTATAGAGGCTTGAATTCCAAGATCCATAAATGAGACATTCTTGATGAGTAAAAAGAGAAATTTCTATTATTAATATTGAATGAATTAATCATTATATGCATAAAGTATCTTAAGTAAAATAGAGATAATTAGAAAAGATCAAAATACTCTAACAACAATTGAACAAAATGGGATAGCAAAAAGGAGAAACAAAATAGTGACAGAGGCAATGAGAGAAATGATGCTTGAGAACAATGTATCTAAGATCTTTTGGAGACAAGCAATAAATACAATAGTGTACACTATGAACAAAGTACAAATCAGACAAAACACTAGTAAGACACCTTATGAACTTTGGTTTGGACATATGCCTTCTGTTAAGTATTTTAGAGTCTTTGGAAGTAAATGTTACATTAAGAGAGATAATGATGTTGGAAATTTTGATTCAAGAAGTGATGAAGGTATGCTTCTTGGATATTTATTGAAAAGTAAGGTATATATATTTTCTAATAAGAGAACTAAGACTATTGCTAAGAGTGCAAATGTGAGATTTGATAAGAAGTTTAGAATTCAGGAAAGGATACTTGATTATAATTCTGATGAAGAGACTAATCTAAGGCCTAATAGAGAAAATGTTGATAAAGAATAATTTTATGAGACTGGCATTGATTTGTAGAATAAAATTAAGAGAGAAGCACAGAGAGAAGAACAAAGAGAAGAACCAAGATCTAAACCTAGAGTTGAAGCAATGCCATCTAATAAAAAATAGATAAAGAATCACCCTGCTAATCATATTGTTAGTAGCAAAGATAGAGGAGTTATGACAAGAAACAAGGTACAAGAAAAACTATGTTTGATTCCTCAAATTGAACCTAAAAGTGTTGACGAAGCTAGTAAAGATGATGTTTGGATTAAAGCTATGAAAGAAGAACACATGGGATCAATTGGTTCCTAGAACTAATGATAAGAATATTATTGGAACTAATTGGGTATTCAGAAACAAGATGAATGAACAAGGTGAGGTTGTGAGAAATAAAGCAAGGCTAGTATGTAAAGGTTATTCACAACAAGAAAGAATTTATTTTGAGGAAACATTTGCACTTATTGCTAGAATAGAAGTGGTAAGAATGTTATTGACATATGTAGCTAACAAGAAATTCAAAGTGTATCAAATGGATATCAAGTCAACTTTTCTGAATGGTGAATTAGAAGAAGAGGTATACATTGAGCAACCTAATGGTTTTCCTTTGATAGATAAAGGGGATATGGTTTGTAAATTAAAGAAAGCATTATATGGATTGAAACAAGTGCCTAGAGCATGGTACACAAGATTGGATAAGTTTGGGATTCACAAAAGGCAATTATGATAGAAATTTATATTTGAAGAAGATTGACAATGACTTACTAATTATTGAGCTATTTGTGGATGACATAATCTTTGGAGGAGATGATGAAGCAAGTGAAGTATTTGCTGAACAGATGAAGAAAAAGTTTGAGATGGGTATGATGGTGAGATGAAGTGTTTCTTGGGATTGTATATTATTCATAACAAAGATGGTATCCTCATATCACAAGCTAAGTATCTTAAATGCTTGTTAAAAATATTTGGTTTGGGAAGTTGTAAACATGTTGGAACACCTATGATAATTGGTCACAAATTGTCTATAAAATATGAAACCCCTAACGTTGAGCAGAGAAAGTACATATCTATGATTAGTGGATTGTAATACTTGACACACACTAGAATTGATATATCTAATGCAATTGGAATTGTGGCAAGATTTCAAGTGGATCCTAAAGAATCACAGTTTGAAACAATAAAAAGAATTTTCAAATATTTGAAGGGTACACCTAATTTTGGATTATGGTATGACATATAAAATGATTTTACTTAATGTACATACATTGATGCGGATTGGGTAGGAAGTGTAGATGATAGAAAGAACACTAGTAGTGGAGCATTTTTTCTTGGGAGGAAGATTGGTTTCTAGGCTAAGCAAGAAACAAGATTGTATTTTATAGAGTATGACTGAAGCAAAGTATGTGAGAATAGAAAACCATTGTAATTAGATTATATGGATGAAAAAAATGATGAAAAACATTGGGATTGATTTTAAAGATCTTGATATCATCCATTGTGATAATACAAGTACAATGATACGTCAAAGAATCTATTTTTTACATTAAAAATAGAAGCACATATCTATTAAATATCACTTTTTGGGAGAGAAAGTTGCAAAGAAAGAGATCAGATTAGAGTTTGGTAGCACAAAGGAGTAGATACAAAACATAACAATAAAACCTTTGCTGAAGTACTTGAGATGTGTACTTTAGGTTATACCCCAACCTATGCTTGAGTGGTTGATGTAGAGATTGCATCAGTCCATTGGTAACATAGCATTATTTCTTCTACTTGGACTGGATGCTTGATGCTTCCTCTATGGGGGAGTATATGTATGTGAGATGAGTCATTAAGGACTCTTGGTAACTAGTATTTAAAAGTTTCTTTGGATTCTTCAGCTTATTGTAGATCTTATGAAGAGAATTGATATAATGATACCTTTGTCATTGATGTCAATGGGGGAGAGTAATACATGAAAACATCCTTTTATATTTATTGATATCAATGGGGGGAGAGTAACACATGAAATATCCTTATTGATGTCAATGGGGAAGAGGATGCAAAGGAGTGTATCCTTTGAGGGTGAGATGTTCTTGAATGAGGGATTAGATTGATGAAGAGGATTTTAAAAGATGCTGATGTATGGGGAAATCAATACCTTCCTTATGCATGTTGGTTACAATACATATGACATTTATGGATAACATGAATGGGGGAGCCATTGTAGTAGAGACATTTTGTATTCATGGAACTTATATGTTTTTCATCTATGTTTCCATCAATTCCAAATGAGATGATTCTTAAACATGAATGTTGATGGAATTCATATGGGAGAGTATCATAGAATTATTAGAGATATGATTAATTTGTTATGTGTTGCATTCATGACTTAGTTTTTCATTGATGTCAACATACTAGTTATTCTATGAAGACTAATAGATCAACATACAGAGTTTGGCTTCACGCGGTTCAAGGAATGCAAATGAGCTTATGTGGACTTGGGATAATGTTCTACAAAAAAATTTTGATGCTACATTTAAGAGTGTGTGTGGTAATATGAAGACTTGACACACACTAGAATTGATATATCTAATGCAATTGGAATTGTGGCAAGATTTCAAGTGGATCCTAAAGAATCACAGTTTGAAACAATAAAAAGAATTTTCAAATATTTGAAGGGTACACCTAATTTTGGATTATGGTATGACATATAAAATGATTTTACTTAATGTACATACATTGATGCGGATTGGGTAGGAAGTGTAGATGATAGAAAGAACACTAGTAGTGGAGCATTTTTTCTTGGGAGGAAGATTGGTTTCTAGGCTAAGCAAGAAACAAGATTGTATTTTATAGAGTATGACTGAAGCAAAGTATGTGAGAATAGAAAACCATTGTAATTAGATTATATGGATGAAAAAAATGATGAAAAACATTGGGATTGATTTTAAAGATCTTGATATCATCCATTGTGATAATACAAGTACAATGATACGTCAAAGAATCTATTTTTTACATTAAAAAAAGAAGCACATATCTATTAAATATCACTTTTTGAGAGAGAAAGTTGCAAAGAAAGAGATCAGATTAGAGTTTGGTAGCACAAAGGAGTAGATACAAAACATAACAATAAAACCTTTGCTGAAGTACTTGAGATGTGTACTTTAGGTTATACCCCAACCTATGCTTGAGTGGTTGATGTAGAGATTGCATCAGTCCATTGGTAACATAGCATTATTTCTTCTACTTGGACTGGATGCTTGATTCTTCCTCTATGGGGGAGTATATGTATGTGAGATGAGTCATTAAGGACTCTTGGTAACTAGTATTTAAAAGTTTCTTTGGATTCTTCAGCTTATTGTAGATCTTATGAAGAGAATTGATATAATGATACCTTTGTCATTGATGTCAATGGGGGAGAGTAATACATGAAAACATCCTTTTATATTTATTGATATAAATGGGGGGAGAGTAACACATGAAATATCCTTATTGATGTCAATGGGGAAGAGGATGCAGAGGAGTGTATCCTTTGAGGGTGAGATGTTCTTGAATGAGGGATTAGATTGATGAAGAGGATTTTAAAAGATGCTGATGTATGGGGAAATCAATACCTTCCTTATGCATGTTGGTTACAATACATATGACATTTGTGGATAACATGAATGGGGGAGCCATTGTAGTAGAGACATTTTGTATTCATGGAACTTATATGTTTTTCATCTATGTTTCCATCAATTCCAAATGAGATGATTCTTAAACATGAATGTTGATGGAATTCATATGGGAGAGTATCATAGAATTATTAGAGATATGATTAAGTTGTTATGTGTTGCATTCATGACTTAGTTTTTCATTGATGTCAACATACTAGTTATTCTATGAAGACTAATAGATCAACATACAGAGTTTGGCTTTACGCGGTTCAAGGAATGCAAATGAGCTTATGTGGACTTGGGATAATGTTCTACAAAAAAATTTTGATGCTACATTTAAGAGTGTGTGTGGTAATATGAAGACTTGACAAATATATGATGGTTTTGGTAAAGACAATGTTTAGCTAGAGTTTATGGGTAGTGATTACTATTGTTTGGATTGTATCTCCTAACAAAGATAGAATCTAGTTAAGGAGACTTGGAAAGAGGTAAAAGATATGATGAATATGTTCTGGTTAATCACACACATCCAAATGATCATCAATCTAAGAGTTATGAAGACTGTGAGCCAATAGTTTGAGTGTAATTATGAAAATGATGTAATATTGTAATATAACGTGTAAATGTAGTATCTTAAGTTGGTCCTATATTATTATTGTAAATTGAGAAAGCCTCAAAACTGACTCAATAACTTATTATAGGATTTGGTATAAAGGAAGGATGATTTCTTTGGTTGTAATCATCCAGTGCAGATACTGTGTAATCAATGAGATATTGTATTGTACAAACTTACATATGAATATATTTTGGATCAGATAAGTGGTTGGTCCAATTGAGGCATAGTGAGCTTAAAAGGAACTATAGTTAGAAAAGAAGTTATTATTGGATAGTGTTGATGTACCATTGTATTATCCAGTGAGGATAGTTCTAAAGATATTTGGAGAGTGGGTCCATCCATCTTCCTAATCAACTCCTAATAGGGTTAGCACAACTCTTAATAGGATTAGAATCTCCTAATAGGAATTTAAAGTCTCCTAACATGAATTGATATGTATTGATATTTAATTGACTCCTAATAAGGCCCATCCTTTCACAAAGAATATTTTTTTTAGTACATCATTTTGTGGGTACCTTCGCATCGGGCTTTTCCCTCTGATCAAGGGTTTGCCTAGTTAACAAATATGGTGTTATTGTGTATGTTTATCTTTATGTGGTTGTTGCGTCTATTGTTTACATGTTTTAGAATTAATAAGGATAATGAGATTTATTCTACTTACATAAATGATTCACCCCCCCCCCCCCCCCCCCCTTCCCTCGTACTTATCTTTGTGGAATATACTTTCTAACATGAATCTCCTAACATGGATTCAAATTATCCTAACATGGACTCTATGTACTAATTGTATTTCATTGACTCCTAATAGGGCCTATCCTTTCACAAGGAGCTTTTATATTTGTACATCATCTTGTGGGCATCATTTCCATTGGATTATATCCTCTAATCAAGGGTTTCCCTATTTAACATATCTAATTTTATTGTGCATGGTTATATTTCTATGGTTATTGCATCTACTATTGACATCTTTCAAAAAATAAAGTCTAAAGTTTGATGGAATCAATTATGATAGCTGGAATGAAAAGATGAAGACACATCTGCTATGCATGGATCTAGAATTTTGGTTGGTTACAATGAAATAGAAGATTGTAACCAAAGAAGGTATGCTTGAATATTGTGAAGAAGCTTACAAAGATCTATTCATGCAAAATATGTTTTCTATAGAAGCACTACTAACAACTCTTCCTGAGATAGAAGATGGAGAGGTAAAATATTTAAGACTTGCAAATGAAATTTGAATTTCTTTAGAAAGAATATTTGAAGGTGATGTACATTCTAAGAAGACCAGATTGCAAAGTTGGTATGTATGTTTCAAGATGCTAAAATGCAAGAAGATGAATCTATAAGAGGTTATTTTTCTAGAATATTAGAGATTGTTTCTGGAATAAAATATTGTTGAGGAACCAAAATAGAAGATAAAATTGTGGAAAAACTTAAAAACTTTGACACCTTCTTATATTCAAAGGGCACAAATGATTGAACAAGTTATTCCTTGCACACCAAAATTTACAAAGGAAACTCTACTTGCAAGGTTGTCGGCATTTAAATCATGGATAAAATAGAATGAAGAACTTTCTAGAGTAGAAACAAATTTCAATGTACAGAAGGCTAGACCTCACAAGAAGTGTGAGTACAAGGGGAGATTATTCTAGTAGCATCTAAGCAAAAGAAGTTAAAGACTAGAAGATTGAAGGACTTGATTTGATTACGAAGAGAGAACCTAGAGATAACAAAATTATTGTTTGTTGGATATACAAAGAACTTGGTCATTATTCTTCTAAATGTCCTAAGAGAGAAAATAAGTATAAATGTAAGGAGGGTTACAAGTCAAGAATACCTAAGGATTTCTTCTATGTTAATGAGGATGGTGAACCTGATGTTAAGATGGTAAACTTTCTAGATGATAGTGATGATAAAGATGACAAAATAGGATTTGTTGTTATTAAATAAGAAAGCCCTAAAAAAGAAATGAAGGAGGAAGTAAAAGAAGAAAAAGCATTAATTTCACATATTGAGAAAATAAAGTATGATCGGATTATAGATAGTGGTTGTTCCTATCATATGACTAGTAATATGAACAAATTTGTGGAATTCAATAGTTATTATGGTGGAGTAGTTAGAGTTGGAAATAATACAACATATCACATAAAAGGAAAATGATCTATTACTCTTGATGGAAACTAACACTAATGATGTTCACTTTTTGGATAGTCTAAAACATAATCTTGTGAGTATTGGATGACTTGTTGACAAGGGATATCAGTTGCAATTTACAAAGAAAACTTACATTGTCAAGGATAAGAATGACACATTGATTAGTACTAATACAAGGAAAAGAGGTAATGTATTTTAGTTGAACCCTATTGAAATGACATGTTTAGTTTCTAAACTGGACAACAATTGGTTATGACATAAGATATTTTATCTCATCAACTTTGATAATATTGTGAAGGTTGGTACTACATTTGTTGTTAGAGACTTCCCAAGATTGTAAAACCCTCTAATATGATGTAAAAAGAATGTGTACTGGAAAAATAGAAAATTAATTCATTTCCAAGAAAAAAATTTACTACTTCAGCAAACTTGGAGATTGTGTATACAAATCTGAGTGGTCCTACAAAGACTAGAGTTTTATACGGTGAAAGGTATGTTATGATTCTTATTGATGATTTCATTAGAATGATGGGTTGCATTTATTAGATGTAAATCTAAAGCTTTTGAGAAATTCAAGATGTAATACCCCTCTTATCTTAACAAGTATTAAGTGGGGTTTAGAGGATAGTATAAGTACACTTGGATTGGATTGGGAGATAAGGTTACTTCTAGTACTCCTTAATTTCACAATATTACAAATGCATGCATAGGTAAAACTATAAGATAACATCTCACATTCTTAACACAAAATAATGGTACCTATCTACTCTAAAAACAACAATAAACTAGGTTCTTATGCTATAGTATTTTTATTCTTATCATACACACCATTTCTTTCTTATGATGTTAGATATTGCTTTGCATTAGACACTTGATCATGTTCTATATAATGTCTTTAGGAGATTGGGTGTATGGTTTAATTGTATCATGATTTATACGTTGTTCTAAATTCATTATTCATACTTCCAATACCTTTTTTATAATGTTCTGATTATTATTTGTTCTTAAGCTAACTTAGTTAACCCATGATGCCTTATATGTGTGTGTGTGTGTGTACTCTTTTTGGTGTGTCTTCTAGATGAGGGGAGGAAGTTGTAGTCACTTCTTTGGGATCTACACAATGTCTCACTCCTCCTTCCTTGTCTGTCACTTTTTGTATGTGTGTATATTTTGTATATTGTTTGTTGGTGATGTAGGTGTGCAGGTACTAGGCATCGACTCCACTTGGCTACACAGGTCTGAGTGTGCCTCAAAATCCTCAAACCAATTGTTGTTAAAAGTAGATACAACCATGATCCATATAGGCATCCTTATATCCTTAGAAATTTAATAGGAAGTCAATCACCTAGTCTGGGGATTATATTTTTATTATTTCTTTCTATGGTTTGATCAATGGATTCTAGTGTTTAGAATTGTGTTCATGATCTAGATATTTATGTTTTCATGTATATTATCTATGATATTTTTTTGTTATACTTATATAAGCATATATGGGTGCACACATATATACCTATATAAATATACATCATTACATGGCTAATCTATTTAAGTATTTGTGTATGTTATAAATTGTTATGAGTGGTTTATTTATGCACTTAGATATAAAGAGAAATATATTAGAACATTTTAAAAAGAAATGAAAAGGAATAAAATAAAGAAGCATAAGTATTTAGAAGAGGAGTTATAACATATATTCAAGAGAAAAAGATAATATTTATTACCCATGTGGAAGAATATGAGATCAAAACATAAATACAGTGACAAGCATAAAAAAATGGGTTATAAAGCACTAGAGAGGGTATTTACATCATTTTTGGACCATTTATTCATTATTGTTAGAATTCTTTAGAATAACTGAGGGGGTGGGGGGGGGGGGGGGGGGGGGGGGGGGGGGGCGGGTGGGTGAATCAGTTATTCAAGGTCCAAATGCCCTAATAATACTTTTTCACACTTTTAATAAATCCATACACTTTTCATCCATCCAAACTTAAATCAACCATATTAGTAAGCTACAGTAAATCAACATGTAGAGATAAAACATGCAAGATCAACACATGACACAATGATTTACGTGGAAACCCAATTTGGGGAAAACCACCAGTAACATGCTACTTGATTCTCACTCTTCTAAAGTGATGCCCTGTTAAAGGCTTACAACACACTGTTAAATGTGACCTTGTTAGAGGATTTCACCAAACTGTTAGGAATGGGCTTGGTTAAAGGACTTTAGAACATTCACTTGGAATGTTACCCTGTTAAAGGATTTATCTCATGGCTATCAAACCAACCTAAGTCCATAGGATTTAAACTAACTGTTACAATTGCTAGAAAGTAACGATAATGGCCTTTTGATCTGATATAACTTACAACATACTTTGCAGATTTTAGATCACACTTTTAGTTCAATCCTTATGCTTGGCTTCAATCACTTCAGCTCTGATTGCTTGTCTTTTTATCAAGCTTTGTCTCCTTGAGTCTTCTTACTCATCATGCCAATGCATCCATATCTGGGGTCTTCTTATTGAAATAGAGTAACTATGCTCTCTTTCCTCCTTACCACCTCCTTCAGCATTTTATGCTTTCATGCTTGACCACCTCTCTCTCTCACTTCTTCATGAACTTATGACTCCTTAAGTAGAAATCTAATTTTTCCTTTGCCGCTCAATTCTCCTTCACCAATTTTAGGGTTTCAAAATGGATTAGGTAGGATACAATGTATCTACCTCATATCTTGTTCTCATCTAGAAACTTCGTCATTTGTATCCTTAAAAATGTTTTACATGGTGTTTTGTGCCACCAACTCATCATTCTTATCTTCCATTTAATTGACAAACTTCTAGATAACAACCTTGTCAGCTTAGATTTGGCAAATCTTCGATTTTCAAAATAGTGTAGCAACTCAGCATTATTTTTTTACTGGTGTGCGACATCTCTGTGTTACTTGGCATTATTGGTTTTACTAGTGCTCGGCATCTCTATGTTACTCAGCACCTATATCTGCTCGGCACTTGTATCACTCGAAACTTGAAGTTTACTCGGTACTTGATATCACTCGGCACTTGAAGTTTACTCGACACTTGATATCACTCAGAACTTGATATCACTCGGCACTTGAAGTTTACTCGGCACTTGATATAACTCGGCATTTGAAGTTTACTCGGCACTTGATATTGATCTTGCTCAGCTTCAACTAGGAATCTTCTCGGCACCTACTAGCTTGCTCAGCTCCCTCTCTCTAATGAACTTTAATTATGCTTTATAGATTTCCTAGCTAAAAACCTTACATCTTTGATATGTTTTAGTGTGCCCATTCTCTATGTCTTATAGTATTTCATCAACACACTTTTCATCAATGGCTTAGCTGATCCTTGTACTTCATTACAACATCATAACTTCAACCTTTCTCTTGGTGTACTAGTTACATCTTATTGATTGCCTCCTCCTTTTCAATCAATTAACTGATAGTATTTGGATCACTAAAGCAATTGTCATTCCTGCAAATAGCAAGTTTGACATCAATGACAAAACAATGATTGAGAACATTCTTTACCAATTCCATATATCATTCCAACAACTTTCCTCATGATCTTTTCAATCATTTCCAACAATTATACACCTCAAAATAGCCTTAATTTACCCCTAATATGCCTAAACAACTTGTAAAATGATAGTTAATTACATAAACTAAGGCAATTTTGGATTTTAGAATTATTTTTATTTAAAAGGGTAGGATATTTTCCCCTAAAGGGGTATGAAAGCTATTCAAGAACATAATTATGTTGTGTAAAATGTAAATTTGAAGGGGGGTGAAGGTTGAGAGGTAGAAGAGAGATTGGTTGCACCTTTTATGAATATTTTTATGGAGAATAATTAATGATATGTGAGGCAGAGTGTATGAATATAATTCTATAAGGAATTGTAAGTTTATTTCCTTTTGGAGAGAGTTATATGTGAGAGTTTAAAGGGATGTGAGAGAGATTTATTTTTGTGGAATTGATTCTTTTTTAACCTTGGAGGTTTGTGAAATTGGAGTGGATTTGAATGTGCATTTGAAGTGGATTTATTTTACACTATTTGTCTCCTTGCTCATGCTTCCGCTATTCTTTGTAAGACTTGAGGTATGGATTGAACTTATTGATTGCATTATTTATCTTATAAAATAATATCTATTTATATGTTCTCATGATATATTATATTTGTGTATATGATTCCTATAGTTATTTGAAGGTTTTGAGTTCCCTTTTATGACAATAGGTATCTATTTTCCTATGGTATTTAGCTATTAGTTTTTGGAGATATTTTATCTCTTTTTAGAGGGTTGTTGTTAACTAGAGGAAAGGAATAATGTATTATGATATCTTCCATGTGTTTTAATCTATGTTTTTTTTACATACTACATATTTTTTATTATAAGTTTTGGGATTATATGTGCTTGATTTAGGGGATTTTAACCAGTTGACCTCTTATTTGCATTTTCATGCTCCCAATTGTTGTTTAAGACATTAGAGGCATGATAAATTGTAATGTGGTGTATAATATTAATGATTGTAAAAATATTTAATGTACAATATTGATGATTGTAAAGACATTTGCTTATAGTCTTTGTGCCTTATGATATTTTTATGTATTGTGATGCTTGATGAGAAACATTTATGACCCATTTAATTCCATATTTTAATCCATTTCATGCACTTCCATACTCGCTTCCCTATTCCATTTCCATCCCATTTTGTCCCATTTTACTATTTTACATTGCATATGGTTTAATATATATATAAGTAGTATTTATTATATTTTTGAGATTAAAATATGGAAAAATTAATTATTGATTGCCTGTTACTAATATTTATTATTAGAACATGTTGACTAATGGGTGCATATGTTCTTGTCACCTATTTCATAGATTCTTCCTATTGCATTTTGGATAAGAATTGATAATGAATATTTTTCCATCATTCATTCTCCTCTTTACCACTCATTTAACTATGCCACCTCACAATAATTGAGTTTACAATAATAATATCTTATATTTAATAGTTGGAAGATACAATTTCATGAAGGAGACTTATTGCCCAATTGTTGGAGGATGCATTTATTGGGGATATGGTGCAATATGGAACCCATTTTAAATGTACCATTGAATTGTGTGGAAAGGAATAGCCTATACCATTTCTTGGTTTGGATATCATTGTAATAGAATGATTTGTAACTAGATACATCAAGATGATATGGGTTACGTGACTCTCTCTCCACCAACTATTTTATTTGTTGTTGTAAACATTTGTATCTTCTAAACAATATTCTCAAGAACACCAAGAATAACATAATATATTAATGATTGAATCTTCACATGTATTATTTGTATGGCGATTAAAAACTCCATCTGGAGATGCAATAAAAATCAAACGCATGATGCAACCTTTTACATTGGACAAAATCATGATCAACCACCTCAAATCTATGATAAAGGCTATCTTATGTGGAGGTGACAACATCCATCATTTCCTATATCTTATTTTCTGTTGTAACTATCCATAACCTATATATTAGGTTGTACGTAGATATTATTTTATTCAATTACATATTGTTATAAGATGTGTCTATATAAGTAGCAAGAGACATAAGTATTAGCTATTCATTTTTTTATGTAGAAGAGACTGCTATACATAGATCTAGACTATATTATTCTGTAATAAATAAAAGCAACACTCTCTCGTGGTCGTAGTAGTGTAGAACTCATCTATGCTCTACTCATCATGCAAACCAAGGAGTGAGGGCCCACTCTTTGGTAAAGCACAATGGTAATTTTATTTAGTGTAGTTCTTTTATGTAGTATTTAAGAGTTTTATTTTGTACTCATACATTGTAAATTATATGTTCATGTTTTTATCTCATTTCTAGATTAGTTGATTTAAATTTCAAATTAGTTAATACTTATATCATTGTTGCTATTATCTTATTAAAGATTGATGGTTTTGAGTTTATTTTATTTCTGATGTTTTTGTCACCCATATTTATTTAGTTTTCCATAGGTTTACTTTTACCTATTGTAGCTGCATTCATAATACCTCATCTTGCATCCAACATCTCTTGATGATATATTGCCCAGATACCTTTCACAAGATTATGCTTCTGGATTGACACGTATAGATCAAGTTGAAATTCATCATAAATTGTTAATTATTTCTTAATTATTTTTCCTGGTTTTGGCCTAGCAATGCTTATATGATGAGTGAGAGTCTTGTTTAGACTAGGGGTATGGGACCCTAGGAATATTGTTCCCTAAACTCTTATATGATTTTGGTTTTGGATTTGAGAGTAGGATAGATTTCCTCGGTGAGTGGCTCAACATACGTGTTCAGAGGATCTTATGTGTTAGAAACCAGAGGAATGTGTAGGCTAGCTCTTCATGTGAGTTTTTGTAATCAAGTGGAAACATTGATAAAATTAATGGGTTATGTGGGTTTGGTGATTCATGTTAATTAAGATAATAAGGTTGTGTTGTTAAAGTACTCAGAGATAATATGTTTTATGCAGTAGGATAGTCTTTGACTCATGGGAATGGTCCCAACACTACATGACCATACATATCTTGTTGGAGTACTCAGGGAGAATGTATTATGTGTGACAAGATGGTCTTTAGTCAAGGGAAGGATTCCAAAACTATAGGAATGTAAAATGACACTCACCTAGATGTAGTTGAACCCATCACTCCACTTTTGCCTCTAGCTATCCATTTTGCCTTGTGATTTCATTTGGGACATTATTCTTTGTATGGCTTTATATTACCTTTGTACTTTTATTTTGTAGTATAAGCCTTAGATTACCTTAGAATATATGTGGATCATGGTCTTATCTCCTAGCTCATGGAAGTGGACAATTTATGGCTCCACATGGTTGGGTGGTAAATATTTTTGAGGTATTCTTCGAGTTTTCATGGATGACTCGTATGGATCCTTCTTGAGAAATTGTTAAAGATTAATTCTTGAAGTCTATGTGTTTCATCTCTTTGGAAAAAAACTATATGATATTGTAATGTAAACTCTTAAAGAAAGTAAAATATCATATGTATGTGTATCATGAATTGAAAAGCTATGTGAAAGGGTAAAGGGTATCTCTAAGAGAAATAAAGGGAAATGTGATCATATTGTATTATTTCAAAAGATGAAAGAAGTTATTATGATGCCATGACATTGCATATTTCCTTGTATCTAGATGAATGTATAATGAACCACATACTCTTCATAATGTTAACAAATGAACAATCTAAGTAATCAGTCTATAAAAGATGATTAAGTTTACATGTATGGTTGATGGTTTAAATCTATTTCATGTATCTTTATTGCACATTTAGTAGGTACATTTGATTATATGTATTAGGATATTAGTTCATGATTTGTAAATGGATATTAGGATGGATAATGTATCAAATCATAAGTAGACATAATACTAATAGATGGATCAACTTACATAGTAAGGATGAAATGCTCTAATGGAAATTAAGTAATATTGTTTAAGGGAACTTGGTACAACTTTTACATCAATGATTAAGTGAAGTTATCAAGAAAAAATTATTCAAAAAATAATTATTCACCGAGCATAGTAATGTTTAGACTTATCCTTTCAGGTTCCCTAGCAGGGCATTACACAAGATATCTAAGAGCAAAGTGGAAAATGAATCTTGTTTGAAGATTAAATACTTGATATATGATAGAGGTGGAGAATTCATTTCAAATGAGTTTAACAATTTTTGCGAGGATAATGTTAGAAAGAGACAATTTTTAGCCCCTAAGACTCTGCAACATAATGGGATAGTAGAAAGAAGGAACATATCAATGACTGAAGAAACTAAAGCAATGATGTTTGAAAATAATGTATCACATATCTTTTAGAGAGAAGCACTAAACACTACATAATACAGTATGAACATAGTGTATATTAGACAAGGAAATGGTAAGATACCTCTTGAACTTTGGTTTGGACATAAGCCTACTGTGAAATACTTTAGAATATTTGGAAGTAAATGCTACATTAAGAGAGATGGCAACATTAGAAAATTTGATGCTATAAGTGATGAAGGAATGTTTCTTGGATATTCATTAAAAAGCAAAGCATATCGATTTTTCAATCAAAGATCAAAGGTTATTGTTGAAAGTACTATGTGAGATGAGAGATTCAAAATTCAAAAATGATACTTGATTATGATTCTAATGGAATGACTAATAAGAGAGCTAACAATAAACATGTTGAGAAGGAATTATTTTATGAAACTGACACTGATTTGGAGACTAAAATACAAAGAGAAGAACCAAGACCTAAACCTAGTACAAAAATCAGAGTTGAAGTGAGACCTAACAAAAACATGGCAAAGAATCATCCTATTGAACAAATCCTTGGAAGTAATGACAAAGGATTTAAGACAAGAAACATGGTACATGAAGAACTGTGTTTAATTTCTCAAGTTGAACCTATAAATGATATTGAAGCTTGTAAAGATGATTATTGGATTAAAGCAATGAAAGAGGAATTAGAACATATTTAAAAGAACAAGACTTGGGAATTAGTTTCTACACCTAAAGAAAATGATGTTATCGGAACTAAATGTGTATTTAGAAACAAGATGAATGGACAAGGTGAAGTTGTGAGAAACAAATCAAGATTGGTTTGTGAAGGACACCGCAACAAGAAGGAATTGATTTTGAAGAAACTTCCGCACATGTTGCTAGATTAGAAGAAATGAGAATGTTCTTGGTGTATGCAACTAACAAGAACTTTAAAGTTTATCAAATGGATGTCAAGTCAGTCTTTTGAATGAAGAACTTGAAGAGGAGGTATATGTTGAACAACCAGATGATTTTCCTCTAATAGATGAGAATGATATGGTTTGCAAATTAAAGAAAGCATTGTATGGATTGAAACAAGCCCCAAAGAACTAGGTATGCAAGATTGTATAGACATGACAAATTTAGGATTTACAAAAGGTAATGTTGATAGTAATTTGTGCCTGAGAAAGAATGATGATGGATTGCTGATTATTGTAGTATTTGTGGCTGACATTATTTTTGGAGGTAATTATGAAGCTAGAAAGACATTTTCAAAATAAATGAAGAAAGAATTTAAGATGAGTATGAATGGAGAGATGAAGTACTTATTGGAATTGTAGATTGTATGTAGTGAAAATGGCATTTTCATACCACAAGCTAAGTATCTTAGGTATTTGTTGAAAATATTTAGATTGGAAAGTTGTAAATCTATCGTAACACCTATGATAACTGGATGCAGTTTATCTAGAAAAGATGAATCCCCTAGTGTTGAATAGAAGTATAGATCAATGATTTGTGGACTACAATATTTCACACATACCATACCTGATATAGAAAATGCACTTGAAATTGTGGTGAGATTTTAGGTAGATCTTGAAGAGACACACTATGCAATAGTAAAAATATTTTTTAGATATTTGACAAGAACACATGATCATGTTATATGGTATGACATATTCACATTATTTCACTTTATGTGCATACATTGATGTTGATTGAGTAGGAAGTGTAGATGTACCAATGATGGAGTATTCTTCTTGAGAGGAAGATTGCTTTCTTGGTTGAGCAAGAAACATGATTGCATTTCACAAAGTACAATAGAAAAAAAATACATTGCAACAACACATAATTGTAATCAAATCATTTGGATGAAGCAAATGGTGAAAGACATTAGAATTGAGTATACATAGCCTATTATCATACATTGTGATAATACAAGTACAATGAGTGTGTCAAAGATTCTATTTTTACATTCAAAGATAAAACACATTTCAATTAAGTATTACTTTTTGAGAGAAAAGGTAGTAGAGAAAGAGATTAGATTGGAGTATGTTAGCACAAATGAGCAGATAGTAGGTATATTCAAAAAACCTTTGGCTAAGGACACATTTGAGTACTTGAGAGGTATGCTTGGGGTTATGCCCCAACCTACTTTAGAGTAGATGATGTAGCGATTGCATTAGTCCAACTGGTACCAAAGCACTATTTCTTTATCTGGATTAGATGCTTGATGTTTCTCCTATGGAGAGTATCTATGTTTTGAGATGAGTCATTAAGGACTCTTAGTACTAGTATTTAATAGTGTCTTTGGACACTTGAGCTTGAATAGATTATTTTAGAAATAACTGAACTTCAAGAATTAACATAATGATATATTTGTCATTGATCTTAGTGGGAGAGAGATGTGCACATGAAAAACATCCTTTTTGGGAGAGTGTTATACATGAAAAACAATGATTGATATGGAGAAGATGATTTGGGAGAGAATAAGAAAAGTATTGTGTATGGGGGAGATTAACACCTTCCTTATGCATGTCAGTTACTTGACGTGAGTATAATAGGTTGTAAAGGATGCAATATTGTAATATCTAAGACTGAGATGTATGTCTATATTCATGAACAACATGAATTGGGGACTAAAGGAAGATGAGGAAGAAATGTATTTTGTATTCACCATACTTTAGATTTTTTTCATCTATGTTGCCATCAATGACAAAGGGGGAGATTGTTAGCATGAATTTTGATGGTATTCCTATGGGGGAGTATGTTAGCAATGCTAGAGACATAATTCAAAGCTTAGGTGTTGCATTCATGACAATGTTTGTCATTGATGTCAACATACTTGTTATTTTGTGAAGACTAGTAGAGTTACAAAAGAAGAATTGTTCAATGTGGTTCAAGGATTGAATATCAACTTCACATGTGAGGATATGTTCATCAGTATGTCTTGATGCTACATTTATAAGTGCATCCAGAAATATGAATAATGGTTTGAGTTATGAAAGATTTACTAAAGTCAACTTTCAAACAACATTTCTAGAAAGTGGGTGCTGATGTTTTGATTCTATCTCCTCATAGGGATGGAATTGGATTAAGAGGACTTAGGTAGAGGTGGAAGACATGACAATGATGCCTTGGTTAAGAAGGTATAATCAAATGGTCAACATATGGAAAATTATGAAGACTGTGAGCTGATAGTTTGTTGATAATTTTGAAAAAGAGTACGATCATAAAGAAATGTGTATCATAATATTTAAGAATACCCTATATTATTATTGTAAATTGGGAAAGCCTCAAGGATGACTCAATACTATTGGAATACTTTTAGAATGGGGGAGTTGGGGGGTGAATTAGTTATCCAAGGTCCAAATATAGAAATATAACTTTTCACAATTTAGTGAACCCATAAGACATTATTCATCATGCATGCATCCATAAGATTATGCAATCACTTAAAACTTGTAGGTTACTGTCAAATCAACTTGCAAAAATGTAAACATGAAACATAACAGATTCATCAACACACTTGACAAAATGATTTACGTTGAAACCCAATTTGGGAAATATCACTAGTAACATGCTACTCATTTTTTAGTAGCTTGGATCGGGTTGGTTAGAAGAAGCGGGAGCAAATGGCTGAGGAGATTCACAAAGGCTATGAAGTGGCAGAAATGATGTAGGAGCTCGAGAGAAAGATAGGGGAATAACTTTGACTTTTCTTTTCATGTCTTTCGATCTGTTAGTCTGCTATAGTTTTTTGGTTAGTTGGCTTTTTGTCTGTCTTTTGAACTAGCGCTTTGGTTGGCTTTTGTACTCTGGCTGGGCTTTAATTGCTTATTATCAACCTTTTGAAATGTTTTAACTTTTGGGTTTTAGGATCTCTATAAAACCTATTTTTCTTATAAAAAATATGCTACTATGTTTTCACTCTTCTGAAGTGATGTCTTGTGAAAGGCCAACCCTATTAAAGGTTATACTACACACTATTAAATGTGAGCCTGTTAAAGGATTTCAATAACCTTGTTAGGAGTGAGCCCTGTTAGAGGACTTTAGACCATTCACTTGGAATGTCACTTAGTTAAGGGATTTACAAATGTTTGTTAGGTCAACCTTAATCAAAAGGATTTACCCTAGACTGATACAATTGTTAGAGAGTTATAGTAAGGCTTGATCTAATACAACTTACAACTTCATTTACAGATTATAGATCACTATTCAGTCCTCAATTCTACTTGGCCTTCATACTTTGCAGCTCTAATAGCTTGTTCACCCTTCAAGCATTCATCTCCTTAAGCCTTCTTGCTTAACATGCCAATGCAATCTTTCCTCTTAGGTTACCTAATGAAGCAAAACCCTTTCTCGCACTTAAAACCATTTGCTTCTGACCAACCATTCCTATAAATAAGAAATTAAGACATTTTGTCGCTCATTCTCCATCGTCCAATTTAGGGTTAGGATGGATTAGGTAGGATACAATGTATCTATCCCACATTCTATATCTCTTCTAGAAATTTCTCCCATAATCCTATTTGAATTTTCCTCAAACTAGTTTACCTTGAAGTCTGTGCCACTAGCTCATCATTCTTATCTTCCACCTGGTTCACATCATCCAAGAAAACAAACTTGTCATCTCATATTCATCAAATTCATGATCTTTTAAATAATGCAGCAGCTCAACATTATCTTGCTTCTTATGCTTGACACATACTGCGTTGCTCGACATCCACTATGAAATCACTCGGTATGAACTTAAGTTTTTTGGTGCTCGACATCAACTAAACTTTACTCAACATCCACTGTTCTGCTTGGCATACACTAAAATGAATTTTTACTCAGCTCCAATTGATTTTCTGCTCAGCTTGCACTGACTTTGCTTGGCACCTACGATTCACTCGGTCAAGCTTGGTAGACAAACTTTGTGTAACTTGTTCTTCTAAACTTTCTTAGTGTAACCAACCTTTGTAACCTTAAGTAGATTATCAATACATCATGTCATCACTATCTTAACTGATTCTTGTACATCAGGTCAGTGCAAGAAGTTGGGTCTCACTTTTGGCCAAAAAGCGAAGTGTTTTTCCTATTTTTGAAATATTTTGTCAATTGATGCCAAAATTTGAGCCATTTAGAGATTACATATAAAAAAGCTTCAGAAATAAAAATTGTAGTGCCTGGAATCTTTTTTTTGAATATGTAATTTATTTGTATACCCATATGATAGATTATTTTTTTGGTATGGATCTTTAAAAATCACTTTTTCAAAATGCCTATTTCAGGACCATACCACGCTCGTGTACGAACACCATAATTTGACACAAATGAATGAATTTTTGCGAATCCTTTTAAATAGAGTTACCTGACACACCAAAGATTGATGAGAATATTTTTCTTGAATTTTTTAATGAATATTTATTATTATTATTAATTTTTAATTGGCTATAAAAGAAATTTTTTAAACCTCTCGTGTACGGACACCATAATTTGATCAAAATTTCACCTTTTTCAATTTTAAAAAAAAAAACTTCAAAAGAATTGAATGTAGATTGATGACATATAAATTAATTTAAGAAAAAATATATAATTAAAAAGTTATTAAAGTTTTAGTGAACATTGCTATTTTACATTTAGGTACCACCTTTGATTAAAAAAAAAAAAAAAAAATAGTAAATAAAATCATAACTCTATAAAATTTATATTTATGAAATTAGGATAGTGAGAGCTGTAATGAGTTTTTTTTTCGTAAAAAAATTTGATCGGGAAGACCCTCTAAAAATTATGGCAAGGCATGAATTTGTCAGTTTAATGCCTTAGCCAAATCTTGAGAGGCCAAGGCATAGGCTTGGTCTCACCAAGCCTGTCCCAAACCAAAATCCGAGGTAGGAAAAAAAAATCCCACCTCATGTTGTAAGAAATGGGCACCCGTTATTTGAATTTCAAAAAACGGGTACCCGTTTTGAAAAGCTAAAAACGGCATGTAAAATCCACCGAAAACTTAAAAATTTGTATTTTTAAGAAACGGGTACTTGTTTTTTACTTTTAAAAAATGGATACCCGATTTTTAAAAAATGGGTACCCATTTTTTGAAAATAAAAAACGGGTACCCGATTTTTAAAAATAACGGGTGCCCGTTTTTTAAATTTAGGGTCGGGCACCCGAGCCAAAAATGGGTGCTCGTTTTTTAAAATCAGGTGCCTGTTTCTAAGAGGTCTCATTTCATGGATTTGACTTCCGCAGAATTGCGACCCAACTTTGTGCATTCACCCCATCATTACATAAGCATAACTCGACCTTTCCTCTAGGTGTTATCGTTACATCTTTTGATCAAATCCTCTTCATCAATCATCTAAGTGATAGTACTTAAGTCTTATAAGTAGTTGTCTTACCATCAAATAGCAGGTTTGACATCTATGACAAAATAATGATTGAAGCATATTTTTCATACTTGTATGTCCTCAACAATCTCCCTTTTTGATTAGCTTCTTCAATTCATTCTCAACAAATACTTATTATTTAGGACTTGGTATAAAGGAAAGATCATTGCCTTGTGGTTGTTCTTGATCAGTGAGATCATATGTGGTCATATGCATTATGATGTTTGGTTGAGCAAAGTTGAATGCAAATATATTTTGATCAGAGTAGAGACTGACGAGGATTGATGTACTATGAGCTTCAAAGGAACTGTCTTCACAAAGGAGTTGTTGTTTACTAAGTTCAAAGATCTTGGATATGCTTATTCAAGAGATTGTCTAGAGAAGAATTTTTGAGGCTATTTGGATAGTGAGTTCAGTTTCCCTCATTTTAACTACTAACAAGGTTGGCAAAACTCCTAACATGGTTGGAATATCCTAACAAGGATTCAAAGTCTCCAAACATGGACTCCATGTATTGATTGTATTTCATTAACTCCTAATAGGGTCTATCCTTTCACAAGGAACTTTTATATTAGTACATAATCTTGTGGGTATCATTCCCACTAGGATTTTCCCTAGTTAACATATCTGGTGTTATTGTGCATGGTTATCTTTCTATGGTTGTTGCATCTATTATTTACATGTTTCAAAATTAACAAAGATATTGAGAGTTTTTTTAATCACATAATTGGTTATTTAAATAAAAAATTCATAGTCCATATGAAAATGTGAACATTTCAAATATGTCCTCAAATATAAAGAGCTTAAAAAATATAAATACATATAAAGTTTGCCCATTTAATAAATGAGTCTTAAAAGTAAAATATAAATGGAGATCATTTCCACACCCAATAAATAAATGCAAACTCACACCTAGTATTTATATTAGTACATCAATGCAAACTCAAACCCAATATTTATATTAAGATCTAACTCACACCGAGTAGATAAATGCAAACTCACACCCAATATTTATATAAGATCTAACTCACACCCAGTAAATAAATGCGAACTCACACCCAATATTTATATTAGTACATCATCTCGTGGGCATCATTCCCACTAGGGTTTTTCCTATAATCAAGGGTTTCCCTAGTTAACATATCTGGTGTCATTTTGCATGGTTATCTTTCTATGGTTGTTGCATCTTTTGTTTACATGTTTCAGAATTCACAAAGATATTGAGAATTTTTTTAATCACATAATTGATCCACCCCCACCTCCTCTCCTAGTTATCTTGGTGGACTTTACTTTCTAACATATCATTCTCTCTAAAGAAAAATGACATGGCCACAACATCTGCCTCTCAAAAGTAATATTGAAGTATCATCTTTTGCATTCTTGTTAATAACCACCAAAATTGAATTTGCATTATCTTGTATGTTTTCAAGTAGATTGACAATGTCATGAGTTGTATGTTGTCAATATCCAACTAACTTAGATTTGTAATGTTCTCTAGTTTTTTTACAAGCTCTACGGTTTCTAAATGTTTTAATCTAAATTTAGGAATCACCTCACGATCAATGTTTCAACTTTTTTCTTCCTAAAGTTTAAATTATGTTTCATTTTTTGTACTAGTTGGCAACTTCTAGATATAACCCACAATACCCTTATTTATTGATTCTAATGATGCATCTTCCATAAAACATCTTGGGGTTGCTATGATAAAAGCCATTAAAGTTAAAGTTAAAGTACTTGTTCTTCCATTTTTCATAGACAAGGACCATTTAAATAATAGTTGAAGTGGCTTTGAGAAGGATCCATTTATTCATGATCCTTTCATCCCATTTGGTAAATATTATAGGGTTTTGGCTCAATTTTATAGTTTTGTCATCAAATTTTTGCATGTCCCCACTTCACTTTGTTTTCAAACCTTTCCACTCTACATTATTTTTATAGAAATAGTGATTATTCCCCTCTATCTCCAAATATACCATTTATCATTGTTAGACCTATGATCCAATCACCTTCTCATAACACACTCCCTACTTTTGGCTAATCTAAAAAATGTGCTTAAGTAGATCATTTGGGAACACAAGCATCAATTTGAAATAATTGGCAAGCGACATCAGATAATAAGTTTACAAATGAACAATAAAGAAGTAGATGGTCCACACTTTATTCAACAGATTTATAAAGAGTACATTTCAAAGGGCATTTATACTGGTCACTTTCAACTTATCGCCAATTAATATCCTCATGTGGAAAACAATCCACAACAAAAGCTCCCTCCTTGGGTAGGCCTAGAGAACTCCAATCAAGTTTAGCTTGACAACCAACATTTTATCTAATAAGTATCTTTATTTTATATCACAAGTTATGATTTATGTACATGTGATAGTTAGTCAATTTCAAAGTGCACGAGGTTTTGTAAGTTCTAAGGTTGAGTACTAACATGTTATAGAAGTGTTGACACAAGGGCTACTCCTTTAGTGGAGTTCTAATTGTTTTTTCAAACTTCATTTGCAAAGTAATATAATAGAGTTTGCTTTTGGTGGCATTTTTAAAATTCAAAATAAATTCCCCACACATACTATGCTATGTTTATTTTGATTATGTCATCTATTTTCTTATTTATATTATTTTAAATTTCATCAAAATTTTCATTAGTTTTAGAAACACAAGATTTTGTTCTTTTAAGATGCTCATAGTTTGTGTAAACACTATATAATCAACAAATTAGACTAGCTAATACATAGTTTGCAATTATTTTCATTATAAACAATCTTGACATACTTTCATTAAGTATATGAATCAATCCACATGCTTTATGTAGGCTAATTAAATAAATATAACCATCATTACATAAATCAATCTAGGCATATTACTCTTAATTTTAGAATTAGATAAATCATAAATCATAAATGTTAATTTAGGAAAGTAATTGTGATGAAAAAATGCATTTAGTTCTAGAACAACAAAGAACATCGATAAATAACTACAATGGCAAATTGATAATCCATCAACTCTAATGTGGATCATTTTGAGATTAATCAATTTCTGCATGCATATACATGATTTATGGATTGTCAATCTTATTTCATATAATGTATCCTCTTGCCTTTTGATTCATCATACTATGTGCCTTTCTCTTATCGTTAAGGATCCACAATATTGAAAAATACCTTGGGAAGGTTGAAACATTAGGATCAACTTCTCTGAGGTCGTCGATTAAAAGGTTTAGCTATATGGTTGTAAAAATGGCCAAAGATAAGAGATTTTAGACATATATGCGTTATATTGATATGAAAATATTGATCTAGATTTTTGTAATACTCCCAAATTGATATAGTGTTTAAATGAATGATTCTTGAAGTGCTAAATGATAATAAATGAATGCCATTAAATACTCTTTGATACAAGGATGGATAAAAGAAGAAGTGCAAAATATGTACATTGGTTCATGGTGGGAAAGAAATGAGTGAGTGAGAGGTGGTCAAATTGAGAGTTAATTATGCACTTGTGGGATTAATCTTATACTCACATGATTCACCTTGGACAATGAAACAATAATTCTAATGTGGGGCCTAAATGTCCTCATACATTAATATTAAGAAATGAGAAGTGCCATCAAAGCAAAATGCATGAGAATGTGTGTAAAAATGGATAAGATATGGTCAAATATGTGTTATAAAAGAATGAGTCTTATTTTACATAAAATGAGAATACATATTGATTTTTCAATTATATTAAGCCATTATCTCAAATGTACTTATAATTAAAGAAGACAAATAGTAAATTGTAATTTTTTTTTTCAATATGTTTTTAATAGATAATTTACATCTATTAAGTAACAATATGGAAGCATGAGCTATGGGTTGCATCTCTTCCACTAAGAAACAAAAATTAAAATATAATAGGAGCTCATCTATTTCAATTTGATTATTTAAATAAAAAAATTCATAATCCTTATGAAAATTGAATATTTCAAATATATCCTCAAATATAAAGAGCTTAAAAAATATAAATACATACAAAGTTTGCCCATTTAATAAATGAAGTCTTAAAAGTAAAATATAAATGGAGATAAAAAAGAGAGGAAAATATAAGAAAATGTAAGAAAGTTGAAAAAAAGGGAAGTAGAAAATTTGAAATAAAAGAGGGAAAAAGTTACAAATAAGGATCTCACGTGAAAATGAGAGCATGAAATTTCCGGCGCAGTTGGAGGAGAATGTAGGTAGAACGGGTCGCCGTCAGATGAAGGAAGACAAAATCATGGACTCACGCGGCGTCCAGGCTGTCCCACAAAAAACATCTCGGTTTTTCGCTCCACGCGTGTCGGTCCAGCCAAGCCGAAATATTCTGTTTCTTTGCGCGGGCCGGTCCCGCACAGGCAGACTTCTCTCATGTTTTTCGACGCGTGCCGGTCCCGCCTGACGAGGGCATGCTCATGTGTGTGCTGTGAGCGTCTGAAAATAGATACTTTATTGTTCCATCTCTGTTCGGTAATTTGGGAATCTGTGGTTAAAAATCTCCATTCAAACCGCGGTTAAGATGCTTTCCAGGGACGCAGAGTAGAGCAAAAATGTTTGGTCTGAGGTTTAAAACATTTTTAATCCTGTCATTCTCGCTGGATTGGAGGAAAAACGGAGCTGATTCGGTGGAGAGTTGTTGAGATTGCCCGTAAGTTAGAACGGTTTGATTTGTTCTTCGTTATTATCATATTCCCAGTAGGCGTTGGATTGACTCCGCATGCCAGTGTAATCCTGGCAGGCAAATCGCAAGGCATTTCGTAAGGAGTAGTGTTATGCCGCGTTATGTTGGGTGGGAGTTGCTCAGAAGCAATGTTTGCATCTGGATGAGGAGGATGATGCCTTCTTCAACTTCTTAACATCCCCCTAGCTCGATCTGTGATCTGCTGCAGAGGTAGGCTCTCATCAGTGAGTTTGCATTTAAAAACTGGGTGTGAGTTAGATCTTGGATTAGAGTAGCAGTAGGAATGTCTAATTTGAATCCAAACCTGTCTCGGAGCGCAACGAGAACATCGTTTAAGGGGCAGAGTAACAGAGCGAGCAATGTGACATTTGCTCGACGGACTTCGAGCGGGCGGTATGTGAGCCTGTCTCGAGATGACATGGACGGAATGACAGACGATCTGAGCGGGGAGTACCTGCAATACACGGTGCAGATTCCTCCAACACCGGATAACCAGCCGATGGTGGATGCTTCGGTGGCCGTGAAGGCCGAGGAACAGTACGTATCGAATTCTCTCTTCACAGGGGGTTTCAACAGTGTGACGAGGGCTCATCTGATGGACAAGGTGATTGATTCGGAGTCCAGTCACCCGCAGATGGCAGGGGCGAGGGGATCTGCTTGCGCGGTTGAGGGTTGCGATGGGAAGGTGATGCGTGACGAGAGAGGGGAGGACATCCTTCCCTGTGAATGTAGTTTCAAGATTTGCCGCGAGTGCTACTTTGATTACCAGAAGGATGGAGGGGTTTGTCCGGGCTGTAAGGAGCCTTACAAAGCAGGAGATTTGGAGGAGCAGAACGAGGCGTTTGGCAATGCTGCCCTGCCGCTGGCGCCCCCCGGTAAGTTGGATCGCAGGATGTCTGTCATGAGGTCGGGGAAGTCGTTGCTGATGAGGAGCCAAACTGGAGATTTCGATCACAATCGATGGCTTTTCGAAACGAAAGGCACGTACGGCTACGGTAATGCTTTTTGGCCTCAAGAAGGGGCTATGAATGATGTCGCTGGCGATGGGATGTCTGGAAACATCACCGACTTATCTGACAAGCCTTGGAGACCTCTCACGCGCAAGCTTAAAATTCCTGCTGGCATTCTTAGCCCTTACAGGTTTCATTTCGTACTTGAGCGCTCCTACTGTAATTGATTTCTTGGTAAATATTAGGTTTCCAGCGTTCTTGTAGATTAATGAGATTTTCTGAGACTGAAGTTTGTAACAACGTTTCTAGTCCCACTCTCTCATGCATCATCAGGGAAAGAGGATTTGGTCGCTTTTTTTTGACCTAATCCAACCAATTTGAGGAAAAAGCGATTATTCACCATCCTTTTTTGTCATCCTGATTTAAGACCACGGGAGTGTGATCTGAAACGTTGGTACAAACCACGCTCATTTTTCTTCCACAAATGTTTCACTGAAGTAGGAAATAGCCTGTGAATTTTTATTCTAATTTCAATTGGGTCAAGCTGGAGTGATTTCTTTTGATGTTAGCTTTTCAGTTATCTGGTTTGCCTTGTCATATCCCACAACAGAGAATATCTCTACACACCAGTTTGAGTTCTGGAAATCATAATAGACATGGATAGGCATTTGACCCACCGACGACACCAAGTTCCAACTAACATTGAATATCAATAGCTTCTCTGTGCATTAATTTGTTTCTTATTCAAGCACTTTCTTTGATGTAAAGGCTCTTTTTCCCGTCTGCAAGGACCTATTCAATGATTTTTTTTCACGAGCTGCATTTAATAGGTCAGCATAATGCTTTGGAGCCCATTTTTAATGACTGCTTTATTCTGCAGGCTGCTTATATTTGTGAGAATGTTTTTCTTAGCATTATTTCTGACTTGGCGAGTCAGGCATCCTAACAATGATGCAATGTGGTTATGGGGCATGTCTATAGTATGTGAAATATGGTTTGCTTTCTCGTGGCTGCTGGACGTGTTGCCTAAACTGTGCCCCATCAATCGGTCCACTGATCTGAATGTTCTCAAGGAGAAATTTGAGCAGCCCAATCCCGAGGATCCATCATTGCCATCAGACTTGCCTGGTGTTGATGTCTTTGTTTCTACTGCTGACCCAGAGAAGGAGCCGCCACTAGTTACTGCTAACACTATTTTGTCTATTCTTGCTGCTGACTATCCGGTGGACAAACTTTCCTGCTATGTGTCAGATGATGGAGGAGCTCTTCTGACTTTTGAAGCTATGGCAGAAGCTGCAAGCTTTGCAGATGTTTGGGTCCCTTTCTGTCGCAAGCATAATATTGAACCCCGGAATCCTGATAGTTATTTCAACACTAAGGGTGACCCTACAAAAAATAAACTGCGGGCAGATTTTGTGAAGGATCGAAGAAGGCTTAAAAGGGAATATGATGAGTTCAAGGTGCGAATAAACGGACTTCCTGATTCGATTCGACGCAGATCAGATGCTTATAATGCTCGAGAAGAAATGAAGGCCATGAAACTTGTGAGGGAAAATGGCACTGACCCATCTGAAGTTGTAAAGGTTCTAAAAGCCACATGGATGGCTGATGGCACTCACTGGCCTGGGACATGGACAGTATCAACTTCTGAACATTCACGAGGCGATCATGCAGGAATCATACAGGTGAGGCTTGGGCTTCTATATAACCATGTTTTCACATTTTGTTTGATTACATTTTTGTCATGCCTAAGTTATAAGCATAATCCTAAAGTAAGCTTGGCAGCTCTCTAGTAGTGATCACTGATGATACCTTCTCTACTCTTAATGGAATGTGCAGGTGATGCTCAAACCTCCCAGTAGCACAATTTTAACAGGTTGCGCAGAAGATAAAATCCTTGACTTCACAGATGTGGATATTCGATTGCCTATGCTGGTATATGTGTCTCGTGAAAAACGGCCAGGATATGATCATAACAAGAAGGCAGGTGCTATGAATGCTCTAGTCCGGGCTTCAGCAATTATGTCTAATGGACCATTTATCCTCAATCTTGACTGTGACCATTATATTTACAATTCACAAGCAATTAGAGAGGCCATGTGTTTTATGCTTGACCGTGGTGGAGATAAAATATGTTATGTTCAGTTTCCACAGAGATTTGAGGGAATAGATCCAAATGATAGGTATGCAAACCATAATACAGTGTTTTTTGATGTGAATATGAGAGCTCTTGATGGTTTGCAGGGTCCTGTGTATGTCGGAACAGGATGCGTGTTTCGACGAATAGCTTTGTATGGATTTGATCCTCCAAGGTCAAAGGAACATAGTGGATGTTGTGGTAGAAGAAAGAAAATCAGCCAAGCTCCAAGTGAGGGAGAGACTCATGCCCTGAATATGGGTGATGGTAACGAGGAGGAGATGAATCTGTCTCTTCTTCCAAAGAAATTTGGGAACTCCACTCTTCTGGTAGATTCTATTCCCGTTGCAGAATTTCAGGGTCGACCATTGGCAGATCACCCTGGTGTGAAGAATGGACGCCCACCATTTGCTTTGTCGATTGTTCGTGAACCACTTGATGCTTCCACTGTTGCTGAAGCTGTAAGTGTGATTTCATGCTGGTACGAGGACAAGACACAGTGGGGAGAGAGTGTAGGTTGGATTTATGGTTCTGTAACTGAAGATGTTGTTACTGGTTATCGCATGCATAATAGGGGATGGAGGTCTGTTTATTGTGTAACCAAAAGAGATGCTTTCAGGGGCACAGCACCAATCAATCTTACAGACAGATTGCATCAAGTACTGAGATGGGCAACAGGATCCGTGGAAATATTTTTCTCGCGCAACAATGCGCTCCTTGGAAGCTCACGAATAAAATTCCTCCAGAAAATAGCATATCTAAATGTTGGCATTTATCCTTTTACGTCCATATTCCTTATAGTGTATTGCTTTCTTCCAGCACTCTCTCTTTTCTCTGGGCAATTTATTGTTCAGACACTCAATGTGTCTTTCTTGATATATCTTCTTGTCATTACCATTACACTCTCTCTTCTAGCAGTTCTTGAAATCAAGTGGTCGGGTATTGAGTTAGAAGAATGGTGGAGAAATGAGCAGTTCTGGTTGATAGGAGGTACAAGTGCTCATCTGGCTGCTGTCTTGCAGGGATTGCTGAAGGTTATTGCTGGCATAGAAATATCATTCACACTAACCTCTAAATCTGGAGGGGAGGATATTGATGATATATATGCTGACCTTTACATAGTGAAATGGACGGCACTCATGATTCCACCAATTACAATTATGATGGTTAACCTTATAGCCATAGCTGTTGGATTTTCTAGGACAATTTACAGTGAGATACCTCAATGGAGCAAGCTTCTTGGTGGAGTTTTTTTCAGCTTCTGGGTGTTGGCTCATCTCTACCCATTTGCAAAGGGCCTGATGGGCAGAAGGGGAAGGACACCCACTATTGTCTTTGTCTGGTCTGGTCTTTTGGCCATTACCATTTCACTTTTGTGGGTTGCTATAAATCCTCCACAAGGTAGTCAAGGCATTGGTGGAAGTTTTCAGTTTCCTTAAGGTGTCACTAGGGCTTGTGGCATAAAAACTGTTGCAACTGATGATCCAGTGATGTTGGAGAATACATTTGTCAAGTGGATGGACATGAATACCTCCCATAGCTTCACACTTTAATGTGTTCATTCTTGAAATTTATCAATTCTTTGTGAGATAATCGCAGCAACACATTCTTAGCTTTTTGCTTTGAACAGATGATCTACTCACCATTGTAAAGAAACTTTGCTCAACTTATGGGCTTGGAGTGAATGTTATGCTAGTGTCTTTGGGATTCAGTGGACAGTGCTGATTAATTAGTTTTTTGGACAGCTACGGTTGAGTACAATTACCCGCTTCTACAGAACTGGTGGACATTTTGCCTTTATTTTACACCTGTAACAATTGTGGACCCAAATTGCTTTCTTATTCATTGTGAACCACTAGACTATCTATGTGAGGAAATGCATTTAATTTTAGGGAATCAAATGTTATAATTTCAATTTTTTTGTCTAATTAATTACTTAAAATGATCTCTGGTTCAACTCTTATAGTCTGGGGTTCAAGACGAGAATTAGAACCATGTGTTTCACATCGGTAGTTTCTTTGTAACAAAACAGCTTTGTATCTTTAATAAGGATGATACAATGCTACATCTGGTTACTTTTCAAAATGCCTTGGTACTATTGCATCATTTCATCTTTGCATTGGATTGCGAAGTGGAAGACTGATCTGAGCGTTCAAGTTGCAATGCACATATGTTGGTCAATAGACAGGCTATTGAATTGGGAATTTTCTTACAAAGATTCTTTAGTGTTCAAACGCTAGTTGTTTAGACCAGTTCAGTCTACATAATTGTAGTATTTTTGCAGGTTGAACTGAAGATTGAACAAAGCATCACAATCGAAGTATAGGAAATTAGATGCCAACAAAACTAGTGCATCACCCTAACCTGTTTTTCTGATAATGGAGAAACTGAATGTATTTTAACAATGATGATAAGGAGATTTTAAAGAGGGGTAAACAAATTACTTTGTAGGTTGATAGTCAAGTTGTAGCTTACTAGTTTTGTATTGTGTACTTGCTTTTTTTGCTTTTGCTCCTTTACACATGCCATTACATATGAACAACTTGTGTATACTGCATAATCCTATCAATTCTTCTCCAAGGTGCATGATAGTCCCATGTGCATTTTCCAAGGTTTTTATTCCTTGCTGACTTTTCTCTTCAACAATCCAAAGAGGAGGATTCATGTTACTACCTTCATCATTTCCCTGGCATATTGGATTGTTTATGTCTTGTCGTTACATTAAAGCTCCCTAGGGACTAATAAAAACTGCTCCCTACTAATAAAGTTAATATACTCCTCAGGCACATGGGTCTTATGGTCTAAATCATGCTGTAAGACGATTTGGAAATCTAGGGTGCAAAAGAGCACTTAAGTATGCATGATGTTTGTGTAACTTTCCATGTTTTAATATTTTTATACAGCTGCCTCACTATCCCTTTAGTGCCACCATTAAAATTTCATGATCCATGCCTTTTTCTTCCAATTTATTTCCTAAAATGTCTACCTACTATATTGTAGGTCCCAGTCCCTAGATTAAGTACAAGATACAATATATCATTATATCACTGAAATGCGTACACCCACGTTGGTTACATTTGTTGTTTACCCATATAAGAAAGTCTTAATGCAATTAGATAATCGATAAATAGCACAATTTTGTGCAAAGCTCCTTCTCCCATGCCATTACTAATTGATTTAGACATATTTGGAGATGCACACATTTTAATATATTTACCTGGATTATGTATGCACACATCCCTTGGTGATGGTTTTGTATCATCTTCAATATTTATTCTTGAGAAGTCACCATTATAACTATAGCCACCATTATAACTATAGACATTCTACATTTTGAGGGTATGCAAGATCTATCATATTTTCTCTCATGTAGGGGAATGTTTCCTCTTGGAGTTTTATCTTTCTCAGTCATATCAATGTTTTCGCTTTGTTGGAGAGAATTGCTTTCCTACGACTCTTCTTTTGATTGTTTATGAGATTCATTTTTACATGTTTAGCCATCATTTCATCTTTTGCCATTTTACATGTTTCTGTAACATGGATGCATAAATAGGGCCCATCATTGCATCTTTTGCCATTCTCTTGTAATTAAACTAATGGGCATGTTGGCATGAAGGAGGTATATTATAACTTGTTTACCTCTTAAGCCTTATTCAAACTATTTTATTTTAATTAGGGCATTATCACTTTATGTACTTAAGTTATAAGGTTATGTTGTATTTTGTCTAACCTTGGCCTATATAAACAAGGGGTTTATCATTGTAATCTAAATCGACATAATTAATGTATACATATTGTGCATTACATCCTTGTGATATAATATAGTTATTATTTTATTTATGGTCTCTTTTATGCTTTTAATGAAGATCTTAGATTAATCAAGATCCTAGATTAAGAAGCTACTTCTATAGCTTAGTACATAATAGAAAGCACATTTATCAATTTGTACAATAATGTAAAAATAGTAGATACATAACCAACCTTGCCCTATGGAAGAGAAAAGCTTGATCATCATTCCTTTAGAATATGTACCCAATGAAATAATAATGCACTTGACAAACTTTTACATGAGTAGTCAAATTCTTTTTTCCAAACTTCAAACACTTAATTTAACATAATTCTCAAGATTCATTATCAAATTCCAAAAAAATAAATCCATAACTTATGAAGGTAGCATCCCTTGTCTCTATGATAGTGCAAAAGGAGTAACAATGCTTTAGATAAGATCTTAATTCACCATTAATTCTCAAGATTCATTATCAAATTCCAAAAAAATAAATCTATAACTTATGAAGGTAGCATCCCTTGTCTCTATAATAGTGCAAAAGGAGTAACAATGCTTTAGATAAGATCTTAGTTCACCATTTGATGTTTTGACTTATACAATATATTTACCCAAAGGTTTTCTTTTTACACCTTAAATATTCAAAAGAGAAAACTATTTACATGCAACCGGTCCCAAGTAATGAGAAGGAAAGGAAAACTTTAAGGTTAAAGTTTCATTGTTTGATTAATATAAAACAAGAGAAATCTCTTAGGTAGAGATAAAAGTGATCAATTTGATTGAAGATCAGTTGATAAGTTTGTCATTTGATATATGATTTGTAAAATGATGATTATTTTGTTGATGATTGAAAAAATAAAATTATGGCATTTAAAAAATGATTTGTATACTTATTATCATTTTTATTTTTATTTTTAAGGACTTCTGTGATGCCCTTATCACGAGTAGGATTAATAATAATAAAAAAATAAATAAGGAGAGACAGAATTGCAAAAAGTACATTCCCTTTTTAAAATAATAAACAATAATAATATTTGTAGGGATCACCTTGTAGTGTTGTTGCACACGTGGTGGTCGATAAAAGATATAAAAAATAAAAATAAAATCTAAAGTAAAATATACATTAATTATATGTACAATGTGATTAATGTTAAAGAATAATATATAAAACCTTAGTTAAAATA
Organism: Cupressus sempervirens; assembly: GCA_028749045.1. Taxonomy (NCBI): domain Eukaryota; kingdom Viridiplantae; phylum Streptophyta; class Pinopsida; order Cupressales; family Cupressaceae; genus Cupressus; species Cupressus sempervirens. Next base: position 509,034,329 of record CM053783.1, read on the forward strand.
GAGAAATATATAATTAATATATAATTAGGATTAAGGAGTTGTCAAAACACATGAATTGTGAAAATGTGATTCCTTCAAATATGACATATAAAAAGGAGGGAGGGAGAGGGGGAGGGGGGGGGGGGGGCGAGAGAGAGAGAGAGATCTTAATGGAAATGTGTGTGTGCGCGCTAATTGTGTGTATATATAGAATTCAATTTATTAGAGACAATCAATTATACACATATATGAATTTATCATATTCAATTATAATACAATAAAAGAAAATCATAACCTTGTCTTGAGTCTTCACTAATACTTATGAAGGATAGATTGAGTTATATAGGGAGAGGCAAATAATTCCATCATAAATTAAGTGTCTCTCAAGTTGTGGGTATTTACAGATGTTAATGAAACCCTTGGGCTTTCTTATGGAGGTGATTTCAAGTGTCCTATAATAATTATATCTTATCCTTAGATACAGTTAAAAGGAAGGTATCAGGATTGGATAAATGTGATGAAATAAACATCTCTTGACTTAATTGAGACATAGTAATATATGACAATATATGTACACATGAATCACTTATCAAGGGACATTACAACTTTTTATCAAATTTTTCTAGGACTTTTAAAGAAGCATAGCATCAATTTTGCAATCAAGACACAAGGAAATTGGTTATGGGAGAAATAGGATGGAATGACTCATGGCCAAGTAAAGTATATGTAGAATTGACTCATAGTAGCATAGAGGATATGACACAGATAAATAGATGATAAATTTCAAGCCATACGTAATAGACCAGGGTAGTTATTATGGGTATATTGAGTGGATGAAATGATATTATGGAAAATATATTAGAAGAAATGAGGATAGACAATGGAGTGACAATATTTACACAACATCACATTGCTAACTTTTCTCCATAGTACTTTCCCAGGACACCAAACAAATGGTTTTCACAATAGGATGAATTCCTCTCTTATTTTTCTACTTTTTTGGTGTCACACAAGACACTTGTTTGCTAGGATTTCATCAAGTTAATGATTTCTTTTCTTTTTATTTTTCTTGAATTTTTGAAATTTTTGTTTTTTAAAATTGTATTTTTTGAGGACACTTTTCAAAAGGAAAAATTTGAGGGCAATTTATAGAACTTGTGTGGGTGCATGCTATTGATAGGGTTGTGTAAAGGACAACCCTTAGGATTGGACAATTGATAAGTACTTATCTCATATATTGTTGTGACAATTTATAAACCTAGCTATTTAGGCTCAAACTTTCAGGGTTTCTCCATGTCATTCATATTCTTCTAATTTTCCATCAATCCAAAGTCTTTAATCTCAAAAACATACAACTTGGGATTTCTTGTTGTTAGGCCTTCAAATGATTCAAGATACATATTTCATTTCTCAAATAATGATTCCAACTCATGTAGCTAAGATACATGATAATCTTCATCTATGATAGCATTCTACAATGGAACCTATTGATCTCTCTAAATTTTGTTGTCTATTAGCGTCAAACACTTAGTCATATACAAGGCAAAGTTGGTTAGTCATCACTGCGACCGAGTCACTCTATATAGGCCGAGTCATGTATTGGTACTTGTAAATAACTTTGTATAAGTCGAGCTCTATAGGAGTTGAGAAAGTCTTTGGTCATTGAGTATTCCTATATAAGCCGAGTTCAATAAATGCCGAGAAAACAAAGCATATGGATGTTGAGTCATACAGAAGGAGCTAGGTAAATTAAGGACGAGTGTCAACGGGAAGAACAATTATGACCAATCATCAGAGACAGTATGTGCCGAGTAGCACAGTGTGAACAAAAATGTCTGAAATGGTACAAATTTTGAGGTAAACCATTTTGAGTCGACATATAAACAACATTTAATGATCATAGAGATTGTTACAGTGGTTGTTACGCATTTTGATGTGGATCATCAATCCTTATGAAGGTGAGACAACCAATCATATGAAGATGCTAAGATGGAGACATCTAGATCGTTGATCTTATTCTAGAAGACTCTACAAATGCCTTTAAAAAGGAAGATCCAAACCCTATTGTAGAATATAGTGTGTGTGCGAGTGAAGAAAAATAAAGTGTAGTATTGTATGTGAAGTAGTTAGGTTTTGGAGGCTACAAGAAAAAAGTTATGAAGTAATAGAGTTTAGTGACCTAGTGAATCAATGGAGAGAAGAGTATAGATATATCAGATAGGAGATCCGATCAGATATTGGAAAGAGGAGATCCATAATCAACATTGTAAGTGCAGACCTAAGGATTAGGTACTAACTCATTTTGGCAGTGAATTAGGGTAAATCTCTTAACAGAGTGGTTTTAACATGCCTATGTAAATCTCTTAACAAAGTCCTTACTTCATTGTAAGTGTTAAATCCTTTAATTAAGGTAGACCTAACAATCTTTGTAAAGCTCTTAATAGGGTAGACCCTTCACAGGGTAGATCATCAGAAGTGATCAAAATTGTAGTCCTAATAGGAAAACTTTGTTACTGCAGTAGTGAAGATTTGTGGGTGTCATCCCCACCCCAATTTTACCTTTATCATGGAGGGTTTCTAGGTAACCAAAATATTTGTGTTATGTGTTTACATTTTCATGATAGATGTGATACATAGTTAGATTTATTTTAGCATTTAAAGTTATATGTTATGCAGTTAGGTTGTTTTGAAGGTTAAAAGTTTTAGTAATCTCGATTCACTCCCCCTACCTCCCTCAGTATCTCAATTTCCCAATAAACTTCCAACAATTGGTATTAGAGCTTTGTTCTCTTAGAAGGAGTTTAACCACTTGTAGTTGAGATCTTGGTGATGGGGGCTTACAAATTGGGAAAGATCAGTGATAATCAAATGATTGACATCCAACTCATACTACAACAACTTGAAAAAAAAAGAGAGGAGCTAAAGAAATCCCTAAGGAAAGGAAAGGATATGGCTATTCAATAGAATGACACACTCTATCAAGAAGTTGATACTCAAGGATTGCTTGGCAATGGAAGTTCTAGTGAAAGTGATGCAACTATTGCAGATCTATTGGAAAAGAATAATTTTTTGAATGAAGAAGTCAGAGGATTGAAGAGAGAACGTGAAATCCAATGAGTAAGGCTATGTGAAGTGACTGAACAAAAGAAGAAAGTTGAAGAAGATAAAGTTGTGGCTAAAGAAGAAAAAGACAAATGGCTATTATACTTGAAAAGATCATTTGATGTAGAAAATCTTACAAACACTCAGCTAGACATGATGAATCAACTGATACTTGCAAATCAAGAATTGAACATGAAAGACATGGAGATAGCAAATCTAAGATCACAAAGTGACCAACTGAGAAATGATCTAGGATATGAGAAGGAACTCATGGAAAGGATGAACAAGCCTAGTGAAGCAATGAGATATTTTAAAGAACTGATGAGATCACCTAGGTCATCCAGTGACACCTTTGGATTAGGGCATAACAAGCACCATTCATCTACTGAAGAAGGAGAATCATCCAAGAGTGGAGAGAAAAGAAATGAAAAATCAAAAGGCAAACCTACATGTTATCATTGTGGTGAAATTAGACACAGAACAAACATTTGTAGAAGTAAGATTGGAAAGCAAAAACCTAAACCTAAGTTTATTGGTAATTAATTTAGTTGCAAGAAGCAAGGTCATCAAGCACATAAATGTAGATAAAAGGTGAGAAATACATCTACTGCACCTAGATTTGAAGGATATTGCTACAATTGTCAAAAGTATGGACATAGAGCACATGAATGCAGATCATAGGAAAAGTCTAACTGGACACCAATAAAGCAAGACAATACACCTAAGAAAGGTAACTCTTACAATTGGGATTACAATACATAGTATAACTATCATTATTGTGGAGATTATGGTCATATTCCAGAAAATTGCATAAGAACACATTTCAGAGGCAATTACAAGAAATGGTTGAATGAAACATAGTTTGTTTTAGTTGTCACAAGGTTGGACACGTGAGTGAGAATTATAGGACCTGAGCACCAACACCAAAAAATGAACACATCAAGGGAAAAGGCAAAGTGAATGTAGAACAAACAAAGAAGGAGATTAATCAAACCTAGAAAAAAAGGTAGAGGCTGGATGTAGTGGAACAAATGAAGCTAAGATCATCTAATCCAATGGAGAAGGTGATCACACTGTCTCAAACTGATCAATAAAGGTATGTAAGGAACTGTTTATTCAATGACTTATCTTACATTAGTTCCTAACATAAATTGTGCCAAAGTGCATATCTGCATAGGACAAGATTCATTAGAACAAATTTATGAAAAGAACAATGTAATGGAATTATTTACATTATTGTGTGCCGAGCATCAATAATATTATCTACGTTGATTGAGTATTACAATATGGACTAAGTACCCACAATGACCAAATTGATGTATAGGCCAAGTTAGATGGTATTGACCAAGCTGTATAATGGAGACAAAGTTAAAAGTGTAATGATGATCAAGAAACTTGTATTCTACCTAGCCAAGAACACAACATTTATGAGAGCCCTAATTTGAATGAATGAAGGTATATATAAAAAATTTGATAACATTTTACACACCTTGCATTAAGATTTCAAAGCTCAAGCAATTTGAGCAAACTATGAAGCAATTGAAAGAAAATTTGTTGTTGAAGTGTGATCGAGTATTGAACATCAATTGTGCCGATTTGTTCAAAAAGAAAAATCTAAAAACCCTAACGCAAAAATGATATCATCATCAGTGATGAAGAATCAAGGAGAAGAGGTAAGAAATGTTCAATTGGTGAAGATTGACACTTGTCCTCCACCTAAATACTGTGCTATTCTTGAAATTGCTATGAAAGAAAATTTAATGAGTACACTATCATCAATACCACCTAAGGTTCTTATGATTCATGATGTAAAGAGCTATTATAAGTGCAAAATTGGTGAAATGGGAGATTATAAAATTCGTTTGACATATCAAAAATTTTGTGATGAAGGAGTATTAATGGACTAGTTCAAGATGTTAGAAATAGGAAATACTAAGAGAGGGGTGGGTGGGTGGAGGTGGGGGGTTTCAATCAATATTCTACAAACTTTTGCCCAAAACTAGATATTGTTAATTACTATATAACATGCATATGCAAGTAAACTAAAAATGATGAATAGTAAACATAACCATGCAATAAGGGAACTCATAACACCATATTTTGTTAATTAGGGAAACCCTGGCCAAGGAAAATCCTAATGGGGATGGTACCCACAAAATGATCCACTAAACAAAAGTATCCTATTAAGGATGTTGACCCTATTAGGAGTCTATTACATTATAGTGTCTCATCCTTGTTAGAGGACTAGGCCCTCTTAAAATCCTCAACCCCATTAGGGGTTGTTCTAAAACTGTTAGGAGTTGATATATACAATTACAAAATATATGCAAGATGAACCCATTGCCCAAACATGTAATTATACAATGCAATTCTTTATACAAAAGAGATAGATACAAAAATCTCTTTACTATTGATATCTTCAATATCTGATCTTTCCTTTGCTTCTTTTGCATATCTCTGATTAAACATCAAAATTCACATCAATATAGTTCACATATCACATACAACTTACACATTACTTCACACATTACAATCTTTCCTAAATATACCTTCTTAATTCTCAAAACTGTCCAATCAGCCTTCAAGCACTCACATGCTTGGAAAAATACAAAATTAATTCTTTCTTTCATAGGGTTAACATCTAGGATGTTGTCCCTAATTAGTTAAGTAAATATTTCGTAACCAAAATAATTCCTTAACCTATAATTTACACTTTTTTTGTTATACTCTGTTCTATCTTATACACTGCCTTTACTGGCATTTAATCCATAACTCATTCTATATTGACTTGCACACTTACATCATCTCGACACTGTGTACTATCTGTACTTAACTATGCACATGCCAATAATAAATCTGCCATCTGTACATATCAAAACTATCTCTAGTATGCTGGATAACTATATGATAGTTAGACAATATTCTATGTCTAATTGTAGAATCTTCATTAGAACATAGTGCCTTCTTTACACAAGGTATATGTTTCCATAAATGAAAATTCCAACATCATACCAACTTATTCTACTTAGCCATATTTCCAACAGTCTCCCCCTTTGGAATTAATGGCAACATATGGAAAAATTGGCTAAGCCTCAAAATGTTGTTCCAAAAACTTTCTTTGAAATCTGGCCTTTACAAAAACTTACAAAAACTTGTCAAAATTTGAGGATCATTACATTTATAATCATCTTTCCTTATAACTCCTATTACAATACTTCATATAAATACTACTCCCCCTTTCTACATACATCATTTACTTTATACAATTTTGCTTATACTACTCCCCCTTTTCCATCAATGACAAAGGTGTCAAAAACTATATACAAGTCAAAATTATAGGTCTTTACCTCTGCATTCAGGTGGATAAACATGAAATGAAGTCCTCAAAACTTGCCTTCAAACTCTTCAAATTCTTCTCTCATATACCATTAACTCTCTCTGATATGCTGAGGAGAGCGCACAACCCATAGGATGCAATCTCCACTACATTCAAGTTTGAATAAACAAATTATCAAAGGATGTCTTTTCTCTCAGACATTCCTCAAATTTCCATTCAAGTGTACTAATCTTCAAAGATAAGTGTTCTCTCAGAAGCGATAACCTCTTTTTTGTCCTTTCTTTGTTTAATTCTATCAATCTTATCTCATCATAAGTCTTCCTTATCTTCCCTTTAATGTCTTCAATTTTGATGCTTGGCTATATAAGATGATCTATTGGTGCCTTTACTTCACCACAATTCCTTCTTAGCTTACCATCAATATCCTTTGTGAAATTAAATGACATGACACATTTGGCATACAATGCTTTTTGTTCTTGTTTGCATCTAGTTAGCTCCTTGATGCATGCATCAATAGTTCCTAAATCATTCTCTATGTATTGACACGCAATGGAAAATATTTGAGCATCATCCATTACTTGGGCTTGGACTACTACAATATCTAACAAGTTAGTGAATTCAACATCAAATGCTTGAATCACTACTTTTTCTATGTCCTTTGGATCTAGTTCTGACATTCTCACCACAAGTGTGCTATGTAACATTTCAGTTACATTGATAAGAGTTTTCTACAAACTCTTCACCAACATGTTTTTATTAATTATCTTGCTTAGAGATGATATCATCTCTAATTGATCATCATCATCTAATCCTGTTAATGTTGCAAGGGTAAGAGATGTGCTTGGTGCACTCACCTTCTTTTCTTCCTCCTTCTTTTCTTTCTCCTTATTTTTGATTAAGTAAAACAAGTTTTAATAGGCGCCTAAAACCCCATAGTAAACAAAAAATACTGAAATAAGCTTCAAAACATAAAGTAAAACAACTTTAAACAACAGGCCAAGTGTTGTTTAGTGTGGAGCCTGATCAGTCCCCAAGTGGGAGATTGTTAGATTGTGGTGACTGATCAGGAAAGTATTGTACATACTTCATAAATAGTGGGCAAATTTTTTTTTTGGGCAGTGGCTGACATATGGCCGACATGTTATAACCCTAAAGCGATTTAATACTTGTATAAAAGGGCTTAGGGCTGGGTATTTTTCATAATGTTGTGATGCGAAATTGGTTCTTGCAGTGGTATTGAGCTGTAAGGGATTACAGATTGTAATCAGGTTGTAATCACTGGATTGTAATAAGATCAGACTTGATGTTTGGTGGACGTAGCCCAGGGACTGGGTGAACCACATTAAATCTTGGTGCCTTGTGTTCATTTTTGTGTGTTCTATTATTTTCTGTTATTGGCTATATTTGCATGTAGTTTTTATTTTTGTCCATGGTTTGTCCTAACACCAAGGAAGGCTGCAAACCAATCCTAAGACAAAACAACCTCTAAAGGAGTAGGCAAACCTTGCTAAATTAAAAAATCAGGGGAAAAAATAGAAAAGCTAGGAGAACAAATCAGGGCACCGCATCTTTGACCAACTCAATTGTCTTGAGCTCCAACTTTTCCATGGTCTTTGCTACTTCAGTCATTAGCTAATTTTCATCTAGAGTATCCTTCCTATCCCTCTTCCTCTTGTTCAATCTTTCTTTATAGGTCAGACTTTCATCTAGGGGGTTGGCATCCACTTTAGGAGCCATGTTTTCCTTATTGACTATGTCAACTTACTTGTTTGTACCAACCTCCATCATCTCTTGCATTTTAATGATATTATCATTTAATCTTTGATAATATTAAGGCTCTAGTTAACCAAATTATGAAGAGTGCACTCCATCTTGTCCAATCTCTTATCCATCTCAGTAACTTTGGTTTCTAGAATGCTATTTTTGTCAGACCCATCATCTCCTTCCTTCTCTTCTAGCCCAGAAACCCTGTCCTTTAGCTCTTCAATTTCATGGAAAATCCATTTTATTGACCAAAAGTTATCCACCATGTTATTATAGGTATTGTTGAGAAGATTCATCCCCACCTCCCTAACATTGTTTCTGAGAACCACCATTGCAAGATCAATCAGTTCCTCCAAATGGATTTTGCCATCTAATGAGACCAAAATTTGCCTTTATTTTATGATGTTTAAGATACTTTTTTGATACTCTATTTTTCTTTGTTAAAACATTTGAGGACCTATGTTTACCGAACCTATGATAAACCTATGGGGTAGAAACTATGCCATCTTTTGCTAATATTATATATAGTATGTAGTATTTCATATAGTTATCAAAATATGCGTTCTTATATTTGAATTTAATTTGATAACTGTTTATTTGCAAACATGTTTTGTGTTATAAATAACCTGTTAATGAAGACTTAAAGATGATTGGAGGAATTCAAAAGCTAAGCATCAACAACATTTAAGGAGAAGAGAATTCCAAGGAGCAACCACAGTGGAGGAAGTTGTAATGGTTCTAGAAGACATGACAGTGAGTAAGGAGGAACTATGAAGGCTTATTACCTTCTTTGCATTTTCTCTATGGTGAGCGGATATTCAGACTTTATTATTCTCGCCTTAAGCTGTTATTCCTTCTTCCTGCCTTTAGTTGTTATCTTCCTATTTTCTCTCTTGCAGATTTTAAGCTAGGTCATTTACTTTTCCATTATGGAATAAATAGTGATTTCCTATATATATATAGGAATTGACCCAAGAGTGTTAAGTTTTAGAACTAGTTAGAAGAAATAGTTTTTGAGAATAGACTGTTAACTTTTACAGTTGTGTTTTTATAGTTCTGTGTTATGTAATGAATTTCTAAATTGAATACAATAGTTTTAGGCTTCTATCTTGTGTTAGTAGTTTAGAGAAGCTGACCAAGGGGGCCCACTTGGAAGGTGGATTAGATTAGGATAGAATAGATTTATTTCCAAGCATTCATAGTATCTTAGTTAGAAGTTGTGAGTTCCTTCCTATAGCATCACACTTTATGAATGTCCCTGCAACATATGCGAGAACAGTTTTAGTGGATGAGCTAAGTTGGAATATTTGTTATCTTTTCATTGTATTTCTAGTATTCATAGATTTAAGTGTGTTAGTTTCCTATAGCAATAGTGTAAGTTATTTTCCTTGCATTTTTACTTTCCTGCAGCATAAGCTTAATGACTCATTAAGAGACCTAGTGCACATACTATGCCGACCATTTCAAGTATACATCCCTGGGTTGATAAGATTAAATGCACCTCATAGTGGGAGAAATAGTCCTTAGTTTGAATATATTATTCCTAAGCAAGGCCTAGTGCATGACTATGATACACCTATTCTGAGGCAGGTCATTTTTGGCGCCGTTGCTAGGGATGGTGTCAAGCTAGGAGCATTTTTGAGTCATAGTTCCTAAATAAAGTTTTTTTTAGAAATCTCTAGTTTGAAGTTTCTTTCACCAGTGTGAAAATTTTAATTGCATGCATCAAAGATGAAGACGACAAGATGAATATGGCAGATTTCTTCCACGAGGATCTGTTAATTTGAATGAAGAATTTGAAGAAGAAGAAGAAGTTGAGTTACCTTTTGAAGACACAAGCCCTGTTTTTACTATAGTATCATTATCAAAACTAAACCAATAGATATATCTGGTCTTCAACCCTTAATTGAAGTATTGGCCAATTTTTCTTGACAACACTGCTCTAAATTCACTAGTTGTTAATCATCCAGTACCCAATGTCCCTTTTCAACAACAACCTCATAATCTGATACCTCCAGTCATGGCACAACTTGAATTTCCATTTCCTCTTCCAAGTCTTGTAACCAATGCTAATCTTAAGAACATACCTCCCACTGCTCTTCCAAAGTTCTATGGCCTTGCAACTGAAGACCCTGATACTTTCTTATTTGAATTGGATATCCTTTTTCGTAGTTTTGACTACAACACTAATGCCCATAAGCTTAAGTTGTTTCCAAAAACATTGAAATAATTAGCTTTATGATGGTTCATGGGCTTAGGAACCAATGCAACAGGAAGTTGGGATGAAATGCAAGCTCTGTTTTTGGATAAATATAAAGAATATTGCAAAGCATCTAGTTCAAGAGGGGATGATATCTTTAGGATATCACAGAAGGAGGAAGAAACATTGGAAGAATATGTTTCGCATTTCTTATACACACTGCAAAAGAACCCTCAACATACATTGTCTAAAGATTCAGAAAAGCTAGTCTTTCTGAGAGGTGTGAATGACGACTGTCTAGAAGCATTGGACCTGATGGTTGGTGGTGATGTATATCAAGCTTCTTGGGATGATCTCAAGAAGATCTTTCAGAACTATTCAAGGTCAACCATGAAGAAAGGCCGAGGACCTTGTTCCACAGACACTAAAGGAATCACTCGAGGCATTTCGAAGCTTGAGATATCTAACCTATTGTCAGATTTCAAACAAGATATAATCAACGATGTTGCTACACATCTAGATACAATGAATGCAAAGAAGAAACAAGTGGAAGCTGAATTACAACTAGCTGAGTATTGTCCTCATTGTCGGAAGCAAAAGAAGGATTGCCAATGTAAACTAGTCGCAGGCATGGAGAACCAACATCTTCCAACTAAGTACATCAAGATAGATGGAGATGATGAGAAAGTATTTTTTGCTGCTCAATGTTAACCATAGGCCCAATGTCAAGGTATGCCTCAGGACCCCTTGCAAAGTTCAAATTCATATGGTAATCAATGGAAAAATCATAATTTCCAAGGTCCTCCACAAAATCAATCCAATTGGAACAATGCTAGGCAAAATAACCCACAACAATCTCAATGGCCTAAGAATTCCAAACCACCCTGGCCTATAAAATAGAGTAACCAATGGCCACATAACTAATAGAACTATTGGCAAAACCAACAAAACCAATGGCAACCACCCCAAGGGAATTGGTAGTCTACGAACCAATGGAAGGGATCTCAACAATGGCCTAACCAAAATACTGGTGCTCCACAATTACCCCCTCCAGTTCAACAACCTGTTTTAATGCCACCACTTGCAAATCCTGGACCTCAAAAGCAAACACAATTACTAGCACAACCTCATCCAAACTTGAATAGCCAACAACCATAGTAGCCCATGTATAGTGCTGATGCTCAGTAGTATCCTTCTTACACCCTGAATGTTGCTGATATACATTTGAGATTTGGTACAACTTCACCAATGCCTAAACCACCTCAAATAATTGAAATACCAAATTCTCCTGCAGCATCAGAACCTTTAGTTGTTGAACCTATTGAATCACCTAATGTCACCATGTCAACCCCATCTCAACTAGTAGTAGAACCCCCTTTTCCAGAAAAAAAGATACAAAAGAAACCTGAACAAACTAAGGAACAACCTTTTGATATTGTTGATCAGTTGAAAAATATACATGTCCAAATAACACTATTTCAAGCTATTAAGGACATTCTAGTCTATGGAAAAGTTATTAGGGAAGCTTGCTTGAAGAAACCTGGAAGGAATAAGAAGGACCCCACCATAGTCCATGTTGTGGCACAATTGGCTAACATTATGCTAGGGAAAGTGATTACACCAAAATATTTCGATCCAGGAAGTCCAGTAGTGAATGTCAGTATAAATGGTCAGTTTGTTAAAATACTTTAATAGGCCTCGAAGCTACTATAAATGTTATGACCAAAGATACCATGAAGAAGTTTAAAATAGAAGATCTAAGGGCTACACCAACAATTCTGCAATGTGCAGATAGTTCTACTATCACCCCTGATGGGATGATAAAAAATATAGTTGTAACCTTAGATTCTCTAGAGTATCTTGCAGAATTCATGATTTTGTCCCCTAAATTTAATCTATCTAGTTATCCTATCATTTATCCTGTCATCTTAGGTGGACCATGGTTAGCCATAGCCGATGCAAATATAAGTCGCAGATCAGGGAATATGACTATATCAAATGGCCAAGCAACAAAGCAATTTGATTTATATCCTCCAGCCCAACCATTACCAGATTTGAGTACATCTGTTTGGCCAGATTTAGGAGATGAAGAGGAAGAATTAAATTCTATAGTACAACTCATGATGTTGCATAGACAGTCTTTTCTAAAATTGCAAGAGGAAGATTTAGTACTTTAGAGTATCCTCACTAACACTTGTGTGGTAGAAAAAGATGTATCTAAAATTTTTGTGTTAGAATTGATCACATATGAGGAATGTGATAAGAATTGTACTTTTCTCAAAGAACCTAAAATTCTTTATCCACTTTTACCTTGTAAATTAGAAGCAAGTCCAATTTCTAAAGCCACTATGATAGACTCCAAGTCATAAAATTCATGTTAACCCCAAATTAACACCCACACAGATGGAACAGTTAAAAGAATTGCTTCAAAGGCATGAAAAGGCCTTTGCATGAGATTATAGTGATATGAAAGGGTTGAGTCCTACATTATGCACTCATAGGATATACATCAATGAAGGCTACCTACCACTCCATCAACCCCAGAGAAGGATAAATCCAAGCCTTAGAGAAATACTTAAAGCTGAATTGCAAAAATTGCTTGATGCTAGTTTTATTTATCTTATATCTGATACTAGATGGGTGTCACCCCTGGTTATAGTGCCTAAAAAGGGAGGAAAATGGAGAATCTATGTAGACTACAAAGAATTGAATAAGGCTACTAAAAAGGATCACTTTCCTTTACCATTCATAGACCAAGTTTTGGACACACTAGCTGGAAAGAAGTATTTTTCTTTTCTAGATGGGTATAGTGGTTACAACCAAATCAGTATTGCTCTTAAAGATCAAGATAAAACCACATTTACGTGTCCATGGGGTACTTTTGCATACTCTATTTTACCATTTGGTCTATGCAATGCTCTTGCAACATTTCAAAGAGCAGTTATTAGTATTTTTTTCTGATATATCATATGATTGTATGGAAATCTACATGGATGACTTCACAACATTTGGAGTCACTTTTGAAGAAGAAATGGTGAATCTTGAAAAGGTTTTGGTAAGATGTCAAGAACATAATTTGGCACTTAACAGTGAAAAGTGTTTCATGCTCATGCAAGAGGGCATCGTACTTGGTCATTTCATATCCACTGCAGGAATACAAGTTGATCCAGCTAAGATAGAGGTTATTCAAACATTTCCCATACCTACAAAATCAAAAGATGTAAGATCCTTTCTAGGTCATGCTAGATATTACAAACGTTTCAAAAAATATTTCAGCAAAATAGCTAGTCCTTTGTATAAGTTAGTCACAAAAGAAGCTGAATTTAGTTGGATATCCAAATCTGATGAAGCCTTCCTCCAGCTTAAGGCACTTCTGACCACAACCCTAGTTTTACAAGGCCCTGATTGGAATTTACCTTTTCACACATATACAGATGCCTCTGATTATGCCATAGGTGCAGTCTTAGCACAACAAATCTAAAATCTTGAAAATGCCATCTATTATATCAGTAAGAGCCTTCATGGCCCAGAGCTAAACTACATTGTGACTGAAAAAGAATTGCTAGTAGTAGTTTATGCCCTCAACAAATTTTGGCATTACATAATTGGCTATTCCATATTTGTTCATACTGATCATGTAACAATTAAATATCTCATGAACAAACCTGCTATAACCTGTAGGTTAGCAAGATGGTTTCTATTGTTGCAATAATTTGATATAAATATTGTTGATAAGCCTAAAAAATCCAATGTTGTGGCTAATTATTTATCAAGAATTCATCATGATGATACTAACACTACTTTGGTCGATGATGCATTTTCGGTTGAGCATTTGTTTCACATTGCTGTTCAAACTCCATGGTATGTAGACATTGCTAACTATATTGCAACCAATAAAATACCAGCACATTTTTTTTTCAAGGAAAATAAGCTACTTGTAGAGAAAAGTTTTCATTTCTCCTAGATAGATGATCTCTTGTTTTACACTGGACCTGATCAAGTAATGAGAAGATGTGTGAGAGAAGATGAGACATATGACATTCTACATGCATGTCATAATGAACCATGCAGAGGACACTTTGCAGTAAAAAGAATAGCTTCAAAATCCTGACAACTAGTTATTATTAGCCTACACTTCATAAGGATGCAGTCAACTATACAAGAAAGTGTGACCAGTGTCAAAGGATGGGCCGACCAACTAGAATAGAAGAAATGCCCCTTAATCCTTAGATGACATTAGTACCATTTGACAAATGGGGAATGGACTTTATTGGTCCAATTGATCCTCCATATAATGGGAAGTCCTATATTCTAGTGTGCACTGATTACCTGACAAAATGGGTTGAAGTTAAGGCTATGAAGCATGCCCATGATGAAAAAGTTGCAAAATTCATGTATGAAGAGATTTTTACTCACTATGGTGTACCCAAAGAGCTAGTCACTGATCAAGGTGCATAATTCACCTCTAATCTAATCCCAGAATTGATGAAACAATATAACATTAGGCACTAGAAATCCAATCCTTATCATCCACAAGCTAATGGACAAGTAGAGGTTACAAACTGGGAGCTGGAAAATATTCTAACAAAAACAGTCCATTTGTATCGTCGAGATTGGACCAACAGATTACAAGAAGCTGTTTGGGCTTACAAAACAATCTGGAAGACTACTACATGATTCACACCATTTGAGCTCCTGTATGGAAAGGTGGCCATGCCTCCAATTGAATTTGAACATAAAATCTAAGGACAAACTTAGCATTGGATATTGAACTTCGTGTAGCACAAAGAGAATGCCTTCTACATCTTAACTCTTTGGATGAGATGTGGAAAGTTGCTTTGGAACATATTGAACTGATACAAAAACAAAGGAAACATTGGCATGATTCTCATATTATCAGTAAACAATTTCAAGTTTGTGATTGGGCATTATTATATGATTCCGGATTCAAGGATATGCCAAGGAAGCTGTAGACAAGATGGCTAGGACCATATGAAATTAGTCATGTCTTTGATAATGGAATTGTTCAACTAACTACCATTGATCCAGTACCTTTAAAATTGTTAGTCAATGGTCACAGACTCAAGTTGTACAAATGGCCACAATCAAAAGTAGATTTCCTACAGCAATTCCAATAGCTGGATTCAAATACAACTCAAGTAACTCTTCTTGCAGCCGAAGGTGTTAACCTTCTGACTATTGCTCTTCAACATTAGTTTTTTTTTGTGTGCATGCTCATAATAATGACTTCATGTTCACATAAAGTTCATTTTTTTCTATTCACTTTTTCTTTCCATCTCATCTCTTTACCTTCCACCCATCCACCTCATCTCATTTCTTTATCTTCCATCCACCCACTTTCCATGTCATCAAATTTTCCATGTTTTCAATAAAATTTTGAAAAATGCTAATGGATGCTGCCACTAATATTATTTTCACCACCTTTTGGTATGTGTGACAATCACAGGTATAACATTTTCAAATTATATTTCATTTATAGTCCACAAATTTTGTTAATTATATTTAATACTACATAATCTATATAATGGTGGCATTTGCCAATCCCTTACCCATATTAGGTCTGACAAGTGAGGACACTTGTCTAAATTTAACAAAGGGCAGGGAAGGTCATAATATCCAAAGACATGTCTATTTATCCGTGATGATTTTCTAAATCTTCGCATTACCCTTCATTAATAAAAATTTATTGCCATAAGTACTCAAAGTGAGGTGTTGTACTCCATATTTTTGAATGATTTTTTGTGTTAAGCTATGATGTGACCTATGTTTAAATTTTTTTCATCATTTGAACCTTGTTTTTAGATGATTCCCACACAAATTTATGATTTACCTTCATTCAAAACTTAATTATTGTGCATAACAATTTGTTATGACAATTAATTGCTTCCTAAAATAAAGAAGTGTGATGAGTCTGAAGAATAACGTAGTAGTTTGAAGCTTCAATCCAAAAAGGGAGAAAATAGAGTAAACAAAGGAAGTGTTAAGGAAATGGGTGGGCAGTTGCAAAGGAGAGAGCCGGAAGAGCATACTGTGTTGCTTTCAGATGTAGAAGCTGTAAGAAGGTTTAATGCATGTGGATGGCTAGGGTATTTCTTGAGTTTAACTGCATATGATGAAGAGGTAGCTGCAAAATTTACAAGGACATTTGACGAGGGAGAAGCTTCTGTTTGGGGCTTAATAGTAGTTGCAATAGAGGAGCACATCACTAAGGTAACTGGGTTACTTGTGGTTGGAGAACACTACCCCAACACACATGATGCTAGGTCAATGAGAACTCAATTTACTAGGCAGCCTGATCCTCAATTGGACGTCACAAAACAAGGTTGCAAGAGAATGTCATTGCTACCACCATACAATGAATTAGCCATGCATGCACATAATCAGGTATTTTACATGCGAAGGCATATTTTCAAACCTGCATTCACATCATTTCAAGCTACTTAGTTGTGTAAGGCATAATCTTGCTGTGAATATTCCAAATTTCTTGTATAATATGCTTTGTATTAGTCCGAAGAAGACTCAGAAAGGATACTCATCATGCTTTAATTAAGTTGTTAATAGAGCAGTCTCTTAGGGATGTATTCCCCTTAACATGGGATGAATTTGTGCAACTTAAAACCCTACAACCCCAAGCTGGCCCTAGTGAACAACATAGTGAGGGAAATGTAGCTCCCACTAGTGAGCCTACCGAACAAAATATTGAAGAAGTTCAAATTGAAAGGACTCAAGGAAATGAACAAGAAACTGCTCCTATTCAAGAAAATGTGCCTCCATATGTACAAGAAATTCCTAAACCTACTACCAGCAAAGTTAAGAGGAAACGAAAATTGCTAGAAGAAATTTTTGTTCAGCAAGAACTGAGCCCTACAATTGTAAAACAAAAGAGAACAAAGAAGGGTCCTGCAGCAACTGCTCCTACAACAGAAACACCCAAGGGGAAAAGTAGGCTAAAGGTTGTAACATAGGAAGAAACCCCTGTAAGGAGAAGCCCTAGAATGAGAGGGCAAGTTTCTAAGGATCCTGTTCTATCTAAAAAATCCACTAGGGAATCCCCTTTGCAAATTATTTTCGATCATTCTCCCCCTCATCTTGAGATTACAAGCACTCCTGATAATCCTACTAAAGAGTGTAGGGAAGAAATTAAAGAAAATCTAGATGATACCCCAGTAGACTTACCAAGCACCTTCAGCTATAGGGATGAGACAATTCTTGAATATGTTGATCTAAACACTGCCCTAGTTACACATAGATCAACATGGATCACTAGTTTAGCAGAACATCTATGGCAGGAACAAAGAAAGAGGAAAAGGGATCATGAAGAAGACCACAATGCTATCACACTACAAAAACTCCTCTTTCAATTGTATGGACAGTATTTTTTTGCTGAGGCATTGTGGAAAGAAGAAAAGAAAAAGATGAATAAGATTATAGTATCTCAAAATGGGGAAATTGTAGAATTAAAGAAACATCTAGAAAGCCAAAAACAACACATGGATCATGCTCTTAAGCTAGCTGACCAGGCCCTTTCTTGTAGGCCACCACCTAGAGTTTATGCTCTCTACTTGAAAGAGCAATTTATTTTGTTTCAATTAATGTTAACCCTCAAGAATGTGAATGCAAAGTTTAAATCAGCACAAGAGTTTTATGGACTGTATCAAACTTTGCCACCATGGCAGCAGAACTTATTGTGTGAATTATATGTTCATAATTTTGTTATTCCTTCAGAGACTGAATGGAATCCCTTGCTTTACATAGGAGATGTACACCTAAAAGCCCTTATGTCATGGATGTCCAATGAAGCAAATTATGACATGTAGTTGAATAACTACAGGGATGAAGAAAGAACAAAACCTTTACCTTTAAGAGCAGAAAGTAGTAAGCCGAATGAAATTCTTAGGGATTGGTTCATATTGACCTATGGAAAGAGGAATCCAAAAGTGAGGGAGAAGATCTTTGCTGCCAAAACTAAGGTTTATGCTGAATATGAAAATTTTACCTACTTTGCATTTCAGAGAGCCATGATCGGTGCTAGGAGTAGGTGGGCTAGACTACCTGAATCTCTTAAGAAGTCAGAACCACACAACTATATTAACTTGGAAGTAGCACTTCACAGAGTTCCAAAATATTTAAAATTATGGAAGCAACCTAGACCGGAGTTGTGGTGTCCCTTAACAATGCAAACTCTAATGTTCTTGTGGCCCTTGTATGACATTAATGTTGATAGACTTGACAAGTTGTAGGAAGATCATAGGAGAGAAGTGTGGGAGAGAACTAGAGGATTTTACTACACTTTTAAGAGCAATAGAAAGGGAAGAACAAAAATTGGAGAGTTCAGGTCACTAACAAGGAAGTGCAATGCTTGAGGACAAATATTAGTTTGGCAGGGGGCAGATGATGAGACCAAATTTTCCTTTATTTTATGATGTTTAAGATACTTTGTTGATACTATGTTTATCTTTGTTAAAAAATTTGTGGACCTATGTTTACCAAACCTATGATAAACCTATGGGGCAAAAACTATGCCATCTTTTGCTAATATTATATATAGTATGCAGTATTTCATATAGTTATCAAAATATGCGTTCTTATATTTGAATTTAATTTGATAAATGTTTATTTTCAAACATGTTTTGTGTTATAACTAACCTGTTAATGAAGATTGAAAGATGATTGGAGGAATTCAAAAGCTAAGCATCAACAACATTTAAGGAGAAGAGAACGCCAAGGAACAACCACGGTGGAGGAAGTTATAATAGTTCCAGAAGACATGACATCGAGTAAGGATGAACTATGAAGACTTATTACCTTCTTTGCATTTACTCTATGGTGAGCGGATGTTCAAACTTTATTATTCCTGCCTTAAGTCGTTATTCCTTCTTCCCACCTTCAGTTGTTATCTTCCTATTTCCTCTCTTATAGATTTTAAGCTAGGTCATTTACTTTTATATTATGGAATAAATGGTGATTTTCTATATATATAGGAATTGACCCAAGAGTGTTAAGTTTTAGAACTAGTTAGAAGAAATAGTTTCTGAGAATAAACTGTTAACTGTTACAGTTGTGTTTTTATAGTTTTGTGTTATGTAATGAATTTCTAAATTGAATGAAATAGTTTTTGACTTTGATCTTGTGTTAGTAGTTTAGAGAAGCTAACCAAGGGGGCCCACTTGGAAGGTGGGTTAGATTAGGATAGAATAGATTTATTTCCAAGCATTCATAGTATCTTAGTTAGAAGTTGTGAGTTCCTTCCTATAGCATCACACTTTATGAATGTTCCTATAGCATATGTGAGAATAGTTTTAGTGGATGAGCCAAGTTGGAATATTTTTTATCTTCTCATTGTATTTCCAATATTCATAGAGTTAAGTATGTTAGTTTCCTGCAGCAATAGTGTAAGTTCTTTTCCTTGCATTTTTACTTTCCTGCAACATAAGCTTAGTGAATCATTAAGAGACCTTGTGCACATACTGTGCTAACCATTTCAATATACGTCCCTAGGTCATCTGAGGACTCCATTTTGTGGGCAATAGATCTACCACAAGTTTGAGCCTTGAAGTGCTTATAGATTTGTAAAAACATGCCCTCATGGAAAGTCGAGTTAGCATATGACTTCTTCTTGTAACCCATAATATTCTTATTAACTGAGGAGAAGAGGTAGTAGGGTATGGATATTTTTGTGCCATACTTGAAGTGATTAAGGATGAAAAATTGATGGGTATGGATTCTATCATACCTTGCATCCAAAGGTATGTAAGAAATAATCTCCCTCAAGATGAACCTCTAGAGTTTTTTAATTGAATCTGGTTCATAGTATGCTCCATCTTCACTAGTTCTTTCATCTCCTTGTCATCTTTAGCAAAATATTTCATTGCATTCAGGGAAACTTTCTTCTCCCTAAAGAATTTTATTCCCTCGGTGGGGGAACCAATGACCTCTTCTATGATTCCTTCATTAACCCATAAATCAACCCTGTCAATCTTAACTTTACCATCTTTCTAGGACATGACCATAAGATTTGTAACCTTAGGGTTCTAGCCATGCAATTTCTTAATGAACTTGGAAATGCCACCATCCCTCAGTTTCTCCCATACCTTTGACCACCTTTTCCATTTCACCATTTCATCCTCTAGCTCTCTGCGATGCCTTTCACCTACCATCTTGTTGCTAAGAGTAGAAATTGTCTGCAACCTTTGATAGTGAAGAACTAATTGCATATAAAACTCATTGAAACAAAGATTTCCTTTGTTCTTAGGAATGCAATAGTAATTAAGCTTATCGATCACCCATAAAGTGTGCTAAAAAGCCCCCCAATTAAGATAACTCCTGTTTGGCCCATTCTTAGCTCTTAATAAAATTAATGTGATTCTGACAATATTACCTTTCATTATTACTCTTAATATTTCCCGTCCTCCCTTGGATTCTCTCAATCTCTATCAAAATTTTGGCTATCACCAAAAGCTTGTCAACCATTAATCCACTTGTATGATGTTTCTCTTTTGACCTTCTCATTGGCCATCCAGTCAACAACCGAGTTGGCCTCTCTATATATTCATGCGACACATGGACCTTGTCGAAAGTGAGCAAGATTTGTTTGGTTTCTTCCACCAAATTCTTGATTGACCAAGATAGAGGGTGCTCACCTCTTAGGCATTTTAAGATGTTGTTCGAGTCCCCATCAAGCCAAAGGCATTTAACACTAATATCCTTAGCCAACATAGTTGTTTGAAGGGTAGAAAATGTCTCAACAAATTGGTTGGTTTGGCACCCCAGAAAGAAGGTAAACACCACTATGCTATAACCATAGAAATTTTGAATCACTTAACCATTGCCTGCTTGCCCTAGATTTCCTTTGGTCACTCCATCAAAATTTTCTTTGTGCCAACCCACAGGGGGAAATGTCCATTGACATTTCTCTCTTCTTTCTTGTGTGGCATTACTACACTTGGTGTCTCTTGCAAATGGGTTAGAACCTTTGCAAAAAAGGTAGCTTTCCAAAAGGGTATTAAAAGAATTTTACCCGACACAATCTTGGTGGGGAGGTTAGCTTCCCTGGATATTTGATTATTGTGTTCTTTCCATATTCCTTGACCAAAATGAGGCAGATCCCATTTACTAATGGCTTGAAGACCAAAGCCCTTCCACGAGTCATCTCATTGCCTAAGGAATTCATCAATCGTAGTATGGGTACACTAGTCCAACCTTAGCCCTACTTTTGAGTTGTCATTTTTTTCCATTTTCTCCCTCAACTTCAAAAATTCATGTCAGCAAGTTTTTCATACTTCCTTTTGTTTGAGCGTTGTCTTATCTTACCTTTGAAAGTCAAGTCTTGTGATGCCTCTTTGTGAATCTTTCCTCCAAACCCCTTTGAACCTCTTTGAACTCTAGTTCAAACTAGTTCAACCAAAGTTTTGAGACTGAATCTTGACCTTGTAAGTGGGACCCATCAAGCATAGTGGAGGTGTTTTTCTAAACCACTTCAAACCTATTTGAAACTTGGTCCAAAGCAATTCAAAGTAGCTTTGATGCTAAGGATTTATGTACATGAGTATTACTGATTATTGAGAAAGTGGCAGTTCCCAAGATGTTAGTTATGAACTCAGAATAATAATTAAGGCATCCATTCCAATTCATCATTACTTGAGGTGGATAGTCAGTTGGCATCATGATTGATAAAAGGGTAGATCTTTCACTTTGAAGCTAGATCGGTTGTCAGGGATTTGTAATTATTGCAAGGGCATTCTCTTAAGGTATGTTAGGATTATCCTCAGATAGAAATAACAGTTACATGCAAATATAATCAATATCAAAAAATAATAGATTGTACGTAAGAGAAGACAAGACACCAAGATTTAACATGGTTTACCCAATCCCTGGGCTATGTCCACCAACAACAAGTCCAATATTATTATTATCCAATGATTACAACCTAATTACAATCCGTAATCTCTTACAGCTCAATACCCCCACTAGAACCAATTTTCACATCACACATTATGGAAATCCCTAACCCTAAGCCCTTCTTATACAAGCTTTTTGTTGCTTAGAAAATTAGGGCTAGAATAATAAGAAATAGTAGCTAACACCTTTTACAATATAAGAGAATTTTTGACTTTAGGGGTGTTTCCCCCAAAAATCCTCTCAGGGGCATTGCCCCTTGAGCCCACCCTCTATTGTGGTAAGGAGTGCACTTAGGGTGCTACCCCAATACCTTGCAAGGGCGCTGCCCCTTAACCCTATCTTGGGGGTGCTGCTCCCAAACCCCTGTAGAAATAATCTAGAGGGAAACCACATCGAATAAACCTATGAGTCTGATTAAGCTCCACATCACAACAAGGTGATCATTTAATAAGGAAGTCCCATCATAGTTTTAAGCATGTATGCTAGGCCTCGATGATCTCATCATAAATACCTCATTTTGAGGTGGTAATTTTTCTAGTATGTTAACTTTCCTTTAAAAGTGCCAAGTATACTACTTAATTGTTTTATCCTATGTTGAGGTGAATTGAAGGTGGAGCAACAGTGAATGAAGGGAAGTTTTCTAGTTTTTTTCAGTGAATTACAGGTGAGAATCTAAAGAATCTCTTGTCTCTTCTTCTGTGTTGTTGTTTTGAAAAGTAAGAGCGGTGTTGTGGTGTTTGTTTCCCTTTGTTAGAATGAAGTTTGTTTTGCATTTTTTCAAGAATGTTTCCAGTCTTGAATGTAAAAGGCCCATAATTTATGACACCAACCTAATGGGAGTAAGGGTTGATAAGTTACAAGAGAATTTTCTTGAGCGAGCTGATGAGATTAAATGATGTTTAGATGTTATGACAAGTGGTTTGCTTGAAGCCGTTGCTTTCCCTCCTATTCTTTTAAACACAGAATTGCATCATTTGTGTATTGACCATTATGATGCAAGAACCAAAAGTATTTTGAATAGGAATGAGGAGCCAGTATTGTCCATTACCAGGGAAACCATTTCATTGGTCTTGCACTTATCTGAATGCACCTTTGCTTCTTTTGGCCCTACCCAACCCCTAGTTCATTACCAGGAGAACCTTGCAAAGTATCACAACCTCATGGCCTGAAAGTGGAGGGAAATAAAATATAAAGGAAGTTCAAGGTTACCCAAAATAGTCACCAAAGACCATATGAAACCTCATATCCATGACCTGATGGTTCTACTGCATTGAGATAAGGGGTCCACTAATGTCTTACTTTTTGAGGTCTAGATGTACTACTACATAGATATTATCCTAACTAGGAAGTAATTTCAAGATTGGGCAGAGTTGATAGCTAGCTCACTACAGAATCAACTTAAACACTCAAAGATCTCAAGAGAGGAATTCTATATGTCCTCTTACTTGACTTATTGGATTGCATGTGTTAGTAATATTACCTCCATTCCTCATGAGCGTTGGAATGAAGATATATACCTATCTATCAATATTTCCTTTTGTTATAGAAGAATTCATAAAGTACATGATGTTAGAAGAATTCATAAAGGTACATGATGTTTTGATAGGGAATGTGCATATGTCTTAGAAAAACCTCAATGCTGAGGATATGCTCAGAAGCCCAAAAGCTAATCCAAACCTATAGGATCTTTTACATCCAATTTCCAAGGTTCACATAGCTAAGAGTGGGGCATTTGAAGAAGAGCTTGTGAAATTACCTTGGTATTCCCTAGACTATTTTGTTATAGCAGAGATATGCAGATAATTGTTTTCTGTAATTAAAGACAATCTTCCTCAAGAAAAATGGATGTTTTTTTTTGCTATCAGACTTGACTCTCTGGGTTGTAGCACTATGATTATTGCTTCTGTAATCAAAATTAACCTTCTCAATTTTAACTTGGGGTTTTATCAAGGGAGGAGAGATGTTGATAGTAAGGGTTTTGTAACATCAGTGCTTGGGAGAAATGGCCAGTCTTAATTGGCACCTCACTTGAAGGATTTATGGGAAAATTGTGGCGATGAGTGTAAGGTGGTTAAGAGAGACCATTTGAGGATGACACTCCCCCAGATTACCTCGTTAAAGTTGATGTTCAAGTCGGAGGGAATGACTGAAGATGATTCAAAAATTGTTGAACCAGGTTGGGGGGAAGAAAATGAGAATATGAGATCAATTAGTGAGAAATAGATTGCAAAATATCCAGAAGTAGTTTCTTTCTCTAAATTATTAACCCTTGGCATCCCATTTTCATCTAATGCTACAGGTGACAATTCAACTCCTAATAGGCAGAAAGAAGTTGCATCTCCTAAGTGACTCACGATTCCCAAGACTAGGTCTAAAACCAAGTTTGTGGCACTTCCTCAGGAAAAGGTTCAAAGAAACACTACCATGGCTTAGGATCAAAACAAAGGGGAAATAATTACTTTGTTAGACAACCAAGACAACGATATGTAATTAATAGAAGCTCCAAATGCAGTGAAGTCTAATTTCCTGACTCCTCCCAAAAACAACCAAGGAGTAGTGACAACTTCCACCGTTCCACCCTGGCTATCCAACTTAGTGAGTAAAAAATGCAATCTCCAGCCAGTGTCCATACCTATTAAAGACATAGTCACAAAGTATGCAACTTGCATCTCAAAGAATAAGAAGATGAAGAGTGATGCATGATTATCAAGGATCCTTTAACAAGTAAGGTTATAATGAAAGTGGCTACCTACAAGAAGAAAGAATGTTCTAGGGAAATTGATGCCAAAGACTTTAAGGTTACTATTGTGGATTTGGGGGCCATCTCCAGAGACATTGAGAATCATTTTTTCAAGTTTTCTATGGACCATATTTTGACTCAATGTAAAAAGGAAAACAAAGAAAAGAAGGAACTAAAGAAGCTAATAATCACCATGGATGAGTATATGAAATCATTAATGAATTTTGGTGCTCTCTTGTTGATACAAATGCCATAATATTATGATCGTAACTCGTCAAACAATCAATAATTGGTTAGGAAAATGTAGAGAGGAAGGTTACTCCCAGAGGCAATGAATGAATTGGTGGAGTCCATTGTGAAGGAAGGAAGAAAGTTTATCATGGACTTTACCACTACCTACGTGGAGGGAGAAGTATTGTCAGGAGAAGTTCAGATCCTCATTCTAGTATGGGAGGTAGAACAGAGTTGGTGTTAGGAAATCATGTTTCAGGTACATGATGTGGAGAAGTATGGCGTATTGAAGTTCCTAAGTGAAAACCCCATTAAGGCTATAGAGAAGGATTCTATCTTCAAGGAAGCCATAGAAGAAATGTGAGCAGTCATAATTGAAGTCACTGGGATGTACAAGGAGATACTAAAAGATATGTAGATCATAAACCCCATAGGTATCTTACAATTTGATGATGGTAGCATAGATTCTAGTATCTTAACCAAAATTTTTAGTGACGCTATATCTAGGATCAAAGATAGTGACAATTCAACTTGGAAAGACTTCACCACAATAATTAACATCAAATTGATGTTGTATCTAAACAAAGAGCTTATACCAAGGCAAATTTAGAGGATCGAGGAACTAAGGTAGTAGAAGGATGCATGTAGATCAATGTTTCTTAGTCTAAAGAACCCTCATTCTTAGTTAATGCAAGAATTTATAAGTGCCTTCAAGAGCTAGAAGTTGGTCAAAAAAACCATGGTAGACAGAGAGAAGCCCAATGAGGAAATTTAGTTATGGACAAGTTATCTCTTGAATTCTAAATTTTGAAAAAAAATATTTTAAACTATTTTTGTCTATAACCATTTGCAAAAAAAAGGTTGGGTTTTGATGGAGGCCTTTTTGGGTTTGTAAAAGCTATAAATCTTGGAGCATTAGAATAGGAAAGGGTTAGATTTTAGTCATATAGAAAGACACTCAAAGCTTAGTATTGTTAGAATCTTTTTGTCGAGATAGTAATAGATAGAAGGTGGTGTGATATATGCAAATCTTATTTCTTTAAAGACTTTGTGCTTGAGAAATTTACTTAAATATGTAGATCTATCATTATTTTTCTGTGGTTTGAAGTTGGAGTTTAAACTCAATCATTTGTAGTTACTTTGAGGACTGTGATGATTAATTATGGATAATATCTATTACTATTTCTTGTAATTTTTGTACTCGTTCTATCTTACTAGAAATCAATTTATGTCATTATAGAATTCAATTTGTTCTTAAATCTTGTTCTATTGTGGAAAGACTATGTGATTTTTAGTTGTTCAATTTTTGAATTTGTGAACTTTACCTATATACCTAAGAGTATGTGAGAGAACCTTAAGCACTTTCAAGAAAAAGTGTGCATTTTGTTACTCTTTAATTAATTTAGATTCATTGATAATCTTTTGGAAAGGGATGTGTACCTGTAAAATTTCAAAGCGAAACAATTAACATAATCTTTACCCAACTATTGTGAGCATTATTGATTTTCTACCTTGGGCATATATTGAATTGTTAGATTTTATAGGGAAAGACAATCCGTTCACTAAAATATTTTTGGCCATTCTATTGGGGATTCCCTAGAAAAAGAGGACTAAGCCCTTTAAAGTAGTAATGAATTACAATGGTCCTACCACACAATGACATTTTCCTTATTTTGTAGCCTGACTTAGGTTTTGAAGATACACATAAAGATATCATTTTTGACTTAACTTTAGTTTCTTGGACACTACATCAAAATAATCAATAGTTCTAGTAGGTTATGAACATCTTAGAAAGAGAAGAGGAATGCGTTGAACTTCTAAGATGTGTGCTAAAGGTCCTAGATGCAATAGTGGTTGATAGACTTGTTTAAGTCCCTGTAAGACCCTGAGTAGAAAGAAAGAAAAGTAGTTTTGGTTGAGAAAAAGGTACATAAGGGGAGAGAGAAGGGCATCCTTGACAAAATTTTTGAGCCTTTGAAAAATTTGATTTTTCTTCCCAATTTTGATACTCTAGGCAAGCAGAGGACTAAATTGTGTAGTAAACCTAATCCCCCTCCCATGTATTCTCCCTTCTCACCTCTGGTGCAATCTTTCCTTCCACTAAGATCTCTAATCTCTTCCCACATTAATATTTAGCCATTTTAATTTAGGATACCAAACATGGCTGTCAACCAACCCTAGGGACAAATTATAGGATCTTTGAACCTCGGGGTTAACCCTAGTGTGTTGCCCAAAGGTGCAACCAAGATTTTCCCCAAGTTCAATGGTGATGGGAAAATCTTTTTAGATGATCACCTAAGTGCCTTACATATAGCTTGGAGAGTCATAAGTGTTCAAACTCAAGAGATAGTTGTGAGGCTATTTGTTAGAACACTGACTAATGTGGTGGCTGATTGGTTCAATCACCTACCTCAACATTCCATAGCCAATTGGGACGACATAAAAACAATGTTTGAGGGTAGGTTTGAAACTCCTAAAAATGAGTGCTCCTTGCTGCTTTAATTAAGCCAATTGAACAAAGAAATACATGAGCCCATGAGGGGATTCATGGCTAAATTCAACAAATTGATACAAAAAATCCCTACTGCCTCTAGGCCAAATGGTGAAAATTATAATTTTTTCTTTGTGAACGCTGTCCCACATGATGTAAGTTTTCATATGGTAAAAGATGTAATAGCTAATTTAGCTACTGCTCAGAGAATAGCTATCCAGTTGGAAGATGCACTGATTACAACTGGTAAATGGAGAAAAGAAGTACAATCCTCTGGACCTAATTTTACTTCTACCCCACCGATCCCTTCATGTAGAGATTGATGAATGATATGGCTATGTTGAAAAGGCAGTAGAATAGAGTTGGTGCCCCTTACCAATCCCCATACTAGGATGTTAATTGAAGGCAACAACACTTAGGCCTTGGAAAATTCTCTTTCTTAATAGCCCCTCAACCAAGGTTGCAAATTGAAGAGGTACTATGTCTTCATTCCACTTAACCATAGATCATGATGGGAAAAATTGTATTGATTGGTTGAGATACATTCAGATGGAAAAGAATGCTCTTTCTAGAATATTTAGGTGCCCATTTTCTAGAATGTGAGTCTGGCAAAGAATTACAAGATCCTACTTGCACTGTCTTGACTTGAAATCAAAGAAATTAGAAGACCTATACAGGGGTCAATGTGCCCACTACAAGTTCCAAAGGGAAGCAACATGTACATACTAACCCAACAAAGAATGTAAACTTTAAAATCTTGTCTAAAATAGAGTTGACAACCAGCTCTTTTTCTTTTAACATGGTGGAATTTTGTAAATCTTCCTCCATCTCTATCTCTCCAGTAGAATACTTGAGGATGAACCCTAAGGAGTTGGATAAGCTCGTCCAATATGTGAAAAGGGAACCTCTCACAAATATTTAGTTCATTGATAATGTTACAATGGCCTAGATAGCTCATGGAAAACCTATCTTTGTGTTAGAGAGCATTGAGAAAGTCCCTAATGTAGAACTTTGTGCTCATTTCATAGAAGGATAAGTTGAAGAAAGGAAACCCAACCCATTTTATGTGTCTCTATTGTTAAATGGGCTAAAAATCAGCAATTGCGTTATAGATTTGAGGGCTTTTGATAACATTATGCCATCTCCAGTAGCCAAAGCCCTTGGTCTTCCTCTCACTAAAAATTTTGGGCACTACTATTCTATGGATGGGAAGCAAGTGATTCTTGTGGGTCAGGTCAAGGATGTACAAGGTATTCTCTCTGCTTGTCTAGATAAGAGATTGAAATTAACCATCCTAGTGGCTGATATCCTTTCCAATTATGGAATGCTACTAAGCAGAATATTTTGCAAGGACATGGGAGGGGAGATTAAGATGGACTGGTTTGAGGGTTTGATTCCAGTGGGTAGGAAGAAGATTAAATTAGAACCAGAACTAAAGAAAAAAACACACTATAGTGTCTTTGGACAACCCCAAAGTCCAGATATTTTAGAAAGAATGTCAATTCAAAAACTATGTGATTTTGCCCAATGTTGAGCCTGAGGAAGGTGAGAAAGGAAATGAAATAATATCCCTATAGATGACATAATTTGATAGTAGTTTCTCTAATCCAGGATTAGGTGCCAGAGCAGTTTTGATTTCTCCCTCAAGAGACTTGTTCCTATTTTCCTTTAAATTAGATTTCAAGATCACAAATAATACAACGAAATACAAGCCTTTCTTTTAGGATTATAGGAAACCAAAATGAAAGGGATAAAATAGCTGAAGGTAAAGGGTGATGGAAAGTTCATCATAAAACAACTAAGAAATTAATTCTCTGCGAAAAAAATGATAGACTGAAGCATTATAGGAACCTAGTTTGGGATGAGATAGAATCATTTGATGCTTTCTCCATTGAGTTCATTCCTCACTTGCAAAACTCTAGGGCTGATTCCTTAGCTACTTTTGCCTCATTAATCTTGCCACATCTTGATTTCAAGAATGATGACTATAGGATAGAGATGACTTATAGGCCTAATGTACTAGATAAGGTAGATCATTAGCAGGTCTTCAATAATTATTTGCAACTAAAATATTTTATTAGATGTATTGGAAACTTTGTTGATGTTTTCTTTGAAGGGTTGGTCTCACTTAAACATTTTTTAAAATAGAAAGATGACAATTGGACAAACCTATAAGTCATTAGGCCTATAAATCATCTCTTAAGGGCCTATTAGTGAGACCAAGGGGGTTGGTCTCACTTAAGCATTTTTTAAAATAGAAAGATGATAGTACCATTAGAAAGGGATATGTTCACAATGAAGGCCTAAGAGAATGTGATAAAATTAATATCGAAGGTGAGGGAGACCTTAGGTGGATCTCAATTAGACAAACCTACTTTGAGAGAGAGAAGGGGAGTTCTCTTATGCTTTTGACAAGATAAAAAGATATCTTTGCTTGGGGGTATGATAATCTGATTTTTTTTAGAATGGAGAGCTTAGATACCACATACCTTTAAAACTCAAGGCAACTACTTATCAACAAAAGCTCTGAAATTATTATCCCAAAGTGATTGAAGCAATTTTGAAAGAAGTGGAAAAAATGGTTAAAAGACTATATAATCTATCCAATTCACCATTCAACTTGGATAGCAAGCATTGTCCCTATAAGAAATAAAAATGGTGAAATAAGGATCTATGTGGATTTTACAAACTTAAGCTAGGCTAATCTAAAGGACAATTATGCACTTCCTACCATGGATCATGTTTTGTAGTTGGTTGCTGGGTCTGAGGTCATGTCAATGCTCAATGACTACTTAGGGTATGATCAAATCAGTGTCTCTCTAGAAGTCCAGCACAAAAAAAACTTTTATTACTCCCTAGAGAACCTATGCTTACAATAGAATGCCTTTCGACTTGATCAATACAGGGGCAACTTTCTAGAGAGCGACAAATTCCTCTTTCAAAGACCTGCAAGACAAAATAATTGTAATACATTTGGATGATATAACTATCTACTCCAAGAGGGGAAAGCACCATTTGAGAGATCTCAAAGCGATATTAAGTAGATGCAGACAACATGGAATATCTTTCAATCCTAAAAAATCCATTTTCTTCATAGAAGAAGGCAAGCTTCTAGGGCACATTGTCTCTAAGAAGGGTATAAGAATCAATCTAGATAGGATTAAGGAAATCCAATAGTTGTCCCTACCTACCAATAGAAGTGATTTAAAATCCTTCTTTGGTTAGATAAATTTCTTGAGGAGTTTTGTTCCTAAATTCTCACAAAAGGTGAGACATATGCTGAACATGATGAGTGAGATGCACCCTTTTAGGTGGCAAGAGGAATGAAAAAGGGCTTTTGAGGATATTAAGACAACTATTTCAATTTCTCCTATGTTAGTCAACCCATATTTTAAGAAGGATTTCATCATTTACTACTATGCCTCAGAGCATACCCTATCTAGTATCTTGACTTAGAGAAATGATCAGGATGAAGAGGCCTGAATCGCCTTCATGAGCATACCCTTGAAAAAGCACGAGTTGAATTACACCCAGATGGATAAACATGCATTTTCTATGGTAAATGCACTAAAAAAATTCAAGTATTATTATTTTCTTTCCCATTCTACTGTGTATGTACTTGAGACTGCAGTTAAAAGTGTACTAACTCAACAAGAGATTTGAATAAACAAGAGAGCAGTATGAGTGGCCAAGATCTAGGATTATGATCTTACAATAAAACTCACTAACTTTTTTAGGGAATGAGGCTTATGAAAATTGATAACATAAAATAAAGAGTCTTTTTCGGGAGACATAGTTGCCAAATTGACAATTTTTCTAGTTAGCTCAACCGATCCTTTTTTTTCTAATGTACTATACTACTTGACCTATGGTGAATGCCCAAAAAATTTGAGTTACAAAGAAAAATGCAACCTCAGGTTGAAAGCAACCTAGTACATGATCTCACAGGGTATGCTGCACAAAAAAGGCATTGATGGAACTTTCTTGAGATGTGTGGACAGTGAGTAGTAGGAAAAATTATTGGAATTATGTCATTCAGATATTTTTGGTGGACATTTCTCCTCTATGGTAATAACTTTAAAAATTATCAAAAAATATTTTTATTGTCCAGGCATGTTCAAAGATACATTCCTATATGTAAAAGATTGTGAGAAGTGTAAGCTTTTTACAAGTTGCCCTCAGCTTGAAACATTACCATGGAGACTGATAGTGATTGATGAACCTTTCCACCAATGGGGTATAGATTTCATAGGAACTTTTAACCCCCCATCCAGTGCCGGTCAGGTATATATCTTGTTAGATACAAATTATTTCACCAAGTGGGTGGAGGAAATCCCTACAAAGAAGACTAACTCACAAGTGGTGTGTGATTTCTTAATGGAGTTTATATTTGTTAGATTTGAGGTTCCAAAGAAGATAGTGGAAGATAATGCAACCTATTTCTCATCTAAATAAATTTCTATGTATTTCTATGAATATGACAAATCTTTGGTACATTCTTAAGACTAGTTTCCTCAAGGCAATGGGCAGGTAAAATCTAGCAACAAGAATTTGGTCACCATAATGAAGAAATTGGTAAGTGATAATGCTTAGAATTGGCATAAGAAAATATATGAGGTTTTATGAGCTGATAGAATCAAACTGAAGAGAGCTATTTACATAGCCCCTTTTGAGTTGGTCTATGGAGTGGAAGCTCTAGTTTTCCTACCACTGGAATTATCTGTTGTAAAGTTACAATCAGTAATTGAGGACCCATTTTTCTAAGATTCTCTAGAAAAGAGATTAATGTATTTGACCAAGATTAAAGAGGAGAGGGATAAAATGGTGGATTGTATTATTGAACATGAGGTGAAGGTCAAGTAGATCTTTGATATGAAAACCAAATCCCACAATTTCATGAAGGGTGATGAGGTTCTCCTGTTGGATAAAAGGAAGGAGCCAAAGGGTGCACATGGTAAATTCAACTCATTATGGAAAGGTCAATTTTTTGTCATAGAAGTCATTAGTTTGAATGCCTTTCACCTAAGTTACCTAGATGGTACATGTTTGCCCTTTACTTATAACGAGTAAGACCTAAAATTGCTGAAATTGTAGTCTCTCTAAGAATATTTTTCTATATACATACTTTTTGGATTTTTTGGTTTTTCCTCTTGCTGTTATTTTCTCTTATTTCGTATTTTTGTTCCCTTTCAATTAGTTTATATTCCTAGTATTATGAGTTCTTAGTGCACTCCATGTACACAATCCCCAGTTAGAGCCCCTATTAGCCCTAGTTTTGAGTTGCCATTTTTTCATTTCATTTTCTCCCTCAACTTCAAAAATCCATGTTAACAAGTTTTTCATACTTCCTTCTATTTTAATATCATCTCATCTTACCTCTGAAAGTCGTGTTTGTGATGCCTCTTCATGAATCTTTCCTTTGAACCTCTTTGAACATCTTTGAACTTTGGTTCAAACTAGTTCAAAATAATTCAACCAAAGTTTTGAGACTGACTCTTGATCTTGTAGATGGGACCCATCAAGCATGATGAAGATGTTTTTTCAAACCAATTTGAACCTCTTTGAACCTTGGTTTGAAGTAGTTCAAAGTAGTTTTGCTACTATGCACATGAGTATTATTGATTCTTGAAAAGGTGACAATTCCCAAGATGTTAGATACGTGTTAGAATAGTGATTAAGGAATCCATTCTGATTCATCATTACTTGAGGTGGACAGTGAGTTGGTATCACAAGTGATAAAAGTGAAGATCTTTCACTTTGAAGCTAGATTGGTTGTTAGGGATTTGTAATTATTGCAAGGAAATTCCCTTAAGGTGATCATTTAATAAGGAAGTCCCATTACAATTTTAAGCATGTGTGCTAAGCCACGGTGATCTCATCATAATTACCTCATTATGAGGCCGTACTTTTTCCAATATGGTAATTTTCCTTTAAAAGTGCCAAGTTTACCACTTAATTGTTTTATCCTACATTGATGTGAATTGAAGGTGGAGTGATAGTGAAATAAGGTAAATTTTCTAGTTTTCTTTTAGTGGATTATAGGTGAGAATGTGAAAAATATCTTGTCTCTTCTTTTGTGTTGTTGTTTTGAAAAGCAAGATCGGTGTTGGGGTGTCTGTTTCCTTTTGTTAGAATGAAGTCCATTCTACATTTTTTTGGCAATGTTTCTAGTCTTGAATGTAAAAGGCCTGTAATTTATGATGAAATCTAATGGGAGTCAAGGTTGAAAAGTTACAAGAGAATTTTCTTGAACAAGCTGATGAGATGAAAGGATGTTTATATGTTCTAATGTGTGGTTTTCTTGAAGCCTCCATTTTCCCTCCTACTCTTTTAAGCCTAGAATTGCTTCAGCTATGTATTGACGACCATGATGTAAGAACCAAAAGTATTTTGAATACGAATAGGGAGCTAATATTGTCCACTACTAGGGAAACCATTTCATTGGTATTGCATTTACCTAAATGCACCTTTGTTGCTTTTGGCCTGATCAAGTCCCTGATTCAGTACCAAGAGAACCCTGCAAAGTATTGCAACCTCATGGCCCAAAAGTGAATGGAAATTTTTTATAAAAGGAAGTTTAAGGTTACCCAAAATAGTTACTAAAGACCATATGAAACCTCATATTCATTACTAGATAGTTCTACTACACCGAGCTAAGGGATCTACTAATGTATTACTTTTTTAGGATTAGATGTACTGCTACTTAGATATTATCCTAACTGGGAAGTATTTTCTAGATTGGAAAATTTGATAGCTAGCTCACTAAGGAATCAACTTAAACAATTGAAGATCTTAAGAGAGGAATTCTATATGTCCTCTTACTTGAATTATTGCATTGCATGTGTTAGTAATATTATCTCCATTCCTCATGAGCCTTGGAGTGAAGATATAACTATCTATCAATATTACCCCTTGTTACAAAAGGACAAAGTGTTAGAATAATTCAAAAAGTACATGATGTTTTGATAGGGAATGGGCATCTAAGTCTTAGGAAAACCCTAGTGTTGAGGATATCTCCAAAAGCCCAAAAGCTAATCCAAACCTATAGGAGATTTTACATCCAAATTCCAAGGTTCACATACTTGAGAGTGGGGGGATTTGAAGAAAATCCTATGAAATTACCTTGGCATTCCCTAGATTATTTTGTTATAGTGAAGATATGTAGATAATTATTTTCTATAATTAAAGACAATCTTCATCAAGAAAAATGGGACTCAGTTTTCCCTATCAGACTCAACTCTCTAGTCTATAACACTATGATTAATGCTTCCATAATCAAAAGTAACCTGCTTAGTTTTAACCTAGGGTTTTATCAAGGGAGGAGACATTTTAATAGTAAGGAATTTACAACATTAGTGCTTGGCATAAAGGATCAGTCTCAATTAGCTCCTCACCTAGAGGATCTATGGAAAAATTGTGGTGATGAGCATGAGGTGGTTAAGAGAGACTATTCAAGGTTGAAACTCCCCTAGATTACCTCGTTAATGTTGAAGTTCAAGTTGGAGGGAATGATTGAAGATGATTTAGAAATCATTGATCGAGGATGGGAGGAAGAAAATGAGAAAATTCAACTTGAATTAGATTGGAGAAGAGCCAAAGAAGATGATATAAATCTTAGGACTAGATCCATTTTGGCTTGTATAGACAATTGGTTGAGGAGAAAGAGTATGAGATCATTCAATGAGAAAAAAATTGTAAAGTCTCCAAAAATAGTTTTTTTTCTATAAATTGTTAACCTCTAACGTCCCATTTTTATCTCATGTTATAGGTGACACTTCAAATCCTAAAGGGCTGAAAGAAGCGACATCCTCAAAGTAGCTCACAGCTCCCAGGACTAGGTCTAAAACTAAGTCTATGATGCTTTCTCAAGAAAAGGTTCAAAGAAAGACTACCATGGATCAAGAGTAGAACAAAGGGGAAGGACTTGCTCTATCAGATAAACAAGACAACAATGTGGAATTAATAGAAGCCCCAAATGTAGTACAGTCTAGTTTCATGACTCCTCCTAGAAATAACAAGGGAGCAATGACCACTTCCATCATTCTACCTTGGCTATCCAACTCAATAAGTAAAAAATATAGTCTCTAGCCTATGTCCATACTTGTTAAAGACATAGTCACAAAGTATGCAGCTCATTTCTCTAAGAATAAGAAGGTGAAGAGTGACACGAGGTTAATGAAGGATCCTGTAATAGGTAAGGTTATAGCAAAAGTGGCTACCTACAAGTAGAAAGAAGGTTATGTGGAAAATGATGCTGAAGACTTCAAGGTTACTACCATGGATTTAAGGGCCATCTCCAAAGACACCAGAATCATTTTTTCAAGTTTTGTGCGAACCATATGTTGACTCAATCCAAAAAGGATAGTAACAAAAAGAAGGAACTAAAGAAGTTGATAATTTGCAATGAAATAACTTGCACAATATAAGAAATAATATGAAATATTATATAAATAAGTTCAACAATAACTGAGAGTAATAGGCTACTTCAAGGGGACAACCTCCAAATATCTCCAATGAGAACACACTTCATAATATGATGTTGAAATAATATTCACAACTTCCTATATATACCTAATTATGCTTAGGTTGAATAGATACAACCCTACATAACACTTAGGCTGACCTACCTACCTAAATAATAATATAATAATGATAACATGAATTAATTAAGGATTAAAATAACCACAAGTTGACTATTCATAATCCTGTATACACCAATATTATGGGCGTAGCATGCCTCCTCTCTTGAAAGAAGCATTGTCCTCAATGCTAACCAAGTGTGGATTCTTTTGAATGAACTCCTCATCCTCCCATGTGGTCTCTTCAACTAGTAAGTTCTTCTGTTGGATGAGATACTGAGTCAAGATTCTGTTCCTCAACTTCTTTGTACGTGTTTGAAGAATGCACTTTGGTTCCAAAATTATTCTCCCTTCTTCATCAAGTTATAGTAGTACTATTTGAGTAGGAATATTCTACCCAATTACCTTCTTCAAACAAGAAACATGAAAAATTGGATGTATCTTTGTTGTTGGTGACAACTCAAGCTTTACATAGCATTACCAATCTTTTGCATGATTTGGTATGGTCCATAATATCTTGGAAACAACTTATTATTCTTTTTTTGTTGCTTCATTAAGATTTTTTTATAAGGCTGCAATCTCAAGAAGACTCAGTCCCCAACTTCAAAATTTCTTTCACTAAGATGTTGGTCCACTTGTTTTTTCATTTGATTTTGTGCCATAGCTAAATTCTCCTTGAGTCTTGAAAGTAACCATTGTTGATGAAACAAGTGGTCCTCTACTACCTAAAATCTTGGTGACACCTTTAATGATGATGTGATGGAAGAAGGATGATATCCATAAAGTGTCAAAAATGGAGAAATTTTTGATGAGCTTTGAAAAGAAGTATTATACCACCATTCTACAAGAGGTAGCCAATCTACCCATTGAGATAATTTTTCTAAAGTGAAACAACATAAATATCCTTCTAAACATTTATTAACGACCTCAATTTTCACATCTAATTGAGGATGTATGAAGAACTATGAGCCAATTGAGTACCTAAACATGAGAATAAATCTTTCCAAAAGTGACTAGGAAAGATAGGATCACAATCACTAACAGTAACCTTAGGTGTACCATGTATCTCTTGGATATTATCCAAGAAAACTTTTGCCACTATACTTGCTATAAAAGGATGTGATAATGCAATGAAAGGTGCATATTTAGTGAGGTGATCAACTACTACCATGATGACATTATGACCTTTAGATTTGGGAAGCCTTATGATGAAGTCCATAGATACATCTTCTGAATGTTGGCTAGGAATAGATAAAGACCGCAAGAGACTTGGTGTCTTAATTGTTTCCCCCTTATTTCTTTGACAAACCAAAGATTCAGCCACAAATTTTTTAACATCACCTTTTAACCCTTCACCAAAGAAATCTTGCTTGACCTGATGATATGTCTTCAAAAATCCCAAATGATCACCAATTGGGGACAATTGTAGTTCTTTGAGAATCTTGTTTTTAAGAGTGGAATTATTGCAGAGATACAATTTCTCTTTATACCAAAGAATATCCCACTTTAAACAAAACTTATCTAAACTACTAGGGTCACTTTTTATTTGCCGGATGAGATTACTTGTCGCAACATTCTTTTGCCACTCTTCTTTGGCTTCTACCACCCAATTTTCTTGTAATATTGAAAGGAAACACAATAAGGTTTCATCTTTTTCATGCTTCCTAGAAGGTGCATCGACCAAAATATTTTCCTTCCCTTTCTTGTATAAAATTTCAAAGTCATATCCTAAAATCTTAGTGACCCATTAAATAAGGCCTCCTTTTTTTAACTGCATGAAGAATTGCTAGCATTTTGTTCTCATAAATAGGTTTGAGCTGATTTTTACCTTTTAATTGTTGACTCTCAAAAGCAATTGGTCAACCTTCTTGCATGCGAACTACTCCTATCCCACTTCCAGAAGCATCACATTCCACAATGAATTCCTTGGTGAAGTCTAGAGTGGAAAGCTCTAGAGTTGTACACATAGCCTTCTTCAATTGCTCAAATGATACATTAGTAGATTAATTACAATGAAAAGAATCCTTATTCAATAGAGTGGTAATGGGTGCTTCTATATGACCATAATTCTTCACAAATATTCTATAGTATCCTATCAATTCCAAGAAACCCCTTAGCTTCTTAATAGTTTTTGGAATAGGCCATTTCATGATAGCCTTAATTTTGTTAGGGTCCACCTTTACTCCTTCATGTGAAACCATGTTTCCTAAATACTCCACCTACTTAAGACCAAAAGTACACTTGGATGGCTTAACATAAAGTTGATGATCTTTGAGTAATTGTAATGCTTGATCTACATGCTGCAAATGTTCTTCCCAACTCTTGCTATAAATTAATATATCATCAAAAAAAACTAACACAAACTTTCTCAAGAACTTCTTAAATTCATCAAACTTTGGAATGTAGATGGTGCATGTCATGTCCCTTTTCAAATAATTAAAAATAATAATTTTTGTCAAGGCAAGCAAGTCCAAGAAGGTGAAGTTTCAGAAAAAAGGGGGGTTAATCTTTGGAAACCGTTGGACTAATAAATGAAAATTATTATTAAAATATGTTTTATTAACCCCTCTTGGACGTGAGTTAGGGTTCTGCCCTCTTTTAAGGGGTTTGGAGGCATTTTGGGCTGATTACTTGATTTTTGCTCATTTCTTTGTTGTTTCTTCAAAGGCTTCCAAACCTATGGAGAAGGAGACCCAAGAATGGGAGTTTGTAGGTTTTCAAGAAGGCTAAGGATGGGATTTTGAAGCCATTCCATGTGCATGCTCATACAAAGTTTTCCTTAGTGCTAAACAATGCAGATTTGTGGGTTTTCGAGTGTGTTTTTTTGTAAGAGTTTGGTGTTTTCGGTTGAGTATTTCATATCAGTTTGGGTTGCTTCTATATATCAGAAATTTAGATTTTAAAATAGATCTGAATATATGTATTTGGTCATGATTATACTTCTATGATATTATCAGTTCTTTTGTGGTGTTTTCGGTTATTTTGTGTTGTCTTCGGGAGCTCGATGAGTATTGTTTTTGCCCTCCATTTGGGAGCTGTTGTGTAAATGTTATACAGATATAGAAATGTCATTTTGTAGGCTGTTATGCTGCTGAAATTTCTATAAAAAATTTCCACTTTCAAATTTACTAATAATATGTGAAACTGTGAAGTTTTTGGCACTATTTCCGGCATACCCGAATTGGGGTTTATTGAGAAATTGGTGGATCTTTGAAAGATTGGTTGCTTGATCTTAAAGATCTGATTAGAGACTTGAATATCATATAAAATCAGAAAAGGGACATTTTAAAGGTATCGAAGCTATGATCTTGCCAGTCTAAGGGTTTGTAGAAGTTTGCATGTCAGTTTTGACAACTATCCAAATCTTGCATGTCAAAATTTATGGTTGCATGCTACTTCTAATCATTTGCATGTTAGTTCTTGGTGAATTTGGTGGTTTCATGTTGCTTCTAATCAGCTACATGTCAAAATCTATGGTTGCATGCTACTTCTAATCATTTGCATGTTAGTTCTTGGTGAATTTGGTGGTTGCATGTTGCTTCTAATCAGTTGCATTTCAAAATCTATGGTTGCATGCTACTTCTAATCAATTGCATGTTACTTCTTGGTGTTTGAAGAAGTTATAACCTATTGGGGTTACACTCTACTTTATCCAAAATGGATAGGTATAGTACAAAGTCTCAGAGGACACGATCTTGGACAATTGATATCCAGAGTCAGAACAGTAGAAAGGATAGTTATTTAGGCATTTGAGATAAACTTAGGAAAATTAGCCATGACATGTCTGAATAGTTGGTTGAGCACCACCATATGATGAATGACATGTTGTCCAACCCAGCTAAGGTAGATAAGTTGACCAAATTTCTATTTGGCAAATTTTCTCACAGGGCAGGTGACACAATTACCAAGAACTTGCATAAGGAGTTTGAGAAACTAGCTTATAGCCAGGCAGAGGTCTCAAATTCTACTCCACCATAGGAGGTAGTGAGAAAGGATATTATGCAAATTGATAGTAATAGTCAACTTGATACTCAAATTGAGACAATTGTATACAGGTCGTTAAAGGGTGATATCACAGGTATTTAGGATGGTATAGTTACAACAGGTAGTGACTACAATGTAGTGGGTTCAGATGATGATTATGAGAATGTTTTTGTGCACATGTGATGGTGAGATACCTGGTAGAGATGAGCAGACATTAAGCATTCATGACTTTGCTGAGAAAGAGTACCAGGCACAGTTAGATGCTTCGTCACATAAGGTTGAGGCTGATAGTACTTCACATGATTTGTCTAGCCAGCTGAAAGTGAACAAAGATAGTATTGTGACTTCATTATCTCATCATGATAGGTATGTGGAGTTAGTTGGTATTGGTCATATTACTCAAGTGAGGATTTTTCTTGAGTTACTAGCTGATTCTAGTTTATAGATATGGACTCGAGATTGTTATATTAGCATTTGGGATTCAGTTGACTGGAGATCTTTAACATTTTTGGTAGCAGTGTTTGTTTGGGTGCTATCATGGATTTGATTAGCATATTGCACGATGTTGTCTTTTCTTGTGCTAGCAACTTGTCTGATGTTGGTATTAGTTTTTATACACCGATATTGGGCTTTGTTCATATATCCAGTCGACCATTTTTGTTGGAATATGTTGATGATCTTTCATATTTGGCAGTGTGTACAGTTGAGTCCCAAGATCATATTGGCATTGATGACATCCAGGAGGATGTAGTGGGAAATTTTGAAGACTTAGTTTCCTTGGTAGTTTCTTTTGGTACAGAGGAGTTGGATAGCAGTGCTATAGTTTTTGATACTCCATATGTTGATATGAGCTTTGGAGTTGATTCGTAGGATATGGATGGTAATACTCTAGAGACCAGTAACCTTGAGGATACTCCTTTAGACAGTGCATCAAAGGAGGTTTGTAGGATACAATCTAGCCAGTGCCATCATGTGTCCAGTCAATTGAGAGTTAGTGAGCAAGACATTGCTATCACTTGCCAGCATTTTGATGCTGCTCGTTAGTTGTTAGCAGTTTATGGATGGGGTTCTCTTACTAGTGATGAGGGGGAAGGTAGTTATCTTTCCTTGACAAAGATCCACTCTTTATGGGAGGCTATTTGGATTTTGAGATAGAATTATATGCAGTTGGTAGCTGACAAATATTATCTTATGGAGTGGGGGAGTACAATATATGACACATTATTGGCCAAGGAAGATGAGGTGAGTGAGCTTACTCAGCAGCTCGAGGTGACTTTTGAGATTCTTGAGAGTACACAGTTGGCTTTCAAGGAGTCATAGTTTCATTTGGCTAAGGTGACCATGGAGTTAGAGCAACTACAGTCTTTACTAAATTTTGTACAGTCACAAGCTATGGTGTTTGGTGATCTGAGGATGTCCATGGTCAAGATTGTCAAAGACAATGGAGATGGGGATGCATCCATCCTTGATACTAACATTAGCATATCGAGTTCATCCCCACTAGAGTCAGGTTCAATTGAGTTGGGTGCTGCAGCAGATTGTTGTGGTATGCCTGACATGATGGTGGCCTCTAATACTAATAGCACAAAGACTAGAGATGTTGTATCAAAGGTCATGTGTGATGTTGGTGAGCTGGTAGTTGGCATGGTTCCTGCTAGTAATATTTCTCCCTTGGCAATGTCTTCAGAGGTAGTAGTCAATTCCAACTTGGTTAGTGATCGATTGCAGTTAGTTTCATCTGGATTGTAGTCTAAGCCACAGACTGAGATTGGCACATTCTATTGGCACTACACTGTGAGGTATGCTCATCAATTTACCTTTGATGACCATGTTGATGAGATGATGATACAGAGATGTACTTTGGTTCCTAGTGCTTGTCATCAGTTATGAGATGATTTGATGCCTCGAGATGAGAGTTGTGATGGGCATGACATGGCGATAGGTTTTGTAGTTGATAGCTTGATAATACATGACTTAAAGCATGAGTTTGGGAGTAATGCTTTAGTAGTTGTTGTTATTGATTCTACTCCTTTGGCTATGACATCTCTTGGCTTAGCTGGTGGTCAGTCATAGTGGGCTGTATCACTTGTTCATGGAAAATTTGGTTTGGGTTCCATTTCTTGCTATTTATCTTGTAATGTATTTTCACCATCAACAGTGCATGGGAGTGATGGTTATGAGATAGTGGCCAGTGATTTGTAGAGTTGAATTGACTGTAGGAGTTCTACAGTGTGTGGATTCTCCATACTTGGTACAGTTTCATTTGGGAGCGTTCATCATTGTTGCAAAGTTGGATTGTACATTCCGTATAGGCCAGTGGGATGCGTTGATGGTATTTACTATGTTGGTAGTTTGATTTGTCCACTTTATTTGGGTTCTGATGTTCTAAGAGTTTGTGTCTCATGGGTTTTTGACTGTGGTAGTGGTGATTTTGGAGTTTGGTTGAGCTATAATTGTCAGTTTGATTATGGATTCCTCTTGGTTATATTGCAGAGGATATTGCAAGAGCCTATGTTAATTGACAGTACTATAGTTCATGACTACATTTGGGATCCAGGTGGATTGATTGGTTTATTGTTCAGCCATTTCTTGAGGACAAGCAATATTTGGGAGGGGAGGACTTGTCATGTCCCTTTTCAAATAATTAAAAATAATAATTTTTGCCAAGGCAAGCAGGCCCAAGAAGGTGAAGTTTCGAAAAAAGGG
Source organism: Cupressus sempervirens (assembly GCA_028749045.1). Lineage (NCBI taxonomy): Eukaryota > Viridiplantae > Streptophyta > Pinopsida > Cupressales > Cupressaceae > Cupressus > Cupressus sempervirens. The sequence continues at coordinate 509,077,361 of CM053783.1, forward strand.
GGGGTTAATCTTTGGAAACCGTTGGACTAATAAATGAAAATTATTATTAAAATATGTTTTATTAACCCCTCTTAGACATGAGTTAGGGTTATGCCCTCTTTTAAGGGGTTTGGAGGCATTTTGGGCTGATTCCAGAACTTGATTTTTGCTCATTTCTTTGTTGTTTCTTTAGAGGCTACCAAACCTGTGGAGAAGGAGACCCAAAAACAAGAGTTTGTAGGTTTCTATGAAGGCTAAGGATGGGATTTTGAAGCCATTCCATGTGTATGCTCATACAGAGTTTTCCTTTGTGTTGAACAATGTAGATTTGTGGGTTTTCGGGTGTGTTTTTTTGTAAGAGTTTGGTGTTTTCGGTTGAGTATTTCATATCAGTTTGGATTGCTGCTGTATATCAGGAATTTATATGTTAAAATATATCTAAATATATATATTTTGTCATGATTATACTTCTATGATAGGTTATCAGTGCTTTTGTGGTGTTTTCGGCTATTTTGTGTTGTCTTCGGGAGCTCGATGAGCATTGTTTTTGCCCTCCATTTGGGAGCTGTTGTGTAAATGTTATACATATATGAAAATATCATTTTTTAGGCTGTTATGCTGCTGAAATTTTTATAAAAAATGTCCACTTTCAGATTTACTAATAATATGTGAAACTGTGAAGTTTTTGGCACTATTTCCGGCATACCCGATTTGGGATTTATTGAGAAATTGGTGGATCTTTGAAAGATTGGTTGTTTGATCTTAAAGATATGATTAGAGACTTGAATATCATATAAAATCAGAAAAGGGACATTTCAGTGCATTGGTAAGACCAAGAGTCATCACCAAAAATTCATAATGACCGTCATGGGTTTGAAATGTTGTCTTACAAATATCTTACTCCTTAATCTAAATTTGGTGATAACACAATTTAAGATCTAAATTGGTAAAATACATAACTCCTTTTAATGAATCTAGAAGATCATGGATGGAATAGGATAATTATCTTTAATGGTGTACTTGTTGAGCACTCTATTATCTAGACACAAGCACCAAGTTTCATCCTTCTTATGCACCATCACAACAAGTTAGGAGGAAGCACTTTGGCTATGCCTGATAATTCTTGCCTCTAGCATTTCGTCAATAATTTTTTCTATCTCACTTTTTTGTATGTGTGGGTACCTATAAGGCTTGATGTTTTGTGGCTGGCTCCCTAGAACTAGTTATATGGCATGACCATGATCCCTCTTGGGAGGAAGTCCTTTAGGCATATCTCTAAGAATCACTGAGTGATGACCAATTATTTCTTGTAAATCTAGATGAGTAAGAGCATTACATTGAGAGACTTCTAATGAACATAGCAGGGCCACAAATCCATCCACACCTTTCTTAAGACATTTTTGAATTTGATGAGAGCTTACCATCTATGGGGATTTTTTCTTCAATCCCTACAACTCCACTACCTTTCCTTTTGATTAAAATTTCATGAATAGTGCTTGGAAGTTCATCTCAATTGTTCCCAATGTAGTAAGCCATTGTACTCCCAAAACAATATCCACTGCACCCATATATATCACATACATTGGGGTATCAAGTTGATAATATCCCATGGATAATTGATGCTATGACACTTCCTTGAACAACTAACTATGCTCCCATCTAAAACTTGAAACTTTGGGGCTGGATATATAAAAAAATTTAGAAGAGTTTCCAACTTTTTATTGATGAAATTATGAGTACTACCTGAGTCAATCAACACTATTACTTTCTACTTCTTTAAGAAACCTACTACCATGAGAGTTTGTGGTGCACTAAAACTTGAAAGTACATGAAAAGAAATGATTGGTTGAGAATCATGTGATTCCTCACCTAACTCCTTATCCTCCTTTGATATGGGTTCATCCTCTTCTTCCTCACTTGGAACTTCAATATAGAACAATTTCTTTTCACTACATTTATGTCCTCGACTATATTTTCTATCACAATTGGCACATGACCATTTTTCTCTTTTCTCCTCAATTTTTTGTGGAGTCAACCTAGTAGGTTGAGGAAGAGAAGGTGTTGAATATCCATTTTCTCTTGTCACATTAGCCCCTTGCTTTCTAGCAATTGGGAACTTCTCCTCTAGCCTCTGTGCCAATATAAAAGAATCACTTACTGAGCTAGAACAAAACATGCGTACCTCATATTGAATGTGATCCTTGAGACCACCCAAGAATAAATCATTCAAGTTCTCATCATTAATTGTATCTACTTTTAAGGATAGATTTTGGAATTTTTGAATATAATCCTTAACTGATCCTGTTTGTTGAAGCTTAGAAACTTGGCTAAAGAAGTTTTCTACCAAACTATTGCTATATATTGTGCTTGTAGTTCTTCCATAAAAAATGACCATGATATAGTGAGATCCTTTTTCCTCCTATGAGTACAAAGCCAATGATACCAAATGAATTGATCTAGTTCTAGATATAAGGAAGCCATCATGACCTTTTTTCCATATGGGATTTGATGAACTTTAAAAAAGTTCTCCATTTGATTTATCCATGTTAGAGGATCCTTGCCATCAAATTTGCACATATCCACCTTTGGAAAAAATTCCTATATCCAGTAGGATTAATAAAATTTGTATCATTATTAGTTGACTTGAAAGTTTCACCTTGATTGCTTGAGAGCTCCTTCCTTGTTTCATTCAAATAGATGCTTAACATGCTTAGCATATCTGATATATCTCCTTGTAGGTCACACATATCCCTCTTAACCCCTTCCTTGAACTTAGTAAGTTCCTCATTGGGATTGCTATTCTCTATTGCTTCCCAATCTTGATTAGAGGATTTCCCTGGGGTGGTAGCATTCTTTTTGCCTCTTGTTGAAGGCCCTGTCATGATGGAAACCAATATTTTTGAAATAAATCACACAAATAAAATGTAAATTCTTTGATTTTTTTTTTTTTTTTTTTACTATAACTTACTAGGGCCAAGATACCCTTACTTGGAAAAAATCTCAAAAAAATTAGCAAATTTGCTGCCTTGAGAGAGAATTTTCCTAATTTTGCAATATCTTGCTTATATTTTTTTCGAATTTCTCCAAGCTTTGAAATTTAGGCTCCTCTACTATGTATTCAAAAACCCAATACAATTTATACTCCAACTCAGAAAGATGTAAGAGATATGAAGATCTCAATAAATTGTGTAGAAATAGTAATTGTACAATAATTTTCTCAAATTTTTTCAAATTCCTCTAAATTTTGGACTATATCTTCTTTAATATGGTCTTCAAAAACCCTTTAAAAATTTGCTAAAATCTGAAAGTTATGCTCTTTCCAAAATCACCACAATGTTGAGAAAAAATCTTGCGTCTATGGTACCAAGATCATGCTCTGATACCACTTGTAATCAAATGACTTGCATAATAGAAGAAATAATATGAAATATTATATAAATACTCAATAATAATTAAGAATAATAGGCCACTTCAATGGGGAAACCTCCAAATATCTCCAATGAGAACACACTTCACAATATGATGTTGAAATAAGACTCACAATCTCCTATATATACCTAATTATGCTTAGGTTAAATAGACACAACCATACATAACACCTAGGCCAACCTACCTACCTAAATAATAATATAATAATGATAACATGACTTAATTAAGAATTAAGACAACCACAAATTGACTATTCATAACCCTACATACACTAATATTAAGGGTGTAGCGTAATCACCATGGCTGAGTATATAGACTCCTTGATGAATGTTGGTGCTCTCCCATTGATACAAAGACCACAATATTTTGATCCTAACTTATTAGACAACTAATAAATGGTTAGAAAAATGCAAAGAGGAAGGTTATTCTTAGAGGCAATGAATGAATGGGTGGAGTCCATTGTGAAGGAAGGAAGAAAATTTATCCCAGACTTTACCACTACCTACATGAAGGGAGAAGTATTGTTAGGAGAAGTTTAGACCCTCATTCTAGTATGGGAGGCATATTAGAGTTGGTGTCTGGCAATCATGTTTTAGGTACACAAAGTGGAGAAGTATGGTGTATTGAAGTTCCTGAGTGAAAACCCCATGAAGGCCGTGGACTTCTTGCATGCTATTCATCCTAAAAATAAACATGAATTGGAAGGATTCTATCTATAGGGAAACCATAGAAGAAATGTGAGTAGTCAAAAGTGAAGTCACTAGGATGCACAAGGAGATATTGAAAGATATGAAGATCATAAATCCATAGGTATCTTACAATTTGATGATGATAGCATGGATTCTGATACCTTAACCAAAATTTTCAGTGACACTATGTCTTAGATCAAAGATAGTGATAGTCTAATTTCCCAAGACTTCACCATAATATCTAACACCGAATCGATGTTGTACCTAAATGTAGAGTTGGAGGATCAAGGAACTAAGGTGGTAGAAAGATGCATGCATATCAAAATTGCTCAATTTAAAGAACCCCCATTCTTAGGTAATGCAAGAGTTTACAAGTGCCTTCAGGATCTAGAAGTTGGTCAAACAAACCGTGGCAGGTGGGGAGAAGCCCAACAAGGATATTTAGTTATTAAAAATGATCTCTTGAATTCTAAATTTTGAAAAAATAATTTTAAATTGTTTTTGTCTATAACCATTTGTAACCGAAAGGCTAGGTTTTAGTGGAGGCCTTTTCGAGTTTGTAAAAAAGTATAAATGCTAGAGCATTAAACTAAGAAAGGGTTAGCTTTTAGTCAGATATAAAAACACTCGTAGCTTAGTAAGTTTAGAAGCTTTTTTCTGAGATAGTAATAGACAGAAGGTGGTGATATATGAAAATGTTATTTCTTTAAAGACTTTTTGCTTGAGAAATTTACTTAAATATATAGATCTATCAGTATTTTGCTATGGTTTGAAACTTGGAGTTTGAACTCAATCATTTGAAATTACTTTGAGGGCCGTGATGATTAATCATGGATAATATCTATTACTGTTTCTTGTTCTTGCTATACCCATTCTTTCTTAGTAGAAATTAGTTTATGTCATTATAGAATTCAATTTGTTCTTAAATCTTGTTCTATTGTGGAAAGACTGTGTGATTTTCAATTACTTGTTCAAATTTTGAATTTGTGAGCTTTACCTCTGTAAGTAAGAGTATGTGAGAGATCCTTAAGCACTTTTAGGTAAAAGTGTACATTTTTTTACTCTTTAGTTAATTCAAATTCATTGATAATATTTTGGAAAGGGAGTTGTACCTATAAAAATTTAGAGGGAAGTGATTAACATAATGTTTACCAGACTATTGTGAGCATCATTAATTTTCTACCTTGGGTGTAGGTTGAATTATTGGATTTTATAGGGAAAGACAATCTGTTCACTAACACTCCTCTTTTCTTTTTTTCTATTCTTCTTCTTTTCTTTTCTTTTCTTCTTCTTCTTTCGTCTTTTTCTCCTCATCTTCATTTCTCTTCTCCTCCTCATCTTTTTTTTTCTCATCCTCTTTCCTTTTCTTTTCATCATCTTCTTTCTTTTTCTTCTCTTCATCATCTTTCTTTTTCTTCTCCTCACTATCTTTCCTCTTCTTTTATTCTTCTACTTTCCTTTTCTCTTCTTCCTCCTTCCTTGTTTTCTCTTCTTGTTCTTCATTTTTCTCTTCATCCTAACTCTTCATTTTCTCTTCATCTTCATCTACTTCATCTTCTAAACTAGTATAGCTAGAGATATTACCAAAAATGCTTGTGCCATAATCCTTAAAATGGTTTTCAATTGCATCTACTATGATCTTTTTGCCATTAATCTATATTGTGGTTCCAATTGTGATATGAGGTGCTACTATTGTTGTCTTGTTAAGGTCTGCCATCATTTGCACTACCATCATTTGCACAATGGCTTTTTCTTTTTCCTCATTAACTTCTTGATAATTTCCTCTCATGATATATATGGCCCTTTTCTTGTTCCTAAGATTTAGTTCAAGATTCTTCATTAAGCTAGCCATATGTTCATTACTGCCAACTTGGCATAGTATTCTTATTTGGTTATGTCTGATGTTCTTGTCTAGACTAGCTACCCTTTTCCTTCTATTTGTTAGCCTCTCATAAATTATTGATATGAGATTGTTTTGAAGAGAAGAATTTGCAATGGAACAATTATTATTTTGTCAATGATGTCAAACCCCACTACCTGCTAGTGAGACAATTGCTTTTTGGTCTGAAAGCTATTATTTAGTTGATTGATGAAGAGGATTTGAAAAGAGGAGATACCAATAGCACCTAGAGAAAGGTTGAGTTATTTGGTATGCAAAATAAGCACTAAGACCAAGTACAAAATTGATACTATAATGTATTATTTATCTACTTAAAGTCTAAAATGAAATATTATTCAAGTTAAGACTAGAAGAAGATCAAGTAAGAAATGTGTTTGCCAAGCCTTGTCAAGCAGTCAGTGCAAGCCGAGTAGAAATTAGTAGAAGCAAATTGAAAAACAAGAGGTGCCAAGCAAAGATGAAAAATAGTGCAAGCAAAGTGATTGCTAGTATATGCTAAGTAAAGTTTAGTTGGTGTCGAGCATCAATAAAATTTAGTGTTTTCTGAGTAAACTCTAGTGATGGCTAAGTGACATAATAGTATAGATGCCGAGTGACAAAAAACACTATTAAATCAAAGATTTTATGAATCTAAGCTAACTAATTTGTTTTTCTTGAATTATGTGAAGTGTGTGGAAGATAACTATGATGAGCTGGTGGAACAAAATTCAAGGTAAACCATTTTGAGGTGAATATAAGGAAGATTGTAGAAGAAGTTTCAAGAGGAACCAAATCGAAAAATGGGTAAATTCATTGAATCCTACCTAATCCTACCTAGCCCTAAAATGGATGATTGTGGTTAAGTAGAAAAATATTTGAATTCTCTATTTATAGAGATAGTTGGTTAGAAGAAAAGGTTGTCATGTGCAAGAATCTAAGGAAGACAAGGAGCCTAGGGTATTGCTTCATTCAGTGGAAGAACAGAGGTGATTGTAGTTGGCATGAAAAGCAAGAAGGCTTAAGTATGAATGCTTGAAGGGTGAATAAGCTATAAGAGCTGAAGTGTGTGAAAGCCAAGCATAATGGAGGACAAAAACTGATGAAGGGTGCTCCCCTTAATACCATAAACCATAATAGAAAATAAAGAAACACTAGAAAATGTGAGAAAAAAAATATGGACTTCTTATTTGTGTTGTAAATGTGAAATTATATAATTCACAAGTACAATATGCTAACCCACATGGGTACTGTCATTATAGTAATCTTCAAGACAAGCTACAAACTATCACGCAAAGCTATCTTAGACAATGTTTAGGCCTTTCTTAAATAAGAACTTTTATGCCATCTAGGAAGGTTCTAGATGCTCAAACTTAATACCTAGGGCTAAAAGACCCTAACAATACATAAAGAGTCAGCTAAATATAGCTTTGAAAAATTATTTTAGAAATTTCTATAGCTCAACTTTAGAAGGCCATAACTCTTGAACCGTTGCTTCGATTGGCTATTATAACCACTTTTCAGAAACACTAGCTTCTGATCTATAGGCTTGGAACTGTGTAAGCACCCTTCCATCAAGTTTTCAGACCTCATTCAAGCACTCTAAGGCCTCCAATGGTAAGCCTAAAGATTTTTTTGCAAAATTTTCCATCAAAAATTTGCAATAACTTCTTTGATACTTAAGCTGGAGCAATGAGATTTTTATGGTAGGCTATAATTCCAAAATGAACCTTCCTATAGAAAATGAGACAATTCTAAGCTTGTCTAAAAAACTTACTAAAAATGGCAAGCTCCTAGAAATAGTAACCCCCTATCTACTAGTCCTTGTTAAAATATAAAAGATTCAAAAGAAAATATTTTTTGGGTGATGCAAGATTACTCTTACACCCAAGGTGCTCCTGATAAAAAGCAAAGATCTGTAATCTGCAAGTGATTATAATTTTTATGAGATCAAGCCTTATTGTTAATTTTTAATCATTATATTAGTCTAGGGTAAATCCTTTGGATTAAGGTTGACTTAATAGTCATTTGTAAATCATTTAACTAGGTGGCATTCTAATGGAATGAGCTAAAGTCTTCTAACAAGGCTCCCTCCTAATAGGGTGGTTGAAATCTTTTAACTGGGTCACATTTAACCATGTGTATTGTAACCTTTAACATGGCCAACCTTTCATAGGGCATCACTTCAAAAGAGTGAGAATCAGTAGCATGTTACTAGTGGTTTTTTCCAAATTGGGTTTCCATGTAAAATCCTTGTGTCAAATTGTGTGAATGTTCTTATGGTGTTTCATGTTTAAATTTTTGCAATGTTATTTTGACCTAGGACAGTAACTTAAAAAGTTTAAGTATTGTCTGATCTAATGGATGCATGCATGAAAAGGTTTTATGGATATGGCTCTACTACTAAGCATTGAAAATTTTTATTTATACATCTCAACCTTGGATAATTGATTCAACCCTCTCTCAGTTATTTTAAAAAATTCCAACAATAAATATCTTTTGGGATCTCATCTTTTACATCCTCAAATTTATTATTAGACAATATTATATGTCTAATAACAACATTTTCTAACTCTAATCTATCAATTCCTATATATAGATGATAAAAATTATTTAACTGAACAAAATTGCCCTCATTGATGATTGTACTATTTGCCTTTTCAATTTTAGGCTTCCATGCCTTTCTTCCTGAGGGTACAACTTTTGGTTGCTTCTCTATCTTCTTCTCAGGTTCTACTCGACCTCACATCTTCTTTCCAGGTATACTAGGAATTAGTTCCTTTTGCCTTTTTTTTTGGTCATGTTTCCATTGCTTTCATTCTTTTCTTCTTGGGAGAATCAAGTGACTCTTTCTTTACCTCAGCCATTTAGACCAATTCCCTCTTCATCTCAACTACTTCTACTTGTTTTTCTGCTTCTGATTCCTTCATTAGTAGAACTGTAGGTGTGATAGATGCTTGTTGTTGGGATACTTTTGTATATGGAGCAATTGGTACTCTAGTAGTTGGTGTAGCCATTGTTACTCCTTCTAATGGTGTCACATAGATTAGTCCTCGTTGACCAATCTACCTCATTCCAAACATTGTTTGCCTTACTACACTTATTTCTTCTCTAGACATGCCTACCCTTTAAATAGAGTTCTTCATTATAGTTTCAACATTTTCCTTGGCTGATTTCTCCAACTGTGCTTTGCTGGCTAATTGAATCATCTCTTCATAGGATCCTAATCTATCAAACTCCTCATCCTTTTCTAAATCAAGGATATCATTGACACATCCTTCTATTTCCTTTGTTATAAGCTTATAACCCAAGGGTTCAACATACAACATTCTAGGCTTTACTACCTCAATATAGGTAAAATTGGTGTCCACTATAAAGAAAACATCATCTTTGAACTTCTCTGTCATAGCAGGGGAGATCCTAAATCTTTCCCTCATCTCATTCTGATAAGTCTTCACAATCAAATCAACACTTTTATTGACTTTCTCAATAGGATGTCTATTGTATACCTTAGAGATATTTTCCATAGTGCTCATGTCACTTCTCATTAAGGTTGATGCTCACATGAATCAAAATCTCTTGATCAAATAGAAGAATATATGAGTGATCAAGGACTGAAATCTAAACTGGTTGTTGTTGACTTTCTTGATCTTTTCTATGTTCTGTATCAATTGTTCTCTTAGGATTTCACACAAATTGACTTTTTCTCTATCAATATAGATCTTGTAAGCTACTTGTAGAAAGCCAACTCCCATATCATCCTCTTTGGAGTTGTAGCACATCCTTTCTACTATAATTATTCTTAGTAATCTAGCATCATCTTGCTTAATCTTACTGATGACTATACCTCTACCATTGTAAACATATTTAGTATTATCAAGCACTAACTTCTTAATATTCTTTTCATTTACTAGAATATTTCCTTCATTTCATAATCTAGTAACCTCATGAATTAGTTTAGTTGAGATCTCAATCAAACTATCTCCTAACAAGAATTTTCCATCATGGATTCTTCTCAATATCACCTTAGTCCACTCTTCATTATTAAATTCATAGTAAAGTAGAAACTTAACTTGATCATTTTCCTTCAAGTATTCATATCCTTGTTGATAACTCATATCTTGATTGTAAATATGAATGAATTCCTTAGAAATGTGTTCTTCTCCTATGATTTCAAAATTTCTTCTAAGATAATTACTCACATCTTCCAAATGCATAACATTTTTAGGCATTTTTGATAACATGATGCTAAGGTCATCAATTAGAGGTTTATAGAGTTTATCTTAAGCTTAGCTCTTGCTTCATCTTCTACATTATGTATCAAATACTTTTCCATTTTCACACTTGAATCCTTAACACAATTCACTAATCAAATATTTTCTTAAGAGTGAAATACCTCACCTTGATGCATAACTTAGGGTTTTCTGATCTTCATGCTTGGAACACTTCAATTCTTCTTCAATTTTACAATCCCTTGCCTATTAATTACTTCTTAACTCTTCACATAGTCGAATGATTCATCAATATTTCTTACACGACTTATATCTCATCAAAACAAAATTTGCATTAATTGTGCAACCAATCCATAAAAAGCCATTTCTATTTACTAGGTGACTTTTTTTTCTTTTGTGTAACTTCATGCAATCTCCAAATCATTTGCACACTTAAGTATAGCTTATACCTCATATTAACTTTGTAACACTTAACTTGATCTCTAACCTTTGTTTTCTCTTTCTAATACTTAATCCTTAGTAAATATGTGCTTAATTCAAATAGGAGAAGTCACATATAATAGCCGACTTCAATCTTTCAATAGGTGCATCAAAATATAGTTCTTCTAATATACTACATGTGAGCTTGATGGATCATTTACTTTGACAAATGCTGCTTTGAATTCTTCCAAGTGCTCTTTTAGTTCATCTTTCTAACGATTGTTGCTGCTATCATTCCTTCTAAATTTTTTGTTATTGTTTCTTCTAAAATTTGGATTCCTATTAATTTTCCTCATGTCCATTATGCAAAATCTTTCTATATGACCAAAGTTCTTGCAAAGCGGACATACTAGTAGATTTCTTCTCTGATTAGGCCTAGACTGGTTAACTGGTGCTCTTTAATTTTTGGCAATGTGTTCAAAGTTGTTACACTTGTAACACATAATATGATTCCTTGCTCCATTAGGTCTTTCTCCTTCATTAGATCTACTACATGTCCTTTCACTATATCTCCTTCTCTCATTACCTATAGTGTTAGTATCTCTAAATGTTCTACTATTGCTATTATTACTATCAAATCTAGGTTTCTTATAATGATCTACTTTATGACCAAAACCAGAAAAATATAACAAGAAAAAATCATATTAGGTTTGAATGACTTACCTATATAGTCTTTCTTTATATGACCAAATTCGCTACATATAAAGCATCTACCTTTTGAATTCATACCTTACCTCTTTAGGTGGTTCAACTTGCTTTGTCTACTTAGGTTCATCACTTTTCTTAGGATGACTTTCTTGTTCAACTTCCTTTGGTACATCTTTATATTGATTGGATTCAATCTCATTTTGATCACTCTTCTTTGGTTCAAGATGTTCAATAATTGGATCTAGTTCATTTCTTGCTTCAAATTTCTTTGCTAATTTTTCATAGTGAAATATCTAAGAGTGGTCTTATCATAGGAAAATCTCTAAAAATATAGTTGCTCATCAATTTTCTCACTACCAAAATATAGCTTTTTTAATTTTTCCTTAGCTTGGGTTAACTCTCCTTTCACTTTCACAATAGTATTGTACTTCTCAGGTTCTACATGTCTATCTTGATAGATTCAAGTTCAGATGTCACTTTAGTAAGATGGGATCTTAGATGTGCATTCTTAGATTCTAGATCTAATTCAATCTTGCTATCAACCTTTTTTAAACTTAACTTTAGTTCAACAATATTCAACTCATGTTTTAGAATCTCATTTTCTTTCTTCAGTTTAGATACTTCATCACTATCTTTTATCTTCTCTTTAGGTTCCTCTCTAGCTTTGAGATGACTAATCTTGTCTTTCAATTTCCTAATGTAGTCTTTGCATCTTCATATCTTTCTTTTAGGTTATCTATTTCTTTAGTAAGAAGATCAATTTTCTGAAGGTCTTCTTCAAGATTCCTCTACAACTATTCCATATTCATAGGGACCTTACTCAAGCTATTATGCCTCTTCAGAGTAATTGTGCTTTGATACCAATTGTTAGAAATAGGAAATATAGAGGAGGGGGGAGGTGAGTGAATGAATATTCTACAAAATTGTCCAAAATTGGATATTGTTAATTACTTTATAACATATATATGAAAGTAAACTAACAATGTTGAACAATAAACATAACCATGCAATAAGAGAACTCATAACACCATATTTTATTAATTAAGGAAACCCTAGCTAGGGGAAAACCTTGACAGATGTTGGTACCCACAAAATGGTCCACTAAACAAAAGCATTAGGTTAAGGATGTTGACCCTATTAGAAGTCTATTACATTAATATGGTGTCTTGGTCCTTGTTAGAGGACTAGGCCCTCTTAAAAGCCTCAACCATGTTAGGATTTGTTCCAACCCTATTAGGAGTTGATATATACAATTACAAAATGTACACAAGATGAGTGGACAACCCAAACATGCAATTATAAAATGCAGTTCTTTAGACAAAAGATATAGACACAAAAACCTCTTTATTGATGATATCTTCAATATCTAATCTTTCCTTTGCTTCTCTTTGTATACCTCTGATTGTAAATCAAAATTTTTATCAATATAGTTCACATATCACATGCAACTTACACATTTTTTTATGCATTGCAATATTTCCTTTATAACTTCTTAATTCACAAAACTGTCCAGTCGACCTTCAAGAGTTCACATGCTTGGAAAAATGCAAAATTAGTTCTTTCTCTCTTAGGGTTAACATCTGGGATGTCATCCCTAATCAATTTAGTACATATTTCATAACTAAAATAATTCCTTAACCTATAATTTACACTTTTTCTCGTTATACTTTGTTCTATCTTGTACACTGTCTTTAGTAGTGTTTAATCAATAACTCATTTGGTGCTATCTATATTGAATTGTGAACTTACATACTCCATCCTTACACAATGTAATATTTGTACCTAACTGTGCATGTGCCAATAATAACCTTGTCATCTTTACACATCAAAATATCTCTATCTATTGGATAACTATCTAATACTTATACAATCTTCATTATAATATAGTACCTTCTTTACACAAGGTATATGTTTCCATAAATGAAAATTCCAACATTATGCCAACTTATTCTACTTAGACATATTACCAAAACAAGATTGTATAGAGGAAAGGGTTAACGTGCTCCCTATATTTTTGAAGAATTTTAAAAATTGAATGGATCAAGGTTGTGCCAAGATGAATTCATAACATGGAATTATGGATGGAGAATGGACCAGTCAAAATAAGAAAGAAGATTATTAATGCTATCATAAGATACCCATCATTTGATAAAAAGAAGACTATGCAATACCAGAGAAAAGACACAGTTGAGGAAAACACCAAGGCCTAGTGGAATGGATGTTGCATGTATATTTCAAACATCACCAACCTATTGATTGAGTTTGTAGTGAGAGTGATTGCACACAAATACTACTAGTTGTGTTGACTGAATAGTATGTCATGTATGGTTTGTTGTGATGTGGATCCTAATCAAACTTAGAGGTTTATTTGGCATGGTTTTCCTTTAGATTATTTCTACAAGGGTTTGGGGGTAGCACCCCCAAGATGGGGTCAAGGGGAAACACCTTAGGTGCGCTCCTTGTTGTAGTATAGGATGAGGTCAAGGGGAAATGCCCCCTTGGGGGGTTTAGGGGGGTAGCACCCCTGAAGCCAAAAATGTCCTTATATTGTAAAAGACATCAGCTACTATTTTTCTATTATTCTAGCCCTATTTTTGTAAGTGGCAAGAAGCTTGTATAAAAATGGCTTAGGGTTAGGGATTTCTATAATCTGCGATGTGAAAATTGGTTCTTGCAGTAGTATTGAGCTGTAAGGGATTACAAATTATAATTAGGTTGTAATCACTGGATAATAATAATAGTGTACTTTCTATTGGTGAACATAGCCTAGGGATTGGAGTAAACCACATTAAATTTTGGTGTCTTGTGTTCTTGTGTGCATGATCTATTATTTTATAATATCGGTTATATTTGCATGTAACTTTAATTTTTGTCTAAGGTTAATCCTAACAATTGGTATTAGAGCCAGATGGTTATCATTTTTTTTTACTGATCCTCTGTAGGAAGGTCTAACGGTTGAGTGGAAGTCTCATGAATAAGTGGGAGTGATGGAAAATGAGGGTAAGCTAAGAGTTGGCAAGTTTAATGGAAAAAACTTTCAATTATGGAAAATACAAATGGAGGACTATCTTTATTAGAAGGATTTATGGAAGCCTTTGGAAGGAAAAACCATGAATCAAGGATCTATGAAAAATGATGATTGGGATATTTTAGACAAAAAAGTACTTGGAAGCATTTGATTATGCCTGGCACCATCGATGACATTTAATATTACAAAAGTGAAGATGACAAAAGAGTTGAAGAAAACCCTAGGGAAATTGTATGAAAAGCCCTCTACTTGAAACAAGGTATTTCTCATGAAGCATTTATTTAATATGAAAATGATAGAAGGTGGATCTGTTATAGATATTTAAATGAGTTTAATACTATTACTAGTCATTTATCTTTTGTGGGTATCAATTTTGATGAAGAAATTAAGGCTCTCTTGATTTTATGTTCTTTGCATGAAAGATGGAATGGCTTGGTAATGGATGTAAGTAATTCCATTTTTGGATCTAATACTCTAAAATATGATGATGTGATCAATGTTATATAGAGTGAGGAAACTCGTAAGAAAACCTCAGGTGGATCCACATCATGAAGTGATTTGAATGCACAAAGTAGAGAAAGAACAACTGAGAGAGGAAATAATTTTAGAAATCATAGGAAATCAAGAGGAAAGTCAAAGGGCAAGAGGTCTCAATCCAAAGGATTGAGAGATTGCTAGTACTATGGGAAATCAAGGCATAAGAAGAAAGATTGCTGGACTTGAAAGAACAATGAAGGAGATAAACTAAAAGGGAACAACGAGGAAAATATGGTACGTAAAAAATCTAAAGAGGATGCTTTGCTTCTATCTTTAGAAAGTGCTGATGATTCATGGGTTTTAAATTTTGGTGCTTCATTTCATGCTACAACTCATAGAGGTTATTTCATTGATTATTTCCAAGGGGATTTTGGGCTTATTTATTTGAGGGAAAATGAACCCTATTAGATTGTTGGAAAGGGAAAAGTTAAGATTAAGTTGTAGAATGGGAATCATTGGCTACTACATGAGG
The DNA here is from genome assembly GCA_028749045.1 of Cupressus sempervirens. NCBI lineage: Eukaryota > Viridiplantae > Streptophyta > Pinopsida > Cupressales > Cupressaceae > Cupressus > Cupressus sempervirens. Next base: position 509,092,731 of record CM053783.1, read on the forward strand.
TAAGACATGTTCCAAGGCTAAGTAGGAATTTAATTTCAGTAGGGCAACTCGATGATGAGGGTTGTGTAGTTACTTTTAATGATAAAAATTGTAAGGTTTCAAAAGGTTCCCTTGTAGTAGAAAATGGTGTAAAATCAGACATCTTATATATTTGTATAGGTCATATTGTTCCTTCCACATTGATTGTTTTAGAGAAAAATGAATGTTTAGGAATAGTTGCTGCAATTGAGCACGAAGAACAAATAGCTACTGTAGATTTTGATATAGTGTTGTGGCACAACAGACTTGGGCACATGAGTGAGAAAGGTATGCAATTACTTCATTCAAAGAAAGTTTTATCAGGTCTGAAATGTGTTAATATGGATTTCTATGAAAGTTGTGTGTATGGAAAAAAAGAGTGAGTTTTGTGAAGACAAGGAAGAAAAATAAAAGTGAGAAATTAGAGCTTGTGCATACAAATGTATGGGGACTAGATCAGGCATCTTCCCTTGGTGGCTCTCATTATTATGTTACATTTATTGATGATGCAACTAGAAAAGTATGTGTTTATTTCCTTGGACATAGATGTATTGTATTTCAAACTTTTAAGAAATGGAAAGACTTGGTTGAAAATAAGACTAGATAGGAATTAAAATGTCTTAGATTTGATATTGGTGGTGAGTATTGTAGTCATAAATTTGAAGATTATTACTCCATTAATGTTATTCATAGAAATGAAACTATTTCAAGAACTCCACAAGAAAATCGAGTGGCTGAAAGCATGAAAATGACTATAATGGAATGTGCAAGAAGCATGAGGTTACATGTTGGGTTGTCCTTAAACATGTGGGAAAAGGCTGTCAATATTGCTATATATTTGATTGATAGAGGTCCCTCTACTCCTTCGAGCTATGGTATTCCAAAGGAAGAATGGATTGGTAAGAAGATGAGTTATTCTTTTCTCAAAACCTTTGGTTGTGAAGCATTTTATCATATAGATTTTGAAAATAGAACCAAGTTGGAAGATAAGTCAAAGAAATGTGTATTTGTTGGATATGGCATTAATGAATTTTTTTATAGGCTTTGGGATTTTGAAAATCATAAAATTGTAAGAATAGGGATGTCATATTCAATGAGAAAGTTTTGTACAAAGATTTGTTGCAGCCACATGAGAAGAAAGAAGATGATTATGTAGTGTTGGATGATACTCCAAAACTTGATGTTCCAACAATTCCTCATGATTTGCAACAATTGCAACAACAAATACCACACACCCCAGTGAATGTTAGATGGTCAACAAGGCTAAGTAGACCTCCAAAAATATTTTCTCCTTTTTTGTATTCTATTTTACTTATTGTTGCTGGTGAACTTGAATGTTATGATGAAGCTATGAAGGTGGATGCAAATATTGAGTGGGAGTCTGCAATGAAAGAAGAAATGGACTCTTTGCTAAAAAATAAGACATAGGATCTATGCAAGTTGCCTGTAGGTAAAAGGGCTTTATAGAATAAGTGGGTTTATAGGTTGAAATAAGAGGATGGATGTAAGAAAATATTTAAAGCTAGGTTAGTTGTAAAAGGATTTGCATAGAAAAAGGGCATTGATTTTGATGAGATATTTTCTCTTGTTGTTAAAATGACTTCTATTCACATTGTTTTAAGTATTGTGGCTACCAAAGATTTGCATTTGGAGTAGCTTGATGTTAAAATTGTCTTCCTTCATGGTGATTTAGATGAAGAGATATATATGGCATAGCCACATGGATTTGAGGTCAAAGGTAAGGAGAATGTAGTGTGCAGATTGTAGAAAAGTTTATATGGCTTAAAGTAAGCACCTCAGAAATGGTATCTAAAATTTGATAGGTTTATGCATGAGCATGGATATAGTAAGTGTCATTTAGATCATTATGTTTATTTTAAGAGGTTGGATGATGACAACTACATTATTTTATGTTTATATGTTGATGATATGCTTGTAGTTGGGTCTAACATGGATCACATTAGGGGCTAAAATGCTAGTTAGCACATGCATTTGCTATGAAGGATTTGGGGGCAGAAAAAAAAAAAAAATCATTGGTATGAAGATTTGTAGAGATAGGAAGAATAGGAAATTGACATCATCTCAGGCTGATTATATTGAGAAGGTGTTGCAATGTTTCTCTATAGAGAATGCTAAAGCTATCGGCACACCTTTACCTAGTGATTTGGAGTTGACTAAGGAGATGTGTACCAAGACATAAGAAGAGGATGACAAGATGTCTAAAGTACCTTATGATTCAACTATAGGAAGCTTGATGTATTCTATGGTATGTATTTTTCCAGATATTGCACATGTAGTGGGAGTTGTTAGCAGGTATATGAGTAATCTAGGAATTGAGAATTGGAATGTAGTAAAATAGATTCTCAGATATCTAAGAGGAACATCCAGTCAAAGTTTACATTTTGTGGGCTCTACTACCAATTTATAGGGCTATGTTGATTCAAATTTGGCAAGGGATATTGGTACCAGGTAGAGTACTATAACCTATGTATTTACTGTTGGTGGGATAGCCATGAGATGGGTTTCTAGGTTACAAAGGTTAATGTTTTATCCACTACCTAGGTAGAGCATGTCGTTGCTCTAGATGTAGCCAAGGAGATGATATGGCTTCAGTTCTTCTTGGAAGAATTGGGGCACCCTCAAAAAGATAATTATTTTTTTACAAATAGTGAGAGTGCCATTTATCTTGCAAAGAATTCAGCTCTGCATTCAAAGAAAAAACACATTAAGTTGTAATACCATTTCATTCAGTCAGTTTTGGATGATTGACAGTTAAATATAGACAAGATACATACAAATGACAATCCAACGGACATGTTTACAAAGGTAGTGACAAGGGAGATGTTGAATTCATCTTCAACTTCAGTTGGTCTTCCCAATTGAACAAAATAAAAGAACAACAGAGTCCAGGGTGGTTTAATATTCTAGTGGGAGCTATAGGTTTAGTTGTGCTATGATTAGTCTCCAAGTGGGAGGTTATTTTTGTGGAGCCAAATTAATCTTTGAGTGGGAGATTGTTGCAATGTGGAGCCTAATAAGACTTAGAGGTTTATTCGGTGTGGTTTCCCTCCAGATTATTTCTATGGAGATTTGGGGGTAGTGCACCCAAGATGAGGTCAAGGGCAACACCCTTTTAGGGTCCTAGGGCAATGCCCTAGGTGTGCTCCTTGTCATAGTATAGGGTGGGGTCAAGGGGTAACACGTACGTGTGATTTTTTGGGGGTAGTGCTCGCAAAGCCAAAAATGCCCTTATATTGTAAAAGGCATCAATTACTATTTTTCTATTATTCTAGACCTAATTTTGTAAGTAGTAAAAAATATTTTATTAAAAGGGCTTATGGTTAGGGATTTTCATAATGTGTGCAGTGAAAAATGGTTCTTGTGATAGTATTGAGTGGTAAGGAATTACAAATTGTAATCAGGTTGTAATCATTGGATAATAATAATATTGGACTTGCTATTGGTGGACATAGCCCATGGATTGGGTGAACCACATTAAATCTTGGTGTCTTGTGTTCTCTTATGTGCAATCTATTATTTTTTAATATTGGTTATATTTGCATGTAACTGCTATTTCTGTCTGAGGTTAATCCTAACATGGTTGTAGATTAGGATTGGACGATCATGAAGAAAGAAAATGAATATGATCTTATCGATCTCTAATACTTGAAACTGGTAGAGTACCTATTATCAATCAAAATGGATAATTATTCAATGTGTAAGTTTAGATCATTGATAGTGTGTATTTTATTTTATGTACAAAGTTATTTTCCCACTATTGACAATGTTGAATGGGAACGAGGTAAACCTGCTACAAGGCAGCTAAGTGAGTATATTGCAAATTTGGGAGACTATTTTGAGAATGTTTTAGATTACTACTAAGATGAATTCAAATAGAAATGAAGAAAAGACCAAGGATTCCTACATCCTTAGTTGAAAATTATTATAGTGATGTATGTTTTCTAGGTGACACCAACTACAAATTTGTTCAGGTAGTTAAGCAAAGGGTAGCCTGGACTAAACCTTTTGGATATGAAATTGATATTGATGATGTGAGTGAAACTATCATTGCAATATGTTTTGAAGAAGTTAATGCAAAGGCTGAGCCCTTTGGAAAGTATGAAGAAGAAAAAGAAAGAATAACAATGGATATTAAGATTGTTTCTATTGACAAGAAGAGGAAGAAAATGATTGAAAACCTAGAAGGGAAACTAGGTAAATAAACTAAAGGAAATGGACCTTTAATGTTCACACAAGATCTTAGAGAGGATCAAGATATTGAAGGTGATATAGAGGAAGAGGAAGAAATGTAGAAAAATAGGGCAAAGCCCTAACATTTGTTATCCCACCAACAAAATAATCCAAGACAATCAAAATCATAGTGCCTAAGGTGAGGAAGAATGTTAAGAAGGTAACATCTAAGCCCCTCTCTCTCCTCTTTCACTACTAAGATTGAGAACTAGGGCAATAGAAATAGCTAGTGCTAAGCCACCATTGGTAAAGGGTGTTGTAAAGATAACTAAGCTAAGTGAAGGTTCTACTGATACAAGTGCAGGAAAGAGAAAATTGCCAACCACCAAAGGTTAGACAAAAGGAAGAAAATTGGTAACATAAGAAGATGATGATGAGGAAGATGCAGAGAGGATTGTATCTGATGAACCAAGTCACTAACAAGTTGCTATAAATATAAAGCGTAACACTATTGACTAGGTATGTGATAACATTAGAAATTCTATAGGCTTATTTATTAAAGTAGGGAACATTACGTGTCATTAATAAGACTAAGGTAGAAGAAGCCATATTAGAGATGATGAATAAGTTCAAATTAACACCTATAGAGATATGAAATAAGATTACTACTGAATTGAATAATAGAATTGATGCCAAGTGGGAACAAGCAATAGTAACAGAAAGGAAAATAAGAGAAGGAACATTAGCAAAAATCATGCCTGGGTTAACAACTAAGAAAATGACAACTTTTTTGGAGAAGTATAAGAATAGATTTGATTCTAACTATAGAGAATTTATGATATTGAAAAATAAAGTTAAGGCTATTGTATATCAAAATGAACTATTGTGGAAGAGTATTTTTTGACTAGCTACATAAGACACTAACAAGAATGGGAAAGGTAAAGGAGGTGTACAAGAGAGTGAAAAAGATGAAGTAACTATTGAAGACACACAGAGTGTTGAAGAAGACATTGGTGTGCCAAGCCTATAGGAATAGGGAAAAGTATCCCCTATTCATTCCACCACACTTGACAATCCTATGATACAATAAATAAAGGACTATCCCAAAGTAGGAGATACACAAGCTTTAGTTGTCAATTCTCCTACTTATAGTTCAACATGTGCCAAGGAGCCATAAAAGTTTTAGAAAGAAACTAAGGCTTTGGATGAGCAGAACAAGAATCTCACATTTGATCAAACAATAATATTTCAAGACATTTTCACGATGAAAAAGGGACAAGTGGAGATGAGAAGAGAGAAACAAAATAAGTAAGTATTGCATGATATTAAGGATATATTTGTTGATGTATTTGATATCTAGAGCATTGATGAACATACCCCTATTATCTCTCAACTAGTTCAAGTTATTGAGAAAGTCAATACTAAGGATATAGAAGAAAATAAAAAATTAATGGATTGGTCAGAGAAAAAGTTTGAGAAAAAGGTATTGGAGAAAGTTTCCATTATGATTGAATCAAGGAAGGTTGAACTACCAACACTTGTACAAAATATGGAAGAATTTTTGAAGAAAATAAAAGATCTATACAATATTTTTTGTGATGTGCCCAAATTCACAAATGAATTTTGAGCTAGCATTCATAAGATTTATGCTGATTTGAAATTATTAGGAAAACTCTATCTCTCAATTAGCTGGATCAAGTTCAATGCACTATAATAGATTATTATTTGCACAAGGGAGGTCACCTGCGATACATAAAACATATAGCAAAATGAGGTCCAAACTTATTTCTATATAATCAATGTTGATACCTCACTTGGAAGTTATGCAATGCGAGTTAGCTTTGGACAAGGACCTAGTGCAAATATATCATAACCTTTCTATTGTCGATAGCTTAATTGACTTAGTTGCAAATTTGGACATTAAGATACAAGTTTTGGGATCATTCAAAACCACATGGGATCATGATCTTGCCATGATCATTGAAACTCATAAGCCGTTCATTAACAAATATGGTTTGATTCCATCCTCCTAACCCCAACAACAAACATAAGGGACAAAATCAAGGGGATAAGAAAAAAAATGAAGAATTCAAGAGGGATAATGAAGAGTGTGATGTAAAAGAATTTTTTTTTGTATTCCTATAAGGACCCAGTCATAGGCATAGGGGGAATACTATAATTTTTTTAATTGTACAATAACGATGTAATCATGACAAAGTGTTTTTACCACTAATGCCAAAGGGGAGATTTTTGATCTCTCTAACTTTTATTTTCTATTAGTGTCAAACACTTAGTCATATACAAGGTAGAGGTGGTTGATCATCACTATGATTGAGTCACTCTATATATGCCGAGTCATGTATTGGTAAAGACTTGTAAATAACTCTATATGCTGAGATCTATAGGAGTCAAGAAAGTATTTGGTCATTGCGTATTCCTATATAAGTTGAGTTTAGTAAATGATGAGTAAATAAAGCATATGGATGCGAACTCATATAGAAGGAGATGAGTTTGAGGTTGAGTATCAGTAGAAATAACAATTATGACCGAGGATCAAAGATAGTATGTGCTCAGTAACATAGTGTGAAAAATATCTGAAATGGTATAAAATTTGAGGTAAACCATTGTGGTTTGGTATCAGATCTTTCATTATTGTTGCTTGTTATTGTGTTTCCTCTATGTGGTCATTTATTGGGGGTTTGGACATCTCCTTTGGGGATTCTCCTACCTTGCACTATGTCAGGTGGTTTTAGAGTGAAGGTTGTTCTTGAGTGTATGGATAGCTCGTCAAAGTTGTGGTAGTTTGCACCAGGATCTTGGGTTGGAGAAGGTTGATCTTGTAGAGCTAATTGATCTTCTAGATTGGTGGATCTATTGCTTTGGGTTTATGAAATTTTTGAAGATGCCTCTAAGAAGATTGGACCCTAGAAAAATTAATGATCTCAATGATGTTGTGGAAGAAAGGATCTCATAGAAGATTAGAGTAGAATTTAGATATGAGATTGTATTGATGAAGAGTGACATGTTTGCTGAAATTGTGAGTGCTTTAGGTGGTGTACCTAGGCATGTGGGTACTGAAGATGGCTATGAGAAAATTGGTAAATACTTTGAGGTTATAGGATCTAGTGGTGAGGATAGAACTAATTGTGTGGAGAAACCTATTGGAACTAGGGATGGTCAGTTAGCTAGACTTAGATCTCAGTTGAAGCTGAAGCATAAGATGGAGGTTTCTAATTTCTCAAGTACTTTGACTCCCAAAGACCTAATTGATTAGATTGGTGAATTAGAAGACTACTTTGAGCTTAAGGATATAAAGGAACTACTTAGAGTGAGGTTGGCATAGACTAAGCTGAAAAGACATGCTGCTCTTTGGTGAAAAGAACTACAAAGAGACACAAAAGAAGAAGGTGAAATGAAGATCACTAGATGGAGATTGATGGTGACTAATTCGAAGGCTAAGTTTATGCCTAATGATTATGAACTTGATTTGATTAGGAGGTTGCAGAATATAAAGAACAAGGATATGTCTATGAAGGATTATACTGAGGAGTTCTACAAGTTGACTATTTGGTCTGGGCAAAGAGAATTGTCAAAGGAAAAGGTGGCTTAGTACATTAATGGTTTGAGATTCAATAGTCAAGATGAGGTTGGTATGCTGAATATTTCTTTATTTGAGGATACTTATCAATATGTTCTGAAGGTAGAAGATAAGTTGAAGAAGAAAAGTAAAGGTAATGCTAGAGGGAAGGAGAAGCAAGATAAATCAGCAAAAGCTAAATCGAGTGCAAAAGGTGAACCAAAACCTGTTGATCAAAAAAGGAGGACAGGTGGAGCTGTGTTTAGAGGTAATTGTTTCAAATGTGGACAAGAAGGGCATAGATCTTTTGAATGTCCATATGGTAGGACAACTATTATTGTGAATGAGGTCGTAGTCCAAGATAGTCAACCTGAGAAAGGAGAGACTTTGCTAACTTAGTGAGTACTAGTTGGTTAGAGGGCACTAGATTCTTGTTATAAGATTAGTTTTTTTAGGACTTGTTGTAAGTCTAGTGGTAAAGTATGCAAAGTGATTGTGGATGGTGGTAGTACTGATAACCTTATTTCTAAGGAGATTCAAAAAATCATCTTAAAGAGAGTGAGACATCCTTATACTTATAGGATTGGTTGGTTGTAAGGTGAGCATGCTTTGGAAATGAGGGAGCAGTGCCTTGTTGATTTCTAGATTGGGTAGTATAAGGATCAAGTGTGGTGTGATATTGTAGACATGAACAATTATCATGTGTTTCTTGGTAGAACTTGGAAGTATGATTATAGGGTTGTTCATGATTGTGTCAAGAATGTGTTTACTATTGATTATTGGTAGGCAAGTTGAGTTGGTAGATTCTGAGAAGGTTACAGATTGGTGTGGAAAGTAGACCTGTAGCACACCGAGGATGGACATGAAGAAGTAGAAGAAGAACAAGGGAAAGAGTGTACAAGTTGAAGACTTGGAGGATAGGTATGTGAAGAACCAGTTTGAGATTTATGTGCTGAATCCTAGAAGATTTTCTTCCAGCTACTAAGAACATATTTTTGAACCTATGGTGTCTGATGCAAGAGCATCATGGGCTTGCTTGCAATCCTACATGGTTGGAAGGATTTTGGCTTAAAGTTGTGGAGCTCAAAAAATACTGGTGTTTAATAGACACTATGAAGCTCAAAATGGTCTTGGAGCTTGGCATGATCTGTAGAGCTAGACATGGTCTTGGACCTCAACATGGTCTATGGAGATTGGTGTGGTCTTAGATTTTGGCATGGTCTAGGAGTTTGGCATGCACTATGGTTCTTGAAAATTCTTGAGAATTTACTGATTCTTGACTTGGTCTTTTTGATGCTCCACTTGGTCTTGGGTCCTATTGGTGCTGAGTTGTTTGTGATCCAACTTTTATAATTTAATTTATGTATGGGTATTTAATTTGTGTTGTAGCAGACTTGTGGCTCAACATATATATAATGTAAGGAATTTAATTTAATTTTTAATGAGCTAGGCCAACTTGTGGCTTAGTTGGGTATAAGGTTTTGTCAAGTCTTTAGGAATGATCATCTAGTTTGGAGAAGAGGATGAATAGTAGATTCAAACTTTGAAGAGCTAGTAGCTCTATGGCTTGAGAACCAACTTGGAGGACTTGAGGGTAAAAGTGTGGATTCTTCTTGGTGTTTTTATCTAGTTGTGGATTTGGACTAGCTAGATTGGGATTGAGATTGTAAGTTGGATCTTGTAGAACTAATATTGTTAATTGTTGTTTGTATTTTTTCGTAACTTAAAAAACTTTATTGCCGGGCATATTTCATGTAATTAGTTATCTTATGAATAAAGAGTTGTAATTTGGTATTAGATCTTACATTATTGTTTCTTTTTGTTGTTCTTCCACTATGTGGTTAATTAATGGGGTTTTGGACATCTCCTTTGGGGATTCTCTTGCCTTGCACTGCATCAAGATCAAAGATTGGAAAGAGGACATCCGTAATTAACATTGTAAGTGCAGACTAAAGGATCAGGTATTGAATCATTTTGGAAAGTGAATTTGATAAAATCTCTTAATAGAGTGGTCCTAATAGGCCTAAGTAAATCTCTTAATAGAGTCCTTACTTTATTGTAATTGTTAAATCCTTCAATCAAGGTAGACCTAACAATATTTGTAAAGCTCTTAATAGGAAAAACCCCATATAGGGTAGATCATCAGAAGTGATCAAAATTCTATTCCTAATAGGCTATCTTCATTACTACACTAGTGAAGATTTATGGGTGTCATCCCTACCACAATTTTACCTTCACCTTGTAGGGTTTCTGGATAACCAAAATCTTTGTGTTATGTGTTTATATTTTCATGATAGATGTGATACATAGACTTATTTCAACATTTGAATTAATATCTTACATGATCTACATGTGGATGAATAATATGGTGAATGTAGTCAAGTTTTTTTTAAGTTTAAAAGTTTTAGTGATCCTGATTCATCCCCCCCTTAGTATTTTAGTTTCCCAATAAACTTCCAACAAAAATTGCAACAAAGGAAACTTGGCCTTAATTGGTGAAATATTTTTTAATCCATGGACTAAGGGGTAGGGCTTGGCTCTACTGGGTGTACATAATCTAGTAAATGTTTCCATAAGGCAGGATTAATTTGGGGTGTTAGTCATAATCTATGCTATTGACAATCATCTTAATGATTTTCAATATGGATTAGATGCCTCAACTTAACAATTACTTTAAGGAGATAATATGCAATAGAAAATGACGTTGGAAGTATAATTTATCATGGAGGTTTCAAACATGATGATTTTTTAAAGGATTATCATTATCTGTGATGATGGTTTAGGTATTTCATACTGATATATAATATACTTTAGAATGAATTGGATATCTTCTTGTTAATTATGTAGGTCATGGATATGGCTTCAATCTGCTTCATAAAATAATACATGACTATGATGATGCATTTATGACCATTAGATGAAGTGGGGTGGATTTTACATATGACATCAAGTCCTCATTGTAAAAGGATATAAGGAAATGTGAGAGGCTACAATTTCTTGTGCTAATGTGTAAATTAGATGTTCATTTATCACACACTTATAACATTTTTTAACAAACTTATATACACCCTTTTTTCATAGAAATTCAATAGTAACCAAATCTAAGAAGCTTCTTAGTTAAGGGAGACAACTAGAAGCACAAAAAATGCCTTTTGGACCTTGTGAAAAGTCATTTGTGCCTCTTTCAAATTGAGACATTTGAGTAGTATATTGTCTATACATTTTCTATATAAGGTATAAGCAATGATAACATATTGAGAGTCTTGTCTGATAAAGGTTTTTATTTAAATTTAGGATAAGTGTAGGTATATATTGGTCTAGTAGGTAGGTATATATATCTTGGTACCATGAGGAATTGGATCCAGAAATTTCAAATCCGAACTCAAACAATAGGACTTGTAGGAACAATTTTTTTTCCATGAAAAATGCATTGCAGAGCATTATTAGAAATCTATAATAAAAATCTCATAGTTGTAATTACATATGATTCTTTGTTTTATGACCAAGGGACTTCCTCAAAGATGATGCAATCAAAATGTTTCTCTAAGTTTTCTACTATTTCTCTGTATAATAATAGTTCCTCATCTTTTGTCTCACATATGTCATTGAATTGGTTTATGATAAATTGTGAATCATCATACACAAGTAAATCCTCTATTTTCCATAACACATCTATCTTTAGTCTATGACAAAAGCTTCATATTCTACAAAGTTATTAGTGCATTCAAAGTTCAACCTATATTGTCTGAGATTGATATCTACTTGGTGTATAATTAATAATACTTTGGTACATGATCCATTATGATTATAGGAACCATCAAAGTAAAGTTTCCACTTTGTTTCATCTTCTATGAAAAATATGTATTCATTTGGAAATTTATTCAATATAGGACATTGAACCAGAACTAGTGCATCTTCCAACTAAACTACTATTATCTGGCCTTAATTTCTTTTCTATCAACATATATGTAATATCAAATTCTCTAGGAATCATCACCTAGTTGGCTAATATTATTGTTAGTGCCACTTTTATCAAGAGGTATTTTAATGGATCAATATTTAAAAAAATAATGTCTTGTAACTCATCATGTAATGCCTAAGTTTTTGGGAAGAAAAGATGACATCTAGGCATGCTCTTTCTACTTGAATTTAATCTAGTTCATAAGCCACAAGTGTTTAGGTGATATAATAAATGCTAGAGTAAAGGATTATTTAATTACACTGATTAAATTACCTTTATTCCCTTGTTAAAGATTTCACTTTATGCATGCACATTACCATTTAATAATTCAAATTAATAATTTAATGTCATTTTCCTCTTAGGGTTTCCCTTTTAGGTTTTATGATATCCTTCTCTAAGGATTGGTCCATTTTATTTTTTACTCATTCTTTTTGTTTGATAATACAATCAAGCATATTTACAAAGTCAAACCCTTTCCTTCTCTTGTCTCTACTTCTCTATGACATGTTCTTGGTTACAAGTGTTCTATTGGATATATGGATTTGTATTTCTCAAATTCTTCATGGTATCAAAGCAAGATCTTTTGCAACTTATTTAGGTTTTTTGGAAGCTATTAGAAGAATAAGGGTTTGAGTGAATCAGATTTAAGATTTTAAGCTTTTTAAGTGAAATATGGGGGTTAGTGATATTTGGTGAACTTTGAGAAAAGATGGACCTCAACGTTGAGCTCGCTTTGCCCAAAAATCCCTATTTTCATATAAAGCACATCCAATTTGGACACAGGTGAAATCTGAGGCAATAAATTGCTCCTAGAGTGGGCACATTTCCTAAGGAAGAGATTTTATAATTTTATGATATTTTTTTCGCAAATTATTTTTAGAAAGGGTTTAAAAAAATTGCATTAAAAAAAATCCCTTTCAAAAAAAGCATTTCCTTTGTTTTTAAGAAAGGCATTACCTTTTTCAAAAAGTCATGCACAGGTACACTGACATCAGTAGAGATTTGACATTGTTAGTACAACATGCAAATGCTGATGTCATTAATTTTTTGGGATAAATTTGATGGCCTTCAAACTGCCATCAATTTAATTTTTTTTATCATAAAGAGTAGTTTGTAGTTTTTTTGTGATATCTTGAGCATACAGTATCTAAATTGGGCAAATGAGATACTATTATAAATATAATTTCAAGCCCATCACAGGTGTATAGTTTATTCTAGAAATTTATTCTAATATGGTAGCTATTTTTTTCTATTAAATCTAGTAAAACCTTCTTGCATTTTGGGGGGCCTAATTTTCTCAAATTAGCTCCAATTTTTTATCCAAAAGAAGTGTCAAAAAGATCTTCTTGAGAAATTTTCAGATTATCTATCATTTTTATCATAATTTTTCAAAGGTACATATGATACTTATTTGAATATTTTTTGCTCTTCTCATTATATAACTTTCTTTCTAGTTTTTGGGGTTTGATTTTTTACATTGTAGGGGGTGTTTTCTATTCTTGTTTATGTCATTTACATCAGTAAATTAGAAATATATCAAAATAAAAACCTTCTAAAAACATGTATGAGACCTCTTCTTGTCTAGCATTTTTGACTGCACATAACTATCAGATATAGAAAACCTTGATGATACTACTCCCTCCATTCAGAAGGATTGTAATCTTGTTTATATGATGTGCAACTAATTTTACAGAAGCCCTTTGAGGTCACACATCACAAAAACAAGATGGATGAGGATATGGGGCTGATTTATTTGTAGGTATCTGATAGTTTGTAGTTTCATCTTGATGGGTGCACTACTTCTTGATAAATGTGGACTAAGCTAGAGGGCTTATTTCGTACTGTCAATGAGTCGAGGGAACTTCAGATTGAGGAAGAGATTATATCATATCACTTGTACATGTTTTTTTCCTCTCCATTGAGGAATTTTTATGAACTTTAAACAACAAAGATCTTTCTTTTATATGGATGTGGGAAAGTGAAGACTGATAAGGAGTGTATTTATCTAATTCTATCAAAACTTTGAGGAAAACTTTAGTTTTTCTCTTCTACTTTCCATTCTACTATGGATGCTTTGGGTCCTAGATTTACCATGCCCACCTTTGAGGTATTCTATGATCATTTGAGTAGAAAGAAAGCCAAGCTTATATAGTTAGAATCCCTATTAGGATCAAAGAACTAGGCATTGGTTGCTCAAACATCTATTGGAAATCTAACCAAAAAATTAAATAGATTCAACTGGTAGTGAGAGTTCTTCCAAGCCATCTCCTAGATTAGATTCACAAAAATCCTCTCCAAAGGGTAAACCTTCTAAGTCTTGAGAGTCTTCCTCTAAGGCTAAGAAATTTATAGGTGATCCTTGTAGTTTTGTGGCAAGGAAGGACATCTAATTTCTAGGTGTTGGAAATATCTTGAGGCTTTAGAGGAGGCCACACAATAGCACAATATTACTTCTTCAAAGCCACCATCTCCTACTTCTAGGAAAGGACATGCTCTTTCTACACAAACCTTTTCTTCTCCTGCTACTTGGATAATAGATTTAGGTGCTTCACACCATATGAAACACTCACCTATTTAGTTACCTCACTTGCTCATAGTGTTACTACATAGATTACAGTTGGTGATTTTGTACAACTTTTAGTTTCAAGTTCTAACACTATTAATTTGGAGGGTGGTTCTCTATAGGATGTTCTATTGGCTCCATCCATTTCTACGAACCTCTTAATTATCTATCAGATTTGTCATTGTAGCTCTAGTAATACAATTGATTTCTCTCTACATGATGTGGTTATTTGAGACCTCCATGATCTTTATTTGGTTGTTGCTACTGGGAGTGTTTATTTATAGTCTCACTTATATCTATTTGATGGCTTTAAGAGCTCCAATTCTATAGGTTTTTTTCTTATTGCTCATGCAAACACAATGAGTAAGGTTTGGAATGAACACTTTGGCCATGTCAACTATAGATATCCACAACAAAAGAGTACTCAAGAGCTAGTCACTAGGCTACTTGAGATCTCTTATACTAATGATGTTTGTCAAGGATGTGCATTTGGAAAAAATACCATAAATCATTTTTTGATAGGTATATCCTCACATACTAAGGCACCATTGGAGTTGATACACAATGATCTTAGGTCATTCCCCACTCCATATTTTTTTGGTGCTTGATATGTACTTACCTTCATAGATGAACTCTCTAGATGCACATGGGTATACTTCTTGAAGTAAAAGTATGATGTCTTTGATTCATTTCTAATCTTTAAGATATTTGTGGAGGATAAGTATGGCCTTTCTATTAGGTGTATACACACTGACAATGGTAGTGAATATGTAAACCAACCTTTTAGAGATTTTTACACTAAGTATGGTTTATAAGATTAGTTCATAGTTCCCCATACCCTCATCAAAATGGGGTTTCTAAGAGAATGAACATGACATTACGAGAGATGACTAATTATATGATATAGTCTCAAGCTATGAGTTCTTCATTTTTAGCCAAGTCTATCAATTGTGGCAACTATATTTAGAATCATATGCCTCATAAGGCATTGTAAAATTTGACTCCTGAAGAGGCTTGGATTCATGTCAAGCTTGATGTTTCTACATTCCATATTCTTGTTAGTGAGGCTTAGGTATTTATTCCAAATGCTTAGGGGAAATCCATCAATATGAAGATCTGACCACTCATTTTTGTTGGCTACTATGAAGATGTAAAGGCATATAGGTTGTTTGATCTTTATTCTAGAGAGGTCTTGTTTTGGTGAGATATCTAGTTTGATGAGTGTTATCGATTGATGGAGCCTCCATCACCATATCCTTTCTCACTTCCTACTACTTCCTCTTCTTCTCTATGTGATTCTTTATCCTTTGAGGAAGATCTTGATGATGTTGATGATCTACCTTCCCCTCCTTCCCTTGAAGTTCAATGAGTACCCTAGTGGGCTTGTCATAATATTGATGCAATTGGACCTATGGAAAGAGATCCTTTAGATTCTCATCACACTCATGCTTAGACATCAGGTACTTAACTATTGAGTCATTCCATTTTAGATAATCCATAGAGTTTTCATAGGTAATAAGAAATTTAGATTGGGATAGGGATATGAATGAGGAGTACTATTCTCTGATGAAGAACCACACTTGGGATCTTTGTCCTCTTCCAAAAGAAAGAAATTTGGTTTGGTGTAGGTGCAGTGTATTAAACCTATTAGATTTTTAGGTGACTCTATAACACCCCTAGGATCAAATGAAAGACCATGATAACTTCCAAAAGAGAATTGTAAGACAATTGAATGAAGATGAAAGAATGCTATTTTTTATAAATGGACTTCATTGAAATCCAATTGATTGATTTAAAATGTATATAATAGGCCACTTTATATAGGAGAGGTGATAAGAGATAGTGATAAGGAGAAGATAAGCTATCACCCACACAAGGTGGAATCACATGTCCAGGAAAGGTGGATCATCCTCCATTATGCAATGAAGTATGTGTGATGATGAGGATGATAATGTGATAAGTACATTAAAGGTGGAATGAAATGACAACTATCACCACCTAGAATGGAATTCTCCTATACCATGTGCTTAATTGAGGTGCAAACTCCCAAGTATCTCAATCAAAAACTACTATGCAATGCATTATCCTAAGTAAGCTTAAGTAAGTGTAATTAGTGAATATTTAATTACACCAACACCCCCCTTAAGTGTAACTTAGGGGAATGCACTTAAACTCATAATGCAAGATGGGTCCTGAATACTAGGCCATTTTAGGTACCCATGTACAATATGCAATGCAATACATGAAATGTAATCTCTCATAAAGTGCAGAAAGAGAGAAAACCTCATGGGAAAAATTGTAACGCCCCACCAAGGGATCCAAAAGAATTAACCTAAAGTTTTACTAAGTTTGCTAAACATTTTTTTTTAAGAGTAAGAATGTATAACATACACATCAAACACATAGTAGCGGAAGCATTAACATGTAATCATCAACAAACATACATAACAGGTTACATTCCTTAAGGATCCCAAGACGTTGAGTCACTTTTAAATTTAATTATTTCTAAGTCTAACAACTACCACATCCACATGAAAGAATAATAATAAAGTCCAATGTCCATAATATACATTTGTTCTGAACACCTCTTGGCAAATTAATTCAGAATGCTCAATCATCAACTGTACATGTCACAGGGTATGAAAGGCTTAAAAGAATATACATATGTAAAAATAAAGATACATCACACTCAAATCTATGATACAAAGTACAGTAAAATAGATGAAATCATTCACCATACATGATACATCCATACATCCATAGTGATAAAACATCTATCATAAAATCTAACCATCTATCATAATAATCCGAGAACATAGTGAAGGTAAATGCCAACCAGGAAAGCTCTAGCCACGGTGACTACGGACAGATCTCAATGGTAAGAGTAAAAGAACTACCAACCGACCATGTGGAACCTAAATGGTCCACTCTCACCACACTAAGGAGATAGTCTTAAGTCCCAAACAAGGTATCAAAACACAAAACACAAGTACTCTCTAAGTCTGGGAAATCCTAAAAGTATACTAACTCAAAGGTTCCAACATAGATAGACATCTAAACCCAGAGGCACACAAGACACGTAGGGAACCTACTATGGAAGCGGGAAAGTGTCATCACATGAATCACATTGGAAGTTACCCAAGCAATCCCTCAGGAATCTTGGGTCCCCAGTAATCCTACAGCCACTAGTATCCTCTCATACTGACGAGGCATACTATGGAATGCAAGGTCACAACCAAACGTTCTCTCTACCCCATCCTAGTCTGTACTAGCACTTAAGGCATGGGAGTGAACATACAGTTATCTTATTAGGTTCATTTAAGTCAGTATTTAGGTGAGATATTTTCACTTATTAAAACAAACAACTTACAATGAGTCATCCCCAGAGCCACTTCGGGTCTCCTGTCCCTCATTGCAAGCCACTTCCCAACACTACACATAGATAACCTACCCTAGGCTCATGAAATCATAAAACACAAAATCACCTTAGTCTTATATAAGCGACTAGAAAGCATCAAAAGATAAACCACAATAGTCACATCAGTTCTCCACAAGAAACTGGAAAGCATCAAATAATAATCATAATGATCACAACAGTTCTCTATCAACAACTGAAGGCATCAATGATAAGTCACAATATCCATCAGTTCTTAGCAAGCAACCGAAAAAACTATCCCAAAATAAAACACAATATTGATCGAAGACTCCAAAATGGTCAAGTCAAAACATGTCACAACATGACATCATAAAAAAAATCACTTAAAACACCTTAGCTTCACACAAGGAAACTGGAAAGCAGTAAAGAACAGTAAAATACATCCATCATAGAGCATTATCAACACATCACCATGGTTGGGTTAAGATAGATCGAGATCAAAAACATTATATCACCACATTCACACAACCCCTGAGCCTCTGGTAACAACCTAAATTGGTCAACATCAAAACAACCCAAAACCCCAAAACATAATAGCATAAGAAAATAGAACAGTATAGTACAGTTCATAGTTGGATACATTTTCAGAAAACACACTAGGATTTAAGTTAAAGTTCAATTCACATTTCAATGTACGTATCTAGTGTAGAAGTTTCTCATTATTACCCTTATGCTTAAACCTAATTATTTAATCATAAATATAAAGTTACTCTTAGATTAAAAGTCAAATTTCCTAAATTAATCTAGAATAATCTTTATTTTATTAAGTTATAAAAAAAAAACTAACCATTAATGATTTTAAATAAAATAACTACGATTTTAATAAAATCAATAGCTTAATCCTTAATAATAACTTTCATTATTAATAAATATTATTACATCATATTTAATTGAATTAATCAATGTTTATTTAAACTATATATTACATTTATTATTATTATTATATAAAAAAAAATTAATTAAATTTAATATTAAAAATAATAATAATAATATAAATTTAATTTAATTAAAAATTAATTAAAAAAATAATTGCAAATTATATTAATGCGACCCAATTCCAAATCATAAAAAGCAGGGATCATAAACTAAGTTTTAATATATAAAAAAAAATGCAAGCGATTTAAATATTGCTGCAGCAGTTACTGACTGCAGCGCACGACTGCTGTCGCAATCGGCCTGCCTTTTAAATAAAGGCACGGGTGGGGGTATTCCCCCCACCAAATTTAATTTAATTTAATTTTTTTAATTTAAAATTTATAAATAACCATTTCAATTAGAAAGTTATATATATATATTTTTAAATTTAATTATTGTATATTATTTTTCTTTAATTATTATTTTATAAATTAAATATAGTTAATTTTCAATTAAATACTCATCTCATATATATATATATATATATATTTTAAATTTATTTATTTTTAAAATTTGATTTCTACATTACTCTGATAGAAAAAATATTTTTAACCATCCAAATTTTCAATCTCAATTTTTTACTTTATTTAAAACTCAATCCTTCCTGATTAAATCCTATGTTCTTTGATTTAGAGACTCGAGATTTTTCTGATCTCTTTTCTAATCCCTACGTATACAGAAGATTAATTAACAAGCATCTATTAATTTTCAATATTGGAATGTTTAAACTTTCATCACAGAGAATCTACAGGCATGAAGAAGACAAGAAGTAGGAAAAATGCATAATTAATCAGTGATCACAAGACCCTACCTAATCCTGATGCTAATTCAAAAACTCCAAAAAAAAACTGTGAGAGAATCCGCTCCTCTCAATAACTTTCCTCTGAAAAACTTTCCTAAAATTCTCCTTCTGAAATTCACTGCCAAAAGATGTCTCCCAAAATTCCTGTCTCCCTGAAAATTCTTTCCCAAATTCACTCTCTCCAAAAATGAACCCCAAAGTTGTGATAAGAAGTTTTCTCCTCAAATCGGGGCACTAATTGTGCGTTCACCCAAGAGGACTCTTTGCTCAACTGAGTTAACTCTAAAATTAACTTGTATTAATTCTTTGCTTTATCTTTTAATGCACCTTAAATGAATTATTAAATAACTTTATTTAATATTCCACTTAACTTCTATTTTAAGCTTTATTACTTTTAATCCCATGCGCACTTTATGAAATTAAAATAACATTATTTCCACTTATTTTATCTTTTAATCTATTTATTTTATTTAATCTCATGCACGCATCATGCAATCTTATGACTTTTTTAATAATTAATATCTTTCAACTTTTAATTTATTTTAGAAACTTAATTGATAAAATATTTAATTAATTTAAATAACAATAATATTTAGCATTTATTTAAAAATGAACTCTAAATATATTATTAAATTAAATAAATATTATCATGTTCTAAATTATCCTTAAACTTTTATCTCCAAATTTTAATTCTTTTATTTAATTAATTTCTCAATTAATTAAATATTTAAAGATATCATATTAATTCTCCATTAAATTAAATCATTAATTAATCATTTTAATTAGACTTAATTAATAGAAAATACATCAAGGACTCGTAAAACAACATACAAAAATCCATCATAGAAAAACACATACTAAAGCAAACAAAAAGGGTTATAATCACAAAATAACATCATTTGATGCATTCAAAGGGTACCTAACTCAGATACTTGTCCTAATTATCAATTAGGACAATTGGCTAAAGGGTTTAGGATTTGGACTTAAGAGTTTATCTCCCCTTTCTTACCATTGAGATAATGTGATAGGGTACACTCATCCTGGCAATTCAGGGAAGTCGATACTCGGTACCTACAACTTGCATAAAATTCACGCATGTTTAGACACAATATTCTAAGCTAAATAGACAATGGCAAGAAGTGGTGCATCATGTAGATCCTGACTAGCAGGTGACTACGACTCCCTTCCTTAACCACATCAGAAACACAATACATAAGAAAACAAACACGCACACCATACACATGCAGTATGGGGTAAGTATCCATAAGAAAGCACATGTGGTAATAAACCATCTAACTAATCATCATTGATAACTGAAAACACTGAATAATCGTCATACATGCATGAAATATAGAGTACCAATTAATCTCATCATATAATAAACTAAGTCTGAAATAATATCTGAAAATCTCAAAGTAATGCTACAAAATATCAAGTATAAAATTGGCCTAAAAGAGTTTGGCAAGGATAACATAAATGCGACTTAGGG
The DNA here is from genome assembly GCA_028749045.1 of Cupressus sempervirens. Taxonomy (NCBI): domain Eukaryota; kingdom Viridiplantae; phylum Streptophyta; class Pinopsida; order Cupressales; family Cupressaceae; genus Cupressus; species Cupressus sempervirens. Next base: position 509,113,683 of record CM053783.1, read on the forward strand.
GCAGGCACTACAAAAACCATCCTCCAAAAAGAGAAATGAAAAAAATGCATGGATGGATAGATTACTCAAGACCCCCCAAAAATTGCATACATCATGTATATACAAATAATGATCCCCCAATAGGAAGGAATTAAGGAGACATGATATCCCCCCATAATGAAGAAACTCCAATGTAGATGAAGAGTACATGCAAGAAAAATATAATCCAATGCCTACAAGAAACATGTCTCCCCTTAGGAAGAGATAAATACATCAAATGAAGAAGCCACTCCATGTAAAAATTGAGGAAAGAGGAAGAAGGTCTCCATGTATGCATCTTTGAGGACTAAATAGGTGTCTCCAAGCTCAATGATTCTATCACACCATCAAGCTGACCTATGAGATGTGAGAAAATAAGAGAATATGAAGAGTTGGGAAATCCAATCTCCAAAGAAAGTGAAGAAGTATCTCAAAGAGAAACCTCCTCAGGTGTATTAACTAAATCTGTATCATGAGATTCATTTCAAAGAGCATCTGAGAATTTCTCCCACACTACAAGATTTGAAGCATAAAGATCATCCTGCTGAATAGCAGAGCTCATGTCTAAAGAAGCAAGAGGTGGAGGAGTAGGAAGTTGAACACTTATATCAAGAACAAAATGATTCAGGTATCTAATGTTCTCCTCAAATGAATTATTCACACTTGACAAAGGGTTAGGTACATCATGAATATCATCATCATTATCAACAAAATGTGCAAAAGAATACAAGCATGATGTATGATCAACAACTTCCATAGCTATGACATCTCTAGCCTCCATGTCCCTAATATAGACATAATCAGGAGTGAACTCAACAATTTTACCTTGTGCCCCATGAGTAATTTGGTAAATGGAAAGAATATTAGTGGTCAATATAGGTGGAGAATTACAAGGCTCAATAGAAGAAAACATATCCATAGAAGATGCCATATGATGTGATGCACCCGAATCAAGAAGCCATTTACCTTGCTCAGGAAGTGTGGAATCAATGAGTACTTGTCCTTTGCCTCTAGATGATGATGATGATGTAGCAACTACCTAATATTGAGAAGAAGGAGAAGACGCTGATGAGGGCAACTAGATATTGTTATTTTGAAGAATGTGAGTGAGCTCATCAATCTTCTTATGGAAACATTTATGCTCATCATGTCCTAACTTTTTGCAATAAGCACATTTATCTCTCTTTCTTCTAGATGATTCCTCTCTTGAAGAGGACTTGGATTTAATATTATGTTGTGAAGGAGAGTCATCATCTTTTTCATATTGCTTAGGATCCTTGTGTTGTTTGTTTCCCTTTCCTTTGGGAGCCTTTGGAGAGGTGTCATTTGCAACCAATGCTTGGTGCTATAAAGGCTTCAATTGACCCATGCAAGCTAACTTTGCTTGTTCCCTTGTGAGCTAAACTGAAAATTCATCAAGAGAAGGCATTTTGTATGCACTACCAAGAGCATCAATAGTAGCATAGAATATGAAAAAAAAGATTGAATATTCAGGACCTAGCTTGGAAAGAATAGATAATATCAATTGCTCATCATCTTTAGTAATGCCACAATTAGAAAGCTCCAATATAATAGAATTAAACTTAGAGAGAAAGTCTTGAATATTGTCAAAATCACATGGAATTAGACCTATAAGCTCATTCTCCAATTTGAATTTTCTTATTTTATCAAATTTACCAAAGATTCCTTCCAATTTTTTCCAGGCATCATGAGGATGTGTGCAGGATGTAATATGATATAGAAAATCATTAGAGATGGTAGATTTAAGAGAGCCAAGTGCTTTATCCCTTCTATCAAACTATTTTCTTCTTTCTACAACACCTGTAGTTGGTTCTAGATCCTATACAAGAATCATTCTAAGCAATGCAATACTCATTAATTGATTAGAAACTACTTGTTTCCATTCATGATAGTTATATGGACTGAGTAATGGAACTTTTGAAAAATCCATAATGAATCAAAGAATGACTAAAATCAACTAATAACTCCTTCAAATTACTTATTCAATTAAGAAAATTGAAATCCAACTATTCACCAAGTGCAAATATAGACAAAAAGACCTATTTTTGAAAGTGATATGTCCACTCCAAATCACTAAAATTTGATTACAGATCTGGAAAGTAGAGAAAAAATCATGCACTTTCAAAAAAAATTGCACTTGAAAAATGAATGTGCCTAAATAGAGCCTTGAAAGTTGGAGAAAATGAGATTTGCAATTTTTAGAAAAATTTAGAGATAGAGATCCAAAATCACTTGCACCACTATGTAGATTGTGAAATTCTACCTCAAAACAAAAAAAAATTGCTCAAAAAAAGGAGTCTGTATGAGGGAGATATCACTGTTTGAAAATCACCTTTGAAATCACCTTCAAAAATCAAATGGCTATAGATTTGGCCTTAGATGTCTGATTTTGTTGAAACACAATTTTATTTAGGGGTTTTTGGACTTCCTCTATATGATGCCAACCTCTGATTTGCACCAACAAGCTCCAATTTTTGCCTGCAATAGAAGGTCACAAAATATGAATCCTGAAATCTTCTCTAGATTGTGATGTCCAAATTGCCAATGCTGCACCAACAATGAGTCAAGCCAAGATTGCACTTCTTGAGAAGACATCTTCACACCATAAGATCTCTAATACCATGTTAGAGTTTTAGGTGACTCTACAACACCCCCAGGATCAAATGAAAGACCAAGATAACTTCCATAAGAGAATGGCAAGACAATTGCATAAAGATGCAAGAATGCTATTATTGATAATGAACTTGAATGAAATCCAATTGATTGATTTAAAATGTACATAATAGGCCTCCTTATATAGGAGAGGCGATAAGAGACTGATAAGGAGAAGATAAGCTATCACCCACAAAAGGTGGAATCACATGTCCACTAAAGGTGGATCATCCTCCATTATGTAATGAAGTATATGTAATATTGATGAGGATGATAATGTGATAAGTACACTAAAGGTGAAATGAGATAATAACTATGACCACCTAGAGTGGAATTCTCCTACACCATGTGTTTAATTGAGGTGTAAATTACTATCACCCAAGTGTCTCAATCAAAAACTACTATGCAATGCATTATCCTAAGTAAGCTTAAGTAAGCATAATTAGTGAATATTTAATTACAACAACAAAACCAAGTATGCTACAAATATTTAATTACACCAACAATTGGTGACACCCAAGTGTCTCAATCACAAACTACTATGCAATGCATTATCCTAAGTAAGCTTAAGTAAGCATAATTAGTGAATATTTAATTACATCAACAAAACCAAGTATGCTACAAATATTTCTATTCATAGGTACAAGGCACATATTTTTGTAAAGGGATTTTCATAGGTATTGATTACTCTGAGACCTTTGCTTCTTTCACAAAGATGAATTCTATTCATAAGGGTCTTCTCTCTTGCAACTTCTCAAGGATGGATATTATTTTAGATGGATGTGAAGAGTGTCTTTTTGCATGGAGACCTACATGAGGAGATCTATATTGATCAACCTTAGGGTTTTATTTAGGACTCTTTTATGGTGTACATACTTCAAAGGTCCTTGCATGGTCTCAAAAAATGCCTCGGGCTTGGTATGAGAATATGTATTCCTTCTTACTTGCATCACACTTCATACATTGTCATTGTAATCCTATAGTATGCATTTGGGGCTGATCTATTGATACTTATGCTATATGTTGATGATCTCATTATTATAGGTAGCTCACCCTCTATGACTAAGAGTGTTCAACAAAATTTGAGAGAGAAGTTTGAGATGATAGACCTTGGACTTCTACACTATTTTTTGGGCCTACAAGGTATTCAATCTTCAGATGGGATAGCCATACTCTAGTAGAAGTATGCTCTTGATATGCTTTAAAGATTCAACATACTTGATTGCAAGCCTTCTTCCACACCTTTTTAGTTAGGTGTTATTTTATCTACCACTTTCTCTACTCCTACAATTGATTCCACTTTATATAGACAACTTGTGGGTAGTTTGTTGTGCCTAATACATACATGTCTTGATCTTTCCTTTGTAGTTGGACTTGTCTCTCAATTCTCACATGATCCTTGTGAGAGTAATTGGAAAATTTAAAAATGTATTTTGATGTACATTCAAGGTACTACATGTTATGAAATTCACTATACATCAGGGGATCCTCACATTGTTGGTTACATAGACTTAGATTGGAATGGTGATATTAATGATTGAAGGTCTACTTATGGATTTTTTTCCTATCTTGGTTCTAGTCCTATCATATGGTCTTGCAAGAACTGGCATGATCATGCATTATCTTCTATAGAGGTAGAGTACATCATAGCTATGCTAGCTAGTTAGGAGATTTTATGGCTTTGGCAATTAATGAAAGAGTTTAGATTTCATCCTGATAGTTCCACCTTTCTTTGATGTGACAATCAAAGTGCTATACACATAACCTACAACCCAATTGGGCATTGAAGGACCAAGAACATTGAGATTCATATGCACTTCATTCCACATATGATTCATGACAACTCTCTTAGCTTGGAGTATATTCCCACTACTGAGCAGGTTGATGAAATCTTCACTAAACCTTTTTCATTTTTGAGACATCTTCAACTATGATCTATGCTTGAGGTGAAGGAAGTTATCCTTCATGGTCTCAATGATCAGTCCTTCCTTTCTTCTTTATTATTTTTTAATTCTTTTATCTCTTTTTGGAGTAGGGTTTTTCCCACATGGTTTTTCCTATTTCTCCATTTTCCAAAGATTTGGTTGTGTTGGGTACCTCATGAGGCCTTGTTGTCAAGACACATTCATTGTAGTTTCCTTTCTTTTTCATGTTTGTTTGCATTGTTTCCCATCTTAAGTGGGGGGTGTTAGAGTATAGGATTAATTTAATTACATTGGTTAAATTACCTTTACTCCCTTCTTAAGATTTCACTTTATGCACATGCATTACCTTTTAATAATTAAATATTAATTATTAAATGTCATTTATCTCTTAGGGTTTTCCTTTTAGGTTTTATGATCTCTTTCTATATGGATTAATCTATTATATTGTTTACTTATTCTTTTTGTTTGATAATATAATCTTGCATAGTTTCAGAGCCAAACCCTTGCCTTCTCTTACCTTTACTTCTTAGTGACAAGTTTTTGCTTGCAAGTGTTCTACTAGATCTGTGGATTTGTGTTTCTCAAATCCTTCAATAAATAATATGTTATTTTCCATGTAAATTACATTTTTCCAGTATGACTCTTGAAATATATGGAGTTGTTGATTTTTATAGTAGAAGTGGTTAATCTAGTATAAGTGGTATAACCACTATAGTTAAGAGATGATAATCTTTAACTAATGGAAATGTCACTTGACACTTTTTGATCCATATAATTGAGATTCCCTTGTGGAGTAGATTCTAGAAGGATGAAACTTATTCACTAATTATGCTATGAATCTTTTGATGGACTACAATTTTCTTTTTACACTCTATAGTTGTCAAATATTCATATGTGGTGGAATGCCAAATATTGCTTTGACTCTCACAAGGCTATATTCTATTCCCTAGTACAACACTCTGAATTGAAGGATTTTTCGTAATGTTACCTAAAATTACACTTCATAAGGTTTAAGTGGACCTTGTACTCCTCTATATATTAAATATAATTTCCAAATTGGTAGTTGGTCAAATATTTTCACATTTAGCTAGAATGTCATCTATGTAACCTTTTGTAAGGTCATGCTTTATGTCATGAAAGATTGTGATCATCTACCTTTGATAGGTAGCTCATGTATTTGTTGATATATGATTGAAAAGATCATTTGAGTAGAAAATTTTTTGAAAGAAGACTGTGTGTTTTCAATCATTGTTTTGTCACTGCTGTCAAACTTGCTAAATGTTGGTAAGACAATTGCTTATATTTTTCAAGCACTATCACTTAGTTGATTAATGAGAAGGATTTGATCAACAAGATGTAATGAAAGTACCTAGAGGAAAGGTTGAATTATGATTATGTATTGAAGTGCAAGAATCAGTTAAGACAGTGATAAAATAATGTATTGATGATCTACTTGAGGTTACAAAATGATTGCCAACACTTGGGAAGTTTAGAAGAATAAGGTTGTACAAAGTTCATTTGCTAAGCTTGACCAAATTGATAGAAGGTGCTGAGAAAAGTTAGTGCAAGCCAAGAAAAAGGTCAATTGGAGCTGAGTGAAAGCAATTTCTAGTTGATGCTGAGCAAGTTAGTAGGTGTCGAGCAAAGATGCCAAGTGATTTTCAATTGATGCCGAGCACCAGTAAAATCTAGTTGATGCCAAGTGATTTTACAAAAGATGTCGAGTAACACAATATGTGCTGAGCATTAGTAAATTGATAATGTTGAGCTACTACATTATGAAAAAGATCAAAGATTCTCTAATTAAAAGCTGACAAGTTTATTTTCTTGGAACTTGTGAATTAGGAGGATGATAAGATTGATGAGCTGGAGGCACAGAATCTTATGTAAACCATTTTGGAGGTGAATTCAAATGGATTCTAGGAGAAGTTTCTAGAGAAGACAAGATATGGGGTAGATACACTACATCCTACCTAATCCATCAAAAACCCTAATTTTTATGATGGATAATGAGCAGGAAAAGAGTTCTAATTTCCTATATGTAGGGATGTTTGGTCATGAAGTAGAGAGGTTAGAGAGTTTTGAATATGAAAATCTAACAAGGAGAAGGAAGAGGGTTTACTTCATCAAGTGACCCAAGAGAAAGAAGTCTGCAATGGCAAACTAAGCAAGCATGCTTAATGAGGATGAATTCTTGAAGGGTGAAAAAGCTGTTAGAGTTGCAAAGATTGGAAGCCAAGTAGAACTGACGATTGAATAATGATTTCTAATCTACAAGTAAGGTTGTAAGTTGTATCAAATCAAAGCTCTACTATTACTTTCTAACAATTGTATCAAATTAGGGTAAATCCTTTCGAGAAAGGTTGACTTAACAGTCATTGGAAAATCCTTTAATTGGGTGGCATTCCAAGTGAATGGCCTAAAGTCCTCTAACAAGGCTCACTTTTAATAGGGTGATTGAAATCCCTTAATCGGGTCACATTTAACAACGTGTGTTCTAACCTTTAACAGGGAATCACTTCAGAAGAGTGAAAAAGGAGTAGCATGGTACTAGTGGTTTTTTCCAAATTGAGTTTCCACGTTAAAATATTGTGTCAAATGTGCTGATGGATGTGCTATGTTTTATGCTTTACATTTTTGCATGTTTATTTAACAATAACATATCAGTTTTGGTTAACACACAATGAATGCATGCATGGTTAAGAACGTTATATGGGTTCACTAAATTGTGAAAAGTTCTATTTTGTACATCTAGACCTTGAATAACTGATTCACCCCCCCCTCAGTTATTCTAAAAGAATTCCAATAGTATTTTTCAATAGAAAGGGAATTATATTTCATATATGAGTTCCCTAGATACATGCCAATACCATTTTATTTTAATCCTCTAGTGTAATTCTTATTTGAATATATCAAAATAATCATCCATCAATGACAACCCTTTATACCCAATTGTTAACTCCACTAAAACATCTTTGTTTGGAAGAGGATATCAATCTTTCTAACATGCCTTTTTCAGGTCTTTATAGTTAATGCAAATTCTTATGCTTCTATATGGCTTTGATTCTAGCACAAGATTTGGAAATTCACTTTGTTAGTCTATGGGCCTAACAAAGCCTATATCTAAAAATTAAATTCTTTTTAAATTGTACATTTTGAAAAGTTTTAGTTTGACTAATTTTTCCCTTGGTTGGAGGGGCAAATGATGTAGAACTAATTTTGGGTCTAGGCTAGGTAATGTTGAATATACCTATGTGGATTTAATTAGTCTATCCCTAAAGAATTTTATGAACTATTTTCTTTTCTCTAGTGTCAATGATGTTACCAATTGGATTGTTCTATTAGTTTCCTCAATCCCAAGGTTGACCTATTATCTATGATATACAAGTAATGGAGTCTTTTATTGATACATAGGGATCATGTCTAGTCGTTTATCCTCTGGAACCTTAGAATTTTTTTAACATTTAGATATATCCTTTATTTTTAGTTTTTCATGATCTAGAGATGCCTTTTTATTCCATTGAAAGATTCTATCAGTTTTATAACCATAAGAGGACACACCTCATTGATATATGTTTTACAATGAGATCAATGAAAAATATATCTTTATATCTCCAATTTCATACCTCTCCAAAGTCCCAAGAATTCTATAATATCCTCATAATTATAAAAAATATCTATGCTCAACCCACCTTGTTGTTCCCAATCTATTAGTTTAGGATATATCAAGGAAATGCTATCATTGCTTTGGGTATATTATATGGAAATGGTTGGGATGATATTGATATAGAATTAAAATAAGGACTCATGAGATTTAAAAGATGATGTTTTAGAGGTTCCAAATGTTGGAATTATAGATGGAGTAACTGAGACAGGGGGGGGGGGGGGGGGGGGGGGGGGTGGGGGTGGGGTGGGGTGTGGGGGTGGGGGGTAGAATCAGTTACCACAAAAATAATTCACAGATCCCTTAGATGTCTTAAAACTTAATTATTGCTATCACTTGGTAGCCATACAAGAATTGTTGTAACTCGGTAGATTAACTTGTTACTGATCTTTAAGTATTCACAATTATTAACATGCATGCAAAAGAAAATAACATGAACACAAGAGACACTAGATTTAACGTGGAAACCCAATATGGGAAAAACCACCAAGTAACTAGCTACCAATTTTCACTCTTCTGAAGTGAGCCCTATTAGAAGTGTCATGTCCCCATATTTATAAGATTTAATGATAAATTAATTATTAATAATAATGATATAATTTTTCATTAAGTTAACATATTAATATGTCCTTGTCTCCAAGAGAAAGGATATCTATCACATCATTTGTAGATTATTATTCATCAACCTCTATTCTAATATTAAATGAGTTGATATTCAAAATCAAACAAGTCGACATTTCATTGGTTAGAATGATTCTTCAATACTACGTAATTATATCAAATGTATTAATATCATGCCTTTGTATATATGTACCTTAATACATATATGTTACCCTATTCTTATATCATACTTTAAAGAGAGAATCCTATAATTGGATTAAATATAATAATAGTTCATATCCTATTATCGATTGTTCACAAAAGAAATAATATTGATAAATACTTATGATCTATTTATTTTACTTAATCATTTGTATTATTCATAGTAATAATATAAATTATTATTATTCATAATAATAAGGTTAAGATATAAGAATAAATAAATGTTACAATTACATTATAAACAATGAAATAATAACATAACTAGATATTATCACATTTGAATATATATAATGTTAATTGATAAAAATAAATATAATAATTGTTAAATATACTAGATATATAGTTGATATAATAATTGTATGAAAATGATACTATATATAATAAACGGAAATAACAAAATATAAAATGATTGATTAATAATATTAAAAATACATTACTATTAACTATTGATATAATGATAAATAAATATAATAAATTTTTTAAGTATGATATAAGGTTAGATATGTTACCATAATATAACATAATTTTTATATCAACATATTGATGTAATAATGATGTTATATTAATATAATAATAAATGTAATATAAAATAGTAATACATCCAATACTATGATGTATACTTATTTGAAAAAGAATAAATAATATTGAAGAATTGATAATAGAAATAAATTAATTAACATATACCAATAATATGAATACAAATAAAAAATAAAATATTATAATTTATCAAACTATATTAGTATGCTTTCTAATAATATTTTTAATAACTAAATCTAACCTTTTGAGAAGAGATGTATCTCTTCATATTTCTCAACGTATTAAAGATATTAAATGTGAATAGAATTGTCACACCCGAAAAAAAAATAGGGACTTGATAAAAGATATATAGTCAGAATGATTAAGTTAATGACCTTACGCACAACCATTTAGCTGGTGACAACACAAGATAATCCCTAGATTCGACATCCAGGCATTAAAGGTTATGGTCAACATCTGATCACTGATAACGGGGGAAGGATCAGTAGTGAGGTCAATCAAAAGTTACATGCATCAGATAATGGTTCAGTATTGGGACTATATTCAAATAGCAACAAAACCACAGCACATACATGGCAGTGTTGAAATCGAAGGGATCCTTGACAGGCAGCGAAAGAGAGAATTGGAGAAAGATGGCAAAAAAATGAATGACCTAAAAAGGGGTCATTACAAGGAGTCAACCCTATTAAAGATTACAAAACACACTATTAGGTGTGACCTGGTTAGAGGATTTAATCACCTTATTAGGAGTGGCCTTGCTAGAGGTTTTTAGAACAATTTAGTTGAACTACCTCTTGTTAGAGGATTTACAAAATGGTTGTTAGACCAACTCTATTAAGAGATTTAGGAATTACTGCTACAATGGTGAGAAAGTAAAAATAAGTGAACTGAATGAGATGCAACTGAACTTTGCTGATATAGATCTCTGCTCTGCTTCAATAGATCCTCACTGGTCAAATACAACTCTACTGCTCCTCAAGGATATCTGATCCTTTTTCAAAATTCACTCACACTTATTCTTCACAATCAACTCATTTACATACTCACTCATTCGTACATCCATTCATACATTTGAAAACACAACTTGACCTTTTATTTATACATTATAGATTGTCAAGCTAGCTCATTTACAAGTTACATTTACCAATAAACCATACATCATTCGGCTACAAAAATTACATTAAAAAAATAAAATTTATTCTCCAAAATAATGAAATCCTTCATTGGCTGACCTAGCTCAGTAAACACTACTCCAAAAATTATTTCTAGTGTTAACCAAGTGAAGCTCGGTAAACACTGCAAACTTTGCAAAATCCTTTCGAGACCAAGTGAACTCAGTATGAACTAATTTCCCTTTGCTAACCTTGTGAGCTTGGTACAAACTGATTTCTATTATAGAAGCCTTTAGTACTCGAGTGAGCTCAGTAGAGACTGACTTCATAGTGTAACATCCAAAAATGCTCGGTAGACTCTGTAATTCTCTTTGCTAACCTTCTGAGCTTGGTAGACTCTATCTTTTGCCTTGCTAACCAACTAAGCTCGATAGACTCTGATTGATAACTAATATGATATTTGTGTAACATCAAAGACAACACATAATTGAATAATTGTATCCAACAATCTCCCTCTTTGGCATTGATGGAAACACAACATGTCATAGCAGAATGAAATTTGAAAACAAGTCTTTTTTGACAGAATGTTTCTCCCTCTTACATTTCATTCCTCAAACTCCTCAAACACAGTAATCTCCCTCTGTAAAGGAATTACATAGCTTCTTTACAAAACATCAAATTTTAGAAAGATATGACAATATACTCTCCATCTTTGACAACACATGCCAAAGAAAAAAAACCAAATGAATAGCAATGTACCTTATGTACTAATTCATATGCAATGTTTCCATGATTATTCTGCATCAACTGAAATATCTTCAAATTGATACTTGTTGATGCATCACTAAAACTTCATTTTAGTGAGCTTCAGATAGAGGAATGACCCCTAACTTACCTCTTCGATACAAAAATGAATCCTTAGGTAAAGGCTTTGTGAATATGTTAGCAATTTGTTCCTTTGTATGGACATATTCCAATCTGATTTCCTTATCCTGCACTGATTCTCTGATAAAGTGATACTTTATTGCAATGTGTTTGGTTTTTGAATACATCACTGGATTTTTGGATATGTTAATTGCACTTGTATTGTCACAAAACATAACAACAGGTTCTTTGATTTCTTCCTTCACCTTTAAATAACTATTTGAACCAAACAATATTAGAATAGTTTATTGTTGCTACAACATACTTTGCTTCTTCTATGAATCGGGATGTATAATTTTGCTTTTTAATTGTCCAAGAAACTAACCTCTTTCTAAGAAAGAAAGCTCCTCCACTTGTACTTTTTCTGTCATCAATGTTTCCTACCTATTTTTTAGTGTGGAGCCTGATCAGTCCCCAAGTGGGAGATTGTTAGATTGTGGTGATTGATCAGGAAAGTATGGTGATTGTGGTGACATATTATGGCCGACATATGGCCGACATGTTATAACCCTAAAGCGGTTTAATACTTGTATAAAAAGGGCTTAGGGTTGGGTATTTTTTATGTGTGGTGATACAAAATTGGTTCTTGCGGCAGTATTGAGCTGTAAGGGATTACAGATTGTAATCAGGTTGTAATCACTGGATTGTAATAAGATCGGACTTGCTATTTGGTGGACGTAGCCCAGGGATTGGGTGAACCATGTTAAATCTTGGTGCCTTGTGTTCATTTTTGTGTGTTCTATTATTTTTTGTTATTGGTTATATTTGCATGTAGTTTTTATTTTTGTCCGTGGTTTATCCTAACACTACCCAATCTACATCAGTAAACACTTTTAAATCTAGATTACCTCCAAATTTGTACCATAAGCCATAATCTTCAGTTCTTTTCAAATATCTCATGATCCTTTTGATTACCATCATGTGATTTTCTCTTGGTTTTTCTAAAAATCTTGGTACAATACCAACTTCAAGGGCAATATCTGGCCTTGTATGCACTACATATTGCAACTTCCCAATCATAGATATATACAATGTCTAATCCACTTCCTTTGAGTCATCATCCTTGATAAGTTTCAATCCAGTACACATAGGAGTTCCAACTAGTTTGCAGTCTTCCATACCAAACTTTTTTAGTATGTCCTTGATGTATTTAGATTGAGTGATATAGATGCCATTCTTTTCTTGTTGAATTTGAAGACCAACACATAATTTGATTTCACCAAACATTGACATTTCAAATTCCTTGTTCATTTGTCCTAAAAATTCTTTGCAAAGATCATGATTTCTTGTGAACAAAGTATCATCCACAAATATTTTTTCCAAAAAAATCTTATTGTCTAGTCCTTCCTTGATATACAAGCTACTATTGTCATTAGTTCTCTGAAAACCAATCCGAATAAGATAGTTATGCAGTCTTTCATACCATGCTCTAGGGGCTTGTTTCAGACCATACAATGCTTTGTGTAATTTGTAGACCATGTCCTTTCTTGTCTGAATCAACAAAACCTTTAGGCTACTCAATGTACACCTCCTCATCTAGTTTACCATTGAGAAATGCTAACTTGACATCCATCTAATAAACCTTAAATCCTTTGTATGCAGCATATGCAAGTAAGGTCCTGATAACTTCCAATCTTGCAATAGGAGCAAAAGTCTCTCCATAGTCTATTCCTTCTTCTTAAGAGTATCCTTTGCATACAAGTCTAGCTTTGTTCCTTGATACCTTAACATCTTCATTCAACTTATTTTTGAATACCCACTTAGTTCCAATCACATTTTTGTCTTTAGGCCTGGGTACAAGAGTCCATTTTTTGTTTTTCTCTATTTTCTCTATCTCTTCATTCATAGCCTCAATCCAACTTTCATTTTCTAATGCATCTTTGACACTTATAGGTTCAAAATCAACAAGTAAACAAGTATCTTTCAACTTACTTCTTGTCATAGTACCTTCAAATTTGTCTCCAATGATCTGGTATGGTGCGTGATGTCTCCTGACATACTTAGCTAATATAGGTTCCTTGCCTTTTGAACACTTTTCATTCTCATCCTCTTGCATTTCAACTTCAAGTTTTGGCTATCCTATCTACTACTCAGGTCCTTTAGATTCGGTAGGCATTGGCTCGCTAGAATCAGAATGTGACTTGGGTTCCTTCAACTCGATTTGAACTTCCTGCAACTCAATTACTGAAGACTCAAGAATAAAAGATTTTTGACTAAAAAGTGTATCTGGCACCGTATCATGTTAAATGAAAACAAATCTCCTATAGTCTTATAGTTCCCTTTTTATTTCTTCTTTAGTTCTTTCTACAAACTCATCAACTTTCACATGTGCACTTTCTATGACTTTGTGAGTAGACAAGTTCAAACATCTATATGCTTTACTTTTGCAAGAATATCCCAAAAATATTCCTTCATCACCTTTCACATTTGTAATCACCTAAAAATGGTCATCTAGACTATTAGCCCCCTTTTCAACATTTTGGCTAAATTAATTTAATTACTTACCTAAGCCAAATTGCCAATAATCAATTTATTTGATTATAAACTATAGTTTGACTATGCTATCCTAAGTTCATTAAAAGAACATGTCCCCTTTTAATTAAATAAACCACACCATTCTTCTAACCCACTTAAAGTGCACACATAAAGTCCTTTTTCTATTTTACAATTAAAAGAAAAGGCTTGTGAGACTTTTTCCTTATATGACAAGTCAACTTATATTCTATTGGTTGACTTGTGTGTGCACATGGATCACACTTATTTTTGAATTCCACCATTGATCATCCACCATCTTCATCTTGATCTCTACTATCCGTACAACTTTAAAAGGGAGAGATCTTTCCCCCTCAAAGGATCCACCCTCATTTGAATATTATTATTGTCATGTCCCGCCCCGACCATCATAGCACTATTGACATTTTGTTTCTTTTGGACTTTGATAGTTAGACTCTAGATGACACATTATTACCCACTATGGACATTGACATTTTGATCCTTAGACTATTTGATTTCATGTTATGTTATTGGGACATTGATACCTATATCATTAGGCTATATGATGATTCCTTATGATGTTACTAGGACACTAATATTCTGAGTAGTTTTTATGATGTTATTCAGATATGCTTACTTACCTTCTTGATGATCCATATGTCATGATTAAAGCTTATGTTATACTCAAGTGAATGTTTGATTTTTGAATTGTGGTCTCCATATGGTGCTAGATTATCATGTCTTAGCATATTTAGAGTAACATTAAGAATTCATGTATCATTTGAATAAACTAGAATTGTACACTTATATTATATTTGATGCATTGCTTAAGGTAGATTAATTCCATAATTTTCTGTAAGAATAAATGATCATAATGTTTTACTATCTAGATTAGAGAATTGCTACAAATGTGAAGTGTGTAATGTGATATGAATGGAAATACATATTTCATATTAGTTATGTTATTCATTGATGATAGAATCTATGTGATTTATATTTACATTATCATTTTATCACCTTATTCTTGGACTACTGATATTTGCAATAAGTGTGCAGGAAAGAAGCCCATGGATTTATGGAGAACCTTGCTAGGTGTTTGGAAAAGCCAAGGTTAACCCTAAGGAGGGTATAACCTTTTTACCCTTGTATTTTATTTGTAAAACCAATTTGTGTGTATTATTGTGATTCTATAAAAGTAAATTTGTTTTTCTTGATGGCTTGCCAAGTGTGTTGTGTGTATTGTGGTGTCACTTGACACATGTTCTCCTTTGTAGCATGCTTAGTGGGATGGTAGGTGGTTGAGTGAACCAAGGAGTGGTTTGGTAGGATTTCTTTTCCCTAGGTGTATTTATGGGTCCAAGAGGGATTCTTTCCATGCTAGGTCGAATGCACACCTTTTGTGAATTTCTAGGAGGTTTATACCATCCCTAGGGGTAGTTTGAGGTCTTATTTTAAAGCCCATATGATATACCTAGGAGGTAGGGGCATTTTAAAGTATTATAAGCTTCCCTAGGCATTGAAAAGAGCACCCAAAAATTGTGGATTCCCAAGTTGGCCGAATTTGGAAACTTAAGCATCAAAAGAAAACATTCTTGAGAGAGAGTTGGTTGGAGAGTTCTTGGGGGGAGAATTTTTGGAAAAAGAATCTAAGTGGGGTAAAATTTTGGAAAAAAGGGAAAAACAAGGGGAAGAAGATAGCTTAGGAGGAGGATTGCTGGTAAAAAGAGAGGGAGCTCAAATTTGCTTGGAAACCAGGTTGGTAACCTTATGTACCCTTGCTATGAAAGCTTGTTGTCAAGTAGTTTATTTTTATTGTGTTATGCATGTGAGTTTCTGTAATGTAGTTGTAATATGGTGTGTTGTAATGTTGTGTTGTGTAAGGTTGAGGGATCATGTTTCAGTTTTGGTGTATGTGTGTATTGTGATTTACTTTGTGTTGTGAATTCATATGTTCTTGTTGCAGTTTTCTGTTTTGGGTGTGACAAGGTGAGTCTCATCTCTTGGGAGGGAAAGAGAGCCTTGTGAGGGTAAGGGGTGCATAGGGAATGTGTTGGGTGAGAGTCTCTCCTAGAGTAGGAGAGGGATGCCATATGGGTGTTATGGGCCCCATATGCCACCTTGCTGGAGTTATAAGTATTGTAAAGATGCCATGTGAGGGCATGTATGTGGTATTGGGTTGCCTTGTGAAGGCATGTGTATAAAATGTATAGCCTAATGAAGGCATAGTTGCAGGTGGAGTCTCCCCAACATTAATTTTCCACCCTTACCCTTTGAGATGGATCTACATGTGATCCTAAGTGGTCTACCTTGGTTGGGAATTTTTGTGGTTTATTTGTCAACTGTAAAATGTGTGAACAGTTTTGTAATGTGAGTATTGTGTGGTAAATGGTTGTTAGTAATGTATGTCCACCTAGTCAAGGTTCTCCCTGCTCGGGGGTGGCCTTTAAAAGGCCTAAGGTTGGGAGGAGAGTACCATGGGCTTGTTTGTGTGTGTTGTACTGCAGGTTGTGATCTATGGATTGAAGACTTGAAGAGAAGAAGGATGTTGTCTTATTTTCATGTGCAACAAAAACATACTTCCAAGTGAATTCTTATTGTATTAGGGAGAGTCACCCTTGGGTAACTCCCAATCTTGTGTTTTATGACAGCTTGTAAGCTGAAAAATTGTATAAGTGGACTGTATAAGTGGACTGTACTTGTTGATATGTTGCTACTTTCAGTGATTATAGAAATTTATATATCATGCACTATCCTATAGTATATAGAAATGAGTAAAGTTGTTATGCTTTTGTTTCTAAAATGATTCTAAGAGAAAATGTGTGTCTCCATTTGAAATTGATACATTTGGTTATAAAGACATTTTGTTAGAACTTCAAATAATGTTCTGGTTGGAAGGAACTAAAGTGGTCAGTGAAGTTAGTTAAAATGTATTGTAAGAATGTACATCAATATTGTAGATCAAGGTAAATAAATATGACAAATAAAATAAAATAAAAATGCTTTCATTGAAAAAGAAAAAAATATTTACATTTGCTGGTTCCTTTGACTGTAATATTGGTGCACTACAATTATGTTGCAGGTTTTCTAACAGGTTTCTTTGGAGCTTTGTGGAAAACTTCTCTTTCTTGTCTACATTCTCTCATCCATGGCATTCTAGCTTAGCTTAGCTTTCATTTTTACATTTAGCTTAAATCATATAGTCTAATAGTTGGATTGTAACACTCTTATTCATATTCTAGCATAGCTGCATCTTGCATTTCCATTCTAGTTTAGTCTTCCATCTTGCATTGCATATTTGAAAGATTCCTTGAAGATATTTGCATTCTTTCTCTTGTCTCAAAGAACCTCCCGTTGCATGGTTTACTAGCAAGAAGCACATTTCTAAGGCTTGGCTGAGAGCCTTCATGCTTGAATACTAGCTTCTTGCACTCCATGGATAGGCAGCTCTAAGCCGGCATCTGAACATTCCAACTCATGGAATCATTTGGATAGAATGGTTTAGAGTGTGACACAATTCGAGTGTATATTTTTGGTGCCCATCGTGGGGCTAGACTATACATTTTCCCCTACATTTTCCTATTTTTTCTTGCATTTCCCTTACTGCTCTCCATTTTTCTTTTTTTTACAGTCACAGTGTTGGGGGACATTTTTCTAGTATTGCGTGATAGTTCACAGTACTGTCGTGAGACACTTTTTTGGAAATAGTGTCACACTTGAAGCCTACATTCTATCGCTCTCTGTGCAAAACTCTGTTGCACAACTAAAGAAAAAGTATCACCTAAACATAAACTATCGCCCTAGTATACTGTGAAGTATCGCACGACATTTATTCAGCAAAAAGTGTCGCTTGACAATTTTTTGCTCATTCCTTGAGGGATTTGATCAAATTTCTTCTTAGTTGGCTGACTCTTGTTTTTAAGTAGATTTCTAAGCTATTTTACAGAGGTCTAATTTGTAGTTTTTGTGATTATTTCATGCTAACTTGTGGGCTAACAAGTTGTGATTGCAGGTTGCCCTCTTTGTGAAGAAAAACTGAAACCTTGCATATAAAAGAATGCATGTCAAAGCTTCAAATGTACAAGGGCTACTAACATTGTTTTTAGGGCTGCCCAAAGCATAAAAACCCAAACTTGCTTGATTTTTATTTATTTTTTGTTTCCATGTGCGGTATTAAATAATTGTTCATTTTTATAGGAACATAAAACTTGTGATTGGAGTCTTTTGGTAATAGGAGAGTATGCTCTTCACCCTCATGGTGAATCAGAAATCTTGACTTGCCATTTGGTTTCAAAAGAAAGGGGCAACTGAATCTTCTTGGCATGTTTGGGAGAAAATGATTGGAATAGGAGAGTATGCTCTTCACCCTTATGGTGAACTAGAAATCTTGACTTCCAAAAGTTGATCCACTTTGTGTAGTTAGAATCCTTTAGAGGGCTTGCTCTCAGACAACCTGAGAGGAACGACCCAAGTGGGGACAAGTTGATTACCTGGCTCTTCCAACCCACTATAAACTCAAGGCTACCAAGGACACAAAACTTTGGTAGACGTAGTGTTTTTCTTCACCTAGTGTGATCGCTTATGGGATTTTGACCATAGAGAGATCACTAGGCAAAAATGCTTAAGGTACTCTTGTGGTCGCAAGATCAGTTACTCATCGCAAGGTGAGGTGTCCCATGATTGGTGGCAAGAGGAACACTATGAACGAAAGCCTGTTCTAAAAACCCCAAGTTAGTAACTACCCTTTTTAGCCGCTCAACTTCTTGGTGCAAGGATCGATCCTAGTGGACTACCCGGATCACCCCAAGATTTACACTCACCATATGTGTTCCCTTGGTTGTGCTTATGGCACTTCCATGACAAAGCCAATATCTCTTGTGGAAAACCACTCGGTGTGAGGCAAAGGAGCATCAAGCATGGGTCAAGTTGTTGAGTAATGAACCGTGACTCTAAGGTAGATTGCTTGGCTATTATTTTTGATGTTTTGACCAGTGTTAACATTCTTGCAACATAAACATTCTAATAAAAAGTTGTTGGGAAGGCCGTTCTGATATCTCAAATGCGTATTGACAAGGTTGTTTTTACCCTTGATCAATTATTTTGAGACATGTTAAAACACTTACTGTTTGCAAACCTTGCTAATTACTGATACGAACTGAAATAAAACACTGTTTGATTGAAACAACTATCTGATTGACAAATTGAAATGAACTTCAAACCAAAAATTAACTTTTTTTGCACAAAACTGGCACTTTGTCGTACGCTTTCACGAGAAATATTGCGTGTCATATTTTTACCCAAAAGTCTGTCGCATGTCAGTAGTAAATTTTGTCGCACTGTGTATAAAATTTTGTTGCACTCAGTTCAAATATCTGTCACTTAGACAAAAAGTGTCGCATTCTTGTTGAAATTCTGTCACACGACACTATTTGCTGAACTTATGTCACCCTTCTTTTGAGAAGGTATCACCTAGAGTCATTTTGGGTTAAAAATAGAGTTTGCAGTTAGATTTATTTGGTCTAAGGAGCGTCACATTGGTCACCCCTTAATCCTGGCTACATATCAGTGTGTGAAGAATTTGTCCTAGGTTGAAAAGATGGGTTTAGTCCATCAAATGTAAGTCTTGAAACATCTTGATGAATCACTTGTCTAAATTCAGCGATTATTTTATTCTAGCTATCCTCTATTGAGCTTCTAACTCGTCTTCTTAGATCGAGTCACTCGTGCTGTAAGATCTTGAGCATTGTTTGACAAGCCATCTATCACATTTTGACAAGTGATTAGTCCTGATTGCAAAAGCTTCAAATTCGGCTCAATTTTCTTGTCCTACTAAACAAAGAAAACTCTTTACATGCCGGTCACAACTAGATATCAAGTTGGTAACGATAGCCACACGCCTTTTGTTTTCAAGCAAGTGAAAACACCACCCAAATGTGCTCACAAGCAACCTTGTGATAAGAATCTTGAATTTTCTCAAACACAAACGGCCAACGTTTGGCACAACCCACTTTATAGTTTTGAAAATCCATTTGGTACACCCTTTGAGACACCCAAGGATTTGAGTGGTATAGTCACTATGGTGCACCCTGATGAAATTAAATGTCACTTAGAAGAATAAGCATGTGGAAACCAAAAGACTTTGGAGGCTATATACGCTATGGAGAGAGAAAATCAACAAGTTGAAACTGACAATTAGGCGTGCTATGAAGGATATAAAGGAACTTGTTCTCAAAATCCTTTTGAGAACAATGATGGTAATCACATGCCTCCAAGGACTCCTAGAGCTGCCGCTGGCACATGTCCTTCACCTAAACCATCTCATCATGATAGTGATGAAGAAGTAACTAGCGAAGATGTGATCAAATTTCAACAAGATGGCTTCGCCCAAAAACTAATGCTCATAGCTTTAGAGAAAAATGGAGACCAATACTTCTGATACATGGCAGCTAGGGGATGGAAACTCCCTCAAGGTTTTAATGTTGAGCATATTATTCCAAATTGAGAGCCCACTAAGGCTGAAATCTCAAGGGAAGAAATACAAGAACTAAGGAAACAATTTGCACAACTGCAAACTTCAAAAGAGCCACCTAAAACATCATTTGTTGAATCAATTTGTGCTCTTCTATTTGATAGGAGTCTATACATGGTACACTTTCCTAAGGATATAGAGGTTCCTAAGTATGAAAAATATGATGGAAATGGTGATCCTCACGACCATGTGAGACATTTCTATGCTATTAGCATGAACTTTATGCATGAAGACACCTTTCTTATGCGTCTGTTCCCTAGAAGTTTTAGAGGACAAGCCATGGAATGGTTTACCAAATTGAGTCCCCCTCTCAAGACGTTTAATGAACTCGTACAATGCTTTATCCAGCAATATTCATACAACATTCAACATCCTATGACTGTGCTAGACTTATGCAACAATCTTTTGCAATATACCTTCAATGATGGAGATCTTTATACTCTCGATATCCTCGGCAAGTGCCTGAGGCTGAAAAAATTGTCATTTTTGTCAATACGCTTGTACCCAAATTATACTTTGATCTAAGAAAATAGATATTCACATCCTTCAATGCCATGGTGGAAAGTGCATATCACATTGAGGATGTTGCTATCAAAAGAGGTGACATTGCCATAAACAAGGATAGAGTTAACAATGGAAACGGTAAAGACAAAGGCAAACCTTGGAACAAAAACAAGTATGTTGTCAATGACAGAGTAATGGACAGTCCTAAGACTAAGGAGCCTGCATTTAACCTTTCCAATGCCATCTATGCAACAAAACAACAAGAAGGTTCAAAGCCACAACCCTTTGACAAAGGCTCTAAATTTGTGAGGAAGTGACGTGTTTACACACCTATGGTTGAACCTTATGAAGTGGTTTTAAAAACCTTAATTGAAAAAAAATTGGTTACCTTACCAAAAAACTCACATCGTTATGATCCATCCATTAGACCTCCATGGTGGAGACAAGATCATACTTGTAGCTATCACTGAAGTAAAGGACATAACATAGAAAATTGCTTCAAACTCAAAGATGTAATTCAAGACCTCATCGAAGCTGGCAAAGTTGTTACAGATGGCCTTGTTAAAAATGTTGATCATAAGGCTTTCCAAAAACCATTACCTGAATACAAAAAGGGTGAGACCTCAAGGGTAGCTGCCAAAAAGAATCATGATGCCAAAATTAGTTATGCTTACGCTAACACTGATAATGTTATAGGCATGCTTGAGCCCATTGAATACATATGTATGGCAAGCTCCAACAATGAAAACTAGCCAAATTATGACATTGAAGATGAACGACCAAGAGTGGTCTTAAGGACATGATCCACTCCTCAAGATCATACTGATACTAGACCCAAGGTGGTACTCCGAGTGGCTGAGTCTTCATCTTCTCAGGATGAACCACTTAACGCTGTCACTAGGGGGCAATCTAAGGTTGTCCTAAAAGTTGCTAATAATCCTAAAAATGCTTCATCATCTAAGCAACCAATTACTTCCAAGATCTCCAACTATGATCTTGTTAGCCAACTACAACACACACAAGCACAAATCTCCATTTTTGAATTGCTAGAGTTATCTCCTTTGCATAGGGATATCCTTGAGAAAGCTTTACGTTCGGCCAACATTCCCATGGATATTGATGCGAAACAATTCCAAGCTATGGTGAACCACATCTCCTCGCCTCACTATCTCACCTTTTTTGAAGAAGATGATCAAGCTCTCAGTCATCCCTATAACCTTGCTCTTCATGTCGAAGTTCAAATCTTTCATACCTGCATCCACTGAGTCTTGATAGACAATGGTGTAAGGTTAAATAACATTTCATTCAATGTAATCCAATAGTTGGGCATGTCTAAATTTTGCATCGATCCTAAGTGCAAGATCACTATAAAGGCCTATGATGAGGTCAAAAGGCCTTCTAAAGGTCTAATTGTACTTCCAATCAAAGTTGGCCCAGTTGAGAAGAATGTCATTTTCCAAGTCTTAGACATACCACTTGCATACAACTTGTTGTTGGGACGGCCATGGATTCACAATATGTAGGCAGTACCCTCTATGTACCATCAGTGCATTAAGTTCCCTTTTAATGGTACTAAAGTAGTAGTCCCCAATGACAACTCCATGTCTATCAACACATTATTTGCTACTAAAATGCTAGTCCCACACAATCGCTCTTGTCATGAGCTAGCACCATCTTTCACAGAATGTGAACAAAAACTGAAAATGATGAGCCTTGGTATGGACGAATACACTTTGGACTCTATTGCCACCTTACCAATTTCCCCTCGGTCCTACAGGAAACCAACTATTGTAAAGAAGTCTTTTGCTTTTGCTATGAAACTTTTTGGCACTTTTGTGCAATCTTCCATACCACTAGAAGCAGAAAAGGAAGAACAGGCCATTAGGAACTGGATCTACAGAGAAGAGGAAGATGAGGAGGTTACAGTGACTACTCCTATTTATCCCAAAAAAATGGAAAAGGCTATAAATTTTTGACAAAAATGGGCTACCAGGGCCACGGGTCCTTAAATGGTTGTAAGAATGCTCTAGTTGAACCTTTAAGTCACACTCAAGGTCATGATACTCGAGACACTGTTGGTCTAGGCTTTGGGCTAAACAATGATATACCAACTTGTGATCGAAGATTTCTCATGTCTAGTGAATCAGAGGATGATGACCCTCCAGTAATCACTACCACTTCACAAGATGAAGACTTTGTTCCTCTCACTTCCCTCCTTTGGGGAGAAGAAATAGTGACTACTAATAATGAAGAAGCTTCTACCTCCCAACAATAGGAACAAGAAGGGTCTACTTTTGAGGACATAAATAGAGGATGAATTAGGTAGAATATTACTCATCTCATAGCTAGGGATCAAAGTACAGATTCTCATGAGTATGAGTGGGAAAGCCTCTCTGATGCATCTTGCGAACTAGGGGTGGATGTCATTCATGCCTATACAACCCAACCTAATGTAGTCGAACGATCTAGTATGGGGTTGGATGAATTTGACTCACAACATGTCTCAATGGATCATGCTAGTTCCTCTAGGACTATTCTTAAGCTAGACTCCTTTGCGACATTTTCTATAGGCTCAACTTCATAGGTCACTAGAGATGATTCCTTCCATGTCAATCACATTGAAACTTCCCCCTCACTCTCACTAATTCACCCAGATCTCATAGATTGGTCTATCCAAAATCAAAGACCTAAAATATGATCTTTCCAAAATGAATATGAGATCACTTGTTATCTAAATGCAATTGAACCTATCATTTCTTCCACCAGCGAACCCGCGGTTAACATGACAGAATCAGATATCAAGTACCTTAGTCAAAAAATTAAAAGGTAAAATAAGCGATCAGATGGCGAAAACCACATTTTGGCTGTGTCCAATCCTCAAAAAAGTAAAAATAAAGGCATATCTAATGGTGAAAACCTCTCTAAGGCACCTACGGATGAGGTACTTAGTAGTCTGCCAAGCTATTTCCAAGATAGATCTTCGGTTCTCATTGAACCTACACAGCCTATCAACTTGGGTATAGAAGAATGTCCTCAGATTATCCATGTAGCTCAATCTTTGTCAGATAAAGAAAAGACACAGTTTACTCAATTCTTTCAAGAAAAGAAGGTCAACTTCACATGGACATACTTTGATATGCTAGGGCTTGATATAGATCTCATCATGCATCACTCATCAATCTCACTAGATGTCAAGCCTGTCAAACAGAAGTTGAGAAAAATACATCCACATGTGGCCCTACTGGTCAAGATAGAGTTAGAAAAATTATTGAATGCAAACTTCATTAGGGCCATTAATTATGCAGAGTGGATTTCCAACATTGTACGTGTCTCCAAGCATGACAAATCCATACGAGTTTGTACTAATTTTAGAGATCTCAAAAAAGCATGCCCCAAGGATGACTTTCCACTACCAAACATCAATATGATAGTGGACATGATTGCAGGTTATGAGATGTACTCGCTCATGGATGGATTTTATTGGTATAACCAAATAAAGATAGCTCCAACAAACCAAGAAAAGACAACTTTTACATGTGCATAGGGTACCTTTTTCTGGAATGTCATGCCTTTTGGACTTAAAAATGCTGGCACTGCATATCAAAGAGCAATGAAAACCATCTTTCATGATCTGATGCATAAAAATATGGAAGACTATGTTGATGACACATTGGCAAAATCAAGGAAATGCGACACACATCTCAAAGACCTTAGTTTGATATTGGAGCGTATGGAACAATTCCAACTTAGGCTGAATCCAAAAAAATGTGCCTTTGGTGTCACTTCTAGAAAATTTCTAGGTTATATCATTCAGCAAAAGGCATTGAGGTTGACCCTTAAAAGGTCCAAGCTATCATGGATATGCCTCCACCAAAGACTATCAGTCAGCTTAGAGGTCTGCAAGAATGTCTACAATCCATAAGAAGATTTATCTCTCAATTAGCTGACAAGGCTCAACCTTTCAATACAAATCTGCATAAAGGATCTACCCATATTTGGAATAGTGACTGTCAACAAAGTTTAGATCAAACCAAAGGCTACTTGGCAAAACCTCCAGTTTTGATGCCACCCATTCTGGGAAAATCTTTGATCTTGTACATTTTAGCTACGAATTCTTCTCTAGGAGCACTCTTAGCCCAAAGTGATGGGATGGGTAGAGAAAGAGCCATATACTATATCAGTCAAACTTTGGTGGCTTATGAACTAAACTATACAAGTATAGAGAAGGCATGCCTTGCTGTAGTTTTCTCCTCCCAAAAACTTCGGCATTATATGTTGACCCATACAGTTCACTTGATTGCTAAGATAGACCCTTTGAAATATTTGTTAAGTAAAGCTGCACTTACTGGTCGTCTCGCTAAATGGATGATGATTCTTTCTAAATTTGACATTCAGTATGTCGAATGTAAGGTAATCAAAGGACAGGCCATAGCTGACCAGTTGGCTGACTTCCCACTTGAAGATGTAGCACCTATGAAAATTGAGTTTCTAGATACCTCGATCATGTACATTACTGACAGAACATGGAAGATGTTTTTTGATGGATCCCACACATAGAATGGAGCTAGAGCAGGGATTTTGTTTGTTTCCCCTCATGGTTATACAATTCCAAAGTCCTACAAACTATTGTTCCCGTGTACAAACAATATTGCAGAGTATGAAGCATTAACAAATGGGATCAAAATGGCCCTTGAATGGCGAATAACTAAGATACACATTTATGGGGATTCTCAAATAGTTGTTAACCAAGTGAATAATGAATATCAAACAAAGGATGACAAGTTGATCCCTTATAAAAATTTGATCAATGCTCTAAGGAATTATTTTACCTTTGTAACATTCCAATAGATTCCTAGAGTAGAAAACAAGGCTGCTGATGCTATGGCCACCTTAGCATCTATCCTCCAATTACAAGAACATGAATCACGATTTGAGTTCCTGGTGGAAGAATTGCGTCATCTAGCCTATGATTCTTCAAATAACTAGGTGATCTACACTATTGTGGGTCACGATTCCTCCTGCTATGTGACTATTTTCTCCTACCTATGTGATCAGGTTATTCTCGAAACCCTCACGTGCAACCAAAAATGCCAACTCCTTCGTAATGCCTCACACTACAATTTGGTCTCTGGTGACTTGTATAGGAAGGGTCTAGATAGAACATTGCTTAGGTGTTGAGAGCTAGAAGAGTCCAAGAAGGCACTTGCCGAAGTCCACGATGGCATTTGTGGTGCACATTCTAATGGCCTTGCACTTGCTCGAAAATTTCTTAGGACGGGTTATTACTGGCCCACCATGCAAGCTGATGCTGTGCGCTATGAAAAGTCTTGTTAGAAATATCAGCTCCATGGCAACTTGATACATGCTCCCAGGTGAGAGTTAATCCCTTCTGTGACATATTGGCCATTTCAACAATGGGCCTTTGACTTGGTAGGAAATATTCATCTAGCGGCCATAAATTCATCATCACAGCAACAGAGTATTTCACTAAATGGGTTGAAGTACCATTATTTGCTGCTATAGGGAAACATGTTGCCCTGTTTATACTGAATCACATCATTTGCTGATATGGTATCCCATCCTCTATTGTTATGGATAATGGAGGGAAGTTCAAGAATAGGACTTAAAAAAGTTGTGCAAAAAGTTTCAAATTAAGCAACACTGGTCCTCTATTTACTATCCACAAGGGAATGGCCAAGCTGAGGCCTCTAATAAAACACTACTAAAAATCCTACACCGCACAGTTCACAAGTCTGGGAAAGATTGGTACTTACAAATAAATTCGGCACTTTGGGCCTATAGGACCACCATTCATACTCCTACAGGGGCTACACCCTTTTCTCTAGTTTATGGCTCTGAGGCTGTTCTCCCATTAGAAGTTGAGATACCTTCCTTTTGCATCTCCTTATATGGGCTAATAATCGATGAAGATCATAGAGCTATGTGAGTACAAGAATTGGAAACTTTGGATGAACGTCGCAAGGCTACTTTTGATCACATGAGAGCTTATCAGAAGTACATGTCTACACAATATAACAAGAAGGTTCACCCTCATGAGTTCCAAGTTGGTGAACTCGTGCTTAGAGAGAATCCAAAAAATCAGCATCTTCAAGAATAGAAAGGGAAATTTGAACCGAACTAGTTGGGTCCTTACATTATCACAACAGCATTCGGGTCTGGTGTTTATCAGTTGTCTACTTCAGAGGGTGAAGAACTTGCAGAGCCTATCAACATCCTACACTTGAAGAAGTTCTATACTTAGAGGCTTGCTACTCAACTATCTTGTATATATCTATGACCTTGAAAAAATCCTAAAAATCAGAAAATGCCCTGAAAAAAATGATCATCTTAGTGAAAACCTAGCAATAAGCACTTTGAAGTATCATAAAAAAAAAAAATTCAAAAATTCAAAAATACAAAAAAATTGAAAAAAGTCCTAAAAAAAATCTGTCAAGTGGTGAAAACCTAGAAACAGGCGCTACTTGAAACCCTCGCACGTATGTTTATCAATCTCAAGCATCCACTTCGCTACACATTTCCTGGCTTGGAATTGTTTCTTGTCCTTGTCTCGAGGGCATAGCTACTTAACCTATTGAGGTATTATTGTGCATTAGGGTTTCTTTGACAACTCACAAAATGGTGTTTCTCAACACTTCTCCCACTTTGACATCAAGTGTTTCTCAACACTTTTCAGATAGTTTACCTACAGTCTTTGATATCGCAATATTTCTCACTATCAGAATCAAGTCTTGAAGAAATGGCCAAGTGACTTACACACACACACTTTAACACTTAAATGACTGAGTTGTGCTATCCTTTATCTACTTTGTGTGCTATCTATGATGATTTCTTTTCCATATGTTCCCTCCCTAATAGTCTTTCAAGGATGTCATTGACTAGAAGACTGGGGGCATGGGACATATTTTCTTGATTTCTGCTTGTGAGTATACTTTGTTTGTCTATAGTGTTGTAAGCATTTATGCTTGTCATATTCAACATTTTGACTTAAAAATGTATCATCCTTGACTGTTTTGCAAGACTACACTCAGGGTTTATCCTGGCACTTATGCCTTGATACAGGTGTAATCTTGCTAAATTAAACTTAGAGAATCTAATCGTGTAGTTATCTTGACTTACATGTCTATGATGCTTAGATTGGATTTCCACATACCTATCTAATATCGATCATATTCATATCCTCATAGTTATACTAGTGATGGTTGTATGATCTCATGATGTCCCTAATCAACGCTCAATGGTGAAATTAAGAGTCTAAATGTTATGAGTTTCTTGTTGGTAAACCACTTTGGATAGTAGCTTGCATTTTAGGTTCATGTCTTTTTTTTAGTTGCACATTCCTACATGTGGGAAGAGCTCTCTCTCTTCATCTTTTTCATGGACATATCAGCTAGCTACTTTTATCTTTCACTTCTGCATGTCTTTTCACCTTCTTAATCTTTCACTACATTTCTTTGCTATCCTGTCATCACAAGGGTTTAATCCAAAATCATCACATACGATCTATCCAAGTGTCACATATTTTTACAAAAAACATTTAAGTCTTTACCATCCATATGAGAGATCAAAATCAATACACATGAGCATATACACATACATGAGCTGAAAACAAAAAACTGAAATACCACATGAAAGCTGAAACATACATTTTGAGACAAGTACACACGAATATCGCTAAACCCAGTATCTCATATATATATATCAAATGTGTCATTGTACATATACAAATGTGAGATCCAAAATCTGGATACATGTCTCAAAAATACATGAGGTACAATCAAAGCACAACTATCACTCGATGTCATGTCTGACTACCACCCTCTATGGCTGGTGTTGACCCTGGTGAAGGAGCCTATCTCCTATCCGGTGCCTGCATTGCACCCTCTGATCTACCTGCTCACTTTGAATAATCAGGAAGACCCTATCCTAGTGGTACCACACTCCTATAGGCGGCATAATAATATGCAGCTTGTGCACCATGATGCGGTGCCTCTCACCTCACAGTATCCCACTCTTGGCGTAGCTCATCTACTTGTGCCCGCTCATCCATCAGTTGCTAATCTTGTACTAAAATGGTCACCCGAGCTGCCTACAGCTCTACCTCCAAGGCATGGATACTCACACCCTGCTCCTCTCCTCCTACTGGTGCTCTGCAGGTGTCTCTACCCTCAACACTCAATGTCTCCTCAGGGGCACCTCCTCCTCCCACCATCATCACCATCAGACCCTAATGACTCCTCCACCTCCTGCATTTCTTGCACTCGCATTCTCCTCTACCTTGCTTGGGAACTCTCCCCCTCCATCTGCCTGCTTCCTCTCCCCCTCCCTCTCCCTTTGCCTCCTCCTCCTCCTCTGCCACCACCTCCACCTCCCACTCCTACAGGTGTTGCATCTGGATGTGTGAACTGATGGATTGGGTGTCTTTGCATCTCATAAAGATACCCTGGATCAGCCCTTGCATCTGCCACATCTGGGCGATAATCCTAGGGAGTCACCACTAGTGTTGCTGTATCCCAAACTATTGTCTGATATTCTAGCATCGGTAACCATCCCAATCCCTCATCTATGTGCATTCGAGAAGAGGTCATGGTCTCCACTAAGACCACCTACTGCTCTACAAAATATAGCCATACGTGATTGATCAAAAACCGCTCCACAATGTCTGCACTCTGATCAACCAGCGATCTGCTATACCGCATGTAGTCTAACTCCCATGAATCTGACCACCGCTGACACTCCCGGTATAGTCACCATGTGAATACCATCAGCTCATCAAACATGCGTTGGTAGTAGGTCAACTCTCCACTATGCCTCTGTTGGATGAAACCTCTATAGAAAACAATATAAGGCTGGCTACGCTCTTGTGGCTGCACCCATGGTCGGATCACAACGATGTGCTCCCAAGCCCAAATCTGTGCTAACACTGCTCTACATGCCCATGACCCACCCTCATAGTATACTATCTCATGGAGCTTGTGGTACATCTCTACCATAATGGCAGGCCCCCATGCCATCCTACATGGTCGAGAGATCAGATCATACAACAGTCGACCCCATTCTAGCAGGAAGCCCTTCTAGCCTCGATCTGTCACCAGGGCATGGGCTACCAAAGAGCATAACAAGCTGGGAAAAGGATAATCATATCCATACTCAATCATCAATCTCTCCCAACTCAGGTGACAGTCCAGAATGGTCACATCATAGAATAGCTCCTGCACTCGCGCTCGCCCCTCTGTCGGGGTCGTATCATAATACACCTGTGCCATCATCAAACTTGACATCAGTACACCTGGCATCCAACATCGAAATTGCTAAATCAACAAACTACTAATCAAACAACTTATTGGCTTGCCATGGGATGGCACTCATAGAATGCGATATACGTCCTCCAAGGTAATAGACGCCTTGCCGATCGGTAAGTGAAAGGTGTTATGCTCATTATGCCACCTGTCTGCCAGCACAGATAGCAAACCATGGTTTGCCCGAATATGGGGCATCAGTACAACTGACCACAAGCCCATAGCCACAAGCACAGCCTACTCCTCATCTCTCAAATGCTCCACAATGTGTAAACCAACCACCTTGGGAGCTCTAATCTGTAATGTCGGGAATACCTCCTGTCCAGGTAAAACAAGCAATCATCAGTAATAGTCACATGACAAAAAAAGCATTAAGGAAAACAACAAAAACTATCCATGCGACACTTTTTACATAAAGAGTGTGACACATTTTGTTGAAATAGCATTGCGCGATACTTTTTCTAAAGACATGCGACATTTTTATGTCATGTGACATTTCGCACCGCATTGTGTGACATTTCGCACCACATTGTGTGACATTTGGGTATCCCTGAGGTGGTACATTTTTCTAAGAGGTGTGATACTTTTTTTTGAAAAAAAGTGTCACGTGACATTTTTTTCATGTCTGTGCAATACTTTAAAAGTATCGCGCGAATTTTTTTCAAAAAACTCTTAAAATGTGTGAAAAATATTGAAAAAGCGACAAAAAGCAACAAAAAGGTAGTTACTTACCGACACCCCATATCACTCTGGCCGGTTGTGCAATCGGCTGCGCTGGAAATAGTGTCAATGAAGAGGAATGTTCGCCTGAGCCATGATGCTATGTGGACCACACAAAATCTCTCCAATCATAAAAAGAAAAATGAATAGTGAAAATGACACTTGGACCCCTTTTATAGCCTCCAACCTTATTTTGACCTAATTTTCAAACTCCTTGGAATTGCGCAAAAATTACACCCCTAACTAATTTCGACATCCTAGATCCATTTTCAAGATCAAAATCAAAATCCAAGTTCATCTTTATGGTCAATATTGCATTTTAAAATTTTACCTTCTTCTAAGCAATTAGCTGACTATTTGAGGTCTAACTTTGAATTATCGCTGGGGCATCTTCATTTCTTCATGTCTTCATCATTTCTATTATTCATATCTACTTCTAGTCACCTTTTCACATCTAAATCATCTTTCTACTAGATTTGACCTAATTTTTATGCTATATCCTTCAAGGTCAACTCTAGTCAAACTGGGGCATTTTATCAATTTCTTATAGTCATTCTTGGGTTCTAATCATTTATCTGTCATATCAAACATTTCTATATCTCAATTTTCTCATGTCTAGCTAGTTTCTACTTCCTCTTACCTCATTTTGATTTCGATCTCGAGGGGGCAGAAATACTCTATTGTTGATTGTTATAGTTATCTATTTCTTAGGAGCATTTGTTTGACTTTATCACTTGCTCTCGATCTATTCTCTTTGCTAGGTGTTAGAATTATTTTTGGATCCTAACATCATCTTCCTAGTGTTCAGTACTACCGCTATCAGGCTGTGCATTCAGGACTTGCTATCTATTTCTGCATTTCATTCTTTGAAATCAGATATCTATATCTATCACTGCCTACTTGGCTTTCTATTTTCTTTGATATAATGTGTTCCCAAATCGATCATGCATTAGTCAAAGAGGGGCAAATGTAATCACCTAAAAATGGTCATCTAGACTATTAGCCCCCTTTTCAACATTTTGGCTAAATTAATTTAATCACTTACCTAAGCCAAATTGCTAATAATCAATTTATTTGATTATAACCTATAGTTTGACTATGCTATCCTAATTTCATTAAAAGAACATGTCCCCTTTTAATTAAATAAAACACCCCATTCTTCTAACCCACTTAAAGTGCACACATAAAGTCTTTTTTGTATTTTACAATCAAAAGAAAAGGCTTGTGAAACTTTTGTCTTATATGAAAAGTGGACTTATATTCTATTGGTTGACTTGTGTGTGCACATGGATCACACCTATTTTTGAATTCCACCGTTGATCATCTACCATCTTCATCTTGATCTCTACCATCCGTACGACTTTAAAAAGGAGAGAGCTTTCCCCCTCAAAGGATCCACCCTCATTTGAATATTGTTATGCTGTAGGTTTTCTAACAGGTTTCTTTGGAGCTTTGTGGAGAACTTCTCTTTCTTGTCTACATTCTCTCATCCATGGCATTCTAGCTTAGCTTAGCTTTCATTTTTACAATTAGCTTAAATCATATAGTCTAATAGTTGGATTGTAACACTCTCATTCATATTCTAGCATAGCTGCATCTTGCATTTCCATTCTAGTTTAGTCTTCCATCTTGCATTGCATATTTGAAGGATTCCTTGAAGATATTTGCATTCTTTCTCTTGTCTCAAAGAACCTCCCGTTGCATGGTTTACTAGCAAGAAGCACATTTCTAAGGCTTGGCTGAGAGCCTTCATGCTTGAATACTAGCTTCTTGCACTCCATGGATAGGGAGCTCTAAGCTGGTATAGAATGGTTTAGAGTGTGACACAATTCGAGTGTACAAAATCAAATTTACCTTTTCTAGATTCTTTCAAAATGTAACATTTGCTTCCAAATACTTTTAGGTAACTTACATTAGGTTTATAGCCATACCATAACTCATAGGGGGTTTTGAATGAATCCTTCTTCAGTTGTACTTGATTCAAGGTATGAACTACATTGCTGATAGCTTCCTTCTAGTATTTGATAGCAATGTTCTTTTGAATCATTAAGGTTCTTGCACAGTCCATGATAGATCTATTCCTCCTTTTAGCTATTCCATTTTGCTCAGGAGTTCCAGGGGTTGATACCTATCTTTTGATCCCTCTTTCAATGCAAAAGTTATTCAACTCATGTGAAATGAATTCACCACCTCTGTCTGACCTCAAGCATTTCAGTCTTTTGCCCATTTCCTTCTCAATTCTAGCCAAATACCATTTGAACTTCTCAAATTCTTCTGTTTCTCTCTTACGTACATGATAGTAATCATTCTTAAGCAATCATCAACAAAAATAATGAAGAACTTTTCACCAGTATAGCTTTCAATTCTAATAGGTCCACACAAATCAGTACGCACAATTTCTAAAACTTCTTCAGACTGATAGTTCTTACTTTTGAAGCTAGTCTTTCCCATATTACCAATTTGACAATTCTTGCATAGACCAACCTCAGGTTTCTTTATATTAGGAATGCCTCTTACTTTCCTGAATTTACTTATTTTCACCAAGTTATCAAAGTTCACATGACACAACTTTCTATGCTTTAACCAAATTTCTTCAACTTGAGCAATAAAATATGAACATTCACCAAGTTCAAGATAGAAACAATTACCTTTTGTTTGAGTGCCTGATCCAATCAGCTTTCCTTTGTCATTCAACAGTCTTGCTTTTCCATGCATGAATTCCACTTTGAATCCATTATTGAGTGGCTATGCCACACTCAATAGATTATGTTTTAGTCCTTCTACCCAATATGCATTATCACATACAAGCTCTTTGGTTAGTGAGATTCTTCCTCTTCCTTTTATGTAACAAAGTTCATTATTACCAAACCTAACACTACCACCATCATAGTCTTCAAAATGTTCAAACTTAGTTTTATCACAAGTCATATGATGAAAGAAACCACTATCTATAATCCATGAATCATTTTTTCTCACATCAGAAATAAGTGCCATTTCCTCATCATTGTTAGATTAATCTTTAATAACAATGTACACAATTTGATCTTCTTCATCATCAGAATCATTAGAATCCTTAGCCATGAAACATGTTTTATTACCTTTTTCCTTGAATGATTTGAAGTCTTTCTTGCCATTACACTTGTGACCTCTCTTATCATCCTTGTTTTGCTTATTTGGGAACCTAGCAACAATATGTCCAATTTTCTCACATGAAAAATAGATTAGAGGAACCTTACCTTTGTATTTTCCTTTGCCTCTTGAGTATTTCCTTGCTAGTAGAGCTTCAACCACCTCAAGATCACTGTCAGAACTCTATTATGATTCTTCTTCACTTTCTGACTAAGAATCCTTTATCTTTTTTCCTTTCTCCTTGAGTGAAACCTTAGCTTCAAATGCTAATTCAATGGTTTTGGCAGTTGGAACATAGTTATCATAGTTGTCTAGCTCAAATGCAATCAATCTTCCAACTATGACCTCTAAATTTATCTTATGATTTGCTTCACATCTTCTTTCTTGAATTGCAGAGTCTCTAATTGCATAAATGGGAAGCAATGTTCTAAGAAATTTACTTATAATTGTTTTCTCCTTGATATCTCCTCTAGAAGCTTTGATTGCACTAATACTTTCTTTGACTCTTTCGACATATTTTTCTATCTTTTCATCCTCTCTCATCCTCATCTAATCAAACTGTCCTCTTAAACTTTATGCTTTGGCTCTTCTCACATTATCATTTCCTCCATAGATTTCTTTTAGCTTGTTCCACATTTCAAATGCAGTTTTGCAGTCCTTGAAATCATCAAATTCTTCATAGCTTAGGGCAGATGCAATGTCTATCATCATGATGTTGTGAGTCTTCTTCTCAGCAATGTCATTAGCAGATAATGTACCAAAAGGAGTTACATATGCTTCATCTAGATATTTCAATCCTATGTCTCCAATAGAAGCCAAATGGAGTTTCATGAGACCTTGCCATGCTAAAAAGTTATCCCTGTTAAGCCTTGGAATTTCCCTCTTGTAAGACATCCTGATCTTTAGCTTAGATCCTTGAAATCCTTACTACAAGCACCAAAAGCTCTAATACCAATTGTTGGAATTATAGATGGAGTAACTGAGAGGGGGGGTGAATCAATTACCATGAAAATAATTCATAGATCTCTTAGATGTCTTAAAACTTAATTAAAACTTAATTACTACTATCGCTCGGTAGCCATACAAAATTTTTTATACCTCTGTAGATTAATTTGTTACTAATCTTTAAGCATTCACAATTATTAACATGCATGCAAAAGAAAATAAAATGAACACAAGAGACACCAAATTTAATGTGGAAACCCAATATGGGAAAAACCACCAAGTAAATAGCTACCAATTTTCACTCTTCTAAAGTGAGCCCTGTTAGGTGCCAACCCTATTAAAGGTTACAAAATACACTATTAGGTGTGACCTAGTTAGAGGATTTAATCACCCTATTATGAGTGGCCTTGCTAGAGGTCTTTAGAACAATTTAGTTGAACTATCCACCTTGTTAGAGGATTTACAAAATGGTTGTTAGACCAACTTTGTTAAGAGATTTAGGAATTACTACTACAATCATGAGAAAGTAACAATAAGTGACCTGAATGAGATGCAACTAAAATTTGTTGATATAGATCTCTACTCTACTTCAATAGATCCTCATTGATCAAATACAACTCTACTGCTTCTCAAGGATATCTGATCCTTTTTCAAAATTCACTCACACTTATTCTTCACAATCAACTCATTTACATACTCCCTCATTCACACATCCACTCATACATTTGAAAACACAACTTGACCTTTTATTTATACATTACAAATTGTCAAGTTGGCTCATTTACAAGTTACATTTACCAATAAACCATACATCAGTTAGGTACAAACATTACATTAAACAAATAAACTTTATTCCCCAAAACAATGAAATCCTTCATTGTCCAACCTAGCTCGGTAAACACTGCTCCAAAAATGATTTCTAGTGTTAACCAAGTGAAGCTCGGTAAACACTACAAACTCTACAAAATCCTTTGGAGACTGAGTGAACTCGGTAAGAACTGATTTCCCTTTGCTGACCATGTGAGCTTGGTAGAAACTAATTTCTACCACAGAAGCCTTCAGTGCCCGAGTGAGCTCGATAGAGAGTGACTTCATAGTGTAATCTCTAGAAATGCTTAGTAGACTCTGTAATTCTCTTTGCTAACCTTCTGAGCTTGGTAGACTCTATATTTTTCCTTGTTGACCAACTGAGCTCAGTAGAATCTGACTAATAATTGATATGAAATTTGTGTAACATCAAAGACAACACACAATTGAATAATTGTATCCAACACTAGATACATTCCATAAGGTTTACATCCAATCAAGTTTATCTAGGGGTCTATTTGTAAGGATAGGCTATCAAATTGAGCAAAGACACTATTTAGGCAGTAAGTACTTGAAGTTTATTGTGTGAGGTCCCACCTTGACCCATCATAGCATAGTTGATATATTCACATTTTGATACCTTTGATTCAAGATTTTGATACTCTGATGACTAATTTGACACTGACTCATATTATTTGATGCCATGTGATGATTATTTTATGTTGATTTTACTCATTATGTTGACTAGGACCTATCTTATATTCTTTGATGTATATATATATATATATATATATATATATATATATATATAGTGGTTCATTTTGATGATGAAAATTAAATCATCATTAGATTCAAAATGTTAGATGAGTTATGTTTAAAAGTTAAGAATTGATGTTGATGAGTATATCATGATGTTCAATTTTTGCAAGTATTTTATATGAATATTTCTTTAGAAATGAAAAGACAATTTGAAATTGAATTATGTATGTCAGATTTTGAATTCAATTATGTAATGTTGAACACTTTTATGACCCTCCAAATAAGCCACTTTTCAAAGGTGGCAAAAATGGAGAAGTCATAATCACCTTTCCTTGCACCCATTCTTAGTTAAGCTTACATCTATAGAAGATAGATAATAGTGGAAGAAAATAATACTTTTTTGACTTCCACTTTTCACTAGGGTTTTGGTAGTGGGTTTGGAGTCCTTTTTAGAGGAATTTTAAGGACTTAGTAAGTGTTCACCCACTCTCTAATTTAAAAACACCTAGGGTTTTGGAGTTGGAAAAAAACTAAGGAGATCTTCCTAAAGCTCATTTCCAATTTTCTTAGGAGACAGGTTGGTTCTCTTTCCATGAAAGATAACTCTTGAATTTTTTTAGTTCATTTGTTATTTTGGTAGGAAATGAATATGCAGTTTTTGTATGCAATTATTGTTATGTAAACTAGATTGTTCATGTGAGGTATGTATTGGATGTGAAGAATTTTCATTGTTTTGTTTTTGTGATTTTGATTGTATG
The DNA here is from genome assembly GCA_028749045.1 of Cupressus sempervirens. Taxonomy (NCBI): domain Eukaryota; kingdom Viridiplantae; phylum Streptophyta; class Pinopsida; order Cupressales; family Cupressaceae; genus Cupressus; species Cupressus sempervirens. The sequence goes on from CM053783.1 coordinate 509,151,316, forward strand.
GTGTTCTTGGATGTACAAGGCATCGCCCACCCTTTGGAGGGAAGTAGCAACCTTAGGTGAAGGGGGTAGTTTGGTCTCTCATTTAAGTGTAGAGTCTCTTCTCTTGGAGAAGAGGGAATGCATGAAGTAGGGGCACATTATTTCCATCTTGTTGTTCTTTCATTTTGGGAATGATAAAGGGAGATGTGGTATTGATAAAATTTTGTATTTGAAGCATTGAGAAGGAAATAAATTCTTTGATAGTATTTTTTTGTATGTCATCTCCTCCTTGATAAGGGCCACCTTCAACCTCATTCATGGGTACTTAGGTGATCCATTGTGAAGATCATGGTTATGGGAGTTTAATGTTGTACTTGTGATATTATTGTATTTGAGAGTTTGGTTCTCCAAGCTTGGGGGTGGTCTCATTGACATGACTATTTTATAGCATTTATTTTGATAAGTTCCATAGTCTTTTTGATAGTTTTCTATAAAGACTTTTAAGTTGTGACGACTATATAAATATGCGGATTTGTGAACTTCTATGCTTTACACATACTTTATGGTTGATGAACATGGTATTATAAGATAGAAATTTTGGATGATTATTGGAGTTAGACATGTGCATGCTGAATGAATATGATTTTCTCTTCTTGAAGCTTAATGGGGAATGTTCCTGTAGTTGTGTGTTACGAGAAAATATTAGTTAGTTAGTGTATTAAATAATTTTCTATGGATTAATATTTTGAATGTATATTTCAAAGTTGGACATTGTGCCAACCCTTTGCAAGAGTGAGTCAATTGTACCTAGAGAGTGACATTAAACACTTGGTGACACATCTTTGCAATAATTATAGAAAATAGTTGAAAATGAATGAGTCAACATAACTATCAATACCCCTTCCTAAATCTAGGAGCATGATGAGCTATATTATAGGAAGACTTGTTTCATGATTAATATATCCCTACATTTTCTATAATTCATGAAGATTTAGTTGAACCCAAATTGTGGAGAATCTTAAATGTAGGAAAGTTATTTCACTCAGATAGGATATATAAGTAGATGATCTAATTTTCCAGAGTGAGTCAAAAATATTTTGTAATGTAATGTAACAAGCAGTTAAGTTTATGATTCTATAATTCTCAATTGTATTTCAATAAGTTGAATATGAATAACATGATTCTCTTTCTATCCAATATTTGAGTTCTAAGCAATCTCTTCATTCACTTATCTAAGGGGGCCCACTTGGTGAGAAAATGCCCTCTCTTGGTAGAAATTAGTTTCCAATTTTGTTTAGAAGTAAGTTATTATTCAGTTGTTCCTATAGCCGTGGGTAATAGAAATGGTAGTTGTTCTTGCAACATTGGCAATAGAGTAGATTCATGTCCATATTGTGGTGATCTCAATAGAATAACTATTTTTATTTCAAGTTCAATGTGGTAGCTTAACATTTCATTCCTATAGCTTAGTGATGACACTTAAACATGGGTTTAAACATTATACTTTGCAGACATCATTTCAATTTCACATCCCTAGTTGATATAGTAAATGAGTCCAATAGGTCATTTGGTTGTCACTTGAGTATTCCCAAATCCATAAGCTATAAAGCTTAGTTTCCAAGCTAATATATTGGCCAAGCACACATAAAGACTTAGTATAGGAGGTAAGATCTCCATGGTTATGTTTAGGGTGTTTGAAGATTTTTATTGAGTAAAGTTCGAGTGGAAAAGCTTTAGATATGCTTTTCATGTTGGTATTTTTGTGAAGAAAGAGAAATTGTTGTATTTTAGTGTCACATTTATAATGGAGAATTATCCATCCCTTGTTCATCATTATATGATTGCATTGTTGAAAACCTTGTAATGTAAGAAAGGATGTTAGATTCATTTTGAAATGTAATATTATTTTATAAAAATGTATATTTATTTTAAAGGAAAGAAAGCATTGGTTTCATTATAAAAGTTGAGTTGCAATTTATTGAAAGTATCACTCCAAATGGTTTCTTTCATTATATGTAATGGTTCTTGAAAATGAATATAAGGTCATCTTGATTATTGTAAATTAGAATGGTGTTGTAAAAAGGTATTCAATGTATTCTTGTATTAATGAAAAAAGTATAGTTAGTTGACACAAAAATCTTGGGTATATTGCCAACTATAGATTTGAAATTGTGATCACTATCACATTAAGTGGTATATATATTTTTAAATTCAAGTTCATTTGGTTTCATTAGATTAAATAGATTATGTAGAATAATTATAAAATTGAGAGAAAAAAATGGAACAACAAGAAAGTTGAGTAAGACAAACAAAGTAGAAGGAAAATTAGCATAAAGAGCAAAAAGAAATTATGGGAGAGTGTATTTACTGTCTAAAATTTGTATGGGAGAGTGAAACCAAAAGCCACTGTCAAAAGTGAAATACATAGATAGTAAAAATTTCCTAAAAAATAATCCCACTTCAATAGAGATATAAATATAAATCATATGACATTAGCCTTATGGGGAAATTATTCTAAAATCCCAAACCCATGAAGGGTCACATGTTGACAAAAGGGCAATTTATTATTTGTCAAAAAAAAATAGAGGGACCCACCTTTTATAAAACAAAATGAGACATAGTTTAACAATATAATGATAATAATAATATACATTTTCTTAGGGGCCTTTCATGGAATTTGCACCCCTATAAGTGCTTGTACAATTTTTTAAAAACATTTTGTTTTTAAAGTCCTTTACCTTTTTTAGAAATTCGCACTTGCAAGAGAAAATAAAAACATATTGAAATGTTCTATGTAAAATATTTAAAAATAAAAATAAAAAATGTATATAATATGTGTGCGGTGGGGATAAACCCCACTTGATGGGCCTCTCACTTGCCAAAGGCAAGACATGCCTACCAATGCAGGCATGTCCTACACACCTTAAAGCCCCAATTATCCTTCAAGAGTTCAATCGAAATAAAAAATACATAAATTAAAATTCATTTTTATAAATTTTTATTATTAATATATTTATTATTGTATTTTTTAAATGATATTTTAAAATACATATGTTATAATACCTGCTAGTTAATAATATATCATTCTATATATAATATACTATTATATATAGTATATAATATGATATATATTATTATATATATTATGTCATATATAATATAAAATATATGTTATTATTAATATATATTAGATTATATTTAATGTATAATTTTAATATATGTTAAATTAGTATAATATCATTGCACTGATTAAAAGCGTGTCTAATAAACATTATGGTTATTTAAGATTTTATAAACAAGTCTTAATAAGAATTTTATTAATTTTACTACTTGTCTTAGTACTGAATATGTTACTTGAAATTATATTATTCAATTAGAATATTGTTACTTTGTATTATGTTGCCAATTAGTGTCAAAGTGTGCATAGTAACCAAGTTACTATAGTACCCAAGTTATGAAGGAGGAGATGGAAGAACACTATAGTTATACCAAAGCTCAAGCTCAAATCGAGTGATTATATATCTATAGAGTAGAAGCTTCACCTGAGTGAAGTCAGAAGACACAAATAAATTTCTACATTGTTTGTTAGCATGAAAGAACATTTTTTTTATCAAGTGAAATAGAGATGAAATAAAATTTTGAATTTGCATACAATTTGATGTGTCACTACTATACTAAGCTTAAATGAATTGAGGTAAAGATTTGATAAGATTTTCCTAAAGAATGGGAAGTGATTTTTGATGATTTCAAGGCATCACAAACCAATGGAAATAAAGATGAAAAGGAAAGAAGGAATGGATGATTCAAGAATTGTTGATCACAATCAGATGACTTCCAAAAAGTTCTAAAACCCTAATTAGGTCAAGATGTGAAACAAAAAAAGAATGCTATAAAAGGAGTAATTAATTTGAAGTTGTTTTTTCTGATGGTATGGTTGAGGTTTTTCTTTGAGGAAGTGAATATTGATGAGTATGGAATTGATGCAATAATACATAACAGAGGTTAGAGATAGGATTTAAGGATAGAATATAGATGAATTGTAGATCTATCATAGGAAGGTGATAATTATTGAGTGCAAGAGGGATCTAATCAAGAAAAGTAAGTTTCTACTATAGGTCATTTGCTGCCACTTTCTAATCACTGTAGTATTTTTCTATATCCTTGCAGATCTCACTGTGTACTCCTAACTGAATAAGTCATCAGAAGTGACAAAATATTGTAGCTTTGATTAGGCAATCTCTTGCTATAGTAGTAGTGGATTTGTGGGTACCATCCCCACCGCAATTTTCCCTTTGACCAAGGGACTCTATGATATCAAATGATTTTTTTATGGTGTTATATTTTATGAGTTTATGTGTTGATGTTGAATTAGTTATCTTATTTCATGAGTTTATGTGTTTATGTTGAATTAGTTATCTTACTTCCATTTATAAGTAAACTAGTACATGTTTAATGTTAACTAAGAAACATAGGAAGAAAAGAAAGTACTAAATGTGTTAAACAATTTTTTTTTAGAGGATATAGATTCATCCACCCTCTCAGCATCCTATCTATCTTATATCCCAACAATTGGTATTAGAGCTTTCATTCTCTTGTTAAGTTTTTTAATGCTTGAGAGTAAAGATCTAAGTTATGGAATACATATTGGATATGACCATTGAGAATTAGATAATGGAATTGCAAATGGCCATGAGTCAACATAGGAAGAAAAAAAAGTACTAAATTTGTTAAACAATTTTTTTTTTAGAGGATATAGATTCATCCACCCTCTCAGCATCCTATCTATCCTATATCCCAACAATTGGTATTAGAGCTTTCATTCTCTTGTTTATTTTTTTAATAACTGAGAGTAAAGATCTAAGTTATGGAGAAGTACATATTGGATATGACCATTGAAAATTAGATATTGGAATTGCAAATGACCACGAGTCAAATTAGTAAATTGAAGAATAACCTAAACCTATCCTTGAACAGGAGAAAGAAAATTACTCAACAAACCCATGAGACAACCTACCAGGAGTAAGTCATTGAAGAATCATCTTATATAAATAATTATAATGAAACTTATGATTCCATTGCTGATCTACTTGGGAAGAATCATAGCCTTACTGAGCAAGTGAAAGTACTAAAAAAGGAACATGAAGCAGACTCTATAAGGTAATGTGAGTTAATGGAGTAGAACCAAAAAATTGAAGATGAAAAGAACATATTTACAAAAGATAAGAGACATATTGTTGCAAGGCTAGATGCAAAAGATGAAGAGATCTCAAGATTGACACAAAATCACTTTGATATGACATACCAACTACTTAGTGCAAATCATGAAATTTGTAGGAAGATGGAAGAAATTATTGAATTAAGGACTAAAAATGAAAGACTTGAATTGAAGGAAAAAGGAGGATGATTGAAAGGATGATGTGAGGGGGAATATAGGACCTATCCTTAACCCAAATTCCCATTAGGAATGATCCAAATTGATCAATCACGAGGACATGATCAGTGCACAAATGAATCAAACAATAGAGAATATGAAGAAAGAAAGAAATCCTATAATCTACTATAGAAAGTATATACTTGAAACCTTGAATGAATAAAAGACAAATACTAACCTGATAGTAGAGAAAATATGGAAAATGATGGTTTTTGATGTCTGTGTATAGTTTGAAGGAATTTTGCAACCTACTCCAGACTGGAAATCTTGAGATAGAGAAAACCTAGAAAAAATTTGTCCTTTTGAAGGTAGGTCAACCTTGACCTAGATAGCGGGGAACAATTTTACCCTAGGGCACAATTCTACCCCAAAAGGTTGACCTTGACCTACACTACTCTAACACAATTTCTATTTGTGGATCCTACAAGTTTGACAAAAAGGGTATCCGAATCTACACTTTAATTCATTTTTCCACCCCTATATCTATAAGAAAAATGGTTTGTTTATTTGGATGAGGGTTCAAACCCTAGTTTGGAATCAACGTTAATAATGGAATTGAAATAGAGAATGCTAGCAAGTAGGAAAAGTAAATCTAACAATGAAGCTATGATATTCAATAGATATGCAATTGTATTTGAAATGTAAACAAGTATATTGATATGAAAGCTTGAACATAACTTTAGCAAATGTAAATCAAAACCTCCATGATTATATGCTTGGAATCCACCTTGAGAGAAGAATGAATAGATCTAGAAGATGAATAAAGGATCTTGAAGGAAGATCACACCACCATGATGGCTACATCTAGGGTTTTGAATGATGAACTTTGACTACTTGAACCAAATCCCTTCAAAGGCTTGAATGCTTCAATCCTTGATCTTCAATGGAAAACTTGAATGCTTGAATGATAAAATTTTTGCTCACTTGGAAATGGATGCTTGATAATGGATCATCTGATATAATGTCTCCTTATGAAAAGTAGGTAGTCACTCATAGTATGTGAATAATGGATGTCAAAATGAGAGAAGAATGCTTCCTTATATAGATATCTAGGGCACAAACTTATATAGAAGGCCAAAATGGGAGAATTAAATCCTAATTAACCTTAACCCCTAGAAATTGACCTGGATTAAATGAAATTTAAGAGTTTACCATTCCAAAAATTGAAATAGTTGTCCCGAAAGTGGGAAAATGAAACATTTTGAAACTTGCAATCCCAAAACCTCTGGAACTTGAAAATTGGACCTAGGATTAGGGGCGAGATCAACCCTACCCTAGGTCATGGTTGAGGTCATCCTTGACCTAGGTCAACCTTAACTATAAAGTTAAAGTCCTCAATTTTATAGAGAAAATTGTCAGAAAGAGGTTGGAATGAAGGAGAGAGAAGCAAAATCAAGGGAAACAACCAAATCCATGCAAAAACCCATTCAAGGCACTTGAGATGACCCCAAACCACTTACTCAAAGGGTTAAACACTCCTAATATGGAAGTGCTTCCATTTAAAGATGATACATTAAGCCCCCAGTTTAGCACAAGTATAGACTCGATGCATACTCTTGGTAAAGGAGAAGAAAGAAGAGATCCAAGTGGATTCATAACAAGATAAAATAACACTTAGTTAGTTAAGGACACAAGCTCCCAAGCTAAAGATTATAACTCAACATACATGCACAAGGGTGCAAAAACAAAAAGAAAATTAAAACAACACAAAAGAAAGGGTTAGTACTAAGCAAACCAAAATCAACTAGCACAAGAAACCTTGTTAAGAAATATTTTTGATACTGATATCATATTTGGAAAGCTATCATATAAAATAAGTGATTACATAAGAAAGATAAGAGAAACATTATAAAGAACATAGCTTTATGATCTAGTCCTACTAGCATGAAGAAAAAAGAAAGAAAAGAATAAGTGATTACCTTGCTAAGTAAGATGCCCACCTTACCATGAATCACCAAGAGAGAGGGAGAGCCAAAGAGGTGTCCAAACCTGATAATTCACCCATATATTGTGCTTTTAATTGTAATCTATCTTCTGAAAATTTCTAGAATACCCATAGATCCACCTTTTTGTACCACTATGAATATGAAATGTGTGTCTTCTTAGGATTTAGCAACTTATGTGCATTACCTTCAGATTATTTAACATATTGAAAATTGATAAATGTGTATCTCTTCAAGATTTAGCAACTTATGCACATTACCTTTAGAGGATTTAGTAATGCATGTCTCTTTAGGATTTAGCAACTTATGTGCATTACCTTTCGAGATTTAGCATATAAAAAATTGGAAAATGCACATCTCTTCAAGATTTAACAACTTATGTGTGTTACCTTATGAGATTTATCATATAAATAAAAAACTATAGTACAAGGGAGACCCTATATATGGCCTCCTCCTTATCATGGCTATTTGTGAGACATTATAAGGAAGAGGAAGATGATACCTACTTCATAATAGAAAAAAAATACCCTATTAACAATAATGTATAACATATTCCTAACGAAGGATATTGATCCTTACGACCAAGAACATAGATAAATATGATAAAAAGATATGTCACTCATGGGAAATGGATCCTCAAAGAAAGAGATCTTATCAACAAGACCCCCACCATAGAGGAGTGCTTTCAGATAAAATATCATTTTTCAAAGATAAATCAAATGGGAACAAAGATTCAATCACCAAGCCCCCTATAAAGAAGAGAAAGAGGAATCTTTGGAACAAAAGAAACTCTAATACCAAAGAAAGGGTAAGAGTTTATAAAGAATCATAATTTGAAACATAAAGGAGAGTTGATGACCTAGGACAACACTCTCATATAGAAGATTATCCATAGTCAAAACATCAGTCTATATGAAGAAATAATATTGAAATATATATAAGTACCACTAAGCTAAGGAAAGAAGTTCCTTAGGCAAAGAGAAAGAAGGAAGAACCTTGTCTGCTAGGGAGGAATACAAGGAATACCTTTGCAAAATAAATGTCTTAGAAAAGATATCTTAAATAGAGCATAATAGAAAATAGGAAGAAATAATACCAATTAAGCCAAATAAAAAGGTCTAATGGATCCTAGGAGACTGGATGAAAATACACCTCTTGCCCCTGATTCTAGAGACAAGAGGAGAAGAGATTTATATTATATCAAAAGTAGGGGAATCCCCTATATAAAAATTATGAAGGAAGTGTAAAACTGCATGAGAGTGAGATATAATTCCTAAAGCAGCTCATTCACAAACATACAATTTGTAATGTCTATAATCAGCAAGTAAGTGCATATTATGATAATGAAAAGGACATTTGTACTTGGATAAGGCATCTTTTAGTATAGTTTAAATATTTCTTTTTGGAATTCATTAATTCAACATAAACCTTTTTATCCACCTCTTGATGAATATTAGACTTATCCAACGTAGGTCTAGGGAGAAGTTTATGAGGAGTACAACAATGATTATCATCACCTACCTTAACTTGAGATTTTGAAAATAAACATCACAAAAATCTGGTTTAGAGGGTATATGAATGGGATACATAATACCATGCTCATTAACTCCAAGCCCTAAACCTCTATAACCTTGTTTAGTTTTCATACTATATCCTGTTGTGTACATATGATGTAAAGCTTCTACATGAGGTGATTGTTTATCATGCTCATAAGTAAAGGTTGTATAAGGTGGAATAATAGGTTTGGAATAATTTTCTTTACCCTTTCCTTTAATATCATCATGAATAAGAGGAGAAGGTAAATCAAAGAAGTCTTGCACATCTACATCGTGAACTATAGCTTGAATTCCATCATAAGTATGGGAAGAATGAGGATTAACAAATGGAGAATTATGCATCAAATTAGGAATAATAGAATGAGGATTAGGAAAATTAAGAGATGATACATTATCTACCAAATCCTTCACATAATCCAAGAGAAAAATAAGTCTACCACATGAGTCTTTAATGAAAGTTTTCAATGTTGGAAGACTAGTATCGGCCAAATTCACAAAAGCATAAATGAAAATAAAATGAAAGATCATGAACATATAAAATCAATGATACTCTCATAAACATCATAGTTATGGTAAAGAGATGCTAAAAAAAGGTAATAAGGAACATAAACACACACCAAAGCATCTTAATAATCTTCATAGTAAATGAAATGCAATAAATGTTTTTGTATTTTTAATGAATATATAGATTTTTTTTGTATTTTTGAATTTAAAATGCAAGAGCATAAACTAAATCTAACCTGAATGCAAGAAAAGACCTAACAAATATAAAATTTAACACTGTAAAACATAATATGGCATCTAATTCCACAAAAGAAAAGAGGGTATGTGTGTTGTGTTCACCAAAATGAATAAAAGGAAAAAGGGGGACAGATTGAATGGATGATGTGAGGGGAAATATAGGACCTATGCTTAACCCAAATTCCTAAAAGGAATGATCCAAATTGATCAATCACAAGGAAGTGATCAATGCACAAATGAAAGAAAGGAGGAAATTCTATAATCTACCATAGAAAGTATATACCTAAAACCTTGAATGAATAAAAGATAAATACTAACCTCAAGGTAGAGAAAATATGGAAAATGCTGATTTCTAATGTTTGTGTACAATTTTGGGGAATTATACAACTTGCTCCAGACTGGAAATGTTGCCATAGAGAAAACCCATAAAACCTTTGTCCTTTTGAAGGTAGGTTAACCTTGACCTAGATAGCGGGGCACAATCTTACCCTAGGGCACAATTGTACCCCAAAAATTTGACCTTGACCTGCACTACTCTGACAAAATTTATGTTTATGGATCCTATAAGTTTGATGAAAAGGGTATCCAAATATGCACTTTAATTTTCTGTTCCACACCTATATTCGCAAGAAAATGGTTTATTTGTTTGGATTAGGGGTTTGCCTTAGTCAAACCCCAGTTTGGAATCAACCTCAATAATGAAATTAAAATAGAGAATGCTAGGAAGTAGTAGAAGTAAATCTAAGAATGAAGCTATGATATTTAATAGATATGCAATTGTATTTGATATGTAAACAAGTATATTGATATAAAAGCTTGAACATAACATTAGAAAATGTAAATCAAAACCTCCATAATTGTATGCTTCGAATACACCTTGAAAGAAGAATGAATAGATCTAGAAGATGAAAAAGGGATCTTGAAGGATGATGACACCATCATGATGGTTATATCTAGGATTTTGAATGATGAATCTTGAACGGTTGAATGATATAGAGATCTAGGGCACAAACTTCTAGAGAAAGCTAACATGGGAGAATTAAATCCCAATTAACCTTAACCCCTAGAAATGGACCTAGATTAAATGAAATTTGAGACTTTACCATTCCAAAACCTAAAAAAACTGACTTGAAAGTGGGAAAATGAAATTTTTTGAAACCTGATATCTTGAAACCTTTGAAACTTGAAAATTGACTTGTGATCAGGGACAAGGTCAAGCCTACCTTAGATCAGGGCTGAGGTCTTCCTTCCTTCAGGTCGTCCTTGACCCAAAAAGTCAAAGTTCTCAATTTCATAGAGAAAATTGTTAGAAAGAGGCTGGAAATAAAGAGAGAGAAGCATAACAGGGGGAAATAACTAGACCCATGAAAAAACCCATTCAAGGTGCTTGACATGACCCCAAACCACTTATTCAGAGGGATAAATTCTCTTAACATGGAAGTGTTTCTATTTTAAGATGATACAAGACTAAATAGTAAACTTAAATATGAGAAAGAACTAATTGAAAGCATTAAAAGATCACAATAAAGTGTTAGGTTATTGGATGATCAACTAAGATCACAAAGGCAAAAAAGAGATACATCTGGTCTAGGTTATACCAAGAACTCTACTACCAAGCAAGGTGAATCATCAAAGAAAGTTGAGAAAGGGAATGTGTTCACCAATCCGAAACTAAATAAACCAACTTATTATCACTATTAAAATCCTAGACACAAATCAAATGTATGTGGAAGAAAAAATGGTGAGAGCAATGTTACTCTCAAGTTTGATGGTTATTGTTATCATTTTAATAAGTATGGACATTCAGAATTTGAGTGTGGATTCAAGTTTAGCTAATCACCTAAGAGGTATTTATTTAATGGTTACTACTACTTGCAAAATGCTTGGACACAAGTCTGAAGATTGCAGATCATAGATGAACTCTAATAAAAAACTAAGGAAGAAGGGTAATACTATTCATTAGGATCACAAAACATGGTATTCATGACATATTGCTAAATATTACATGAGAATACACTTTGGAGGAAGATCTAGAAATTGGAGGAATCCTAGAATGACATCCTATTAGTATCACAAGGTTGGTCATCTAAGAAAGAACTAAAGAAACCAAGTTTTAACACCCAATGATGAAAATTCTAAAATTAAAGGAAACGTGGGTGTAGATGAAATCCATGAATAGATAAACAAGAAGTGGATAAGGAGGAAATAAGAAAATGAGACATTAAGTGCAAAAAATGGGGACTTGTTATCCAATAGATTAGGTGAAACCTCCACCTCTAACTAAATCACATAAAGAGGTAAGGAATTATACTATCATTGAAAATTCTATATCAGTTCCTAGAATAAAGTGGAAAGAAGTCCATGTCTATATAATACATGATGCACAAGGATATTACATGTAGTTAGGAAATCTTGCAATTATGTAGTATTATCAAGTGTGTTGGTAACTAAGTGCTAGCAGTGGAAACCGAGTAAGTAATACTAAAGATGTGATGATGTCTTACTTGAGTTTGAATCAAGTTTACTACATTACTCGAGCAATGATGGAAGTATAAGGTGACCAAGATACTAAATGTAATTGAGCCCTTTAAATATTAAAAAATGTGGAGTACGATGCAATTTATATTCCCTAATGATAAAAATGGTAACTTTATTGAGTATATACTAGATTTTTTGATTTATATTATTTCACCCTACGTTAGAAGTGAAAAAGGGAGTTTGAGTGATTTGTGCCAAAAATAATTTGTAGAATATCTTTAGTTTGAATTTTTGATTGAATTAATGAACTAAGAGATTAGAAATATTTGTGTGAGATAGTCAAGTTCTTGTCAAAACCCTACTAAACAAAAATGACTTCTAGCTCCACAAGTATGAAAATACAAACCAAGGTGAAGGTGAATCTTGTCAAGTTGACTTGGAAGGATATATGTGAAGAGCCAAAATTAAAATTATACCTAGAAATCACTGTGCAAATGGACAAGGTAGGCTCCCTATCTACTATACCATCTAGGGTTTTACTTTTAAATGATGTGAAATTATTTTACCATTACAAAATTGAGGAAGTCATAGATCTTGAATTGCATCAGGTTTATGATGAGATGTGCATCGATGAAAAATTGAAAGATGAGTTCAAGCACTTGGAATCAAATAGACTTTTTCATGCCTTACATTTTCAAAAATATTTCAAAAAAAATGGGTTAGGGTTGTATTCGATAGAGTGCATCAAGTTGCAGTTTAGGTAGCTGGAAAACAACATGAAGACTATCTAAGTTTCCAAGAAACATACATGGAAGTTTGGCTCATTATTGGTATGTACTTTCTATTATATGAAAAATTATTTTCGTACTATTGGTGAAGTAAATTGGAAAACTGATACCCCAGTCATCTACCAAATTAATGAGTATATTCAAACACTAAGTAATAATTTTGAGAGTGTTATGAATGAATATTTTGAGAACTTCAAAGAGAGAATGAACTAGGGATACATGATACCCTGGGTCCTAGTGGATAAGTACCACGATGGTATTTGTTTCTTAGTTGATGAAGAAAACACGATTGTAAAAGTGGCTCAACCTAGAATTGCATGGTTGGATCCAATGGACTATGAAGTCAATATTGATTAGGCCACTAAGGAAATTGTAGCTTTTATTAATAAACCTATTAACCCTAAAAAACCCAAGTTTGGGAAATATGAAATATTGAAAAAGAAAATTACTATGAATCTTGTTGTACCAAAAATGGAAAAGCAAAGAAAATAATGAAGAAGTTGGTAACTGCATTCGGTGAAGGAGATGAAAATAGACCACTAATGATCACCAAAGAGAAAGGTGAAGATGAAGGCTATAAGATCCAGAATATAAGTAGCACAAGAGGCTACACCATTGAAGAAGGGTATTGTCAAAATTTAAAAGTATGTAGCTCCACAAATGAAAACATCTCAAAAGAGAAAGTCGACTACTAAATCATCTAATAAAGAGACCAATACATATACCAAAAGGAGAAGAAAGCTCAAAGTCAAAGATGATGATAATGAAGAAGATAGTGAGCAAACAAAGTTAAATGAAGAGTGAAGATCTAAAGATCCTATTCCTACTAGATCAAGAACCATAGAAGAGATAACAAAGAATATAAAGAATGGTAAAGGTTTCAATGACTATAAATATTTTTATGAATCTATGAGTGAAAAGGAAAAGAAAAAGGTTGAAGACTTACTGATAGATGATGAAAAGAGTTAAGTATGCACCCTAGGAGATTAGAAATTAGATCCCAAATGATCTTTATCAAAGGATTTCTCGTAGGTGGAAATATGCTCTAAGAGCTAAGAAAGTAATGAGGAGTAGATATCTAGCTAACATAATGCTATATTTTTGTTTATAAGACATATCTGAAGCTCTAAAGAAATATTAGAATATATTTGTACTTAAGTGTAGAGCTCTTTATGTTTTGTCTAGACAATTATATTCAGTGGATGAAGACTCAAAGATGATATGGAAAAAAGTTTATTACATTACGGATCCAACTAAAACTATTGATGTTGATGGAACTGCAACTAAACACACTATTAAACTTGATAATAAAGAACATGAGTATCAAACTACACAAGATATTATAGATTATATTCATGAAATGTTGGGAGATATTTGCATCATCTTGAAATGGACATGTACACTTCATTTTGAGACCTTTTAGCCCTCCTTAGTATGGTTTTGGAACCTATTTCTCCTCTCCTCTTCCATTTCACTCTTCTTTATCATCTCTTACTTTCCAACATGATCTTACACATGTATTTTGATGACCTTATGATCATATCTCCTATTCACTCAACTATCTTCATGTTTCACCTGCAACACCTCCTGACACTTTTTGTAGCCTTCTTGTCTAGTCCTTTAGGACTAGGTCAGTCCAAGTCAACCTAGTCTAGAATAGGTCAACTTGGTATAGAATAGGTCAATCTAGGACAACCTATTCCAAGACTAGGTTGAATAAAGTGGACCTAGTCCCTGGTGATTGTGGAGTTTAGGGTCTGAAACTCCTCAAGTTTGCAAATTAATTTAATTATCTTCAGAGTTGGCCTAAGTTATTTTAATGCTCAAAAACTATTATAAAAGGAGGCTTGGAGGACTTCATTTTAAGAAAGTATTCGAAGTGTTGTTCTTCAAACAAGCATCTTAAAGCATTTAAGTCTAAGCATCTCCTTCTTGCATCAAGATTCATTCTTCAAGGATGTGTTAGTGGAGTTTGGCTCTAAGGAGAAGATCCATCATTACAATCCATTCAAGCTCTTCCATTACTCATCCATGGCATGTCACATATATTTCCATACATGAGATTTTGGCTTTTTTAATTTCCTTATGGTTTCTTTAAGTCAAGGCTATTGCACTTACATACTTGATCACATATTGAAGTCAGCTACATCTACAAAGGTAATTGTATCTTTCATTTGATATTATTCTAATTAGTAACATGAAATAATTTCAATTATTATTTAACTTTGAATTTATGGTTAATTCATTGACCTAGGGCTTGACCAAGGTAAGGTCTCATCAAACCCTAACCACAAAAGCTTTCTTTTCTATGTTGATTTCCTGGTGGTTAGTGAAAGGATTGAAGATTCAAAACCTACTTTTTGGGAATTTCTAGAGGTCAATTTTAGGTCATCAGACTAAGTCCACTAGGTTGTTCAACATCTTACCAAGTCAACCTAGTCCTTTTATCTCTATTTTTAGGGAGATTTCTAAGTTTTGTTCCTTTTGTCATTTTATTATGAGATTCATAGATGAACATTCAAAAATAGCTTAGATTTGCGAGTTTTGGAGCTATAATACATCTTTCTCTACATATTTCAATGTAAGCCTTTTATATTTTATTTCCTTTCATATCTTTACCCTCAATTTACATCTTAATTGGGCTAATTGTATACACATATCATCTATATTTATATTAATTAAGAAATTAGTTCAATTTCACATTCACATTATCCTATCAAGGGCCAAAGAGTACATTTCCTTGTATTGAATTCCTCTTTATAATTTAGATGCAATATTAGCACCCTTATTCCTTTGGGTCCTAGCCAATAAAATTTGGATCATTGGTGGAATCATATTTGGTTCTCCTCTTTCCCTCACACACACATTTGAATGACTTAGTGGACCCAAGAATTGGGAGATATATAGTCCCACTAAAGTGTTTCTCTTTTGCCCCTTTTTTTGGAGTTAGAATATTTATTTTTGGTGTTTACCTTCTTTTGGTAAACTTGACTTTGATCTCTCTTATTTATTTTAAGTGTTCACTATTGTCATAAAGGTTTGCACCCTTGTCCAAAGTTTTTACCTAAGGACAACCTTGTGAAACATGGAAACAACCTCCAAGTTGTGGGACTTGAACTATGAGGTTGAGTCTCCGAAGAAGATTGGCTTCCTTTACTATCAGGGTGCACCTAACTTCTCCTGGAGAGGAAAAGGGAGAAGGAATGCATAGAAAAAAATTTACCTATTCTAACCTAAGGGGGTGATGCACCAAAATAGAGTGTTCAAACCAATCTCTGCCCATACATGCACTATTGAACCATCATGACACAAAAGACATACACATCCAGACTTTCTTTAATCTAATAATCACATGCAGATTAGAAAACCCAAATGAATGAAGAGAGGATTCACTTATATACCATTCATAGGACAAAAGAGATATAGTCATACAAAATTGCAGATATCTACAATACATAATTGACAGGCAAATAGTTCTTGCAATTTACATCAATGGCTGAAGGAGATAAGGTAGAATTTCATATAGTTCAGAGGCAAAGGGAATTTATAGTGAAATTGCAGAGCAATATCAGAGAGGTCAGAGAAGAGTCAACCAAAACAAAATCTACAAAAATTGCCTTTATAGCTAAGGCATAACTTAAATATTTTCTAATTGAAGTTACTCCACAACCACTGCCATTAAGTCTTGATAAAGATCTAGGGAAAATTGGATCTGAGTACAGATTTAGATACAATGAAACTTGATATTTAGTGGAAATTGGGCTCTGACAGAAGTGGCACCATTAAACCATTCTGACCAAGTAGATGGATGAACTGAGGTGGTGGAGTGTTCTCTTGCTATTTACTGGACTCAACATTCATTTGGGAGTGGTTAGCATTGATCATGAGGATCAAATCATGCAACAAAACTTGATCTCCTTCATTTTTGGCTCATGAATTAGCAAAGTTAGCAAGTCAACCAAACTTTGCCACTAGGATGAGCCACGTAGGCCAATAGTCTTTCAATTTTCTACCACCCCACAAAGTCTTCCCAAGTTTGACCACATCTTCATAACTAACTGCACCACCTCCTCAAGATCTTGACCATGGTGGTCACATAATTACTAGCCTCTAACTGTTAATGCCTTAGCTGGGCCTACTGGGACATGTGTCCTTCAAGCACTTCCCTGCAATCTTTAATTTCCTTGCATCTTCATATTGCAGGAAAGCACTGATTGTTGATCTCTATGAGATCAATTATCATGAAAGATCCTCCATATATTGTGCTTTCTCTTTGAAATTTTTGGGCCCTTGAACACTCAACATCTGACTCAGCATGACCTAGCACCACCTTGGCATCCAACTATGATGTAAGGAATAAACCTGACCTCGCAAGGACACATGGCAATGAGGTGCATGCTCTCATTACTTAACATCCTTGCAACTTCTTATTGCGAGTATGCCCTAGCCATTGATCTATTTGAATCTGATGGTGGAAAGTACAATTGAGAATATGTGACATCACTATAGCTTCAGTTTTTATTCCTTTGGGCCCACGAGGACACGTAGCGGCCTAGCGCTTGCCCACATTGTCAAGAAGTCTGACAAAACACAGAATGTGGGAAAGTGGGTGCCAACCAAAATGCCAACTGGACTGAGACCTCTTCCCTCTACAACCCTCAAAAGAAGATGGACCCATGTGCCATGCATCGTGAAGGGGCTTCCTCATAATGTTTAATGGTTATTTATTTTTAAAATGTGGGAAAGCGCCCACCATAGATTGCCAAAGATCTGACGGCACAGAAAGTTCCAGATCAGTGGAAACAAAATAAAAGAAATACCATAAGTTTTAATCATTTTATTTTTTGATATTTCCATGCCATTTAAATAATACTTAAATATGAAAGATGACCATTGGGAGGGCTCAAGTGTTTGAATTCAAACTTTGGCGAGAGGCAAAATAGGTAACATTTTTTACGACTCAAAGGTGATGCAAGCCAACTATGCGTATAACTAGTGGCCTTATGAATCCATTGAGCTATATAGTCATAAAAAATGTGGATTAGTACACTAAAAAACCCTAACCCTACCTCTACAAGAGAAAAATACTGAAAAATCTGTCTCTACAACTCTGCGACCTCAGGAAAACACATGTGCTCATGCACTTCTTATAAAGCTAGAAAACAATAGGAAGAAAACTAAGCTACCTATGTACATGAAACCTCAATCCCTATAAGAAACATGGTTTGAGATGGATCACATTGACTGGGATAGGAAAAATTTCACCACCAGGCCTGCTTAATTGAAAAGCATTGACATGCTTGCAATTGACAATCAGATAGGGGCCACTCCATAGTGCATCAAATTTTGAGTGTCTTTTGGGTTTTGCCCTGTCTGCATCCCATTTCAAAACCAAATCACCTTCTCTGAAGATTTTGACCCTAGCCTTCTTGTCAAAGCTCCCTTTCACTTGTTGCTGATGTGTTTCTAGGGTCTACATGGCCTGACCTCTTTTCTCTTCTAGCTCCATTAGCTTTGCCATTCTCACTGTCATGGCATCATCTTCAATTATCTCCAACTAACGAGCTAGTTCTAGGGATGGGAATTCTAATGAAATTGAAAGATTTGATTTTTTGTTGTATACCAACATAAATGGTGAATTTCCTATTGACCTCTTAGGTGTTATTCTGTCAACCCACAGTGTAGTCCTCAACTTTTGATGCCAACACCTCTGGTTATCCTCTATAGTTCTTTTCATAATCTTAATTAGGTTTTTTTTGGATGACTTAGCCAAACCGTTGCCTTGAGGATAGTAGTTTGAGGATGTGCTCAAGTAGATGTTATGGTCAACTGCCTATGCACAAATATGAGCTCCTACAAAATATTTTGAATTATCTAAAATAATGGTTGAAGGGACACCAAACTTGGTCACAATTCCATCAAGGAACTCAACAACTGAAGATTCTATAGCATCCTTTAATGCAACTGCCTCTGTCCATCTGGTGAAGTAATCTATAGTAGTTAAAATCCATTTGTGACCAAAACTAGAAGAAGGATTGATAGGGCCTATGAAATCCAATCCCCATTGAGAAAAAGGTTGGTCCACTTGAGTGGGATGAAGAGGAAGAGCTGCAAGCTTTTTCTTACCAAAAAAGAAGGTACATTTTTCACACTTCCTCACATACCTATGACAATCATAGAATAGGGATGGCCAGTAGTAACCAGCCCTCATGATCTTCATTGAAATTATCCTAGCTGAAAAGTGACCACCATTAGGACCATCATGAAGCTCTTTGATCATTCTTTCAGCTTGGTCCATGTCAATGCATCTTAATAGGGCTCCACTAAAATATTTCCTAAAAAGGATACCATCAACTATGACATAAGGAATTAACTGTAATCTATACTGTCTCCTTTTAGTTCTATCTAATCCTTGAGGATATCCATTTCCTAATAAGAAATTCTTCATATCATCCATCCAATTCCTTGGGTCATCATTTCTTGTCTCTTGTTATTCTGTTAGTATCATGGCTGTACACTCGAAAGTGTCCCACTCTAAACCCTTCTATCCAAACGATTCCATGAGTTTGGAATGCTTGGATGCCGACTTAGAGCTCCCTATCCACGGAGTGCAAGAGAGTATATTTCAAATTCAAGGGCTCTCAGATGAGCCTTAGAGATACTCTTCTTGCTAGTAAACCATGCAATGGGAGGTTCCAAAGACAAGATTCAAGAATGCAAATGTCCCAAGGAGTTCCTCAAGAATGCAATGCAACTAAAGATTAAATTAGAATGAATATGAAAAGTGCAGCTATTCTAAGCATGGATGAGAGTGTTACAATCCAAATATTAAGCTATGTGAGATAGATTATTGCAAAATAAAAGCTAAACTAACATGCAACATGAATCTAAGCTAAAATGCTATGGTATGAGAGAATGTAGACAAGAAATAGAAGTTCTCCACAAAGCTCCAAAGAAACCTATTAGAAAACCTGCAGCATAACAATATTCAAAATGAGGATGGATCCTTTGAGGGGGAAAGCTCTCTCCCTTTTAAAGATGTATGGACGGTGGAGATCAAGATGAAGATGGTGGATGATCAACGGTTGAATTCAAAAATAGGAGTGATCCATGTGCACACACAAGTCAACCAATAGAATATAAGTTGACTTGTCATATAAGACAAAAGTCACAAAGCCTTTTCTTTTAATTGAAAAATAGAAAAAGGACTTTATGTGTGCACTTTAAGTGAGTTAGAAGAATGGGGTCTTTTATTTAATTAAAAGGGGACATGTTCTTTTAATCAAATAATGAACTTAGGATAGCATAGTCAAAATATAGGTTATAATCAAATAAATTGATTATTAGCAATTTGGCTTAGGTAAGTGATTAAATTAATTTAGCCAAAATGTTGAAAAGGGGGCTAATAGTCTAGATGACCATTTTTAGGTGATTAAAATGGCAACTTCCTCATCCAGTTCTTGATATGATATCATCTGTTTACACAACCCTTTCCCTCTTACCAGCTTGGTGATCTAGATGTCAACATCATATTCCATTACTTTAGTAATCCAACCAGGTCTCTTCTCACTAATATCTTTGCTCAAAAGGAAATCTTTCACACTCACATGGAGTACTAATAGATGAATCTTATTATGAGACATGAGGTGTCCAAATTTCTTTAATGCTCTGATGACTGCAAGGGCTTTCTTTTCTACATAGATGTATTTGTCTTCATACTCTTTAAGACCTTCACTAAAGAAGGCTATGGGATGCTCTTCATCTTTATCATTTGCTTGAGTCAAGATAGCGAAAATTCTTGACTCACCACCTAGGCTATAAAGGATGAAATCCTTTTCAAAACTTGGATTAATGAGAGTAGGGGCTGAGGCTATGGCTACCTTATCTCTTCAAAACTTTCCTTCCCTTCCTTGGTTCATGAAAATACCATAATTTTCTTGAGCATAGCTGTAAGGGGTTTTACCATGGTAGCAAGATTTGGGATAAATCTTCTCACAAAATTTATCCTACCAAGGAAACTTTGCAACCCTTTCTTATGTTTAGGAAGAGGGAGAGCATGTATTGCTTTTGTTGTTTCTAGATCAATGATTAAACCATCCTCAGATACAATGTGTCCTAATAATTTTCCTTGATTGGTAGCAAAGACACACTTGCTTGGGTTAAGGGATACCCCAAACTCTCTACACCTTGAGAACACCTATCTTAAATGATGAAAATGATCTTCTACATTCTTTGAATATACTATGATATCATCAAGGTAAACTAATACACACTTTTCAATCACATTTTTGAAGGCCATCTCCATTGCCTTTTGAAAGGTAGCACTTGCATTGGTTAGCCCAAATGATATCTTACAATAAGCATAGGTACCCCATTTGGTGGTAAATGCAGTCTTGTATCTATCAAACTCTTTGACCAGCACTTGATTATAGCAAGAAAATCCATCAAGAAATGAAAAAATCTTTGAACCACTAACCTTGGACAAAATCTATTCCATGGAAGGGAGAGGATGGTGATCTTTAAGGGAAGCTTGGTTAAGGTCCCTAAAGTCCACACATAATATAATTTCTCTATTCTTCTTCCTAACAGGGACAAGGTTTGCTACCCATGACGAGTGCTTGATGGAAAAAATTATATTGGCCTCAATCAATTTGGATAGCTCTTTTCTCATTAAAGGTTCAATTTTGGGATTCACTAGCCTCTATTTTTGTCTTACTGGTTTGACATTATCAATTAAATCTATGGTATGCTAAAACAACCTTGGGTCAAAACCATTTAATTCATCATATGTCCAGGCAAATACATCATTAAATTCTTGACATAGATGAATAAAACTTTCTTGCTCAATCTCAGAACATACCTTCCCCATGTTTAAGGATTTTCCATCAGCAACCGTGACTGGGGTGTGATCATCTTCATCAGCAACTAGGTTCATGACTCTACCTCTCGCTTGGTCATTAGGATTGAAAACACTCTCTAAGGTAATGAGACCCTTAGGCAATTTTTTGGAACTGAGATTAATGATTTGATCACCATAGATCCTGTAGTCTCGACTAGTTTCTATTTGAAAATTTTGCTTCATTTTGCAAGAAGCTTACAATTTGTTCATCAGATTCAAACACTTGCCAATGGATGTTGTTGTTAGGCATGGTAGGCCTTACTACCATTTTGATTTGTTTCTTCTTCTTCTCCTCAAGATTCTCTAGCACATTGTGAGATGCACCTATTGCTGCAAGTCTATCAGCATGTCTATTTTCTTTTCTAGGGATGCTTTGAATATTAAATGCATTGAAACCCTCAAGCAGATCCCATACCCTATGTTTATAAGACTTGAGCAAACCGTTCTTGGTGATATTCTAATTTCTTACTTGATTATCCACCAACTCACTATCTCCATATACATTTAAGGCTTGAATTCCTCTTTTCTGAGCAAGTAGGAGACCCTGAATCAAGGATTCATACTCGGCCACATTATTAGTGCAATTGAACTAGAGTCTAAAGGAGAAATAGTACCTTACTTGTGTAGAATAAATCAACATCACACTAGCCTCTAATCCATTCTAATTCCTTGATCCATCAAAGTACATACTCCATATCCCACTCACATTTTCTTTAGTCTCCACAAGATTGGGAACTAGAGCATCCTTCTCTAATATACAATATGTACTGAGGCCTATCTCAAGGGTTTCTGGCATAGGATCAAATTGATATGCATTATCCCATTCATCTAAGAGAAAATTAGGTATCTCTACTAGGGAAGTAGTAGGCTCATTCATTATGTCATTCTCATCCATTTCTAGGATAGTGCAATTCATGTTGATGAGATTAGGGATGTAGGGTTCAGTATGATGGAGGGCTAGAGGTTCTACTCTAATTGAAGCTTTGGTCCCATATCTTGTCCTAAAAGACATATATGACCAATCAAAAGATATGTAACCTCATATTTGGACAGTGAAGTCTTTTGATAAACAGATGGCAAAATGTGGCTTATATTTCATTTCCAAGGCATTAGCAACACACCTAGGAATCATTGACGTACTAGCCCCTGAATCAATCATGCAATTGTGGAATAGTTTACCCCCTATAATTAAAGAAAAATAAAATGGAGCGGGTCTAAAATTTTTACTTGTTTCTACCTCCTTTGATGGTTGTACTAGGCTTGTGGCACTTTCCATGCTAGGTGGCTGACCCTTTGGTTCAATACTTTCCAATTCTTGATGCAACAACCTCTTTTGCATGGGTATAGTAGCAACAGTATCCCACATGGAAATATTCACATTTGTCTTCTTCATTTGTTCTACCACACTAAATGGTGCAGTAGGTTCCTTGGTAGAAGCCTTGGGAGTTGAATTTGTAGGAGGTTGAGATGGAACAACCTGAGGATCACTTACATCCTTTTTGCCATTATTTGACCTTTGATGCTGAAGGGTATTTGACTAATCATTTACTTCTTTCTCATGAGTTATTGCATTTGAAATTGAGGCATGATTAGGAGGAGGAGGGGTAGCATCTTCAACAACTCTTCTTTTGCTCCTAGTGTTTTGAGCAATGGAATCCTAGTTTACATTACAATTTTCCTCCACTTGATGATTCATAAAGGAGAAATCACCTTGTCCTTGCATATACAAGGCATCTTTAAATTGGTCCTCCTTGTATGATTTTCTTGTTGCAGGCTCTTGGATGGTCAAATCCAAATAAGATTCAACCTTCTAACACATGCAATGGGCATAGGAGTAGTTACAGGAGAGACAAAAATCCTAATCTTGGGCCATGTTGTTTTGAGGGACTATGGACCTACTTTGGTTTACATTCAAGGTTGAAGCATGGCCATTTTGCCTATTCTAATCAAAAGAATTGTTCCTCTGATTATGATTTGAAGGCCTACCACTATTCAGAGTTTGATATTGCAATTTATGATCCTTACTACATTGATCTTGTTGTCTCTCTAAAGTCACCATGTTGCTCACTTTTTGCATCACAGAGAAGTTGTCCTCCATCTTCTTCTCTTGGCCCTATAATATTTTATCTATGTTCTCTATGTTTAGCATCATAGATTGCATCATCTCCTTGATTTCATCTATTCCATTTGAAGATGTGGAAGCTTGAGGGACTAGAGCAAGAGATTGTGATGTGGAAGCTGTGGGAAGAGGAGCCATTGCTGGTTGGTGATTTGGAACATTAGGAAATAAAGGTATAGGAGGCCTTGGAGCTAGCTTACCTCCTTGTATTAGGATGTTTTCTAACTTTATTTCTATGTCATAAGCATTAGGCAAGGTATCTCCTCCCATAGTTTGGATTGTAGTGGCAATGTCACTGTTAAAATCTCTGAGGTAATGCAAGAAGGCATTACCAGGGGTAGGTTTTACTGAAGTAGATATTCTATCCCATGTCTTTTGAAATATATAGTTGAAATCAGTCATACATTCATAGGGGGTTCTTTTTATAGTAGTCAACTATTCTAAGAGTGATAAATGGTCACTATTGTCCTCAAAGTGTTTGCATAGTCTTGCTCCTAATCCATCCCAATCTGCTATGGAACCATGAGCCAAACCTCTATACCATTGTAGTTCTTTTCCTTTCAAGGATGATGCTAGAAGCCTAACTACAACATCATCTTCTATAATACCATGGATATTGTAGACATTTTCAACTTCTTGAATGTGTTCAAAGGGAGAGATAGAAGTTTCACCAGTAAACTTTGGTATAATTTTGAGTGTAACTATTGGTATGTCATGTCTTTGGGACAATAAAAGAGGACTTCCACTATTAAAGGTGGCAAAAGCATGAGCTCTAGGCTGATCCATATAGACAAGTGAACTATTGATATGTGTTGATGGTAATCTAGGCTGAGATTTAATAACAAGAGGAGCAGAGATGGATCTTGCAGGTGTATTTGTTACTATTGCACTCCTAACTGGTGATAAAGATACTCTAGCCTTCCTTCCTCTAGGATTTGAAAATGAAAGCTCTTGGAAATGAAATTTACCTCTAGAAGATGCCCTTGTTTCAGCTTTGGGCATGAATTATTGCAACTTTGGTCTGGAACTAGATGTATTTGAAGCTCAGAGTTGCCAAGTACTTGAAGAATGAATCCCTTGAAGGCTTGAACACCAAAGCCAGTACTATCTCCTTAGTATTAATCTTGAAATCTTCCTTTTGACACCTGTAGACTTGAAATTTTCTTAATATAGTCCCATCGGGCATGCGAAAAATTGTTGTCACAAAGGTTTGCACCCTTGTCCAAAGTTTTTACCTAAGGACAACCTTGTGAAACATGGAAACAACCTCCAAGCTATGGGACTTGAACTATGAGGTTGAGTCTCCAAAGAAGGTCAGCTTCCTTTACTATCAGGGTGCACCTAATTGCTCTTGGAGAGGAAAAGAGAGAAGGAATGCATAGAAGCAAATCTACCTATTCTAACCTAAGGGGGTGATGCACCAAAATAGAGTGTTCAAACCAATCTCTACCCATACATGCACTATTGAACCATCATGACACCAAAGATATACACATCCAGACTTGCTTTAATCTAACAATCACATGCAAATTAGAAAACCCAAATGAATGAAGAGAGGATTCACTTATATACCATTCATAGGCCAAAAGAGATACAGTCATACAAAATTTTAGATGTCTACAATACACCAGTGAGAGGCAAATAGTTCTTGCACTTTACATCAATGGCTAAAGGAGATAAGGTAGAATGTCATATAGTTCAGAGGCAAAGGGGATTTACATTGAAATTGTAGAGCAATATCAGAGAGGTCAGAGAAGAGTTGACCAAAACAAAATCTACAAAAATTTCCTTTATAGCTCAAGCATAACTGAGATATTTTCTAACCAAAGTTACTCCACAACCACTTCCATTAAGTCTTGATAAAGATCTAGGGAAAATTAGATCTAGGTACAAATTCAGATACAATGAAACTTGATATTTAGTTGAAATAGGGCTTTGACGGAAATGACACCATTAAACCATTCTGACCAAGTAGATGGATAAACTGAGGTGGTGGAGTGTTCTCTCACTATTTACTAGACTCAACATTCATTGGGGAGTGGTTGGCATTGATCATCAGGTTCAAATCATGCAACAAAACTTGATCTCCTTTTTTTCTAGCTTGTGAATCAGCAAAGTCAGCAAGTCAACCAAACTCTGCCACTAGGATGAGCCACGTGGTTCAATAGTCTTTCAATTTTTTGCCACCTTGCAAAGTCTTCTCGAGTTTGACCACATCTTCGTAACTAACTATGCCACCTCCTCAAGACCCTGACCATGGTGGTCACATAACTGCCAGCCTCTAATTGTTAATGCCTTAGTTGGGCCTGTTGGGACATGTGTCCTTCAAGTGCTTCCACGGAATGTTTAATTTCCTTGCATCTTCATATTGTGGGAAAGCACCAATCATTGATCTCTATGAGATCAATGATCATGAAAGATCCTCCATATACTGTGCTTGCTCTTTGAAATTTCTTGGCCCACGAACACTTAGCATCTGACTCAGCATGACCTAGCACCATCTTGGCATCCAACTATGGCGTAAGGAACATACCTAACCCAACAAGGGCACGTGGCAGTGAGGTGCATGCCCACATTACTTAACATCCTTACAACTTCTTATTGTGTGTATGTGCCAGCCATTGATCTATTTGAATTTGATAGTGGAAGGTACAATTGAGAAGATGTAACATCACTGCAACTTTAGCTTTTATTCCTTTGGGCCCATGAGGACACGTGGTGACCTAGTGCTTGCCTAGATTATCAGGAAGTCTGACAAAAAACAGAATGAGGGAAAGCAGGTGCCAACCAAAATGCCAATTGGACTGAGACCTCTTCCCTCTATGGCCCACAAAAGAAGACAAACCCACCTGCCACACGTCATGAAGGGGCTTCCCTGCAATGTTTAAGGTCATTTGTTTTGAAAATGCGGGAAAGTGCCCACCGTAGATCGCTAAAGATGTGATGGCATGAAAAGTTATGGATCGGTGGAAAAAAATAAAAGAAATACCATAAGTTTTAATCATTTTATTTTTTGATATTTCCATGCCATTTAAATAATACTTAAATATGGAAGATGACCATTGGGAGGGCTTAAGTGTTTGAATTCAAACTTTGGCGAGAAGCAAAATAGGTAACATTTACCTCTCCTTTTGGGTTCTTAATAATGACATTCTTTTGGTCTATCATGCTTTTTATGTTTACTACTCTTCTTGCATGTATTGATCATACTTATGGTTTTTATGAAAGTTTTTATCACTTTATGTTATTCATGTCTTTACATGATTTTCTTGGATTTTTTTTTTATGGTTAACTAACATTGGGTTTTCAAATAGAGCATATTATAAGAGTATCATTAGAATTTTAAGTGGATTTATCATTTATCATTTAGATAGAATAAGAGTTTTTTATAGTGATCCTCCCAATCCTAATACTAATCCTTTTCCTACTCTTCCTAATGATGAACCTCCATGTACATTTCAAAACATTCAAGTGATGGTTTATGATCCCAATATTTTTTAGTTTTTAAATGGGCCATTTCCTCTATCACTTCCTCCTACTTTGCAACCTTCTCTTCATACTACTTCTCCTACACCTCCTCCTTACACTTTATTCTCTTAGCCTTCTTTTGATACCACATTTTCTCCTTCTACCCTCTATCATATTGATACTATGAGTTATAGTATTACCAATCGATAAGATTACAAGGGTTTAGGTTTTGGTATTAATGAACATGGTATTAAGAATCCTATTGAACCTCCTACACAAAATCATAAGTGAAATATTGGTCATATCCATTCTCCTAGTGATCCTTCTTCTTCTTCTCACCCACCTCAGCCTCCTTTACATTTTCTTCTTTTAGTTTCGCACTATTAGTACTATAGAAGCTTTAGCCTTAAGGGTTTATCATCACCTTTTGCAAGCTCCTACCTTACAATATAAACCATTGATTCTAAATGATGTTGCTATAATTAAAATTTTTTTTCTACACTAATGAAAATTATCTTCATGATTTTATAGAATTTGTCATTTATATTCATGGTAACATTGAAGATGGTAAAATTTCTTATACACAAGATATTTACTCTCATGTTCATAAAAAATACTTATCATTTCTAACCCCTATTGTGCCCACTCCCTATTATTTTGCATAATATTTTTAGGAGTGGTATAATAGGAACTTTCTCCTTGTTCATCTTTAGTTGCGGGAGGGGGGGAGGATCTATCTTTCTTGGGATCTATTTTGGTTATTTGATATCCAGATGTTTAACATAGGGATGGATGGAGAATTAGGGCCAAAGGCACACCTCACTATCCAAACACCTTGTTGAGTAAACACAATGGAAGAAAAACATAAAGAAAAACACCAAAATGAGAGAGAAATAATAAGTTACTTATTGATTTAGTAAATTATCTTCAAAAATTCTTGACTATGAGGCCTTATGGGTTACACCCAATAAAATGATCAAATATACATAAAAATACATCCAACATGATACAACTATGATCAAATATCCTAATTCTAGCTTGCCAACTTCCACAATTCTCCTCTTGATCTCCCTCCCTAAATCTAAAATGGACCTTCTATTTATACTTTCCAAAATGGCTTATAGAATATTCTAGATCCTTACATAAGAGAAGGTTGACCTCATAATGATTTGCACACATCCCAATGCATGACCCTTATATTAAATTCACACCTCAAATTAAATGAACAAGTCAGCTCTTACTAAGATCCAATCATGGAAAAAATCAATCAAAGAAGGAACCGAGTAACAAAAAAAACTACTAGGCCCACTTGGCACATAAGGAACTCAATAATCCCAAGAGCTTAGGCAATATAGGAACTTAGTCGATACTAAAGCTCAACAATATTGTGCTTGACAAGAAATGCAACTTGACAACAACCGAAACTCAGCAACAAATGCAACTTAGCAACAACTAACAAAAAGAACAAAGATGGGAAGGATCTCAAGACACCTTAGGATTCTCTTGCATCATACAATTGGGGTTGAAAGAAATGATTCTCCTAAATCATGAAGGAATCACAACTTGAGCTGAATCCAACTCAGATTGAGAAATCCATGTAGCATCTTCAACTAGTCTATTCTTCCACTTTACAAAATATTCATAGTAATCTTTTTTTTTTGTGCTCTTACCAAATCTTTGATCCAATACATGTTCAATTTCTTCCATCTACTTCTTAGGATAATCACTTGGGATAAAAACTTCATCATTTTTGTTATAATACTTATATAAATTAGAATTATTGAATTTAGGAGATATATCCATGACATAAGGTAACTCAACTTTGTAAGCATTACCATTGTCAAGATTATACAAGGACCAAACTTCTTCATTTTTAGCTTACTGCATTTTTTGATAGGTAATCTACCTTTCTTCAAATGAACCATCACCTCATCACCAACTTCAAAAATATGGTATCTTCTAGACTAATATACATTCTCCTTATACTTATAATTATTTTTTTCCAACCTCAACTTCACTTCCTTATGTAAAGACTTCACAACATCAAAAAATAATTCTCATTTAACACTTCTCTTCTCTTCATAATATCCCTAAAATCTGATAAACCTCTAGGTTGCATTCTATTAACAATCTCAAAAGGTATTTTCTCGGTACTCCTATTCACAAAATTATTATATGAAATCTAAGCTTATGCCAATACCATATCCCAATTATTGTTCTCATCTCCAACTAAATGTCTCAACAAATTATACAAGCTTCTATTCACAACATGTGTCTATCTATCTATCTATTGATGGAAAGTAGAACTAAAATTCAACTCAGGTACCCATTTTCTTCCAAAAATAACCAACAAACTTGCTATCTTGGTAAGAGATAATGATCCTCGGCAACCAATGTAATCTAACAATTTATTTTAAGAAAAGTTTTGCAACATGTACTACATCAAATATTTTCTTACATTGTATAAAATGTGCCATTTTAGAAAATATATCAACAACAATAAATATGGAATCATACCTACTTGTCTTAGGTAAGCCAAGAAAAAATCCATATTAATGTCACTTCAAGGCTTCTTAGGAATAGAAATAGGTGTTTACAATCTATTATTCTAAATCACTCCTTTTGAATCTCGACAAATTCCATAGCTTCTTATAAATTTTTGAACATACTTATACATATGTGTTGGAAGTCTTAATTGGAAACCAATATACTAAGTGGTGGGGGTGGGGTGAATCAAGATATGTGACACTTTAATCTTTTAAACAATAGTCTCTTGCATTCACCACATTTACCATCTCATATTCAATGTATTATGCATGCATCACATAACTTGTAAAATCAAACTACAATAACATATAGATCAAATCTATCAATCATATGCATGAAATATAAAATGCATAGCACAAAGATTTTGTTACCTAGAAACCCTTCAAGGAGAAGGTAAAACTGGGGTAGGGATGACACCCACAAATATTTACCACTATAGTAATAATGTTAACCTATTAGGGTTACAATATTTGTCCATATCCAATGTTGAACCCTATGAGGGGTCTACCTTGTTAAAATCTTTTGAGATAGATCTCGCCCCGTTAAAGGATTATACACTTACAAAAAAGCAAGGAATCTTTTAGGATATTTGCAAAGATCTATTAAGACCAATTTATTAAGAGATTTACCTTGAATCAATCTATTAAAACTGATTT
The DNA here is from genome assembly GCA_028749045.1 of Cupressus sempervirens. Classification (NCBI taxonomy): domain Eukaryota; kingdom Viridiplantae; phylum Streptophyta; class Pinopsida; order Cupressales; family Cupressaceae; genus Cupressus; species Cupressus sempervirens. The sequence goes on from CM053783.1 coordinate 509,181,921, forward strand.
AGTGTTGGAACCTTGGTCTACTTTGATAAGATGATGTTGGATCTCCCCCTTTTGTCTAATCAGGTCTCTTATCTGATCTAGCTTTGCTATCCTTCACTACTTTGACTAGGTCACTTTCTTTATTCTATTATAATAGAACTCTTTGCCTCTTCTATAATGCTTACACATTCACACTTAATATGTGATCTCACAAATATCTTGTTTGCAACTTCTCATCACACTCTTCATCATATCATGTCATATTCAAACTAGGTTAAGATCTATTCTATTTAAAGATTTTGTAAAGAGTTTTCTAGATGCTTCCATGTCATAAAATACATAATGACCTCTATAAAAGCATCTACAAGAATTATATATCTTGTCCATGTCAGCCTAAAATGGTTTACCTCAAAGTTTGTATCATTCTTCACTTGAATGGCAATTCTATGTTTCTCAACACTAACTATTTTTGATACCCAATACCCACTATTTATGCTACTCAAACTTAGTCTCTTTTATTATTAATGTACACTTAGAAAGTTTCACACTCTAAACCCTTTTATTCAAGTGATCCCATGAATTTGAATTCTTGAATGTCAGTTTAGAGCCCCTAATTCATGGAGTGAAACAGTATATTTTGAGCAATAAGAATAGCACTTAGCGGAGCCTTTGAGACACAACCATTTATAATAAACCATGCAATGAGAGGTTCTTAAGACAAGAGAAATAATACAAGTTTCCACAAGAACTCTCAATTTATGCAATAAAAATATGGACTAAGCTAGCATGAGATGCACAATGCAACTATATTAAGAAAACAAAAATATTAAAAATCCTAGCTAGTTAACTAGATGATCTAGATTATTGCAAAAGATAAGCTTATACTATATGAATCTAAGATAATGTATAATAGTATGAGAGAATTTAGACAATAAAATAAAAGTTCTCCACAAGCTCTCAAGAAGATTGATTGATAAACCTATAACATAACAATACTCAAGAGTGTGCATCCTTTGAGAAGGGGAGAGCTCTTTCTTTTAAAGGTGTATGAATGGTTGAGATCAAGATTAAGGGATGGAAAATCAAGGGTGGGGGTTGACTTTAGGCATGATCCATGTGTAAGAGTAAGTCAACAAATGAAAAAGGAGTTGACTTTTTCATGTGAGACAAAAGCCTTTTCTTTTAATTTGTAAATAAAAAAAGGACTTTATGTATGTACACTGAGTGGGTTAGGAGAATGGGGTCTTTTATTTAATTAAAAGGGGATAGTTATTTTAATCAAATAAGGACTTAGAAAAATATAGTCAAACTATAAGTTATAATCAAATTAATTGATTTTTAACAATTTTGCCTAGGAAAATGATTAATTAATTAAGCCAAAATACTGAAAAAGGGGCTAATAGTCTATATGACCATTTTTAGGTGATTACATTTGCCCCTCTTTGAATAATTTGTGATCAATCTAGTAACACATGACATAAAAGAATATAAAAGTCAAGTAGGCAACAATAGATGGAGAGATCTGATTTTGAAGAACTAAATGTAGAAAGAGATAACAAGTCCTGAATGTAAAGTTTGATAGCGATAGTACTAAACACTAGGATAGATATGACATCATAACTCAAGAAGAGTACTAATACCAAGAAAATTAGATAGAGCAAGAGAAAATGAAAAGACCAAACATATGCTCCTGAGAAATAGATAGTTGTAGCAAATGATGATAGAGCATTTCTATCCCCTCAAGATCAAAATCAAAATGAGCTAAAGAGAATGCAAAAATAAGCTAGATATGATAAAATAAAGATATAAAAAATTCCATTATGGAATATATGCGATTAGAACCAAAGAGTGACCATAAGGAAATGATAGAATGCCTAAGTTTGACCAGAGTTGACCAAGAAGGATTAAAAGGTCAAATCAAGTAGAAGGATGATTTAGACATGAAAAATATGAAGTGAAGTAGATATGAAGTGTAGAAATGGTGAAGACATGGAGAAATGAAGATGCCCCAGTGAAGATTTGAAGATTAGTCCTCAAAAGGTTAGCTAACTACATAAAAGAAGTAGAATTTTGAAATATAATTTTGACTATCAAGATAAACTCAGATTTTGATTTCAATCCCATAAATAGATCTAAGCCATCAAAATGAGATAAGGGTACAATTTTTCCAAAATTTTGAGGAGTTTGAAAAATGAGTCAAAATGAGGTCAGAGTACTATATAAGGGATCCAAGAGTCATTTTCAGTTCATTTTTCTTTTGTGATTTTAAGAGATTTTGAGTGATTTGGAGAGATAATATGGATTTAGTAGGCATTTTGACTCACAGAAACTACTTTGAGTGCAACCAATTGCATAACTGACAACTTGAGTACAAGGCCCTAATAAGTCACCAAACTTTTGTCATTCTTTGGAGCATTTATTGCACTTTTATCGTGGTTTTAGGGATTTTTGAAGAAATATCACATCATACATTAAAGTAACACACAAGTACTTTAAGAAATATTGCACAATATTTTTGTCAAATATAAAGTGTTGCATTACCTCAAAAAGGTATATTGTTTGAGCTATACATAAATCTTGTATCATATGGTATGAAGTATCACCCAGACAAAAAGTATCACCTAGGTATAATAATAGGTATATCAGCATAAGGTATCACCTAAACATAGTGAAAAGTGTCATAGAACTTTTTTTGAGCTTTTTTTGCTTGTTTAAGCACCGTTTTCCATTATTTTGCTTGGTTGATGATGTTTATAGCAGTACACTGATATTTCTTTGACTTATTTTTACAGAGTATTTTTCCTTCTCTTCAATGAGAGCCCCCAAAGTGGTTGAGTTGCATGTCCTACAGTGTCCGACTAATGATGAGAGGGCCACCATATCGAGTATTGGGCTAGAGTGGGTGACATGCATGCCCCATATGCAGGTGAACCATGGGTTGTTGACTTCTCTAACTGAGTGATGACATAGCGAGCACAACACTTTTCACTTGCCCATTGGGGAGGCTACCATCACACTAGAGGATGCATATCACATCCTTCAAGTATCATGTTATTGAGATCCAGTGAGTTTTTATGTTTGGTTGCTTGTTTGTGTCTAAGTTTCTAATATCCATGCAAGGTTTACTGATGTGAGGTTTTTACATGTCATAGGTTTATTATGATCAAACCTCAAAAGAGGAGGGATTGGTAGTGTAACAGACATTTCAGGATGTGGCTTGTAATCACCCAAAAATGATCATCTAGACTATTAGCCCCCTTCTCAGCATTTTGTCTAATTTAATTAATCATTTACCTAGAAATCGATTAATTTGGTTATAACCTATAGTTTGACTATGCTATCCTAATTTCACTATTTGATTAAAAGAACATGTCCCCTTTTAATTAAATAAAAAGACCCCATTCTTCTAACCCACTTAAAGTGCACACATAAAGTTCTTTTCTATTTTTGAAATTAAAAGAAAAGCTTATGAGACTTTTTTCTTATATGACAAGTCAACTCATTTTCTATTGGTTGATTTGTGTGTGCACACAGATCCCTCCCATTTTTGAATTCAACCATTGATCATCCACTCTTTCAACCTTGATCTCTACCATCTGTATGACTTTAAAAGCAAGAGCACTTCTCCCCTCAAAGGATCCACACTCTTGAGTATTGTTATGCTGCAGGATTTCCATTAGAGTACTTGAGAGCTTCTTGTGAAGTGCAACATTTTATTGTATTCATCATTTGCATCCATGGCATTTTTATTTTGCATAACCTCTTAGCTTAGCTTGCATATAGTGTAGTTCTTTTCTTTTTACAAGTAGCTTAGAACACATAGTTTAACTAGGATGGTTTTAATACTATCGTTTGTGTAGCTTAGTTACATTGTGCATTCCATTTCTAGAATAGTTTCATTTTACATTGCATATATTCAAGATTCTTTGACATTTTCATTCTTGCTCTTGCTCAAAGAATCTCCTGTTTCATGGTTTATTAGCAAGGGCTGCATCTCTAAGGCTCAATTGAGAGCCATTTTGTGTTCATGGTATGCTTTTGCACTCCATGATTAGGGAGCTTTAAGATGGCATTCAAGCTTTCCAACCCATGGAAAACCTTGGATAGAAGGGCTTAAAGAAGTGCACTTTTTTTGGTGTACATTTTTTGGCACCTATCGTGGGGCTAAACACTGGTTTTGTCCAAAGTCTTTGCTAGTTTCGTCACCATTTTATTTGTTGTTTCATATTTTTCTTTGTTTACAATCACAGCTCTAGGTGACATTTTTCCAGTATTGTACGACATTTCACAGTACAGTTGTATGCTACATTTTGTGGAAATAGTGTCACACGAGTATTCTGGACTATATTGCCTCTCATACAAAGTTATGTCACCCGGCTTAAGGAAAACTATCGCACACAGAAGTTTTGTTGCACACATATACTATGAAGTATTGTTCGACAAACTTCCAATGAGAACTATTGCTTGACACATACTTGTTTATTGTTTGAGGGGTTTTGGTCAATTTTGACTGTGTTTGTTGATTGTTGGCCTTTAGCAGGTCTCTAAAATGGTTTTGCAGAAGTCTATTTGCATATTTATTCTTTTTTTTTTGGAAGCTAACCCTTGGCACTAACAGTTGTGGTTGTAGTTTGCCATATTTGAGAGATTGAAACATTGCCTAAAAAGAATGTATGTGAAAGCTCCAAATGCAAAAGGGCTACTAACGATTGTTTATAGGGCTGCCCAACGCCTAAAAACCAAAACTTGTTTTTTCTTTTATTTCATGTGCGGCATATACTAGTTCATCCTTTTTTGTAGGCACATTAAAACTTGTAATTGGGGTCCCTTGGTGATAGCAGAGTATGCTCTTCACCCTTGTGGTGAATTAGAAATCTTGACCCACCTTTGAATTTCAAAAGCAAGTGGGTAACTTACTCTTCTTGGTGTGTTTGGGTGACACGATTGGAATAGGAGAGTATGCTCTTCACCCTTGAGGTGAATTAGAAATCTTGACCTCCAAAAGTTGATCTGCTTAATGTTTAGTTAGGATCCTTTAGCAGGCCTGCTCTCAGACAACCTGAAAGGAATGACCCAAGTGGGGACAAGCAAATTACCTGGCTCTTCCAACCCACTACTATAAACTCAAGGCTATCAAGGACACAAAACCTTGGTACACATAGTGTTTGTCTTTGCCTAGTGTGATCTCTTATAGGATTTTGACCATAGGGAGATCACTAGGCAAGAATTCTTAAGGTACTCTTGTCGTCACAAGATCAGTTACTCATCGCAAGGTGAGGTGTCCCGTAATTGGGAGCAAGAGGAGCACTATGAACAGAAGCCCTATCTAGACACCCTAGGTTAGTATCCACCTTATTTTTCTACTCAACTTCTTGGTACAAGGATCGATCCTAGTGGACTACCTAGATCACTCCAAGATTTACACTCACCATATGTGTTCCCTTAGTTGTGCTTATGGCACTTTTATGACAAAGCCATTATCTCTTTTGGGCAACCACTTGGTTGAGGCAAAGGGGCATCAAGTGTAGGCCAAGTTGTTGAGTAATGAACCATGACCTTAAGGTAGATTGCTTGGCTACTATTTTTGAAAGTATTGACCAGTGTTAATGTTCTTGTACATCAAACAATTGTGGTAATGTTGGTAGGAATGTTGTTATCATATCAAAAATGCATGTTGGAAAGGTTGTTTTTACCCTTGTTCGACTGTTTGAAGACATGTTAAATCCCTTACTATTTGCAAACCTGGCTAACAATTGATACAAACTGGAAATCTACACTGTCTAATTCAAAAAATCATCTAATTGTTGAAATTGAAAAGCAAAATTTTGGGTCAAAACTTGTATGTTCTGCACAAACTATCACTTTATCACCTAGTCTTTGAAGAAATATCATGCAATAAAAAATTTCCAAAATTGTATCGCCTCCCTTTCTGAGTTATATCGCCCTTGGTTTTGAAGTCTATCGCATACCTTTGTGAGAATTGTCACCTGACAGAAAAATATCACACTGATGTTAAAAAAGTGTCGTACGACATTTTATGCTATTTCACTATCGCATGGTAACTGATAAAGTATCACCTAAGGTTATTTCTTACATAATTAGTGTTTGCATTCTAGTCTTTCTGGTTTAGAGTGTGTCTTTCTTGTTCCCCTAAATTTTGGTTACATATCTATATGTTGAGAAACTATCCAAGGTTGAAAAGATGGGTCTAGTTCATCATATGTAAGTCTTGAAATGTCACTAATAACTCACTTATCAAAATTTAGTTATTGTCCCTTTTTGCTACTTGTTGTTGAGCTTCTTGCTCGCTTGCTCAGCTTGAGTCACTAGTGTTGTAAATTCTTGAGCATTGCTTGACAAGCCATTTCTCATACTTTGACAAGTGACTAATCTTGATTGTAAAAGCTTCAAATCTGACTTACTCTTCTTGTCCCATTAAACAAAGACAAGTCTTTACATGCCAGTTACAACTAGATTCCAAGTTGGGAGTGGGAACCATACCCCTTTTGTTTTTAAACAACTAGAAACCCCACCTAGACATCCTCATGGACAACCTTGTGTGGAAGACCCTGAGCCAATTGAAACACAAATAGCTAACATTAAGCATAATCCACTTTACAGTTTTGAAAACCCATTTGGCACACCTTGTGAGACATATAAGGTTGAGAATGTTTTGGTCACCATGGTGCACCCCGATGAGGTCCAACATCATCTAGAGGAACAAGCATGTGAAAACCAAAGGATTTTTGAAGCCATGTATGCTTGGGAGAAAGAACGTGAACAAGCTGAAACCAATACCTATACTCGTCATGAAGGGAACAAAGGGACTTGCTCTTGAAATCCTTTTGATGGCACTGATGGAAACCACACACCTCCAAGTGACCATAGGTGCATGCCCTTCCCATCATGATAATGATGAAGAAGTAGCTAGTGAAGATGTCATAAAGTTCCAACAAGACGGTTTTGCTCAAAAACTAATGTTTAGAGCTTTAGAAGAAAACGAAGATCTATATTTTGGTTACATGGCAGCAAGAGGATGGAAGCTTCCTCAAGATTTTGATGTAGAATGCATCATTCCAAAATAAGAACCCATTGAAGCAGAGATATTAAGGGAAGAAATACAAGAGCTAAGGAAACAATTTACACAACTGCAAGCCTTAAAAGAACCACCTAAAACTTCATTTCTTGACTCAATATGTGCTCTTTCATTTGATAGGAGTCTTTACATGCTACCATTTCCTAAGGATATAGAGATTCCTAAGTATGACAAATACGATGGAAATGGTGATCCTCACGATCATGTGAGACATTTTTATGCTCTTAGCATGGACTTTATGCATGAAGAAACCTTTCTTATGAGATTATTCCCTAGGAGCCTAAGAGGACAAGCTATGGAATGGTTCACCAAATTGAATCCTCACGTTAAGACATTTGATGAGCTTGCACAATGATTCATCCAACAATACTCTTACAATATTAAACATCCTATAATAGTGCTAGATTTATGCAACATCAAGCAAAAATCAGGAGAGCCTTTTGCAACATATCTTCAATGGTGGAGGGCATTGTACTCTTGATATCCCCAGCAAGTTCCTGAGGCTGAAAAAATTGATATCTTTGTCAATACCCTCATACCAAAATTGTATTTTGATCTAAGGAAACAACTCTTCACATCCTTCAATGCCATGGTTGAGAGTGCATATCATATTGAAGATGTTGCTATCAAAAAGGGTGATATTGTCATCAATAAAGATAAGAACAACGATGGAAATAATAAAGATAAAGGTAAACCTTGGAATAAAAACAAGTATGTTGTCAATGATGGAGTGGTGGATACTCCTAAGACTAAGGAACCTGTGTTTAACCTTTCCACTGCTATCTACGCTACAAAACAACAAGAAAGTGCAAGACCACAAACATTTGACAAAAACTCTAAGTTTACCAGGAAACGACATGTTTATACACCCATGGTTGAGTCCTATGAAATGGTCTTGAAAAATTTAATTGCAAATAACTTTATTACTTTGCTAGAAAATTCTCAACCCTATGATCCACCCGTCAAACCCCCATGGTGGAGGGAAGATCATGTTTGCAGTTATCATAGAAGCAAGGGTCACAACACGAAAAATTGTTTCAAGCTCAAAGATGTGATTCAAGACCTTATTGAGGAGGGAAAAGTTGTCACAGATGGTCTTGCCAAGAATGCTGATCACAAAGCTTTTAAGAAAGCTTTACCAGAATATGAGAAAGGTGAAACCTCTAAAGCCACTAAAAAGAATCATGATGCTAAGATCAGCTATGCTTATGCTAACACAGATAATGTCATAGGTATGTTTGAGCAGTTGAGTATATATGCATGGAAAATTCTAATGATGACAACCAATATGTAGAAGAATGACCTAGAGTTGTCCTAAGAATGTATGATGTTCCTCAAAACCATAATGACTCTAGATCTAAGGTGGTGCTCTGGGTGACTGATTCTTTTTCATCACAAAGTAAACCACTCAATGCTGTCACTAGGGGGAAATCTAAGGTTGTCCTAAAAGTTTCTCAAGACTCTATGAATGCCTCATCTTCTAAGCATCCATTCACTTCCAAGATCTCAAACTATGACCTCGCTAGTTAGTTACAATGTACCCAGGCACAAATCTCCATTTATGAGTTGTTAGAGTTATCCCCCTTGCATAAAGATATCCTTGAGAAATCTTTATGCTCTACCAATGTTCCCACAGATATTGATGCGAAAAAATTCCAAGCTATGGTGAATCATATCTCTTCACCTTACCATCTCACCTTTTCTAAAGAAGATGACTGAGCTCTCAGTCATCCCCACAATCTTACTCTCCATATCAAAGTCCAAATCTTTTGTACTCGTGTTCTCAAGTCTTGATAGACAATGGTACAGTGTTAAACATTATCTCCTTTAATGTCATTCAATAGTTGGGCATGTCAAAATTTGCTATTGACCCTAGATGCAAGATCACCATAAAAGCTTATGACAAAGTTGAAAGACCTTCTAAGGGTCTAATTTTGCTACCAATTTGAGTTGCTCTAGTGGAAAGGGATGTTGTTTTTCAAGTTCTAGATATACCACTTGCATACAATTTTTTATTGGGATGACCATGGATTCATGATATGCAAGAAGTGCCTTCCACATATCATTAGTGCATCAAGGTTCCTTTCAATGGCATTGAAGTAGTTATCCCTAGTGATAACTCAATGTCCATCAATGCATTATCTATTGCTGAAACACTAGTTCCTAATAATCACTCTTCTCGTGAGCCTACACCATCTCTCATAAAATGTGAACAAAAAATGAAAATGATGAGCCTCGACATGGGAGAATACACTCTATACTCTATCATTGCTTTATTGCTCTCCCCTCGGTCTTATGGTACATCGTCTACCAAAAGAAAACCCCCTACATCTGCCATGACACTTTTTGGCACCTTTGTTCAGTCCTCAATTCCTTGGAAGCAGAAAAGGAAGAACAAGCCATCAGAGATTGGATATATAGAGGAGAGGATGATGAAGAGGATGTTATAGTAACCACTCCCATTTCCCCCAAATGATATGGAAAGGGGTATAAATGCTTGTAAATATGGGATATTAGGGCCATGGATCTCTAACTAGTAACAAGAATGCTCTAGCTAAACCTTTAAGTCATACCCAAGGTGGTGACACTCAAGACATTGTCGGCTTAGGATTTGGACAAGAGGATGATATGCTAATGTTTACTCAAAATATGCCTATATCTAGTGACTTAGAAGATGATGATCCTCCCTTTGTCACTACTACTTTGCAAGATGAAGACTTTGTGTTTAAAACTTCACTTCTTTGGGGGGAGCATACTTCAAATACCACTGATGATGCTGAAGCTTCCACCTCTCAAAAAATAGAACAAGATGAATCCAATCATGAGTATGTGAAAAGAGGATAGATTTGGCAAATATGGCTCATCTAATTACTAGGGATCCAAGTACAGACTCTCAAGAATATGAATGGGAAAGTTTATCAGATGTTTCTTGTGAACTAGGAGTGGATGTTACTCATGCCTATGTAACTCAACCAAATGTAGTTGAAGAGTCTAGTGTAAGGTTAGATGAGCTTTGCCCATAATATGCTTTAATGGATCATGCTAGTTCCTCTAGGGTTATTCCTAATTTAGACATCTTTGCAACGTTCAATATAGGCTCACTTTCACATGTCACCAGAGATGACTCTTTTTATGTTAATCACATTGAAGCTTCTCCCTCACTTTCATTAATCCATCCTGATCTCATACATTGGTCTAGCCAATACCAAGCACCAAAAATACTATCTTTCAACAATGACTATGAGGTCACTTGCTATCTAAATGTCATTGAACCTATCACTTCTTCCACCAGTGAACCTGCAATTAACATGATAGAATTAGATATCAAGTACCTTAGTCATAAAATTAAAGGAAAAAATAAATGGTCAGATGGTGAAAACCACGTTGTGGCAATGTCTGAACCTTAAAAAATTAAAAATAAAGATGTAAATAATGGTGAAAATCTCTTTGAGGCACCCAAAGATGAGGTACTTGGTAGTATACCAAGCTATTTTCAAGATAGGTCATCAGTTCTTATTGAGCCTACACAACCAATTAACTTGGAAACAAAGGAATCTCCTAAAATTATCCATGTAGCTCAATCATTGTCAACTAAAGAAAAGGAGCAGTTTACCCAATTTTTCTAGGATAAAAAGATCAATTTTGCATGGACATATGCGGACATGCCTGGGATTGACACATATCTCATCATGCATCATTTATCCATCTCTCCTGATGTCAAGCTCATTAAACAAAAATTGCAAAAAATGCATCCTCATTTAGCTTTGTTGGTAAAAGCAGAGTTGGAGAAACTTTTGAGTGCAAACTTTATTAGAGAAATTGACTATACATAGTGGATTTCCAACATTGTATCCATCTCCAAGCATGACAAAACCATCCGAGTTTGTATTGACTTCAGAGATCTTAACAGGGCATGCCCTAGAGATGATTTCCCATTACAAAATATTGATATGATTATAGACATGACTGTAGGATATGAAATGTACTCCCTTATGGATGGTTTTTCTAGGTATAACCAAATTAAGATAGCTCCAGCTGATCAAGAGAAAATGGCCTTCACATGTGCATGGGGTACCTTTTTTTGGAACGTTATGCCTTTTGGTCTTAAGAATGCTAGTGCTACCTACCAAAGAGAAATGATCACTACCTTCCATGGCATGATGCATAAGAATATGGAAGACTATGTTGATGACACGCTAGAAAAATCTAGAACAAGAGAGACAAACCTTCAAGACATTAGTTTGATATTGGACCGTATGGAACAGTTTCAACTTAGGCTAAATCCAAAAAAGTGTGCCTTTGGTGTCACTTTAGGAAAGTTGCTAGATTACATTATCTCTGCAAAAGGCATTGAGGTTGATCCTGAAAAAGTCCAAGCTATCATAGATATGCCTCCTCCAAATAATATCAGTCAACTTAGAAGCCTACAAGGGCATCTACAATCCATAAGAAGGTTTATTTCTCAATTGGTTGATAAAGCTCAACCTTTCAACAAGAATTTGCATAAAGGGTCTACTCAAATTTGGAATGATGAATGTCAACAAAGTCTAAAAAACCTCCAGTATTGATGCCACCTATTCTAGGAAAACCTTTGATTTTGTACATCTCGGCTGTAGCTTCTTCTTTAGGAGAATTATTAGCCCAAAGTGATGAGACTGGTAAAGAATGTGCCATATATTATATTAGTCAAACTTTGGTTTCCTATGAGATGAATTATACCTACATTGAGAAAGCTTGTCTTGTGGTGGTCTTTGCCTCTCAAAAGCTCCAACATTACATGTTGGTGCATACAGTCCACCTAGTCGCTAAAATAGATCCTTTGAAATATTTGTTGAGCAAAGTTGTGCTTACTGGTAATCTTGCTAAGTGGATGGTGATTCTTTTAGAATTTGACATTTAGTATGTCGAACATAAAGCTATCAAAGGACAAGCTATAGCTAATCAACTTGATGATTTTCCTTTAGAAGATACAACACCCATAAAAGCTAACTTTCCAGATGCCTCAATAATGTACATCACTAAAAGGACTTGGAAAATGTTTTTTGATGGTTCCCACACACAAAATGGAGCTAGAGCTGGTATATTGTTTGTTTCTCCTCATGGGTATACAATTCCCAAATCTTACAAACTCTTGTTCCCTTGTACAAACAATATGGCTGAATATGAGGCTTTAACCAATGGGATCAAGATGGCTCTTGAATGGAGGATAATTGAGTTGCATATCTATGGGGATTCTCAACTTGTTATTAATCAGGTGGATAATGACTATCAAAAAAAGGATGACAAGTTGATACCTTATAAAAGGTTGATAGATGCTCTAAGGAATTACTTCACTTTTGTGACATTCTGAAAAATCCCTAGAGCAAAAAATAAAGTTGCAGATGCTATGGCTACTCTAGCCTCTATTCACTAACTACAAGAACATGAATCTCGATTTGAGTTCCTAATGGAAGAACTGTGTTATCTTGCCTATGATTCCCCCAACAGCCAAGTGATCTGTACTATTGTACGCCACGATTCTTCCCATTATGCGGACATCTTTTCCTACCTACATGATCAAATCATTCCTAAGAACATCGTGCATAACAAAAAATGCCAATTCCTTTGTAATGCCTCACATTACATTTTGGTCTCTGGTGATTTGTATAGAAGGGGTCTAGATGGTACTTTTCTTAGGTTTTTAGAGCTAGAAGAGTCCAAAAAGGCACTTTTTGAAGTCCATGATGACATTTGTGGGGCACACTCTAATAGCCTTGCACTTGCTTGGAAGCTACTTAGGGAAAGTTATTATTGGCCAACTATGCAAGCTGATGTTGTTCGTTATGCCAAGTGTTGTCAAAAATGTCAACTCCATGGCAACTTGATAGATGCTCTAGGATGTGAGTTGATCCCTTCTATGACATATTGACCATTTCAACAATGGGCCTTTGACTTGGTGGGTAAAATTCACCCAAGCTCCTCTAGTTGCCACAAATTTATTATTACTGCAACTAAGTACTTCACTAAATGGGGTTGAAGCTATGCCACTATCTACTGCTATAGACAAACATGTTGCTCTATTCATACTAAATCACATCATTTTTTGATATGGTATTTCTTCTTCTATTGTCATTGATAATGGAGGACAGTTCAAAAATAAGGACCTAAGACAGTTATGTAAGAAGTTTAAGATCAAACAACACTGATCCTCTATTTATTACCCTCAAGGGAATGGTCAAGCAGAAGCTTCCAATAAAACATTGCTGAAAATCCTACATCGCATAGTTCATAAGTTTGGGAGAGATTGACACCTATAGATAAATCCAGCACTTTGGGCCTATAGAACTACTATTCGTACTCCTACAAGGGCCACTTCCTTTTCCTTGGTCTGTGGTTTTGAGGATGTCCTCCCATTAGAAGTAGAGATCCCTTCCTTATGAGTCTCTTTGCATGGGTTGATAATTGATGAATATTATAGAGCTATGTGAATACAAGAATTAGAGACCCTTGATGAGAACTGTAAAGCGGCTTTTGATCACATGAGAGCTTATTAGAAGTGCATGTCTACTCAGTATAACAAAAAGGTTCATCCACATGAATTTCAAGTTGGTGATCTTGTGCTTAGAGAAAATCCAAAGAATCAGTAGCATAGAGAGCAGAAGGGAAAATTTGAACCTAATTGGTTATGTCCATACATTATCATAGCAACATTTGAGTCTAGTGCTTATCAATTGTCCACTCCTGAAGGGGAAGAGCTTGTAGAATCTATCAACACCCTACACTTAAAAAAGTTCTATGCTTAGAAGGTTTACTACTCAACTATCTTGTACATATTTGTGATCCTGAAAAAAATCCTAAAAATCAAAAAATTTCCTTGAAAAAATAATCATATTAGTGAAAACCTAGCAATAGGCACTTTGATGTATCACAAAAAAAAAAAACTAAAAAATTAAAAAATTTGCCAAGTGGTCAAAACCTAGAAACAGGCACTGTTTGAGACCCTTGCAACTATGTCTATCAGTCTCATTCACTTCGCTAACCCAGTTCCTAGCTTGGAATTGTTTCTCATCCTCATCTTGGGAGCACAACTACTTAGCCTATTTTTGAGGTCTCATTGTGCATTAGGGTTTCTTTGGAAACTTAATAAAATAGTGTTTCTCAACATTACCCCCCAACAAGACATCAAGTGTTTCTCAACACTTTTCAATTTTTTTACCTATGGTCTCTGATGTTGCGATATTTCTCACTACTAGGATCAAGCTTTAAAGAAATGGCCAAGTGACTTACACACACACACACACACACTTAAACATTTAATGATTAAGCTATGATGATCTTTATTTACTTGGTGTGCTATCTATGATGACTTCTTTACTATGTGTTCCCTCCCTAACAGTCTCTCAAGGATGTCATTGACTAGAAGACTGGGGGCATGGGGCATGTTTTCTTGATTTCTGCTTGTGGGTATGCTTCATTTGTCTATAGTATTTTCAAGCATTTCATGCTGATCCTATTTGACACTTGGACTTATGAAAGCATCATCCTTGACTATTTTTTTCACAAGACTGCACTTGGGGGTTATCTTGGCATTTATGCCTTGATACAGGTGTAACCTTGCTATATTAAACTTAGGGAATCTGATCATATGATCATCTTGACTTCTATGTCTTCGATGCTTAGATTAGATTCCCACATACCTATCTGATATTGATCATACTCATATCCTCATAGTTATACTAGTGATGGATGTATGATTTCATGATTTCCCTAATAAATGGTCAATGATGAAATAAGAGTCTAAATGTTATGTGTCCCTTGTTGGTAAAACCACTTTGCATATTAGCTTGCATTTTAGGTTCATTTTTTTAGTTTAGTCTTGCAATTTTTTGCATATGGGGAGAATTCTCTCTTCATCTTTTTTTTCTTGTGAACTTGTTAGCTAACTGCTTTCATGATCTTCTTTGCTTTCTTTTCATGTATTTCACCTTCTTGCTATCCTCACATCACAACGGGTTAATCTAAAAATCATATTCAATCTATCCAAGTGTCACATATTTTTAGAAACATAAAGTATACATCATGCACATGAGAGCTAAAAACATCACATGGAAACTAAAATGCTAAAACATCCATTTGAGACAAGTACACAAGATTACCAATCGAATCTAGTATCTCATATATATATATATATCTCAATATGTCACAATACATATACAAAAGAATGAGATCCAAAATTTGGATATCCATCTCAAAAATACATGATGTACAATCAAAACTATCAAAACTATGACTAACTGCTACCCTCTACAGTAGGTGGAGGTGGTGGCCTTGGTGGGGGAGCTTGTCTCCTATCTGGTGGCTGTACTGCACCCTCTAATCTACCAGCTTGCTCAGAGTAGTTGGGAAGTCCCTACCCTGGTGGTACCACACCCCTATAGGTGGCATAATAATATGTAGCTTGTGTACCATGATGCCCTACCTCTCACCTTGCCACATCTCGCTCTCTCTAGAGCTCATCCACTCGTACTCGCTCATCCATGAGCTACTAATCATGCATTGTAATAGTAACTCACGCTACCTACAACTCTGCCTCTAATGTGTAGATCCTGGCATCCCACTCATCATCCCCCTCCC
Source organism: Cupressus sempervirens (assembly GCA_028749045.1). Taxonomy (NCBI): domain Eukaryota; kingdom Viridiplantae; phylum Streptophyta; class Pinopsida; order Cupressales; family Cupressaceae; genus Cupressus; species Cupressus sempervirens. The sequence goes on from CM053783.1 coordinate 509,197,609, forward strand.
TCACTGGCTACTCTACCTCTACTCTCCTATCTTGTTGCCACCTTAGTGGAACCTCCTCCTCCTCCTCCATCTCCTCTTCCATCTCCCTCACCGCATGTGTCCATGTCCTCCTCATCCCTAATCAAGATCCCTCTCTAACCTTCATCTATCTCACACCCCTACCTCCGCCTCTGCCTCCATCACCTTTGTGTCCCCCTCCTATAGGTAGTACATTAGGCTCAGTAAACCATAGGAATGGGTATCTTTGTATCTCATATAAATATCCAGGATCTGCCCCTACATTTGCCACATCTGGGCAATAATCTCAAGGAATCTCTCCTAGAGCCACTATCTCCCATACTGCTATCTGATAGTCCAGCATTGATAACCATCCAAGGGCCTCATTTGAGCACATCTAAATGTAGGTGGTCATCTCCACCGATTTCCCCTGTTGCTTTGCAAACTACCACCATACTCGACTGATCATGAATCGCTCTACCATATTTGTGCTCTGACCCACCAATGGCCTCTTATACCTCATATAATTCAACTCCCATGAATCAGACCATCTACAGAACTCTTGATATGGCCACCATGTGAACACTGTCAGCTCATCAAAAACATGTTGATAGTAGGTCACATCCCTACTATGTCTCTAAGGGATAAAATGTCTATACCCAAAAATGTAGGACTGGCTTCGCTCTCGTGGCTGCACCCGTGGTCAGATCATTGCAATGTGCTCCCATGCCTAGATCTATGCTAGCACTGTGTTGCATGCTCATGAGCCACCTCCATGGTACACTATCTTGTGAAGCTCATGGTACATCTCCACCAATATAGCTAGCCCCCATGCCATCTTGCATGGCCGTGACACCAGATCAAACACCAATCAACCCCATCCTAGTGGAAAGCCCTTCTGGCCTCAATTTGTCACTAGGGCCTAGGCTACCAATGAACATAACAAGCTCGGCAAAGGGAAATCATCTTTGTACTCAGAAATCAATCTCTCCTAGCTCAAATGATGATCTAGGATGGTCACATCCTAGAACAACTACTACATCCATGCTCATCCCTCTATTGGGGTCTAATCATAATACACCTATGACATCACCAATGCTTGGCATCAGTATACCTGACATCAAAACATCAAAATTTCTAAACACATGACCAAGAACTCTTAATCAAGTAACTTACCAGCTCGCCATGGCATGGCACTCGAAGAATGTGATACACATCCTCTAAGGTAATTGAGGCCTCTCTAGTTGGTAAGTGAAAATTATTATGCTCACTATGCCATTGCTCAACTAGCGCAGTTAGAAATCCATGGTTTGCCTGTATATGGGGCATCCATATGACCCATCGCAAACCCATAGCAAATATGGCGGCCTGCTCATCATCGCTCAAAAATCCCACAACATGCAGCCCTACCACTTTGGGGGCTCTGATATGTAATGTTAAAAACACCTCTTCTCAACACAAAACATACAAACGTCAACGACATATCGAAAATGTGATCATAACACAAAAAATTAAGAAAAACATGCCAAAACAAAGTTGTGCGATACTTCTTTAAACCACAGGTGATACAATTTGCTGGAAGTTTGTCACGCGATACTTTTTCTAAGGGTGTACGATATAATTCTTTCGTACGACATTTTGCACCGCTCCAAGCGAAATATGGGTATGTCCCAAGCGACAGTTTACATAATAGGTGTACGATACTATTTCAAAAAAATTATGGTAGGCAACATTTCCAAAAGAATTTGTGTGATATTTTTTAAGTATCACGCGACATTTTGCACAAAACCCTTCGTACATGCAAAAAAATCCATAAAAAGCTTGAAAACATGACAAAAAGAGGTTACTTACTAGCACCTCGTACTGCTCTGGCCAGTTGCGCTCGAAATGGTTTCAGTGAAGAGGAATGTTTGTCAATGCCATGATGCTCTCTGGACCCCTCAAAAGCTCTCTCCAACTCACAAAAGACAAAATGAATTTGAAAATGACACTTGGGCCCCTTTTATAGCTTATGACCCTAGTTTGACCTAATTTTTAAAACCTCTTAGAATTGCGCAAAAATTGCACCCCTAGCTAATTTTGACATCCTGGACCCATTTTTGAGATTGAAATCAAAATTTGAGTTCATCTTGATGGTCAAAATTGTATTTTAAAATTTCACTTTCTTCTGAGCAGTTAGCTGACCTTCTGAGACTTAATCTCTAAATCATCATTGGGGCATCTTCATTTCTTCATATCTTCATCATTTCTATGCTTCATATCTCCTTATATTCACCTTTTCATGTCTAAATCACTTTTTCTACTTGATTTGACTTATTTTTATACTTTATCTTTTGCGGTCAACTCTAGTCAAACTAGGGCATTCTCTCACTTCGTCATAGTCATTCTTGGGTTCTAATCACTTATCTATCATCTTGGACATTCCTATATCTCAATTTATTCATATGTTTCTCATTTCTGCATTCCCCTTACCACATTTCAATTTTGATCTTGAGGGGGCAGTAATACTCTACCATCACTTACTATAGTTGCCTATTTCTTAGAAGCATGTGATTGATCTTTTTACTTGCTTCTGATCTATCTAATTTGCTAAGTGCTAGTATTCTTCTTGGATTCTAACATCATCTTCTCCTAGTGTTCAACACTATCACTATCAAGTTGTACATTTAGGATTTGCTATCTCTTTCTGCATTTAGTTCTCTGAGATCGAATACCTATGTCTATTGCTACTTGCTTGGCTTCTATTTTCTTTGACATAATGTGTTCTCAGATCAATCACACATTAGTCAAAGAGGGGCAAATGTAATCACCCAAAAATGTTCATCTATACTATTAGTCCCCTTCTCAGCATTTTGGCTAATTTAATTAATCATTTACCTAGAAATCAATTAATTTGGTTATAACCTATAGTTTGACTATGCTATCCTAAGTTCACTATTTGATTAAAAGAACATGTCCCCTTTTAATTAAATAAAAAGACCCCATTCTTCTAACCCACTTAAAGTGCACACATAGAGTTCTTTTCTATTTTTGAAATTGAAAGAAAAGCTTATGAGACTTTTGTCTTATATGACAAGTCAACTCATTTTCTATTGGTTGACTTGTGTGTGCACACGGATCCCTCCCATTTTTGAATTCAACTATTGATCATCCACTCTTTCAACCTTGATCTCTACCATTCCTATGACTTTAAAAGCAAGAGAGCTTCTCCCCTCAAAGGATCTACACTCTTGAGTATTGTTATGCTGCAGGATTTCCATTAGAGTACTTGAGAGCTTCTTGTGGAGAGAAACATTTTATTGCATTCATCATTTGCATCCATGGCATTTTTATTTTGCATAACCTCTTAGCTTAGGTTGCATATAGTGTAGTTCTTCTCTTTTTGCAAGTAGCTTAGAACACATAGTTTAACTAGGATGGCTGTAATACTATCATTTGTGTAGCTTAGTTACATTGTGCATTCCATTTCTAGAATAGTTTCATTTTGCATTGCATATATTCAAGATTCTTTAACATTTGCATTCTTGCTCTTGCTCAAAGAATCTCTTGTTTCATGGTTTACTAGCAAGGGTTGCATCTCTAAAGCTCAACTAAGAGCCATTTTTTTTTTTTGTATGCTTTTTCACTCCATGATTAGGGAGCTCTAAGCCGACATTCAAGCTTTCCAACCCATGGAAAACCTTGGATAAAAGGGCTTAGAGAAGTGCACTCTTTTTGGTGTACATGACTATCTTGGACCATCACTTGATTTGGGAGAGGATCATAGATGAGTATGGGAATGAGTATCTATTCCCTTTTCTTCTATTCTCATTGGTTGTGTAGGCTCTGGTTACTGACAAGGGCCAGAAGCATTTCCCACTAGGATGGGGCAAATTGGTGGTAGATTTGATTGGGCAGCCCTAGAGGATGGCATGGGGACCTTCAATTCTAGTAGATATATATTATGAGCTTCATGAGATAGTCTATTGATCAGGGCCAACATGGGCATGCAGGTCAATGTTGGCCTAGATATGGTCTTGGCAGTACATTATAGTGATTCAGTTGTGGGTGCAACCATGAGAACCCATCAAGCCCTTCATATTTAGATACACAAGTTTCATACCACAGAGTCATAGTAGGAATGTGACATACTATTGATAGACTCTATATGAGCTTACCTCTTTTGTTTGGTGGTTGTACCACTAGTATCATAGGTGGTTTAACTCATGGGAGTTGGAGTACATGCATTATAGTTGACCACTAGGTGGGAGACATTTAGAGATAGTGGAGTATTTTTTGATCAGTCGAGTATGGTGTCAATTTGGTTAGCAACAAGGGATCTTAGTGGAGATGACCACTTATGCCCAATTCCATGGGGGAGGAGGCACATGGTTGGTTTCCCATGTTAGATTATTAGGCCACCTTATGAAAGACATCAACTTTGATGCATGAGCCTTTGGGACTACTATCCAGAGGTGACAAATACAGGAGTGGACCTAGTATATTTGTTTGAGATGTAAAGGCATCCTTTTCCAAGGTTCACACAACTAGATGATCCACCTATGATAGTAGGATAGGGAGAGATAGAGGAGATGGAGGTAGAGGCAGAGGTAGAGGCGAAAGATGGATGGAGGTCAAGAGTAGTTCCCAATCACAGAGGAGATGGATGTGGGTTCAGGCTATGAGGGATGAGGAGGAGGTAGTGTTTAAGGAGGAGCATCCACTAATATGTTGGAGTGTAGAGTAGGTGGAGGAAAGATAGGAGAAGCTTACCAGAGGAGATGGAGGGAAGGATTATTATGATGCCAGGATCTAAGCCTTCGAAGTAGAGCTATATATAATATAGGTTTCTCTAGTTGTGTGAGATCAACAACTAATAGATGGGCAGGCATAGGGGGATGAGCTTTATAGGGAGAAAAATGCTACTAGGCGAGAGTTACTGCATCATGAGACACAAGCTGCTTACTATTATGCAACATACAAAGGTGTGGGGCCATTGAAATAGGGGTTTAAAGATTATTCAGAGTGAGCAAACAGATCAAAGGATGCTATACAACCACCAAATGGGAGGCAAGCTCCACCTTCGTGACCACCACCAGCCTAGAAGGGTGGGAGTCAATCCTAGAGTTAGGAGTAGCCTATGATGATGTCCTTGTAGCATTTTTGTTGTATCATATGTATTTTAAGATAGTCATCCAGATTTTGGATCCCATATTATATTGTGACATCTTTGATATATATATATATATGAGATACTAGATTTGATTGATATCTTTGTACTTGCCTCATTTTATGAATATTGTATATGGATGTTTCAACATTGTTTATGTTTCCATGTGGTGTTTTAGCTTTCTACTCATGTTTATGTGCTCATGGATCTCTCTCATGTGTATGATGTAGACTTATGTTTTGAAAATGTAATAGTAGGATAGATGAGATATGATTTATGGATTAACCCCTTGTGATGATAGGATAGTAGAGAGATGAAACAAGAGATTAAGAAGATGAAAATACATGACTGAAAAGAAGGTGAAGGAGATACAAAAATATTTAGCTGATATGTCCAAGAAAAGATGAGGAGAGAGCTCTCCCTATATGAAAAAATGCAATATTGAGCTTAAAATTAACCTATGTTGTCAACTAATATACAAAGTGGTTTACTTACAAGTGATCCAAAACATTTAGATGCTAATTTCATCATTGATCATTTATTAAGGATATTATAAGATCATAAAATCATCACTAGTATAACTATGAGGATATGAATATGATCAATATTAGATAGGAATGTGGGAAACCAACCTAAGCATCAAAGACATGTAAGTCAAGATGGATAATGCAGTTAGAATCCCTAAGTTAAATATAACAAGATAACACCTATATCAAGGTATAAGTGCTAGGATAAACCTCAAGTGCGCTCTTGCAAAAATAAACAAGGATGAGATGTTGTAGGTCCAAAGTGTCAAGTAGGACAACCGTGAATTCTCTAAACACCTTGGACTAATAAACAATACACAGAAGTAGAAAGCAAATAAAACATGCCCCATGCCCCTAGTCTTCTAGTCCATGGAATCCTTGAAATACTATTAGGGAGGGAACACTCAGTCAAGAAATCATCATAAACAACACACAAAGAAAGATAAAATTCATCATAGCTCAGAAAGTTTAATGTTTAAGTGCATGTGTGTATGTCACATGGCCATTTCCTCAAGACTTGATTATGATAGTGAGAAATATTGTAATATCCTAGACTATGGGTAGCATATCCAAAAAGTGTTGAGTAACACTATTTTTTTATTTTGCTAAAAAAACCCTAACACACAAGTAGACCTCAATAGGCTAAATGATTGTGCCCCCAAGATGAGGACAAGAGACAATTCCAAGCTAGGAAATGTGTTGCAGAGTGAATGAGTGGGATTGATAGACATAGTTGTGAGGTATTCAAGTAGTACCCATTTCTAGGTTTTCACCACTTGGTAGATTTTTTCAATTTTATTTTTATTTTTTTGAATTTTCAATTTTTTTGGTGATACATCAAAGTGCCTATTGCTAGTTTTTCACTGAGATGATCATTTTTTAAGGATATTTTATGCTTTTTAGGATTTTTTTAGGATCAATATATACATACATATACATACATACATACATACATATATATATATATATATATATATATATATATATATATATATATATATATATATATATATATATATATATATATATATATATATATATATATATATATATATCTATGTATGTATGTATGTATGTATGTATGTATGTATGTATGTATGTATGTAACTGAGATGTGATCCTTAGGCATATAATTTATTCAAATGTAGAATATTGATAGGCTCAACTAGTTGTTCCCCTTTAGGAGTAGAAAGATGATAGGCACTGGATCCAAATGCTACTATTAAATGTAAGGACCCAACCAATTAGGCTCAAATTTCCCTTTCTTCTCTTTGTTCTACTAATTTTTGGGGTTTTCTCTAAGAACAAGCTCACCCACTTGGAACTCAGGGATGAACCTTCTTGTTGTAGGTAGTAGACATTCACTTTTGATAACCACTCATGTGGTCCAAAGTAGCCTTACAATGCTCATTGAGGGTTTCTAGCTCTTGTATCGTCATAGCCCTATGATCTTCATCCATTATCAACCCATGTAGGGAGACTTATAATGAGGGAATCTCAACTTTTAAGGGTAAGAAAACCTCAAAACCATATACTAACAAAAAAGGTGTAGCTTTGTAGGAGTACGAATGGTGGTCTTGTAAGCTCATAGTGCTAGATTGATTTGTAGATGCTAATCTTTTCCTAATTTGTGAACCATTTTGTGTAGGATTTTGAGCAATGTTTTATAAGAGGCCTCAGCTTGGTCATTCCCTTGGGGATAGTAGATTGAGGACCAATGTTGTTTGATCTTAAATTTCTTGTACAACTATTTTCGTTCCTATTTTTTAATTGTCCTCCATTATCAGTAACAATGGAGGATGGGATGCCTTAGTGACAAATAATGTGGTTGAGTATAAATAAGGTAACATGTTTTCCTATAGAAACAGATAAATGTACAACTTTAACCCATTTTGTAAAGTGTCCAGTCACTGTGATAATAAACTTGTGACCACTGGATGAACTTGGATGAATATTTTCCACCAAGTTAAAGGCCCATTGCTGAAATTGCCAATATATAATAGAAGGTATAATCTCACGTCTAGGAGAATGAATCAAGTTTCCATAAAATTGACATTTCCTACATGATTAGCATATCGAACGATGTTAGCTTGCATAGTTGGCCAATAATATCCTACCCTAAGTAATTTCTGAGCAAGTGCAAGGCCATTAGAATGTGCCTTGCAAATACCCTCATGGACTTCAGCTAATGCCTTTTCAAACTCTTCTAGTTCTACACACCTAAGGAGCATTCCATCTAGAACTTTCCTATACAAGTCACCAGAGACCAAGGTGTAGTGTGAGGCATTGGGAAGGAGTTGATATTTTTAGTTTTGCGTGAGATTTTAGTAATAATTTGATCACATAGATAAGAAAAAATGGTGGCATATCAAGATGAATCATGACCAACAATGGTGTAGATCACATGGTTATCAGAGGAGTCATAGGGAGGGTGACGTAATTCTTCCACCAAGAACTCAAAACATGATTCATGTTCTTGTAACTAGAGAATAGATGCTAAGGTGGCCATAGGATCTACAACCTTATTTTCTTCTCTAGGAATTTGTTGAAATGTCACAAATGTGAAATAGTTCTGAAGAGTATCAATCAATTTCTTGTAAGGTACTAACTTGTCATCTTTGGTTTGATACTCATTGTTGACTTGGTTTATGAAAAGTTGGGAATCTCCATAGATATATAGCTCTATGATCCTCCATTCTAAAGCCATTTTAATCTTGTTTGTTAAAGCCTCATACTCCACAATATTGTTAGTGCAAGGAAACACGAGTTTGTAAGACTTTAAGATTGTGTAACCATGAGGTGTGATAAATAAAATGCCTTCCCCAACCCAACTCTAGGTGTGAGAACCATCAAAGAACATCTTCCAGGTTCTTTCAGTGATATACATAGTGGAAGCATCTAGAAACTCAATTTGCACAAGCATTGTATCTTCTAATAGAAGTCAACTAGTTGGTTTGCTATGGCTTGCTCATTTATAGCTTTACATTTAACATCCTGAATGTCAAATTAAGAGAGAACCATCATCCATTTAGCCAAGTGGATGGTAAGTGCAACTTTACTTAATAATTATTTTAGGGGATCAATTTTAGCAAGGAGATGGACTGTGTGGGCCAACATATAGTGTCTAAGCTTTTGGGAAGAAAATACCACTGCAAGGCAAGCCTTCTGAATGTTATTATAGTTCACCACACAGGCCACCAAAGTGTGACTGATGTAGTAGATAGAACGCTCTTTTCCAATTTTATCACTTTGTGCTAAGAGTACTCCTAGGGAAGAGTCTGTAGTTGAAATGTATAGAATCAAAGGTTTTCTTTGGATAGGTGGCATTAATACTAGAGGTTTAGCCAAATATCCTTTGATCTGATCTAAATTGTATTGACATTCTTCATTCTAGATAGATTTGGAGCCTTTATGCAAGTTCTTATTGAAAGATTGAGCTTTATCAGCCAATTGAGATATGAACTTCCTAACTGATTGTAGACATCCTTGAAGACTTCTTAATTGACTAATATTTCTAGGAGGAGGCATTTCCATGATGGCTTGCACCTTTTTAGGATCCACTTCAATGCCTTTTGCTGATATGATGTAGCCTAACAATTTGTCTGATGTGACACCAAAAGCACACTTTTTGGGATTTAACCTAAGTTGAAATTATTCCATATGGTCCAATATCAAACTAAGGTTATCAAGATGTGTATTTCTTTGTTTAGATTTTCCCAATGTGTCATCAACATAGTCTTCCATGTTTTTGTGCATCATGTCGCAGAAGATGGTGGTCATGGATTGTTGATAGGTAGCTCATGCATTCTTTAGCCCAAAGGGCATGAAATTCCATCAAAAGGTACCCCATGCACATGAAAAAGCTTTTTTTTTTCTTGATCTCCAGGGGCAATTTTTTTTTGGTTGTACCTAGAGAAGCCATCCATTAAAGAGTACATCTCATAACCTGTAGTCGTATCCACTATCATGTCTATGTTAGGTAGTGGAAAATCACCCTTATGGCATTCTTTATTTAAGTCTCTAAAATCAATGCACACTTGAATGGATTTATCATGTTTATATTAGAGTAAAAGTTTAATTTAATTTCATTCATTACATTACCTTTACTTTCTTCTTAAGATTTCACTTTATGCATCTTGCTTTTCTATTTAATAATTAATTAATAATTATTAAATGTCATTTACTTCTTAGGGTTTCCCTTTTAGGGTTTCGATCTCCTTTATAAGGATTGATCGGTTGTAAATTCTTTCATTCTATTTTGCACAAGTAAATTCAATCTTCTTGTTTATCAAGCAAACACTTGTAATATTCCCTACTAGAATATTTATTTAATCGATTATAAATTTTCTTGTTGCAATGTTATTTTATATCTTCTCTGTAATTCTTCCCATTTATCCATATTTCCCAATCTCTAAATACCCCCCTTTCTCAATTATAATATTCTATATATATAAGTTCTCATACCTAGGGTCATGTCCTTTCATAAGTACTACTTATATTACATTAACTAACGCTATATTATATTAATAATATACATTATATTTAATATATAGTTTAAATTATATTTCTTATTAGCAATACTAAATAATTGTATTTTTAATATTATTTCCTATATATTTAATTTTAATTGTTTGTCCTGTTTACAATAAAGTCACATACAAGGTGTAGACTAGGATGCAGGGTAAAAGCACAAACCTGTGTCACCTTTTATAAAGAAAAGTGATATCAGAATGTGACAGTTCAACATTAATGACAAAAAAAATGGTATTTGCGTTTAAAATATGAAGATGATGTAAATTGATGAAATGTGTAGAATTGTATGAATTTTATGCCTATAATTTTTATTTTACTAAGAATTTATTCATTTTATTTTATTTTGAAGTCCCTTTTTTAACTGTAAAAAATATAGGATGTAGTTCCCGTCAAACAAGTATGTGCAAATCATCTTTTTTTGTTATGATTTGAAAATATTTTATAGATGACATGTATAGCTAGTGCACAAAAAAAGAAATAATTATTTTTGATGTATATTTTCTTTGTTATAAGTACTCAAGTTCGACCTTGTCAGAATCCAACAATTTTTTCCTCCCATCAAAACTTCCCTATCAAATCTATACCTTCTTGAAAAAAAATTACATATTCATGAAGAGGATTCTCTCCTCTAGTGATAAATATATTTTTTCTTATTTTTTTGATATGATTTACTATTTTTTTTCATTTTTTGAGAGAGCATCTTCTAAAATGTTGAAATATTGACTTATAATATTTTTAGATTATAACATATCATAACTAATCAAAACACTCAAAATTTTATATAATGATGATATTTAATCTGAAATCTATAAAAGGGTATTTTTAGTTTTTCTTAAAAATTGAGTTTTGATAGAGAAATGAGATTTGACCAAAACAGGTTTTTGTATCACAAACGGTGACACAGATCTATGCTTTTACCCTGCAAAAATACATCAACTATGGATGGAGTTTATATATTAATGCATGAAAACATGAAGTGTTCACAGAGTAATTTCATAAGTGCTTGAAGACACAAAACATACACAAAGAAGACACATAAATGCATGAAGACACAAACTATACGTGAAGAAGGCACATTAATGCATGAAGAAATGAAGCATACACGATGGATACACATTTTGAATATATCATCCTATAATCTTTTAACATGGTATTGAAAATTTTGATTTATCATTGTGCTTTTAGCCAAAATCATGTACCAAAGGAATATAAGTTAGTACACATGAGTATACTTTCAAAGGAAACTAATAGTCTTAATTAGGAAAAATAGGGTTAAGAAAAATGCTTATATTTCTTCCTTATAATAGAAGTAATCATTTCACCATTTATTCATTCATTATGTAATGCCCCGCTCGAGAACCCAAGAGAAATAAACCTAACATGTTACAATGTTTACTGAACTATTTTTTTTTTTAAGGTTTGAAAAACATCAAGATAAAATTAATGCAGAAGCAATATGAACATACACATCAAATACACATTAGCAATTACAAATATAGTTTCAATTCCTCAAGGGTTCCTTTACATTGAGTCACATTTAAGAAGTTTAAATTAATTAGTTTGAGTTTCAAGTACAATGTCACATGATCATTAAGAAATACTAGATACATAATCACATAAGCAAAGCATAAGTATAACTAATACAATGAAAGTACATCCAATTAATAACATCCACTACACATGTCGCAAGGTATGTGAAAATAGATACAATACATCAAAATACATGATAACATATATACATCAGGAGAAAAGAATTCTCTAAGATAAGAAATAAGAATGATAAAGGTACATCTTCTACAATGAACATCCAATAGCTAGCAATGTGAGGGGGACCCAAATGGTAAGAAGACACTACCTCCTGACTACGTGGTTACCTAATCAAACTTAGTGCCAGGGTAACCTATTGTAAGTTATGTAATAAGTGATAATCTAGTAATTAATAATTTTGGGGGGTAAACACACTAAAAAGATAAGTTAGAGATATTTGACATGCCCATGCCTTGAGTGCTTGTATAGACTAAGGATGGCAATGGGATGATTTCCTTATCTTCTTGAGAGGGCTTTCTAGTTTCCACATGTGTCATGTTGAGGGTCTGAGATTCATAGTAACCAGTCCAAGGTAACTCAACGCTTAAGGGTCCGGGGTTTAATTAGAGACCAGTCTAGGGTAACTCAAGTAGCCATGTGATGACACTCCCTAGTATGTAGCCTAAATCTCCTCTATAGATTTTGTGTACCTCTAATGGTGTACTTATTTTTGATGTGTTTATTGTGGTTATTTACTTTCATTGATGATGATTGGTGATTCATGGATGATGTACTTTTGACATGTGGTTCTTGACTTGAGGGAATATCTTTTGTTGACTTTATCTTATGATCTTGGTGTTCGATTTATACTTGGTTCATGTATGATGTTTGATTATATGGAGTTGGAATTGGATTGAGTGTTCTTTCTTTTTGGATTATCTTATATTCTTGAGTAGCATGTGTTACCTTTGAGGTAGTTTTGGCTATTAGGAATTCCATGCCTAGGAATTTTTTATGTTTGATTAGCCGTATGTGGATCGTTCATTATCTTCCCTGCACGATGGGATTGGAAGCCTGATTAGGTAACAATGCGGTTAGGAGGTAGTGTCTTCTTACCATTTGGGTCCCCCTCACATTGCCAGTCGTTGGATGTTCATTGTAGAAGATGTACCTTTATCATTCTTATTTCTTATCTTAGAGACTTCTTTTCTCTTGATGTATATATGTTATCATGTATTCTGATGTATTGTATCTATTTTCACATACCCTATGACATGTGCAGTGGATGTTGTTAATTGGATGTACTTTCATTGTATTAGTTATACTTATGCTTTGCTTATGCGATTATGTATCTATTATTTCTTAATGATCATGTGACATTGTACTTGAAACTTAAACTAATTAATTTAAAACATTTAATTTTATTTTTTATATAATTTAAACATTTAATGATTCTAATTTAAAATATTTTAATAATTCAAAATACATATTAATTAAATTAGCAATTAGTAAAATTACTATTATCAAAAAAATGATATTAACAATTTAAATTTAAAATATATAATATAATATAAATGTTATTATTTATAATAAAACAAAAATATTAATTATAAAAAAATAATAATAATACATGCATAAGCCATGCAGCCAGCCTTAAAGGTTGCCGCAGGCTTTAATGCTGCCAGCTATTAAAGCCAGGCCATGCGATTTGTAATCGCAGGCGCACGTTAGCCAAGGAAGGTAAGTGGGGTTTCCCCAATAAAGTTGTATTATATTTTTTTTTTTATAATTCTTTTTAAAACACACTAATTGCTATTGTATAATTTTATTTTATTTTAATAAAACTTTATTTTATAAAAAGTCAATACCAAAAATAGATATCCCCCTCTCCAAATTTTATATAAATTTTTTAATAAAAAATTTCCCTTTTAATAAATATCACCCATAACGTTTTTTAACATTTTTCCTTTCTTTTTAGAAATTAATTTATTTTACATTAATTATATAATTAATAAAAATAAATAACACAATATTTTTATTTTTAAAAAAAATTAATGAACAATTGTCATCTTAATCTGATAGGAGGAATACAGACAACCGTTCAAATTTTCCCTTATTAGAATTTTATTTTCTTTCAAACCCTACATGATTTAATTAATTTTCTCTATGATTTTCTTCTTTAAATATAAATAAGAATCAAATTCATTCCCACATATCTGAGAAAATAAATAGAATGTCAAACAAGATCTAAGCACCCAATCAAACACGGAGCAAACAAATCTTTTCCAACTAAAAATATATTCTTGAAATTTCAAAACCCTACCTCATACCGATGCTAAACTCTGATAGCTAGATGAAAATTCTTACTGCAAGCAAAATCCTTCAAGCCAAAAAAAATTCCCTTCTTTTCCAAACCCTCCGAGTTGCTCTCCAAAACCTATGTCATAAAGACTTGAAAACCCTCTAATATAAATCTAATTACCTTTTAGGGTTTTTTTTGTCTCCACCAGTACTAAATTACAATTACTTTATTTAATTAATTCTTTCGTGCACAATTAATTTTCTTTTATTTAATTTATTAACTTTTAAATCTCATGCGCACTTTATTAAAATATCTTTATTAAGTTCACATATTTTATCTTTTTAATTAATTTCCTATATTAATCTCATGCATGCATCATGCGAACTTAAATCTTTTTCATAATTTAATATCTTTCTCCTTTTTATATATTTTTTAAACTTAATTGATTAAATATTTATCAACTTAAATAATAATAATATTTAGCATTTATTTAAAAATGAACTCTAAATATATTATTATTAAATTAAATAAATATTATCACATTCTAAAATCATTCTTATAACTTTTATCTCCAAATTTAATTATTTTTATTTAATTAATTTCTCAATTAATTAAATATAATTAAATATTAGAATGTCATAATAATATTCCATTAATTTAATCTTTTAATTAGACTTATTCAATAGAAAAATCATCAAAGACTCATAAAACAACATACGCACAAAAGACTCACGGGTTTTAAAAAAGGTAGATAGTCTGTTATGAGTCCTCCTTGTAGGACAAGTATTTTAGGCTATGGTTGGGATTGGATCTGATCATTATCTTCCCATTCTCACCATTTGAGTATTTGTAATAGGGCATGCTCATCCTAGCAATTCATAGAATTCGATGCTTGGTACCTGCATCCTGCATAAAAGATGAGCATATGCATGTATATAATATATCTAAACTAAACAAGCAATGGCGGGGAGTGGTACATCATGTAGATCCCAACTAGCAGGTGACTACAACTCCCTCCATTAATCACATTAGACACGTCAGACAGAAAGATAAAATAAACATGCGCACCATACACATGCAAGTATGGGGTAAGTATCATAAAAATCACAAGTCAACATCAAATGCTCAAGTATAATAATGCATCTCTATCAATACAAACATAGTCATCATTAAAGACATCACGTTAACATTGTTATGAAAGAAACCACATTTACTAATTAAGAATCATTAAGACATCATTAACGATACATGAAATGAAATCAACTAACTAATCATCACTGATATATCACTAATCCAAGTCATGAAATAATATCATAATATTGTAAATCTAGTATCTCTAAAACTAATCAATGCATAAAATCAGCCTAAAAGAATTTGACAATCAAAACATAAAAGCAAACTATGAGTGGGCATTACACATTACATCTATTTATTTCTTATGAGGTCAACCTATGTGTATAGGCTAGGTTATCCAAGGATTGGACAAGGAGACCTCATTAAAGCTTGGGTAGACCCATGATCCTTTTTCAATGGCATTTCCAATCTTTCAATGGGTGCTTTCCATCCCTAACCATGCCAAGATGCTACACCATACTACAGTACTCAAACATTGTGGTGGTGTCCCATAGTTTGATAAACCTAAGCCCAAGAGTTGGTACATACCCCTCTTGCCTTAGGACTCAGCCCTACCCTCTTATCCACCTAGTCCTTACTGATTAACATAACTTTGTGATCATTTTCAAATCATTACCTCTTAATATTTGCCATTCATCACCATGCCTAGCTGTTATACCTTACTATAGTACTTAGACATTGTAGTGTGGTCCCATAGCTTGATAATCTTAAACCAAAGAGTGGAATACATACCCCTATTTTCTTAGGGATTAGCCCTATAGTCTTACCTACCTAGTCCTTCCTCCATTCATAATTTAAGTCCAATTTATCTTTTATCATTTGTATCTTAAACATAATTAATAATTAATAAATTAACAAATATTTAGATTGATTTAATTATGTTCATTACATAGTTTTAATATGTCTTTGCCTCACATTAACAAATTTATATTTCCCTTTTATCTTATTTTTCTTTAATTTGAAACATAAAAAAAATTAATTTATCATACCTTTCTTTACCTTATTTGGTTGTGATTAACTTCATCCTTATCAATGGGAGGTGGTCTTCAAGAGGCACCAACAATATATCTTTTTTTTTTTTTTTTCTCACATCCTTTAATGTATTAGAATTCCAAATATTTTAATCCCTAACTAATGGCAAGAGTATACTTGAATAGTTATTCATATCATTTGGGCACCGGATGGGCCATCTCCATGACTAGATGAACATTGATATAAATTGGATTGTTGAAGCTTGTCTACTTGAATTTGGACTTCACCCCCACCTCATATTCTTGGATGTGTAATAAACCTTTATCACATTATTCTACCTTGTAACCATTATTGATAGCCAACTCATCTCTACTTTTCATCTGTATAACATTATGTCTCCCAGATATATTACATAAGCAATAATTGACAAAATATAAACTCCAGTACATATTAAAATTATTGTATTGATAGCCCTGAGTCAATTGAGAACTCAACATAGAGGATTCTCATCACTCTTAATAATATTACTCATTTGATTATTCCTCCACATTGAATGTCTGAAGCATTATTAATCCCTTCAATTGTCTTAAATTCATTTTCGCAACTCTATATCTTTTTATTACTGAAAACATCATAAGTCATCCAATAGATTATGAGATCTCTACATATAAGTTCCTCTTATTTATTGATTGTTGAAAGCTTAAATTAGTTATTTTTAATATAATGTCTTAGCTATTGATTAATAGAGCCATTGTCATTTTCTGTCCTATTTGATTGGTCTACATGATGTGAGGTGATACAAACATTGTCATCACATATATGGTGTTTATATTTTTAAATATAACATTTTTGTATTGCTTATTGTTTCCTTCAATGATACACATGATCAATGATAAGGGTCGAGATGTATATACCAATTTTTGAAATGATGTCTTTCTCGGTTCTTTAGTAATTTATGTAGAAGGTGAATTTTATAATGGTCATTTCTAGTATCAGGTCGATCATATAAGATTCACCCTTTCTATATAATTCTTTGTTCACCTATTTTGGTGAATATATTAAATAGCTTATTATTTGCCACTTTGATGGCACAAAATTGTCAAATGCAATAATGTGGCATAATGAATAACCTTCACCTTTTTTCCAATTATAATTCTTTCTTTGACCCTTTCGCTAATCAAATCTTCCAAAATCCATGATACATGGTGTATAAATAAAATGATTTTATTATTAGTGAAATGAACCACAGGGGTTTTCATTGCTTCTACTTTTTGCAAGACATGTCTTTATTATCTCATTGTCATTTGATGGATACTATGCTTTGACTTGACATTATGGTTACCAAATGTCAGTTTCCTCCTCTTTATTCAATGTAGTAGGTGGAACTTATTATGAATGTCTTTTCTTGTTATCTAATCATCAACAATGTCTTGTGGCTTACTATATTTATTTCATCATGGGAGTGATTCATACTTGCTTCGTAAATACCTCTCGACAATGGGATTCTTGTGTTTGTGCTTCCCAACTCAACCACTCTATAATGGAAGTTTAGTGTTATACCTATGTGAGGAATGATATTATTATTATTTTATTCAATATAATTATTTTATGTACCTTTTCCTTCTTTGGTGATATAGAGTTTTCCCTCTGAAATATACAATCTGAATATAAGTTTATAATATTTTTCTCACATGATGAACATAGAGAATGATGTAAGTCTACGAAATGACCATAATGATTCTTCAAACACTAAAAACAATTTTAATCATTATTATTTTATGTTTTGATAAATGTATCATGAATTAATACCTAGTCTTTGTATGTTGTCTATTGACATTAGTTTTTTGGTTTAAATGTTGACAATATTTATTTTATTTTCGTGTTTGATTTAGGGTTTGATCAATCATTTTGGTCTATTATATGGGTTGTAATCATAGGATCCATTTATTTGATCTAGCATTTATATCTTAACTTTTCCAATTGGCTTGAAATACCTATTTTTCTCTCAGGGCTGAAAATTCTTCTACACTATTGTGGATTTTGCTGAGATATACTTGTGATTATAACAACTAATGTCTTTGCAGTTTGGTATACATACAATAGAGTTTTTAGATTAGTATATAGTCCAATTCCTTCTTTTATTTCTACCTTGTTGTGTTAAATACACTTTACAATATGTGTTCACTTGGACATGTGATTTAATGTCCTATTATAGGTTAATCATTAGCTGCTCCAAGTCCTAGTTTGCAGATAAAGGCACATGCATAGGATAGTTTGAGAAATTTCACATCACCATCTACATTGCTAGAATAGATAAAAGTATTAGCATCACTCAATTTATGGCTGTAATTATATCAATTTTTGTATCAATTCAGATAATCACAGGCTAGCAGGAAGAATCTCTGATACTATTGTAATGTTCCCTACTGGAACATTCATTTAATCATTTATAAATTTTCTTGTTGCAATGTTGTCCAAAGGAACCTAAAGTAAAATTAAAATGGAGGTTTAAAATATTAATTTGATAGATCTAAATTCATTTGAGTCATAATTTTGGTTTACGTTGGGTTTATAAAAAAGTTGTAATGTGAAAATGCATAAAGTATATAAATGTTATCAAAGTTGCATAATGATTAAAATAATGTAAGGAGATGGTTTAAAAGGTGGTTTGGAAGTTACAACTGACCACAAAAACTATAAAAATGATGTATGGTTGAACCAAAGTATTAATGGAAGGAAAGAGATACATTTGAAATAAATTTGGTGAAATTGTGAGTTGTTATTTTGATTGGTTTTTCAGTTTTAGTGTTGGTTCCATGTCTTGTACAACCATGTATATCCTAGAAACTATGTAATATATATATATATATATATATATATATATATATATATATATATATATATATATATATATATATATATATATATATATAAATAGAGTAGTGAATAACCTTTCTTTTGGATTTTTTTTAGATTTATTCATGTATAAATGAAGGAGTTCTGAAAGTTTTGGAAAAAAATGTTATTTTCAGGTTTGAGAATGCTCAAATACAATCACATTAAAAAGTTTGGTACAACCAGAATTGGATGAATTTGAAACTCTAATTGTATGCATTGGAAAGATGAACTATCTTTCATTTCCAATTTGTTTGAGTCATTTTCATTTATATTTGTGGAATTTATAGGTATTTGGGCGAATATTGGGTTTTAATAATTTCCATTGAGGGTATTGGAAAAGATTTGATCTTATAAATGATTTATGTATTGGATAAACCAATGGCTTACATATTATGGAACTAGACTCATATAAGTTCAAGTCTAAATTATTTTAGAATCATTTGGATATGTATTGAGAAAGATATGGAATGCCCTAGGCAAGGATACTAATTTTTCTTTTGGTTTATGATATAAAATATGAGTCTTGGTTCAGAGCACATAATTTGTAATTTATTTATTGGATTAATCTCATCTTTGAATATGTTTTAGAAGGGAAAATTTGGAACAACTCCTCCAAAGGGTTTGCAAGAAAATGTCAGGACTGAAAGTTATGAGTAATTTACTCATCTATAGAAATTAGATTGTGTCAAATGGAGATGTTGTCTTAATTGCCTAAATGTCAAGTTCTATATTGAAATCTTTGAGATGTTCTTAGTTCCTTGAGGGTGTACTAGCATATTGTGAATCCCTTGAGTTGAACTAAGATTCCTTGGAGGTAAATACAGAGGGCTCTGCATCACAATTTTATTTTATATCTTCTTTGTAATTCTTCCCATTTATCCATATTTCCCAATCTTTGATTATCCACCTTTCTCAATTATAATATTCTATATATATATAAGTCCTCATACCTAGGGTCATGTCCTTCCATAAGTAGTACATATATTATATCAATTAACTCTATATTATATTAATAATATATAATATATTAAACATATAGTTTAAATTATATTTCTTATTTGTAATACTAAATAATTTTAATTTTAATTTTATTTCCTATATATTTAATTTAAATTTGATTCTCATATTTATATTATTATTGATTTATAATTTATTTATATAATCATTAAAATGATTGTTATAAGTATTTTATCTCATTTATCTATACTGTCATAATTAGAGGACATGACAAAACTTCTCTCTCTCTCTCTCTCTCTCTCTCTCTCTCTCTCTCTCTCTCTCTCTCTCTCTCTCTCATAATAGGTTATTTACTTGTAGGATATCTAGGGATGTATGAATTTGTTCATCATCAAATTCT
This sequence comes from Cupressus sempervirens, assembly GCA_028749045.1. NCBI lineage: Eukaryota > Viridiplantae > Streptophyta > Pinopsida > Cupressales > Cupressaceae > Cupressus > Cupressus sempervirens. Next base: position 509,218,005 of record CM053783.1, read on the forward strand.
ACATAGTATCAGAGCCTTACCTATTGTAGCTTGTTTAGTATTTGGAGAAAAAAAGAATGAGGGTTTGACAGAATAGATTTGGCATTTTTTTTGGGTATTTTATGTGAAAATGAGGGGGTTTTAAAAAATTTCTAGAGTGCTTTGAGGCCAAATAGACCCCATGATTGGATTCAGAAGGCGCCAAAACTCCCATTTTCATATAAAACCTCTCAAATTCAGACATAGTTGGAATCTAAGGCAAAATAATATTGTTTCCAAATTGGGCATGTTTCCCAAGGTGACAATTTTTTAATTTTTGGCATGCAAATCAAAGTTCTTTGGCTCAAAAATCAAGATTTTTTAGTTCAAAAATTGATAATTTTTGGTACATAAATCAATATTTTTGGCATGCAAATTGATATTTTTTGGTACAAAAATTGAGATTTTTGCATGTGGATCAAGATTTTTGGCATGCATATCAGTATTTTTGTCTCACAGATGAAATTTTGGTACAAAATTGATATACAAATCAAGATTTTTTGCATGCAAATCAAGATATTTTTCATGTTAATCAAGAATTTTTTTAGGAAAATTATGATTTTTGGCACACAAATTGAGGTGCTTTTACACAAAAACTAATGCATTTTGGCACAAGTCTGGAGGCATTTGGTACCTTTTTTTTGTTTGAAGTTAGATGATCCTTTTTATCTTCCAGGGGGCATAACTTGCTTGTTTTAGCTCCATTTTTTGATCCAAAAGAAGTGCCAAATTGCTCTTCTCGAGTCCTATCCAAATTCTCTATTTTTTCATCAGTATTTCTCAAAGATACATGTTTTTCTCAAATTGAAGATTTTTTCTCTCTTATTGTTTATGCATTCCTACTAGTAGTCAAGGTTTGATTTTTTTTATTGTGAGGAGTGTTTTATATTATTATTTATGTTATTTACATTAGTAAACTAGAATTTTTTCAAAAAATAATTCAAAACCTTCTAAAATAATGGCCAAGGCATCTTCTTGTCTAGAAATTCTAACCCCTCATAACTATCACACATGGAAGACCTTAATGACACAGCTTCTCTGGTCAAAAGGGTTGTGGTCTTGTTTAGATATAGTGCAACCAATATTTTATAGTCAATATCAAACTCTACAACACAAGAACAAGATGGATGAGGAAATGGGGTTGATTTCTTTATAGGTATCTATTAGTCTATAGTTTCATCTTGATAAGTGTTAAAATCCTTAAGAAATGTGGGACAAGTTCAATGACTTGTTTGGTACCATCAATAAGTTTAGAGCACTTCAAATTAAGGCAGAGCTTACCTCTCTTGTACTAGATTCTTTTCCTTCCATTGAGGAATTCTTGATGAAGTTCAAAAAACAAAGATCTTTACTAAAAGGTTGTGGAAAAACTAAGACTGACACTAAGTGCATCCACCTAATTCTTTCTAAGCTTCATGGAAACTTTTAGATTTTTGCTTCTACCTTATATTCCACCAAAGATTCTTTGGGTAATATATTTATCATGCCATCCTTTGAGGTTTTTTATGATCATTTAAATCAAGAGAAAGCTAATCTCTCTCAATTGGATTCTTTCATAGGTCACAAACTTATGCATTGGTAGCTCGACCATCTTTAGGGATGAAGGAGAAGACACAAAAATCTCATTCTACAAAGTCTTAGACCAATTCTAGCACTCATAGTTCATCAAGGCCACCTCCTCCTAAGGGGGGTAAACCAAAGCCATAAGGACCAAAGTGTGCTTATTGTAATAAGCCTAATCATGATGAGTCACATTGCTATAAGAAGAAGTTAGATAGCTATGCCAAATAGGTTTGAGATTTGACTACCCTCTTTTAGAAGAGCAATATTGATAGTCCTTCTACTTCTTTTAGATCATCTTCATCATCATAGTCATTTTAGTTAGATGGTAAAGATATAGCAAAGGTTCATGCACTATGTACAACTACTACTCCACCCTCTTCTAGATGGTTACTAGATTCAGGTGCTTCACAACATATGGCATCTTCTCAAGATTTGTTCTCTTTTTTCTAGGCTTCTCCTACACCACACATTTTGATGGGGAACAAGATTGTTATGAATGTATGTGAGAAAGGTTCTATTGACATTTATGATGATACATTTCATGATGTACTTTTTGTTTCATCTTTGTAATCTAACTTTCTCTCTATATATCATATTACACACATTGGGATGGGGAAGAAAGTTGAGTTCGTACAAGATTCAATGCACATCGAAGCTAGTGAGATATATAATATTGTTTCTATAAGGATTGTTGATCACTCTTCTTTCCTATATTCCTTCTCATATTTTGGTCCACAGTCTCTACTATTGGAGACTCACTCTCCTTCATGAGAGAATACTGAGGTAAAGTCAAATCACTTGAACTCATGTGTTGTTCCTGAGGCTAGTGTTGAGATTTCTACACCTCCACCTCCTCTTCAGATTCCATCTCTCATGAATGATGACTCTTCAACATTGCCTACTATTGCAGCTCCAGTAATTGAGCCACCTACTATAGTTGTTGGAGATATATCAGAGGAAACACATCTCCTCCCAAATGATAGATTCAACATACGTGTTATCCCACCTCCATTGGAGATTTTATTTCAGGATTCTCATCCTTTGAGCATCAGCTAAGACTTCTAGCTGCACCTTACATACACGGGTTTTATAATCCTTGTCCACTACCTTTTTTTCTTCAGATTGGAGCCATATTGGTATATTCATTGACACATGAGTTCTACCATAATGGGGGGCTATAGAGTCTCAAGCTTCTATCATGGGGGCTTTTATTTTACTTATGGTCTTGAGAGATTCTCTTGAGAAGTTTCATTTGTGCATCCTTTTCTATCTCTTTTTGGAGTAGGGTTTTTCCCTTTAGGTTTTCTCTATTTCTCAATGTCATAGAGATTTGATTATGATTGGGTATCTCATCAGGCCTTGTTGTTGGGACCCAAGTTTACTTTCAACATTGTAGTTTCCTTGCACTATTTGTAGCTGCATTATTTCATCTTATGGGGGTGTTAGAGTAAAGGTTCATTTTATTTCATTTATTAAATTACCTTTACTCTTTTCTTAAGATTTCACTTTATGCACCTTGCATTTCCAGTTAATAATTAATTAGTAGTTATTAAATGTCATTTACCTCTTAGGGTTTCTCTTTGAGAGTTTTGATCTCCTTCATAAGGAATGATCAGTTGTAAATTATTTCATTCTATTTTGCACAAGTAATTCAATCTTCTTGTTTATCGAGAAAACCCTTCTCTCTATGCCTTTCTTTCTACCTTGTAATAGGTTATTTGCATGTAGGATATCAAAGGATCTATGAATTTGTTCATCATCAAATTCTATAGTTTAGACACAGGCATAATATTTGAAATCCATTTTTGTATAATCAATGGCTTTAATAAAGTTTCACATAGGAGTTTTTCAAGTTCTGCCTTGACCAAAAGAGCTACATGTGGGTGCATCTTCCTCAACTTCTATTTAATAGGTTTGGCACCAAGAGAGATAGATAGATGGTGCATAATTAGATCAGTGTCAAGACTAGGCATATATAAGTATATCTAGGAAAATTTGATTTTCTTTTCTTGAAAGAACTTGGTGAAACTCTCCTTTTCTTCAGCTAATAGAAAGTGAGCCGCATGAATGATTTTAGGAGACTCTTCTATACCCAAGCTGATAGGTTGTGTGGTTTTGGTGAGAACCAAAGATCTATCCTAGAAATAGCTTTGCAGACTATAAAGTACCTCATTTGTAACTGCCTCAAGGAGGTTTTCACTATTCGATATGTCTTTATTTTTACTCTTTTTGGGTTTAGATACCACCAAAAAGTAGTTTTCTACATCTAATAATTTTTATTTTCTTTTAATTTTATGACTGAGGTATTTGATATCCATTTCCATCATGTTAACCATGGGTTCACTAGTGGAAGATATTGCGAGCTCAATAGCATTGAGGTAGTAGGTGATCTCATAATCATTTTGGAAAGATGGTAGTTTAGGTCTTTGAGCAGACTAATCTATGAGATTGTGGTGGATTAATGATAGGGATGTGGAGGCTTCAAGATTATTTATGCAAAAGGAGTCATCTTTGGTGACATGAGAGGTTGAGCCTATAGTGAAATTTCCAAACGAATCCTAATCAAGAATAGACCTAAAGGGACTAGCATGATCCACTAAAATAATTTACAAACCAAACTCATCAGACCCTAGACTAGACTCTTCAACTACATTTGGTTGGGTAGCATAGGCATGGATGGCATCCACTCCTAATTTGCAAGATGCATCTGACAGAATTTCCCATTCGTACTCACCAGAATCTATACTTTAGTTCCTAGCAATCAAGTGAACAATATTCTCTCTTATCCTTCCTATATTTGAGTCTCCATGGTCAGATTCATCATGTTCATGCTATATAGAAGTAGAAGCTTCAACATCATTGAAGGTAATCATTGATTCTTCTCCCCAAAGGAGAAAAGTGGGAGGTGTAGAATCCTCTTCTTGTAGAACAATTGTGGCAAAAGATAGTTCATCATCCTTTAATTCACTAAACATGTGAGTTCTTCTATCAAATCTTGGTAATTCATCTTCTAGCCCAAAACCTAGGCTAGTGGTATCTCTAGTTTTATGATCGTCAATATGACTTAAGGGTTCTATGAAAGCTTTTTTGTTACTAGTTAAGGACCCATGGCCTTGATAGCCCAAATTTGTATCCTTTTCCATAATACTTAGGAGAGATAGGAGTAGTGACTATGACTTCCTCCACATCTTCCTCTTCCCTATATATCCAATCTATGATAGCTTGGTCCTCTTTTTCTTCTTCTAGGGGAATTGAGGATTAAGAAAAAGTGCCAAAAATGGTCATAGTGGAAGCCAAGGGCTTCAATTTGGTAGAAGGTTTCCCATAAGATCAAGGAGAAACTGGTAGAAAAGCAATAGAATCTAGAGTGTACTCACCCATAACTAGGATCATCATTTTCAATTTTTGTCACTCTACTAGGGATGGTTTAAGCTCATGAGAAGAGTGATTGTGAGGAGCGAATATTTCTATAGCATATAGTCCATTGATGGAAATTGAGTTATCTTTGGGGAAAACTATCTCAGTACTGTTGAAAGTAAACTTTATACATTGGTGGTATGTAGATGATATTGCTTGCATATTGTGAATCCAAGCTCTTCCTAGCAACAAATTATATGCAATTGAGATATCTAGAACTTGGAAGACCACATCTTTTTCAATTGAACCAATGTAGATTGGTAGCACAATAAGACCTTTAGAAGGTCTTGCAACCTCATCATAGGCTTTGATAGTGATCTTTTTCCTAGGGTCGATGGAAAATTTAGACATGCCTAGTTGTTGGATAACATTGAAAGAGATAATGTTTAACCCTACACTATTGTTTATCAGGACTCAATGAACGCAAGTATGAAATATTTGGACTTCTATGTGGAGGGCAAGATTGTGGAGAAAACTGAGAGATATATCATCTTCTTTAGAAAATGTAAGATAATGGGGCGAAGAAATTTGATTCACCATAGCTTAGATCTTCTTTGCATCAAAATTTGTGGGGACTTTAGTGGAGTGTAAGGCTTTTTCAAGAATATCCTTTTGCAACAGAGATAGCTTTAACAATTCAAAGATGGATATTTGTTTTGAGGTTCATTGTAGTTGACTAATAAGGTCATAACTATATATTGTTGAGGTTGCTACTTGTTTAGATGATGAAGCATTTTTAAGATCATTGGTATCTTTAAGGATGACTCTTGATTGCCCCCTAGTGAGAATATTAAGTAGCTCACCATGTGAGGAGGAAGATTCTGCCACTCTAAGAACTACCTCAGGTCAGGTATCCCTATGTTATTGTTGAGCATTTCACATTTTTAGGACACCCTTGGGCTTTTCATCATCTGTATCATTATTGGGTTCCTTTTTAGAGTTCGAACCCATCATGCAAAGATATTCCACATGTTCAATCATGTTTATAACATTGCCAGTATCAGCATATGTATAGTTGATCTTTGTGTCATGGTTTTTCTTGTTAACCTTGGAGGATTCCCCTATTTCATACTCTAGTAATGATTGTTTGAGAGCTTTGTGATCATATTTTTTGACTAGGCCATCCATGAAAACTTTGCCAACATCTATGAGATCTTGAATGATATCTTTGAGCTTAAAGTAGCTTTCAGTGTTGTGGCCTTTGCTTCTATGATAATTGTAGGCATGGTCCTCTCTCCACCAAGGGGGTCTGATAGGTGGGTCATAGGGCCAAGAATTACCTAGAAGTGTGACCAATTTTTTTGCAAGTAAGGTCTTCAATACCACTTCATAAGGTTTGACCATAGGTGTGTAAACACATCTTTTCTTTGCAATTTTTTTGTTTTTGTCAAAGGTTTGAGAATTCAAAGCCTCTTGTTGTTTCATAGCATAAATAACATTGGCAAGGTTAAATGTAGGCTCCTTGGTCTTAGGAGCATCCACTACTCCATCATTGACAAGGTTTTTATTTTTATTCCAAGGCTTGTTCTTGTCTTTTCCATTTTCGTTGCCATTTTTGTCTTTATTCAAGATAATGTCACCTTTTCTGATAACAACATCCTCAATACAATATGCACTTTCAACCGTGGCATTAAAAGATGTTAATAATTTTTTTCTAGGGTCAAAGTAAAGTTCTAGTACAAGTGTATTAACAAATATGTCAATCTTCTTGGTCTTAGGAACTTGTCGATGGTATCTAAAATGTGGAGATCCCCATCGTTGGATATATGTTGCAAAGGCTTCTCCTTATTTATGTTTGATGCTACACAAATCCCACATAGTAATAGGCTATTAAATTTTATAGGAATACTATTGAATGAAACATTGTGCCAGTTCATCAAACATTTTGAGAGGAGGTCTCAATTTTGTAAACCATTTGATGGCTTGTCCTCTTAAACTCCTAGGAAACAACCTCATGAGGTAAGTGTCTTCATGCTTAAAGTCCATGCTAATAGTGTAGAAGTGCCTCACATGATCACGAGGGTCACCATTTCCATCATATTTGTCTATATCCCTAGAAAATGGAAACATGTAAGGACTCCTATCAAAAGGAAGAGCACATATCAACTCGACAAGGTAGGTTTTAAGTTCCTCTTTGGAGACTTGTAGTTTTGTAAGTTGTTTTCTAAGTTTTGTATCTCCTCTATCAAAATTTCAGCCTTGGTGGGTTCTCATTTTTTAATTTTCCTTTGTACATCAAATTCTTGAGGGAGTTTGGAGACCTTTGTTGTCATATATTGTTTCCATCCATGTCCATCCCTTTGCTACCATTATATTTTCTAATATATTGTCAAGCATGAACATAAAGAAATAAATAAATCAACACCATAACACTTTGACACATTATTTGGGTGAGGATGACACCCACAATAATTCACTACTATAGTAATAAAATTGGCCTATTAGGGCTTACAATTGATCACTTTTGGTGATCTACTCTATTAGGCATATGAAGGACTATTAGGTCCACCTTGTGAAAGTGTTTTACAATACAATGAAGTGTGTACTCTTTTAAGAGATTTTATAAAGGATTGTGAGGTCCACTTTATTAAAGGATTTACTTGATGCAACTGTTAGTATGCAATCAGTAGGATGATCCTTGTTTGCAACTGATTTTCTCATATATATCACTTGAAGATTTTAATCACCTAACTATGATAGATATGTCTCTTCTCTACCCTCTATATTGCTTGGTAGCCTACTTACTCAATCTATTCTATTTCCTTCTTGCTTTCTATATTTCCTTGGTTCTTTTTCTTATATCCTTTTCACTTCATGGTTTTCTACTTCCCATGCTTAGACAAATAGTTTTCCTTCCTCATATAACCATCTAACACTATTTTCATTCTAATTCATCACAAAAAAGATATGTTTTTAACAATAATTAAATTATACCTTCAAGTCAGCCAAATGTTGATGCCCGAGCCATACTTTACACTTTGGTGTTATGTTGATGCTCTGGCAATAAAGTGAGCTTGAGTGATACTCTGACACTCAAGTAACACTGAGTACTTGGGTAAAACTTTGGCACTTGGGTTACACTAAAGCATGTCTAACTTGAATTGGATGCATGGTTCATAGTAAGAGCTAAGCAAATATTGTAAACTCAATTCACACTTCTAGCTTGGTCACACTAAGAACTTGGTTTACATTGTGATGCATGTTCATAAGATAGTGTTTAGTTAAAATAGGATATTTTCAATCTGCTCAGGCTACACTAAAACATGATGGCTGAAGGAAAGCTCAGTTGTAGAATTAACTGACCTTCTTGGATGACTTAAGTATTTTGTCACTAATTGGAAATATACCTTGCAATAGGGTCAACAATCTCTACCTTTGGAATTAGTAACAAAAATACTTATCATGTGTAGATCTCTCAACTATCCAAAAACTCTTTAAACAATTTTTTTCCTATCAATCACCCCTTTTCCATATTCTTGGGTTTGTAACTTGGTTTGAACTGAAAAATTGTGGCTTGGTCATAACTGAATGAATTTTGGTTTTAATTTATTTTTTGTCCATCTATACATCTACTTTCTATATATACATGTATGTTTCCCTTGTACATATTCCTCTATACATTTTCCTCTACATTTCCCCCTTGTTTTTCTTACAAATGCCATAAACATATCTTTACAAGGTTATACAAAAATGATTGAGGAACTCATGATACATTTTCAAAATTAAAGATATAATTTTTGTTGGAATTACAATAGGAAAGGTAAACTTCTGAGAGTGGGGGGGAGTGAATCAGTAGTTTAAACTTCTACCCATTAAAACTTTTACCACACATCCATCTCACACATTTACTAAGTAAACTGAAATACCATGTAAAACATGTACATCTAAAACATGAAAGAAAGTAAACATTCACACATGTATGACACTAGATATGATTACCTAGAAACCTTCCAATGAGAAAGTGAAAGGTTTGCCCTGTTAAAGGCTTACAAAGACTGTTAGGTCTCACCCTGCTAAAGGATTTCAACACCCTATTAGAATTGTGCCTTGTTAAAGGACTTCAACTCACAATTAAGTAAGTATTCTATTAAAGGATTTCAATACAACCTATTAGGACTACTCTGTTAAGAGATTTAAATAATTCACCTACTAGAATTACTCAACAATGATCCTATAGTTAGCACTTGATTGTCTAATGATAGATCACCTCTAAACAGATGTATTCTTGATCCTTCTTGATCAGATGTCTCGTTGTTGTATGCTATCTTTTTTCTTTGTTCTCCTTTAACTGATTCTGCAATGTAGTCTCAAATCATAACTCCTTAGCCACCATGAATGCTCTATTTGCAAATGAAAACTTCTCTCCTCGCTCCTTCGTACACCTTCTTTATATCATAGATAGTTTAGGGTTTGTTCTCCTTAAGAAGAGTTTAGTGACTTAGGGTTAGGTATGAATCAACAGCCGTGTTTCATCCATTTTGCCACTTAAACCTTCTCTTTTTCTAATTGGCTACATGTAATGCATTGGGAATCCAAATTAGGATTCATCCTTATCTCCAAATATCATAATTCAATCATTAAGTCGGCTAAAAAATGGTTTACATAGTTGTTTGTGCCATTACAAACAACTATAACAAAAATTTCTTACTCAAAATTTGAAGTCTTTGATGGTCGACATATACTATTCTCTATACTCTGACTCAACATCTATATTACTTGGCATGTACTGCTTACTTGGCTCCTAAATTACTTGACATATACTATCTACTCAACACTTGAGTGACTTGGCAAATGATTGGCTTGACACTCACTGTGGACTCGACATGCTCTATTGTATACATGTTGTGCTTGGCATGTACTAATTATTTAGCATGAACTAAATAACTGACTAAAGTGTATAGACACTCACTTGTCAAAATTGATCTGAGATCAACAATCTCCCCCTTTGACATGAGTGTCAAAAACACTTGGCCATGTATTAATATCTTTGTTCTTACAAGCATAACATATCTCTTATTCGACTTATATACAAAAACTTAAATTTTAAAATTTTATAACAACTTGTACCTCAAAATCTGATAACTCCCCCTAAGTTGATAACTCTATTCTATATTCAAAATTATGTACTCCTACTAAGTAAATATGCCTTAACCAATATATTTTTTGCTTGCTCCCCCATAGCTTCTTGTATATTTTCTTTGTCCCTTCTCTTACTCTCTACTCTATATCTTCCTCTTTTTATTTCTCCCCCTTTATTCATCTCCCTTTTTTTTTCTTAATTTTCTCCCCAAAATTTTATATCTCCCCCTTTTTGACACTTATGTCAATGGGTTTATACACTGGTTGTGGGATTGCCCAAAAAATATTTATGGACATATAGGATAATTTTGAGAGCTGCATCCCAATTTTCATATGCTACATCCAAAGACTTGATTTGGATAGCTAGCTTGGCAATAAGGTGGACTAGGCCATCTAATGTTGAAAAAATTGAGTCTTTCTTCATAAGTGTTTTAGCATAGCCTAATTCCTTGTGCAAATTTTTTATGTATGGGGTCAATGTTGTTTGGATGATAAGTAGTTTAGCCCTTATATTGGCTTCATCTATTGATAATGCAACTAACTGACTCTAGGTTTGTAACAAAGTTCTAAAGTGCTTCTCACTTTGAGCTAGTGTCATAAGCAGTTTTGCACTTGAAGCACTAATCTGACTTTCCAAACTCAAAATGTGACTTCTTGTCTCTTGTGTGAAGAGTGTTGGATTACACAATTTAGTGTACAGTGAGAAGATATTCTCAAGTACCTTCTTTACACTTTTGACCTTTGTTGCTAATGCAATTTGTGTGAGTGTTATGTCACCTAATATTTTCTCATTTACTTTGCTTTGGAATTTCTTTTCTGACTATTCTAACAATTTTGCATTTGTGTTCAGGTCTGCATCACTAACTTTCTCCACTATGTTTGTTAGTTGTTCAATCAGTGGCTTGGTTTCATCTAGAGTCGGCAAGCTGAATGCATTGAAAAAGATATCTTTGATATCCTGCAATGTTAGAAATATAGATGGAGTAACTGAGAGGGAGGTGAATTAGTTACCACAAAAACAAATCCACAAATCCCTTAGATGTCTTATGAAAACTAGATACTGATGTCACTCAATAAACTTATATAGAAAATATTGTAACTCAATTTATGCAGTGTATGTTATCTTTAACGGATCTTAAACATTCATAGTGATTAACATGCATGCATAAAAGAAATAATATAAACACATGAGACACCAGATTTAATGTGGAAACCCAATATGGGAAAAAACACCAAGTAATTAGCTACTGATTTTCACTCTTCTGAAGTGAGCCCTGTTAGGAGCCAACCCTGTTAAAGGTTACAAAACACACTGTTAAGTGTGACCTTGCTAAAGGATTTAATCACCCTGCTAGGAGTGTCCTTGCTAGAGGACTTTGGAAAAATTCAATAGAATTGTCACCATGTTAGAGGATTTACAAAATGGTTGTTAAACCAACTTTGTTAAGAGATTTAGAAATCACTGCTACAATGCTGAGAAAGTAACAATGACTTGACCTGAATGAGATGAAACTAAATTGCTGATACAGATCTCTATTCTACTTTACTAGATCCTCTTCTAATCAAATTACAATTTTTTTGCTCCTCAAGGATATCTGATCCTTCTTCAAAATTTGCTCACACTTTCCTCTTCACATAATCAACACACTTGCATGCTTGCTCATTACACTTTAGAATTCACAACTTGACCTTTTATTTATACCTTAAACTTTGTCAAGTTGGCTCATTTACAATTTATAATTAAAAATAATCATTACATTAGTCAACTACAATCATTACATGAAACAATTAAACTTTATTTCCCAAAACAATGAAATCCTTCATTGGCCAACCCTGCTCAGTAAAAACAACTCCAGAAATGATTTCTAGTGTTAACTAACTGAAGCTCGATAAACACTATGAACTTTGCAAAATCCTTTGGAGACCAAGTGAACTCAGTAAACACTAACTTTCCTTCATTAATGTTGTGAGCTCAGTTAACACTGACTTCTACCACAAAATCTTTTAATGCCCAAGTGAGCTCAGTAAGAACTATTTCCACAAAGTAACTTCAAGAACGCATGGTAGACTCTAGAATTTGCTTTGCTGACCAACTAAGCTTAGTAGACTCTATAATTTTCTTTGCTAACCAATTGAGCTTAGTAGACTCTATCTGATAACTGATATGACATTTGTGTAACATCAAAGACAACACATAATTGAACAATTGTATCCAACAATCTCCCTCTTTGGCATTGATGGCAACACAACATGTCATAGCAAATGAAATTTGAAAATAAGTCTTTTTCTGACAAAACATTTCTCCCTCTTAGATTTTATGCCACAAACTTCTCTAATGCAGTAATCTCCCTCTGTGAAGGAATTGCATAGCTTCTTTCCTAAACAGCAAACTCTCCACAAACAAATTCAAATTTTAGAAAGATATGACAGTACACTCTCCCTCTTTGACAACACATGCCAAAGACAACACATACCAAATAAGTAACAATGTACCTTGAGTATTGATTCATATGCAATGTTTCTGTGACTATGTTGCATCAATTGACAGATCTTCAACTTGGTTTATGTTGATGCATCACTAAAACTTTATTTTAGTGAGCTTCAGATAGGCAAATGACCCCTAGCTTACCTCTTAGATACAAGAATGCATCCTTAAATAATGGCTTGGTGAATATGTCAGCAATTTGTTCCTTTGTATGGACATATTCCAATCTAATCTCCTTATCCTACACCAATTCTTTGACAAAGTGATACTTTATGGAAATGTACTTGGTTTTGGAATGCATCACTTGGTTCTTGGATATGTTGATTGCACTTGTATTATCACAAAAAATAACATCTGGTTCTTTGATCTCAACCTTCATGCCTCCCAATAATTTTTTTAACCAAACAATATTGGAACAATTTACTGCTGTTGCAACGTACTCTACTTCTATTGTAGATTGGGATGTACAATTTTTCTTTTTACTTGTCCAAAAAACCAACCTCTTTCCAAGAAAGAATGGTCCACCACTTGTACTCTTTCTGTCATCAATGTTTCCTACCCAATCATCATGATTAAACACTTTCAAGTCCAAATTTCCTCCAAGTTTATACCATAGACCATAATCTTTAGTGCCTTTCAAGTATCTCAAGATCCTTTTGATTACCATCATGTGATTCTCTCTAGGTTTTGCTGAAAATCTTGCTACTATACCAATTGCAAGAGCAATATCAGGCCTTGTATGAACTACATACTGCAACTTTCCAATCATTGATCTATATAAGGTCTGATCTACCTCTTTTGATTCATCGTCCTTGGTTAGCTTTAATTCAATACACATGGGAGTCCCAACTGGTTTACAATCTTCCATACCAAATTTCTTGAGTATCTCCTTGATGTTCTTGGATTGAGTAATGTAGATACCATTCTTGCTCTGCTGAATTTGAAGACCAACAAAGAATTTGAGCTCACCAAACATTGACATCTCAGATTCCTTGTTCATTTGTTCTAAAAATTATTTGCATTGATCATCATTCCATGTAAAAAAAGTATCACCCACAAATATTTCTGCCAAAACAATCTTGTTATCCGGTCCTTGATATACAAGCTACTGTTATCATTAGTTCTCTGAAAACCAATCTAAATAAGATAGTTATGCAATCTTTCATACCATGTTCTAGTGGCTTGTTTCAAACCATACAATGCTTTGTGTAACATGAAATCCATGTCCTTCTTGTCTAGATTAACAAAATCTTCAGGTTGCTCGATGTAGACTTCTTGATCAAGAATACCATTGAGAAATGTTGATTTGATATCCATCTGATAAATCTTAAATCCTTTGTATGCAGCATATGAAAGTAAGGTCATGACACCTTCTAGTCTTGCAACAGGAGAAAAAGTCTCTCCATAATCAATTCCTTCTTCTTGAGAGTAGCCTTTACATACCAATCTAGCTTTTTTTCTTGAAACCTTACCATCTTCATTCAACTTATTTCTGAATACCTGTAACACCCCACCAAGGGATCCAAAAGAATTAACCTAGAGTTTTACTAAGTTTTCCAAACTCTTTTTTTTTTAACAAGAAATATAAATCATACACATCAAACACATAGTAGCGGAAGCAGTAACATACAATCAGCTATAAGCATATATAACAAGTTACATTCCTTAAGGATCCCAAGACGTTGAGTCACATTTAAATTTAATCTAATACTAAGTCTAACAACTACCACATCCACATGAAAGAATAATAGAAAGTCCAATGTCCATAATATACATTTGTTTCGAATGCCTCTTGGCAAATTAATTTAGAATGCTCAATCATCCACTGTACATGTCACATGGTATGAAAGGTTAAAAGAATATACATATGTAAAAATAGAATACATCATCACCTTCAGATCCATGATGTAAAGTACAGTAAAATAAATGAAACTAATAACATACATGATACATCCATCCATCATAAAAGATATAAACATCCATCATGAAATATAACTATCCATCATAAAACATAACTAACTAAGTGTGTGGTTGCTCCCAACCATCAATAGCATCATAAGACCATCGTGGGCCCTAGCCATCCCCCGTGCAACATCCCAAGTCACTGATAAGATTGTTGGTACTATAGTAATAGGGACGTCACTACTAAACATACTACAACATAATCATAAAGAAATCTAACATACAAGAATACAACATAAGGTGATCCTACAAGAAGATAACATCACCTATCACATGCTAATCATCAATATGAAGAAATGTATCAATAAATAACATCACCTAATTATGATAAACAAGCATCCCAAGAAGCTCCAGCCACGATGACTACAGACGGATCTCGATGGTAAGTGTAAAAAGCACTACCACCTAACCGCATGGAACCTAAATGTTCCACTCCCACCACACTAAGGAGATAGTCTCAAGTCACATAACACAAGTACTCTTTAAGTCCAAGAGATCCTAAAAGTATACTAACTCAAGAGTTCCAACACATAGATCGACATCTAGACCCAGAGACACACAAGAAATGTAGGAAACTTACTATGCAAGTGGGAAAGTGTCATCACATGAATCACGTTGGAAGTTACCTGAGAAATCCCCTAGGAATCCGAGGTCCCCAATGATCCTTGTGACCACTAATATCCTCTCGTACTGATGAGGCATACTATGGAATGCAAGGTCATAACTAAGCGTTCTCCTAACTCCCACCCTATTCTGTACTAGCACTCAAGGCATGGGAGAGAACATAAAATCATCTTGTTAAGTTCATTTTTCTCTCATTTAGTGTAAATGTTTTCACTTATTAAAACAACTTACAATGGGTTTACACTAGCAGCCTCTTAGGGCCCTAGCCCCCATTGCAAACCACTTGCTGACACTACACATAGATAAACTACCCTAGGCTCATGAAATCAAAAATCAAAGAATCATAATAAAATCACCTCAACCCTATACAAGTGACTAGAAAGCATCAAAAGATAGTCCATAGTAATCACATCAGTTCTTCATGAGCAACTAAAAATCATCAAATGATAAATCACAATATCCATCGGTTCTCCACGAGCAACCGACAAGCATCCCCAAAATAATACTGATCGAAGACTCTAAAATGGTCAAGTCAAACATGTCACAACATGACATCACTAACAACATATCATCCAAAACACCTCAGTCCTCTCAAAGTGACTGGAAAGAAAATCAAATATGATTGATCGATGACTCAAAAATGGTTAAGTCAGGTATCTCATATACATATACCTCAACTTCACACAAGAAGACTGGAAAGCAATAACAATCAATAATCCACACACATCATAGAGCATATCAACATATCACCATGGTTGGGTTTAGAAAGATCAAGAACAAATCATCATAACATCACACTCACACAACCCCCAAGCCTCTAGTAACAACCTAAGATTGGTCAACTCTAGGACAAACCCCAAAACCCCAAAACATAAATAGTACATAGAAAACATCATAATCTCATAGTTTGATTTGATTTGAAAACATGTAGTTGATTTAAGTATGAGGTTCCAATTTTCGTTCCATGTAAGTTTCAAGTAGATGAGGTTCTTAGTTAACCCTACAAGTTAAGCATCCTAGTTTCTAAATAATTCACCAAGTTACCCCTATTTAATTTAGGTCAAATTTTTTCAAAATAATCAAAGAGTAATATTTGTTAAAATAATAATGATTGTTCTTTCTATAAAATAATTGCAATTATATTAAAGTCAATATCAATATTATTAAAGTAAATCTAAATTCCACTAAGTACTCTTATTTATTAATTAAACTAATTAATAAAATAAGATAATCTTGCTCTTCTATTAACTATTTATTAAAATAATAAATATTAATAAATGTATGAGATTATCATTAAAACACATAATTATTCATATTAAACTCTACTAATAAAATTATTAAATAATATTATAATTAATATTAAATTTCATTAATAAAAATTGTTAAATAATCATTAAAATTTATTTATAAAATTTAATTTATAATAATATAAAAAAACTTATTTATAAAATTTACTAATTAAAAAATATTATTAAATATTATTGAAATTGTATTAAACTTTTTAAAATTTAAAACTTTACTCTCATTACAAATAACACCCAGAGCTATTTATATAGCCGCTTGGGCTGCCGCGCGGCCTCCTTAAAAAGGGGCGTCAGCTTTTAATGCAACCCCTCTGCGATACGTACACTATGATTGATGCAGTTACTAACTCCCAACCAAACAAGGTAACTGGGGTGGGGGTAAAACCATCCCACATATATTTTATTTTAATATTTTTTAAAAAAATAATCTTTTTAAAATAGTTTGTTTAAATAAAATTAAATGTTGTTTTATAATTTTATTTATTGGTTATTAAAACTTTAAAACAATCCTTTTAAATTATATAAATATAATTTATTTTATTTTAAATTTTATTTTGTATTTAATAAGATTTAACCAAAACAATCCTCCTATATATGTATAATAAACTACTTTATTATATTTTTATTATTATTATTTTTTGACATAAATCCCACCTGTATTATGATAGGAAGAATACAGCGAACCAATCAAATTTTTTAATATAAAATTCTCATATTATTCAAACCCTTCTTGAATATAATTCTATTTTCGAATGAGGTTCCAAATTGAATTATTATTATTATTTATTATTTTTCTTTCAATCATATAATACAAATGAGATACAATACGACTATCATAGGTTTAGAACAAGAAAGCAAAAAGATTCATGCAATGTAATCCAAAGAATCGATCTCAACAATCACGAAAAAGATAGGATTTATTTACATAACGTAATTAACTGTGCAATTTAAAACATAAAAAACTACTTGGATTCTAATGCTAAAATCGCAACACCTAGAAGATTTGAGAGAATTTTCTTCTACCTAAGAACTCCTCTCTAACAATTTTTCCAAAATTTTCCCTTCCTAATTTGCTTCCAAATTCCACATCCAAATTCATCTCCAAAATTCTTGTCCCTCAATAATGAACTCCCTAATTGTGATAAAGAGTTCTCTCCTTGAATTAGGGCACTGATTGTGCATTCACCCAAGAGAACTCCATGCTCACCAAACTCCAACTCCAAATTAACTTTTATTAATCTTTGCTTTATCTTTTCCCATGCACGTTAATTGCAATATTAATTAACTTTTATTATCAGAATTTATCTCCCCTCTCTTACAATTGAGATAATGCGATAGGGTATGCTCATCCTAGCAATTCAGGGAAGTCAATACCCAGTACCTACAACCTACATAAAATCCATGCATGTACAAACACAATATTCTAAGCTAAACAAGCAATGGCAAGAAGTGGTGCATCATGTAGATCCGGACTAGCAGGTGACAATGACTCCCTTCCTTAACCACATCAAAATGTCATACATAAAGAAAAAACACACGCACACCATACACATTTTATATGGGGTAAGTATCCATAAGAAAAAACATTTGATAATAAACCATCTAACTAATCATCATTAATAACTACAAGTACTGTAATAATCATCATGCATACTTGAAATATAGGGTACCAAGTAATCTCAACATATAATCAACCAAATGTAAAACAATGTCTAATAATCTCAAAAAAATACTACTAGTCATCAAGCATAAAACTGGCCTAAAAGAGTTCAACAATGATAACAGAAATGTGAGCTAGGGGCAGGCACTACATCCACCCCCCCTAGAATTAGAATGACTCCTAGAAGCCTACAAGAAAGGTAATACTAAATGACTTACTGTGTGGGTCCCATTAAACCCTTTCACCTTGCAGGAGGATATGACTCCCTTGAGAACACTACAACACACTTAGAGCAATATGATTCTGGTTTAATAGTAAACTGAAAACCATAGTGATCTAACGTCCATTATTTTAACAATACCAAAGTAGATCCCCTAAACACTCTAAACAAGAACAACATAATGTTCACAAAGATAATCAAAGGCATACTTCCTTAAAGTATAGATAGAAGATACATGTTTTAAAAATAGGATAAGTTTCAATTTTAGTTTTGCCTATGTTTTAGGTTTATGTATAATTTTTATTTTTGACAACTAAGTGTTGAAGTATGAAAAAATATACAACTACGAGTTTAAGTTTTGTTTCAATTCAACTAGTTCAAGTTTAAGTTTGAAATAGATGTATATAATAGTTTAAAGTTTTCATTTTTGTTCAACAAGTTAACACTAGTGGTTTTCCAATATACCCAGAGCTCCCAATGTAGAAATTCGAGCTCTAATACTAGATGTAATGTCCTGCCAAGGGATCCAAAAGAATTAACCTAGAGTTTTACTAAGTTTTCCAAACCCTTTTTTTTAACAAGAAATATAAATCATACACATAAAACACATAATAGTAGAAGCAACAACATACAATCAACTATAAGCATATATAATAGGTTACATTCCTTAAGGATCCTAAGACATTGAGTCACATTTAAATTTAATCCAATATTAAGTCTAACAACTACCACATCCAGATGAAAGAATAATAGAAAGTCCAATGTCCATAATATACATTTGTTCCGAATGCCTCTTGGAAAATTAATTCAAAATGCTTAATCATCCACTGTACATGTCAAAGGGTATGAAAGGCTAAAAGAATATACATATATAAAAATAGAATACATCATCCCCTTTGGATTCATGATACAAAGTATAGTAAAATAAATGAAACTAATAACATACATGATACATCCATCCATCATAAAAAATATAAACATCCATCATGAAATATAACTATCCATCATAAAACATAACTAACTAAGTGTGTGGTTCCTCCCAACCATTAATAGCATCATCAGACCATCGTGGGCCCTAGCCATCCCCCGTGCGTAACATCCCAATTCACCAATAAGATTTTTTGTACTATAGTAATAGGGACGTCACTACTAAACATACTACAACATAATCATAAATAAATCTAACATACAAGAATACAACATAAGATGATCCTACAAGCAGATAACATCACCTATCACATGCTAATCATCAATATGAAGAAATGCATCAGTAAATAACATCACCTAATTATGATAAACAAGCATCCCAAGAAGCTCCAGCCATAGTGACTACAAACGGATCTCGATGGTAAGTGTAAAAACCACTACCACCCGACCGCATGGAACCTAAATGGTCCACTCCCACCACGGTGAGGAGATGGTCTCAAGTCCCAAACAGGATATCAAGTCACATAACACAAGTATTCTTTAAGTCTAGGAGATCCTAAAAGTATACTAACTCAAGGGTTCCAACACATAGTTTGACATCTAGACCCAGAGGCACACAAGACACGTAAGAAACCTACTAAGCAAGTGGGAAAGTGTCATCACACGAATCACATTGGAAGTTACTCGAGCAATCCCCTAGGAATCCTGGTTCCCCAATTATCCCTACGGCCACTAGTATCCTCTCGTACTGATGAGGCATACTATGGAATGCAAGGTCATAACCAAGCATTCTACCAACTCCCACCCTAGTCTGTACTAGCACTCGAGGCATGGGAGAGACATACAATTATCTTGTTAGGTTCATTTTTCTCTCATTTAGCGTAATTTTTTCACGTATTAAAACAACTTACAATGGATTTACACTAGTAGCCTCTTAGGGCCCCGACCCCCATTGCAAGCCACTTCTTGACACTACACATAGATAACCTACCCTAGGCTCATGAAATCAAAAATCAAAGAATCATAATAAAATCACCTCAACCCTATACAAGTGACTGGAAAGCATCAAAAGATATTCCACAATAATCACATCAGTTCTCCACGAGCAACTGAAAAGCATCAAATGATAAATCACAATATCCATCAGTTCTCCATGAGCAACCAGAAAGCATCCCCAAAATAATACTAATTGAAGACTCCAAAATGGTTAAGTCAAACATGTCACAACATGACATCACTAAGAACGAATCATCCAAAACACCTCAGTCCTCTCAAAGCGACTGGAAAGAAAATCAAGTATGACTAATCGATAACTCAAAAATGGTTAAGTCAGGTATCTCATATACATACACCTCATCTTCACAGAAGAAAACCGGAAAGAAATAACAATCAATAATCCACACACATCATAGAGCATATCAACACATCACCATGGTTGGGTTTAGAAAGATCGAGAACAAATCATCATAACATCACACTCACACAACCCCTGAGCCTCTCGTAACAACCTAAGACTAGTCAACTCTAGGACAAACCCCAAAACATAAACAGTACATAGAAAACATCATAATCTCACAGTTCAGTTTGATTTGAAAACATGTATTTGATTTAAGTATGAGGTTCCAATTTTCTTTCCATGTAAGTTTCAAGTAGATGAGGTTCTCAATTAACCCTACAAGTTAACCATCCTAGTTTCTAGATAATTCACCAAGTTACCCCTATTTAATTTAGGCCAAATTTTTCCAAAATAATCAAAGAGTAATATTTGTTAAAATAATAATGATTGTTCTTTCTATAAAATAATTTCAATTTTATTAAAGTCAATATCAATATTATTAAAGTAAATCTAATTCCACTAAGTACTCTCATTTATTAATTAAAACTTAATTAAATTTCATTTAATTAAACTAATTAATAAAATAAGATAATCTTGATCTTCTATTAACTATTTATTAAAATAATAAATTTATGAGCTTATCATTAAAACAATAATTATTCATATTAAACTCTACTAATAAAATTATTAAATAATATTATAATTAATATTAAATTTCATTAATAAAAATTGTTAAGTAATCATTAAAATTTATTTATAAAACTTAATTTATAATAATATAAAAAAACTTATTTATAAAATTTACTAATTTAAAAATATTATTAAATATTATTAAAATCGTATTAAACTTTTTAAAATTTAAAAACTTTAATCTCATTACAAATAACAGCCAGCACTATTTATATAGCTGCTTGGGCTGCTGCGCGGCCTCCTTAAAAAGGAGCGTCGACTTTTAATGCACCCCCTCTGTGATATTTACACTGTGATTGACACAAGTACTGACTGTCGACCAAACAAGGTAAGTGGGTGGGGGTAAAACCCTCCCACATATATTTTTTTTAATATTTTTTTAAAATTATCTTTTTAAAATTGTTTGTTTAAATAAAATTAAATGTTGTTTTATAATTTTATTTATTGGTTATTAAAACTTTAAAACAATCCTTTTAAATTATATAAATATAATTTATTTTATTTTAAATTTTATTTTGTATTTAATAAGATTTAACCAAAACAATCCTCTTGTATATGTATAATAAACTACTTTATTATATTTTTATTATTTTTAGTTTTTGACATAAATCCCACTTGTACCAATCAAAATTTTTAATATAAAATTCTCATATTATTCAAACCCTTCTTGAATATAATTCTACTTTCGGACGAGGTTCCAAATTGAATTATTATTATTATTATTATTATTTTCTTTCAATCATATAATACAGATGAGATACAATACGAATATCATAGATTCAGAACAAGAAAGCAAAAAGATTCATACAACGAAATCCAGAGAATCGATCTCAACAATCACGAAGAAGATAGGATTTATTTACATAACGTAATTAACTATGCAATTTAAAGCATAAGAAACTACCTAGATTTTGATTCTAAAATCACAACACCTTGAAGATTTGAGAGAATTTGCTTCTACCTAAGAAATCCTCTCTAACAATTTTCCAAAAAATTTCCCTTCTAAAATTCGCTTCCAAAATTCATGTCCAAATTTGTCTCCAAAATTCCTGTCCCTCAATAATGAACCCCCTAATTGTGGTAAAGAGTTCTCTCCTTAAATCGGGACACTTATTGTGCATTCACCTGGGAGAACTCCATGCTCACTAGACTCCAACTCCAAGTTAACTTTTATTAATCTTTGCTTTATCTTTTCCCATGCATGTTAATTGCAATATTAATTAACTTTATTAAATTTCCACTTGACTTTTCTTTTAATTAATTAATTAACTTTAATCTCATGCACGCTTTATTAAAATATCTTTAATAAGTTCACTTGTTTAATCTTTTAATTAATTTCTTATATTTTAATCTCATGCATGTATCATGCGAACTTAAAACTTTTTAATAATTTAATATCTTTTCATGTTTTTAATTTATTTTAGAAACTAAATTGATAAAATATTTATTAATCTAAATAACAATAATATTTAGCGTTTATTTAAAAATGAACTCTAAATATATTATTATTAAATTAAATAAATATTATCACATTCTAAATTTATTCTTATAACTTTTATCACCAAATTTAATTCTTTTTTTAAATTTAATCAATTTCTCAATTAATTAAATATAATTAAACATTAAAATCTCATAATACTTTTCCATTAAATTAAATCATTAATTTAATCTTTTAATTAGACTTAATTAATAGAAAATACACCAAAGACTCATAAAATAACATACAAAAACCTATCATAGAAAACCACATATCAAATGAAACTAAAAGGTTAAAATCATGAATTAATGTCATTCTACGCATTCGGAGGGTACTCAACTCAGATACTTGTCCCAATTTTCAATTAGGAAAAATGGTTTAAAGGTTTAGGATTTAGACTTCAGAATTTATCTCCCCTCTCTTACCATTGAGATAATGCAATAGGGTACGCTCATCCTGGCAATTCAGGGAAGTCGATACCTAGTACTTGTAACCTACATAAAATTTACGCATGTACAAACACAATATTCTAAGCTAAACAAGCAATGACAGGAAGTGGTGCATCATGTAGATCCCGACTAGCAGGTGACTACAACTTCCTTCCTTAACCACATCAAAACATCATACATAAAAATAAAAAAATAGGCACACCATACACATGTAGTATGGAGTAAGTATCCATAAGAAAACACATTTGATAATAAGTCATCTAACTAATCATCATTAATAATTGTAAGCATTGTAATAATCATCATGCATACATGAAATATAGAGTATCGAGTAATCTCAACATATATTCAACCAAATGTAAAACAATGTCTAATAATCTCAAAATAGTACTACTAGTCATCAAGCATAAAATTGGTCTAATAGAGTTCGACAATGATAACAAAAATGTGAACTAAGGGCAGGCACTACAATACCCACTTAGTTCCAATCACAATTTTGTCTTTAGGCCTACGTACAAGAGTTCATGTTTTTTTCTTCTCTATTTGATCTATCTCTTCATTCATAGCCTCAATCCAACTTTCATTTTCTAATGCATCTTTGACATTTCTAGGTTCAAAATCAGCAAGTAAACAAGTACCTTTTAGCTTACTTCTTGTCATAATACCTTCAGATTTGTCTCCAATAATCTGATTTGGAGCATGATGTCTCCTAACATATTTGTCCAATATAGGTTCCTTACCTTTTGACTAAGTTCCACTATCTTCATTTTGAATTTCAATTTCTAGCTCTAGTTGATTTGACTATTGCTCGAGTCCTTCAAACTCGATAGGCATTGGCTCGGTAGCATCTGAATGTGACTCAGGTTCTTGTAACTTGGTTTGAACTTCTTGCAACTCTGTGACTGAAGACTTGGGAATAGAAGTTTCCTGATTGACAGATGTATCTAGCACTGTATAAGGTTCAATGAAAATAAATCTCTTGTAATCTTCTAGTTCCTTTTTGTTTTCTTCTTTAGTCCTTTCTACAAACTCATCAACTTTCACATGTGCACTTTCTATGACTTTGTGAGTAGATAAATTCAAACATCTATATGCCTTACTCTTGCAAGAAAATCCCAAAAATATACCTTCATCACCCTTCACATCAAATTTACCTTTTCTAGATTCTTTCAAGATGTAACATTTACTTCCAAATACTTTTAGGTAACTTACATTTGTTTTATAGCCATACCATAACTCATAGGGGGTTTTGAATGAGTCCTTCTTTAGCTGTACTGAGTTCAAGGTATGAATTGCAGTGTTGATAGCTTCTTTTTAGTATTTGATAGCAATGGTTTTTCTAATCATTAGAGTCCTTGCACAGTCCATGATAGATATGTTCCTCCTTTCAACTATTCCATTTTTCTTGGGAGTTCCAAGAGCTAATACATGTCTTTTGATTCCTCTTTCAATGCAAAACTTATTGAATTCATGGGAGATGAATTCACCACCTCTGTTTGATCTCAAGTATTTCAATCTTTTCCTTGTTTCTTTTTCTACTCTGGCCAAATACCATTTGAACTTTTCAAATGCTTCTGATTTCTCTCTCAGTTACATGACAATCATCATTCTAGAGTAGTCATCAACAAAAAGAATGAAGAACTTTTCTCCAATATAGCTCTCAACTCCAATAGGTCCACACTAATTAGTATGCACAATTTCCAAAATTTTTTCAAATTGATAATTTTTAATTTTAAAGCTAATCGTTCCCATCTTACCAATCTAACAATTCTTGCATAAACCAACATCAGCTTTCTTTATACTAGGAATGCTTCTTACTTTCCTAAATTTTCTTATTTTCACCAGGTTATCGAAATTCACATGACATAACCTTCTATGCCATAACCAACTTTCTTCAACTTGAGCAATAAAACATGAGCATTCACCAAGTTCAAGATAAAACAAGTTACTTTTTGTTTGTATGCCTAATCCAATCAGCTTTCGTTTGTCATCCAACAATCTTGCTTTTCCATGCATGAATTCCACCTTGAATCCAATATTGATTAGTTGTGCCACACTCAATAGATTATGTTTTAGTCCTTCAACCCAATAGGCATTATTGCATACAAGCTCTTTGGTTAGTAAAATTCTTTCTCTTCCTTTTATGCAACAAGGTTCATTATTACCAAACCTCGCACTACCACCATCATAGTCTTCAAAATGTTCAAACTTTGTTTTGTCACCAATCATATGATGTGCAAAACCACTGTCTATGATCCATGTATCATTTTTTCTTACATGAGAGATAAGTGTCATCTTATCTTCCTCATCATTATCAAATTCATCTTTCACAGCACTGTAAACAATTTCATCTTCACTATTATCAGAATCCTTAGCCATGAAACATGTTTTCTTACCTTTGTCCTTGAATGATTTGAATTCTTTCTTTTCATTGCACTTGTGACCTTTCTTCTCATCCTTGTTTTGTGTATTTGGGCACCTAACAACAATATGAGCAATTTTCTCACATGAAAAATAGATCAGAGAAACTTTACCTTTGTATTTTCCTTTGCCTCTAGAATATTTCCTTGCAAGTAGAGCTTCAACCAGCTCAAGCTCACTATTAGAAATTTCTAACTAAGAATCCTTTATCTTTTTCGCTTTTTCTTTGAGTGAAATCTTGGCTTCAAATGCTAATTCAATGTTCTTAGGAGCTAGAACATAGTTGTCATAGTTATCTAGCTCAAATGTAGTCAATCTTCCTACTATGGCCTCTAAATTTATCATATGATTTGCTTCACATCTTCTTTCTTGAATTGTAGAAACTCTAATTGCATAAATGGGAAGCAATGTTCTAAGAACTTTACTTACAACTATTTTCTCTTTGATATCTCCTTTAGAAGCTTTGATTGCACTGATGCTTGCTTTGACTCTTTCAAGATATTTAGTAATGTTCTCATCCTTTCTCATCCTCATTTGATCAAATTTTCCTCTTAGACTTTTTTCTTTTGCTCTCCTCACATTGTCATCACCTCTGTAGATATCTTTCAGCGTGTTCCACATTTTAAAGGCAATTTTGCAGTCCTTGATATCATCAAATTCTTCATAGCTTAAAGTAGATGCAATGTCTATCATCATGGTGTTATGAGTCTTTTTCTCAGCAATGTCATCGATAGATAATGTACCAAAAGGAGTTACATATTCTTGACCAAGGTATTTCAATCCTGTATCTTAAATGGAAGCCAAATGGAGTCTCATGAGACCTTGCCATGCTGAAAAGTTATCCCTGTTAAGCCTTGGAATTTTCCTCTTGTAAGACATCCTGATCTTTAGCTTAGATCCTTGAAATCCTTCTTGCAAGCACCAAATGCTTTGATACCAATTTTTGGAAATATAGATGGAGTAATTGAGAGGGGGGGTGAATGAGTTACCACAAAAAAAAATCCACAGATCCCTTAGATATCTTATAAAAACTAGTTACTATTGTCACTTAGTAAACTTACACAAAAATTTTGTAACTCGGTTTATGCAGTGTATGTTATCTTTAACAGATCTTAAACATTCATAGTGATTAACATGTATGCATAAAAGAAATAACAAAAACACATGAGACACTAGATTTAACGTGGAAATCTAATATGGGAAAAATCACTAAGTAATTAGCTACTGATTTTCACTCTTTTGAAGTGAGCCCTATTAGGAGCCAACCCTGTGAAAGATTACCAAACACATTGTTATGTGTGACCTTGTTAAAGGATTTAATCACCCTGCTAGGAGTGGCCTTGTTAGAGGACTTTGGAAAAATTCAATAGAACTATCACTTTGTTAGAGGATTTACAAAATGGTTATTAAACCAACTCTATTAAGAGATTTAGAAATCACTGCTACAATGGTGAGAAAGTAACAATGACTTGACCTGAATGAGATGCAACTGAATTACTGATACAAATCTTTTTCCTGCTTTACTAGATCCTCTTCTAATTGAATTACAACTTTGCTACTCCTCAAGGATGTCTGATCCTTCTACAAAATTTTCTCACACTTTCCTCTTCACATAATCAACACACTTGAATGCTCACACATTACACTTTAGAAATCACAACTTGACCTTTTATTTATACCTTACAATTTGTCAAGTTGGCTCATTTACAAGTTACAATTAAAAATAATCATTACATCAGTTAGCTACAATCATTACATGAAACAATTAAACTTTATTTCCCAAAAAAATGAAATCTTTCATTGGCTAAACTTGCTTGATAAAAATTTCTCTAGAAATGATTTCCAGTGTTAACCAACTGAAGCTCGGTAAACACTGTGAACTTTGCAAAATCCTATGGAGACTGAGTGAACTCGATAAACGTTGACTTTCCTTCGTTAACCTTGTGAGCTCAGTTAACACTAATTTCTGCCACAAAATCCTTCAATGCCCAAGTGAGCTCGATAAGAACTATTTCCATAGAGTAACTTCAAGAATGCATGGTAGACTCTAGAATTTTCTTTGTTGACCAACTAAGCTTGATAGACTCTGTAGTTTGCTTTGTTGACCAATTGAGCTTGGTAGACTCTGTCTGATAACTAATATGACATTTGTATAACATCAAGGACAACACACAATTGAACAAATGTATCCAACAATGCTTGCTTCTGCCTATGCTCCTTTCTGAGTAGTCTTTTCTTCTCTTCCTTGCTAGGGCTTCTTGCAATATGCCCATCTACTCAAATGTCATTGTATCAAAGTCATACTTTGGTAACACAATCTCTTCATCAAAGCTCACATCTCCATATTGTATTTACTTCTTTAGCCTTTGATGAGCTCAAACTTGGCACTGAGATTTGTAATGGTGTTGCATATGTGCTTGGCTTCTATAGAGTGTGACTAGAAGGCATGCCAGATTCTTGTAAAGTTAATAGGGCTTTAATTGCTACTTGATCCTTCACCTTTGGTGTCAACTCTATCTCTTCAATCTTGTCCTTTACTTCCTCAATACCTTGTAGTGCACATTGTATTTGTGCTAGAGGTGCAGATAAGTCTATCTAACCTATTTGACTTTATTCTTTAGTAGTGGCTTGAGTTTCCACTTTATCCGGTTCAACTATATCAACCTTTTCAATTGTACCTTCAGGTGTTTTATCCAAAGGTTGTACATTAGTGACTTGAGGGGTGATAGTAGGTGGTTCTTGTGTATTCACCTCTTCCCTTGTAGTTTCAGTCACCTATTTCTATAATTCATCCACACTTACCAATATAGGATTATCACATAGTTTGGCCTATAGTGTAGACTGATCAAATACCTTCTTCATACCTTTCTCTATTAGGGGATTGATTTTATGAGCTATGGCATCAGATACTTCCTTAAATGTTACTATTTTAGCACTTATTACATGTTGAGGGGTGACATTAGGCAGTTGTGTATCTTGTACACTCTATTCCTCTTGCTACTCTACCTCAATTGTTGCCTAGTTGTCTACTTGCATCTTTGTATTTCCCTCAACAATGTCTTCATCATTATCATCATCATTATCTTTCACCTCAATAGGTTCCTATTCACCTACTTTTATTTTTGCTAAACCATATGCCACTTTCCACATTTGAATAGACTTCTTAACTACATCTTCAATATTAGTTTGCAATATGCTAAAGGCTCTAAATTTAGGTACAAACGTAACTACATATTTCTTCATAGCCTTAGCAATTTGTGCCTTATTGAGTTTAGGCATGACTTGTGCAAGTGAAGTCTCCCTTATTTGTCTTTCCAAGTTTAAACAATAGTGCCATTTCTACTCAACTATCTCATATAGGCTCTTAGGTATTGAGTTAGAAATTTCTAGTGGGGTTTTCTTAAAATTTTCCATCATGGCATATATAGCTTCCTCCACTTGATTTTCTCAATTTTACCAAGATTATCAAAATCAACATGTGAAAATCTTGATAAATCTGCACTACTCTTAATATTTTCACATAAATTTACTAAGTCAGATAGAGGATTGTGACTCACCACTTTGAATTGGCTATTGTCATCTGATTCTATTTTCTCCTCATCAAATTTAACTTGTGTAATGTATTTTCTCCATGGTATTTTTTGCACTTCACCTCCCTATTCTATAGGTTTTGTCTTTTCTTTTGCCTTTAGTGCAGTAACATGTGCACTAGCCCTTGCAGTAGGTGATGTAGGCTTGTATTGGCTTGGTTTAACAATCTTCTTAGCCCTTTTCATAGGTTTTTCATTGGCCTTCCTCTTCTTTTGATCAATGGGTGTAGGTGCTTCCTTGACTTCTTCTCCCTCAACACCTTCAACAACTTTAGTCTCCTCCTCTAGCTAATCTTCACCCATTCCTTGTGTTAATGCAAGTGATGCTTGTGCCTAGATGTCTTCTTCCTCTTCATCCTCTTCTTCTTCTTTCTCTTCCTGCTTGGCACCTTCACCGAATTTAGATTTTAATTTCTTCACAAACTTCTCCTTCTTCTTCATAAAAGAGGCACTCTTTAGTTCCATGGTGATTTTAGACTTAGCCATTTCATAGTTTCCAAAAGTAGTAGCATTTTTGTATACCTCTTCTTCTAGTAAAGTTATTATAGTTTTAAAGGCCTCATCTACATTTATTTCATATCCAAGTGGCCTTGGCCATCTCACTATTGGTGTTGCTACTTGAACAAAAGTGTAATCAGCATCCACTAGAAATCAAACATCATCATAATGTTTCTCCACTAAGGATACTGGTATTCTTAATATTTTCTTC
The DNA here is from genome assembly GCA_028749045.1 of Cupressus sempervirens. NCBI lineage: Eukaryota > Viridiplantae > Streptophyta > Pinopsida > Cupressales > Cupressaceae > Cupressus > Cupressus sempervirens. The sequence continues at coordinate 509,247,936 of CM053783.1, forward strand.
ATTGATTGCTTAAAATCCTCAAAGTAGTTGATCATAATTGACTCAAAGTTCTCACCTAATTGTTCAATGAACTCACCAATCTGTATTGCCACTGACATATTGGTTTTCCATGCAACTGTGCCAAATGTAGGAAAAGTATTTTGAACATAAAAGAAAATTCATATCAGAATAGAACCAAATTTACATTGTGCACTCTTTGTCTTCCTTATTACTCCTAAATTCTCAATTAGTTGTTGTAGTTGTAATTCTGCAAGATCATATGTGTGATCTTTCTTGACAATTTTATAGCCAACATCTACTACTATGTAGGGCACGCTATTCAATCTATTAGATTGGTAAAACTTGGGTGAAATAACCCTTACAGAAAAGTCTATCAAAGGATCAGTAATGGTATCAATTGTCATTCATCTTTTATTCCATACAGCTCTAGTGTTTTTCTCAATAACCTCCTTTGAGTCACTTCTCAAAGTCTTAGGCCAATCTAGGGTTGGATACCATGTTACCCTATGGATTATCATAGGGTTATTTTGATAGGTCCATTATCTAGCCATAGTGAACTATCATGTATCCTTCTCAATACTATCCTAATCCATTCAATTTTGAACACATTTGAGAAATCTAGGGCTCATGTTAACCCTTTCTTCTCTACAATTTTGTATTGTTCCCTTAATACACCATTCTCACAAAGTTTGTCATATGCTTTCCTAATCTCCATATCACCTATACTTCTAATTTTATAGTTTTAACACTTCCTAACATCTTGCACCATTAAAACATTATGTGGTATCATGGATAGCGCACCAAAGGGATCTTGTTTGTAAGAAATGTCAAGAATGGCTTTGAATATTGGTTTCTTGACCTCATTACTAAATATTTGAACATTCAAAACTTCCTCTCCCTCTACATTCTTTGAACTAGATGCCATTTTGCAAAACTAGGGTTCACAAAAATATAAATAGTGTAACTTGACACTTGATAAATACCTTGCAAGATCAAAAAAATGATGTAGAATCACTGCTAGAATCTTCTACAACCACTTGGATGATTTTTTTGATTTCTTTCTACTCTCCTTCCTCTTACTCAATTTTGATGTGATGAAAATGAGTCAAAAATTGATCAAATACCCTTTGAAACCCTGCAATTAATGTTGAGTGCATACATAGTTGTAAGCTCACCATAAACAAATTTTAGATTCACTCAGCATCCATTATCATTCTACTTGTTTGGCAACCATTACAAGCTTGACATCAACTAGCCATTCTATTAGTCCACTCGATAGTCATAGGAAATATTTCATTGTCGATAGTAACATGGAAAACTTAAAGATTTTCTTGGATTCCTAATAACATCTTTCATCTTTATTCATGCTTTTATAATATTTTCAGTACTAAGTTCATTTGAAACTGATGTATGATATAACCTATGAATATTAGTCCCACATACCTCTTGATAGCTTAGTTTGATGAGGTGTGATCACTTGACCCATTGGGTGAAGTGATCCCTTCTCCATTTGATGTGCTACAACCATTCTTTTTCTTCCATGCCTTGTTCATCTCATCTGACATTTTCAACATATGTCTTGCCTTTTCCTTTATCAAATTCACAACTTGGTGCCTTTGACCTTGTTGGATAGTAGCGAATGATGTGACCAATCTTCAAATAGCTAAAAGATGTGGTTTGACTCAACCAACTTCTGTAGTCACCTCTGAAGTGTGTCCTAATACAATTCTAAAGAACATGTCCATATTATTGACAATAATGATAGCTATATCTTGTATTACAATCCTAGTTATAAGAGTTACCATTGTTCCTTACCTTTTTTTTCCTATTTGATGACCACATGGGTTTGGATCTGCACTCAAAAGGTTTATGTCCATACTTCTGATAGTTATAACAATATCCTTCAAATCTTTGTGTGTGCATGGTCTTGATTTTGCATTCATGTGTCTGATGACCTTGTTTGTTGCACTTATGATATTGAACCATGCTTTTATGCTTTACATTATGATTTACAGTCTTTCTCCTGCATACATTAGTATATTTCCTTTCTTACCATAATTATGACAAATAGGTTTAGAGTTCTTACCTTTTTTGTTCCTTTCTTTAGCACTTTTGGATGATTCTCCTTCTTCAGTACTTGTGTATCCCAGTTTAGGTGTATCATTATTGGATCTAGGAGATCTCAATAATTGTTCAAAGTATTTGATGGCTTCATTGGGCTTAGTGAAACTTTTAGCAAATTCCTTTTCTTTTTAGGTCATTTTGCAATTGCTCATTCTCCAACTTCAATGTTGTTATTTGAATTCCTTAACATTTAGCTCATGGTTGGCATTCGTCATTTGACTTAGTGTATCCAATTATATGTTGGAAACTCTAGTTAGATCTGATGATTTCTCTTTCAGTATCAAAACTCTTTTTCCTCTTCAATCATGGCTTTGTCTTCCATGACTTTCTTTTTTTGTTTAGTCACCTCACATAGTAGTATGGCTTGTGATTTTTGCTCCAACTTGATATTTCTAATTTCCTTAGCTTGGCCTCTATTCTTTTCCATTAGATTTGCAATAGCTGCATCAAATTCATTAGAGTCTCCATTACCAAATAGCTTAGTAGTGTCTATCTCTCTATATTGTGTTTCATTCTCCTCAATGACAATTTCCTTCCTTCTCTTCAATGATTTCTTTAGTTCTTTTCTTGCTTCATCTAGTTGATGTAGAATGAGTTGTATTTCAATTCCATAAATCTCAATGATCTTTCCCAACTTGTAGACTTATATTTCTATGATCTTTCCTCAAAGTTGCAAAGCTTCTCTTTTAGAGAACAAGGCTCTAATACCAACTGTTGGAATTACAATAGGAAAGGTAAACTTCTGAAAGGGGGGTCAGTGAATCAATAGTTTAAACTTCTAGCCATAAAAACTTTCACCACACATCCATCTCACACATTTAGTAAGTAAACTAAAATACCATGTAAAGCATGTACATCTAAAACATGAAAGCAAGTAAACATTTACACATGTATGACACTAGATATGATTACCCAGAAACCCTCCAATGAGAAGGTAAAACTGAGGTGGGGATGACACCCACAAATCTTCACTACTATAGTAATAAAGTGTATTCAATGAAGGTTACAATATTTTGATCATGAGACATGATCTACCCTATGAATGGTTTGCCCTGTTAAAGGCTTAAAAAGATTGTTAGGTCTCATCCTGCCAAAGGATTTCAACACCCTATTAGAAGTGTTCCTCGTTAAAGGACTTCAACTCACAGTTAAGTAAGTACCCTATTAAAGGATTTCAATACAACCTATTAGGACTACTCTATTAAAAGATTTAACTAATTCACCTGCTAGAATGACTCAGCAATGATCTTATGGTTAGCACTTGATTGCCTAATGACAAATCACCTCTAAACTAATGTATTCTCGATTCTTCTTGATCAAATGTCTCTTTGTGTATGCTATCTTCTTTTCTCTATTCTCCTTTAATTGATTCTACAATGTAGTCTTAGATCATAACTCCTTAGCCACCATGAATGCTCTATTTGTGCATGCAAACTTCTCTCCTCACTTCTTTATACACTTTCTTTGCATCATAGATAGTTTAGGGTTTTTCCTCCTTAAGAAGACTTCAGTGACTTAGGGTTAGGTATTAATCAATGACTATGATTCATCCATTTTTTTTCTTAAACCTTTCCTTTTTTTGATTGACTATATGTAATGCATTGGGAATCCAAATTAGGATTCATCCTTATCTCTAAATATCATAATTCAATCTTTAAGTCAGCTCAAAAATGGTTTACATAGTTGTTTGTGCCATTACAAACAACTATAACAAAATTGTCTTACTCGACATCTGAAGTCTTTGATGCTCAACATATAATGTTCTCTATACTCTGACTCTCGACTGGGCATCTATATCACTTGGCATGCACTGCTTACTCAGCTCTTAAATTACTCAACATATACTGTCTACTCAACACTTGAGTAACTCGGCACATGATTAGCTTGGCACTCACTTTGGACTCAGGATGCTCTATTATATACATGTGTTGTTCAACATGTACTACTTATTCAGCATGAACTAATAAATGAATAAAGTGTGTAGGCACTCACTTGTCAAAATTGATCTAAGATCAACAATTTTATCCCAAGTTTCTTTCAATACCTTCAAAATGTGTAGTTCAATCTATAGTTCATCTGGTAACTCCATCATGAGATCTACAACTGAGAATTTTGTTTCATGAACTAGTGTCTTTGCATGTGAAGATGTTTTTGCATCACATCCATGTGAGGAAGTATCATACTTTGAATATGTAATAATGTCTCTCTACTTTTGGCTTCATCTCTTAGTAATTTGGCATATAAATCTATCAAAACTCTTACCTTCATAAAATGATTAGAGCTAGAACTCGGGTCAAGTGCTAACTTACTTGCACTATTTTTCAAATCTTTATCAATTTTGGCTATTTTATGCTTTATTTCTTTGGTGAAAATTGAAGTATCCCATAGTTTTGTAAATAAAGAGAAAACATTATTTACAACTCCCTCTAATGTACCAATGAGAGTGGACAATTCCACTTGATCAATGTCAATCTTCTTTGCTACATTATCCAAAAAATTATTCTCAAATTTTCTTTCTACCCTTTGTAGAAGTATTTCTTGACCATTTAGATCTTTACTAAATTTATGTACAATATCAATTAATTTCTTAATGATAGGGGCTTTATTATTCACCTACACTTGCATTGCATCTAAAATTATGTCCTTCATGTCTTCAAGAACCTTTCCTTTGTCCCTTTCTAGCTTAAGTTTCCTCTATTGAGCCCTTTTCCTCCACAGTTCACTCAAAATCTCCATCTATTTAGTTGAGAGATTAGATTGATCCCAATTTGGAATCACTATCTTTGTATCAAGGTCAATCTCATCCAAAATATTTTCTTTTTTCTTTCCCTTGGCACTCGGAGAAAGTATAATTTATTTTCCTTTGTCTTCATCCTTCTTCTCTTCTCCACTCGGTTGACACTTTCTTTCTTCTTTTCTCCCCTTTTCAATTGTGTCCTCATCCTTGTCTAATTTTTGCTCAGTTATGCTTGGCTTAAACTTAGTAAGAGTCTATTGCTTAGTCTCTACTGAGGTGGATGCAAGATTTTCTTTCTACTTCTCTTTACTCTCTATCTTCTCTACACTTGATGGATCAATGACTTGGCTCACAAAAGTGGGTAGAGAGGTTATTATAGTAGCTACCATAATTTCTAAATCTAATTCTTCTAAAGTTTTTACATCCGGAGTTTCATCTTTATCTACCTTGTTCTTTTCTTCAAAAATGGTTTTCCAAAACTTTGTTGTGGACTAAACAACCTCTTCTATATTATTAGACAAAATTTGATATGATTTGAATCTAGGAATTTTCTTATTTTCATGCCTGGTCATGGCCTCCCTTCTTTGATGAGGTGTGGCATGACACTCTTCAAAGTTTTTTCTATCTTTGTTTCACCGCCTTTAGTTTGACTTTTGGAGCTTGGCTTTTCAGCTCATGAGGAACATATTTCCATCTTTCCATCTTTTCAAGAAAGCATCATCTATCTGTTGCTACTCCTCCTTGCTCCTAGACTCATATTTGATGTATTTGAAACCAACCATGGCACTTCCTTCCTTCAATCTCTTCAACTATTACTCAAAGGATAGTGGGGGCTTCTTTAGTTGGATGATAGGAGTATTTTCTTCTTCCTCTTCATCATCACCCTAAAGCTTCAATTTTCCTTTTTGACTTTCTTGTAGTGGTCATCATAGGGGTAGCTACCTTCTTGGGTATAGCTTTCTTTGGTGTAGTCTTGATCACTTTTCCCTTCTTCTTTCATGGTTATTTTTTCTCTTCTTCTTCCTATTCTTCCTCCTCTTCTTCTTCATCTTCCCCTTTTCCCTTGGTGTGCATAAGAGGATAATCCTTCTTGTCTAATTTTTTTTGAATTTTTTCCATGCTTTTCTTTCCTCTCTTCAAAATTTGAGGGATCTCTATTCCTAGAGATATCCTAGTTTTAGCCTCCTCATAGGTGCCAAAATATGCAGCCTTAGGGTCAGTTTTCTCATTCAGTAGAGCCTTAATGATATCCTTAGTATCATCAATGTTCACTTCATAACCCAAAGGTTTTACCCATGCTAACCTAGGTATGACTACTTGAATATGAGTGTTATCATAGTCAACTAGGAAGAAAATGTCTTGTTCAACTGCTCTACCAACTATTGAGGAATCCTATACCTATTTTGCATATTTTCCTTGAAATTCTCAAAGTATGCATCCATAATTTCATCAAAAAAAATTGTAAATCATTGTTGAAATCATTTATTTGGTATATAAGTGGTCTATCCTTACTCTAGACCACATTTCCCTTAGAAGGAAAGAACTTTTGCACATAGAAAAACAAACATACTAGAAGAGAGCCAAACTTACAAACATTATTATTCGATGCCCAAATGCTCTACATGTTCTTGCTTAGTTGGCTCAGCTACAACTCAACAAGGTCAAAAGATAAATTATTCTTCAAAACCTTTTAAGCTAGGTCAACTACCTCACAAGGTATGTTGTTAGATCTATTTGAGTTGTAGATCCTGTGTGCAATTACATGATTTCCAATTCTGATCTCCATGTTAGTGAAATTATTCAGTTTCATGCCCATGTTGTCCCATTCTACTAGGGCTTTTGTTGTTTTAGGTTTGTTCAATATTGGGTAAGTGGTAACTCAGTGAATCATCTTCTTCATGATCTTCATTGGTTGTTCAAGACAAAATGACATATCGTGAACCTTACTTAGAACATATCTGATCCACTTGATTTGAAAATTTCATGGCATGTATAGTGCATGAGTCAACCCTTTGACTTCTAAGTGTCTATGCTTAGGTTTCACTACTCCATTCTCACACAATGCATTAAATGCTTCATTCAACTTGACAGAACCTAATTTTTGAATTGTGCAATGATAAAATGACTTAATGTCATTGATTAATAGTAGCTTTGGAGGAATGATCGGGGGGGTTCCCATGGGATCCTTTATCTCAGCAATTGCAAGATAAATCTCCAACTTAGGTGCATTGCAAGTTGCATTCTTCATCAACATATTTGAACCCTTCTTCACCTTTGCACTAGATTTGGATACCATTTTTCTTAGTGATTGAATAATTTCACTAACAGATAACCTTCTTGAAATGAAAATTTTCTCCAACAACACAAAAATTTGATAATCTTTGAGAATCACTCTGCTCAAAATGGTCTCTAAATTTGTGGTGAGAAAATGAGCTTTCAATTCCATCTTTTATAAAAATTACAATTCGTGGAGCTTCATAAATATTGGTAGGTGAGATAACTTAGCTAATTATTTGAACTTGATCTTAGCATAAACTGATCATTGAGAAGCTTGATTTGAACTGGTTTCAAATTTGGCTTTTCTCAATGATGTTTGATAGCTTGGTTACAACTGAATTTTAACTCAGTTATAACGTAGTTCCCTTGCTTGACCTTGTGCATATAAATATTCATGTTTGGATTGATATCTCTTTCTTATCTAGAACTAATGTAGTATATTTCTTGAGTTCTCAGTTCTAAACATCTCCTTGACTTCTTAGTTGGATGTGGATGCTTCACCCAACTCATTGGATTGGATGACAATAGTTTCATTATCTTTTCTTGTGTTTTCCTCTTATTTTCTTACCCATTTCTAATTCATCTAAATTTTGATATCTTCAACCTTTGTTTTTTGTTTTTTTATTTACCAAAATCTGTTGTAGCTCAATTCATATAGTTTCTTGCCAAATGATCTATCTTTTTGCATACATAACATCTCATATTAGCATATCTTTTCCTGAAGTGAGTTCTTTCATAATTTACTCCAATGTGACCATATTTTCCACATAGATGACATCTCCCCCATGTGGTTTAGTCCCAACCAATAAATTCTCTTTGTCTGGTTCCATTGTGTTGATTATTTGGATTCCATTGATTTGATTCACACTCAAAAGATTTGACATGTGAAACAATTTCCTTCAAACTTTGATATGGTTCTGCATTCATTTTCCTTATGTCCATATTTGGTACAATTATAACAATAACATTTGAAATTTAGTTGCATAGTCTTACTCTAGAAAATGTTTAATTTATGACCTATTTTTCCACAATTATTACATGTCGGCCATTTGTTCTTCTGTGTTATTTTTGGTGATGATTTTCCTTTATTAGTATACCCTAAGCCAGTAGTGCCTTTGGGTCTATTTAGGATTTTCTCATACAATTGATTCACACTTTCTTGTGACCTCAACCTTCTTTCATTGAGTTCCTTTTCGTCTCTTAGTTCATTCTAGAGTCTACCATTCTTTGCTCTTAGATAGGTAATTTCATGATTTGCATCATCTAGCTAATTTACCATGTTTGTTTAATTTTGTGGTAGATGTTGGATTTAATTGGTATTTTCTTCTAATCTTGTTACAAGTAACTTTTGTCTTTATGTTCCATTTATTTATCATTTACTTCTTTGTTCTTTTATTCCATGATTTCACATAGACTGACTAGGTGACTTTACTATTCTCTTTTCAAATTTCTTATTTCTTCTTGTAAAGTGGCATTCCTTACTAGTAGATCTTTTGTGGTTGCATATGATTCTTCTAAACTTCTTTCTCTATAGAGGTCTTCTATTCTTTCTTTTATGTATAGATTAGCATTCATCTTTATAGCCAATTCTTTTCTTCTCTTCAGAGAGTGAGTGAGTCACTCCTTGAGTTTCTTGACTTATTCCATAGCCATATATAGATCAAGTTTATCATTCTCAATAACTTTCACTAACTTACACACTTTCATTTCCTTATATATTTTACTCTCAAGTTGTTAAGCCTCTAATAGGAGAATCTTACTCTGATACCAATTGTTGGAAATGTAATAATATACAAGTGACTAAGAGGGGGGTGAATCAAGAACCACTTAAAACTTTTTACTTAGTATACTTTTGCTTTACTTCATTAGATTGTCTAATCTACTATCAAGCATGAACATAAATCAATGAAGAAATAAACACCATAACACTTTGACACAATGTTTGGTAACCCAGAAACCCTTCAAGGAGAAGGTAAAAATGGGTTGGGGATGACACACATAATGCTTCATTACTATAGTAATAAAGTTGGCTTGTTAGGGCTTACAATTGATCACTTTTGGTGATCTATGCTATTAGGAGTATGAAGGATAGTTAGTCCACCTTGTGAAATGATTTTACAATACAATGAAGTATGTATTCTATTAAGAGATCTTACAAAGGACTATTAGGTCCACCTTGTTAAAGGATTTACCTACTGCAACTATTAGGATGTAATTAGTAGGATGATCCTTGTTTGCAACTGATTTTTTGATATAGATCCTTTGAAGATTGTAATCACTTGACTATGATATATGTGTCTCTTCTCTACCCTTTATACTATTTGGTAGCCTTCTTACTCAATCTACTATATTTCCTTCTTTCTTTCCATGTTCACTTGCTTCACTTTCTTATATCCTTTTTACTTCATGTTTTTTTCACTTTGTGTACTTAGACAAATAGTTTTCCTTCCTTATATAACCATCTAACAATATTTTCATTCTAAGTTGGCTCAAATAAGAGATGTCTTTAACAATAATCTAATTATACCTTCAAGTCAACCAAATACTAATGCTCAGGCCACACTGTTCACTTTGGTGTTATGTTGATGTCCATGCAATATAGTGAGCTCTTGTGATACTCTAGCACTTGGGTAACATTGGATGCTCGAGTAAAAATATGGCACTCGAGTAACACTGAAGCATGTATGGATTGAATTGGATGCATGGTTCTTACTAAGAGCTCGATGAATATTGTGAACTTGGTTCACACTACTAGCTTGGTTCACAGTGAGAACTCATTTTGCATTGTGATGCTTGTTCATAAGATAGTGCTTAGTTATCATAGGATATTTTCAATCTTCTCAGGCTACACTAAAACATGTTGACTAAAGGAAATCTTAGTTACATTATTAATCGACCTTCTTGGATGACTTAAGTGTTTTATCACTAATTGACAATATGCCTTGTCATAGGGTCAACACACTTTATCATTAAAGAAGTGGATTTCCATCTAGTTACTATCATTTGTAGATCCTATATTAAAGAAGATCATCAAGAAATCCAAATTTCTCTTTATTATCAAGAATCACTTTATGAGATAACTTGTATCAAATGATGAGACCACTAAGTATAGTGGGACTAGTTTCTTTCTATATGAAGGTTGTTACTTTGTCCAAATTACCTAAGTATTTAGATTTGAATAACCTCTAGCAAAGAGCATGAACGTTTGATTTGTTTGGTTCAATCAGGCAACACATTGCCATGAACATTGAGGGGATATCATTGAGAACTAACTATATACCAATCCAATTTTTTTATGAACTCCTTTCCTAAAATTATGTATACAAATTTGGTGATGAGGAAATGGGTATTTAATAAAACTATTGATAAATGTTATTCAGAGATGGGTTCATCAAAGGCCATTTGGGGATATAGAGCCACCAACTTAATCATTGTATTCATTTTTAGAACCCTACTTAATGCAGAGATACATCAATTGTTAAAAAATTATCATGAAGTACCTAAGAAGCCAATCATTCATTTTTCCCTAAAAGGTCAAATGATAGATGACCAAAAAGGAAAATGGCTAAAATAATGTCAATTAATAGCAATTAACCTTCAACCAACCTCTAAATTACTTTTATGGCAAGAGAAATGATATAATAAGAATGAGCACCAAGATATGAATCATCATGAGTCCTTAATTTTATTTCTTTGTAATCAATATTCAACTATTTTTTAAATCAAAGAAATGTACCTTGCTTCTTGTTGTTTCTTCTAAAGTTATACTTCTATTTTAGAGATATGTGTTTAATTAATAAATTTATACCTATTGAACTTGTTAACCTATTGAATTTAATAAGTTTGTTATTCTAATTTAGAGAGATGTGTTTGATTTATAAGTCTTTTTATTTTTCTAACCTCCAAATCCAATGTCAATGCGTAATATGTTCTTATTTGTTTCTAGTTTCCTGTAGCTGAATACACGAAGGTGTCTAGGTGCTTTGTGTCATGTTTTAATTCATGTTATTGCATTGTGTTATTGATATTGGAAATTGACACTGTTAGTCAACCTATATTTTCTAAATTAAGAGTATTTTTTGAATCCCATTAATAAATAATTAATTTGTTGAATTTCTATTCAGTATTATATCTTATCAAATGTGGTGTGATTTTTGTTTTATTAAATTGGTTCCAAATAGTTCTTGAAACCTTTTTTACAAATTAGAATTTTCAATTACAGATACCATTCTTATTTGAGATCTTGAATTTTTTTTATTTCATTTACCATTCTTATTCAAGTTTAAATAACCAAACAGAGGTTACATTTCCATTGTGGGAATGTTACCTAATTCATTGTTGTTGCAATATTCTAAGAAACATTGAATTTGTCAAAACCATTTATATTAATTTACATATACAGAGTGTTGATGGAGATTGGAAAACCAAAACCTATATATTTATTTACTTATATTTGATTATACATCTATGATATTTTGGAGGATAGAAAGTCTACTAACTAGAATGATGTGTTATGGATACGAAAGACCATGTCATGTTTCCAACTGCATAATACCTACTATCTTTGTATTTTTACATGACCAACAAATAGTGATAAGATAATATTTACAAGACCAAAAAAATTATAGGCAAAATAGAATAAATCCCTATGTGCCTAAAATGAAAGAAGGGCCATGAAATAAAGATGCCCAAACACCTAATATTTACATAAAACCAAAAAATCTGACCTAGGTAGCTAGTTTAAGTCTTATGAGCACGAGGTACTTGAGGCTTTACCACAATAAGTTCCTCGTCAGAGTCTGATTCAAAACTTTGTTATTAATTTCTTTACCTACTACCTTAATGGTTCCTTTCCTTTTATGGGTTTCTTTTTGAAGATAGAGGAGACAAATATCAATATGTTCTTTCTTGTAACTATTTACTTCCAGATATAATCCAATTTTATTATCTTTTAAGAATATTTCTAATCAATCACTTTAATCCTCTACTGTATCTTGGCAATGGGCTAGAAAAAAAGGTATTTCTCCATCATTGACCAAGACTTTTCAAAACCCTCTGCATCCTTAATGCATAAATTTGGTGTTTTTGGTATATTCATATACTTTAAACTTCCAATTGGCCAATTCATGTAATTTTAGGGAGGGGAAGTTGAAGAGAATTATTGATATTTTCGATTGTGTTGTCTAATCCTTTCATCCAGGTATTTTTTAAAATGACCACACATAGACGCTTGACTTCACAAGGTTTTATCTTAGATTTAAAGCAATGTGCTATGAAAATGTCAATTACGACAATGTTGGTCCTCCATGTAAAATCATATTCGAAGCATCTTTCCCTTATTACTTTTTTAGGTGTCAAACTTCATGAATAATCTTCCCCATCTCTCCAGTTTAATCTAGCCTATGAAGGCCATCAGTCAATTTTCCTAAGTGTGGAATCTATCCAAAAATAGAGATACAAAGATGATAGGCAAGAATAATGTGAGAACACACAATAGTTAAAAGGGGATGGATTCCTCTTGAATGTTCAAGAAGCAGTAACAATCCTTAAGAGACATCCTTGCAAAATGGAAAGGTTGATTAAAAATGATGGATTACTAGCCTACATGATTAGAAGGCCATCTTCAAGAAGGAGACAAGCCATTAAGTCTATCATATGAAATAAAGCTAAGCTAGAACCATAATAGTTTATGATTGATAATTGGAGATTATTGTTAAAGGGACCAAGCTCATGAGAATTGATGAGAAGTGGTTAAGTCATTTTACTCAGTTACTATGCTAGTTATCCTGAGATAAAAAGTATAAAAAAATGGAGCTATACAAACTTACCAAAACTTGCTATATGCAAGTGAGATTATCCTAGACTTATTAAAACTTACTCTACTATTCATATCATCCTTTTGTCATATCCTCTAAATCAAAAGTATTAAGATTCATTTCATCTACATAGCTAACTTTATGCCTACTTTTTAGCTAATAATATAATGAAATTCTATAGCTATATCTCTCTTGTTTTAGACTAAGATATTAGATCGATGTATTTAAGGTATTCATGATAGAGTCTAGACAGACGTAATTACTATAATCTTAGAGTGTGCTATGAACTAGTTGTTGTAGACTACTACATAGCTCCTAAACTAAGTTGGATGAATTTGAGATTTAATTAATTTTCTTCAAATGTTGTATGAGCTTATTTGAGGACTACATTATTTTGCTAAAGGTTGTTTATACATTGACTTTAGAGTTTTTTAGGAATGTTAAATGAGTTTCCATATTGTTAGTTTACTAATTATCTTAATTTATTATCAAAATGCCCTTTATATTGGATCCTATATTAGATAATTTATTAGCTTCTTTGTTACCTTCTTAATAAATGTGTTTTTATCATGATTTCTTCAAAATATGTTAGTATTATTAATGTATATTCAAGTTTAGATTGTAATTGCCAATTAGGTGTTCTTTCCTTCCTTATTACATTTAAGATTATTTTTTAATCTCCCTCAATGATATTTTTTTTAATTCTCATATCCTTTCATATGCTTAGAGTGCTTCAATTTCTACAAGATTGTTTAATAGTACCCCTAGAAGTGTTTCTCATGTTGTTGGGAAGGAACTCTTATCTAATTATGTGGTACATTCTAGTTGTCCTATTGTGCATGGGTTTCCTCTTGAAGCCCCATAAAAATTAAGTTTCACCCATCTAGAAGGTGGAAGAGTCGACTTGCATTTTTATCTAGCTTCTTTATTTGATTTAGAGTATAATAATGATGGGTTTATCAAGTTGATCCAACTTTTTTGCATCTCTAAATCCCTTTTTGTGAATGTTCCTTCTTCTTTATATGTATTCCTTATATTATTATTTGTGACTTCTATTATGCATGTTTCCACTTTGTTGAGAATGGAGGGAGAAATGAACCATGGGTTATTGTATACACTTGATTTTCCATATTTGGGCCATCATTTGAGGTTCTCATCAAGAGTATTTGGAAATACAGATTGCCAATCTAGTTTTTTTTCATAACCATGGTCAGTACTCTCTCAAAAATGAATAGTTGAATATTAGATTATATGTCAATTCATATGCTCATTCACAAAGAGGACATCTGGTTGGCCCTTCAAAATCCATCTTTGTGAATCTATCCACAATTAATATTCTCCTCTAAAGAGTTTCCTATAAAAAGATACTAGTTTTAGGAGACAAGTTGAGTTCCAACATAAGTTAAGAGGGATATCAATTTTATTTCATTATTGAGAGTTGATAATTCTTTCATATCCTGTTCTAACATTGTATTTTTCCATCTTTCGATGCTCCCTAGATCAAACTATCATTTCTTTCTTTATGGTTAGTATTTTATTTTATATTTCTTTTAGGATGTATTTTTATTGGTGGGATAACTAAGTATTCTCCAATGATTTTCATTGCTAAACCTTATATGAATTAATATTTATTTTGATTTTGTAGTCGCTAATTCTAGTTCCCCATAAGTTTATTAAGGAGGTTTTGATATTGGCTGGAAATTTTAAATAATCAAAGGGATGAAGGCCATCCCATTAATCTTCTCAAAATAGGGTGTCCTTTCCTAACCATATATCCTAGGTGAGGTTGTTTGTTACTAATGGTCAACATTTCATCATGAAATTCAAAACTCTTGATCCTTTCGAGGGATTTTTGGTTTTGGATAGAGATAGGGGATTAGCACTATTTAAATAATTAGGATATAGAATTTGGGCCCATTTTATTTCTTATTCTTGGTACATTCTCCATACCAATTTGGAACCTAGGGCTTCATTTTGCTAGTTAAGGTTTTTTATTCCAAGACCTCCAAATTCTTTTGGTTTGCAAATATTTTCTAATTTTATTAATATTTGTTTCTTTTTCTTTGATGAACCTTGCTAGAAAAATTTGTTTGGTTTTCTATCTAGAATTCTTTTTGTTCTTTTTGGGAGAGGGAGACATGACATTTGATATGTGGGGATGGATGACAAGACTAATTTGATCGTGGTGGATCTTCCTACTCTGTTGAGTCATTTTCCTTTCTAACTCTCTATTTTTTAATCTATATTGTCTATAATTATTTTCCTTGATTTTCCTTCTCTAATATGTTTTTCTATTGGAATGCCTAAGGACTTATATGGGAATTGTACCTTTCTTATAACCCATTAAATTATATATGTTATTTTCTATATTTGGATGTGTATTTAGGAAGAAATTTTTTGATTTGTTTGTGTTTAATTTTTTTCCAGATGCTCTCATATAAGTTCTAATGATTTTCTTAAACTGTTGTGCTTCCTCCATTGTACTTTCTCTTGGAAGTATCATATCATTAGTGAATTGTTGGTTTGTTACTTTAGAAACATTCTCTGCTACTTGTATGCCTTTGATTCTTACTCTCATTTATGCTTCTTTAATTTCTCTTCCAAAGGCTTTTTTCCATTATGATGAATACAAATGATGAAATGGGATCCCCTTGCCTAACACCTCTAGTTATTCCAAAGTAACCTTTTGGCATACTAGTAA
Source organism: Cupressus sempervirens (assembly GCA_028749045.1). NCBI lineage: Eukaryota > Viridiplantae > Streptophyta > Pinopsida > Cupressales > Cupressaceae > Cupressus > Cupressus sempervirens. The sequence continues at coordinate 509,263,591 of CM053783.1, forward strand.
CAAGACATGGAATTTTGGGCATGGAAATACAGTTTAAAATTAGGTTTATCCATTGGTGGCATAATCTGAATGCTTTGAGTATTTTTCATAAAAATCACCAATCGACTTTATCATATGCCTTTTGTATATATCCATCTTCATAATCATACATGGTACTTTATTTATCTAGATTGAATGGATAACTTCTTGAATTATAATTATCCCATTTAGGATAGATTTGTTCAGAACAAACCCTAAGTTCTTCCAATATTAGTTTTGGTAAAATTTTCTTCAGTATGTTGGTTAGTACTTTCAAGGGGATTTTGTATATAGTATTATAGAATGTTATTGGTTTGAAGTCACTTGGATCCTCATGGTTGGTCTTCTTTGGTATTAGTGCTAGGAAAGTATTATTGATTTCAGCAAGAAATGACCTTGAGTTTCTAGTGGCCTTGATTACTTCCTATAGATCTTGTCCTAACTTGTCTGAGCATTTTTGGAAAAAGAAGGCTTGGAAGCCATTTAGTCCCAAAGATTTTCCAAGGTTTAGTTGAAAGAGTGCCTCTTTGATCTCTTCTTTTGAAATTTTTTTATTGAAATTTTTGTTCTCTTCTTCTATTATTATCTTTGGAATATTGTGTATCATCTTATTTTGTGCTATTAAATCAGAGGATTATCTTATTTTGTGCTATTAAATTAAAGGATTCATAATTGTTGAGTATTTAATTGAAATAGTTCACAAGACCTCCACTATTTTATTAGGTTCCTCTATTAGATTCCCATTGTTGTCCTTAATTTTTGAAATTCTATTAGTATTCCTTTTGTTAAGGGTACTATTATGGAAGAATTTTGTATTCCTATATCCTTCTGCTAACCATGTTTCCTAGGATTTCTTCCTCCATAATACTTCTTCTTTTGGGAGGATGACTTCTTGTTTTCCATTAATTATTTTTCTTTATGGAATTTATCATTATCCATGCCTTCTCATATTACTTCCTTATTAAGATTGTTTAATTCTTGTTTATTCTATATTTTTACTTTAAATATGTTGTTGAAGTATTATTTATTCCATTTAAGTATCTTATCTTTCAATTATTTTAATTTTGACATAAAATGAAACATTTTTTAGCCTTTAAAGTATTCTTCTTTCCACCATGTATCTATTGTTTTAAGAAAATCTTTATCTAGGAACCACATTTTTTCACAATTGAATGGGTTTCTCTATGGTTTTGTTGCTTCATTAATTTCTAATCTTATCAAGAAATAATATTAAATTGAATAAGGTTAAAAAAGACCTTAAAAGAGAAGTTAAATGTTGATATGTCTCCTTTGAATATAAATATGTCCAGTCTTTCTGCTATATTACAAAAACTCTTTCTTCTCTTATTCTAAGTGAAGATCCCATTGGAAATTGGTATGTCCATTTGGTTATTACCTTCAAATCAATTACTAAAGTATATCATGGCTTGTGAGATTATTAATTTTCCTTCTATCTTTTCCTCTAGATTTAATAGAGCGTTAAAGTCTCCTCCTAAAAAGAAGTTCTGATTTTGGTTTTCTTCCAAAAAGTTGCTAATCTTCTACCAAACTATTTTCTTGTATGTAGTAGGTATTAGACCATAAGACCATAAAAACATACTAGGTTAAAACTTGGTTCACTTTTAAAGTTTCTTACTTTTCCTCCGATCGAATTACTATGTGTTTCTTGTAATTTAAAGTTGACCTTTCTAGGATCCCAAAATATCCCTATCCTCCATAAGCTCCTTTTGATTCACATGTTTCTAGTTTCCATAGACCTGTTGTCTTTCCAAACTTCTCTCCTTCTTATTTATTTAATTTTCTTCTTGTAATAATATTATTTTAGATTCAAAGATGGTTAGGTTGTAATTTAGTAAGTGCTTCTTGTTAGGGGAATTTAAGCCCCAACATTCCGCAGTGTTAGCTTCATCACTTTGTGGGAAGGAACTTCCTCTTCCCTACATTGAGTAAGTCATTGACTTTTTTGGTTTTTTGCCTCACCCGTCCTGGTTTTGAATTTTGCTAAGGTTTTTCTTATTTTTTTCTTGTTTCATTTTCCACATCTTGGATATTTTATACCTTGTATGTTTGCACTAATTCCTAACTTTTTTGGGTTGCTACTTACATTTTGAATACTCTTGATAAGTTTATCTACTAGCTCCTCTAGTTCTTTAAAATTTATCTACTCATTCTTTGTAATCTTGCACTCTCAATTCCTTCTAGAATCGATGGTTATCTACACCATGATCCCTTAACTTTTCTAGCTCTTTGCTCATCACTATGTTGTCCATACCAATCATCACATTTGTCTTCATAAGTGTTTTTACTTCTAAAGATATTTGATTGCATTTTAGTTTTTCTTCTTTTTCAATTTCTTGAGTATCTAATGTTGAAATATCTTCCTCAAGGGAGTTTTGATTGGGGTTTGCCAAAACTTATTTTCTTTTTTCTTGCCCCTCTTTTCTTTTTTGTATTCATTATAGTTTACTCTTGTTGTCTACCTACTTCTTTGGTTGGAGTGATGATTTGTGATGATAAATCAATTTTTAATTTTTTAATTTTTTAATCCAATTTTTTAATTTAGACTTTTAAATCAAGCATTTTAAATTGAAGCACATATTTAATTAATTATCATCATATTTTAAAAATATATTTTAATAAAATACTATTTAATAATTCCAATATCATGTGATTATCCCAAGTATCATAATTAAATCTTTTACCAAGTAAATCACATCACCAAACTACATAAATGTAACATAAGCAAAATAAACCAAAAGCCAAAATCAACATGCATAGAGATAACTCATGGGTTTGAAAAATAGTAGGTAGTAAGATACATGTCCTCCTTCTCAAGACAATAATTAGGCTTAGGTTGGGATCGAACCTAAATATCATCTCCTCATTCTTATCATTGAGTTATTGTGATAGGACACACTCATCATGACAATTCAAGGAAGTCAATGCTTGGTATCTGCAAACCTACATAAAAGACAAGAATATACATGTGCATATATATCTAAGCTATACATGCAATGGTAGGGAGTGGTGCATCATTTAGATCCAAACTAGAAGGAAAATATGACTCCCTCCCTTAACCACATTAATCACATTAGTCAGAAATGTAAAATAGACACACACGCCATACAGATGCAAGTATGGGATAAATATAATAAATGAGTCATGAGTATAAATAACATCATATTCTAATATGAACAACTCATCATCATGAATAGATAATCATCATATAAAGACACATTGAATGACATAATTATGATAGTCAATACATTTTTAAAAAGCAATTAAAGTATCATCCTTGCAAGTAAGTCATAAATACTAATTGATATAATCCATAACTATGCATATCAAAGTATCACATTTCAAAGATTGTACTAAAAGTTAACATATACACCAAAGGCCTAATAGGGTTTAATAAAAAAATATACATGATAGTAAATAGGACGAGTATTACAGTTTGAGTGTGTGTCACTTTTTCTACATTAGTGAAAATGTCAAATCTATAGGTATTTTTCTCTGTTTTTTGAAATATGGTAGAAATATTAATTTGAATCAGTAGATAATAATACATCCATGACAATCATGATTCTAAAATTTTGTAGTGTATGCTCAATATCTTCTTAGATATGTTGTGCTCAAATGTTTTCAATTGAAAATTCATCACTCCGAAAAGGTAAAGGTAGTAATATTACTCCTTTAGGTGGATATTTTGAGATTCTTGGCATGTTATCCCATATATGAAAAGACCATATTTATGGTTAGGTTAAAGGCAGGGTCACTATTAGGATTCATTTGACCTTTCTTCCTTTGGGATCATGTATTTGAAATATACAAATGCGAGAATGGCTCTAACAACCAAGTTGAGGAATTTGGGAATGACACTAGATTTTTAAATTCTTAATTTTTGGTACTAAATCTAAGGTAAATGCACAATGAAAAATGTAGAATGATGATTATGATGACTAGGTATAACACTATGTTTTTGAATTTTTTATTTTTAGGAAATGTTAATGCACGATACAATAGGGTAAAATGACAATTATGATGACTAGGTATGACATGTTTTTGCTTATTTTATTTTTCAAGAAATGTCTAAGTTAAATAAAAAATTAAAAGAGGTAAAATAATGATTATAATGACTACATATGACACTAATTTATTTATTTTTTTGGTAGATGTCTAATGTAAATGCAAAAGCAAAGAGAAAATGATTGTTACAACAAGGTATAACACTAATATTTTATAATATTTTTAAACATATTTGGGAATAACTAGATAAGTTGGATAAAAAAATATAAAAGCTAACATGATGTTTATGATGATTAGGTATGAAACTGTATTTTTGGGGATTTTTTAATTTTGAGAATGAATCTAAGGTAAAAGGTAAAAGGTGAAATTATGATTATGATAACTAGGTATAACACTAAGGGAAGTGAAAGAACATAAAATAAGACTAATGACTAAGGTAAGAACAAATATATCTTTAGGGAAAATTTGGGGAAATTTTGAGAATATAACTTTTAAAAAAAAACAAAGTAATTGAGAGACTTTTCTTGACCTCCAAGGTGTGATGAAAAGTGACAATTTCACAAAGTGTTGATTATGAAAAAAATGATAATTGGTTAAGTGGGTTAGAATTATTCAAAGATTTATTATGGAAGGATCCAAAAGTGTACCCTCTAGTTTCCAAGATGTAATCCTAAAGGTAAAATGTCAAACCTTAGGGGATATAATACCTATGTTTTTGAAACTTTTGGAGTATGAAAGGTAGCTTTGAATAGAATAAGGAAATAGGAAATCCTATAGATGTAGACAAAAGGATAATGGGAAACTTTAATAATGCATGAAAAAAAGATAATGATAAATCCTAATAATGAATACAAAAATATGATGAGAAACCCTATAATGAATGTAAAAAGGATAATGGGAAACCATAATAATGAATCACAAAGGATAGTGGGAAACTATAATAATGTATGTAGAAGGATACTTTAAAACCCTACTAATGTATGTAAATTGATAATTTCAAGCCCTAAAGATGTATGAAAAAGAATAATAAGAAACCCTAATAATGAATGAAAAATGAAACTGTACTAATACATGTGAAAGGAAGAATAAATAATGCATGGAAAAGGAAGCCCTAAAAATGGATGCAAAAGGAAACACTCATTCATGATGTATGTACAAGGAAACCCTAAATACAACATGTAAAAGAAAACCCTACTAATGTATGCAAGAGGAAAAATCAATAATGGATGTAAACTAAAACCCTTACAATGGATATAAAATGGATAATATATTATGTTGGTGTTTTAAGACTACAAGCTTAAAAAATAGCACTAGAATACCACATAAGGAGGTACCTAGGGCCCCTTTCCCATTCTCAGCAAAACCTATTTAGATTTGGACCAACTAATAAAATGATAATGCTTCCTACACTTTAGGCTCTGCTAACCAAGGTGGGTTTACCTAGGGATTTCAATATTTCTTCATGTTTTCACACTACACATCCCTTTAGAGCATATTTGGTCTCTTAATCTTCTTGGATTTGAAATCAACTATTGAATTATAGTAGCTAACTACAAACTTAAGAACTATTAAAATAAGTGAATGACCAACATATACTTTTTTGTTACAGACTTCATATATTGATTTTTTTTAAATGATTTTTGCTACTAAATGTTTACTTCAATTTGCATCCTAACTAATGACCAATGTCTTATCCATTGTTAAATAGAGTCATATAAGTAGATTTTGATTCATTTAATTGGCTTGCAATAAAATATATCAGTTGTGAACCCTAAATCCCATTCTTATAATATCCCTTCCATATGCTTATAAGTCCTATTAGCACATAGAAACATTTACTTAATTTCTTGAATTAAAAGTAACAATGAACTAATATACAACGTATCCAAGTTGTATTACATGAAATTAACTTTGTTCACTTAACCTCAACATGACAAGTACATGAAAATGGAGACAAAAAAAAAAGGACATTGATATTCAATAACTTTTTTTTTGTATTAATCTTCTTCATAATGATACATATGTCTGATATAAGAATCAAAATATAACTCAAGATTTGACAATATTTCATTCATTCACCATGTTCTTGAAATACAAATTTGAAACAAAAAAAATTAACACAATAACTTGGACAGACCACAAAATAGAATTATCACTAGAAGAAAACAAAATTTAGACCCTCATTCCACATCTTATAAATCCTTTTATAAGACAAGGATTGTAGACAAGCTACAAATGGGAGGACACTTGTCAAAATTTGATTAAAAATAAATATAAGGACTTCAGGTATTTTAATTTGCAAAACTTTCTTTCTACTTGAGTGGAAGATAGGAAGTAGTTTCAAAATTGACAGGTGGCAATTGACCTTCAACTACAATTAGGGTTTATTTTTGCAGGTGTTTCCAAGATGAGCATGTGTACAATTCAACAACCTGTTATAATCACTGTCCTTTTTCTATTTTGTTTCTTCTACCATTTAGCTATGATTTCCAACTACTCCATGTGAATAGCCTTAGTTTCTTCCCTAACCATTGTACACTCAAAAAGTGTCACAGTCTAAACCTTCTATTCAAGTGATCTAATGGATTGGAATTCTTGAATGCTAGCTTAGAGCTCCTTATCCATGGAGTGCAAAGGTGTGTTTTGAGGAAATGTAGATAACTCTCAAATGATCTTTTGAGTCACAATCCTTGCTAGTAAACCATGCAATAGGAGGTTCTTAAGATAAGATGTAAGAATGCAAGTGTCCACAAGAACTCTTAAGCTATGAAATGCAAATATGGATTAAACTAGTATGCAATGCACAATGCAACTATATTAACCAAATGAGAGAGAATTACAAGTCCATGCTAATTAAACTATGTGAGCTAGATTATTGCAAAATAGAAGCTATACTACATGAATCTAAGCTCAAATTCCATGGTATTAGAGAATTAGACAAGGAAATTTAAGTTCTCCACAAGCTCTCAAGAAGATCAACTGATAAACCTATAGCATAACAATACTCAAGAGTGTGGATCCTTTGAGAAGGGGTGAGCTCTTCCTTTTAAAGGTGTATGGATAATGGAGATCAAAATCAAGGGATGGATTATCAAGGGTGAGAGTTGACTTTGACATGATCCATGTGCAAGAGCAAGTCAAGCAATGGAGAGAAGTTGACTTTTCATGCGAGACAAAAAGCCAAAAACCCTTTTCTTTTAATTTGAAAATAGAAAAAGGACTTTATGTGTGCACATTGAGTGGGTTAGAAGAATGGGATCTTTTATTTTATTAAAAAGGGACATGTTCTTTCAATCAAATAATGAATTAAGGATAATATAGTCAAACTATAGGTTATAATCAAATTAATTGATTTTTAGCAATTTGGTCTAGGTAAATGATTAATTAATTTAGCCAAAATGTTGAGAAAGGGGGCTAATAGTCTAGATGACAATTTTTAGGTGATTACATTTGCCCTTCTTTAACTAATGTGTGATTGATTTGGGAACACATGATGTCAAAGAATACAGAAGCCAAGTAGGCAACAATAGATAGAGAGATCTAATTCCAAAGAACAAATTGCAAAAAGAGATAGCAAGTCCTAAATGTATAGTCTAATAATGATAGTACTAAACACTAGGATAGAGATAATATTAGAACTCAAGAAGAGTTAATATCAAGAAAAGTAGGTAGATCAAGAGCATGCAACATAATCAAAAACATGCTCTTAAGAAATAGATAGCTATAGCAAGTGATGATATATTATTTATGCCCCCTTAGGATCAAAATTGAAATGAGCTAAAGAGAATGCAGAAACAACCTAGATATGAGAAAATTGAGATATAGCAAATTCAGTGATAACAAATATGTGCTTAGAACCAAAGAGTGACAATAAGGAAATGATGGAATGCCCTAGTTTGTCCAGAGTTGACCATTAGGTCAAATCAAGTAGAAAGATGATTTAGAAGTTAAAGGTGTGAAGTGAATTAAATATACAATGTAGAAATGATGAAGACATGAAGATGCCCTAGTGAAGATTCAAAGATTACACCCAAAAAGGTTAGCTAACTACATAAAAGAAGATAGAATTGTGAAATACAATGTGACTATCAAGATGAACTCAAATTACAATTTTGATCCTAAAAATGGATTTAGGACATCAAAATTAGCTAGGGGTATAATTTTTGCAAAATTCTGAGGAGTTTGAAAAATGAGTCAAAATGAGGTCGGAAGGCTATATAAGGGGTCCAAGTGTCATTTTCAAATCATTTGTATTTTATAGTTTTAAGAGCTTTTGAGTGATTTGGAAAGAGAAAATGACTTTGGTAGGCGCTCTGACCCACCAACATCATTTTGAGTGCAATCGGTTGCACAGCCAACCACCTGACTATGAGACCCCAGTAGGTTATCAACATTTTATCATTTTTTGAAGCATTTTTAGAATGCTTGAAGGGTTTGAAAAAGAAATATCATGCAAAACTTTAAAAGTATCACATGGGTACTTTAAGAAATATCACACAATATTTGTATTAGACCAAAAGTGTCACACCACCTCACAAAGTGTATCATTCCAGCCATACTCAAATGTCATCCCACATGGTGTAGAATGTTGCCTGAGAAAAAAGTATCACCCTATATTATGAAAAGTATCATACGATACTTAATCAATAAATAGTATCACCTACACATAGTAAATTTTGTTAATCTTTTTAGTCAAATTTTGCATGTTTGAGCACTATTTTGATTCATTTTACTTAGTTTTGTATATTGTGTTTCCAACACTTCATATCAAGGCCCCCAAAGTGGTGGGGTTGCACATCCTTGAGTATCTTAGTGATGATGAGAGGGATTTCATATTAATTATGGGGATAAAGTGGGTGATACACATGCTCCATACATGGGTGAATCACATACTACTGAGTGATTTAGCTGAGCGGTGGCACAATGAGCACAACACCTTCCAACTATTGATTGGAGAGGCAACCATCACATTGAAGGATATATATCACATCCTTCATGTTCCCTACTATGGAGAGCAAGTGAGTGTTTATTTTTTGTTGCTCATTTTCTTTTTTTAATTTTTTGATATCCATGTAGCATGTAATGACATTAGTTTTGCATGTTAAAGGTATATTATGATCAGACCCTGACAGAGCGGAGAGTAGCCGTACAACATGTATTCCAAGATGTTACTATCTAGGATTGTCACTTGAGCTAGGAGTGGCTCATAGATGAGTAAAGGAATCAGTATCCACTTTCTTGCCTTTTGTATTCACTAATTGCCCAGGCTGTGGTCACCAACAAGGACTAGGAGGGCTTCCCACTAGGATTGGGTAGAGTGTTAGGAGATTGGTTGGGAAAACCTCAGAGGATGGCATGGGGACTTGTGATTTTTGTAGATATGTATAGGGAGATCCATGAGATAGCTTACCAATCAAGGAAAACTTGGGCATGTGGTAAGGTTTTGGCTGAGGTATGGGCATGGGAGCATATCGTAGTGATTTGACCATGGGTGCAGCCACAAAAGTGCAATGAGCCCTAAATTTTCAAGTATATAGGGTTCATCCCATAGAGTCATAGAGGAGATGTGACCTACTATCAGTGTCTCCTTGATGAGATTACTTCTTTTTTCTAGCATACATATCATGATTACCATAGATGGTCTGATTCATGGGAGCTCAAATATATGCGTTATAGCTGGCCACTAGTTGGGAGGCATTCAGAGATAGTAGAGTAGTTTTTTATTAGCTGAGTATGGCATTAGTTTGGCCAGTAGTAGGGGATCTTAGTGGAGACCACCACATATGCATGGTTTTTTCAAGAGGAGGCTCAGGTTTGTTTTCCCATGTTAGACTATCAAGCCACCTTACGAGAGACAATAAGTTTGGTGCATGAGCCTTGGGACTGCCATCTAGAGGTGGTTGATGTAGGAGAAGATCTAACCTATATGTATGAGATGTAGAGGCATCCTTCCCTAGATTCACATGACTAGATGCCCCACTCATGGTAGCAAGATAGGGGGAGATGGAGGAGGCAGTGGTGGAGGTAGGGGTCGAGGTGGCAAGTGTATGGAGGTCAGAAGTAGTTCTTGATCTAGGAGGAGGAGGAAGATGTGGGCCTAGGCTATGAGAGAGGAGGAGGAGGAGGATCATCCATTAAGACACAAGAGAGTGACACAAGTGGAGGCATGATAGGAGAATCCTACCAAAGGAGATGGAGGGGAGGATGACTGGGACACTAGGATCCAGGTCATGGAGGTAGAGCTACATGGGTTGAGGATGACCATAGTGGTTAGCGGCTAGCATCTAGTGGATGCACAACTAGAGGTTGATAGGTGAGAGTGATCTTTGTGATATAATTTACTAGAGTCCTAGTGGGAGGTGGAGCAATAGTTGGTCAGGGCATCCTAATATCACATCATGTATATTATTGTAGTTCTGGTGGATTGAGGGGTACGTATATACTTGGAGAGGGTTGGTAGATCAGATTAGCCACCATTGAGGGCATCAGTGGCTCCTCCCCATGCATAATCTACTCACGAGGGGGGAAGCTAGTCTTAGGTCTAGGTTAATGTTTTGATGATAGTTTTATTGTGCCATATGTATTTTGAGACATTCACCCAGATTTTGAATCCCATATTATATTGTGACATCTTTGATATATATATGAGATACTGGAGTTAATCAATATATTTGTGTACTTGTCTCATTTTGTGAATGTTGTATATAGATGCTTCAATTTTTATGTTTCGATGTGTTGTTTCTAGTTTCTTTCTTATGTATGCAAAATTTTATGTTCATGTTGATATGCTCATGGATCTCTCTCATGTATAGTTGTTAGCTCTCATGTGTATGATATAGACTCATGTTTTAAAAATTTGATACTTGGATAGATCAGATGTGATTTTTAGATTAACCCCTTGTGATGATAGGATAGCAAAGAGATGAATTGAAAGATCAAGAAGATGAAAAGACATGATCAAGATGAAAGCAAAGAAGATATGAAAGCAGTTAGTTGATATATCTGAGAAATGATGAAGGGAGAGCTCTCCCGACATGAAAAAAGTGCAAGCCTAAGATAAAATGTACCTATCATGAAAACTAGCATGCAAAGTGGTTTACTTACAAGGGACGCAAAATATTTAGACTCTAATTTCATCATTGAACATTTATTAGGGATATCATAAGATTATACAATCAATACTAGTGTAACTATGAGGATATGAATATGATCGATATCGGATAGGAATGTGGGAATCCAACCTAAGAATTGAAGACATGTAAGTCAAGATGGAAACACAATTATATTCCCTAGGTTTAATATAGAAATATTACAACTATATCAAAGCTTAAGTGCCAGGATAACCCTCGAGTGTAGTCTTGTGAAAACAATCAAAGATGATACATTGTAGGTCCAAAGTGTCAAGTAGGACAAGCATAAATGCTCTAAACACCTTAGATTAACAAAGTATATGCACAAGAAGAAAGAAATTAAAACATGCCCCATGCCCCCAGTCTTCTACTTGATGGCATCCTCGAAAGACTATTGGGGAGGTAACACTAAAGAAAGAAATTGTCATAAACAACACACAAAGAAAAACTTAGTGATTTTAATATTTAAGTGAATGTGTGTAAGTCACATGGCCATTTCCTCAAGACTTGATTTTGATAGTGAGAAATATCATAGCACCCTAGACTATAGCTAGACTATCCAAAAAGTGTTGAGAAACACTTGATGTCAAGTTGGGGTAGTGTCGAGAAACACTATTTTTCTAAAGAAACCCTAATGCACAAGGAAACCTAAATAGCTAAGTAGTTGTGCCCTCGAGATAAGGACAAGGGACAATTCCAAGCTAGGAAATGTGTTACAAAGAGAATGATTAAGATTGATAGACATAGGTGTGAGGGTCACAAGTAGTGCTTATTTCCAGGTTTTCACCACTTGGTAGACTTTTTTCAGGACTTTTTTCAAAAAAAAAATATTTTTAAATATTTTATTATTTTGGGTAATGCATCAAAGCACGTATTTCTAGGTTTTCAGTTAAGATGATCATTTTAAAGGACATTTTCTAATTTTTTAGATTTCTTCAGGATCAATAGATATATACAAAGAGCTGAGTTGTGAGCCTCAAGCGTGGAACTTCTTCAGCTATAGAATATTGATGGGTTCCACCAGTTGTTCCCCTTTATGAGTAGAAAGATGATATGCACTAGATCCAAATGTTGTTGTTACAATGTAAGGACCAAACTAGTTAGGCTCAAATTTCCCTTTCTACTCTTTGTTCTGTTGATTTTTGGGATTTTCTCTAAGCATAAGCTCACCCACCTAGAAATCATAGGGATGAACCTTATTCTTGTATATAGTAGACATTCACTCTTGATAAGCCCTCATATGGTTGAAAATAGCCTTGTGGAACTCATCAAGGGTTTCTAGTTCTTGTATCTGCATAGCCCTATGGTCTTTATCAGTGATCAACCCATGTAGAGAGACTCATAGTGAGGGAATCTCAACTTCTAAGGGTAAGATAGCCTCAAATCCGTAGACTAAAGAAAAGGGTATGGCCCCTGGAGGAGTATGTATGGTGGTTCTATAGGCCCATGATGCTAGATTGATCTATAAGTGCCAGTCTTTTCCTAATTTGTGAGACTGTTCTATGCAGAATTAGGCCTCATCTTGTCCATTCCCTTGGGGATAGTAGATTGAGGACCAATGTTGTTTGATCTTGAATTTCTTACACAGTTGTCTTAGGTCCTTGTTTTTGAATTTTCTTGGGATGTCATAGTGACAAATAATGTGGTTGAGTATAAATAAGGAAATAGGTTTACCTATAGTAGCGAATAAATGTACAACTTCAAACCATTTTGTAAAGTATTCAGTCGCTATGATAATAAACTTGTGACCACTAGTCAAACTTGGATAAATCTTTCCTACCATGTCAAAGACCCATTGTTGAAATGGCCCAGATGTAACAAAAGGTATAATCTCATGTCTAGGAGCATGAATCAAGTTACCATGAAGCTAACATTTCTTACAAGATTTATCATATTAAACAATGTTAGCTTGCATAGTTGGCCAATAATAGCCCGCCCTAAATAGTTTCCAAGAAATTGCAAGGCCATTAGAATGTGCCCCAAAAATGTCATTGTAGACTTCAACTAATGGCTTTTCAGACTCTTCTAATTCTAGACACCTAAGGATCCTTCCATCTAGACTTTACCTATAGAAGTCACTAGAGACCAAGGTGTAGTGTGAGGCATTGTGAAGGAGTTGGCATTTTTGGTTTTGTGAGAGATTTTAAAGAATAATTTGATTGTGTAGATAGGATAAAATGATGGTGTAGCGAGATGAATCATGACTAATAATAGTGTCGATCACATGGTTATCAAAGGAGTCATAGGCAAGTTGACATAATTCTTCCACTAGGAACTTAAAAAGTGATTCATGTTCTTGTAACTAGAGAATAGGTGCTAGGGTGGCCATAGCATCAACAACCTTGTTTTATGCTCTAGGAATTCATTGGAATGTCATAAATGTGAAATAGTTCCATAGAGCATCAACAAACTTCTTATAAGGTACCAAATTTTCATCTTTGGATTGATACTCATTGTTGACTTGGTTTATGACAAGTTGGGAATCTCGATACATATGCAACTATGTGATTCTCCATTCTAAAGACATTTTAATCACATTTGATAAAGCCTCATACTCTAAAATATTGTTAGTGCAAGGATATAGGAGTTTGTAAGACTTTAGGATTGTGTAACCATGAGGTGTGATAAATAGAATGTCTACCCAACTCTATTATGGGTGTTAGAATTTTCAAATAGCATCTTCCAAGTTCTTTTAGTGATATACATAATTGAAGCATTTGGAAACTCAATTTGCATAGGCATTATATCTTCTAATGGAAAATTAGCTAGTTGGCCATCTATGGCTTGCCCCTTGATAGCTTTGTGTTTGACATATTGAATGTCAAATTGAGAGAGAATCATCATCCATTTAGCTAAATGGCTAGTAAGTGTACCTTTACTTAATAAGTATTTTAGGGGATCAATTTTAGCAATGAGGTGGACCATGTGAGCCAACATATAGTGTGTAATTTTTAGGAGGAAAATGCCACTGCAAGACAAGCCTTCTCAATGTTGTTTTAGTTCATCTCATAAGTCACCAAGGTGCGACTTATGTAGTAGATAGCATGCTCTTTTCAAGTCTCATCACTATTGGAAATATAAGAGGAGTAACTAAGAGAATAAATTCCAGATCCCTTAGATGTCAGTACAAAACAATTTGTGAAAACTTAACTCTACTGATGCTCGACAAACAAAGAAATGTTATAGCTCAGTAAACATCGTAATTGCTCAGAAAACACTTAACATGAAAATCTTAAGATGTTATCTATGATTATCATTAATTTAAATTAGTTGCAAGCACATAAAAGGAAATAGCATGAACACATTTGACACCAAGATTTAATGTGGAAACTCAATTTGGGAAAAACCACCAATTGCAAATAGTTATTATTTTTCACTCTTTTGAATTGAGCTCTGTTAGGAGGCAACCCTATTAAAGGTTACAAAACACACTGTTAGGTGTGACCCTATTATAGGATTTAATCACCTATTAGGAGTGGCCTTGTTAGAAGTCTTTAGACAATTCAATAGAACTACCATCTTGTTAGAGGATTTACAAATAGTTGTTAAGCCAACTTTGTTAAGAGATTTAGATCACTGCTACAATGTTTAGAGAGTAAGAATGACATGACCTGATTTTGGATGTAACTGAGTTGCTGATTACAGATCTCAATTCTAGCTTGTATACTTGATCCTTCCTAATTGAATATATATTTTCAACTTCTCAAGGATATTCTGCTTATCCTTCTGATTCACTTCCTTTTAGCATCATTAGATCTTCAAAAATCTTCCATGCATTCACACATACTTCACTTTCATACTTTATCCCTCAACTTGACTTTTCATTTATATCTTTCATTTTGTCAAGTCAGCTCAAATACAACTTGGAATAACTAATATTCATCTTCTCCAATGGCTAGAACCAACAAATAAATCAATTAAACTCAATACGCCAAAATAAGAAAAAATTTCATTAGTTGACCCTACTTGGTAGACACTAACTCAAAAATGATTTTCTTGTGTTAACCAAGTGAACTCAAACACTGCATACTTTCACTAATCCTTTGGTAACCAAGTGAGCTTGGTTAGCAGTGGTTCCATCCAACATTTCTTTCATTAATCAAGTGAGCTTGGTTAACACTCAACTTTTGCAATCTTTCCTTTGATGCCCGATTGACTCAGTGGACACTACCTTCTGAATTGAACAAACTCTAAAATGCTCGGTAGCCATAAAAAATCATCTTCAATGCCCAAGTGATCTTAGCATGCATTGACTAATGATGATATGACATTCTATGTAACATCAAAGACAATACAAAATTAATCAATTATTCCAACAATCACTTTGTGCTAATAGTGTTCCTAGTGCTCCTAGGGAGGAATTTGTAGCTAAGATATATAATATCAAAGGTTTTCATTAGAATGATGAGAGCTATTTATGTCTAAATTATACTATTACTTATCCCTCCCATATGCCTTCATACTCATTTCTATATTCCACTTCTTTACCATTTTCCCATTAAAGTTGCATATATTTCTATTTATATAAGTAATATTTATTTTAGTTTTTAGATGAAATATATGAATAATATTTTGAATTTACTAACATTTATTGTGCCAAGAAAATTAGTATTTCATATGGAAGGAGAAAACTTAGAATCTTTATCAGCATTCAGACTTCTAGTTGTCTGTCAAAGAAGACTAAAAATTATTGTTACCTGTTAGATAAGACTGCAACTTTTGTCACCTGTCAGTTGGGACTGCAACTTCCTGTCACCTGCCAGTTGGGACTACAACTTCCTATCGCTTACTAGTTGGGACTGTAACTTCCTATTGCCTATTAGATTTTCTTGATGCCTTTTTTATAGGAGTTTCTATATGTGGTTGATTGATTAATAGATAATTTTTGCCAACTATTTTTCTATTTCTATATCAGAAAACGTTACAAGGATTACAATCCTTGAACACAAAAAGAGTATTGGTGAAGGAAGTTATATGGAAACTAAAAATGGTTATTCATTCTATAGCCATAGAAAATATAGGTTTACTATGTTTAATGCCCAGCAAATAAGGTTTAATGGAGGGTATTCTTGGTTAAAATATTCTCCACATGTAAAACATAAGAGGGGATTTTTAGTTTATTATCTCCTATTTTCAGTTGTTATAACAAAGTTTATTACCAACAAATAAGGATGAATAATAAATTATTTTGTTGATACGAAAAAGCCAAATTGCCTATACTTTGTAAGAAACATAGTTATGTTGTTATGTAATGATTATTTTATGCATAGAGTTGTATATATATAAACAACATAATGCAAGCTCAAAAGGGAATAATACGATATCTCTTTTCTGAGAAATAAAATAAAAGTTCTGCTGATCAAACCAGTGTAAGAAACTCTTTCATCTTCACTCACCTCGCAGACTTGAAGGAAGGGCCCACTCTGGGAATGCATGATAAAGTTTTTATTATGTTTGTAATATTTTAATTTTTGTGTTACTTTATTGTATTGTAAATATTTTATTATGTTTGTAATGTTTTATCCATTTGTAATGTTTTTGATGTTCTATGTATTGTGTTAATATGTAAGTAATAGTTTGGTATTATTGTTAGTAAGATTCAAATTATAATTTGATTGTTTGTGAGATTGCAAGTTTAGTATTGTTTCATTTCATAAACCATAATTAGAAATTAGTAAAATATCTATTAAATATTCAAAAAAAATTCTTAGATTTAATAAATGGATTAGTTCTAAATTAATAATATAATTAAATCAAAATTCATTTTTAAATTAGAATAGAATAGATATTTTCACCTGATTTTTGTTTTTGTCATTTTATTACAGGAAGTAAGTTATGTTTCTAATGTTTTGGTCACTAGGAAGTGATAGTTCTTGTCGCCATAATTGTTTTGGTCACTAGGAAGTGATAGTTCTTGTCACCAGAATTGTTTTGGTTTTTTGTAGCTTTATTTATGTGTGTTCTAATTGCATCCATAATTCCTTAGCTCACAACTTGCACCCCTTGATAGCATATTGTTCAGACACCTTTCACAAGATTACGCTCTCGGATTGACACATATAGACCAAGCTGAATTTCATCATTTAAAGTATTAATTATTTCTTAATTATTTTCCCCAGTGTTGGCCTATCAATGGGTGGCTTCAATACTAGAGGTTTAGCCAAATACTCTTTGATATAATCTAGGCATTGTTAACAATCTTCATTCCAAATACAAGTAGAGCCTTTATGCAAGTTTTTTTTTAAAGGATAAGCTTTATCAGCCAAATGAGATATGAATCTCCTGATTGATTGCAGATGTCCCTAAAGATTTTTGAGTTGACTGATGTTCCTAGGAGGAAGCATTTCAATGATGGCTAGCACCTTTTTAGGATCAACTTCAATGTCTTTTGCTGATATGGTGTAGCCTAACAATTTTCTTGACATGACACCAAAGGCACACTTTTTGGGATTTAGTCAAAGATAAAATTGTTCCATATGGTACAATATCAAACTAAGGTCATCAAGATGTGTATTTTTTTGTTTGGATTTGATCAATGTGTCATCAACATAGTCTTCCATGTTTTTGTGCATCATTGAATGGAAGATGGTGGTCATGGATCATTGATAGGTAGCTCCTACATTCTTTAGCCCAAAGGATATGAAATTCCAACAAAAGGTACCCCATACACATGTAAAAGCTATTTTTCCCATCTCTAGGGATGATTTTGATTTGTTTTTATGTAGAGAAGTTGTCCATTAAGGAGAACTTTTCATAACCCACAATCATATCCACTATCATGTCTATATTGGGTAGTGGATAGTCATCCTTAGGGTATGCCTCATTTAAATATCTAAAATCAGTACATACTCAAATGTACTTGTCTTGTTTAGACACATGTAAAATATTGGAAATCCACTTTGCATAATCAATAGCTCTGATAAAGTTTTCACTGAGGAGTTTTTCTAACTCTGCCTTGACCAAAAGAGCCCCATGTGGATGCATTTTTCTTAGCTTTTGTTTAATAGGTTTGACACTAGGAGAAATAGATAGTTGATGCCTAATGAGATCAATGTCTAGACCAGGCATATCTGAGGAAGTCCAAGAAAAAATGATTTTCTTTTCTTGAAAGAACTTGGTAAAATTCTCATTTTCTTTAGATGATAGGGACTGAGCCATGTGAATGATTTTAGATGATTGTTTTGTACCCAAGTTGATAGGTTGTGTGGGTTTAATGAGAATCAAATATCTATCTTGAAAATGGCTTGGCAGACTACCAAGTACCCCACCTACAAGTGCCTCAAGGAGGTTTTTGTCATTGGATACATCTTTATTTTTGCTCTTTTTGGGTTTAGATAATGCTACAAAGTGGATTTCACCATTTGACCTCTTATTTTTTATTTTTTATTATATGACTGAGGTATTTGATATCCATTTTTTTCATGTTAACCAATCGTTAACATGAATATATCATGGGTTTAATGACATTGAGGTAGTAGGCAATCTCATAGTCATTTTGGAAAGATGGTAATTCGGGTCTTTGATCAGACCAATCTATGTGATCAGGATGAATTAATGAGAGGGATGTGGAGGCTTCAAGATTTTTTATGTGAAAGGATTCATCTTTGATGACATGAGAGGTTGAGCCTATAGTGAAAGTTCCAAAGGCATCTAGAGCAAAAATAGATCTAAAAGGATCAATGTGATTTGCTAAAGCAATTTTCAAACCAAACTCATTAGACCCTAGACTAGACTCTTCAACTACATTTAGTTGGGTGGCATAGGCATGAATAAAATCCACTCCTAATTCGCAAGATGCATCTAAGAGACTTTCCCATTCATACTCATTAGACTCTATACTCTGGTTCCTAGCAATCAAGTGAGCAATTTTCTCTCTTATCCTTCCTCTATTTGAGTCTTCATGGTAAGATTCATCATGTTCATGTTGTCTAGAAGTAGTAGCCTCAACATCATTAGAGGTAATCATTGATTCTTCTCCCCAAAGGAGAAAAGTGGGAGGCATAGAATCCTCTTATTATGGGAGAGTTGTAGCAAAACATGGTTCATCATCCTCTAATTCACTAAACATGTGGGCTCTTCTATCAAATGTTGGTAATTCATCTTCTACTCCAAAACCTAGGCTAGTAGCATCTCTAGTTTTGTGACCCTCAGTATGACTTAAGGGTTCTATGAGAGTTTTTTTGTTCCTAGTTAACAATTTGTGGCCCTGATAGCCCATGTTTGTTAGAAATTTGTATCCTTTGTCATAATTATTAGGAGAGATAGTAGTAATGATCGTGATTTTCTCCACATCTTTGTCTTCTATGCATATCCAATTTGCGATAGCTTGGTCTTCTTTTTCTACTTCTAGGGGAATTGAGGATTGAACAAAAGTGCTAAAGATGGTCATAGTGGAAGTCAAGGGCTTTGATCTGGCAGAAGGTTTCTCGTAAGATTAAGGAGAAATTGGTAGATTGACAATAGAATCTAGATTGTATTTTTCCATACCTAGGCTTATCATTTTAAATTTATGTTCATACTTTGTTAGGGATGATTTAAGCTCATGAGAAGAGCAATTGTGAGGAACCAGTGTTTTAGCAGTAAATAGTGTGTTGATGGACATTGAGTTATCTTTGAAGATAAATATCTCAGTATCATTGAAAGGAAACTTTATCCACTGGTGGTATGTATATGGTATTGCTTGCATATCATGAATCCAAGGTCTTCCTAGCAACAAATTATATGCAAGTGCGATGTCTAGAACTTGAAATACCACATCTTTTTCAACTGGACTAATGTGGATTGTTAGCAGAATGAGACCTTTAGAAGGTATTTTGACCTCGTCATAGGCTTTGATGGTGATCTTTTGCCTAGGGTCAATGGATATTTTAGACATGCCTATTTGTTGGATAATGTTGAAAGAGATAATGTTTAACCCTACACCGTTGTCTATCAAGACTTGGTGGATGTGAGTACAAAATATTTGGACTTCTATGTGGAGGGAAAGATTGTGAGGATAACTAAGAGATTTGTCATCTTCTTTGGAAAATGTGAGATAAAGAGGTGTAGAAGTATGATTCAACATAGCTTGGAACTACTCGACATTAATATATATGGCGACATTGGTGAAGCGTGAGGATTTTTTGAGAATATCCTTATGCAAAGGAGATAGCTCTAACAACTCAAAAATGGATATTTAGGTCGAGGTTCCTTGTAGATAAATAACAAGATCATAACTAGAGAATATAGAGGTAGCTGGTTGTTTGGGTGATGAAGCATTTTTAGGATCATTAAAAACTTTGAGGATGACTTTTGATTGCCCCCTAGTAATAGCATTAAGCAACTCACCATGCAAGGAGGATGATTATGCCACTCAAAGAACTACCTTAGGTATAGTGTCCCTATTTTTTTTTGAGAATTTCACATTTTTAGGACAACCTTGGGCCTTTCATCATCTATATCATAATTGGGTGCCTTGTCAGAGTTAGGACCAATCATGCAAAGGTATTCAATGGGTTTGACCATGTTTATAACATTGTCAGTGTTTACATATTTATAATTGATCTATGTGTCATGGTTTTTCTTGTTAACCTTGGAGAATGGCCCTATGATGCAGCAGTGCACAATGAAAGCCTCAAAGAACAAGTTTTTAGGCAACTAGGCAAGTTGAAAAGGTTGGTTAGAATCCTTCAAATATCCCACAAAAAGGGTTTAGTGCTAAGACACTTATCACAAGCATCAATAATGAACATATAATAGGTTATCACAACCCAAACAAGGTAGGGAACCTAATCACTAGGTTTGCCTAAGTCCAAAGGCACCAAAACACAAGGATTCCTTAAAATGCCTATTACAGGACAAACACACAACTTCAATAAAATGAATGCAAAGACCATGGATTGAACTATGAACATTTCTCTAACCTATTTAGGTCTAATGATAGAAAATTCAATGATTCTTT
Source organism: Cupressus sempervirens (assembly GCA_028749045.1). NCBI lineage: Eukaryota > Viridiplantae > Streptophyta > Pinopsida > Cupressales > Cupressaceae > Cupressus > Cupressus sempervirens. The sequence continues at coordinate 509,284,705 of CM053783.1, forward strand.
TGGTTCCAAACAACCCAAACATGGCAGTTTTGCATATTGCCATACCTTGCTAGTAGTCATTTAATCTGAAAACTAGACATAACAAGGAATAATTCCACATGAAGACCAAGTTTAGATTGATATTTGAACACCCTTTGTGGAAATACAAAACATATCCAAACCACACAAACTGAATTTTAATACAAACCCCTATTGTAATCACACTTTGGTTCTGCTAATAGGCCTAATTAGGCTACTATTGCACTATAAGTACCTCTTCCCACATGAAAAATCACCAAGTGGCTATTGGAACATGTTTATTCATGCAAACATGGCCTAGTTCCAAATTTTTGAGCTTTGGATCACTTCAAAACTCGAGTTATGATGACAGTTACAAATTGTTGTATAGTGTATGTATGGTGCCATACACCTAGGGTATGGTGGCAAACCCAAACCATTGCTTATCCTTGTTGGAAACATGAAAAAAATAAAAATTTGAAAGATAAATATTTTATTCCACCAAGGTGCATCAAAATCCCATGGTGGAAAGTGCTGAAATAGCAAAGCCCTAGGTGAAACCTTGTTAAATGTTGATTTCTAGGCACCTTTCAGCAAAACGTGAATAACTTGCAAACTATAAAGGATAAAATCATGAGACTTCTTTTAGATGAAATAAGATTCTTAGAGTCACTAACACATGCTCATACATCTATACAAGTCTATACAACACACTAAAACTCATGAAATTGTAGGAAAAATAGTTTTCTTTTTAATTTCTTTGCCAAAACAAGTACATCTCCCTATCACCCACCTATGAGGGATATTTATAGGGTTCTCCAATGGTTATATGGCTGGTTTAAAACAAAAAGCCATTTGAAGGAAGGTTTTACAAGTTTTAAACAAGTTTTTGAAAAGTTGCTCAAAGTTGCATAGTAACTTTTGAGCACTTTTGACAATTTTTGCAATAATGCATATTTATCAACCAAATTTTGTCCTAGGCCTAATTTTAAGATCCTTAAGGGATATAAACATAAAAAACATGACAAATAACCATGAAAATACCTATTCCTAAGATATGGGATCATTTATGACCAATAGCTAACCAAGGGCTTATAAATTGCCAATCCTAAAACTACAGTCTTACAATGTGATCCAATGACCAATCTAGTATTCATAAGCATGGTTAGAGGTCCTAATGAAATTAGTGAAAACTCATTTATTTTTTGATGATGGTGGAGTGGGTGTTCCTACACCACCCTATTTCATACTCTGGTAATGGTTTTTTGAAAGCTTTGTGATCAAATTTTTTGACTAGGCCATCTGTGACAACTTTGCCAACATCTATGAGATCTTGAATGACATCTTTGAGCTTAAAGAAAATCTCAATGTTGTGGCCTTTTCTTATATGATAACTACAGGCATGTCCCTCTCTCTATCAAGGGGGTCTGATGGGTGGGTCATAGGGCCAAGAATTTTCTTGAAGTGTGACCAATTTGTTTGCAACTAAGGTCTTCAAGACCACTTCATAAGGTTCGACCACAGGTGTGTAAACACATCTTTTCTTTGTAGATTTTTTGTTTTTTTTAGATGTTTGAGACTTTGAAGCCTCTTTTTGTTTCATAGCATAAATATAATTAGAAAGGTTAAACGCAGACTCCTTGATCTTAGGAATATCCACTACTCCATCATTGATAATGTATTTGTTTTTATTTGAAGGCTTGTTCTTGTCTTTGCCATTTCTATTGCCATTTTTGTCTTTATTCAACATAATATCACCTTTTCTAATAGCAACATACTCAATATGGTATGCACCTTCAACCATGACATTGAATGATGTGAATAATTGTTTCATAAGGTCAGAGTAAAGTTCTAGTACAAGTGTATTGACAAAGTTGTCAATCTTCTTAGTCTCAGGAACTTGCCGAGGGTATCTAGAATGCAGAGATCTCCATCACTGGAGATATATTGCAAAGGTTTCTCCTTGTTTTTTTTTATGTTGCACAAATTCAACATAGTAAAAGGATGTTGAATGTTATAAGAATATCATTGAATGAAATGTTGTGCAAGTTCATCAAATTCTTTGAGAGGGGGTGTCAACTTTGTAAACCATTCCATGGCTTGTCCTCTTAAACTCCTAGGAAAAAACCTCATGAGATAAGTGTCTTCATGCATAAAGTCCATGCTAGTAGCATAGAAGTGCCTCACATGATCGTGCAGGTCACCATTTTCGTCATATTTGTCATATTTTGGAACCTCTATATCCCTAGGAAATGGAAGCATGTAAAGACTCCTATCAAAAGGAAGAGCACATATCAATTTGAAAAAAGAGGTTTTAGGTTATTCTTTGGAGACTTGTAGTTGTGCAAGTTGTTTTCTAAGTTCTTGCATCTCCTCTCTCAAAATTTCAGCTTCGATGGGCTCTAGTTTTTTTACTATCCTTTGCACATAGAAGTCTTGAGGGAGTTTCCATCCCTTTGTTGTCATATAATGAAAGTATTGGTTCCCATTTTACTCCAAGGTTATGAGCATTAACTTTTGGGTGACCTTGTCTTGTTGGAATCACATTACGTCTTCACTAGTGATTTCATCATCACTTTTTTGATGTTATTGTGAATGTTTGGGTGGTAATTGGCATGCTCCTGTGTTGACTCTAGGAGTCCTAGGAGGTGTGTCATTACAATCATTCCACCAAGGGGAGTGCTAAAAAATGGGTTGTTATAGTAGCCTCTCTTATTTTCATCATTGCATTCATGAGTATCAAGCTCATCTTGTTGATATGTTTTTTCTCTAGTGTGTATGGCCTCTTTAAGTCTTTCATTTTCTCATGCTTGTTCTTCTAAGTGTCATTTGATCTCCTCAAGATGCATGGTAATCAAGATGTTTTCTTCACCCATAGGTATATCAAAGGGTGTACCAAACAGCTTTTCAAAGCTATAGAGCATATTATGTCGAATGTTGGCTTCTTGTGTTTGATTAGAGTCAGGATCTTCCACACAAGGTTGTCCATGTGGGTGCCTAGGTGGAGTTTCTAATTATTTAAAGGTGAAAGAGGGATGACTACCTTTCTCAATTGGGAACCTAGTTGTGACCAACATGTAAGGATGTGTCTTTATTTAGTAGGATGAGAAAAGTGTTTCAGATTTGAAGCTCATACAATCAAGAATAATCACTTGTCAAAGTACAATAGATGGCTTGTCAAGAGTGCTCAAGAATTTACAACACTAGTGACTCAGTCGAGAGAGTGAGCAAGAAGCAGAATAGAAAATAGCTAGCAAAGAAAGGTAACAAGATTTTGACAAGTGATCATCAATGATGTTTGGATACTTACATCTAACAAACTAAACCCATCTTTTTGACTTAGAATAGTACCTAACATAGAGATTTGTGACCAGATTCAAGAAGGATGAAGTAACAGTACCCCTAGATCAACTAATATGCATTTAAAACTTTATTTTGAAGGCAATAGAACCCAAGTGATACTTTTAAAAGAGTCAGGCGATATTAGGACATATTATAGTATCGTATGACAAAATTCAAGTAACCATGCGGCATTTTTGTTTCAGGTGATATTTTCTCTTGAGGACAATAGATGATAGAAATTAAAGCAGCTAGGTGATACAATTTTAGACAAATAATGTTGGACGATATTTCTCTAGAAGCCATACAATAGTGTGCTAGTGAATTGTAAAAGGGAGCAATTTTGACCAAAAAGACTTGTGTTTTGGTTTGACAGTCGAATTGTTTTCAGATTAGAATGTTGTATTGATAGTATAGGACTCTAGTTTATGTCAAAGAGTAGTATGGTTTGCAAAAAATATAGGTGTTTTCATGTCTCAACCAATTGACCAAGGGACAAAGAAACCTTGCCAATATGCATTTATGATATCAGAACAAATTTCTACCAATGCTAATGAGATGTTTGATTTGTGAGAATGTTTCCATAGGTTAGCACATTTGAAAACACTTTCCAAGCATATCTACTTAAAAGTTAAGGTTCATTACTCAACAAATTAGTCCACACTAAGTGCTCCTTTGCCTCACACCAAGTTGTTGCCCACAAGAGATATTGGCTTTGTAATGGAAATACCATAAGCATAACCAAGGGAACATGGATGGTGAGTGTAAAATCTTGGGGTGATTTGAGGTATCCACTAAGATTGATCCTTGCACCAAGAAGTTGAGTGGAAAAATAAGGTAGTTAATAACTTAGAGTGTTTAGAAAGGGCTTTCATTTGTAGTGCTTCTCTTGCACCCAATTATGTGACACCTCACCTTGTGGTGAGTAATAGACCTCATGGCCACAAGAGCACCTTAAGCATTCTTGTCTAGCATTTTTCTCATGGTCTCAATCCCATAAGTACTCACACCAAGAGAAGACAAACACTATGTCTACCAAGGTTTGTATCCTTGGTAGCGTTGAGATTATAGTGGGTTGGAATAGTTAGGTTCACTTGTCCCCACTTGGGCCATTCCTCTTGATTGCTCAAGAGTATGCCATCTAAAGGATTCTAACTAACACAAATTGGATCCACTTGTGAGAGTCAAGATTTTTGATTCACCATGAGGGTGAAGAGTGTTAGAATCTGAAAAGATTGATAACCCAGAAAACTAGTGCAAAGAATAGATATCTAAACTATGAATGCAAATGATATAAAATCAGAATAGCAACATAGAGTTAGTCTCCAAGAGAGTATTGCAAATACTGGAAGCAAAATAGCATTAAGAGGATGCAAAAGAAATCGATTACAAATACAAGCCAGGTAGCATGCTTATATAGACTAGGAAGAGGGAGGAGGTGGCAACATCGACCAATGAGGAGCAACCATCTATCGGACTAAAGATAGCAAAGTATCTTCCTAAGATAGATAATGGATGCTCATATGTAGGAAGGTGACACCTCACAACCACTTTCTAAATAAGACATGCTTTATTAACCTAAGAAAGATTATCAAAAGTGTAGGAAAAAAAATAGCAATATAGGGAAAAATAAATAACCCACTAGGAAATTAAAAAACTACACTAACACCCCACCCCCCCCCCCCCCATAAGCAAAGCTTAGGTGGATGTAGAAATGGGTCCCAGCAAGTCAGGCCTAATGAGGTACCCATGTACATAAAATTTCCCCAAAAGAGAGAGAAAAGAGACTCCCCAAAAAAAATAGGACTCCAAGTGAGAGGAAGAGGCCCCCCCAAAAGATGAAGCATCTCGCACCCCCAGCAAAGCTTGCAAATTTTGTCTGATATATCCACTTACATCGAACAAGTTTTCTTCCCTTAGGAAGAAGGACAAGATCCCAAGTGTGGTTCCTCTTCAAGGAACTATACTCTTCCTGCATAGTTGTATCCCACTCAAGAATACTAGAAGCCTCATGAAAATACAGTGGATCTGAGGCAATAGCAATAAAGATATGTGTAGCATCCTAGAATTGTGAATGAGTCTGCCTGGTGTCTAATGGATCCCTAACCCAATCACCTATAGACTACAAGGTCTATCTAGCCCAAAGTGGACTAGAAGATGGAGAATCTATAGGAGAATCATTAACTTGTGAATGATGACTAGGAGAGGAAGGAGGTGAGTCCTCTAAATCACTCTCTACATTGAAAGTGGGGGTAAAAGACTGCTCGGGTGAATCTGACTCATCAGAAGATCTATCATGTATTCCAAGTGACTCCAATGTCAAAGTACAAGGCAACCCTATAACCATGCTCTGTTGGTTAAGCTGATGCAAGTAGTGGAAGTTAAGATGGCCAAACTGCTCATGCCATAATTTACTCACATCATTAGAGTGAGTGAGAAAAACAGTCGAAGGAGGATCAGCAACAAAGTGAGAAAATAAATAGAGTCATGACTGATGATCTTCTCTTCCAACTGCAACTGTAGAATCATTGTGCAACTCATATATCTCCACTAAATCAGGAGTGAACTCAACCCACTTGCCTAAACCTATGTGAGTGATCTGGTATACCGATAGGAGATTAGTTGATAATGAGGGTAGGCAAAGAACACCATGGAATTTTCTATCCCCCACATCAATAGACCCTCTCCCACACACCTCAACAGGAGTTTCATCACCCATCAAAATAGAAATCATAGTACATGGCTCCAAAGATGCAAGTTCTTCCTTAGATGAAGCCATGTGGTGTGAAGCACCCGAATCAAGAACCCAAGTGGATGGTGATGAAGCAACTGCAACAAGGGCCTTGCCCTTTCCTTTCCCCTTGCTATTTTCTTTTTTCTTGTTAGACCCTTCATTAGAACTTTGTTTGATAGACTCAAGAACACTGATATTATTCTTCTCAAGAATGTATGTCAAGTGATCAATTTGTTTCTTCAAAAATTTATGTTCATCATGACCAAGTCTTTTACAATAGGCACATTTGACCTTTTCTTTCTTAGGCTCATCACCCTTGGAAGATGGGGTATCAATAGTTTCTTTTGAAGCAACTAGTATTTGATCCTTCTTTTCCTCACTATTATTTTGTTTCTCATCCTTACTATTGTTGTTACTACTTTGTCCTTTTTGTTCTTTTGTGCTTTAGTTGGCAGCTAAGGCATGTGACTTAGAGGACTTGAGAGTGCCCATCTAGATTAGCTTGTCCTATTCTCAAGTGAGATTGACAGCAAAATCATCTAAAAATGGCATGGTGAATTGAGTACCAAGTGAACCCTTAGTAGCATAGAAGGTAGAGACAAACACAAAATATTCTGAACTTAGCTTAAAGAGAATACTAAGAATTAGTTGTTCATCTTTCTTTTCAATTCTACATTGTTTTAACTAGAACCTTAGTGACTTCAATTTAGAGAAGAAATCTTGGATTATGTTGAAATTGCCTGGACTTAAACTAATTAGTTCATTTTCCAACATATGACCCCTCACTGAATCTTGTGTACCAAATAGTGTCTCTAGCTTTAACCATATTTCATTTGGTGTATTCAAAGATTCAATGTGAAATAGAAAATTAGGAGAAACAGACAAACACAATGTTCTATATGCCTCATCACATTTGTTAAACCACTTAGGCTTGTCTTCATCTTTAGCAGGTTCAATTTTAAGTCCCATAGTTATCATATTTAATCCAGCTTTCCTTAAGTGAATTGTCATGCATGATTTTCACTCAAAGTAATTGTATGGAGTTAGGATGGGCATATTTGTTTGATCCATGATGAAGAAATGCAGAAAAGAAATGCCTAAAAAAGAAAACCCAACCATGATAATGCCCCCCCCCCCACCCCCCTTTTTTACTCAATCAAAGAACCCCCCCCCAAAGAAATATGATATGGAACTTTATTTTAGAGCATTTACAACTACCACTAGAAAGAAATACTTAGTGGTCTTGAATTCAATGCATTACAAACCCTTATGAAGAGCATGTGCTGAAAGTGAAACTTGGGCACAATAACCAAGGAAACAAATAACACCACTATAATCTACTCAAAAAATCATACACTTTCAAAAAAAAGAATTTCCCTGATACAAGGTCGTATGAGAAAGTTATGATCCTCCAAAGTTTTCAAAATGAGAACTGTGCATAGTCACAGTCGAGAATGTACAATTTTTGAAGAATTCATGCATGAATTTTTTTTTAAAAACTCCACTAGTGGATAGAGCACAAAAAAATAGCCAAGGTCATAACAAGAATCATCAAAATTGGAGTTTGTATGAGCAAGAACGAGACATTTGAAAACTGCATTCAAATCTGCAACTGCCAATGGAGAGGGGTACGACTGCAGCTTTCTATGCTTGATTATGAAAAATATACAGCTTCCATGCAAAAAATAAAAGATACCCAGATAATTTTTTGATGTTGCAAACAAAACCTAGAAAGCATTTTTCTTGCTGATGTAGAGAAGATGTAGCTGTAGGGTAAATTAGACACCTTTAGCAATGAAAAATGGCTCCAAAAACTAAGAAATGACCTAGCAACCAAAAGATGACATGCAAATGTTGAATCAGCTTCCTAAGTCCATCAATGGCATGCTAAAACCTGCAATACTGATTGAAAACTTCAAATATGCATGTTGGTTGTTAGATTTGAGATTGAAACCCTAGAGAAAAAATGTTTTTATCAAACTTTTCTAATTCTCAAAATCATTCGAAAATGCAAGAGAAGAGCATACTTCATTTTTCAAAAAAACTACAATAAGATTTATTAGCCCCCACCCCCCCACAAATCTCTCAAATAAGTAAACTAAAATCTACTCATGCACATAGAAAAGCTTTGATACCATGTTAGAATCTGAAAAGATTGATAACCCAAAAAATTAGTGCAAAGAATAGATATCTAAACTATGAATGCAATGATATAAAATCAGATTAGCAACATAGAGTTAGTCTCCAAGAGAGTATTGCAAATACTGGAAGCAAAATAACATTAAGAGGATGCAAAAAAAATCGATTACAAATACAAGTCAGGTAGCATGCTTATATAAACTAAGAAGAGGGAGGAGGTGGCAACACCGACCAATGAGGAGCAACCATCTATCGAACTAAAGATAGCAAAGTATCTTCCTAAGATAGATAATGGATGCTCATATGTAGGAAGGTGACACCTCACAACCACTTTCTAAATAAGACATGCTTTATTAACCTAAGCAAGATTATTAAAAGTGTAGGAAAAAAATTTAGCAATATAGGGAAAAATAAATAACCCACTAGGAAATTAAAAAACTACACTAACAAAGAGCATACTCTCCTATCTCAATTGTTTCCCCAAAACATGCCAAGAAGCTTCAATTAATCATCTTATTTTTGAAATCCAATCAATCATCTTATTTTTGGGTGGGCCAAGATTTTCGATTCACCACAAGGGTGAAGGGCATAATTTCCTATCACCAAGGGATTTCAATTACAAGTCTATGTGCATAGAAAATGGAAACAAATAGTAAGATGTCACAAATAAAATAAAATAAATACAAGCACGTGTTGGGTTTTTATGCTTTAGGAAGCCCTGTAAACAAGCATTAGTAGCCTTTGTGCATTTGAAGCTTTGACATGTGTTCTTTTAAGATAAGTATGCAAGCGTTTAAGGAAAAAACTACAAGCACAATCATTAGTCCAACACTAGTTAGTCTCAAAACAACATAAAATATACAAGTAGACCTCTATTAGACTATAATGGACCTAAAAAACCTAAAAGACAAACAACAACAACTAAAAAACTGATCAAAACACCCAAACAACAAGTAGTTTCAGGTTGGGTGATACTTTTTGCTAGAAGGGTATCGTATGATACTTTTTAATAAACCTATACGACACTTTTTTCCTATGCAATATTATTGCCAAAGCCATGTGATACAACTTACTAGTCTGGGGTGATATAGTTCAATATGGACATGTGATACTTTTATTGGAAAAGTATCACCTAATAGTGCTGAAAAATGATTTATGATACTTTCGATACTAAGAAAGTATCGCCCGTAGATTAGGAGCAAAACTAGAGTTTTCTTCCCCATAATGGGTGCCAAAAATGTACACTAAGAAAGTGTCACACTCTAAACCCTTCTATTCAAGTGATCACATGGATTGGAATTCTTGAATGTTGGCTTAGAGCTCCCTATCCATGGAGTGCAAAGGGTGTTTTTAGAAAATGTAGATTGAGCCTTTAAGACACAACTCTTACTAGTAAATTACCATGCAATGGGAGGTTCTTAATAGATGCAAGAATGCAAGTTTCCACAAGAACTCTCAAGCTATGCAATGCAAATATGGACTAAACTACTATGCAATGCACAATGCATCTATATTAATCAAATGAGAGAGTATTACAAGTCCATGCTAATTAAACTATGTGAGCTAGATTATTGTAAAATAGAAGCTATACTACATGAATCTAATCTAAAATGCCATGGTATGAGAGAATTAGACAAGGAAATAGAAGTTATCCACAAGCTCTCAAGAAGATCAATTGATAAACCTACAGCATAACAATACTCGAGAATGTGGATCCTTTGAAAAGGGGAGAGCTCTTCCTTTTAAAGGTGTGCAAACAATGGAGATCAAAATCAAGGGATGGATGATCAAGGGTGAGAGTTGACTTTAGCATGATCCATGTGCAAGAGAAAGTCAACCAATGGAGAGAAGTTGACTTTTCATGTGAGACAAAAAGCCAAAAAGCCTTTTCTTTTAATTTGAAAATAGAAAAAGGACTTTATGTATGCACATTGAGTGGGCTAGAAGAATGGGGTCTTTTATTTAATTAAAAGGGAACATGTTGTTTTAATCAAATAATGAACTTAGGATAATACAGTCAAACTATAGGTTATAATCAAATTAATTGATTTTTAGCAATTTGGTCTAGGTAAATGATTAATTAATTTAGCCAAAATGTTGAGAAAGAGGGATAATAGTCTAGATGACCATTTTTAGGTGATTACAACTGCTTAGTCACTATCTCTAGATGGTAAGGCTTTTATACAGCTATGACCTCCCAGATGACAATATCAATATCAATGTCTACCCAATTGGCATCTTTGATCATATCCAGTTCATTAAAGCACTTATTCCATTTTGTATCTATTATGCCCTTCACTTCTACAATTACCTTTCCCATCTCCGACTCTATTTTATACAATATATTGATCATATCCTATACTACCATGACATCTGCCTCATTGTTATAGTATGCAACAAATCTTACATGTTTTAGGATATCGTTAATAATTTTGGGTAAAAAGTTAGGAGTCCTTTTGGTAATTGTTTTCAATTTATTTTGATCAATTGTAATTTCCCTAAGAAAAAACCAATAAATTATTTAACTTTATGAATTAATTTTCTAATAAGAATAACCACTCCCTTGGGTAACTCTTTTTTTCTCAACATTGGTACAAGGTTTTCAAAGAATGGTGTATACGGGCCCACATTGTGAATAAAGGGGATAATAATGAAATTTCTTCTTAACACTAATACTTAGCCCCTTATAAAGCAATGTAGCTACTATGTACATTCTGTGAAGAATATTTCAAAGAGCCTATCCTATGAATCAACAAATTTTGCATTATTCTAATTTAAGTCTCCTTGCTTGATTCTAACTCTTCCTTGTCAGTGACCATAGGTTGGTTTTCTATATCACCTGCACTTGTTGCATAATCATTTGTTTGTACACCTTTCTCTTCAACCTCAACATCATGCCTAGCAGCATCTTTCAATGTTTTTACATCATCCTCTAGCTAGAGATTTCTTTGTTCTACAACATGTCTTTTTCATCTCCTCCTCATAGTGTTTCCTTGTATCCACATACCTTTCAAAGGTTGGGTACAATTGTTCCTCCAGCACATCAATTCTATTATTTTCCAGCAATAATGTTGAATTCATCAATCCATAATTTTGATTAGTAGATGTAAAATAAAGATTCCAAATATTACATTTCCACTAGGGGATCTCTAACCTCCATGAGGGTTGGATTTTCATTTTCTGGAGCTAAGCTCCATATTTCCATGGTCTGTGCATCAATAGTATAACCAGATCCCATAATTCTCCCTATTGATTCACATCTTCAAAAGAATTTGTCTTCTAATGCCTTCTCATTTGGTCAAGTAAAAATGAAGATTTGATTTCCCATCCTAGAAAGATGATCATGTTGCTTCTCTTTATCATCTCTAAGTCTCTGTAGTTTAGAACTTAACATTTATCACACTAGTGATATTGTAAAAATATTAACTTAGTCACTTCACTACTTCATAATAGTCAACGACCTGCCATTCTTAACTTGTACAATGATGCAAACATTGCCTTGGAGCTAACCATTAATTTATTTACGGTTTCACATCCATAAACTTTATCTCATAACTTAACCTTGTGATGATGCGACCACTAGTTATCTCCACTTCTCCACTCTCAACTTACTTCATCTTTGACTGTAGGAGATATAGCATTAAACTGGTTTCTAATCACCATGGTTACACTTCACAACTTTTCATATTAAAAGTCACCTTGCAAATCAATAGTTGAGACCTCATGATTTAAAACTCTTCTCCACTTTGCAACCTTAATTTAACTACCAACCTTGTTGGCCAAAATATAGTGTGAACCTCATGACTGACTGCTTCATAACATCACTACTAAGGAAATGGTCAGAAAACATAATGCAGAGATTCAATGACTTAAATACTTTCACAACTTCGTGACTTAAAAAATTTAGGACTATAACTTTATACCACATTAATTTAAAAACATAACTTAGGAATAAAAAATATTTATACGTATAACCAAAGTTTTATCATTTCCCCCTTTTAAAACTTGCAAACCAAAACCTTAATAATTTTGAAATAAAAACTTACTGTCTAAGTAAAAATGAAGTTAGGGCTTCCTCCTAGAAAATGATGACAACTCATGAAACCCTAATCATGAAGACATATTTCAAATATCAAAATTTAAGATAAGTGAAAATTTAGGCCATCAGTGGCTCTATCTGGGCATAATGGATAGCTAACATCCATGTAAGAATCTAGAATTTTTGGAAGAACAAACCACATACTTCATAAAATATGATATTTTTTAGAGAGAAATGCCTAACAAAGCAGGGAAACACACAGAACAATGAATAAATGCAAATTTATACAAAAATTTACAAAATATACAAAACCCTAAACTAATGTTCATGGAAAAACGAGTATCTTCAATAGAATTACTTTTTCAAGAATTGTCCATGAAGTGGAAATTCAAGAATATATCCTAATAGTTCTTTTATGAAATAGGAATCCTCACCCCAATTCTCATGAACCAAATATTGACCTATCCAGATAGGATCAAACTTTCCATGTGTACCCTTTTCTTCTTGCCTAGCATTCCATAACAACACTAGATCTTCTAGTTTAAATTTCCTTGCTACTATCTTTTTTTCATACAAGTGCTTTCCATGAATCTGTAACTTAGCATTTTTGGAAAAAGCATCTCTCCTTGTCTCATCCAGTTGTAGAATATCATCCATCCTAATCTGCATTTCACCAGTGATATCTTCATCATATCATTAGACAAACTTGTACATCACACTTAAATTATTTTGGGGAAATCTAGCTTGTATTCCATATACTAGATCAAATGGTGCACATTCTATGGCCTTCTTTACTATTACCCTATCAGCCCATAATGCCAATGGTAATTTGGAATCCCAAGCCCTCTTATTTTCATCTAGGATCCTCTTAATGATCTTTAATAAAAATTTATTACTTGATTCTTCTTGTTCATTTCCTTGAGGATGGTATGGTGATGAAGTAGATCTAGTAATGTCATACTTTTCATAGAAAGCTTTTTATTCTTCATATCTGAAACACATTGCATTAGCTATGACTATTTTCTCAAGGCAGCCAAACCTAACAATGATGTTGTTCAAGATAAAATCCATCATTACTTTTCTTGTAGACCTTTTAGAAGGGGTTGCTTCTACCCATTTTGTGAAATAGTCAGTTGCTACGAGAATCCAAGAATGTCATCCACTTGATTTATTCACAATTTCACCTATAAAATCAATTCCCCATTGTTGAAATGGTGCTTTCACCTCTACTGGTCTTAATGGTAAATTACTAGAGAATTTTAGTTTACCAAAAAACATCTGACAAGCATCACATTTTCTTACAAACTTGTGTGTCTCTTTAAAAAGAGAATGCCACCAAAATCCTACTCTAGTCACCTTATGAATTGTTGTTTTTTTCTATATAGTGGCCTCCACATACTCCACTATGCATCTCATTCAAAACTATCATTGAATGTTCATCATCAACATATTTAAGTAATACACCCTCCATATCTCTCCACTATAACTACCCTCTTATAGTAAAATATCTAATAGCTTGCAACTTTAGGGCTCTCTTCTTATTATGATTTAGTCCTGGTGGAGCTTTCATAAACTGTAAGTAAAATATTATTTCCTTGTACCAATCGCAAAAATCCATGTCACATATTCCACTTTTACAATCATCACTAAGATGGTTTATTTCATATGCTTCAAGATTAACTTCTTCCATCATCTTAAAAAGTCCTTGTCCTCTTACCAACTTGGTAATTTCAATATCTATGTTAAATTCTTGGATCCTTTTAATCCATCTACATCTTCTCCCTGAGACTTCTTGTTGTGAGAAGATATCATTCATTGTAGCACTGGGCACAAATACAATCACAATGGCCCCCATTAAATAGTATCTAAATGCTTTTACAACATTAACCAATGCATAAGCCCATTTTTCATTAATATCATACTTCAACTCTGCATCTTGTAGAGATTTACTGAAAAAGGCTATAGACTATTCAAATCCATCTTCATTCTTTTATAGAAAAATTTTAGCAATAGTGTGGAATGAGGCAAAGGAGAAAATCTACATTGGTTTAGAATAATTAGGATCCCTTAAAACATGAGTATCCTTTATTGCCTACTTTATCTTTTGAAAAGCTAAACTTGGTTCATCATCCCATTTGATTTCAAAACTGTTCTTTAACATTTTAGAAATGAGTCTACGTATTTCTGCAAAAATTTTAATAAATATTATGAGAAAATTAATCTACCCAAAGAAATATTGGATTCCTTTCACATTCTTAGGCTTCTAAAAAAATTTAATAGCCTCTACTCTCTCTGGGTCTATCCTAACTCCTTTTCCAATAAAGTGACCTAACAATTTACCTTGAATGACTTCAAAGACACATTTTCTTGGGTTGAAAGAAATACCATATTTAAGAGCTCTAATAAATACCTTTTCTAGATGTACACAGTGGCCATTCTCATTTTTCAAATATGTTGTTAAATCATCTTGGTATACTACTAGAAACTTATCAAAAATAACTGCAAAAGCCACATCCATAGCTCTCTGAAAAGTAGCACCAGCATTGGTCAAACCAAACAACATCCTACTGTAAACATATGTTCCCCAAGGTGTTGTAATTGTAGTCTTGTATTATTTTGATTCTTTCACCACCACCTAATTGTATCCAGAGAAGCCATCCATCATGGACATCAATTATGATCCAATAACTCTCTGCAACATAGCTTCCATATTGGGTAGACCTTAATTATCCTTTAGTGAAGAGATGATCATATTTATGAAATCAACAAATAATCTTATGTCATCATTTTTCTTTCTGAAAAGAACCAAATTTGACACCCAAGAGGCATGCCTAATTGGCTTGATGATCCCTGCATCCCTCAACTTTACCAACTCTTCCTACATTTTTGGTGCTAGAGTTGGATTAATGGGCCTTTGCTTCTATCTAAAAGGTTTAGTACCTTCTTTCAATGGGACTTCATGCTAGAAGAGATCTTCTTTGTAGGCCTTTAAATCATCATATGACCAAGAAAATTCATGTCTTTATTTTCTCAGTAAATCAATCAAAGTCTACTTGATTATAAGAGACAACTTCTTCCCCACATACACCTTCTTAGGTGCTTCTTGGGTTCCAAGGTTTATCTCTTCTAAATCCTTTACATCAGGCTCCTTTTCATTTGTTTTAGATCTACCATGGTTATCAAAAATAGTTTCTAACACAACCAGTCCCTTAGGAATCTTGTATGTTTTCAATTGAACAACTTCTTCATAAAAAATGGTATCCTTGTCATCTATTGTTTCCACAAGTGTTGCGCAATCAATCTCTTGTCTCCAAAATTGGTCTTCACAATTTAGAAACCTTGTAATATCTTTGTCATCTTTAAAGACCTACCAATTTTGGGTATTATCAAGGATAGATGTTCTGATTTGTACTTCCACTTTTGATAAACCGACAAAAGTCACATCATTAGGCTTTATAAAAAAATTTTCCAATAAATCAGCCATCTTTTTGTTGCTTATATCTTTCCATATTATCCCGAATGCATCAAAACTCTCTATCATGTTCCAAAAAAAATTCCTATACTATTCCAATTTCTTATTTTTAGAAACATTTACCCCTCTTATTTGATAAATGATTTACTTAGAGTCACCAACAACATGCAAAAACTTAATACCATGTTTATGGGCTAGCCTCAATCCTAACAATAAAGCCTCATATTCTGCAATATTGTTTGTACATGAGAAACTTAAAGTGAAAGAAAACTTGTAAGTGAATCCTTTAGGAGAAATTAAAAGAATACCTACTCTTGACCCATCTTTACACCAAGTTCCATCAAAATACATGGTCCATAAATCTCCCTTTTCTAACTTTGAGTTAGCTTCCACTACAATAGGGGATTTGATTGGTTCCCTTTTCAACACTAAAACTTTTTTCCCTTAATGCATTTACATCAGTATCTACAAAATATGTCATTTCATTTTCAATATCTTGTTCAATCATGTAAATACTCTTGGGCTCTCTATTGACTTTGACCAGCTTATCTTCAATTTGAAAGGTGGCATAAGATAGATCACATTGCATATTTCCACCCATTGTTGCACTCCACTTTCTTGATAATAGCATACCATACTAGGGTGGAATGTCAACTACCAAAACACTCATTGTCAACTCTTTGCTAGGATAGGTAAATAACCTATAAAGTAATACATTTATGGTTCCTACAACAACTATCTCTGTTTGATGCATGGCACGAAACCTACCTTGAAAAGTATCTACTTTCAACCCTAACTATTTCATGACTTCAAAAGGAATCACTCTGTTTGATGCACCAGAATCTATCATAAAAATTTGAAGGTCTTTCCATTTACCATGATACTTAAGAAAAAGGGGTCAATATTTCCTAGACACTGATTAAATAAATCATATAAGTACATGGTTGGAATTTGAGATATTACTCCTTCCATCTCTACTAGTTCACTATTTTCAACAAGGGTTTCATTTGAGTTACAAATAAGATTAGCACCTTCCATAACACTCCCAACCCATGCCATAGCTTTATCCGTATGTTCTAGGATTCTCAATAATTCAAAGAGTGGAAATTTCATAGTAATTTGTGACAACATGGATAAAATATCAATAGGAGAGTTAGAATTTTTTTTAATATGCATACCGTTCATCTCTTTTTGTTTTTCAATAGTACCAGCAACATCTTGAGTTTTTTGTTCACTACTTCCAAAAATTATAAGGGATGTCTTTTCCTCTCCCTTTTGCTCATCATTATTTTGAAATTTGGGGATTTTTGAGGCTTCTACCTTCTTAGGTTCCCACTTTTTACTCACATTTTTTACTTTGATGTTATAACCCTCTTTAGGCTTATTTACATTTTCCCCTTTGAGATCTGTCTTCTTGACAAAAATGCCAGCCACTCTACCAACATTATCTTTAGATATCATACCACAAGTTTGTACTTGTGAAACCATATTATTAGTAATCTCATAAATATCTTCCTTGGTGGGCCTTCTCAAGACTACTTTATCATTATTTGAGGAGATCATGTTACAAGTAGTATCATTTGTTTCATCTTCATCTCAAAAAAAAATTTGATGTGTAAGATTATGCATTTTCCTTTTTTCATATGCATTAATGTCAATTTCATCACAATTAGACATGTCATCATAATAATATTAAATGAAATTACATCCCACATCATTTATATTATCTTCATGATTAGACTTTTCCTCATCTTCATTCTAGCTTGTGGAGAAAGACATAGAAACAACACAATATTCTGATGAATAAGGCAACTGACATACTAAACACCATGAAGAATCATCTATCATGTTAATAGAGGCCTTTTTGAGGGGATCAAGAGTATTTTTCTCACTATTATTCTTTGTAGGAGGAACAATAGGTTTCCCATCCTTTCATTGGGTTATATAGGGATAATTTTGCATCTTAGTTTGTCTGCTTAAATTGTTGAATTGTGATTTATCACTAGTATCTTCTTTGTTATCATTTGTAGTTGGAGGATTCATATTCTTCAACAAATTCAAAATCTAATCCATCTTATCCTCTTTAGGATTTTTATTAGTAGTAGGATTATCACCCTCATTTTTGTTGCTACAAGGGTTGAAAAGTTTTGGGTCATCTCTTCTTCCTAGCTTCCAGAAGCTTTCTTATTATTCTCAATATCCACAGCTATTCTAAGGGCATCTCTTAATGTTCTAGGATTTTTATCCCTCAAAATGTAAGTCATCTTGCTATCAAAAGCATTGAAGTATGTTGTAAGACAAATATTTTCCTCTAACCTCATCACTTGGAACAATTTGTACATTCCCTTTTGAAATCTGACATTGAAATCAAATGTAGATTCATTTTTATTTTTCGTTATATTATTGAATTCGTTCAATATAAAACTACTAGTATTAGTGTTATCCTCTTATTGTTCTTTGAAAAAATTTCAAGATCTTCCCAAGAACTAATACTGTCATCAGGTAATCTCCTATACCAATCCTTGGCAACTTCTATGGGAGAATGTATAAATAGCTTCATGACCACATCTTCATGCTTAACTTCATAATCATTCAACATATCTTTAATTTTTCTAAGTTTCTCTTCACCATTAATAGCATTATTTCCTAAAAAT
The DNA here is from genome assembly GCA_028749045.1 of Cupressus sempervirens. Taxonomy (NCBI): domain Eukaryota; kingdom Viridiplantae; phylum Streptophyta; class Pinopsida; order Cupressales; family Cupressaceae; genus Cupressus; species Cupressus sempervirens. Next base: position 509,303,079 of record CM053783.1, read on the forward strand.
TTAGCAACCTTGTCTCTCAAATCATTTAGGATTGGATTTGGATGACTAGGGATCCCTAGGAAAGACATTTGTCTATATCTCTCCATATACATAGGTCTTTTGGTGAAACCTATAGTGCTAGTAGAACTAGGTCTGACTGCTTGAATTTGAACATTCATTTTCCTAGTTGACCCCTAGTTTGTTGGGCTACTATGGCAAAGGAAGAAGATGGGCTAGATTGAGAAGCAATGATATTATACTAGACAGGGTAGGGAAATTTTTGGATGCAATAATTGGTTCATTTATCTTAACTCTAATTACTTTTTTCTTATCCTTTTCAAAAGCTTTGGTGGTAATATCTATTATACTCACTTCAATTTTGTCCCCAATGGGTTTATATGGATGGATCTATTCAACTATAAGACCCCTATTTTCTTGTGCAATTCGCTCATACTCTTGAACTTTGGATCTCATTTCCCCAATATCTCTAAATAGAGCTGAGTGTAAAGAAGTAGACTTATCTTCTAGCTTCTTTTTTTGTTCCTATAATGAAACCATTCTTATAAGTAGGTTATCTCTTTCAATCAAAGAATTCATAGTAATTTTCTCTTTCTCTTTTTCCAAATGTATGCGTTTGGCATCTTCCTCAATAACTCTTTTCTTAAGGGCTTCTACTTCTATTAGTAGATCATCAGGGTCTACAATAGTTGTCTTTGATTTAGTGGGATCACTTAGGTCAATGAGATTTATCTTAGTAAAAGGAACATGCCTAGGGTGAGATCTACTTGACTGAACACTCCTAAACCTCACATGTTGGTTTATTCCTCCTAAATCACCCAAATTGAAGCTAGTATCTCCCATGGATGACATCATTTTATCTTGGAAAACTTGTTCCTCTTGAAAAGGTGTTGTAAAAATCCCACTCAGAAGCCTAGTAGTCTCAAAATTAGAACTACGGGATGAGATTTCTTTCCTCGCTATGGATTGCTATTGAGAACCATCTCTAGGTTTCCATGTATGACTAGACTCACCCTTTTTCTTAGGCCAATTTTTCATACTAGCTTTTGGCGATTCTATATATAATGAGATTTTTGGGTTCTCTCTCATATATGCCCTTCTTTTTTTCCTCCTATTAGCCATTTCTTATTTAACTAATAGTACTAGCCAACAAAACCTTTGACTGAGTCACCACCCACTAGGGGAAAATAATTTTAATATGGCTAGAAGACAGGAAAATATCATGAGAATTTTTTTTAACATATTACATGTTGGGAACTATAAAGTCTACTTTATAAATAAGAAACTATTTAAAGCCAACCCATGCCATGTAGCTCTAGAGACTCTAGTACTTTAAACGGTGAAAATGTTTACATAGTTCCCCAACAAAGTCATCATTTGTTGGTATTTTAAAACTATAGGTTTAAATATATCACCAACATACCACATAAGGAGATACCTAGGGATTAGCCATTTCCCATTCTCATCAAAACCTATTTAGACTTGGACCAACTAACAAAGCAATAGTGCTTCCTACACTTTAGGCTCTACTAACCAAGGCGGGTTTACCTAGGGATTTCAATATTTCTTCATATTTTCACACTACGCATCACTTTAGAGCATAGTTAGTCTCTTAATCTTCTTGGAATTGAAATCAATTATTGAATTACAGTAGCTAACTATAAACTCAAGAGCTATTACAATAAGTGAATGACCAGCAAATTATTATTTTTTACAGACTTTAGATATTTGAATTATTTCAAAATGATTTGTGCTACTAAATGTTTACTTTAATTTGCATCCTAACTAATAATTAGTGCCTTATCCATTGTTACACAGAGTCATATCAATAGATTGTGATCCATTTAATTGACTTACAATCAAATATATCAACTACTAACCCTAAATCCCATTCTAAGGTTAATGCACAATACAAAAGGGTAGAATGACAATTATGATGGCTAGGTATGACATATTTTGAGGTATTTTTATTTTTCAAGAAATATCTAACTTAAATAAAAAATTTAAAGAGGTAAATTGATGATTATGAAGGCTAGGTATGACACTAATATTTATTTTTATTTTTCATAGATTTATAATGTAAATGCAAAAGTAAAGGGAAAAATGATTGTTACGACAAGGTATAAATAATAACACTAATATCTTATAATAATTTTAAAATTATTTGGGAATAACTAGATAAGTTAAATGCAAAATGTAAAAGCTAACATGATGATTATGATGGCTAGGTATGAAACTATATTTTTGGGGATTTTTTAAATTTTGAGACTGAATCTAAGGTAAAATAATGATAATGATAACTAGGTATAACACTAAGGAAAGTGAAAGATGTATAATGAAACTAATGACTAAGGTATGAAAATTAGGGAAATTTTGGAGAAATTTTGAGAATATACCTTTTTAAAAAAACCAAAGTAATTGAGAGAATTTTCTTGACCTCCAAGATGTGATGAAAAGTGAGAAGTTGACAAAGTATTGGTTGAAAAAAAGTGATAGTTGGTTAAGGGGGTTAGAATTATTCAAAGATTCATTATGGAGGGATCCAAAAGTCTACTGTCTAGTTTCCAAAAGGCAATCCTAAAGGTAAAATGTCAAACCTTAGGGGATAAAATATCTATGTTTTTGCCACTTTTAGAGTATGAAAGGTAGCTTTGAATGGAATAAGGAAAGAAGAAATCCTACATGTGTAGACAAAAGGATAATGAGAAATCTTAATAATGAATACAAAATTATGATGAGAAACCCTAATAATAAATGGAAAAAAGGATAATGGGAAACCATAATAATGAAGTAAAAAGGATAATGGGAAGCTATAATAGTGTATGCAAAAGGAAAATTTAAAATCCTAATAATGTATGTAAATTGATAATGGGAAACCCTAAAGATGTATGAAAAAGAATAATAAGAAACCCTAATAATGGATGAAAAAGGAAATTATAGTAATGCATGTGAAAGGAAGAATAAATAATTCATGAAAAAGGAAGCCCTAATAATGGATGCAAAAGGAAACACTCATGATGTATGTACAAGGAAACCCTAAATAGAGTATGTAAAATAAAACCCTACTAAGGTATGCAAGAGGAAAAATTAATAATGGATGCAAAATAGAACCCTTACAATGGATATAAAATGGATAATAGATTATGTTTGCGTTTTAAAACTATAGGTTTAAAAACAACACCAAAATACCACATAAGGAGATACCTAGGGATTAGAGACTTCCCATTCTCAGCAAAACCTATTTAGATCTAGACCAACTAATGAAGCAATAGTGCTTCCTACACTTTGGGCTCTACTAACCAAGGTGGGTTTACCTAGGGATTTCAATATTTCTTTACATTTTCACACTACACATCCCTTTAGATCATAGTTGGTCTCTTAATCTTCTTGGAATTGAAATCAACTGTTGAATTATAGCAGCTAGCTACAAACTCAAAAGCTATTACAATAAGTGAATGACAAACATATAATTTTTTGTTACAAACTTGAGATATTGATTTATTTTAAAATGATTTGTGCCACTAAATTTTTGCTTCAATTTGCATCCTAACTAATGATCAGTACCTTAACCATTGTTACATAGAGTCATATTAGTATATTTTGATCCATTTAATTGACTTGCAATCAAATATATCAGCTACTAACCTTGAATCCCATTATTATAATATCCCTTCTATATACTTAGAAATCCTATCAGTGCACAAAAGAATTTACTTAATGGCTTGAATTAAAAGCAACAATGAATTGATATACAACATATCCAAAATGTATTAAATTAAATGAACTTTTTTCACTTAACCTCAAAATGACAAATACATGAAAATGGATATAGAAAAATAAGGACACAGATAAGGTGTGCTGACAGCTTTAGCATTCTCCATAGAGAAACATTGCAATACCTTCTCAAAATAATCAACCTGAGATCATGCCAATTCTTTCTATCTCTACAAATTTTCATACCAAGGATTTTATTTTTTGCCCCCAAATCCTTCATAGCAAATGAATATGCTAATTGTTCTTTTAACCCCTTAATGTAATACATGTTCAACCCAGCTACAAGCATATCATCAACATATAAACATAAAATAATGTAGTTCTCATCATCTAACCTCTTAAAGTAAACACAATGATCTAAATGACACCTACTATATCCATGCCCATGCATAAAACTGTCAAATTTTAGATTCTATTGTCAAGGTGCTTACTTCAAGCCATATAAACTTTTCTTCAATTTGCACACTAGATTCTCCTTACCTTTGACCTTAAATCCCTGTGGCTATGCCATATATATCTCTTGATCCAAATCACCATGAAAAAAGGTTATTTTAACATCAAGCTACTCCAAATAAAAATCTTTAGTAGCCACAATACTTAAAATAATACAAATAGAAGTCATTTTAACAATAGGAGAAAATATCTTGTCAAGATCAATGCCCTTTTCTGTGAAAATCCTTTAAAAACTAACTTGGCTTTAAATCTTTTCTTACCTCCATACTCTTCTTTCAACATGTAAAACTATTTATTTTTTAAATCCCTTTTACCTACATGCAACTTGCATAAATCCCATGTCTTATTTTTTAGCAAAGAGTCCATTTCTCTATTCATTCACTACAGACTCCCACTGAATCTTTGTATCCATTTATACAACTTCATCATAACATTCAGGTTCACCATCATCAATAAGTAAAATAGAATACAAAGAAGGAGAAAATAATTCTAGAGATCTACTTATCCTTGTTGACCATCTAACATACACTGGGATGTGTGGTATTTTTGTTACAGATGATGAGAAACTGCAAGAACATCATCTTTTGGAGTATCATCCAACACTACATAATCATTTTTTTCTTCTCATGTTGTTGCAACATATCTTTGTACAACACTTTCTCATTGAATACGACATCCCTTCTTCTTACAATTTTATGATTTTCAAAATCCCAAAAACTATAACCAAATTCATCAATGTCATATCCAACAAATACACATTTATTTAACTTAGCTTCTAGCTTGGTTCTGTTTTCAAAATCTATATGTGCAAATGCTTCTCAACCAAAGGTTTTGAGAAAAGAATAACTCACCTTCTTACTAGTACATGCCTCCTCTGGAATGCCACAACCCAAAGGAGTAGAAGGACCTCTATTAATCAAATATATAATAGTATTGATAGTCTCTACCCACATGTTTAAGGGCAGCCCAACATGCAACTTCATGCTCCTTACACGCTCCATTATTGTCATGTTAATGCGTTCAGCCACTCGATTTTTAGATCGAAGAGATTTTAATCTCTTAATAGTCTCATTTTCAACCAACTATTTCCATTTCTTAAAATTTTGAAATACATCAAATATATGTCAAAGGAAATAAACCCATACTTTTCTAGTTGCATCATCAATAAATATAACATAATAATGAGAGCTACGAAGGGAAGATACTTGAGTTGGTAGCCATACATGTGTATGCACAAGCTCTAATTTTTCATTTTTCTTTTCCTTCCCACTCTTTACAAAACTCACTCTCTTTGGTTTTCCATACACACAACTTTCACAGAAATACATATTGACACATTTCAAACCTAGTAAAACTTTCTTTGAATGAATTAATTTCATACCTTTCTCACTCATGTGCCCAATTTTTTTTTGTCATAGTGATGTATTACGATCTACAAAAATCATTTTTTCTCCTTATCCAATCACAATGACTATCCCTAAACATTCATTTTCCTCTAAAAAAATTAAAGTATTAAAGTAGAAGGAACCATATGACTTGTACAAAGATATTAAGTGCCTACTTTCATACCTTTTGCTACTAAAAGGGAACCTTTTGAAACTTTCCAATTTTTATCATTAAAAGTAACTACACAACCCTCATCACTAAGTTGTTGCTGACATTAAATTCCTACTCAACCTTGGAACATGTCTTACCTCATGTAGTAGCCAATGATTCCTATTCTACAACTTAATCTTAAGTTTTCCCTTTCCAAAAATCTGATAGGGTTCATTATCTCCCAAATAGACAAGCCAAAAATCCCTTTGGACATAATCAATAAAATAACCTCTATGGGGTGTAGCATGAAATGAATCCTTAGAATCTAAAACCCAAGAATCATCAACACTTTCTAAAGAAAGAAGCAAATCATCCTCTTCAGATTTGTTACTTATCACATTTTCCTCCTTCTTTCCATCTTGGTTGTCTCCTTCATTATTATTTTGAGTACAACAATCTTTCTTCTTATGCCCTGGCTTCCCATAGTACAAGCAATCTCTTGGTACTCTGGATTGAGACCTCTTCCCCTTTGATTTTCCTCTTCATTTTCATGATTTTCATAATTATTTTCTTTCTTAGTCATTCTCCCTCTTCTTTGTGCATTCAAAGCACTTCCTAATGTAGATCTACCTAAGGTTTTCCTACGAGTTTCCTCATTCCAAATAACACTGATCACATCATCAAATTTTAGGGTATTAGATCTAGAAACATAATTACTCACAATTGTTACCAAGCTATTCCAACTTTCAAGCAAAGAACACAAAATCAAGAGAGACCTAATTTCTTCATCAAAATTGGCATTCATAGAAGATAACCAAATAGTAATCGAATTAAACTAATTTGAATAATATTCAAGATTCACCTTCTGCCATCTTCATATTAAATAAAAGCTTCATAAGAAATATCTTATTAGAAGTGAAAGGTTTTTCAAACAATTTCGCTAGGATTTGCATCAACTCTTCCATCATCTTTCTTTTGTAATGTTAAATGTCATTAATGGTTCCAACCATAATTGAATACTTCCAAGTTCCTTTCTATCTAAAATCTCTGAGTCCTCATCTAACATAGTTCCTCATCAAATGGAGTGGATTATCTGCTCTTTTTATTAGGAGTAAGAAATCTCTCTCCAAACCATGCTTTCAATTTTCATTGCACATGGATTTCTCCATGTAATGATTTGATCCATCATTTGGTTGGATTTCCAGTTGGAAAAGATCTATAGCATCATAAATTGATCTTGGAAATTGCTCAATAAGCATTTAATTGGTCAAAATCAGTTTTCTATTTGTTTATTCTACATCTTTTGCAAGAAATTATCAAGGGGGTTTATCTAGTTATGTTTCTTGGGTTTTCCTTCCAATGGCTTCTATAAATTCTTCTAATAAAAAAAACCCTCCATTTTCATTTTCCATAATTGAATTTTTTTCCCATTAAACTTCTCAACCTTCAGCTTACCCTCATTTTCTATCACTCCCACTCAACCATGAGAACTTCCTATAGAGGATAGCTAACCAAAAAAATGATGACAATATGGCTTTGGTTAAACCACAGATATAGATAAAAATTACATGCAAATATAACCAATATTAGAAAATAATAAAGCACACAAATGAGAACACAAGACACAAGGATTCAACATGGTTCACCCAATCCTTGAGCTACATCCACCAACAACAAGTTCAATATTATTATAATCTAATGATTACAATCTATAATCCCTTACAGCTAAATACCATCGCAAGAAGATTCAATATCACCATACGTTATGAAATCCCTAAACCTAAGCCATTTTATAGAAGCTTTTGTCACTTACAAAATTAGGGCTAGAATAAGTCATCCAATGGAAGAATAGCAAATAATGCCTTTTACAATAGTAGGATCATTTTTGGCTTTAGGGGCGCTGCCCCCCAGAGCCCCTTCAAGGGCGTTGCCCCTAGACCCCATCCTATACTATGATAGGGAGCACACCTAGGGCACTACCCCAAGACCCTACAAGGGGCGCTACCCCCAAACCCCCATAGAAATAATCTAGGGAGAAATTGTTTCAAATTAACCTCTAAGTCTGATTAGGCTCCACATCATGACATGCTTGATATAAATTGAATAACTTGGCCCTTATATCACTCAACATCCACTAAACTCTACCTAACTCAGCATTCATAGTTATCTCTAGTAAGTCTTTAACAAGTTTGGAAATCATTTGAGTACACGACGACCATTACTTGCTTGACAATAACTATGGCTCACCACTTGACTTAGAATATTTACAAGTCTTCATTCCTTTGCTCATCCTATATAAGATGAATCAGTCATAGTGATGACCAAATAATATTGCCTTGTGAATGACTAAGTGTTTGAGACTAATAGATAGCATAGCTTAGGGATTAACAACATATCCACAAAATCCTATGAAATTCACTAGATAATATAGACCATGCTAAACCTATAATTACAATGGAAATCCATTTTGAAAAACCACCAAAAGTTGAAGTGTTTGTGAAGATTGAAGCACCAACTAGTAAATAAGATTTTCCATATCATAAAGAGTCAATGAAAAATTTAAAACATGAATTTTAGTTTCCTTCATTCTTCATATAAGACATATCTTGGGTGTATGATTTACTACAATTGAAATCAATCAAATCAAAATCTACACTAATAAAATGATTTTCGTCGAGTGAAATTTTAGAATTGGAAACACTCTACTTATCATCACCTTTATTTGAGAAAGTTGTTACCTAATATGATTTAAAGAAGTATATCATATGAAATGATGATCAATAATATAAATAAATATTACTTATCAAATTGGGAGCATTATAAAATTAGGAATTCCCCAAATCTCACTCTCAAACCAAAATTAGATTATCTTAGCCTAGAAATGATAGAGGGGCACAAATGCAAAATCTAGATTGGAGGATGGAGTATTTGGGGATGAATTCCTTAAATTTTCTAGCATCCCAAGGTTCACTACACTTGAGAACACACAAGTAAAATAAATCATAGTTTTATAGTCTTTTAGGCTTTCATATTAGGTGATTAGGTTAGTGTTAAATAATTTTAATCTTAGAATAATTACTTGTAAACTTTGAATGTGTCAATTAGATTCTTGATTTCAATCAAGGATTCTTTATTATTGATTGCCAATGCCTTCATATTTTAATTTGTATTTATCTAGTTTTATTATAATGTAATAAATCAAACTCTTATTGTTGTGAGTGTTAGAATAAATTCTAATTAACTTTAAGGAAATAATATTTCAAACCAGTTTCTATGTGGGAGTTTCTAAGAAGATGAAACCATGTTCAAATTTTCATTTTCACCATATGAGAATGTGGATTAAAAGGAGTCACATATAATTCTCTTGAACTTCCATGATGATCACTAAGCTCAAGAATATATAGTTATTAATCAACCACTTAGAAATATAAAGTAGAATACCTATATTTTGGCACACTATTCACATAAAGAGTTGTCTTCTAGCTGTGGGATTGGTGCAATTTCTTTTGGGTAAGGTAACAATGGAGAGCATGAGGATTATATAGATATCACCTACATGAAAGGTGTGATAACCTATTGTGAGATTTATTTTCATTGTTCTATGAAACTGATTACATAGGAGGAATACTTGTTAATATCATATGAGGCACATTATCTTAGAGAAGCGACTATAAAATCTAAGAGATTACCTACCAAGAAGATCTTACACTTTGACAATGTTTGGTTTGTCATGGATTTTTTTGGAGCCAAAAAATATAATAACTAATGAAGTGTAAGTGTGGATTATTTTAATGGTAGTTAAGAGAACATATAAATTTTAGCTAGATACACCCCATAAACCACCACTTGTGAAGAAGCAACACACCTTGGAAGAAGCATAGTTTTGATTTTCTAAGTTTGAACAATGATATTTTGTTAGCACATGACTCTTGCTTGAAGATGCTTAAGATTGGATTGATAAGTATGAGGTAAAAGTTAAAATTTTAAATTTCCCAGTCTTTGTATCAACATATGTAAAAGTTAAAATTTCAAATTTCTCAGTCTTTGTATCATGGTAAGGACTAATTTCCTAATTTGGAACAACAATCCCTTACCTATCCATAATTATTTTTTGACAACCCTTACATAAGAATACATCTATTATAATAATTTGATTGTGAAACCTCCTTTTGTGTATGCAACTAACATGTTAGAACTTGAGTCAAATAACATAGATTCTATAATGGTGGTTGACTATCATACTCAACTAGCTATATCATATTGAAAATTGTGATTGCTTACATCAATTGGCTGGGTGCGTTGAAGTGTGTGGGTTCATGAGTACATTGTTGATAACTGAATGAGATGGCTATTAAATTATTACATGGTCTAGTAGACATTATTGACATCATCTTAAGCCTAACTTTTAGTTTGTTAAATATTGACCTTGTTTTAATAGTAGCCCTATATGGGTTGGTTAGCTATAATTTACTAGGATTTCAAAAGATTGCATCTCAAAATGTGCACCACATAGTGTAGTTGCAAAGTTGTTAGATGATGGGAATTAATTACCAAGTCAAAAAAACTTAGGTTTAATCACTTCCTTGACTTAGTGACCATGAGGAGAGTTACATTGTTGGTTATTTAGGACTTGTCCAACACCATAGACTATTATGAAGGTTAGGAAGTTTGGGTTTTCGCACGACCACCATATAGTAAGGATTTAGCATATTTTGTGAAGTTGAGGACTTTCTAAACTTTGGGCACATGAAGTTTGAGTATGGGTGCCTAATAAGTTGGGTTGGCTATATGTTAGGCAAGAACTTCTTACTCAAGAATAAAGGGTTGACCCAAATGAGGGAATTTAAATCCCAAGAAGGAAGGAGACCAAAATTTTCAAATTTGAAGACCATAATCTACCACCTAGGGTATGGAGTGAATTATATGGAAATAATTCTAATTTAAAGGGTGTTATGACTATATGCACATGGAAATAAATGTTGTGATGTGGATCCTAATCATACTTTGAGGTTAATTTTTGCCACTTCATATATTTCCTCTCACTTTTTCACTATAGGGGTTTGGGGGCAGCACCCCCAAGACAAAGTCAAGGGGCAGTGCCCCTTGAGGGGTCCTAGCCCTAGGTGCACCCCTACAAGCTCAACTAACTTTATTATTGTAAAAGGTGTTAGCTACTATTTTTCTACTGGATAACTTATTCTAGCCTTAATTTTGTACCTGGTAAAGTCTTGTATAGAAGGCTTAGGGTTAGGATTTTATAATGTATGATGAGTCTATAGCTTCTTGCGACAATATTGAGCTATAAGGGATTGTAGATTGTAATCAAGTTGTAATCACTAGATAATAAAAATATTGGACTTGCTTTGTGGTGGATGTAGCCCATGAATTGGGTGAATTACATTAAATCTTTATGTCTTACATTCTCTTCTATATGATTTATTATTTTTTAATATTAGTTATATTTGTATGTAATTTTTATGTGTCTCATTAATCCTAAAAAGTGACATCAAAGCAAGGGAGTTTTTCAATTATCCTCTGTAGGATGGTCTCATGGTTGAGTGGAAGCAATGGCAGACAAGGGTAAGATGAAGGTTGAGAATTTTGATGGGTAGGACTTTTGGTTATGGAAAATGAAAATGGAGGATTATATTTATCATAAGGATTTATGGCGGCCATTGGAATGAAAATCCAAGAAACCAACAACTATAACAGATGAGGACTAGTAGATTTTGGATAGAAAGGCACTTGGAAGTATTTGTTTATGCCTAGTGCAATCAGTGGCATTTAATATTAAAAAACTAAAGATGACTGAAGAGTTGATGCAAACCCTAACAAGGTTGTATGAAAAACCCTCAACTTTAAAAAAGGCATTTCTCATGAGGTATTTATTTAATATGAAGATGATAGAAGGTGGATTTGTTGCAGATCATTCAAATGAGTTTAACATGATTACAATTCATTTATCTTCTATAAATGTTAATTTTGATGAAGAAATTAGGGCTCCCTTGATTTTGTGTTCTTTTCCTAAAAGCTAGAATGGCTTAGTAATGTTTGTAACTTATTTTATTTATTGATCTAATACCCTAAAATTTGATGATGTGATTGATGTTATTGATGTTATTTTGAGTGAGAAACTCATAGGAAAACCTCAGGATCATCTATATCAAGAAGTGTTTTGAATGCAAAAAGTAGAGGCAAAACAAATGAGAGAGGAAATAATTTTGGAAACCATAGGAAACCAAGAAGAAACTCAAAGGGGGGAGAGGTCTCAAACAAGAGAGCCAAGATATTGCTAGTACTATGGGAAACTAGGGCGCAAGAAGAAAGATTGCTAGACTTGAAAGAACATTGAAGGAGACAAACAATATCGAATCAAGGAGAAAAATGAGGTAAGTAACAAATCCAAAGATGAGGCTTTGCTTCTTTCTTAAGACAGTGTTGATGATTTAGGCATTTTATTTCATGTTACAACCCATAGAGGTTATTTTATTGGTTATGTCCAAATGGATTTTGGGCTTGTTTATTTGGGGATAATGAACCCTATTAGATTATTAGAAAGCAAAAATTTAAGATTCAGTTGTAGAATGGGAACCATTGACTACTACAAGAGTAAGACATGTTCCAAGACTGAGTAGGAATTTGATTTCACTAGAGAAACTAGGCTATGAGGATTGCATAGTTACTTTTAATGATAAAAATTAGAAGGTTTCATAAGGTTAGAAAAAGGTGTGAAAGTGGGCACCTTATACCTTTTTACAGGTCATATTATTCCTTTTACTTTAATTGTTTAAGAGAAAAAAGAATAATTAGGGAACAATTGTTGCAGTTGAGCAGTGAGAACAAATAGTTGCTATGGATTTTGAAATAAAACTATGGAACAAAAGACTTGGGCACATGAGTGAGAAAGGTATGAAATTTCTTCATTCAAAGAAAGTTTTACCAACTCTAAAATGTGTCAATATGGATTTTTATAAAAGTTATGTGTATGGAAAACAAAGAGAGTTGGTTTTGTGAAGAGTGGGAAGGAAACAAAAGATGAGAAATTAGAGCTTATGCATACAAATGTATGGGGACTAGCTTAGGTATCTTCCCTTGGTGTCTCTCATTATTATGTTACATTTTATGATGATGCAACTAGAAAAGTATGACTTTATTTCCATAGAAAGAAATCTGATGTATTGAAAATGCTTGGTTGAGAATGAGACTGGTAAAAGGCTAAAATGTCTAAGATCTAATAATGGTGGTGAGTATTGCAGCAAATAATTTGAAGATTATTGTTCCACTAATGGTATTTTTTAACATAAATTGTTCGAAGGAGTCCATAGGAAAATGGAGTGGTTGAATGCATGAACAAGACAATAATGGAGCATACAAGGAGCATAAGATTGCATGCTAGGTTACTCTTAAACATGTGGGATGAGGTTGTTAATATTGTTGTATATTTGATTAACAAATATCCCTCTACTCCTTTGGGTTGTGGTATTCTAGAGGAAGCATGGACTAGTAAGAAGGTGAATTATTCTTTTCTCAAAACCTTCAGTTGTGAAGAATGTGCACATATGGATTCTAAGAATAGAACCAATTTGGATGCTAAGTATAAGAGATGCATATTTTTTGGATATGACATTGATGAATTTGGCTATAGGCTTTGGGATTTTGGAAATCATAAAATTGTAAGAAGTAGGGATGCCATATCCAATGAGATAGTGTTGTACATAGATTTGTTGCAGTAACATGAGATGTAATGCCCCACCCAGAGATCCTTGGAACACTAGGATAAAATATGCACTAAATAATTTTTTTCTTAAGATAGGTTTCTTAACAACAAAAAAAGGAAACCATGTTAGAAATAAATAATACTAGTGGGGGGGGGGGGGGGGGGGGGGGTGAATCAATATTCTACAAGCTTTTACCCTCAATTGAATATTGTTACTTACTTTATAACTTGCATATGAAAATAAACCAACAATGCATAACAATAAATATAACCATGTACATAGATAACTCATAACACCATTATTTGTTAACTAGAGAACCCTGGCTAAGGGAAAACCCTGGTGGGGATGATACCCATTAGATGATTCACTAAACACTAGGATCATGTTAAGGATATTGACCTTGTTAAGAGTCTATGAAATACATATAGTGTCTTGAGTCCCTGTTAGGAGACTAGGCCTTGTTAGAAGCCTCAACCCTGTTAAAAGTTGGTAGAAAAAATACAACATATGCAAGAAGAGCCAACTACCCTAACATGCAATAATACAATTTAATTCTTCACAAGATAGGTATACATACAATACTTGCTTTCTTGTTGCAACTTCATACTTTTTTTGATCAAACATCAGATCTCACATCACATGAGGCTTGCATAATATTTTGTATCACAATTAAAGTATCTCATGACTTCACATTATTTTTGCATACCTTCTCATAACTATGCAATATAAGATCTTTACTTATACCTTGCACATTCACAAAACTCTACTCAATTGGCCTTCATGTGTTCACACACTTAACATAACATAAAATAACTTATGGATTAATATCTACATAGTTGGCTCATCATAACTTAGTGATTATTTTGTAACCAAAATAATTCCTCAAGCTGCACAACTTTGTTTACTGATATGCTTTGTTCTACTCTATCAAATAACCACACTGGTATATTAATCACAACTTGCATCATACTATCTGTACACACATGTGCACTTAACAACATCATCATGATAGTATCATGAATCTTCCCTTAACTTTGCATAAGCTAGCTCTCAACAAGTTATCCATACTCTTAAGATCTGTTCTCTGTAATGTTGCAAACTGTCTAACACTTAAACAAAACTCTAAATGCATAAATGGAATACAATATACATGTTGCCATAAAGGATAACCATCAAGATATATAATTGATGATATTGCCAACAAACTAAGTGCAAGTAAGAAACATCTAAACAAGGTGATAAGAATAGGTAACATGACTAAACTCACATGTTCACCTACACCAAGAGAAGTCTTATAAATACTTCCAAAGATCCCCAAGCACTAAACCAAACTCAAAATCAATGACCACACAAATCGTGAGAATGCACAAGGAGAGATGTTATTTTTAAGCCCCAAAGAACAAGTTCCTAACGTGGTTAAATATACAAGTCCATTTCCAACTAACCATAACTTAATCAAGAATTATAAGCAGAGACCCTCAAATGGTGATGCACAAGACAAGTGCTCAAAGTTACAACTACTCATCTACTAGAAACCATGCTGAAAGACAAATGTTGAATCCTAAAATTTGACTAAGGATTTCATCTTCTAGACACCATGCTGAAAGACAAATGTTGAATCCTAAATTTGACTAAGTCTGAAATCTTGAAGCCCTAAAATTTGGCTAAGTCTGAATGTCTGAAGCCCTGGAATTTCCTAGAATTTTTATCTTAACTCAAAGAGGTTTGGAACCTATCTCAAATGAATCGTTGCATATATCAAAATATATCTTAATTATAAGGAATTAAATATACATCAAATTATACTTCAACAATATATTTTATACCCCATAGAAAATCTATTTTCAACTAGGAAGGTGTGGAATCTAATAGGGTGTCCAAAACCAACTTCCAATCTTTCCTCGACCAAGCCAAAATGCCCACTTTTTCTCGCATGAGAAAATGGTGCCTTACAGGCTCACTCAAGACTTTGCCTAACTATGCATGTAAGGATTTCCATTGCTTCACACAAGGCTTCACAATATTGCTCATAAGGCTTTGCATCATGTTGTGCGAGACTTCACATCATGTCGCACAAGGAAGTACACACTCTACGCTAGATGTTATTTCTTCGCACGATGAAGTACATGCTCCATGCAAGACTTCATTTCTCTGTGCGAGGAAGTACATACTCATGCAAGGGAGAATATATGCTCATGCAAGATTTTATTTTTATATGTGATGAAGCACATACTCACGCAAGGGAGAATGTATGCCCGCACAAAACAATAGATTCTCGCACGATAAATTGCAATTACCATGCAAGAAAAGTCAACAAGGCAAGAATAAAATGCATAAAAACATGAAACCTCCACACCAGAGATTATTAGATCCATGTAAATCAAGGATTGATCACTCGAGAGTATAAAGGAGATCAAATAACACAACCTCTAGCCCATAGCATCAAATGAAAAAATGCGAAAATAAACATTGCAATGAACATATAAGTGCATAAATCACTAACTCAAGAAGAAAAACATAAGTAAAGAATCACTGAACTAAAAACACCTGTGCTCATGTCCTGCCTTCCATAATGCCATCATGAGACTTTAAAGGCCCTAGCCATCCCTCAAGCATGAGTCTCACATTTCCAACAAGATAGTTCGAGTTGTATCATAAGATCATTCTTACCAATAACACACAAATGACATCATAAGAATAAGAACGTCCAACATGCTAATCTACTAGTAGTATCACTAATCCAAGGCAATTGTAAGAAACCTCATCTAACAATATGATAAAACATCATGATAAAGGAATGCTCCAAGTAAACATACTATACATCATATAAAAACATGATATCCATGTATCCAAAGTAAAACATAAGTCATAAGAGAACATACTCTAGATACACCAAAGTACCAAGTGAATATCCAACACCAGCCTCAAACTAGAAATAGACCATCTCTGTACACCAGTCCCCAATAGTGGTATATATAGCTATACCTTCAAACCACGTGGATCCCACATGTCCATTCCCCTCATGCTGATGGAGATAATGACCCAACCACAATCACAAAAGGCAATCACCTTGGCTGACACATACGCTAATCAAGAACATGATACCATCATCTATATGCTCATGAAGACAATGTAATACATCAGGTCACTTGCCAAATCCACTATGGATAACTATGTAGGGACTCTAGAGGAGTGTAAGTCACTTGGCATCAAAAAGCCTAAGCTATATCAGGTGTAGAACAAATCCCTCAGGAAACCATCATACTAGTGTGAAATGAATCCCTTAGGAAACCATCACACCATGCCCTAAGATACACTGTACATTCATTCACTTATCTAACATTATTTTTTATTACCTATTTATTAATTAATTTATTAATTTAGTTATTCATGCTACCTTGTTGGAACACAACCGAGGTATAGAAGAGGAGCCACTCCACACATCTATCCTACATACCCATTCTCATCTCACAATGAGTTCCCAAAGACAATGCAAGTCCCCAACCCAACCCCAAATGAATAATCCCTCAACTGACCTATATCTAGGAGTTTGGGTCTCGCAAGCACTCATCAAATGAATGCATATGTACTCATGTGTAGGCACAACCAACTTCATGAAATAGCCACATAATACCAATGCAAGGGTTGGATAGGAGAAATGCCACAAAATAAACTAGAATAACAATCTCACTCAACTAACGTATATCTGGCAGTACAAATTCTACACAAATTCCAATGAGGCAAGAAGCACCAAATATCATGAACTCACTCAATCGGCCTAAATATGGGAGTATAGATTCTACATCATAAAAACCATGGTCGAATTAGAAACCTAGAATTTATTCTAAATCAATGACCCATAATTAGTGCCAAGAAATACCTAAGAAAGTTGGGTGTCATGCAAATTGAGGCAAAATCACAAATGATCAGAATTCAACAAAATAAAAACCCTTTTAAAAATCGGGTATAGAAACCCCAGATGTAAAATAAATTTTGGGTTCAAAGTCTGTATGCAAAAATAGCCAACATAACAGTTTGAAAACCCAAAACCCCAAGTCAAGAGGCAATCAAATCTTCATACTTGTCCAACCAGGTAGATCCAACATACAAGAATGGAGCGGAACACTAGTTCTCTACCTCCTAGCAAATGATTATCCAAAACAAACTCTAAAACAAAGCCAAAATGCAAAAATGGGAGAGCCCTACCTGGTAGCCAAAAGGGAAAAATGGAGAATGCTAGCTATAAAATAATCACTCTGTTAAAACTACCAAAAGCCTTGGCAAACCAAGGCCTCCTTGAGTTGGATCCAACAAGATCAACCTCACATCAATCCCACACCCGCAACTCCCACAACGAGCAAAACTATAATTCCTCCTTATGAGGATTTGGGAATTTTCTCTCCAAAATCAAGTTTCAAAAGTGAGAAGTGAGAAAGAACTCACTTTTTGGGATATATATTCACTTTTAAAAGTGAAATATTAAAACAAGAAAGTAACTGGTGCACTTAATTAAATTCCTTCTCAACCCAGACCAAAATCAAGCAATTCCAATTAAATGGAATTCAACTACAACAAAGCTACCAATAGTTAAAATAAGTTAAATCAACATAAAATTACCTTAAGACATTAAATTGCAATAATTAGATAAATTCCACAACCACTATGGACTAAATGCACAAGCACGCTCATAGGTCTAATCACTTAATGCATTATGAATCTGGATTTACCAATTACCAAAGGATTAAAATATCACTAAAAGATACATCATCCATATAGGGATGATATTGGCTCAACAAAAAAATTTCGATCACCAACTCCATATGCCACTGCTAAGGATATAAATCGTGCATAATAAACACACACAATCAAGTGTAGATGCACAATATATAATAGCCGAAACAACTATTATCTAAAATCGCATAATTAAAGCATCTAATTAATTTCATTAAAATAATCTATTTAAATCATTCATTTGCATAATAGTAAAAGATTACTACAAGAATGATGTAAATATTAGTAGCACAATCTCATCACAAAGAAAGATAATCAAGCTAGCATCCATCAGGATGACTTACAAAAATCAAATGGGGGAGATACTACATTATCCCCTCCAAAGACTAGGCTTACTCTTGGAAGCCTACAATCTAAGAATAGAAACCAACCACCCGAAGTGCCCAAATACAATCCAAAAAATCACAAAAACTTCATCTAGCCACAACTCAACACCATAAGGCAAGATAAATACTCAAAATCCTAGTTGCCAAAGAATGCAACAATAACATGTTCATAATCGTAAGAGAGGAGGAATGTTGACACACACCATTCATCTAGATCAACAAGTAAAAGCATATTCTTAAGCCATATGCTCTCATTTAACATAGCCAATATTAGATCACCCTTCAAGCAATTAAGAACAATTGAAACCCAAAGATTTTAATAGCTAGCAACAATAATAAATAACCATTTAATAGTTATACACCTTTTATCAAATTTCTTTCTCTTTCATAGAAATATTGCATTTAATCAACATTGAACCAAAAAACCTTTTCATTACAATTTATATCTATTAACACCCATACACTAGTATGTTCTCTACAATCTCATCCCTTAAACATACTATAAGTGGTCTGAAATGGACATGATAGAGTCACAAAATACAACTGGGCAGTAGTAAAATAGATCCAGAATAGTCATCATGAAATAAAATAAAAGCCCAAAGAGGGGAATTATCAATTCCAATAGTGAATCTCAGAAAGTCCATATTTCAACAATAAGTCAAATGTGACAACTGTCACAAAGAGAGCGATAGAGAAATTTGATGACTAATCAAAGAAAGGAAAATACTAAAAACCAATGCTAGCCCAACAACATGAGGAAAGCACCTCCACCCAAATAAAATAAGGTACCGACTAAATCACATAACATGGGATGACTCAGAACAGTCACCCAAGAGGGATTAATCACCAAACAATGCTAAGGAATACATCTTCCTAGCATCGTTAAAGAACATATTCACACACATTAGACAATATACCATCAATCACCTCATGCATATGCATCACTACAATTTTTCATAAGCTTAAGAATAAGAATTTTGGGGATGTAAGTCATTAACCCAAATGATCAAAAGAAATAGTTTACCCCTTTTACCATGCTTTCATAATATACACTCATTTATTCCAACAAAAAAGGAATTACTTCATTACTATAATAAGCCAACAATGAATTACAAATACATTTCATTTCTTCACTTTCAATAGGAGAGAACAAGGAAAACAATGTACCCTACTCCACAAGGAGAAACAAAAGAGGCACTCAAAGCCAACACATGGAAACCAAGCAGTGCCTCCATCTAAGAGGATCACACAAGCAACCAACCATGATAAGGTACATCGATCCCATCTACATAACAAGGGAGGCTTCACTTCTTTCTCCTCACATTACTCGAGTCACATCTACTACATAAGAAAGTCAATCCCAAGTAGGTACCCAAGTAACGAGATATAACAAACTCAAATGGGATGCATTGTATTCTCATAATCACAACATCAACCATGTGGGCAACATATACACAAGATCCCAATGTTTGAACATGGGCTCTGATACCAGATGTAATGTGCCAATCAGACATCCTTGGAACACCAGGATAAAACATGCACTGAATAATTTTTTTGTAAAATAGGTTCCTAAATAATAACAACATAAGGAAACCAAAGGAAAGAATGAAACATCTAAACAAGGTGCTAAGAATAGGGAACACAGATAAAGTCACATGTTCACCTACACCAATGGAAGTCTTACAAACACTTCCAAAGATCCCCAAGCACTAAACCAAACTCAAAATCAATGATCACACAAATTATGACAATGCACAAGGATAGATGTTCTTTTTAAGCCCCAAAGAACAAGTTCCTAGAATGGTTAAACATACAAGTCCATTTCCAACTAACCATAACATAATCAAGAATTATAAGTAGAGACCCTCAAATGTTCATGCACAAGACAAGGGCTCAAATTTACAACCACTCATCTGCTGGACACCATGCTGAAAGACAAATGCCGAATCTTGAAATTAGGCGAAGCCTGAAATCCTGAAGCCCTGAAATTTGGCTAAGTTTAAAATTTTGAAGCCCTAAAATTTCCTAGAATCTTTATCTTAACTCAAAGAGGTATTGCACCTATCTCAAATGAATCATCACAATATTTAAATATATCTTAAGTAGAAGGAATCATCATTTACTTCAATGATATATTTATACCCCATAGCAAATTTGTTTTCAACTAGGAAGGTGTGGAATCCAATAGGGTATCCAAAACTAACTTCCAATCTTTCCTTAGCCAAGACAAAATGCCCATTGTTTCTTGTGTGAGGAAACAACGCCTTAGAGACTCGCACAAGACTTTGTCTAACTATGATCAAGGATTTGCATTGCTTCGTGTGAAGCTTTGCAATACCGTGTGCAAGGCTTTGCATCATGCTACGCGAGACTTCACATCATGTCGCACGAGACTTTGTTTCTCCATGTGAGGAAGTACATGCTTTGTGCAAGACTTCATTTCTCTATGTGATAAAGTGCATGCTTGCATGAGGAAGAATGTATGGCCATGTGAGACAATACATTCTCACACAAGAATCTACCCTTCCCATGCGAGAAAAGTCAACAACATAACAAGGCAAGAATAAAATGCATAAAAACATGAAACCTTCACACCAGGGAGTATTGGATCCATAAAAATTGATGAATGATCACTTGAGAGCATAAAAAAGATCAAATAACACAACCTCTAATCCATAGCATCAAATGAAAACTTGTGGAAAGCAACATCGCAATGAACATGTAAGTGCATAAATCACTAACTCAAGAAGGAAAACACAAGCAAAGAGCCACCAAACTAAAAACACCTATGCTCATTTCCTCCCTTCCCTAATGACGTCATAAGACCTCAAAGGCCCTAGGCATCCCCTAAGTATGAATCTCACATTACCAAAAAGATAGTTGGAGTTGTATCATGAGATCATTCTTACCAATAACCCACAAATAACATCATAAGAACAAGTACATCCAACATACTAATCTACCAATAGCATCACTAATCCAAGGCAGAGCTAAGAAACCTCATCTAACAATATGATACAACATCATGATAAAGGAATGCTCCAACTAAACATACTATACACCATAAAAAACATGATACTGATGCATCCAAAGTAAAGCATAAGTCACAAGAGAACATACTTTGGATACACCGAAGTACCCAGTGAGTATCCAACTCCAACCTCAAACTGGAAATAGACCATCTGTGTACATTGGTCCCTAGGAGTGGTATAGGTAGCTATGCCTTCCAACCATGTGGAACTGAGAGGTCCACTCCCACCGTACTAATTGAGATAATGACCCAACCACAATCAGAAAGGAAATCACCTATGGCTAACACACACACCAATAAAGAGCATGATACCAACATCCATGTGCTTGTGAAGACAATGTAATACATCAGGTCACTAGTTAGATCTACTATGGATAACTATGTAGGGACTCTAGTGGATGTAAGACACTTGGCATCGAAAAGCCCAAGATATATTAGGTGTAGAATGAATCCCTTAGGAAACCATCACACCATGCCCTTGGATAAACCATACATGCGTTCACTTATTAGACATTAGGTTTTATTACCCATTTATTAATTTAGTTATCACTTGTTAGAACTTCTTCACGCTACCTTATTGGAACACAACTAGGGTATACAAGAGAAGTCACTCCACACATCTACCCTACATACCCATGCTCATCTCATAATGAGTGCCCAAAGGAAATACATGTTCCGAATCTGACTCCAAATGAACAATCCATCAACTAGCCTATATTTGGTAGTTTGGGTCTCACAAGCACTCATAAAATGCACACACACAGGCTCTTGTGTGGGCACAACAACCTTCATGAAATAATCACATAATACCAATGCAAGGGTTGGATATGAGAAATGCCACAAAACAAACTTGAATAACAATCTAACTCAACTGTTCTATATATGAGAGTATAGATTCTACATGAATCCCAATGAGGCAGCGAACACCAAATATCATGAACTCACTCAACTGATCTAAATCTAGGAGTACAAATTCTACATGAATCCCAATATAACACCATTAAAATCATGAACAAATTGGAAACCTAGAATTCATTCCAAATCAATGACCCATAATTAGTGCCAAGAAATACCTAAGAAAGTTGGGTGGTAAGAAAATCAAGACAAAATCACAAATGACCATAACTCAACAAAATAAAAACCCTTTTTACAATCGGGTATAAAAAGCCTAGATATCAAATAAAATTTGGGTTCAAAATTCATATTAAAAAATGGCCAAGATAACAGTCTGAAATTGCAAAACCCCAAGTTGAGAGGTAATCAAATGCTCATACCTACCCAATTGGGTAGAACCAACACACAAGAATGGAGGGGAACACTAGTTCTCTACCTCCTAGCAAATTGCTATCCAAAGAAGACTCTAAAACAGAGCCAAAATGCAAAAATGGGAGAGCACTACCTGGCAGCCAAAAGGGCAAAAATGAGAATGATCATGATAAATTAATTGCTTTGATAAAATAGTCATAAGGCTTGGCAAACCAAGATCTCCCCAAGCTAGATCCAATGAGATCAACCTTGCATTGATTCCACACCCATAGCTCCCACAACGAGAAAAACTGTAATTCCTCCTTAAGAGGATTTGGGAATTTGCTCTCCAAAATCAAGTTTCGAAAGTGAGAAGTTAGAAATAACTCACTTTTTGGGATATATATTCAATTTTAAAAGTGAAATATTAAAATAGGAAAATAACTGACTCACTTATTTAAATTCCTTCTCAACCCACACCAAAATCGGGCAATTCCAATTAAATGGAATTCAACTATGGCAAAGTTGCCGGTAATTAACATAAGTTAAATCAATATAAATTTCCCTTGAAAAATTAAATCACAATAATTAGATAACTTCCATGAACACTATGGACTAAATGCACAAACACACTCATGGGTCTAATCATATAATGCATTATGAATCTAGATTTACCAATTACTAAAGGATTTAAATATCAATAAAAGATACATCATCCATACAAGGATGATATTGGCTCAAAGTGAAAGATTTGATCACTAACTCTATATGCCACTGCTAGGGATATAAGTCCTGCACAATAAACAAACACAATCAAGTGTAGATGCACAATATATAATAGCTGAAGTGACAATTATAGGAAATCAAATATTTAAAGCATCTAACTAATTTCATTAAAATAATATATTTAAATTGTTCATTTGCACAATAGTAAGAGATTATTGCAAGAACAGTGTAAATATTAGTAGCACAATCTCATCACAAAGAAAGATCATCAAGCTATCATCCATTAGGATGACTTACAAAAATCAAATGGGAGAGGCACTACATGAGAAGAAAGAAAATGATTATATAGTATTGGATGATACTCCAAAAGATGGTGTTCTAGTAGTTCCTTATGCTCTACAACAACAACAACAACAACAAATACCACAAACCCCAATGAATATTAGATAGTCAACGAGGCTAAGTAGACCTCTAGAAGGATTTTATTCCTCTTTGTATTCTATTTTATTAACAGATACTAGTGAACCTAAATGTTATGATGAAGTTGTGCAGGTGGATGCAAAAAATCAGTGGGAGTTTGCAACGATAGATGAAATGGACTCCTTGCTGAAAAATTAGACTTGAGATTAATGTAAGTTGTTTGCAAGTAAAAGGGCTTTACAGAATAAACTGGTTTACATATTCAAAGAAAAGGATGGAGGTAAGAAAAGATTTAAAGCCAAGTTAGTTGTAAAACGATTTTTTATAGAAAAAGGGTATTGATTTTGATGAGATATTTTATCTTGTTGTTTAAATGACTTCTATTCGCACTATTTTAAGTATTGTAGTGACTGGAGGTTTGTATTTGGAGGAGCTTGATGTTAGAACAAATTTTCTTCATGGTTATTTGGATGAAGAAATATGTATGACACAACCACAGGGATTTGAGGTCAAAGATAAGGAGAATTTAGTGTGTAGATTGAAGAAAAGTTTATGTGGCTTGAAGCAAGCACCTCGGCAATGGTATCTTACATTTGATAATTTTATGCATGAGCATGGATACATTAGGTGTCATTTAGATCATTGTGTTTATTTTAAGAGTTTGGATGATGATAACTACATTATTTTATGCTTATATGTTGATGATATACTTGTACTATCTACTTTGCTCAACAATCATGGATGGAAAACACTGATGGAACACACACCAGGCAATCAATCAAGCTTTTCTTGAAAAAGTGGTCCCTTTGGGTGTTGGAGCTCAAAATTGGACTTAGTTAAGTATTAGTTATTATCCATTCGATTGCTTATTCCCTAATCAGGTTGTTGGGTCTAACATGGATCACTTTAAGGGGTTGAAACAACATATAACACTCATTTTCTATGAAGGATTTGAGGGCAGCAAAACAAATCCTTGGTATGAAAATTTGTAGAGATAGGAAGAATAGAAAATTGATGTTGTCTTAGGATGATTATATTGAGAAGGTGTTATAACATTTCTCTATGGAGAATTCAAAAGGTGCCAGTAAATCTTTGCTTGTTCATTCAAAATTGACTAAGGAGATGTATCCAAAGACACAAGAAGAAGATGATAAGATGATCAAGGTTCCTTATGCTTCAAATGTAGGGAGCTTTATGTATGTCATGGTATGTACTAGGACAAATATTGCACATTTAGTGGGAGTTGGTAGCAGGTATATGATGTTGGAAATGTACGAGAGTAATTGAGAGGGGAGGGGTGAATTAGTTACCACAAAAATCCTCTTGTCCCTTAGATGTCAATACAAGCTTTCCATTGATCATGAAATATTGTCCAACTCGGTTAACACTAGATTATTATTGGAACTCGATTAACAAAGCAATCTTGTGATTATTAATTTGTTATAACCTTTAGTAACTTAGTTGCAAAAACTTAAAGCATAAAGTAAATAACATGAACATGGATGACACCAAGATTTAACTTGGAAACCCAATTTGGAAAAATCACCATGCAACTAGTTACAATATTTTTCACTCTTCTGAAGTGAGCCTTGTTAAAGGTTACAAAACATATTGTAAGTATGACCTTCTTAGAGAATTTAGATCACCCTGTTAAGAGTGGCCTCATTAGAGGTCTTTAAACACTTCAATCTTGGAATGTCACCTTGTTAGAGGATTTACAAAATGATTGTTAAGTCAACTCTGTTAAAAGATTTATTTTCTAGTATAATGGTTAGAAAGTAACAACAATTTTACCTGATTGAAGAAGCAACTATCTTTGTAGATTCATATATCTTTTCAAGCTTGATCTTTGGATCCTTCTTTGCAACTTATCTTCCACACTTTCCTACTTTTCCTTTTCCTTTGCTCACATATCCATCTTATTTCATATTTCACTTTCATATTTTATTCTCACAACTTGACCTTTCTTATATATCATAAGGTAAGACAAGTTGGCTTGAATACCCTTCTAAAACATCAATAAATATCCAAATAGTTGGTCTCAATCAATTAAATATTTGACAAATGCATTGTATTGTTATCTAGCCAATACTAGGATTGAATGCTCAGTCAATGCTATGACTGCTTTGATGCTCGACCACTCAGGCAATACTGCAAGCAAGAATCCCTTCATTAACCAACTACTCAATTAATACTAGAAAAATCTTCT
The DNA here is from genome assembly GCA_028749045.1 of Cupressus sempervirens. Taxonomy (NCBI): domain Eukaryota; kingdom Viridiplantae; phylum Streptophyta; class Pinopsida; order Cupressales; family Cupressaceae; genus Cupressus; species Cupressus sempervirens. Next base: position 509,329,305 of record CM053783.1, read on the forward strand.
TTACTTGACTGCTCGATTAATTCTGAGATATACAAGGTTAATACTGCAAACTCTACATTGTTCGATTAATATTGACATTTGTGTAACATCAATGACAACATATAATTGAAGAATTGTTTGCAACAAACTCCCTCTTTGGCATTGATGACAATGCAACACGTCAACATAAACTAATAGAAGTATGAGAAATTAGATAATATCCTTAGTTTCATTACAATTCTCATCCATACTAACTTCGTCTGAGATTCTGCTTGGATTTGTCTCTGTTGCTTTCCTATCAACACTCTTATGTGAACTACTATCATTTTCTCCTCTTTTCTGTACATTTTCTTATCTAAATATCTTTTTCTATTGAGATACAAAAATATCCCTCTTTCTCTTTGACATTGAACTTCCCTCAATCTTTCATGTTGACACACTAAAATCTTCCTCTTTGACATCAAATGCCAAAGGATACAGACTTTTGAACTCATAATATACTTTTGTACTGATTCATATGCAATATTATCTGCTTTTCACTTTTTGGTTAATATTGAGATATACAGGGTTAATACTACAAACTCTACATTACTCGGTTAATAGTGACATATGTGTAACATCAATAACAATATACAATTGAAGAATTATTTCCAACAAACTCCCTCTTTGGCATTGATGGAAATACAACATGTCAACATACACTAATAGAAGTATGAGCAATTAGATAATATCCTTAGCTTCATTTTGATTCTCATACATACCAACTCCCTCTAAGACTTTACTTAGATTTGTCTCTATTGTGAACTACTGTCATTTTCTCCCTCTTTTCTGTACATTCTCTCATTTGAATATCTTCCTTCTGCTGAGATACAAAAATATCCCTTTTTCTCTTTAACACTAAACTTCCCTCAGTTTTCCATGTTGACACACTAAAATCTCCCTCTTTGACATCAAATGCCAAATGATGCAGACTTTTGAAGTTACAATGTACCTTTGTGCTACTTCATATGCAATATACTATGCTTTTCACTGCATCAACTTGATAGATCTTCAATGGAACTTGGTTGATGCCTCACTATCTTTTGCATTAGTGAGCATTAGATAGGGGAATAACCCCTAGTTTATCTCTTAGATACATAAATGCATCCTTAGATAAAGCCTTAGTAAATATATCTGCTATTTTCTCCTTGGTGTTCACATATTCTAATCTAACCTCTTCTTGCCTTCAACTAATTCTCTTAAGAAATGATATTTTATTGCAATGTGTTTTGTCTTTGTGTACATCACAATATTTTTGGATATATTGATTAACTTGTGTTATCACAATAGATAACCACTGGTTCCTTAATTTATTCCTTCATTCCTGGACTGCTACATCAACATATTGTGCCTCTTTTGTGGATTGAGAAATATAATTTTGCAATCTACTTGTCCACTATACTAACCTCTTTCCAAGAAAGAATGCTTCTCCACTAGTACTTTTTCTATCATTAATGCTTACTGCCCAATCTAGATCAGTGAATGCTTTCAACTCAAGATTTTCTCATTTCTTATACCATAAACCATAATCTTTAGTTCCTTTTAGATACCTCAGAATTCTCTTTACTGCCATCATTTGATTTTCTTTTGGATTAGCAAAAATTCTTGCAACTATGCCAACTAGAAATGCAATATCAAGTCTAGTGTGTACCACATATTGAAGTTTCCCAATCATTGATCTATAAGTAGTTTGGTTTACCTCCTTTGAATCATCATTCTTTGAGAGTTTATGTCTAGTAGACATAGGTGTTCCAACTGGCTTGGAATTTTCTATTCCAAATACTTTCAATGTTTTCCTGATGTATTTTGATTGAGTGATGTATATGTCATCCTTCATCTAAAGAACTTGTAGACCCACAAAGAATTTAATCTCTCCAAACATAGACATTTCAAATTCTTTCCCCATTTCTTTAGCAAATGACTTGCATAGCATCTCATGTCCTCCAAATATGATATCATCTACAAATATTTCTGCAAGCAATATCTTGTCCCATGGTCCTTCTTTAATATACAAATTGCTATTATCATTTGTCTTTTCAAAACTAGTTCTTACTAGATATCCATGCAATATTTTATACCATGCTCAAGGAGTTTTCTTTAATCCATATAAAGCTTTGTGAAGTTTACATTCCATGTCTCTTTTTCTTGAATCAATGAAACCTTTAGGTTGTTCAATGTAGACTTCTTCTTCCAAGACTCCATTTAAGAAACCCAATTTAACATCTATCTGATATACTTTGAATCCCATTTGCACAACATATGCTAGAAGTATTCTGACTCCTTCAAGTCTTGCAATAGGGGAAAATATTTCCCCATAGTCAATACCTTCTTTTTTAGCATAACCTTTGGATACTAGCCTTGGCTTGTTCCTTATTACTTCTCCTTTCTCATTCATCTTATTTATGAATATCCATTTTGCACCAATCACATTCTTATCCTTAGTTCTAGGAACAAGAGACCAGGTTTTACTCCTTTCTATTTTCTCAATTTCTTCATGCATTGCTTCTATTCAACCTTCATTTTCTAATGCATCTTTTATAGATCTAGGCTCAAATTCACTTAGCAAACCATATGCCTTCTATCTCTCCTCCAATTATTTGTTTAGGTGAATGATGTCTTTTGACATATTTTACAAGTCTTGTCTTTCTTGACTTTGAACTTGGTTCACTTGGTTCTCCATGATATTTTGCCTTCTACTCAAGCTCCTCTGGCTAATTTGGTTGTAACTTAGGTTCCACTGTTGTAACTTGGGTTGCATTGCTTGAGGCTACAACTCAGGTTTCATTGTCTAATGCTACAACTTAGGTTGCATTCTTTGTGACTCGAGTGCCTTTGTATGTGACTCAAGTTGTACTGCTAATTGTTGATTGACTACAATTGATTGTGGAAAAGTCTCAGATTCCTCCTCATAGTAAACAAACTTTCTATAGTCTTCAGGCTCCTTGCTACTTCGTTCTTCACTTTTTTTTACAAACTCATCAATCTTCACATGTGCACTTTCAATGACTTTGTGAGTAGCAAGATTCAAATATTTGTATCCCTTACTTTTATTGGACTAACCTAGGAATATACCTTCCTCACTTTTTGCATCAAGCTTTCATTTTCTTATATCTTTCAGGATATAACATTTGCTTCCAAATACTTTAAGATAACAAACATTAGGCTTATACCCGTACCATAATTCATAAGGTGTTTTTTTTGTACCCTTCTTTAGTTGAACTCATTTCAATGTATATATTGCTATGATGAGTGCTTCTCTCTAGTATTTTGGTACAAAATATTTCTCAATCATTATTGTTGTACATTCCATGATGGATACGTTCCTTCGTACTGCTATTCCATTTTGCTTTGGAATTTTAGGTGTTGATACCTATCTTTTAATTCCTCTTTCATTGCAGAACTCATTGAATTCATTTGAGATGAATTCCCCTCCTCTATATGATCTTAGACATTTTAGATTCTTCCCTATTTCTTTCTCAACTCTAGCCAAATACAATTTGAACTTTTGAAAAGCATAATATTTATCTTTCAAAAACATTAGAATCATCATCCTAGAATAATCATCAACAAATAAAATGAAATATATGTCTCTATAGTAGCTTTCCACACCTATTGGCCCACAAAGATCTAATCGAACTAGTTCCAAAACTTCTTCTAAATTGTAATACTTACTTCCGAAACTTCTTTTACTCATGTTTCCAATTTGACATAGTTTGCACATGCCCATCTTAGGGTTCTTCAGATAAGGTATGCCTCTAACTCTTTTGTTCTTGCTTATGGCAACTAGGTTATCAAAGTTAACATGACACATGCTTTTAAGCCATAGCCAACTTTCCTCTATTTGAGCTAGCAAACACGTACTTCCAGTGAGGTCTTGGTAAAACAAATGTCCTTTTGTCTGATTGCCAGTTCCAACTAGATTTTCTTTACCATCCAATAGTTTAGCTTTGTCATTTATGAATTCTACTTTGTATCCTATATTGTTCAACTGAGCTACACTAAGTAGATTATGTCTTAATCCTTCCACCCAGTAGGAATTTTCACATTTGATTCCTTCTGTTAATTCTATGATTCATTTTCCTTTAATGCAACATGGTTCATTGTTTCCAAATCTAACACTTCTACCATAATAGTGTTCTAAATATTTAAATTTAGTTTTGTCACCAGTCATGTGATGAGACCAACCACTATCTATGATCCATGTATCATTTTTGCTAACATGAGAGATAAGTGCCATCTTTTCATTCTCGTCATAGTCAGATTCATCTTTAACATCAATGTAAACTACTTCTTCTTCATTATTATCACTATCAGAATCTTTAGCAATGTAACAAATTTCTTACCTTAATGTAACAAGATTTCTTACCTTTGTCTTTGTAGTCCTTGTAGCTTTTGAAGTTTTTCTTGCCTTTGAACCTATTATTTATTTTCTCATCTTTATCTTCTTTGTTTAGACATCTTGCAACAATATGACCAACCTCTTCACATGAGAAACAAATCAATGGGATTTTGCCTCTGAATTTTCGTTTCCCTTTTGATACTCTTTTTGCAAGTAGGGCTTCAATAACTTCAAGGTCTTCATCTAAATCATCTTCTTCTTCATTGTCAACCTGTTTTCCTTTTGATTTGCCTCCTTTTATACCAAGGGCTAGTTTGGCTTTGAATGCAAATTCAAGATTGCTAGAAGTAGAATAAAAGTTATCAAAGTTATCCAACTCAAAAGCAGTTAATCTTTCCACAAGTGCATCGAAGGTTATATCATTTGTAGGATTGCATCTCCTCTCGTATTGTAGAAAATCTAATTACATAAGTAGGAAGAAATGTTTTTAGTACCTTGCTGACTACTGTTTCATCATCAAATTTTCCTCCTACAATTTCTATTGTACCCACACTTTCTTTGATTCTTTCATTGTATTGGGCAATGTTTTCACCTTCTTTCATTTTCATTCAATAAAAATTGCCTCTCAAGCTTTCTACCTTGGATCTCTGCACATTTTTATCACCTCCATAGACATTTTGCAACTTTTCCCACATATCAAATGCAATAGGACAATCTTTGACCTCATCGAACTCAAAATAGTTTAGAGAGGAAGCTATATCAATCATCATTATATTGTGATCCTTTGCCTCTTTCATTTGCTCCACAGTCATAGGTTTAGATGGTGGCACATATCCATTTTCCAATTAGAATAGATTAATATCATAGATGCTTGATAGATGTAGCTTCATCAACTCCTACCATGCTGAAAAGTTTTCTTTATTAAGCTTATGAATCTCCCTTCTATAAGACATCTTGATCTTTAGCTTAGGTCCTTTAAACCTTTCCTGCAAGCAAAAATGCTCTAATACCAATTGTTGGAAATGTATGAGAGTAACTGAGAGGGGAGGGGTGAATCAGTTACCATAAAAATAAATCTCTTGTTTCTTAGATGTCAATACAAACTTTCCACTAGTCATGCAATATTTTCCAAATTAGTTAACACTAGATTATTACTAGCACTCAATTAACAAAGCAATCTTAAGATTATTAATCTATTATAACCTTTAGTAGCTCAGTTCTAGAAAATTAAAGCATAAAGTAAATAACATGAACACAGATGACACCAAGATTTAAAATGAAAATCCAATTTAGAAAAATCACCACACAACTAGTTACAATATTTTTCACTCTTTTGAAGTGAATCTTGTTAGGAGCCAACCTTGTTAAAGGTTACAAAACATACTGTTAAGTATGACCTTGTAAGAGGATTTACATTACCTTGTTAGGAGTGGCCTAATTAGAGGTCTTGAAAAACTTCAATCTTGAAATGTCACCTTATTAGAGGATTTACAAAATGACTGTTAAGACAACCCTATTAAGAGATTTCCTTTCTGCTACAATGGTTAGAAAGTAACATCGATTTAACCTAATTAAAGAAGCAACTATCTTTGCATATTCAAATCTCTATTCTGGCTTGATATCTGGATCCTTCCTGATCATATGTTCTTTGCAACTTATCTTCCACACTTTCCTAGTCTGCCTTTGCCTTCGCTCACATATCCACATTATTTCATATTTTACTTTCATATTTATCCTCACAACTTGACCTTTCTTATATATCATAAGCTAAGACAAGTCAAGTTGAATACCCTTCTAAAATGTCAATAAATATCCAAATAGTCAGCCTCAATCAACTAAATATTTGACAAATGCATTCTGTTGTTACTTGGTCAATAGTAGGATTGAACGCTCAGTCAACACTATGACTCCTTTGATGCCTGACCACTCGATCAATATTATAGGCATGAATCCCTTCATTAACCAACTGCTTGGTTAATACTAGAAAAGTCTTCTTTACTTGACTACTTAGTTAATATTGAGATATACAAGGTTAATACTGTAAACTCTACATTGCTCGGTTAATATTTACATTTGTGTAACATCAATGACAACGTACAATAGAAGAATTATTTCCAACATATGAGTCATCCTAGGATTCAACATTGAAATACAATCAAATGGATTCTAAGATATTTGAGAGGAACATCCAATAAGTGTTTACATTTTGGGGGCTCTACTACTAATTTACAAGGGTATGTTGACTTAGATCTAGTAGGGAATCTTGATACTAGGCGAAGTACTACAAGATATATATTTATTGTTAGTGGGTCAACAATGAGTTGGATTTGTTGGTTGCAGAATGTTAATGCTTTATCCACTACAAAGGTAGAGTGTGTTGCTGCTACCGAGGCAACCAAGGAGATGATATGGCTTCAATTCTTCATGGAAGAATTGAGACACCCATAAAGGGATAATTATCTGTTCATAGACAACCAAAGTGCCATTCATTTTGCAAAGAATTCTGCTCTACATCCAAAGACCAAACATATACAATTGCGGTATCATTTCATTCGATCAGTTTTGGATGATGGATAGTTAAAGCTAGAGAAGATACATACATATGATAATGCATAAGATATGTTTACAAAGGCAATGACAAAGGAGAAGTTGAAATCCTCTTCAACTTCAGTTGGTCTTTTAGATTGAACAAAATAAATGAATAGTAGAGTCCGGGTGGTTTTACATTCTAGTGGAAGCTACAGGTTTAGTGGTGCTATGACAAGTCTCAAAGTGAGAGGTTATTATTGTGGAGTCTGATCAATGTCCAAGTGGGAGATTATTGTGATGTGAAGCCTAATCAGACTCAGAGGTTAATTTTTCCTACTTTACTGGTTTCCTCCCAGATTTTTACTATGGGGATTTGGGGGCTGAACCCCCAAGATAGGGTCAAGGGATAGTGCCCCTTGTGGGGTCTTGGGCTAGAGCCCCAAGTGTGCCCCTAAAAGTTCAACTAACTTTATTATTGTAAAAGACGCTGACTGCTATTTTTTCTATTGGATAACTTATTTTAGCTCTAATTTTGTAAGCATGAAAGTTTTGTATAAAAAGACTTAGGGTTAGGAATTTTATAGTGTATGATGAGATTGTAGCTTCTTGCGGTGGTATTGAGCCGTAAGAGATTATAGGTTGTAATTATTGGATAATAAGAATATTAGACTCGTTGTTAGGTGGATGTAGCCCAGGGATCGGGTGAACGTCGTTAATTCTTTGTGTCTTGTGTTCTCTTTTGTGCAATTTATTATTTTATGATATTGGTTATATTTGTATGTAATTATTATTTTCGTCTAGTTAATCCTAACAACCAATAGTCCTTTCGAGTTAGATTTATCCCAGTACATAATGAAATATAGCTCTTTTACATAGCTTGGTAAATAAATTTCCTTGAAAAGTTATCATTTTGTTGCTTTTCTAGGCAATCCTTGGAAAAAGTCAAAAGATTGAAGATAATAAGAAAGGATATTAGAATACATACTCATTGATATTTTTGATGTACTAAACTACAATATATTGATATTATTGACTCTTTCAATAGTCTCAAATGACAAAGGCTATGTGTACTTAAGATTGATATTACAACGATGCATTAAATGCTAATATCATAAAATTGCACCAAGCACGTGTTCAATTAATTTTTTACGAAAAGATGAATTAGATTTGCAGATCAAATTCTGAATTTAAATTTTGTTAGATAAGAGGTTGAATATATGATTATGAGAATACATGAAAATAATCTAATTTAAAAAAAAAACAACACAATTCAAATGTCTATAGAAAAAATAAAAAGAAATATATTAATAAATTAATAAAATCAATATACAAAAACATAACATAAGACAAGAATGAATGACTGAAAGATTTTTAATGATGTCCACGAAACAAAATAGTCTAAAGGATTGAAAGATTTATATCACTAAGCCATTTCCATATCCTTTTCCATTTTCGATCTTCTGCTATGGATTTTAACCAAAAATCTAGCCATTTGGTTAATCTTATATTCTTCAAATAAACTCTACATGTTGTTCGCTTTTAAGATGACATTGTAACGAGACTAAATATTATTGTATGCTACACATTCTTAAAAAATGCCATTCAATTTCAATTGTACCCATCCTACAAAACATACAAATTTGATCCTCCCAACCCTCCTTAGACATCTTCCATCTACCTTCCTAATCCCATCTATACAATCACATCCTCAGTTATGCCACTCAAAGCCGTTCCTTTCATTTACTAGCAGCTCAAAGGATACATCTCACCAGCTTAAGGAATACATTTCCTCACCATGTTCTGTAATTAATTTCTTAAGGCAGTAATTTTTTATGGTCTCCTAGTATTATTTGTGCACATGACTATGAAACTTCTCTAAAACAATAAATTTTTATGTCCTAATGTTATTTTTTTTCAAACAAGACTAAATATGCCTGCCGGTATCAAAACATATGGCGTAGGTGTGAAAATTTCACGATTGCCCTTCCATTGGAATAGGGTGGCTAACAGTCTCTCTGTTTTTCAAAGTGATGAAGAATCCCTTATTTTGCTTCATGACTTTCGCTTAAGAAACCCATGCGATATCAAGTAGTCGTAGCGACATCGAGAACCTTCATTGATCATAAATCTGGTGCAGGTATTCATAAACAAAAGTTTGATTTCACCATTCGGATTATTTTTTGCTCAAACAGATTTATTTTGAAACAATGTTTTTTTGTGTTTTTTGGAGGGGTTTTCCAGGCGAACAGAGCATTGTGATCATTCTGAGGAAACGGATGTACGAAGTGATAGTTTTACTGATTACGTAGGCTAAAAATATACTTCCAGCTCAACGAGCTCCGGTTCAATTAATATTACAGAATTGAAATAGAAGAGAAAATATGCGTGGTTAGCTGACACAACGAAGGGGTTCAATTCTACCGCAGCACATCTTCTACGATTTCTGGGGTAAAGTGAATGACCATTTGAATGGGTAAAATCATTGATTAATACGAATTGGGGTTGCAAGAAGGCAAAAATGGCTTTTGGACAAGTGGTGATCGGCCCGCCTGGTTCAGGGAAGACCACCTATTGCAACGGCATGTCTCAGTTCCTCTCTCTCATTGGCAGGTACTACACATCTTGTCCTGTATATATTTCATTCTCTATTCTCCAATGTGGATCAGCTGCAACTTCTCTCTGGGCTTTCTGCTACTCAAATTTTACATTTATGTTTTTAAATACGTAAATGGAGGCTGTCAAAATGTAGCCCGAATCCCAGGAATCAGATGAAGCCATAAAGGTTGTTTGGAATGCAGGTTTCTGTACCATGTTTCAGTTTCTCTAGTCGCTTCAGAGATGTAAATAGATGTTTTCATAGAGTCAACCCACAAGAGTAAATCGGGATGAAACTAATTACTGACAACTTGCAACAGTTCCAATATCAATTCCTGAAGTTTGTCGTTTGATTGTGATCAATTGATTGTAACTAACTCTCCATGGTTCTAAGTCAAGAACATTCTCTGTAGCATGATCTTAAGCAGGAAGAGTGTCGATAAAACTTATTGTTGTTGCAATTGTTAGATGGAAATTTGAAAATTAGGTTTACAAATATGACGTTTAGTTCTTTTATCATGAAAAATTCCATTCAACCTTAACTGTAGAATATCATATGGAGTTTGATTAAACCAATCGGCAACAAAAGAAATCAACAAACCGTATAAAGACATCGCAGCACAAATTGAATGCGGAGAAACCCTTGTAGGAGAAAAATCTACCAAGAAGAGGCCAATATGTATTATCTTCGTCTACAAGAGTACAATATAACATACTTCCTTTCTCCTTTGTCTTCAACTTGACAGCTTTTGTGAACCTGTGAAAGTTCAATATATATATTTAACCTTCATCCCACGGCTCCAGTGTATAGAGTTTTTGGAGGAGTGAAATCGAATCTTTTTCCCCAGAACAAGAGGAGTGTCAAAAGGGAAATAGTAATTCGTTTTTATATTCACAATGGAGATGGAAAGCATCATTTAAAAGAATTACAAGAACAGTGTTTCTAAATGAAACAATTGTGAACTGAAATAGGAAATAGGAATTGACTTAACTAACTAAAGCACATTAAGTGACCCCTAAATAAGAAATATAACAATATCATTCTAATACCCTTCCTTAATGGTCATTCTATCAGCTATACCAAATTGTCCTCGAAATTTTACAAACTTGTCTTGGCCTAGAGACTTGGTAAGGATGTCTGCAGTTTGGTCCTCAATTGGAACATATCAAAACATCACTTTTCCATCTTCAACAAGCTTTTTGATAAAATAACAATGAAACTCAACATGTTGGTTTGCTAATGGAGATTAGATTCTTGGCATGGATTCTACATAACAAGGTTGAAGGTCCCTGGGCTTCAGATATTTTCAAGTAACAAAACATCCTCTGTAGCCATATTGCCTCACATGCTGCTTTAATACTTCCTTGATATTTTTCTTCTGTCAAGGAAAGAGCTACCGTTTGCCACTTCTTGCTGGTCTATGTGACTGCACTTGTATCAAGACCGAAGACATATCTAGAAGCAGACTTCCTATCATCAACAAAACTTACCCAATCCTGAGTCTGTAAAACCAAACAGCAGAGGATCTTTGCTTCTGCTGTATAGAATGCCAAAGTTTGGCATTCCTTTCACAAATCTCAATACACGCTTTGGTGCAACCCAGTATTCTGCCTTGGGGGTTGTAATGAAACAAGATATGTAGCTCACATCATAACTTAGATCAGGTCTAGTGGCTGTAAGATAGATGAGGCTGCTCACTAGTTGCCTAAAAGCTGACTTACTGAATATGGGTGAATCTGATTAGGCTAATACTTTCAGTCCTTTCTCCATAGGTGTAGATGAAGGCTTGCAATCAGTCATCCTGAAATTATTTAGCAAACCCCTGACATACTTCAACTGAGAGATGAAAATGCTGTTAACCTGTCTGCCAAACTTCTACATCGAGACAATATTGCAGAAGTCCCAAATCAGTCATATCAGATACACGAGGTAATTTAAATCTGATTTGTTTAAGCAATTGTGCCCTATTAGCAGTATGATAATATCATCAACATAGATGACAAGAAAAACGATGTCATTACCAGTGCATTTGGCATATAAATTTGGATCTCGATGACTTCTGCTAAAACCTTGTACAATCAAATAGGTATCAATTTTGATGTACCAAACCCTAGGGGCCTGCTTTAGGCTTTAAAGAGCCTTGTTCAATTTGCATACTTGGTGCTCTTGGTCTGCAACTTTGAAACCAAAAGGCCATGACATATAGACTTCTTCCTCCAATCCATCAAAGGGAGGTACTCTTCATGTCCATTTGATGGACTTTCCAACTGCACAGTGTTGCAATGGCTAGAATTGACTGGATGGTCCTCATCTTTGTTGTAGGAGCAAAGATTTCTTCATAGTCAACACCTCCTTTCTGCAGGAAGCCTTCAGTCACTAACTGAGCTTTGTACTTATCAATAGTTCTATAATCTTCGTACCTCACTTTATAGATCAATTTGCAGCCAATGGTTTCTTCCTTGGTGGAAGATCTGTCAAAACCCAAGCGTTGTTCTTTAGAAATACTCAATTTCCTTAGCCTTTTCCCATTAAAGTATACCTTTTGCCTTTGAATAAGTCTGAGGCTCACAAACACTTTGAATGTTGGTCATAAGAGAAAAATTGATAGTGCTCTTGCTCTTGGCTCTCGATGATCTATTCTTAGTAAGCTCATCATCTTGAACATCACCAATTTCTTTTTCCCACAACTTAGGTCGAAGAGTAGAACCGTCTTCTTCCAAATTGGGATGATCATCATGACTTGGACTTCATTTAACAAAATCATCTGGATGCTGATCTAGGTTATCCTAATGGAAGTCTGGTAGTGCAATGTCACGCCTAGGAGATTCACCAGTTTAGGTTCAGAATCTTCAGAGTTCCTCTCTCTAGGTGAAGCAAATGGATTCCTAACACCCAAGTTTCTTTTCTTCATAGGCTGATCTTTAGAACTCTGGATAGGATAAAAGACCATAAAAGGCCCACCTTCATAAAAAATCAACTCTCTATTAAATGTGAGATAATTTTTGTGAACATCAATCAGCCAATACGTTAAGGTCCCCTACTTTCTAGTGACAATTAATTAAATTGATTTTTATTAAGTTGTCAAAAAAACAAATGAAATGTTCAAATAATGACTCAGTATTAATCAACTTAATTGAATAGCAATAATAAAATATTAAATGTGACTTTGTTAAATACAGTTCTCCAAATATAATCAGCCTAATGTTCTAGATGCCTATTGGAGTTCTTTATAAGGAAGTTGGAAGGAGGAAGATTTGATAATTTGGTTGAAGCTTTGTATGAAGCAAATCTCTGAAGACAGGAACCTTAAGAAGATTGATAGAAGGGCTGGACAAAAACCTAGCTCTTCCAAAATGGTGGATTCATGACAGAGTCTACATCTGAGCCAAATTTATGAAGTCTCTAATAGAAACAAATTTGCAGTGATAAAGGTATTTGCAGATTTGAAATATTTAAATCAGGTTTTGGAGAATAACAATTATTTTGAATATTGAATTGGCACAATATTGCAGGTCCCAATTCTCTCCTTGAGGCAATTCTCATATTTGTGGGATATTGAAATGTTTATCACATATGTTGAAGCTGAGGATTAATTAAAAGAATGATGCCGAGCTCAATTCATTTTGGGAGGAGTCCTCTAGGGTTGGAGATTTGTTTAATATTGGAGGCCTCCTTTGTTTAGATATATCAGGAAATAAATATCACCACACAAGTATTTCTATTGGGGTCCAATCATAATAGAAGGCAAGTAATATTTACAACTATTATTGAGAGACCATGTGTTACATCCCAATTTTTGGCTCAATTTAAAATTGTTCATATAGTCGCTGAGGTTTCCTGTGAAGTTAGATAAGTAAAATTAGTTACGATCATGTGAAAGGGTAAGATGGTTAATCGTTATACTTTTATAGGAAGTTGGCATGCTAGTTAGCCATTATGATGGTTTATGAATAATGATTGGTTATGGTAAATTGTTATTATATTGAGGAATATGATATAATTGTGGAGAATTCCCTTGCAGGAGCACGTTGAAGGGGGGAAGCATTGCCAGAAAGGAATTGGGCACGGGGGGCACTGCCATCACTGAGCTAATAGGTATGAGCCTTGAATCACCATGGCTAAGGGTAAACGACTAGCAAGCAAGAGTGTACATTGGATGACCATGAGCTAACCTGTTAAATTACATATCATTTAATCGTAAAAGAGATCACCAAGCATGAATTGAAAATTGAGCAAGTTTGTACACTTGTAATTGTGTTGTTGGTTGGAGTTGCTTGGTGTATAAGCATGTCTTATCATATTGACATCATGATACCTAAATATCTATACATGAACATACATATATATATATATATATATATATGGATATACGTAAATCAATTATATATCTAAGGATGTATACACATACTTGATATTTGGCGTATACGTAAGAAATATATGGTTGGGGTTTACGCATGTACACGTATATACATACATACATATATAGGTATCTATAGATACCATGATACTATATAGTAAGACAATATTATTATTTCTTTCACTTTGGCTGTGGCCTAATATTATTTCATGCATGGCCACCTTTCATATTCTATTTTATTTTCCATTGGTCCTTATAATTTGAGATGGCCATTTAAATATTTGTGCAGATGATTTCTTGTTGGTATTGTAACTCCTCCATCGCCACTTTCTTGTTCTTTCTTCTAACCGAGCATGGATTTGCTTATATGGGATGAGACTTTTGCCATGGGATATACCTCAACCTGCTCCCTGTTTCGAATCAATCAAATTGATCCTTTTTTTGTTATGTGCGAAACCTGATTGCAGTCTCGTGATAGCGTTTTGTATTTTTCTTTGAATGGAGTTGTATTCTTCTCTCACATTGGAGAGTAGCAAGGCATATTTGTCTCATACCATGTTTGGACCACTGCCTAAGCACCTATCTCTAAGCCAGGCTTGATCCATGATATTGGTTCAACTCTTGACGACTTCTTTTATGGCTTCCATGGTATAATCATTTATTTGTTTGTTCATGATATTATCAGGCCTCAATCTCTGCTGCTTCTCCATATATTTGCATCCATCATGTGCTTAGATTTGGTGTCTATACGACCATTTGTGGACATGTATGGCTGACTTGAATGCTTTTTGTTTCTGTTGTTGGTTATATTACATACAACATTCATATGTGTTTAGATTGGTATCGATACCTTGAGTTACGTATCCTTGTGGTCTGGAGTAGCTGTATTCCTATGCAGATGCATTCCATGTTGGTAGCCATAGTTGCTTGCTATTTGTCATGGATGCGTATAAGGTGGTTTTCATCTTCAAAACAATGGCATTTAATTTCTACCTCTATATATAATCTGTTTGCTGTGTATGATCTTCATGATCCCTCTTCACATGTTTAATATTGGAAAGGATTATAATCTTTCATCTATAATGCCGTAGAGTAATTTTGAGCATTAATGAGATATCAGTACTTTATAAACAATAATCAAATTTTGTTTATGGAATCGCCCAGGAATTCATGTGCGAGGACCAACATGTTCAAGATGAAGGGGGAGAATGAAAATACTCATGCATGATAAAGTAAACATAAATCAGTAACAAATAATCACATCTGAAGAATTGAGTCAGCTCATGATAAGCCATTGCTTAGATCTTGTTGTTTAGTTGAGCTGTGGGTTAATACTCTAGTACCAGGATGCTCAGTGGATGGACAAGGTGTTCCATGTTTATTTCTGGGTAGGGAGGGCCTTTCTCGAATGAGATTATGTGGGGATCTTTTAAGGGTCTGTGGTTGGGAGGTTAATCCCTTGACAATGTTTCCCCTCTCCACAAGATGTCAGGAAATGCACTAGACAAAGATACGTTATGCTTGGAAACATTTGTTGGTAAAAGGTATTTTACTGATAAGATGTTTATACAATTAGAAGATATGATGGATTGATTTATATCGTCGATTCAATTAGTTCCTTTAATGAAAGCAACTTTTTTCGTCAATTTAATTAGCAACTAGTTAGATCGGTTGATCTTCCAACTGAACATGGAATATATCTATATGCAAGAGGTAGGTTTATCGGATGGATTGTTATTTCAGTCTTTCATTTACGTGAATAATGAATATGAGCGTATCTTGTAACTGTATGTTATTGCCATAGTTAGCAATGGAAAGAGAAGGGATGATACATGGTATTTGATGTCCTAAATGATACAGTGGTATTTGATACCCTATTTGATATAGTGATATTTGATGCCCTAAAGGATATAGTGGTATTTGATGGTATTTGTCATTTCGATAAAGTGGTATAACTATTTGTTCCTAAGCGGTATATATGGACTAACTTGGGTTTTGCAGAAGCATCCCTAGATGGATTTCGGTTTTGAATTCTATGGTATGTAGAGTTTAAATTCCTTGTTAAATTCATTGATGGTGTCTTCAATTGTTAGTTATGAAATTTCCGTTTAATTGATTGTAACCATTAATCTCATTCACACGAACATAACTGATATAGCTGTCTTTCTATGAATATGAAGTAATAACTGTATTTCTTGGATATGCTAGTTGTTAGTTAAGACCCGAGAAAAGTGGTTGTTACATTTATGAAGGTTAATACTATGACAAAGAACATTATTTGTAAACTCTAAATAGGTCAGTGGTAAATAGTTTCAACCTTGGAATAATTATTTGTAAATGGTGAACATGTCAACTGGATTTTCAATTTCAATCAAGGATACTTTATTAAAGATTGTCAATGCCTCTATATTTCCATACGTACTTCTTAGGTTATTATTTTAGTGTAATAAATCAAGCCCTTAAGTTCCAATTAAACTTGAGGAAAGAATAGTAGTGCATGCCAACTCTTTTAGTTGCATGTAAGATTTTTGCGTTGCCTATCAGTTTGAATTGACTTTATGAGCTATTGAGAGATTGTTTTGCACATATATTTAACCAAAAGTAGAGTAGAACAATAGGAACAAAAACATCTGAAAGAAGAAGAATAACAAGATCCTCTGAATATGGCAGAACAAAGGAATGATGGTGGGAATGGTCAACCTAATACAGGATGTTCTGGCACATTTGGCTCAACAACAGTAGCAGATGATGCAAACTTTCATTCAGTCTCAACAAGAACTTCCGATTGCAATTGGCAATTTAAGGGTACAGCCACAACCAAGGAATCAAGATGATAAAAGAAGTGGAGTGGAGTGAGAGAATCCTGCTGGAGCAACTTCTAATGCTGTTAAAAAAGCAAACACAAGGCTTCATTAGCCACTATGATCTACATTTTTACCTCGAAGATAAGCTGAAAAGGAAGTTCTTGAGGAAGAAGTGGATGAGACCCATATCACATATGATGTCATGGTAGCTTGTGATGATTATATGGCACTTGCAGACCAAATTAGGGGTTCAATAAATCTGAATCAGTTTATGAACCATCGAAAAGACAAGGCAAGATATAGATTGGAGAGATAGAACAGGGGGCCTAGAAGGTCAACCAGACATGGCACTCAACCCCGAGGAGTATAAGGAAGCCTTAAATAAGGTTCCGTTGTGAGGTTTTCACAACATTACTCCATTGCAAATGGGGATCCCCTCTTTTTGCTATAGCAGAAGGAGTCGTTGTCTGAGGTGGTTTTAGTTGGCAACATTTTCAAGTCTACATGTCCGATGGAGAGTTTGAACAATTTTGGCCTGCTAGGAAGTAATAGTTATTTGGGATTTGTGTGAGGGTTTTGACGTCCTTTTGAGGTATTTTCGTAGCCTAAGTAGTGGTGGAAGGGTAGAGTTTTAGTTTAAGTGAGAAAGATTTTCATGCTTAGCAAATGGGAGAAGGATTGTGAGCAAATTTGGCAAGTGGTGGAAATCCTCCGATCAGAGGATTTGGCCCTGTGAAAATCCTCAAACTCTAGGATTTCCACCAGCTATCATTTCTTCGCAAATTCTCAAGATTTCATATTAGTTAAAGGGAATGTGATGAAAACTTGGTTGTGGGGGATCCTTGCTAAGGCAACAAACTGATTGATTCAATGTTAAAAAGATGAAGAGAAGGGGAAATGGTAATTTTCCCAATGATAATTGCTGAAAACATATTTGGTGGAAATCCTTTGACCAGAGGATTCCCACTATGAAAATTCTCTCCTTAGGATTTCCACCCCTTTCAACGACTCAAAATTGATCCAAAATCATGCAAGGGCATGGCAACTTGAATATGAATAGCATCAGGGGTGAGAAATGACAAGTTTTGGGAGTCTAAGTGGCAAAATCATGTTTGGTGGAAATCCTCTCTACTTAGGATTCCCATCGTGTAAATCATATCTTCTTTGGATTCCCACCACATCAATCCTTCCAAGCCCAATATTCCATCACCCTCTAAGGCACTAAATCTAGTCTAAGGCATGAATCCAATGTCGAGAGGAAAAATGGAGTGAAAAGTTGTCAAGAGAGGTTGAAATGGAACAAGATTTGGTAGTAAAATTACAAGGAAATCAAGTTGGTGGTCAAAATCCTCTGATTAGAGGATTCCCACCACCTTAATCCTCTCAAACCCAAATTCCCCCTTTTCACTTTTCACCAAATTTGATTTCAAGCAGGTGTTAGAGGTGAGGGATGTTGAGTTGAAGGGAAATTGATTGATAATGATGAAGTTTTTGAAAGTAGTAAGGAAATAAAGTGCTAAATAAATTTTGTGGAAATCCTCTCTCCAGAGGATTTCCTCCGTGGAAATCCCCCCAACTCCAAGACTTTGCCTCCTTGGGATGGCTAAATTAGTGCAAAGCAAGTCATTCGAGTGATCACAAGGTAAGTGGGGGAAAAGTCTACAAAGCCGTGATATGTTTAAAGTGAAAGAGGAGACGCCAAGTCATGGTGGAAATCCTCTGACTAGAGGATTCCCACCATGGAAATCCTCTCCTTGGGATTTCACTCCTAGCCTCTCAACTTGGAATTTTCCCCATTCCCTTTAGCCTTATTTTCCTCATGCAAAATAAAAAAAATCAAGTGGGCAGATTGGAGAGTTGTGAGAGAAAGGAATTTTAACGTTAAGTAATTGAAATTGGGATGAATTTTTTTTATCGTGCTTGGTGGAAATCCTTTGACCAGAGGATTCCCACAGTGGAAATTTGGTGGGACTCCTCTTGTCTTAGGATTTCCCTCCAAGGTCTATTTCTTCCAAGCCTCTAGAAATACCCACATTTGTCATTTTCAAGATTGGTAATTAAAAAATTGTGATCCCAGGTCGACCCCTTAGGGAGATGTACACTTTAGGCCCCTTGGATACCTATCTAATGGGGGTGTTTGCAAATCATTTCAACATCTCTCCAAAGCAATCATAGCTCTGCATTGTAAGTAATTAACTTCTCCATTTTGCAAGCAAATTCTCCTTGGATTGGAGGTGATTTTCTCCATAGCAACAACAGATCAAACTTTGAAAAATAAAACTTCTAGGGAAGGCAATAATTGTGGGCATGTAAGGCAGATTTATCCTCAAAATTAGAGACAGGGAATGGAGAACAAATCTGGGTATATAATATCATGAAATTCATTTATTTAATCAGATTTTAATATTAAAACTTGCAAAGGGAAAGATCTTAAACTTGAGAAAATCCACTTTTGCCTCATTTGATGTCAATGCAATGTAATGGGAACTTTTAGATTTTCCTTCATGTTTTCTAATCAGTTTTGGCGATCTTAATACTTTTTTCCTTTGTTTTGCAAGGTGAATTTAGGGAGAAGCTTAGAGGGCAAGGTGATGATCAAGGCCTCAAAACTTCAAGTGGGTACTACAAGGAGATGGGTCAAGCTCGAGGGCTCAAGTGAGAAGGTAGGATTCGTGTCCAAGATAAAGCGCAAATTTAGATTGAAACCAAGAGGAAATTCAGGAAAGTAGAGAAAATCTAGCCATGCGAGGACATTTTTGAGAATCAAGAATTATGTCAAGCTTACAAGTCCTAAGTGCAAATTCAAATCAAGACCATAAGGAAATTTCAAAGGGAAGGAGGAGTTTCGAGGGAAGCTATTTGAAAGCATACACCATCACCATCATCCTCAAAGAGTTGAAAAGTCAATCAAAAATTACTTTCTAATTATCGAGCAAGAAATAGTTGTAGTTTTAACAAACATCTTCTACAAGCCAAGACACCAAGCATAGCATAAGGATGACGAGGTGGCAATTGTTTATCACCTCTAATTTGAAAATTTCAATTTCAAGCACAGTCTATCACAATAGGCCAAGTGTCCTTTTTCTCATTGCATATCAAAATCATTGTAATTTTTTAATTCTCCCATGAATTGGTGGCCTCGTGTAATTGGTTATAAGTTTGGCAACCTTAATTAGGGTTTGTAAAATTAAATCTTGGCCCTTGATCATGGATCAATCTTGGGCCTTCGTTGTAATGGAACTACTATGAAAGGCCAAGGCCTTCTTATTTGTAATTCATGAGCTTAGGAGATTAGAGTAGGAGAGAGTTATTAATGTAGGAGACTAGAATAGATTAGCTAAGGGAGGGACTTGACGAAGTTGTTGTTATAATGCTTATCAAAGTAATTGATAATTCATTGTTGTTTTTTCATGGTGGATTACATAATATTGCTTTGAAGTATTGCATGGTTTCCTCAATCTTTCAGTTGGAGTAGATTTCTTTTCATGTTGAAGTAGTTTAGTTGAATGGAAGTTTTTGTGGGATTTTTTTGTTTGACTTGAACAAATCCGGGCCTCTAACCTCTAGCTGATGGTAGGAGGGCCTTGTGTGGTAAGCTGATGATTGAATGCAATTTGCTTCAATTGGTGTTGAATCTTTACTTTGCATTTATTTTATGAGATTGGGGAGGAGATATTGATTTGAAAACCATTTGAGTGTTCCTTAGAAGCTTCCACTAGGTGGGTGGAGTCACTGGTGAGATTACATCCAGTAGAGTCCAAGTCATCCATGATTCCTTGCATTCAAAATTAGGAGTAGAAGTTCGCTAGTTTAAGTTTGAGTTGAAGTGGAGAGGTTTGAAGATCAAAACTATATTTTCATTGCACATTGTAAAGCCAAATTTATAAGAGAAAGAGTTTATATCCATTTGAACGAATAGTGTAAGTCCCTTTCTGATAGCCAACATATCACATTATAAAACTGAGTGAAGTCCACAATTAAGAAGGATTCTTTAAGTCATTTCATGATATTACTTTGCAAGCTTAACATGAGAGATGACCTTATATCAAGAGGGGATCAAGTGCTTCTCCTTGAAACATTAAGTATTTGATTTTGCATGTTGTAGTGGAGCGATCACATCAATAGGTTCCCTTACCAACAGTTCATGCAGCAGAAAGATAACAGTGAGGTCATGGGCACATAAGATCGATACATTCTTTGCACTTAAACCCATGGAAGAGGATAAGGCTATTTAGTTTGCTGCAATGCATTTGGAAAGAGTGGTATTTGATTGTTGGCACCATGGACTGGTATCTCAAGATCATGCCATGATTCATTCTTATGAAGAATGTGTTAGCAGGTTGATTACACGTTTTGATAGGGAAAGACATAGGTTTATCATAGGGACTTGGCTCAACTCCAACAGGTGGGACACTTGGAGACATACATAATGAGCTCCAAAAAATTTCAATCATGGTTCTTGAAATGTCACAAAAGCGAGTTAGAATGCTTTTTGTAGAAGGATTACGTGAGAGATTGAAAGGACTCGTTAAGGTTCATAAGCCTAACGCACTAAATGATGCCATTAGGACAGCTCTTGATCTTGAAGTCACACCCTCTTATCAGCTACAAAAGAAAAGTTTCAGCCCATGGAAATTTGATGAAAAAAGTTTTAAATGGCAAAATAACATGCCTCCCAAAATTTTTGAGTGTCAAGGAATAAATTGAGGAGGAAGTTATACTTCTCTTGCGAGGAGCCATCAGAGCATGGTTGTTGTTCCCTTGGGAAAGGCAAAGCGCATTGATCAAGGTCATATCTAATGATGAAGATTAGAATGAGTGAGCGGCTTGTACTGATGAGGATAATGCATAGGGGGATCAACCCCAACAGATAGAGTTGGAGTATATTGTAGTTAGAGAGACTCCATGCATTGCCACTTTATCTAGAGTTCCTCACAAGCATCCTTTCCAGTTGAAAGGTGTCCTTAAGAGACAATAGTGGTGTCTTTAGTGTACAGTGGAGCCACACACAATTTTATTGATGAGTGCTTGATGATGAAATGTGGACTTTAGGCCGAGGAACTTCTTAGATTCAGTGTTATAGTTGCAGACGGTTTTCTGCCTAGTTGCACTAGAGTGCCATAGCTAAATATATTGCTTGAAGATTACACATTAACATACGACTTATATATGCTTGGACTGAGCAATGTGGATGCCTTATTGGGACTTCAATGATTAGAGTCACTTGATCGGTATGTTCAAGATTTTAAACAAAGTTAATTATAATTTATGGTTGATAATAAGAAAATTGTGCTTACGGCTATGGAAATTAGTGGTCCTCGAGTGGTTTCAATGGAGGATAAAGACTCTATTCAGGCATGATGATGTGCAGTGGACGACTTAGTGTTTTGTATCAAGCGAATTTTCCTCTAGTAGTGAGCCACAATATCATATAGATATCCAAACATTGTTGTACAAGCACAATTTAGTTTCTGGGGATATTCCTCTTGGTTGTCCACCTGATCATGGGTTTGAGAATGTCATTGAGCTTGAGGAGGGCACAAAGCAAGTTATCGCTACACCCTACAAACACCCACACCATGTTAAGGAGGAAATCGAAAAAATAATCAAGGAACTTTTGAAAGACCCACATACATCCTAGCTCTAGCCCCTTCGCTTCTTCAATTGTTTTAGTTAAAAGGAAGGATAACGCTTTATGTATGTGTATAGATTACAGAGCCCTAAACAAGAAGAACATAAAAAATAGGTACAATATTCCAAGTATCAATGAGCTTGTTGATGAGTTACATGGGGTCATGTATTTTCCAAAATTGACCTTCATTCAAGTTATCACTCGATTTGTGTCTGGGAAGAAGATATACATAAAACTGTTTTTCATTGTCACTACAAATACTTGAAGTTCCTTGTCATGCCATTGGGACTCACAAATGGACCCACAATGTTTTAGTCTTGCACGTATCACACATTTTGTGAGCCGTTGTAGGAATATGTTTCAGTTTTCTTTGATGATAAATTTTTACAATAAGACATGGAGTGGTCAGTTACAATATTTGGATGTAATTTTGAGTATAATGGAGGCACAGTCTCTATTTGCAAAGGCCTCCAAATGTGAGTTTGCTATGACCGAGACTCTTTATCTAGGGCATGTGATTGGAGCTGACAGTGTTAAGGTACACCAGGAGAAAATTTAAGTGATTCTAGACTGGCCACCTCCAAAGAATATATTTGAGTTGAGAGGCTTCTCACAATCATCATCACCCTTGAAGATCTTGCTAAGAGTGCATTCCATTGGTCTGATGAGGCACATGTGACACTCAAGAAACTCAAGGGAGTCATAAGCATGTGTCCAGTATTGGCACTTCTTGATTTCATGTAGCCATTTGTTGTTGAATGTGATGTATCGGGTCAGGGGATTGCTACTGTTCTGATACAGGACAGGCACCCTATTGCATTCAATAGCAGGAAACTCAGAGAGCCAGAGAGGTTGAACTCAATGTATGACAAGGAGATGCTAGTGATCATGCATGTGCTAGCCAAGACAATATCTAATGGGTATAACATTTGTTGTTTGGACCAATCATAACAGTTTTAAGAATTTCTTGTAGTAGAAGGATCTCAATCAATGTCAAGATAAGTGGATAAATAAAATTCAAGCATTTGATTTTAATGTGGAATATGTTAAGGGAAAAAAATGCCGTTGCTAATGCTCTTCCTAGGTTATCCACCCTCTGCTCTCTCACTGAGATTTCAGCTGATTGGAAATGTCAATTGCTGGTCGAGAATAACAAAAATGTTTTTGTGTGACTTGATTGATGAACATATGCACGATGACAGGTATTCTTTAGTAGATGGTGGATTCTTTTTTGTTAGCTGCAGTCCTTTGTATGTTAAGATTGAATATGCCAGTTAATAATTGTTTCTGCTTAGTTCAGAAGCGACTGTCCAAACACAAGGATTTTTAAGGCCCGACTGTTTATTTAACATTATGTCAAGAACAGCATTATGAGTTTACACACACATATACACATAGCTGTACATATATATAAATATATTTTTTGAGGAAGAGTCAAACAATATGAAGCACTTTGGATGAGAACGAGATGCAAAACATACAGGGATAAATTAAATAATGATTATCAATGTTGTTTATTAAAATCAAAGAGGGACCTCTATGCCTAGAGCACTAGCTAGACCAACTAGGTATCGAATTACCACATCCCCGACCTAAGTAACTGACAACAGTCGATGTTCAAGCTTGGATGACATTCCTGATTTGCACTGTTTGCTCGTGCATTGCAATACGATGATACTCTTTCCCTGTTTGCGGGATAGTTTTTCCTCCTGCATCCACTGCCATGGATGTTAAGAATATAACCTGATAGCCTACAGGTCTGGAAGTGCAGTTTGCACTTATTCTTCTAAACCTATATACTACGTATGGCCTTATATATTATTCCTAGTATGAAACGACGACTTCCTAGAAGTGTTATGTGACATTAAAGCTAATCTAATCACTATGTGTTTGTTAGTATTTAATTATAACTAAAACTGGTAAGTTGCCGATTTAAGGAAGAGGCATATGTATTGACCTAGGTAAGAGACATGTCCATTGGAGTGTTATGACCGTTAGTCAGGTATATAGGAAAGTTAGTATTGCAGATTGAAGAACACACAATTGCAATTAAGTTTGCTTCTTCAAGCAATACAATCCTATCGATTTATTGCATATATATATATATATCAGAAGTAAAGGTCACAACTTCTTCTATATTCAGATTAACAAGAAGATCATTCTCAGCAATCAAGAACAGACATAAAATCTTCATAAAGGCAAATACCTTAGGACAGAGTTTGTTGCAGATTTTACTGAACATTTCCAATCAGAATTTGCAGAAACTTTACATTGTGTCAAAGCTTTGGTAGTCAAACTTAGGCTCTGCAAAATTCAGTAACCGGACTTTGTATATATCTAGCAACAATATCCTATCTTCAATGGCATACACAATTAGACCCAAGGACAGGTTTGATGGGAAGGAACATTTTAATGTCTGGAAATTCAGAATCACGATGATTCTTGAAGAGAATGATGTAAAACAATTTGTTGATGGAGCATCCAAACAATCTCCAGTTGAACCTCACAAATCTATTTGGAGCAGAGGAAATAGAAAGGCCATTCAAATCATTTTAGATGGAGTAAAGATGATATCGTACCTGTGCTTACAAAACATCAAACTGCCTTGATATGATGAATGCATTACGAAATGCATATGAAGTAAACAATGCAACTAGGGTTCTTGCACTGAAAAGACAATTGAATCACATTTAGATAAAGAAAGGAGAATCGATAAATTCTTACTTCCTGAGAGTTGCCAGCATTGGAGATGAACTATCAAGTATAGGAATCACTATTAGTGACACAGAATTAACACTAATAGCTATAGATGGATTGCCAGATTCATGGGAGACATTTGCACAAGGAATAAGTGCCAGAGATAATCTTCCAGACTTTAACAGACTTAAGAACGATTGCCTTCAAGAGGAATCCAAAAAACTAAAGAAAGGAGGGAAACCAAAAATAGAAGATGAAGAACTACATGTTCTTAATACAAACTCCTATAAGGGCAAGAAGAAGTATTTCAAGAAGAAAAAGGGAAATCAAAAGAATGGAAAACCCAAGAAAGATCTATCTAAAATAAAGTGTTTCAAATGTGAAAAATTTGGACACTACAGATCTAATTGTCCTGAAAATTCCAAACAACAAGCAAACTGTACAAATGTTATTAGGGAATAAGATACTTATGATCCTAAGAACCGTGTTTTGTATTCCTCACTATCAAATGAAATTTCAAATAAAGCATGGGTGATTGAAGTGGGTCTTCTAGAAATATAACGGGATACAAAGAAACACTAGACTCTTTATCAGATAAGGTTAATGGTGAAGTTACCATTGGTGATAATTCAGTACACTCCATTGAAGGAATTTGAAATTGTACTTTGAAACTAAACTTAGGAAATACTCTTCTTTTTAAAGGTGTACTCTATGTACCAGGAATTAAAAGCAACCTAATCTCAATTACAACACTTGAAGATGATGGGCATAGTGTTGCATTCGTGGATGGCAAAGTATTACCTTGGGCAAAGAACTCTTCCATCAAGAAAGCAAAATTAATTGGTCAAAGAAAAGGATATTTGTATGAATTAAACACAGAATCTAGTCAATCTATTCAAGCCTTAGTTCATGAAGCCGTAGATATAAATGAAATATGGTACAGAAGATTAGGACATCTAAATTTCAAAACTCTATCAACTATGGAAAAGATGGTTACTGGATTACCTAAACTAAATAAAGACCACTCAAGTATTTGCAAAGGGTGTGCTTTGGGTAAGAACACCAGAAGTCCTTTTCTTGATAGTACTAGAAAAACAAATAATGTACTAGAATTAATTAATTCAGATTTATGTGGACCTATGTCTGTTCCTTCTCTTAGAGGATTTTGGTATTACATCTTATTAGATGACTTATCTAGGAAAAAATGGATTTACTTCTTAAAATGCAAAGAATCAGAAGAAATCCTAAAGAGATTTAAAGAATTCAAAACATTAACTGAAAATCTTTCAAAATATAAAATTAAAACCCTTAGAACTGATAACAGAGGAGAATATACTTCAGATTTGTTTAAAAGTATTTGTAAAGAATCAGGGATTAAGAGGTAGTACATTGTTTTTTAAAATCCAAAACACAATGGGGTAGCAGAAAGAAAGAATAGAACAATTATAGAAGCTACTAGAGCTACGATATTTGATCAAAATCTAGAATATTATCTTTGGGCAGAAGCCTCTTGTATTGTTGTATATATTCAAAATAGAAGCTCTCACTCTTACCTTAGAGATAAAACTCCCGAAGAAGTATTTACTAAG
Source organism: Cupressus sempervirens (assembly GCA_028749045.1). Classification (NCBI taxonomy): domain Eukaryota; kingdom Viridiplantae; phylum Streptophyta; class Pinopsida; order Cupressales; family Cupressaceae; genus Cupressus; species Cupressus sempervirens. The sequence goes on from CM053783.1 coordinate 509,355,866, forward strand.
GTCAAACCCAATATAAGTCATCTTAGGATTTTTGGGTGTCCTGTATATATCCATGTTCCTAAAGAAAAGAGAACCAAGTTGGAACCCTCTGGGAGGAAAGGTATTTTTGTAGCGTATAGCGAAACATCTAAGGCATATAGGATTTTCATACTTGGACAAAAAAATATTGAACTTAGTAGGGATGTGATTTTTGAAGATCTTGCATTTAAAGGAGCCCTAAGTTCTGAAGAGCCTTCCCCTTTATCTAGTTCTGAAAGAAATAGTGAATCTGGGTTCCAGAGGGAGAACTTAGAAGAAATTGAGGATGAAATTCAAAATCTGAACCTTGAAGAAACTCAAAATTCAAAGAAAAGACCACTTTGGGCCATTAAAATAGTTGAGGCAGCTCAAGACTTTGCTGCACCTTCCAGAACAGTCAGAGAAAGCAAAAGACTTAAAAGATTCTCTAGTTATACAACAAACATGAGTGATTTATCCAAAACGAAACCAACCAATCTTTCAGATGCTATTAAACATACAACTTGGAAAGAAGCTATGACAGAAGAATACCGATCTATCATGAAAAATGATGTTTGAGAAATTGTTCCAAGACTTAAAGGAAAATCTGTTTTTTCTTCTAAGTGGATATTTAAAATAAAGCATGCTGTTGATGGTAGTATTGAGAAGTATAAAGCTAGATTTGTAGCCAGAGGATTTTCTCAGAAAGAAGGGATTGATTTTGAAGAAACCTTTGCTCCTGTTGTCAGATATACCTTCGTAAGAGCAGTCTTAGCAATTGCCGCATCAAAGGGATGGAAAGTACATTAGATGGATGTAAAAACAACATTCCTAAATGGAAAGATTATAGAAGAAGTATATCTGGAGCAACCTAAAGGATTTGAAACTCATGATCCTAACATTTTTGTTTGCAGGCTCAAGAAAGCTCTCTATGGGCTTAAGCAACCTCCAAGAGCTTGGTATGAAAGAATTGATAAGTGTCTCATCAGCTTAGGATTCTCCAAGAATGAAGCCGATCCAAATTTATATTACAAAAGAGCTAAAGATGATATGGTAATGCTGATACTGTATGTTGATGATTTACTAATAACAAAGGATGATCATTTTATAGATTATTGCAAGAAAGATCTAACTAGAGAATTCAAGATGAAAGACTTGGGCCTTCTCCATTACTTCCTAGGATTGGAAATATGACAGAATTCTGACAGTATCATACTTAATCAAGGGAAGTATGCATATGATATTTCGAAGAGATTTGGAATGTGGAACTGCAAGTCTATGTCTTCTCTAATGGAGACTAATTTACATAAACTTAAAGAAGCAGCAGCAGAATCACCTTCCATAGATTCTACTCTTTACAGACAGATGATTGGGTCCCTTATGTATTTAGTAAATACAAAACCGGATATTTGCTATGTTGTTAATGCCTTAAGCCAGTTTATGTGTGAGCCAAAGGAAATTCACCTAGTTGCAGTTAAACACATTATGAGATACTTACAAGACACTCTTAATTTTGGACTCAAATATGAGAAAGTTGCTTTAGACTTGCATGGATTCATTGACTTAGATTGGGGTGGAAGTGTTAAAGATAGAAAAAGTACTTCAAGATGTTGTTTCAGTTTAGGATTAGCTATGATATCTTAGATATGTAGAAAGTAGTCTTCAGTAGCTCAAAGCTCCATAGAAGCCAAATACATTGCAGCAACAATGACCTCTCGAGAAGCAGTCTGGCTAAGGAAGTTACTTGTAGGATTATTTGGACAAACTATGAATCTTGTGATTATTCATTGTGATAATCAGAGTTCCATCAAGCTTTCAGTGAATCCAGTGTTTCATGATAGGTCCAAGCATATTGAAATTCCTTACCATTATGTAAGACATATGGTAGACTGGAATTCTGTAAAACTAGAATACATTTGCACTGTAGATCAGACAATAGATATTCCCACCAAACCTCTATCTAGAGTAAAGATATACCACTTCAGGAGAAGACTTGGTATGGTTGAATTGTAATTCATTTGTATTCATTATTTTAGAGGTGACGATCTCTGAAATGATGAACACTTGTACAAAAACATTGTGAGAGGTGACGATCTCTTAGATAATGTGCTAAACAATAGAGTTCTACTGTAAGATCTAGATGAGTTCAAGATCATATTGTTATGTAGACATTGCTATGTTTATGAGTCACAATTTGGATAAAGGGATAATTTTAGTATTCTCTAGGTTTATCTTGTTTTCTGGTAGATCTTAAACTTAGGATCTTGTTGTGATATAGAAATACCAGTTTCTATGAGTCACAACTTGGATAAATGAAGAAATTAAATTACTCTTTAGGTTTATCTTGTATATAATCACTAGCAACAATGATTTATCATATCATAGGTTTAGTAATATGACTTTGTATCATGTGTTCTATGATACCTAATACTAAGAAGATACAGACAGATGTAGAGTATTAATTCTTGCTTATACATCTGTATTGATGTTGCTAGATATGATACCTCTCTGTATGATTATCAGGTTAAGAGGAAGTGTTAAGAATATAACTTGATAACCTACAGGTTTGGAAGTGTAGTTTGCACTTATTCTTCTAAACCTATATACTATCTATGGCCTTATATATTATTCCTAGTATGAAACAGTGACTTCCTAGAAGTGTTATGTGACATTAAAACTAATCTAATCACTATGTGTGTGTTAGTATTTAATTATAACTATAACTTGTAAGTCGCCGATTTAAGGAAGAGGCATATGTATCGACCTAGATAAGAGACATGTCCATTGGAGTGTTATGGCCTTTAGTCAGGTATATAGGAAGGTTAGTATTGCAGATTGAAGAACAGATAATTACAATTAAGTCTACTTCTTCAAGCAATACAATCCTATCGATTTATTGCATATATATATATATAATATTTAGATCAGAAGTAAAGGCCACAACTTCTTCTATATTCAGATTAACAAGAAGATCATTCTCAGCAATCAAGAACAGACATAAAATCTTCATAAAGGCAAATACCTTAGGACAGAGTTTGTTGCAGATTTTACTGAACATTTCCAATCAGAATTTGCAGAAACTTTACAATGGAAGGATTGGATATCCATGTCATTGTCATAATCTCATGATATCAAAATCAATATGAATATGCATCAATGTTCCATGGAGTTTCTATTGCAATTCATTCCCAAATTTTCCACAGAAGAACTATATAATTCCTCTTAATATTATTTCTATTAACAGAATGAGATATACATATTTATTCTTACTAGCCAAATTAACTGAAAACCAATAAATTGTCATTGCCACACTTCACAGGATGTAGTTATTACAGTTACAAAATAAAACAGTCACAAGGAAGGGATGTGACACTGGATTTGGATTCAAGCTGTGTTTACAATAGATTTTATTTGACAATGGCTTCACCAGAAATTGCTGGCAATAAATTGTTCCATCCATGGTCCTTTTTACTTCATAGTATTACAGAGTTTCCTCTTGCCACAGAATTTTGGAATGACGCCTGAAATAATGAAGGGATGTAACGCTGGATTTGGATTCAAGCTGTGTTTACAATATATTTTATTTGACAACTGCTTCACCAGAAATTGCTGGCAATAATTTGTTTCATCCATCGTCCTTTTTATTATATAGTGGTACAGTGGTTTTCTCTTCCACAAAATTTTGGAATGATGCCTGAAATTTTATGTACTATCATAAAATGCTAAATAGAACTTTTTCTGAGAAAAATAAGAAACTGTACTTAAAATATACTCTAGGTATCACATTTCAAGCAAAAATTTAATGCTATTAAACTTATTATTTATATAAATGTTATTTATATAATTATATGAATATCCTATATGATTCAGGTATTTATTGTTGTAAGAAATTTTCTGATTCTTCTTCAGGAAGGTAGCATTTATCAACTTGGATCCAGCAAATGATGCATTGCCGTATCCTCATCTTTCTTTTAATAGATATGGTTGCATTTCATTCTTCTCCAAGATTTATATCATGATGGCAAAGAGGTTATTGAAAATACTAAATAGTATCACTGTATTCAACTTATGATATTTGGAGTAAATGAGCATGGATATGGTGGGTGAGAAACTGTTTTGACTGTTATTTTTATAAGAAGTAAATGCTATTGATATGTTACTTGCCATAATTTCCCCTGATGATTATCAGTAAAATAGGCTTGTTTAGTAAACTATTGATATTATCATCAATTGATCATAAGATGGACAAAAACAGCCCCTTGGATGACTACACCTGAGTAAATATAGATGTCTGTTCAGTTCCTGTTTTCCCCCTTTTTTCAGTTGAATGTGGCTGCAATTGTTCACTTCACCGTTCTGCGGTTTTCAGTTTTGTATATACTCGCAGATACTGCTGAAATTTTCAGTTTCTCCTTAACAAATGTTAGCTGTGAATGTGCTGTAAATATCGAGGACCTAATCAAGCTTGAGGATGTTATGGCTGAGCATGGGCTTGGTCCTAATGGAGGTAAGAGTTGTTAGAATATAGGCATTCACTAGATAAAGCATGTCACCTGACTTTTGATTGAACATTGAGATCTTTCTCTCAACTAAATAAACCAAATTTAAAGTAAATGTTTGTTCTTGAGAATTTCAGATAGGGCATTCATTAACATCTGTTTTTGTGTGAGCAAGGCCTGGTTTACTGCATGGATTACCTGGAGAAGAACATGGACTGGTTGCAGTCAAAACTAGAGCCTCTTTCAAAGGGTGAGTGAAATTGAAAAGTAGCGTTTTTTTAACATTGAAGAATGTGATGCTCAGTTTTTCTGCAGTTTTTTGCGAAGATTTGCATTTTGAGCTTCTGTTTCGTCTCTTGAGGTGTTTTTGCTCTCTCTCATATCCAAGGTTTTTTAATCCTGTCCAAATATAGCCATAGGTTCAGTATGTTTTGTGGTTTACGGTAGATAGGTCTGTCAGTTCCGATCAAATATTTTGAAATAACTAATATCTAATATATACAATCAAGGAAATCGAATGGAGAGTTTCAGATTGTTGGCTAGTATGATATTACTATTGCTACTGTAACCATAAATTTGTTTACTTGAATGGAAGACTTTTATGGTCCTGGCAAGTAGGATAATAAGTTACCTTCTTTAAATCACTAGCTCAAATAATATTCATGTTGACGTATGGATGTTTAAAACTCTTTTTCTATTGACTCTTTTTCCATTGGTTAGTTTTTGATTAAGAAAACAGGTTTTGAAGGGTCCCCAAATCTGAATCCAAATAGGTGTAACACTAAACACCTGTGGTCCAAATCCAAAAGATAAGCAATGCACACAACAAAATGACACGGGACAAAGACACAACAAAACTTAGACAGCTAAGGGGTGTAAAACATTTCACAAACCCCACAAATTTTTTTCTATTGGTTGTTATTCTTAAGTCACTTTATAGAATTCAAAACAGCCCATAAAATTTGATGTAATTTCAAGGAGTATCGCTTTTGTTCAGAATGATTCAAATTGAAATTCAGTGTAATTTATTCCAATGTTATTTTGCATCTTGTCTTCAATAGATTAATAAATGTGAATCTTATATGATCAAGGAGATCTTCAGCCATGTAGAAATATGCAAGATCAAATAGCATCCCCTCCTACTTGCTCTGGTCTTTGGCCTTCCATAAAGCAATTCATGACTTATCTGATTTTGCTTGAGACATCATCTGTATATTCCACATCTTAGCTTCTGCTGTCTGTGCTTCATATGAATAAGTTGTGATTTTCTTTTTCGTTATAATCAATGATTGTTTACTCAGTAGATTGGATTAGTCTTTCAGTTTGTGTTTATGTTCCACTAAATGACACTAAATTATGGCACCTGGATTGACAAATGAGGGTACTATATTCAGGATCACTTCGATCTGTTTTTCACTATTCTGTTGTTGCATATTTTTGCAGATCACTATTTTCTCTTCGACTTTCCTGGGCAGGTTGAGCTGTTCACTCTTCATTCAAATGCAAAGAATGTCATCCTTGGATTGACAAAAAATATGGACTTAAGGGTATGTTAGTTAAGGTGTAAGTAATATGCTATTTACATTCAGAAAATTTCACCATATTGTAGAGGGGCTCGTCTTAAGGTCTGTTGTGGAAGCTTCTCCGTCTCAGTTCATTGACAGCAAGATCTATAACAAGATTGCATTGCTGGAACTAAATACAGGCTCTTGTCTATGCAGCTGACAGCTATACACTTAGTTGATGCTCACCTGTGCAGTGATCCTGGGAAGTACATTAGTGCATTATTGCTTTCCTTGACAACAATGTTACATTTGGAACTGCCACATATTAACGTGTTGTCGAAGATGGATCTTATTGAAAGTTATGGCAAGCTTGGTAAACATATCCTTTCTTTGTTTGAGCAGTATAGTGATGGTTCATTATATATGATTGTTTTGGAAGAAAGCTTATGCATGCTGGTGAAACTTGTTTTTATCATAATGGAGAGCTTTGGCTTTGTTCATCTTCAAAATTGACATCAAGAGTCAAGTTATTCGTCATTATATCTGTATTTCAGAAGCCATATAGAAACTCTGTATTCCTGATCTTTATTTTTCAAGTGCTTAATGAAATAACTCTAATTAGTATTTGTTTTGTTAGTTACATGTTTTCAACATGGTACTCAAAGAACACTATTTGGTGCAGCTTTCAATTTAGAGTTCTACACAGATGTACAGGACTTATCTTACTTACAATCTCATCTGGATGAGGATCCCCGTTCTTCCAAATACAGGTTATACACTTCTTACATGTAATAATTTATAATGTTAGCATTGCTAAGGTCCATAATCAGTTACTTTTGGTAGTGAAACTTAGTGTTTCTTTTTATGGCAGAAAACTCACCAAGGCACTATGTGAGGTGGTGGAAGACTTTTCTCTAGTTAGTTTTACGCCATTGGACATTCAGGTTTGTGCCTGGGGACTTCTATGTGTATTATGTTTCGTTGTCTGTGGGAGTTCACGGGGTCATGGGGTAAATGCTAGCAGTAGGTTGTCATAGTTGTTAGATGACATTGCATGCAGATTGCTTGTTGCGTAAATTTTAGTGGAGTTACTTCCATTGTCCTGTGTGCTTAGGTTGTTTCTATTGGCAGGAGGTAGGTTGCATTTTTAAATTTCATTTACATTTCAGTGTAGTTACTTTAATTGCTCTGAATTCTTCAGTTTTGTTTAATTTTTGAAGGACAAGGAGAGTGTTGGTTATCTTGTTAAATTGATCGATAAAGCAAATGGATATGTGTTTTCTGGCATTGAAAGCAATGTTGTTGAATTCAGCAAAATAGCAGCTGGACCTGTGGATTGGGATTATTATAGATATCCTTTTTTTATCATGTCATGCACACTTTCGATTTTTTATTTGAGATCATATTCCATCACATTGCTGTGAATTGCCTCCTTGACAGACTAGTTTACAAATGCAGCAGTACAAGAGAAGTACATTAAGGATGAGGACGACTGATGTTAAGCTAGGGTGCTCTGAGATGCTTATTTGAGATGTACTAGTGTGATTATTGGTGGGGGGACAGGAATTGTAGGTGTTTTAGGTATAAATTTCTTTAGATGGCAACCTAAATTATAAAGCATCCAAGAAATATTTTCTCCAAGTTTTCAAAGAAGTGGTAGACTGGTAGGGAAGAAGACTCCCTATTCTATTCTGAAGTAATTGTATTTGATTATCATGCTAATATATATGATGGTGATAATTTGTAGAATTACTTTTGATTGATTACCATTTTACAGACTAGTAATATAGATCATGCATTCAATTAAACAAAACATCGTATCTGTATACCTTCATTTGTACTCATCTCAAAACATTTTATTTTCATTATATTGGAACTTGAAGCTTTTGCATGTTAATCTTCAATTGCTGGGAGAGTAAAAGCAGGTGCAGGAACATATAAACATTGAGATATTCAAGAAGTATGGAAGTATGATAAGTTGCATAACATATTGAAAGGAGGAAACCAGAAAACAAAGCAAAAGAAAAATCAACTTAGTATTCAAAGAAAGGAACATTACTGTATCAGTTATAATTTATGAAAAAGTTCTATGCCCTTTCCTAACAAAGGGCCAGGGGGATGGGAGACCAAGGGCCTAAATTTCGGGTGGGGGGATGGGGTGGCGATGGAGTGCTCATATACAAAATGAGGCAAATTGAAAATTTGAAGGCAAAATCTCCAATATTACGTCTCCGTGATTGCCCCATGAAAACTAAACTAATTTCTTGAAGTTAAAGGTTGCAATTAGCATGTATTGGCATGTGTCATATGTGACATGGTGGCATCCCCGGCAGAGGTGGTTATGTGGGTGGACATTTCCCCCTAGTCCCCGTGTCTAGGAAACGTCCCCTGTATAGGGAATGAGTTTTTTTTTTTTCTTTTTTTGTTGGGGGTTGGTTGTGGGGCACGTCTGTGGAACACATTGAAAATCTAACTTCTGCAATTTTAAAGAACAGTCTACAAGGCAAGTTACAAGTGAAAAATTATAAGTCAAATGTTTGTAATCTCCAATATTAATATATTGCACTGATAATTGAACGAACACACCGACTTCCCCAAATCAACTGAGAAGACTTATTGCTTTAAGAATGAGTCTTGTGATGTTTTGATTATGTTTTAAGAATAAGTCACACAACATTAAGAATAAGTTTCAGTGAAGTTGATAGACTGATAATAATAATGGTAAATTAATTTTGGGATGTAACAGGAGAAAAATGAATATTGGAATAAGCTGCATTGTGGAAATCTAATAGATCTGATAAGCTGCATTGCTGAAAAGATGTCAGGTCAAAACTTCAGGACAATATGTTATTCAAAGAAAACCTTCATTTGCATAAAACTAAAACTTGGCATCGTATAGGATATCTCATCAATAACATTGGACCAAAATTCTGCAATGAATTTAAATTCATGGCTTTCTAAGGATGCTTCTATCATGAAATCAACAGAGTTGCCAAAGATACAGTTGTTGTCATTGCATTTGGGTTAATAGATTGATTGGATGGAAAATTATTTTGATATGTGATCATTCAAAAAATTAATGAAATAGGTAATGGTCCGTCTGGAGATATCAACAAAACATGCTTAATACATCTATATTCTGTTGTAAAGTCAAAAGTTGTACCCTCCATGTGAAATTTAGGCCACACATTTGTAACCACTTTAGTGTCCATTTCATTAGCATTTGTGTAAGTCCATTTTAGCCCTGCATTATCCTTTTCCCTCTTAGGATGCTTAGAGTCCTTGTGGGTAGTTATATTGTAGCATTGCTTTTTCATTACTTGTGTGTTTGCTTTGCCACATGTCATGTTCTGAGCATGATGCATTTGGACACTAGCATGCCGCACAGATGTCTGCGTGCTGCACATTTGTCCAACAACATCTCAATGTTCAAATATCATTCTTGTGCATGTCTTCCATTTGTCACTTGCTTCTATTGGTAGGAATCTTCGAGAACTGCTTGGAAGCCTCTTTTTCCCTCTTGTTCTCTCTTTAATTAGAGGTTGTTGCTTCATTCAAGGGTTCAAAGTTCTATCTCTAGAAATTCTCTATTCTACAAGCTATCGAGAAGTTCTCCGTCCTATTTTGCTACAACAATCTTTACTAGCTACAACATCTCTAGTACTCTTGGCTTTCTCAAGCTCACTTGGTAATATTTTTGTATCTCACTTGTGGCTTTGAGCATCTTGGGATTTTGTCAAATCCTTTCTATCAATATTATTAATCAATCTCATACATTTGGAGTTTTCCTCCACTAATGGGGTTTGTTTCTATTTGCATATCTTATGTAATAGGGGTTTTTGTCCATTAAGTAGGGGTTGTTTATATTATGGTATTATTTGCTTTATCTTTTATATTGATCCATCTATATGGTTGTTGTGTAGGTGGAAACACCAAGGCATGGACTTCAATTGTTAGTCCCTGCTTTAATATAAGACAGGGAACTAATGTTCTCATTAGACCCCCTCGAATAGGTATTAATTTATTTTATGCAATGAAACCAATGTTTTATTCGATTATTTCTAAGGTTTTAAATTTCAATTATGATATATAATTTTTGATTTTCTATTGGTCGGTGGGTAATTTCCTGGGGTTTATCTCTATTTTTCAAAATAGTAAATTGGAAAATTAACAGGTCGTGCTCTAGAATCTTCCTCTCCTTTTTGCTTTATATGACTCAGACATTCTGGAAAGTTAGCTGTTCTTCCCCTCCTTTTTGCTTTATATGACTCAAACATTCTGGAAATTTAGATACAACTAATTGCAAGGTACTTTCAGGTATTTTGCCAAACAGTTTGTTGTTCCTTATCTTCCTTATCTTTTCCATAAATGCCCACACTCTATCCTTTCAAGTGGACAAATATTGCTGCTAAGAATCAAAATCGAGTGGCGTAACAGGGTTTTACAACCCAAAATGCATAATATGGACAAAAGATTGACCTTTACAGGTAAAAAACAACCACTAATGCGGAGGAGAACGATCCCAACAACTTCAGTTATAGCAAAACAACATACTAGGGAAAACATGGCAAGTTTCTTTATTTTTATACTAGGAATTGAGAATACATTGACAATGATTTAGTGAATGCACAACCATGTTTTAGATACAGATTTTTTAAATGCTAAACATAAGGCTAATCTCTAGAACATTCTTTCAAGTTTTGGAATTCTCCACCATGGTTGGCTGGTTAAATATGTAGTGTTGGTGAAGTGTTGAACATAAAGCTAGGGAGAAAATGTATGTGAGATCAACATCAGCGATTCTCTAAAAAGAATCTCCAGAAGCCACCAACATAAGAAAAGCGAAAGATAATGAAACAAAAGGGCAAAATTTGAAAATGCCAAAAAAATGCTTTACAAACCCTTCCAATGCCCCCGCTGCCAAGTAACTGGTGCATGTTGAAACCCTTGATGGTACTATAAAGTTTTGCATAGTTGAAGATCTCAAACATAATTAAATTTCAAGTGTCAATGCACGACTGTGAAAGCATCCTCTCCGCATATATTTCAATCTCAAATTCGGAGTCCTTAAATGTCAACCCTCACAGCTGAAACACATACTGTACAATTTGTCAAATTAGATATTTCTGGAATCCATTATAAACAGTAATGTCCCAAGTTGAACTACTAGGAATTTGTACATGAATTACTTATTACAATCCTTTTATATGTAATTTGAATTTTAAAGTTTTAAAAATTGTCCCTTTCGGAATCTAGAGCTGAGAGGCATTCTCTATTTCTTTGTCCCGCTGGTCCAACCAGTGATAGTAGGAATGATGGCTCCAACTAATGTTTGGTTCCTCTGATTAGACCCCTGTACCATCATTAGCATCCACAATGAGAACAATCATGTAGAAATCTGGTGTGTAAGAAACCTATAGATACTTAAAACAATCAAATAACAATTGGGTATGGTTAACGGAATCATGTTTTAATATCTAACACAAAAGCCCAACTGTCACGTTTTAGATTATCATAATGGCAAGCTACGTGTTACTATTTACTACGTGCATTTTCGACTTGTCATTTTCCATACTATGTCTTAGAATAAATTGTTTATAGAGTAAAATTCAAAATACTCTTTATGTGAAAGTTAATTTAATTTGTACATACATGAGTCAATTAAACATCGGGACATTTCAACTTTACATATTATTTTTTAATTTTTATTGTATGTTTCAATGTGTATTTGCCAAGAAAGTTGCAAATATAAAATTGAAAATTTTAGATATACAAACTAATAAATAGTGGAATTTGTATGTATAATTCTTTATAGTTATTAAAACTTGTTATTATTCTATTTTTGAAATTATTACTAATAATTATATTTTAGAAATATATAATAAACATTATTAAAAAAATAAAAATAACTTTAATAATAAAAGATCACATAAATTCATTTTAGTTTGATTTTTGCTCCTTTTTTACAAAAATCAATTTTCATATATTTTATTTCAATTTCCAATCTTAATTTAAATTCTTATTTTAAATTTTCAAAGTTAATTTACTAAGAACTCAACTATATTTATTTTTAGTTTTATAACTTAAAACTATTTATTAATATTGAATTTATTTTTTAAAATTACATAAATTCATATTATCTTTTACAACATTTTCTTAAGTTTTTGAGTTTGATTTTAGTCATTTTAAAAAAAACATAAAGAATTATTCAACAAAATTTTAAAAAAATTCTATATTTTAATAAATAATTTTTATACAATATTTAAAGATATTTAAATTTTCGTTTAGCCTTAGTATAGGTACATGTGCTCATTAGAATCCCACTTATAGAAGTGAAATATATAAGAGGAGACATAAACATTGGACAACTCTAAAGATTAAGATAGTACATAAATGACCACTGATGGAAATAGGCACGTAAGCCAATTAATTTATGAACTCTTAATAGTAAGATTCATCAAGACTTTCACATAAAACTATTAGTGTCCAAGTACCTCACATTCTCTTTGTATCTCATAATATTCTTCAACTTTTTTGTCTTACTCAACTAGCTTTCAACATTAATAATACATCATTTTTGTTCGATATTGTTGTCTACTATTGTTTTACCTTCTAAGCCATGCAAAAGGCAGGGACTCAAGCTCTCTCAGAGCTCTTGATCATTTAAATGTCTGAGCTCACAGTTGAAAAAGATGTTGTAGAAAATAGTGAAATTGACAATGAAGGTGAAAGGGATAATGATATAGTGTGACCCACATAAAAGGCATAGGAAACAAAATGTTTCAGATTCAAATGTAGCTGATATGTTAGAAATTTGTGATGAGGAAGTTGAAGAAGCATCAAACACTTGAGAGCTAGGATGACCCTTTGGGAAAAGTGTATGAGGCAAATACATTGCCTATGTGTTTTAGTAGGAAGTTGCTAAGTCTAATCTAGTTTATTTGTCATGTTTTGTTCCTTGGTCCTTGCTTGGTGTTTTATGTTTTAAAGTCTTGTTTTGTTGTTTGATGAATTAGTGGCATATTACAACATCATAATAGTAATTCCAATTTTATGTAAAGACAATATCGATAGAGAAGGAAAATGATCAAAGATTGAAAACATAAAGAAGACTCACAAAAAAAAATTTCAATTTATAAATTCTTGTCGAAATCTTAGCTTTCCATGAGGTATTTTGAGTTGTTGACCAAACCAAAATAAAAAATCTAGGTAGTTAATTAGTTGAATTCTTTTTTCAAAAAGTTTTAAATCTTAGTATAGGGAGGGTGATGTTTTTTTCACTCTAAAGTGATGTGAAAACCATTCAAACACACACATACACATGGTGTAGAATGTAAAGAGAAGGATAACCATAACATTGTAATATATTTCATCACAAGTAAATAAACGACATCAATGCTCTTCTTTTTCAATTGTGGGATGGAAAATCTTTTCATTTCATATCAGTTGTCTGTTATTATTGTCTATGGTAGATAATTGCTACTCTAAATCAACTTGTGAATAAATTGTATGTTGTTTACGTAGTTTGAGTATTAAGATACATTTGAGATTTATTTGTCTGTTGTTTCTTATGTAATCGGTCTTCCAAAGGGAAAGTTAAATTTAATTAGATTAACCATGAAAATATCATATATAACAATGGAAATTGAGTAGTTGATAGATCTATCCAAGGGATGATTTACAAATTGTCTTTTAGAGTTATAAGTAGGGCAAGGTTTGAAAGTGGACGAGTTTATTTACCAAGTTAGGAGAAGTTAGTAGCCTATACTTCAAATCATAAATTAGATTTTAATAGGAGAATTATAGAAGTAAATGCATAGAAGCAAAAGTAGAAGGATAGATTGAGGCATGTACAACAATCAATCATTTTAAGGAGGTAAAAATAAAAGGAAAGTATAATATAACAATAGAAGGAAGGTAGATAAGGAGGTTAGATGAAAACTGATATATTTTAGTTAACTTATGCCATTTTAAGATAAATAAAAATAGTAGAAGAAAGATAGAGAAAACCATCTACAAGCATCAACTCGAAGACTCCATTGGTGAATAGGTGTAACCACCTAGGTCTTATAGAGCTTGAAGTATAGGGGAAGTCAACCATAATTTAGTTGTTCTTGTTTGTTGGCCAGATCAAGCGAAAACTTTGAACATATAATCAAACAATACACTTCTAGAACTCTTCAATATGTTGATTTGGGAACTAGCAAAGTATATACAAGTGGAGTAGAAGAAGTCCAAAAACTAGAGACAAGGCATAAGACTCCAAGGTATGTGAGATTGAATCACTATGAAGGTCAAATTATTGGTGATAGAAGTAAGCGATTTTTGACAAGAAGGATTAAACAAGATCATATTTGCCTAATATTAGAGGTTGAACCAATCAATGATGATTGGACTAGAACTATTAAGGAAGAGATTGTGACTACAAATAACCACACAAAAGATCTCATAATCAGAGCATCCAACTTGAGGCATTGCTTGAAAATGAGAAAAATGTTGTTAGATTTGTGAAAGGAGAAAGTTAAGAGTCTAGTCAAGACAAGCACAAGACAAAGAGATGAAAGAGAAAAACTAAAAGAACTTTTGCAAAGACTCAAAAATTTATTGGTAGTTTTATGTTTGTGACAAGGTCGGTCATAAAGCTACAACTTGAAGAAGAAAAAATCTTCTCTTTAGTGGAAAAATGCATAATCATGACTTAAAGTGTGTGCAACAATACGAGGAAGAGAAATAAGAAAGATAAAGGTTGATATAGAAGTTGTACAAGAAGGGATGAAGTGAATGATCAAAATATTGTTGTATATTTCATATACAATATACCTACACACATTACTAAACATTAAAAAAGAAATAAGACAAACAAAGGTGTTTTAGTAGGAAGGAACAAAAACGTGAATAAGAATAATCAAACTAAAAAGGAGAGTGAAGAGGAAAGTTCTAAATATAAAAGGAATGAAGAAAGCTAACAAGGGAAAATAAAAAGAAGAGTAAAAGTAAGTCCAAGGGAAAGAAGAATAATAGAAAGGAAAAAAAGGAGAATATAAGATTAGATAAAAGACAAAGTCATGAAAAAATGTCCAAGAGAAAGATAACTACGAAGAAACATCTATTCTTGCACATCTCATAAGAAAGTTAGGGGTCATTACCCCACTTGATCCATGCGATATGATCTAAAGAAAAATCTTACAACTCGATTGATGTATGGAGGCTTCTATTCAGGGTGAGTAGTAAGCATGGTAAGATATACATATTTGATTAGTGGTTGGATGTGCTTAGTGGCCTAGAGAAGGTGATATGCCTTTTTCACTGATGTTAAAGGGAGAGTAGCGCATATGTAAAAAAACAATAAGGGAAAAAGAGAAAACACAAGGGAGAAGAACATATATGAAGAGAAAGGTTATATACTTCACATAAGAAAGATTTTTAACCAAGAAGAGTAGTGTACATCCAAGAGGGGGAAACTAATGGAGATAAGAGTGTGTAGTCATATTGGAACTAAAGAGAGCTTTTTCATAGGGGGAGAAGAGACAAAGAATATGAGGTGGAAGAGAAAAGTTAGAAAGACTCAGAAAGATAATGATGTATATCAGATATTTGCTGGTAGTACTATTGGTTTTTGATTGCATTATTACTTTCCCATCCATTCCAAAGGGGGAGATTTCTGACAAGTTGAATGTGTTTTGATTGATGCCAACATGTTTATTATGTAAATTAGTTATCTATTATGCATGTTTCTCGGTAATACATGTTATTTAGAAGAACAAAAAAAGAAAGGTTACTAAAGGTGATGAGTAGTGCACCCCATGGGATGATGTAGTGGTTTTCCATGTGCTTCATGTCAAGTTTTAGTTGATGACATAATTTGATCAAGTTATGAAATCATAGATGAAGGCATGCTATTTTTCAGGTTGCTAATGTAATATAGTTGAAGATATTAGTTTTGCACACATGTTAAAGATAAGATATTTGGTTGCATAGCTAAGAATATTTTAAGGACACAATAATATGTCTACTAGTCAAAAGGTTTGTGATTTTGATGGTCGATAAGGCATTTAGAAGTGTTTCAGTTGGAGGTGACAATGTTTTCTTGAGGTTTAGCATAAAATGCTAACAAATCCGATGAGTGCAATAGATTTGATTATTCATTTGAGCTTCATGACACCTTACAATAATCTAGAATCATGTACCTGATACTTTAGCATCTTACATTGATCAAGGTGATCAAGTTCAATAAATTTTCTTAGTTATATATGGTGTATTTGTGTTCTTGGCCAACATGTTAAGAAATGTTTGATAAAATGGTTTATGAAATAATAATAAAATATTTTATGTTTATGTTTATGATCTCAAGATATTTTTGATGGATCTAAGAAGCTTTCAAAAATGCATTGTGATCCTGATGGTTGATTTTGGTGTAAAGAGTTGAAAGTTTTAATATTAGGATTTTATAACCTAGCTCTTGATAAAGATGGCGAATCAGGGTTCTAGATTGTATTGCAATGTGTGTGCACAAGTTTTTGGAAGATTGCAAATGCCATATATCTTTAAGCACTTTTATAGATCTCTTGAACCGTAAGTTTCTCATTTGAAGGTGAGAAAGAGAATATTAGTAAGGGATGTGATCATACATAAATGAAACTAACCAAGGCATTAGTAGATGCTATATTGTATAGTTAATAAATTCTTAGATTGTTGTCTGCATTATTTTTGTAAGTCGGTGAGACTTATACAGGGATATATCCCTTTTCTGTAATTGCTAAGGAAGATCTAGGAAGTGTTATTAGATATACATTCATTCCCATTGGTAGTAAGTATATACTTCTAACAAGGTATTAGTCTTATTGTGGGTTTCAACCCCATCGTGGATTTACCCTAGTTAGGTTTCTATGATAAAAATATTTTTGTTATGTCGTGTTGATATTTTCTAATTTGTGTTTACATGCTTTACACATTATAAGTCAATAATAAGGGTATAAGTGATTAAGAGCTTTTGACTTTTAAGGGTTTAATGGTTAGAAGCTTTAAGTCTTTTAGGAGTAACTAATTCAACCCCTCAATTTCTTTCTGCCTATTTCCTACATTGTCTTTCGAATCTTGACCAATTGTTTGTACGATTAGTTGATTTTGATAATTTTGGGTCAATTTTGAGTCTTTTTATAAATCCTTAATTTTTTTCATCTTGTTAATTATTTTTTGTGACCTCACATTTTATATATTAAGATAGTTCAAAAGCTTGTACATCATTAGGAAGTACCACTGTCAAAAAACAACTATCAACTAAATATCATCATCTTTTTCCTTGTGTCTTCATTTACATATTAGCAACAAGCCTTGCCTTTACAATGAACTTAAAGACTTGAGCATATAAGTGTTTATACAAAATTTACAAAGGGGAAAAGCTATAGCCATCAATATAACTATTCCAATTTTTAGTGGTGTCGTCTTGTCTTGCATTGACATTAACATTGTTCCAATGATCATTACCAGGGATGTCCTAACCTACCATTCTTCCTGAAGTATAACCATCTCTAGTCCATCCACCTGCTAAAGAAGCATCCCCAATTCTTGACCAATCATTTGCAGACTGGTTGATAGCAATTGGCTTCACCCTTTGATCAAAGTTCCCAAGTGTTCCTTCCCATCCTTTTGTTTTGATTTGTATCAATATTAAGATCTTTAATACATTGCTCCATTTTTCTAGTTCTTTGGAATCCAACATATCTTCAAGATTTTTAATATATCGAGTAACCTTAATCTCATCTTTATGAATTAGTAGAGAGCCTTGATACATCAACCTCATAAATCTATCTTTAGAGATCTCCAACAGTGTAGAATCTTGTGACATAATGAGATAATAAATGAGTTTAAAAATAAACCCAGTAAGTCGCCTCTTATTGCTTTGAAATTTTTTGCCATACCTTTCCTTCTAGAGGAACCATAAAATTGCACATGTTAAAACAAAGCAAAACATATTAATTTTAAGATCAAATGAGTCCACAAATCTTGCAATTATTTCACTCCAAGAAAGACTATGATGACTACTCCAAACAATAGGAGACACAAAGAAAATGGACCATATACCATAAGCATGCTTGTAGTGAAAAAAGATGTTCAAAAGACTCAAGAACAAAACAAACACCATAGACAAAAGGCTCAATACCCGCAAAAGATAGTGATGACCCCACAACTAAGTGAAGACCCCACAACCAATTTTTTAAAGAGTAATAGCCATATAAAATAACATTTTTAAAGTTCCTTAGGAGAATGCCAGATAAACTCAAACAAATAATGCCACTTAGTGACAACCAAGTCAAAGCCCCAATACTAGTTGACCTGATTGATAATTGAGTAAACATTCCTCAACATATTATAAATGATTTTATTTGATTCATATGAATGATTAATACCATCATCCCATTTGAGTTGTTGACAAAAAGTATTAGTATTCAAAATTTTACTAGGGAAGAAGCAACCAAGAGATTTAACAAGTAAAGACCATCTTTTCTTCTAAGAGGAGGTAATGTCAATCATAGAGCCAATCTCAGCCCATGAACCTAACCGATTATTAACCAAAATATCTCTAAATAAAGAAATGTTTTTTTTCATTTCAAATCTTAGCCAAGAAACTTAGGGTTAAAGCAATGGGTTTATTATTCTAAGTACATTCCCCACCAGATGGATTTGTTAGCAACAACACAATAGGTGGGGGACACCAATAGCCCCTTTGGATGAGAGAACAATTCTTACATGAGTCCATGTCTTCCACAAAGAGAAAAATACTTGAGAGCCAAAAAAATTCATATTACAATCTCCCATAACAATATCGAAAAGTGGAATACCCTTCTGTTTTTTACTATTTTTAATGGAAAACTTTTTAATGTTATTTCTTGTTTAGGGGGGAAAGGGAGACACTTTAATAGGATTGTAGATCTTCGCTTTTCTAGGCCACTAAGCCATTCAAATATGTGTGTTAGGGAAAGAGGGGAATTTCCAAATATGATTCCTCTTATAATCCAAATTAAATTAGCTAGAACCCAAAGGAAGAATGTCACCAAAACTAAATTGGAATTATAAAGGGGAATGCAATACAAGAAAATAGACTTTATGGCCCTTATAGGATAATGTGTATGTAAAATTAAATCAATTTCTTAAATAAGGTAGACCTAGATGCTACGTGTATACAATTAATCCAATTAAAATACAGATCTAGGGTAAAGATAAAAAGAAAAGAAATATAAAAAATTCATCTTGAAATACATAGAGGAAGGTGCTTTTAGCTCAGAAAGTTGCGGATCCGACCATGTTTCTAAATATTTGATTGTGTATTCCTAAATGAATGGATGAAAGAAACAAAACCTAGAAAGTCTTCACGAAGAAAGAAGAAAGGACTAGGTAGACCTAAGGAAGGACATGTTTCCATGAAGTTGACGTAGTCTAATGACACTGTGAAAAAATCAAACCAATTTATCAAAATTTTTTTTGAGGAGTTATTTCTTGATCTACATGCAAGATCCTACTATCCTACTCCTATACACATAAAATAAAGAGTTTTTGTTGTTGGGTTGGATGAGGGCTTGCCTTGAACAAGCCCCGGGTTAAGGAATTAACAATAAATTGAAATGTAATTGATAGAGGAAATTCCTACATGTAGTAGATCTAAACAATATCAAGTGATAAATACAATTAGCTTCAAAGATACAATTGACTTTGATATGCCATCAAGTATGTAACTGTAATAGCCTTGACTCAAAAAAACCAAAGAAGAAATCAAAGAAGCCAAAACCTCATGTATAGGAATGTCTGTGACATGCCAAGGATGACAAATAGAAGAGCTTGAATGGATTGGAATGATATATTAATTGATGATCTTAAGGGGCTTTCTAATGAATGGTTCATAAGGCACAACACTTGGTGACGGTTTTGCAAATGGGGTTGCAAGCTTTGGGCTTAACCATGGAGGAAACTCTATAGTTAAGCGTGCTCAGGCTGGAGTAGTACTGGGATGGGTGACCTCCCGAGAAGTCCCAATGCTTCACCCTTGTGAGTATCACCTAGATCCAATGAGTGCTAAGTGTTCCATTTATTTTCATGAGAGATGGATTCATGTTGAATCACTACTCATGAAACATGGGTCAATGAGTTTGACTCAAAATCACACAGTTAAATCCTGATAGCAATATCACAATTTGACTTGCTATGGAAATTGTCTCCTACTTATTAATGATATATCTTCTCCTTAGAGCCAAACTCCTCTACTGCCTTGAAGGAAGAAGCTTGATGCAAGAAAGAGATTCTTAGACTTGAATGCTTGAATATGCTTGCTTGAAGAAGAATGTCTGGATTATTTGCTTTCTTGTGGATATCTTGTGAATGTATGATATGAAAATGAAGTCTCCAATCCTTCTTCTATACTAGTTTTCACTCAGGCCAATTGGGGAGTAAATTATACTAATTAGCAAAATTGAGGACTTTTGGGCCCTAAACCTTGCAACCAATGGGGACTAGGTCAACTTGGTTCAACCTAGTCCCCAAGGATAGGAAAGGAAGGCTTTAGAAAGGCCAAGAAGGAGGTGTAGGTGAAACTGAGAGATAACAAGCTAATCAGGAGATATGCTCAAAAGGTAGCAAAGTGACACCTAGAAGACCATGTCAAAAAGAGAGAGATAACAAAGAAGCATGAAATGGAAGGGAAGAGGAGAAAAGAGACTGAAATCATGCTAAACAGGGATAAAAGATCTCAAAATGAAGAAAACCCATTTTAAGATGATACATTTAGCCGCCACTTTAGTGAGAGTATGAGGCAAGTCATACTCTTGGTAAATGAAGGAGAGAGGAAAGACAATGTCACATTGAGGTAGAAAAATCACTAAGCTTAAGAACACAAGCTCATAAAATGTAGGATCCTAACTCCATTCCCATGTACACGAGCACAAAAACAAAGCAAAAGAAATCCAAAGAAAAAAAAATTCAAAAGGACATAAAAGGGATTAGTACTAAAAATCCAAATCAACTAATGAAAGAGACCTTAGTCAAGGAAATTTTTTGATCATGACTAATATCAAATTTGGAAGGCTATTACAAAACATAAGAGACCACATAGGAAAGGAAAGAGTATCACGAAGGACCAACATGAAGATAGAGAGAGATTATCTAGTCTAGTAAGGTTTTGTGCTCCTTATTTTGAATCACAAAGAGGAAGGATTGAATGGTCTAATAGGTTTGTGTGCCTGATAGTCAACCCTAAAAAACAAAATAAACTAGTATCAAATGGTTTAATAGGTTTGCACATTCTTGATAGTCAATCTTGTGCACCTATCAGTGGATTATGCATGCATATGTATGTGTCTACTCATAGATCAATTTACTAGTATCACTACTCTGTGTGTGTGTGTGTGTGACCCTAGGAGGGACTTAGCAAAAACAAAAACAAAAAAGATGCATTTCCATGGGATGGAGAGATATCACTTATACATGTAGAGGATTTAGAAAATGTACATGTGTTACTCATATAAATGAGATTTAACATATGTGCTATTGTGTGCAAAGGACAAATATGAAGCCACAATGCATAGATTTGAGGATGACCAATCATACTAAGCACTCAACGTTGAAGTACTCCAAGCCATACTTAGAATCCATATTTGTTACCCTATGGAAACTACAAAAAAAGAGGGTGTATATATGCCCCACTGCTTATGATGACTATGTAGCCATAGACATTGCAATGAAAAGAATCAAGGATAACTTCTTTTATCAACAAGGAGATATCCTTTAACCACAATGTATACCATAGACTTAGAAAGAGAACCAACTCTTATAAGCTAAGAATATAGATAAATCATGACAAGATATGTTGCTTATGATAAAAGACCCTTGAAAGGAAGAGATCTCGTGTACAATACATCTACGTTCAAGAGGAGTGTAATTAACAAAGATACAACTTTAAGAAGAACAAGGATGCACCTATTTAGCCTCCTATATAAGGTGAAAGAGAGATTCTTGGAAGAAGGATGACACAATCCAAAGCACATAGGAAGGCTAAATGGTAACTATGAGTATAGGTTTGAAAATAAATAAAGGGTTATAATCAAGGACATGAACCTCTTGTAGAACAAAGAATCATGATAAAAACACCATTCATTATAGGAAAAGAATGTCACATAAAAAATAAATGTCAATGTACTAAGGAGAGCTGATCCTCAGACAAAGAGAGAGAAAGAATATACAACAAGCCTTTCCCCTCAATTGTGAGACAAGAAAGAAAGTCTATGGTAAGATTATGCCATAGTATCTCATGAGATATAAATATGTAAGCAACAACCAATGTTTATGCACAAAACATTCAATATCCAACTATAAATATTATAGAATAATGTCATATCATAGAAGTATAGAACAAGAAAATATCATAGGATATCCTATTCTAAACATCATAAAATTCTAAGATATATATAACATACGATGTAAACTATAGATGATTATTGAATGCGAAACATTAAAATCCAAGATATCAAAAGACATTTGTTAGGCAAAAGACACATGATCCTGCATGTAACAAAAGTTTTTTTTTATAACCAAAGGTAAACAATAATACAATCTATAGAGAAAAAATGAAAAGATAAAGGATAAGCATGAAAGAAGAAGGTAAAAGCAACCATCTAAGTGAGATCCTTATAATACAAGCATATTAAAAGAATAGACACTTAAATAATGTTAAGTTTAATTGATCTCTGATAGATAAAACAATTACAATAAATGGGAGAACAACAGGTACTCTTGTATTAGAGAAGTGCAGAATATGACTTCAAATAATGATGACATTTTGATTGACTGAGTTTAGATATTTCTTTTGTGAATCACTGAAAAATGAAGTGTATTCTGATTATACTGATGTTCCTGCAAGTTAACACTCAATGAAGATATATTGAAATAACAATACTGATTTATTTGCAGATTGCTAGTAAGTTATGTTGTATATTGATTACTTTCCACAACGATCTGCCTTACTTTAATATAAGGAAGGAGAGTCATGACCACCATAGAGTCATGGCTCTACGTGGCTTTTGGCCATGTAGAGACATGCCTCTTCGGTGGCATGATTACCAAACTAAGAAAAACTCGATACTACTAATGCATTTGATACATTAACAATAATGTGTCAGTTCAAGTATAAATTATTTTACTACATTAATATGAAGAAAGCCATACTGCCGATAGGCATCAGTCGATGATTATGTTGAAAGTACATTAATCCAAGCATATATATAATTGATGAGTAACAGTAATAGTTTATCCGAAGCATAAATAGAGATTATTATATTAGATAAACACTAGTTACTTCTACTGATGCTAAATCATTAACACTCCCTCTTTAGCAAGGGAGAAGTAAAGCACCATTTGAATTTCAGCATAGAATATCTGATCACTTTATCTGATCTTCACACAATGAAATAATTATAAGTTAGATAACAAAAATCATCAAGTTATGAGCACTATCATAATGTGTATTATAATCTCTAATTGTCTAAAACAATATCTAGAGTAACCACGATAAAAAAATGTTACCTATGATCTCTAATTGCTTGAAGCAATGTCTAGAGATGTTCATAGTAATAACATAAGATTTCATGATCTCTAATTGCTCAAAGCAATGTCTAGAGATGTCCATAGTAATAACATAAGATTTCATGATCTCTAATTGCTCAAAGCAATGTCTAGAGATGTCCATGAAATTTTTTTATTCATGATCTCTAATTGCTTGAGGCAATGTCTAGAGATGTCCATGATAATAACATGAGTTCATTATCTATGATCTCTAATTGCTTGAAGCAATGTCTAGAGATGTCCATGATAACAAGCCTATTATTTACAAGATCACCACCTTGTAAATAATCACCTTCTGAATAAATATGTCCATGAAAGATCGTCACCTTTCATTACATATGATGCTACTAACCAACAATAGAAGCATAAACTCACATTAATTTAAAATTTAATTTAATATTCAATATTACAAATTTATCATACCAAGTTTTTCTCTGAAGTATTTCAACTTCACTTTAGCAAGAGGATTGGTAAATATATCAACTGTTTGCTCATTAGTACATATATACTCTAAACAATTTGATTCCTCGATTCACCATATCTCGAATGTAATGAAAAGGAATTTCAATATGTTTGGAGTGATTATGGAATACCAGATTGGTTGAAAGCTTGATATTCCATTGAAAGCAAAGTACATCGCATCACAATGAATCATAGTGGGCTTCAAAGGTCTTTTGAACAAATCTACTAACAACTTCCGTAACCATACTGCTTCTCTAGCACCCAAAGAAGATGCGATGTACTTTGCTTCAATGGAACTTAATGCAACTGAAGTCTATTTTTTGCTGCACCAAGAAACCATGCCAAATCCTAGACTGAAGCAATATCTAGAAGTACTTTTACGTTCAATAGGACTGCTTGTCCAATCAGAATTTGAATATCCATGAAGTTTGATGTTGACTTTCTCATATTTGATTCCCATTCCAATAGTACCTTTTAAGTATCTGAAAATGTATTTAGCTGCATGTAGATGTATCTTCTTTGGTGCATACATAAACTGACTCAAGGTGTGAGTAGCATAGCATATGTCAAGACGAGTATTAACCAAATACATTAAGGATCCAATAATCTTCCTGTAGTAAGTAGAATCTATAGGTTTTGATTTGATCACATCATCTTTAAATTTGTGTAGATTTACTTCCATAGGAGTAGCTATTGGTTTACATTCCATCATTCCAAATTTGGTTAAGATGTCAATTGTATATTTTCCCTGATTCAGAATAATGCAGTTATCCTACTGCTAGACTTCTAATCCAAGAAAGTAGTGAAGTAGACCTAAGTCTTTCATTTCAAACTCTGCTGTGAGCTCTTTTTTGCATTTCTTTATGAGATGTTCCTCACTTGTTATCAACAAATCATCAACATACAACACAAGGATAATCATATCATCAACATCTGTTTTGAAATATAAATTGGGATCAACTTCATTTTTGGAATATCCTAACTTCAGTAGGTAGTTTTCTATCCTTTCATACCAAGCTCTGGGAGCCTGTTTGAATCCATAAAGTGCTTTCTTTAACTTACAGACATAAGTTTTGCTGCCATGAGTATTGAATCCTTCTGGTTGCTTGATATAGACTTCTTCAATCTTGCCATTAAGAAATGCTGTTTTGACATCCATTTGATGTACCTTCCATCCCTTGGATGCTACAATAGCCAAGATGGTTCTGATTGAAGCATATCTAGCAATTGGAGCAAATGTTTCTTCATAATCGATGCCTTCTTTTTGTGAGAAACTTTATGCTACAAACCTGGCTTTGTATTTTTCAATGTTTCCATTAGATGCATGTTTAATTTTAAATATCCATTTGGAAGAAACAATTGATTTATTCTTAGGTCTTGGTACAACATCCCATACATCATATTTTAATATAGAGTTATATTCTTCAATCATTGTTTCTTTCCAAAACTGATTTGAAAGTGCTTCTTTAATACCAGAAGGTTCTATTTTTATAAGTTTGGTTAACAATGCAACATGACATGATTGATTTCTTGTTCTTTTGCTCTCTTGCATTACTTTATTAGGTTCAACATGATTTTCTTTTATCATTTTCCTAGCCCAGAGTGGCCTCTTTTTATTATTATTGATATTTTCAAAATCTTCATGATTAGACATAGTGGAAGAGGAAGGTTCAAAATCATTCTCCCTCTCAATTTCTATTTGTTGATCTTCTTTAGAAATAGACTTAGTAATAGATTCATCACTATTTCTAAAAATTTTAAAAGTAGTACCTTCTTCAAATTTCACATCTCTACTAATCTCAATTGTTCTTTGACGTAGAATGAAGATCATGTATCCTTTCATTGTTTCACTATATCGAATAAATATTCCCTTCTTTTCAGAATGTTCTAATTTTGTTCTTTTCTCTTTAGGTATGTGAATATAAACTGGACTGTAAGGTCCCATCCAAGTAAGGACTAGAACGATTGTTAATTTGTCTACAATATAATTTGATTAGTAGTAAATATTAATTTTCTCATTAGAAGAACATTATAAGACTTAGGCAATAACATGATTAGGGAGAATCCTTATGTGACTTGCTATGATTAGTATTGTTTAAAAAAGATTGACTTATCATTCGTAACCATCTAAATATTAGGTGCAAATGTGTATGTGATACTTTGTATAGAAGAATTCTACTTATTTAATTAATGTGCAAAGTTAGACTCAACTTATGATCAATTGTGGATTTTGTTCATACAATTGACAATAATTATAAATAGAAATGGTCGGACCTCTTTACATATGATACGATAGTTTAGATAGTTTATGAGACTGGTAGCATTAGAACTAATTCACACTATGATGAATTGTGTAATTTATGTTAACATCTTGATTAGCTAATGTGAGTTACCTTATGGATAAATAATTTATATTATTCATCTTATCTCATCATGATAATTAGATAGTTTTAGTAATTGAAATTATGGCCAATTGAATTGAATAGATATTGTGTTGTGGTAAATACATTCTACATAAGGTGACTGAAAATGGAAATCAAGTTTGGGTTATGTGATTATTGTTTTGAAGTAAATTATGTATCAGTTAATTCAAAATAAAGAAGTACGAAAATGAATAGAATGTAGATAACACAATGAATACTAGTGATACTCGTTAGGTTATTCTAAGAGATGTTATGATTTGAATCCTATAATTAGTGAGAGTAAGTACTTATGCTTGATGAATTTGATTAATGTAGGTGTAAGGTGTAAGGTGTTTTGATACATATGCTATGAATTATTAATGTGGTTATTATTCTTGAAAAGTTTGTAATTATAGCAATTAAAGTAAAAAGAATGATACTTATTTGTAAATGAATTTCATATGCAAATGATTCTGAAGAAATGATGCTGGAATATGATATTGATCTAATGGGTTGATCTATGGTTAATTCAGGGATATGTATTAATGTTTACAATCTTATATTTATATGTTTGAGTTATTGATGTTAAATTTGAATTTGTGCAGCGGATGATTATGAAGGCCTAATCAGATGATTATGAAGACCTTCGAGAAAACTATTCCAACTCTTGTACAACAGTCAAAGTCGACCTCAATGCAAACTTTTTGTAAAATCGGATATGAACTAAAGTTGGACTTTAGAGGGGTTAAAATGGATCCTAGAGTGCATTCTGGGTTAAAATAACCTAACCCACTTATACTACCTAAGGTTGGGGGTTAGTTGAGGGTCAAATCATGGTTAAAATTTACATTATGACACCTCAAAAGGGCCCCACTTCAAATGTGACGAAAATGAATAGTGGGAAACAATGGGTTATGACACATTGATAAGAGAGCCATGTGCCTTCATTAAAGAGGGAGGAAGACTTTGGAGGAGGGACTTTTCACCATTGTTGGAGATGAAAAGGGGAAGATATATGCAGAAGAGGAGGGGAGAATGACAGAAATATGGAGAGGAAGAAGAAGATGGAGGAAGAGGAGGAATAATTCTTGGTTGAAGATGAAGATCCATCTAAAGGGAGAGCTCTTGAAAAGATAAGTAACTTATATACATTTAGAGTAGTTCTTACTTATTGAGATGAAATATTGTTAGAAAATTTATTACATAGTGTTTAGAAAGAACTCTTAGGCTTGCATCCATGATCTCTTGGTTGAAATGAGTTCTCTTGCCCGGGGGTATGGCTAGGGCACAAGCAACCTCATGATGCCATTATGGTAGGGTGGAAAAGGGCACTTGTGTGAATGGTTTTGATAATTATTGTTGCAATCTTGCAAATGAATATGAATGAAAATTTAGATCTTAAGTTTTTGATAATATATTTAAACTTGTGTATGAGAGAAGAAGTTGTGATAAAGATTATACAAATGATGCTATTTTTATTTGAGATATTATAGATCTGTTCTAAAAGCTATTGTTATTTATGGTATTGTTAGTTAAGAGAAATTATTTTGGATGTTAAATTTGTGAATTATTTCATTAGAAACAAGTGACTAATGCTCAAGATCATGTTATCAAAATGCCTATTGTGGATCTAAATATTGAATCTAAATCTTGATAGTTATTTGATAAATTTAAATGAGTTTTTGGTTGAAAAAAATGGGCATGACATTTTGGTATCAGAGCCTGGTTGCAACATTGGGACATTGTTTGGGACCATTATATAAACATGGGAAAATATAAGGAAATTTCTTCATGACTTAGTGCAATAAGAAAAGTCTATTAAAATTCCATTATGATAGAAAAAGCCAGTTTATTAGGGTCATGTTTGATCATGTTTTAATTGCATTTTATAGGTTAAGAGATTTCTAATGGATTCATTGATTTAGATATTGCTTTGAAACATTATAATACCCTTCTATTAATACCAACATCATAGTTGATGGAGAAAATAAATCAAACAAATATTAGAAAAAAAAAATATTAAAAAAAAATCTAAAAGGAAACACAATGGCAAGATGAAAACTGAAAGCTGGAAGAGAGTATTAACTCTCTGGAATTTGTATGGGAAGTGGAAAATATCCCACTTCCAATTATAGAGTAATAAAATAATAAGAAGCATATTCCAAACATCTTGACCCATTAAGTCCATCCTATAAATATAATATATATTATTGTGGGATTCAAAAACAAATAGTAAAATAAACAACAAGCTCGATGCATAATAAATGGTATGTCACCATCAATTTTTGTGGGCCCTTTATGCTCTATGAAACAAGCATGGGTTCCTTTGCCCCTTTTTACATGAATAAAATCCTAGACATTTTGGGCTAATGACTATGCATGTCGAATCCCAAGATTAAGTTGACTTGTACCATGGTTTCATAATATTGGCAGCGAGGGGTCTAGTCTAGGCATTATTAAGTGGGTGGAAAAAGCATATAAAATGCCATGTCTACTCCCAAGGCAATCGAGGTGCCTAGGATAAGATGGGAGTTTTCAATCATGACACGGACTTGCAAGTTGCTCAAATGTATTCTAAGGCACAAAGCACCTAGGGAAGAGGTAGGTAGGATCATAGACTATAATTAAAAAAAACTTACTTCACCCCTTCCAAGATTTGGATCAACTAAGTACTTTAAAAAAAAAGTTAT
The DNA here is from genome assembly GCA_028749045.1 of Cupressus sempervirens. Taxonomy (NCBI): domain Eukaryota; kingdom Viridiplantae; phylum Streptophyta; class Pinopsida; order Cupressales; family Cupressaceae; genus Cupressus; species Cupressus sempervirens. The sequence goes on from CM053783.1 coordinate 509,385,025, forward strand.
GGCAGGCTTATATCTCATTATTTTATGTGTCTAGTGGGAGATCTCCCTGCCATTTCGCCTAGGTGGGTCATCAATAATAAAATCACCTTGCACAAGATGTTTCTTACCATCTTGTATGCTTATAGGCCGCTGTCTTAGTCTGGTTCAATTTTTTTTTACATTTGTTTATTTTGTTATTTAAAAACATTAATTATCAGCATAGTAATAATAAAATAAAAAGGTATGTAAGTAAATGATATAAAAGAGTATTGAAAATCTGAGTTATTCTTAAAATATTTCAACACATGTAATAAAATTATTAGTGTATTAGTATACTTTGATTGTAAATATCATTGGTATTGTTATTTAAAAAAAAAAGGGAAACAAAGATTGATTCTACATATAATCATATGTCTAAATTAGAGAAAATAGAGAATGATTAATATGAATAAAGTTAAGTAATAAACGTTCTTAGTAGAGGGCATACAAACAAAATTTGCAAACTTGCAAAATGAAAATATGGGTATTATAATGCCACAAAATGGGTAAGCATGGCTCTCTGCTCAGATCTGCAACCCTGATGGATGTATATGCTTTATGCATATAAACATAGCCAACATGAGTAAATATGCATCAAGCATATACACACACCATGAATCCTTCATCAAAGCTTCATTTCCAACCCTCAAGCCTATCTTCTAGTCTCACATGATTCACCATTTTAATGATTAAAGCTTTAGCCCCTTTTCTACTAATTTTTTTGAAATTTTAGATTTTTATTGTGTAATTATTTTTCTTATTAGAATGGCTCTGATACCATGTTAAGTTTTATTGATCTCTGATAGATAAAAAAATTACAAAAAATGAGAGAACAATAGGTACTCTTGTATTAGACTTCAAATAATAATGACCTTTTGATTGATTGAGTTCAGATCTGTCTTTTGTGAATCACTAATAAATGAATTGTATTTTGACTATGCTGATGTTCCCACAAGTTAGCACTCAATGAAGATATATTGAAATAATAATACTAATTTATTTGCATATCACTCGATAAGTTATGCCATATATTGATTACTTTCCACAATGATCTACCTTACCTTTAATATAAGGAAGGAGAGTCATGGCCACCGTAGAGTCATGGCTCTACGTGGCCTTTGGCCATGTAGAGACATGCCTCTTTAGTGGCATGATTACCAAACTAAGACAAACTCGATACTAATAATTTATTCAATACATTAACAATAATGTGTCAGTTCAAGTATAAATTGTTTTATTGCATTAATATGAAGAAGGCCATACCGCCGATACGCATCAATTGATGATTATGCTGCGAGTACATTAATCCAAGCATATAAATATGTATATATATATATGTTTGATGAGTAATAGTAACGGTTTATCCAAAGCATAAATAGAGATTATTATATCAGATAAACACTAGTTACTTCTATTGATGCTAAATCATTAACAAAAAAAAAAAGATAAAAAGGGAAAGGGATAACACAAGAGGCTATACCAATACTCAATAGGTGCTTTGCAAGAAAGGATATCTAGGTATCAAATAATTAAAATAGATCCCAAGAAAGGATGATCTTTTCCACCCAATGAAGGTGAACAAAAGAAAAGACCTATTGTACAACTCCTAAACATCTAATGCAAAAACAGGGAGAGACAAAAATAAAGATAAGAAATGATAAATATTTTATGAAGAAGAGAATACATATCTTGCATATAAGTAAGCTTACCATTTTCAATGTTACCATGAATATAAACAATAAATTCTACACAATCATGAAGATAATTTTCATCAGTGTAGAAAAAAGGACATGTGAATGTAGAAACAACATTTAGGATCAATGGTTGATATTGTAAGGGAGGAGCTTGAAATAGGTGACAATAAACCCTTGAGGCTAAAGCTTACCTAGTATCAAGAGGAAAAAGATGTGGAACTGGAAGAAGAAAGTGTAAAGGAGGTTAGGGTGGAGGAGAAGAAGAAGAATACATATCATTAGAAGCGGGAGCATGACCAAGACCTCACTTATGATATTATGTAGGAGGGTCAATAGGGTTCTTAATACCATGTACATTAATAAAATGACCTAAACCATTATAACCTTGTCAAGTAATAATGCTATAACTCATAGCATAAGTACAACAGGGGATAGAAGGAGAGAATGTGGTGTCAGAAGAATTATGAGAAAATTTAGCACAAGGAGGAATTATAGGAGAAGTAGTGTGAAGAGAAGGTTGAGAAGTAGGAGGAGGTGATGGCTCATTGAAGAACTAAAAACATCAATATCATGGACCATACCTTGAATGTTCTAAAATGTGGAAGGGGTTTTGTCATTAGAAAGAGAGGGCATAATATTAGGATTAGGATTGGAAGGATCACTACCAAAATATCTAATGCTATCTAAATGATAAATGAGAAAGCCACATAAGAGTCTAATGATATTCTTAAAATATGCCTTATCCAAAAACCTTGTGTTAGTTAACCGTAAAAGAACAAATCCAAGAAAAGCATGTAAAGACATGCATAACATAAAGTGATAGAAACTTGCATAAACACCATAAGTATGATAAAGAAATGAAAAAAGAGTAGTAACCATAAAAATCATGGTACACCAAAAGAATTCCATAAGAGATAACCATTCAAGAAGATTAGATATCACTCCAAAAGAGGAATTATCTAACTTCAAGAAAGATAGTAAGAAGGTTGGGTTCACCAAAAAAGGTAAACACCCAATAAAAATGAAAAGGAGTGATCTAACACCACAAAAGAAAAAGTTGGGTTCACCAAAATGTTTAGGGGGGAAAGGGATAACAAATGCAGTTGGGATTGTAGCAATATTTCAAGCTGATCCTAAGGAGTATCATTATGCAACAGTAAAGAGGATATTCATATATTTGAAAGGAACATCTGATTATGGGATATGGTATGAAAGATCATCTTTTGGTACAATGGCAACCCCATTCTAACAAGTGGTATTAGAGCTTGGTCACAAGTTCAAATCCTCAGACCCTTGAGTAATGCTGAGGGGAAGTTTGTTAAAAAAAATTCAATGTTCCTCTCAGTATTTGTGATAAGGTCTTAACCACCTCCTATGTACTATAATTTCAATGGTTGTATTGGGCATTGATAGATTGATCTTTTGGTGCAATGACAACCCCATTCTAACATGTAGATCTTTGCTTTTCTGCACCACTAAGCCATTCAAATATGTGTGAGGGAAAGAGGGAAATTTCCAAATATGATTCCTCTTATAATCAAATTATATTATCTAGAACCCAATAGAAGAAGTGAACCAATACTAATTTCAAACTATAAAGGATAATACAATACAAGGAAATACAATAATTTTCCCTTATAGGATAATGTGTATGTTAAATTGAACCAATTGCTTAAATAAGATAGATCTAAATGCTATGTGTATATAATTAATCCAATTAAGATATTGATTTAGGGTAAAGATATGAAAGAAAATGAAATCTACAAGAATCACCCAAAAATACATAGAGAAAGATGTATTTTAGCTTTGAAAGTCACATATCCAATCCTATTTCTAAATATCTGATTGTGGATTTTTTAATGTATCAACGAAAGGAACAAAACCCAGAAAACATTCTTAAGAAAGTATAAAGGAAAGACCAACTTGAGGAAGAACATCTTTCCATGAAGTTGATGTAGTCTAATGACATTGTAACAAAATTGAACCAACTTCTCCATAAAGCTTTCAAAGAGTTATTTCTAGATTTGCATTCAAAATCATGTTATCTTGCTCCTACACAAAAAAAATGAAGTTTATGTTGTTGGTTTAGATGAGGGCTTTCCTTGGTCAAGCCCCAGGTTAATAAATTAACCATAAATTTAAATGTAATTGATAAAAGGAATGCTTTCATGTAGTAGATCCAAATAATATCAAGTGATAAATACAATTACCTTTGAAGATACAATTGACTTTGATTTGTGATCAAGTATGTAAATGTAATACCCTTGACTCAAAGAAACCAAAGAGGAAATCAAAGAAGCCAAAAAATTAGGAATATATGTGACATGCCATGGATGAATAATAGAAGAGATTGAATGGATTGGGATAATAGATCTTCTCCTTTGAGTCAAACTCCACTACCACCTTGAAGAAAGAATCTTGATGCAAGAAGGAGATGCCTAGACTTGAATGCTTGAAGATGCTTGCTTAAAGAAGAATGCCTTGATTACTTACTTTCTTGAGGATATCTTGTGAATGCATGATATGAAAATAAAACCCCCAAGCCTCCTTTATACTAATTTTTAGGAATGAAAACAAATTAGGATGACTGGGGAATAAATTAAACTAATTGGTAAACTTGATGACTTTTGAGCCTCAAACCTCACAATCACTGAGGACTAGGTCAATGTAGGTAAAAAAAGTCTTGGACTAGGTTGACTTGGGTCAACCTAGTCCTAGAGGACAAGACATGAAGGCTTCAAAAAGTCTAAGAAGGAGGTGTAGGTGAAATTAAGAGATAATAGGCTAATTAGGAGATATGGTCAAAAAGGGTTGCAAAGAGACACCTAGAAGACCATGTCAAAAAGTGAGAGATGATGAAGAAGCATGAAATGGAAGGGAAGAGGAGAAAAAGAGACAAAAACCATGCTAAGGAGGGATAAAGGTCTCAAAATGAAGTGCGTCCATTTTAAGATGGTACATTTATGATAAAAAATTTCAATGGCTCATCCCTATTCAGTGATTAGAGATTTATTCAAAGGCTAAAGCCATAAAATGGGCTCTGATATATTTAATGCCTAAACCACCCAACCTCTATGGTTTATAAAAATAGTCCCATTTATATAGTTTCTTTTATGATTCCTCATGCCATATGACTAGAGAAATTTTCTCACGATCTTGTTAATATGGTTATACTAGTAGTTAGCAAAGAGCCATGGGGAGGAATGGTACATATGGTGGTAGGATAGGACTTTCTAAATAACTTGTATCCTCCTAGCCAAGGAGAGAAGATCTATTTTCTACTTGAGGTACTTTTTTTAATATTAGAAAAAATATATAGCCACATATCTTTCAAGGAAGGTTCAACAAAAAATGGAATACCTAGATATATGACTATGGTGTTTAGTCCAACCCATTTCCAACCTTTAGATACAAGCCAATTAGGAGCCTCATCTATAATTTTTTTCAAATATGTTAACAACATTATTAAAATTCCTCTCCTCCAACTCAATGAAGAGAGTAAAGTCATTAACAAAATGAGAATTGATAAGCTCATCATGGTTGGGGAGAGAGATGCTTTTGACCTTTGATCATAGATCAAGAGTTCTTAAAATGTAATATAATGCATCACTTGCAATAGAAAATAAGCCAGGGGCAATAAGAAAGCCTTTCCTAATGAATCTTTTAAGGGGCATTTCCTTTGATAAAATACCATTGGTATCAATGCCAATGGATGATCCCTAAAAAAAGATATGAATCTATCTACAAAATTATGAAGGAAAACTGAATTCTTGCAACATCCCTATAATCAAGGGAAACTTGATTCTATCATATTCTTTTTTGAAGTCTAAAAGGATCATAACCACATTTTCCCCATCCATTTTAGCCCAATGGATATCCTATTGATTGGTAATCAAATTCTCAAGGATATACCCCCCTTTGATGAATCCTATTTGCATGGAAAAAAAAAGCTATTAAAAAATTTAGAGATCCTCAGAGCAAGAACCTTAACAAGTATTTTATAAGACAAATTCAACAAAGTGACATACTTCCAATTCTTGACTAGGGTTTTGCCACCATTCTTAGGAAGTAGTTTGATGACCCCTATTGGTTTCTCAAATTGTTGGTCAGATTCCTATTAGCCTTGTCTACTCAATGCTGAGAAATCTGACATAATTTGGCCAATAAACAAGTTTGATCCTTTGAGAATCAAATACCCTTGCTCTTTAGGCTCTACAATACCAAGGCATGTACAACTTAACAATAACTATTTATAATGATTTGAGGATTATGAATGCAAGCTATCTAGATGATTCTCTTGAGATTGGAAGGTAATTCTTAAGGAAAACTCATAAGCACATAACTGAAACTGAATGCTTTTGGATTGCTTTAATAAATGATTAGAAATATGAATGAGAGTGGGTAAATGAAAAACAAATGAATTAGGTAAAGAACCACACAAACTGTAATTGTATATCGACTCAAATGAATCAAGAAAGGTGAGTCCTTAGTTCAATCAGGAAAATGAAGTCAACCTTGCAAGAACTTATCATTAAACTCTTTTGGAGACAGTGTGCACCAACCATCAACCACCATATGGGTAAGTGCACCAAGTTGTGGTGCCAAAAGGGGGGTATAAGTAGACACCTTTTTTATGAAATCAACAATTTATGAACTTCAACAAGAATTTGAAGATAGTTACGCTCAAAATTTTAAGATATGACAAAAAAAAAAGTAGTAGTCCTTTGAATCTAGTTTCTAAACTACTAATTTTTTTCCAAAATGGTTTAGTTTTAAGTCTTCAAAAAAGGGGGCCACAGAAAGTGGTACTATTTATTCAGAAAAAAACATAACATAGTACAAAGTGTGGCCCCCTTAAAATTTTATTTTATTTTTTGAAATTCTTTAATCACTTTGTTGAAAAGTTACCTAACACTATGTAGTTTATCCCATATTTTTTGGGTAATTTAATAATGTGTATTTTTTTAATGAATTTTTTAATTAGACACATCCCAAAATGTGAAATATCTGTGTGCTTCCCGTAGAAATGATTGAAATTTAATCTAAAATCAAAACTTCTTTTTTTCAAAGTGTGCAGGATGGAGTCTAGTTTCTAAAAAACTAAGTTGTTGCAAAATTTGATGAACAAGCTAAAATCTACAGCCCAAATAGTACATGTTGGTTTTTGATAAAAAATAAACATACATTCAAAAGAAATTATAGTTGAAAGGCTTGAAATAGTTCAAATAAAAAATAAATTATATGGTTATATAGCTAACACAGAGATCTACAATGTCATGTAACTTGATTTTATCGATGCTCAACCATGAGGAAACTTGAAGGAGAGCACACAAGAAAAATAAATCATTTTTTCTATGTTTGCAGCAAAACATGTCTCAGATCAATTTAGAGATCTAAACATTTGGGTTGGATCCCCAAGGCAAAACCAAGCCTTAGGCTTGGTAGAATATAATGCTTTAAATAGCATGTGCATGCTATAGCACACATGTGCTATTTAAAGCTTTTTAAAATTTGAGTCTTAATAGCATGTGCATGCTTTAGTACATACATGCTTTAGTGCACACACACTATTAAGACCTAAATTTCAATAGAGAGGGAAGGAGAGAGGCATAGCAAGAGTTAGAGAGAGAGGAGAGGGGGGATGGGAGTGTGTGTGACAGATTTGGAGAGTAGGGGCTGGGAACAGAGAGAGAGAGAGAGAGAGAGAGAGAGAGAGAGAGAGAGAGAGAGAGAGAGAGAGAGAGAGAGAGAGAGAGAGAGAGGAGGATGAGAGTGTGTAAGTGAGAGAGAGAGAGTAGGGGATGGGAGAGGAGAGAGAGAGGGGGGATGGGAGTGTGTGTGTGTGAAAGAGAGAAAGTAAGGGATGGGAGAGGCCTAAGAGAGAGAGAGTAGGGGATGGGAGAGAGAGTAAGCAGTGGGAGAGGGAGTGGGAGAAGGAGAGAGAGAGGGGGGATGGGATTGTGTGTAGAGAGAGAGAGTAGGGGATGGGAAAGAGTGTGGGAGTGTGAGAGAGTATAGGGGGTGGCAGAGAGAAAGTATGAGATGGGAGAGAGAGTGAGAGTAGGGGATGGGAGAGAGAGAGTAGAGAGGGAGAGAGTGAGAGAGAGAGTACAAGATGAGAGAGAGTGAGAGAGAGAGTAGGTGGTAGGAGAGGGAGTGGGAGAGGGAGAGGGAGTGAGAGAGAGTAGGTAGTGAGAGAGGGAATGGGAGAGGGAGAGGGAGAGGAGTAGGGGATGGGAGAGAGAGTGAGAGAGAGAGAGTGTAGGTAGAAGGAGAGGGAGAGCAAGAGAAAGAGAGTAGGCGATGGGAGAGAGAGTAGGCGATGGGAGAGGGAGTGGGAGAGGGAGAGAAAGAGAAAGAGAGTAGGGGATGGGAGTGTGTGTTTATTAGAGAGAGAGTAGGGGATGGGAGAGGAGAGAGAGTAGGGGATGGGAGAGAGTGAGAGAGAAAGAGTAGGTGGTGGGAGAGGGAGAGTGAGAGAGAGAGAGGGGTGTTGGGAGTGTGTGTAAGAGAGAGAGTAGGGGATGGGAGAGAGAGTGAGAGAGAGAGTAGGTGGTGGGAGAGGGAGTGGGAGAGGGATAGCAAGAGAGAGGGGGGATGGGAGTGTGTGTCTATAAGAGAGCATAGGGGGGTGGGAGAATGAGAGAGAGAGTAGGGGATGAGAGAGAGAGTGAGTGAGAGAGAAAGTAGGTAGTAGGAGAGGGAGAGCGAGAGAGAGTAGGGGATGGGAGAGAGAGAGAGTCAGAGAGAGTAGGTGGTGGGAGAGGGAGAGAGAGAGAGTAGGGGATGGGAGAGAGAGAGTAGGTGGTGGGAGAGGGAGTGGGAGAGGGAGAGCAAGGGAGAGAGAGTAGGGGATGGGAGAGAGAGTAGGTGATGGGAGAGGGAGATAGATATAGAGAGAGAGTAGCAGTGGGAGAGGGAGTGTGAGAGGGAGAGTGAGAAAGAGAGAGAAGGGGATGGGAGTGTGTGCAAGAGAGAGAGAGAGAGTAGGATATGGGAGAGAGAGCAAGAGGGAGAGTAGGGGATGGGAGAGAGAGAGTGAGAGAGAGAGTAGGTGGTGGGAGATGGAGTGGGAGAGGGATATAGATAGAGAGTAGCCTAAGAGATAGAGAGTAGGGGATGGGAGAGGAGAGAGAGTGAGAGAAGCAGGGGATGGGAGAGAGAGAGTGAGAGAGAGATTACAAAGGATGATATGAAGATTTTGAGGGAGTACCATTTTTACATCAGCAATGATCGATCACATTCTATGGAGTTTGTACATAGTTTTTTTCAACTATTTTATGGATATTTGACTAATAGGGGCATACCATATTGTCAACACATTATTTGGTCAGACAATTGTGCATCTCAATTCAAGAATGCACAGATGTCCTATTGGTTGAGTAGGATGCACAGGTTGTCTAGAATTCAATATATGTGGAATTTCATAGAGGCTAGTCATGGAAAGGGTGTTTGAATCTCACTTTAAACTATGTCTTCATGTGGGGTTTTTCCATATTATGTTCAATTTACAGTTTGAAGGGCTACTAGCCTTTTCAATGGCAAACTGTTGTAATTGTATATCAGTGCTATTTGGACACAACATAATCACATTATCTACTATATATAGACCTTAATAGGTCTAAGGTGTGTTTTTATTCCATTCCATGGTCATTATTCTCTTTTTATTCATGTTTGGGGGTATGTTCCCTTATTAGGGTTTTGGAGAATCCTTACATTTTGGTGCTTTTGAACTTACAAAAACCTAGTGATTAGGTTCCCTACTTTTTTTGGGTTGTGATAACCTATGATAAGTTCATTAGTGATGCTTGTAATAAGTATCCTAGCACTAAACCCTCTTTTTGGAAAATTTGAAGGATTCCAACCTTATCTAATTGCCTAGTGGCTTGCCTTTTAGAAGCTTTCACTGCACATTGCTGCATCACAACCTATCCTAAGCGTACTATCTAGGATCCTTAGGTGTCTTATTTGATGAGTCTAGAATGAGTGCTCTTGTACTAGTCATCTACTTGACTGGGACATGTTTGGGAACTGACAATATCCATTTAAACTAAAGTCTCCATTTAAAGGTGGCATTGAGCTTTTTGTTGTTCTGTTAAGATCATTAATATATTTTGATGAGAACTTTGAGGGATCATGCCTAGCTTGAGTATCCTAGCTTCCCAAGTCTTGTAAATTCAAGGCCATTGATGAATAGGCATTTCTAATTGAAACATTTGTGGTGTTGGAATGAAGTGCACGACCAGATTCTTTGCCTACTAATGAGCCAATTTGAGGCTTCACTTCACATTGCGCCATGGACAATTCTATAGAACTTGTTACTTCTCTATCGGCTATAGGTTTTGTCTCTTCATCCTAAGTAATTGGAATACCCTAGATGACACTAAGATAACCATTTTTCTTCTAAAATGTCCTTTTCTCTTAGATTAATCTCTCTATTAAGCAAGTTTTCTATATCTTCCTTTATATATTTAATAAATGTAGCTACAATTCCTCTGTATATTAAGCTTTCCTCCATAGGAATGATAAGGCATGGGGAGTGAGGCCAACTATTGGTGACTATATTAAAAAGGTAGTTCTTGGCCATGCTACTGATGGGAATCATTTCAATCTTATTTTCAGAATTGGTAACTCATTTTTCTTGAAAGAATAATATATATTGTTTTCAATATCTTTGAAATATATGTAGCTAGTTGCCAATTGCTTATTCATTTCCTTTAAATATTGATGGGAAACTAAGGTATTTGGCTACCTAATAGGTCCTAGGAATCTTAACTAGGGTCCTAGAATAGTCCTAGATGGACCCATTTGACCTAAATATGTAAAGAGTAAAAATTGCTCAAAAGTTGCAATGTTGCTCAAAAAGTTGCTTGAGCAGCTTTTGCAATTTTTTCAAAGAAGTTGCAAATGGAAGTTTGGGAAGTTGTAACTATTGATGTTTGGGTATATGAGTATGGGATTTTTTTTGAAGGTTAGAAGGTTTCCAGTCAGATTTGCATTTTTAAACACTTTTACAAATTTTGCAATTTTGCATAAAAAGTGCAACTTTTGCAAAGTTCACTAGATTTCACTTCTAGGACTTGGAAAAGGTTCCAAACTATTAAAAAGAAACTAAAAACACCTAATCCTAGGCTATCTTGGCAAAAAACTCAAAAAGACCCAATTTTGTCTAATTAGCAGCTTTTGCTCATATCTAGCACAAAGTGGCGTAAGCATACATATCTTTCTCATATCTCTCTCACCATTCATCATGTGATTGAGTTGTCTATTTTGTTAGCTCTAGGTGGCTAGGAAAACCCTATCCCCAAGCTCATCCCATCCTGTTGAGCACTCGAATGTTCTTGGGCATGCCGAACCAAAATGTCCCTAAGAGTCACTAAATGTCATAGGGCATCATTCTTTGATGGGGCATATCTCAAAGCTCGTGCAAGGTATGGATGCAATTCTAGATGCTATAGGACCATTTTTTAGAGACCTAGAATAAACTCTATCACTTTTTGGAGATCTTACTCCATTTTGATTTTGCGATGCCATCTCGGGTGATGCTGAAACTTGTAGTGTTGGCTAGTACAAAGTTGCCAACTACCAAATCTCCCTCACTGTTTGTTGTGGGGATTGAAATTTCTATTTTTTTAGCTTTGGGTGGTTAGGTAAACCCTAGCCCCAAGCTTTTCCCATCCCTTTGAGTGCTCGAATATTCTCAGGCATGTTGAACTAAAATGTTCCTAAGAGTCACTAAATGCCATAGGGTAGTGATCTTTGACGAGGCATATATTAGAGGTCATGTAAGGTATGGATTTGATTCTAGGTATTATAGGACCATGTTGTGGAGACCTAAAATAACCTCTCTCACTATTTGAAGATCTTACTTTGTTTTGATTTTGCGATGCCATCTCAGGTGATGCTAAAACTTGTAGTGTTGGCTAGTACAAAGTTGCCAACAACCAAATCTCCCTCCTTGTTTGTCATGGGATCAAACTATTTATTCTATTAGCTCCAAGTGGCTGGGTAAACCCTAGCCCCAAGCTCATCCCATCCCTTTTAGTGTCTGAACATTCTTGAGCACACCAAACTGAAATGTTCCTAATAGTCACTAAATGCCATAGGGCAGCGATCTTCGATGAGACATATCTTAGAGCTTGTGTGAGACATGGATACAATTGTAGGTGCTATAGGACTATGTTGAAAAGACCTACAATAACCTCTCTCACTTTTTGGAGATCTTACTCTGTTTTGATTTTGTGATGCCATCTCAGGCGATGTTGAAACTTGTAGTGTTGGCCAGTACAAAGTTGCCAACTGCCAAATCTCCCTAGCTGTTCATCATGGGATCGAACTATTTGTTCTGTTAGCTCTAAATGACCAAGTAAACCCTAGCTGCAAGCTCATCCAGTCCTTTTGAGTGCTTGAATGTTCTCGAGCATGCTGAACCAAAACGTCCCTGAGAGTCACTAAATGCCACAGGGCAATGATCTTTGACAAGGCATATCTTGGAGCTCATGTGAGGTATGGATGCAATTATAGATGCTATAGGGCTATGTTGTGGAGAACTACAATAACCTCTCTCACTTTTTGGTGATCTTACACCATTTTGATTTTGTGATGCTATCTCAGGTGATGCTAAAACTTGTAGTGTTAGCTAGTACAAAGTTGCCAACTGCCAAATCTCCCTCACCGTTTGTCATGGGATCAAACTATCTATTTTGTTAGCTTTGAGTGGCTAGGTAAACCATACCCCCAAGCTCATCCCATCCCTTTGAGTGCTCAAACATTCTTGAGCATGCTGAATCAAAATGTCCCTAAGAGTCACTAAATGCCATAGGGAAGTGATCTTTAACAAGGCATATCTCGAAGCTCGCTTGAGGTATATATGCAATTCTAGGTGTTATAAGACCATGTTGTAGAGACCTACAATAACCTCTCTCACTTTTTGGAGATCTTATTCTATTTTGATTTTTAGATGCCATCTTGGGTGATGCTGAAACTTGTAGTGTTGGCCAGTACAAAGTTGCCAACTGCCAAATCTCTCTCACCTTTCATCGTGGCATCAAACTATCTATTTCATTAGCTCTGGGTGTTAGGTAAACACTAGCCCTAAGCTCCTTTCATGCCATTGAGTGCTCAAACATTCTCAGGCACGTCAAACTGAATCGTCCTCAAAAGTCACTAAATACCATAGGGAAGTGATCTTTGATGGGGCATATCTTAGAGCTCGTGTGAGATATTGATGTGATTATAGGTGCTATAGGACCATGTTGTGGAGACCTACAATAACCTCTCTCTTTTTGGAGATCTTATAAAATTTTGATTTTGTGACGCCATCTCGGGTGATGTTGAAACTTGTAGTGTTAGCCAGTACAAAGTTGCTAACTGCCGAATCTCCCTCACCATTCATCGTGGGATTGAACTATCTATTTTGTTAGCTCTGGGTGGTTGGGTAAACCCTATCCCCAAGATTATTCCATCCTATTGAACACTCAAACATTCTTGGGTATGTCAAACTAAAATGTCCCTAAGAGTCACTAAATGCTATAGGGCAACAATCTTTGATGGGACATATCATGGAGCTCATGTGAGGTATGGATGTGATTCTAGGTGTTATAGGACCATGTTGTAGAGACTTAAAATAACCTCTCTCACTTTTTATAGATCTTATTCCATTTTGATTTTGCGATGCCATCTTAGGTGATGTTGAAACTTCTTGTGTTAGCTAGTACAAAGTTGCCACCTACCAAATCTCTCTCACCTTTTTTTATGGGATAAAATTTTCTCTTCCATTAGCTCCAAGTGGCTAGGTAAACACTAGCCCCAAGCTCCTCCCATCTCATTGAGCACTCAAAAATTTTCGGGCATGCCAAACCAAATCATCCCTAAGAGTCACTAAATGTCATAGGGCAGCACTCTTTGATGGGGCATATCTCAGAGCTCATGCAAGGTATGAATGAAATTATAGGTGCTATAGGATTGTGTTGTGGAGACCTACAATAATCTCTCTCACTTTTTGGAGATCTTATTCTATTTTGATTTTGTGATGCCATCTTGGGTGATGCTGAAACTTGTAGTGTTGGCCAGTACAAAGTTGCCAACTATTGAATATCCCTCACCATTCGTCATGGGATCAACTTGTCTTTTTTGTTAGCTCTGGGTGGAAAAATAAACCCTAGCCCCAAGCTCATCCCATCCCATTGAGCGCTGAAACGTTCTCGAGCACATTGAACCAAAACGTCCCTAAGAGTCACTAAATGCCATAGGGAAACAATCTTTGATGGGGTATATCTCAGAGCTCATGTAAGGTATGGATGTGATTTTAGGTGCTATAGGATCATGTTGTAGAGACCTATAATAACCTCTTTCAATTTTTGGAGATCTTATTCCATTTTGATTTTGCGATGCCATCTTGGGTGATGTTGAAACTTGTAGTGTTGGCCAGTACAAAGTTGCCAACTGCCAAATCTCTCTCACCTTTCATGGTGGGATCAAAATATCTATTCCATTAGCTTTAGGTGGCTAGGTAAATACTATCTCCAAGCTCCTCCCATCCTGTTGAGTGCTCAATCATTCTTGGGCATGCCGAACTGAATCATCCCTAAGAGTCACCAAATGCCATAGGGCAACGATCTTTGACTGTGGCAACTAGATATGTCATCTCATCCAATGATGGAGACTCATGATAGAAGGTAAATGGGTGATCATACACCTCATTTTGAACATGTTATTTTTTATGGTAATAAGGTAATCCTTGTTTGTAAGTTCAAGGAACTTGAGGTCACCTATAAACTCAAGTTGCCTTAGTCCTAACAATTTTTTTTTTGTTTTGTTTTTTTTGTTAATAAGTTGATTCAATAAGTGTTTTGAGGTTCATTGAAACTTATATAGGTCCTATTTGTTATCAAAAATCACTTGGTTAAGTTGCATTTTGCAGTAAAAGTTGCTGACAACTTTTTGGCAATTTTAGTATTTTTGGAAAACCTTGAAATTAACCTTGAAAACAATCAAACTAATTGGTAATTAGTTGGAATGGATGTGAAATGATGAAAATAACCTCTATGAATTTAGAGGAGGCATAAGGTATTGGTGATTATTAAGTTTTTTTAATATGGTGAGGAATCACTGCTAATGTTAAACTTGTATATAGGATCATTGAGTTATTGTCAAATATCATTACTTCCTGTTTGGAACATCAAACTCATGCTTTGTCATAATGAAACACCACTTTAGTTGCATGTTATCACTGAATGGAGTCAGTGGAAGACATTAAGGATTTTCTTGATTTTCTTAATAGCCATTTCATGGGTTTGAAACATAATCACTTCCCTTTGTGAAGAGTTGTCCAAAAATCAACAAATTACATGTTGTTGCAAAGAAAATATAGTCATAGGATGTTGGAAGGTTGTTTTCACTCACAGGATGTTGAAGAATCTCTTGGAAGGATGGAATAGATGATAGATTGAAGTTTGTGAGATAGTTATTAGGTGTTCCTTGAAGTGTTTAAGATGCTAGTTTGAATCAAGAAGTTGATTATGATCCATTTCTCAAATCTACTCATTTTCCCCTTATTGCTTCCCAAGTCTTGAATAGGGAAAGTGATCAAGTAGTTTTGTGAAGCTGGGTAGAAGTTTTTTGAATGTTGTAACCAAGTTGGAAAGAGTCTTTGAAGACACTTATGAAGGTGGGAAAGGTAGTTTTCCTTAAAAGTGTTCTTGCTAGGAATCCACTAGATTTTGGTGTGAGCACTCTACATCATTTTGGATGCAATTTACATTAAAATGAAATACATGACATGCACTTAAAATGTAAACAAGAAAAACAAGATATATATTATGATAGCCAATAATGTCATACATGAACAAATATATAATATATTGTGATAACCAATAATGTCATACATGAACGAACACATAATATATTATGATAACCAATAATGTCATACATTAACAAACATATAATATATTATGATAACCAATAACATCATACATGAAAAAACATATCATATACTAACCAATAATTTCATAAGTCTAATAATGTCATGCATCAAATATATGTCATACATCAAATATAAAATGTCATATATACATCAAATGTATATTGAATATGTTCACTGACATAAAATCCAAAATATATGTCCACTAATTCCTATACATGTGTGTCTATCAACTATATCTTCTCCTTCCCATGAAGGGAAGGGAACAAATCTCTAGAGGTCTTTGATCATCGTGTGGAGGGAGATGATGAGGATGATGGGGTCTTCCTCACATGCTCACTCATCCTCTTGTTTAGGTTCTTCTCTAATTCGAGCTAATACAAACAAAGTATATATGAACCAATAATTATTAAATATTAAAATAAAATTTATGTACACACAAAATTAATTAATTTCTTAATGCCATCAAATAGTCACTTTGTACATCCACCTCAAAGGCTCGTTGATGATTAGGTGTAATAAGGTCCTACAACAATTCAATCAATATAATCACTTATAAATAACATTACAAATTTTAATACTAACTATTGTAAACAACAACTAAAACCAAGAAAATTCTTTCATACCTCGGTCAATGGCTTTGAACTAGCTATCACTGTAGCAACTCCATTATTGATGGACTGGCAAAGATAAGGAGGAGTCTTAGATGTTAATAGCTACATGTCATATAATGCAATATACATGTAACATTAAAAATTAAACAAATATAATCAAATGAATTAAATTAACATGAAACAAATGTACCTCTACAAAGCTCGTATCATGCCTAAGTTTGGAGTCCCTTATGAATGTCGATGGTCTAGTAGAAAACTAATGCACATGCATAATTTTTTTGTCAATCCTTCATATGCTCACTTAATAAATATATGTATTAATTTAAATGATTAAATTGATACATACCTCTTGACTCATTGGCAACACAAAAAATGGGGCTAGGGAATCTGTACTAGGGCCACCAACACTCTTACCCTGAATTTTGAACAATGTCAATACATGCTAATCAATTAGTCATTCACTATAGATATGAAATGCGATCAAATTAGTTTATTATAATTGTAATTTACTTGTGTGTCAATGCCAAATGTGTCACTCAGGAACTCATCAGTGACTAGCCCATCATCCATACTATCTCCAACATGACTGCCAAATGTGCATAAGGATCCACATGATGTGCACATGTGACCGCAACACACAGATGGCTCCTCTTCAACTAATGGACTCATGCAATGAATGAGGGTCTATGTCAAAGCATTGATAGTCCCTAGAGTGCTGGTCTCTACATGTTCCTTCACAACTAAAGGAATAGTCACATGCTGACCCTGTGGCTTGACAACAGGTGCCCTAACTACATTAGGGTCACGATGTGCCCCTAGGCTCTCAAATGATGACCTCACACCTCTACCCTAAGATTCTAATATATCAGAATAATAGGGGATCTCCCCAAGGACAAATTCATAATACAATTTCTTTAAGAAATACATTGGAACCTTGCGATTATTGTAGGGAGGGGCATCAAAGATCATCCACCATCTATCCCCAAAGTTATTTCTAATACCATCATGTATGCACTAATGGATGGGGAACCTTTTAGTGGTATGTTTAATAATATCTTGTTCTCCAGGATTTTAAAACAATGCACAAATGCTACCTTTTGGTATTTCATTTTTTTTAACATCTTGATATGATAATTTGTTTGCATAATATCTTCTTTGTTCATCTATCTTAACATGTCAAATATCCAACTGACCACTAACAAAAGCTACATGGATTATTATGGACTCAAGGGAGGATGCCATTTGTTCTCTCATCAGATTGGTTTGTTCACAAGCTTTCAACCTACCAATGAGTGCTTCTAATTCATTTTTCCCTCTTTCTATTTTATTCATTATTTTGTCTTGGGTGCCAGGAGGAGCTCTTCCAATCAATGCATGTTGTGGAAGTTCTTGCTCTTGTTGTGGAGGGTTTTGGTTTTCAACTTGTGTAGGGTTTTGATTTGGATCTTGTAGAGGGTTTTCATTTTGATTTTCTTGATATGACTAGGGATTTGACAGTTCATTATTCACATTTCTTGATAAGAAGCCAACTGTAGTCTAAACAAATAAACAAATTTAAAGAAAAATTGAAAAAACCTACAAAACAATGTAAAAACTTACAAAACAATGCAAAAACATATAAAAAAATGCAAAAAAGACAGTAGAAAACAAATGACGTGATCCTAATCTTGAACTTTGGCAACAAGGAGGCATTTTGAGGAGGCAGGTGACAAAATTCTTCAATTTCTTCAATCTGTGTGTGGGCTGTGAGGAGAAATGCAAGAAGTATAAATTGGGTCATAGGTTCACAACCCATTTATAAAAATTCTTACTTTTAAAAAGCTCGTGCGTGCTATAATGCATACGCGCTTTTTAAAATTAAAAAAATATATTTGTGTGTCATGTTTTTGGGACCACAACTTGGTGCGCATACCCATATAGAGAACTTGAAAAATATGGATCCTAGTATAAATGAATTTAACTCCGGTGATGGAGAAAAATTAGACAAATAAAACATAACACATAAAATTTGTTAATTAAAGACACATAAAGTTCAATCTATAAAATAATAGTTCTAGATCCAAGAGGACAATATAGTATGCAAGTATTGAAAAACCAATTATCTAAATTGAGACAAAAAAAATCTTTTATTGATTCTGAAAAAGAAGTATGATTGGCCATGTTTAGTTCCATTACCTAATCAAATGCAAAATCATCCAACCTGTATCTCATGATCTTTATAATATTTTATTATGATCACTATATTTTACTGCGAGTGATCCTGGTATACTTTATATAAAATCAAAGGAAGAGTGCAAGCTTCAGATCATCGCGTCTATTCCTATCTAAAAACCAAATACAATTGAATACATTATTTATTACAATGCAAATTAAAATAATTAATCCATAAGCTTTTTTATTGCCAAATTTATGAAATGTTGCATTATTTGGCTTTGAGAAAATAATTAAATCTTCAATGCTTCTTTGATCTCCTTAAATCTCTTTCACTGCATACTTTCATACTCTAGATGGATAATCATTTGATAAATAAATCTTGTACAAATTTTTTAATAAGGCACTTTTAAATTTAAAATAAATCAATACCTTACCTTTCATCTAATGATTTGTATTATTTCCTACACATAAATACTTTGTTAGATTATTTCACATATGAAAAATATTCGATTAATTCTTTAAACATCAATAAGAGAATTATTTGGAAATATGTTGCTTTGAAAAAGTATATCAATGAAATATTACCTTTACATTTATTTAGGGAACAAATATTCTTAAATCAAGAAAGTATTTTCATACATCCACCCTAATTATTTTCATTAAAGAAATCAATAATATTTTATCTTGAAAATACCTCTCTTTTCAAATGATACAACACATTGAGCATAAAATTTATATATATTGAAAACATATTAATTATTTACAACTATCATATTTCCAAAAATACATAATCAAGGTTTTGGATAATTCACAATTAAAGTAATACATTCTCAATCCTTTTAAAAGAAAAAAATTTCTTTATGAATCTTTTAATGAGATCTCCCCAAATGGAAAAGAACAATAAATTAATAAGAATTTACACATTTCACTTTATATATCATTTATATAGTCTGAACATTTCATCTCAAAACAAAAATAGTGCTAAGAAGTTATAATGATACTTCCCACATTAAAAATTTAAAATGTACTTACCTCCTGTTCACCTCTTGGCCATTTCAAAAGGCCAGAGAACTTACCTTTGTGATATGGAGATAGATCTTTAGCAAAATATATAAATAATTAAAAAATATATAATATCCATTAATCAAAGCTGTTATTTAAAAAAAAAGATATTTCTTATTGAAAATGATATTCTCAAATAAAGATATGGGACAAATATTAAATTAAAACATTATTTACCTTTGTCTTACCTTTTCACCATTTCTTGAGGGCCAACAAACTTATCTTGCAAAATGGAGATATTTCTCCATTTCTTTGCTGCTTCAAACTAACCTTGAGAAATATACATTTTCTTCTCTATTTCTCCATTTCTTAGCTGCTTCAAATTGACCCTCAAAAATAAAGATATTGATCCTTTTCTCCATTTCTTAGCCACTTCAAACCAACTTTGAGAAATTCTATTTCTTCATTTCTCATTCACTTTAAACTGACCCTGAGAAATATAGATTTTGAGAAATAAAGGTTTTTGCTATTTCTCAACTTCCCTTAAGATGACCTTGAGAAATGGATATTTTTTCCATTCCTCAATACCTTTGGAATTGCTTAGAGAAATACAGATTTTCCTCCATTTTCTATATTTAGTTGCATTTAATTCTCTTTAGTGAGTGGTTTGATATGAATTGTAAAGGATGAATTTTTCTTGTAAAATAAATCTGATTATGTGATGTGCTCTTGCTTGTTTGCAACATTCACATGAGATGCTAACACTTTCTCCTTGCTAATAAAAATAATCATCTGTAGGAAACACATGTCTTGAGTATTCATTGAATACTCATTCTCATTGATCAAACAACAATCTCTAGCTATTACACAATAATTTTTAAAACTTCAAACATGCTGGGTCATTTTTAGCAATTTCTAGGCATTTTTTAGGCTACCGACTTTACAAAAATACACAAAAAAAATCAAAAACTTGCTATCTAACAATGAGAAAAGGTCTTAGAGCCATTTTAAAGCTAAAAAATTTCAATTATAATTGAAAAACATCTTCAAAATTAGCCCGTGATTCAACATTCCAACAACAAATTATAAAATATATAATCTTATTTTCTTTTCAACTGTTGTTTCATTATGATCTTTGTATGTATTCATGAGATGATGAAACATATCTTGTGCATAGGGAAGAACCAATCTTGTATGATATCTAATTTCTCCTTTGATTTTTTTGCAAAAACTATAGAGAAATGAAGAAATTTTAATTTCTCATTTCTTCATTTTGGGGTAATTTCACTGCAAACAAACATGAGAGCCTGAAGCCATGAAACTTTGCAAAATTTAATGATAATTAGAATAAATCATGATTTTTATTTCAAATTTCAAGTAGCCCACCAAATTCACACACTTCATTTGTAAACTAGCCTATCAAAGCTAGTCATAGACATTGTAAACTTTAAATTGATAAATCAAATGAACACAATGAAACCAAAAGCATTTGACATCAAAATATTAAGTGTGTTTCCTTTTTGATTTTTTTTTCTGACACATTTTATGCCCAAGATCAGTCAAAAAATTATTGAAAGGCATATAAAAACTTCTTAGATTTCCATGAAACCTCATAGCATAGGTACCAAGTCTTGTATACCAAGAAACATTCTACCAAACAATTTGTAGAGATCTTTAATGAACACCAAGATATAAATTATTAAAGTTGACAATTTTTTGTTTATGTAAAATGCACTATTAAACTATCCAAAATTGAATATGCAATGTAAAAAATAACATTATAAGAATCTATAATTTAGCATCAAGACATTTGAATATACATAGAATATGATAGAATAGATAAATTTTCATAAAGGTATTGAAGTGTAAAGAAATTAGGGTCCAAGCATGTGTACTAGGGATAATTTTGCATCCATGAATACATACCTTTCAAATTTTTTCTGATTTAGAGCTCTATTTCTTATTAGCCGCGATTCTATGAAATTTTGCCACTTCATAAGCTTCTTCAATCATACCTTGCAAAATTGCAATTTCACAAGTCTATTGTGAGGTCCATTGCAAAATAGTGATAAATTGCCTTTTCACTTTACTCCTGACATGATATCTCTAAAATAGATAAATTTCATTGTTTTTCTTGGATGCTAACTTCCTTTCTCTAAAATAGAATAAAGGTATTTTGTGGGTTCTCGATGAAAAATACTTGAACATGAATATTCTTTCTTTGGCATTGTATCTAGAACTCTAACTTTTTGCAAATTTTAGGGTTTCATGAACCCCTTTGTTAAAGTCTTTACCTAGAGACTTGTTGAGCTATCATTTTGCACAATGCTGAATGACATGGATCCTTGTAAATCCCTCTCTTGAAAAGCTGATCAAGGATCAGATCCAAGGTCTAGGGCGATCTAGTGATCTACTAAAATCCTCTCAATTGAAGATAAATGTGTATGTTCATGAGGAGGCCTTTTGCTAGTTTTGAATAATTTCAAATAAGATGTTTGCTTTATTACTATTTATAAATTAACCACAAAAGAGATATATTTTTGTCATTTTCTATTTTATGATGAATGCAATTTATTAGTCCAACTATAGGAATTTCTATTTTAACCAAGTGTTTGAAAAAAGTAATAAAGATAAAGTAATGAGAGGTTAAAGAAAATAACTTGAAAGGGAAATTCCTAATGGACATGAACCATGATAACAACACGTCTACAAATTAAATCATCAAAAAGATTGGGTAGGAAACCAATGAAATTAGGAGTAGTGCTTCCTCAACTCCACTAATGTAATCATCGATGGGAACTCAATAATAACCAAAAGATGTTGTTAGTGTAAATAATTAATTATTATTACACTTTACTTAAGTTTACTTAGGTTAAATGCATTATTTTATTAGTTGTCATGTAGACACCTAGGAGTATGCATACTCATATGAGTTTTTTTGTTGACAACACCAAAGTTAACAACTCATTTTAGCACATGTTGTCTACAACATAGGAGTTTGCACAATCAACCAAGTTGTCATGTAGACAACATAGTTGTTCGCACTCTAATTAAGAAAATGGTGTCTACAACATCTTTTTATGTGACACACCTATGTAATCTTATCCACTCATCATCACAAAAACTTCTATGCTCAATGGAGGATAATCCACTCTTGGTGGACATGTGCTTAGTTGTGAGGCTTATCATTTTGCTAACTCCTTGTCATTCTAGAGGCCTTTATATATAGACACTTCCAGTGTACATGTACATTAATTCATTCTCATATTCTTATTATGATCATACATCATTTGGTCCATATTGTGCTTTATTCTTGAGCTTCTTGATCTTGGCATCATTTTTCCCTAAGGAAAATTCTTACAGATGTTTCACGTTTCATCAAATCATAAGGCCACAAAAATGCACTCATGCAAGACAAGACACTATGCAAGAACAATAGGTGATCTTTTCTCCAATTCATTACATCAATAGAATTTGTTAACACAAGGCAAACACCATAACTAAAAGGTTGCACAATAATAACAATTTAATAAAACCATTGGCTCCATTATTAGTCATGAACATGCAATCATAAAAATAACAAACTTTGGCAAGAATAACTACACTCAGAATAAGAGCACCAATAACTTATATTTTTACATCAAAATAATGGCCTGGAGAAAATATTACATCCATGTATATATAATAAATCATCTCCTCCCTTTGTGTTAGGAGTGAGACTTCTTAAAATGCAAACACATGCTAAAAACTAATAAAAAAAATCTAATTATATAATAACTTACTCTCTAAATGTTGCTAAGTAGGTCTCCACCCTTGTTTTTATTTATTAATGGGTGCATGAGCCTTTACATGACACAAAAAAATAATAATAATGAGAAGATAAGAAGAATACAGCTGCAAGATTATCTAGGAGACTCTAGAAACTCTAAAAATGGAAGCTTGGCCTTCTCTAGGAATTTTTGGGAGTTGAATTGCCATCAAAATGAATTTTCGGTGCATGGAATGCTCTAAATTAGGAACTGGTAGTTAACCATCAATATAATATTTCTTACTCAAAATTGTTGGTGCACCTCTATGAAAAATGTACCTGAGTACTTCTGTGATAGGTTCCAAAAATTCAAAAATTCTTCTAAGTGTCAAAACTTGATTTCTAGCATCTGGGTTTTCTTCCCTTTTATACCAAAATATGTGTGGATGTTTCCCTTTGAAATTTTGAATGGTAGAGGTGATTTCATTAGGATCTAAATCTTCATACTTTACCCTTACTTCCTTGTGGAAATCATGAAGTTTAACTTTTTGGGCATTCCTTGAAACTTGAAAGTCATGGAATTGAGCGTGATCTTAGTTCTACAGAAGACAAGGAAGCCATGATAATGTTCAAAAACTTGGGGGGCCTCTAGATGTTTTAGATATGTGCACCTGCACACTTGTAGGAAAATTCATTCACCAAATCTTTAAATTGTGCACTTGTGCACCTACACACCTTCAAGAAATTGTGCAAGGTGCTTAATTCATCAAAAAAACAAATTTCTTAGTTTCGAAAATGGTTTTTGGGTTTCTCTCAAATGGGGTTTAAGATCACTCTTGTGTACTTATTTTGATATTTTTGACGATTTAGACTGACTTTATAGCCCAACATTATCATATACTTGAACTCCTTCTACTTCTTTAATCTGAACTCCCAAAGTTCGTGTGTTGAATCTTGCCATTAATAGTTGCATAAGATGAGGAAATTGCTCTGGTTCATGTGTCCAACCTCTATATCTTTGATCTCCAAGTGCAAATTGGGACTTGCATGGGACTCCTTTGTAAGTATAGGTAATTTTCTTAGGCGAGATCTTTATTGTTGCTTATAATGAAGATGTTATGATAATTTGCATGAAACTAAAAGGTGTCAGTAATCCTAGTGTTTTGAAGGTGAAAAGACTCCTAATAAATCCAAAAAGAAAGTGAAAGACCTAAGACCTAGGAAAATTGGCAAAAAATTTAAGACACTGGGCTTGGAAGTTGTGAAAAACTAACAAGGTGTGCACATGCGTGTTATGAACACTTGGAAAAGTTTGTGTTATGCACACTTGAGAAACTTTATATTGTTTGCACCTACACAGTTATGCCTTGTGCTCACATGCACACCTTTGTGTTGTGCACACCCATGCACTTGCATTTTATGCACACTTGCTCATTATGCTCACTTGCACATTATGCACACTTGTGCATTATGCACATCTGTGCAACTTCATGTTGTGCACACATGTACATGTTTATGTTGTGTATGCCTTCTTGTTATGCGCACTTGCATTTTATGTGCACTTGTGCACCTTCATGTTATGCACACTTTGTGTTATGCACACTTCATGTTATGTGCATTTGCATACCTTCATGCACTGTGAAGTCTATTCCTTGATTTTTCTTCTCTTTGATTGCCCGATCCTTCCTAGTCAGAGACCAGGATTTGACCTAGACCTCAGGGAGGGTCCAAAATGATTGAGGCTTTAGACTAGATGGCTCATAGGGAATTTTGAAACTAGGAGGGCCCCATTTTGTGACTCAAAATGAGGTGTGTTGTGAGGCCACAAAAAATAACCAAAGGGAAGAAATGACAAGGACATTTCTTCATTAGAAAGAATTCTTTTAACATGTGGCAAGTGACAACTAGATTTAGAATATTTCAACTAGTTTTCAAGTCCTTTGGAAGTAAAAACTTTAGAATCTTGAATCTTGAAGATCAATGTGTGCTTAGTGTATTCATTTCCTTTGATGTTTGGAGGTGTAGTTTATCATGAGTATCTAGCATCTTGGAGAAAATCTTTTGCTCCACTGGTCCATTCATTAGGAATCCTCATAAAACTTGTTTATCAATCACTTATTTGACTAGATGAGAGAATCTGTTCTAAGGGCTCTTGGTGAGTTATTAGCTCTTTCCTTTTTGAATTGTTTCGTAACCTTCATTAACTTGCTTCATGGATCTTGCGTGTTTCCATTTGATTCTTCCTTGAAGCATTTTTACACGGAATAGGATAGCCCTTTTGGAATGCATATCCCCTTTTATTAGATTACCCTTTTGAATTGTCTAGGATCTTTAGATGTAACACTTTTATGATTCTTTTTTTTTTCTTCTTTTCTACCTAGACCATGCTTAGACTGTGTGGCCAAGCCATTGTTGTTATTTTTCAAATTTTTACTTCAGTTGATAACTCTTGTGTTCCTCTTTTGATGAACTTTTAGGAATTTGTCATGCCAAATAGTGGTCTTAGTAGTCCTTTGAAGAGATCATTTGTCTAAACTAGTATGTTTTCATTTACCCCTTGCTACTATCAACCTAGATTCAAAAAGCACCTAGATAATCAAATTTTTAATTTGTAAAGTGTTGAGAACTATCAATCAATGATTTTGATTTTAAGACTAGAAGTCCTCTATAACTACAAGCAATACCTATTTTTAGTTGGTACAAGAAATAAAATCATTTGAATTGTAATGCCCCACCAGGGAACCCAAAAGAAATTAACCTAAAGTTTCACTAAGTTTTCCAAACGTTTTTTTTGAAAGATAATAACTTAACAAAAATATATATAATATAGTGGAATCAATAACATATGCAGATACATAAGCAACACATAAACAAATTACATCTCTTAAGGGTCCCATGACATTGAAATAGATTTAATTTTAATTAATACTAAATCCAATATATAACAAAATCCACATCAAATAATAACTAAAAGTATGAATCCATTTAAATAATATATAATTATAGAATGCCACTTGGTAATATTCATATGTACAATCATCCACTATACAAGTCACAAGGTATGAAAGGCTGAAAGAATATACATCATAAAATAGATTACAACATCTTGTAAGATCTATGAAATCAAATATAATACAATTAGAGTATAACCATCCATCATAGTACACAAGAACATAGTGAAAGGTAATACATAATAGGGAACTCTAGCAACAACATCGAATTGTTGGATCTCAATGGTAAAAGTAAAAAGCACTACCACCAGACCTTATGATAACCTAAATGGTCCACTCCCATTGTGCTAAGGAGATAATCTCAAGTCCCAAAAAAGATAGCAATCCCAAACAATCATAACCAACATCTAGGTCAAGGAAAATCTAAAAGAAATCTATCTCAAAGGTACTAAGACATAAATGACATTTAACCCAAAGGAAAAAATGACACGTAGGAAATCTACTATGTAAGTGGAAAAGTATCATCACATGAGCCAACTTTAAGGTTACCCTAACAACCACTTTGGACTCTGGCCCCCTAGTGTCTCTATGCGGCACTAGTATCCTCTAATAGGCATATGAATGAAGCAAGGTTGCAACCAAAAATCCTCTCTACTCCCATCCTCGAAGCATGAGCAAGGAAGAAACATTGAATCTTTTTAATTCATTTTAAACCCATATAATGAAATGTTATTACTTATTAAAATAACTTACAATGGGTTACCCAAGCAACCACTCTGGGCTCCAGCCTCCATTGCAAGCCACTTCCCAATTTACACATAGATGACCTACCTTAGGCTCATAAAAATTACAAATCATAGAATCACAATTTTCACCTTAGCCCTTTACAAGTGATTGAAAAGCACCAAAAGACATATCATAATATCACGTTAGTCCTATACAAACAACTGGAAAGCACCAAAAGGTCAAACACAATAATCGCCTCAGTCATATACAAGCAACTAGAAAGCATTAAAATATTACTAATTGAAGACTCAAAGGTTACACTAGAAAAGTCACACCATTCACCTTAGTTCTACACAAGAAGCTAGAAAGCACAAACAAGCATTGATCATAACTCATCATAGAAACACATGACCCATTATGGTCAGGTATAAAAGATCGTATACAAAACATTCTCGCAAAACAAAAACCTCCAAGCCTCTGGTAAACATCCTGACAAGTTCATTGGTAAATTTAGGCCTAAATTTTGATGTGAAAAGCTTGAAATTTTGACAAGAGTAGGTCGATAAGGCGACCAAGTTTGCTGTTGGTCTTTTTTGGTTAATTTTTCACCTCATACATCTGCGTTAAAATTTTGACTTCATAAAGGTGGACTTACCAACACAAATTTTGTTGAATTCCCTAGTCCAACTTAAACTATTATTTCCTCATTTGCGGGTGCCGCTGGTCAAAATTTTGACATAAACCTACACCATTTTGGCGTCTAAATTGCAATGAAAACCCCTTACTTTTCTACACTGGTGCCATACACATGACGTCAAAGGCGACTAGTTTGGTGTCAAAATTGCGACCAAAACACCTTACCTTTCTACGCATTTGCATTGAAATTGAGACCAAGATATGTAGAAAATTTGATGAGCTATCCTAGTTATTGTAAAAGCTTTGCTCTCATAGGAACCTTCTAAACTACACAAAACTTGATTCTTCAGGGTATCATGCACATTTCTACCTCCACACCATTTTTTCATTCGTCACATGATTTATCTCATAGAAAACAATGGGAAAGAAGAAGAAATGTGCACGATATCCTGAGTCTCCATCGAGCAATTATGCTTTACAACTCAAATTTTGTGCAGTTTAAAAGGCTCCTATTAGAGAAAAGCCTTTGCAATAATTGGCACAACGCATCTAAATTTTGGTTCTTGTAGGGAAGAATAGTATTAGGAATGAATTATTTATCAGGAATGAAAGCCAATAATTTCATCTATTTTTCAAACATATAAACGTGACAAAAAAACTTATAGTCACAATCACATCATCATAAGAGCGCATATATAACTATAACTATAACTATGTCTAGAACCAACATAATTTACAAATATCCACAATTCAGATATTATCCCTTGATGTTTTCTTTAATGCAAAGTTTTAAGTCAACTATGTTATCGCCCTAGATGTAATACCAAACTATCATTAGGCTAAAGACTATAGCAAGATTTACGATTTACAAATGCAAGGAGAACTACCCAACCAAAGTAGTAAATGACATGAAAAGTTAACAATCTATCAATTAACAATCTAGATGAAATATTTCTAGCAATTGAACTGTATGTTATAGAAACAAAAAATTGCCTTAAAATTGACACCTCACTAGTTTTTCATTTGCATCCGTAATGGCTTCACAAAAGTTGAAAGCTTATGATTTGTCAAGAACACAAAAGGCACTCGTAGTTTAGCTGCATCAATAAAACTAAAGTAGTCAACTATCATTTTACTTAGATCTCTATGAAAATGTAGCACTGAAATACAATATACATTGGAATTAGGAATTTGGTTGACAACCAAAATCAATTGAATTGAAATAAGAAACTTCACCAAAGAATCAACTAAATATGTATCTTTAAGCATATTTTGCTACTCAAAATGTTACAACTTCTTCCTTCTTGACCTTAAACTCATGACATTTTCTAGTTTTATGGAGGGAAACACGATCTCTCCAACTGTTAGTTCTAAATGGCTTCCACCTTAGGCGCATAGAGTCTTTGAACAAGATAGATAAAATACACAACCATGCTGAAGACCATGGAAATAGAGGATAACATGGAAAATACCAAACAACAAGTCGGATGATGATGAAGACCACAGTGAAGGTAGAATATCCCGGACATCATCAATTAATACCAAACTACCAAATGGAGTATACAAACTTGAAAAGATAAGACACACCTTACAACTAAATGAAACTCTAGAAGCTACCATCAAATGGCATGACATTGAATCATTACCAATAAATGAATACAACATAGAGAAGCTACTAGATATGGTATTTCTATTCATTTTTCAAATGAAAGAGTGCAGTAGGTATGCAACCACAACTAAGGAAAGTGCAATTTCACACCATTTTCCATGTTCTAATATGATGATAACAAATGTCCAATATCCTAATCTAACAGTATTGTATTGTCACCCAAAATAGAAAAGTAAATGATAACAGATGCCCAATACCCTCTTTCAATTTGTGCTCTTCCGTTAAATCAATATTTAATTCCAGCAATCAATCATAGGAAAATGTTTTTTTTGTTATTGAAATTTGTTGGTCATTAACCCCTACCATGGTATATGCTTTAGAAATTGCACCTGCACATGCAATCCTTATATGTGTCTAATTTCTCACAAAAAAAAACCATTTGTTATATTTTTTGATGTTATCTTTATTATGTAAGACTTCATTTAAGCACAAGTGCTTCCCTAGAAAAATAATTATACAAGGCTTTCTACATTCAAGAATCAAAACAATAAAAGAACTTGAAAGCATGATTTTATTAGGAACCTAGCCACTTACTTGTCAATGAACTAGCATAAATATAAAAGAAAGTAGCTTTGGCTTCTCCTGTCATAGCTTATCCAATCATCATTTCCCCAGTACCCTAAGAGAAAATTAAATGTACTTTATTGGAAAGGAAAATGAATTTCCAACATATAAAGAATAGAGAATAAATCAGACTGACTTATAGGATGGCCAAATAAGAGGAGCCCTTTGCCTAGAGAGTGAAAACCTTGAAAGATGTCAGGTCACAATAAAGGCCATATGACCATTTTTGTCACACACTTTTTGGCATGCTCTAGCCCAGCTTCAGTATAATTTTGGAAAAATAAATATTAATGTTAATGGGTACATAGAAATAAACATGAATAATATTATCATCAATTCATTCAACCATATTAAATTTACCAATATCATCCCACCGAACATTGGGATCTTGGTCCATTATCTCATTGCTAACATGCTCTATCAGACGTGGTTCCAAGTTACGCAGCTTATTAAGAAGCTCACCATTAGAACCAACAAGCATTTCTAAACTAAAAATATAGGACAGAAAAGAAAAAACCATTAGCATGCTTTTGACCAAAACTACTAGAGATGGTTATTTATTTATTTAAAATCAAAATCAACTGATCCTATTAAAAAACAATGGCTATGAGTTATTATTAAACTACCTTCAAATTTTCAATACTTATCTTGGCACACGATATTTTTATAACCAAACAGTTTGAAGGATTGTGACCAGAGCAAAAATCCCAAGAAACCAAGGTTACCGAAGATGAGCAAAGGTAGTTTGCTATGGAATATGCATGTGGATAGAGTATTTCCCAACTTGTCTGAACATTTGAGTTGCAAAAAGATGTTGATTATATACTTTACACTACAAAAAATTAGTATACATAGACAAGGTTGAATAGGCACTATAGCAACATATTTAGAACTAGTCAAACATCCAAATCACCATTAAAGAAAGGAATCATACATGAATAACTCCGCTACCATCTTAAGATGAAACATAGTTGTCTCATCTTTTGGCTTAGAAGAATCACTATCATTGCCTAACCACAAAATTATTGTAGTATTCAACTATGTTCTTCGTAGTCTATAAAAGCTGACTAAGGTTGCAACGTTTATAATGACTATAGACAAAAATATAAATTAAAACAAGCAATATTATCATCAATGTTTTTAAATGTAGAATGAAATGGTTGTAAGTATACATTTCTACCACATGCAAATGATGTTGAGATATAGACCTGTGTAATCCAATCTCCCAAGGAATAGACAACACCACTTATTGCCATCTTTGCCAAAATAGGATTTGTCATAAAGCGATGTTAGAATAGTTACTAAAATGGTCATAAATTATGTTGTTATAGTAAAAGATTACTTTAACTTAAGAAAAAAACTATACAATATTAAAACATGACATCGTGCTTTAAAAACTAAAAAGGTACCTGTAATGAAGAACTTCATTTTGACTTGCTAATTGGTTGTCACTATTAACTATAAGCTTATCTTTAAAGTTTGAGCTTCACTTGGTTTCAAGAATAGTTAAATATTCTCTACTTAACATGGCCAACCACATGAAGGTGGAAGCTCATTTGGCCCCTCCCCCCCCCCCTCCTAACATCACTCTAAATTCCCCATTAACATTTAATAACATTCAATTCATCCATTTTTGAAATATAACATTCAATCATTATAATCACATGATAACATTCATTAACACATAAAATTCATAAACACACAACATTCATGAATAATTCATTAACACAAAATTCATTAACAGGCAACATTCAAGAGTAAGTCATTCATGAATAATTCATTAACACAATATTCATTAGCACCCAACATTAATGAATAATATTCATTAACAATATTCAAGAGTAAGTCATTCATGAATAATCATATCTTTTTTTCTTTCTTGCTGTTTCTTTTTTTCATAAAATTTCTAAGAGGAATATCAATGTCCTCATCATCCCCCTCCTCTACTAGTTCTAACACATGTCTCCTCCTCATCCATTTAGGAACATCATGAGGCCGTTGCACCAAAGGGGGGTCCACTGCAATAACAAGTACTTCATGAGTTAAATTCACACCATTTTATATTAGTGAATTACGAGTTTTTATTTAAGTAAAAGAATTATAAATCAAAAAATTAATTTAAAAGAACAAAACATAGATTTTCTTTACCTGAATGTGCGACATGATCTACCTGCTGATCAATCTGAACATCCTCCAGCACTCGTTCAACATGACATGATTCTGCATCCTCAACATAAAAAGGTTGCACCAAGTTCAATTAATGATGTTAAATTGTATTAATAATTACATAATTAGTTTTAAATAAAAAATGAGCACCTTCATCAATAGTATGATGCACATCAGGGGCTTCATGATGCTGCGTATGATCTGTGTCACGATTAACAGGCTGCATTGCAATGTCATACACGTTATTATCAAATAAATTGTTTCTCAAGTATTCAATTTCTAATATATTTTTTGGAGTATTTACCTGTGCACATGATGCATGAGACTATTTAGTTGGGGTGATGGAAGCTTTCCGTAGGCGTTAAGCGACCGCTGCATAGCCTTGCTTGAAGGCAATTTTTGTGTGTTCTTCCATGGCCTCTAGATTAAAACCAGTGCCCTGCATTTTTTTATTAATTAAAAAAATTATTTGCATTTTATAAATAATTTTTCTTTTCAATTCATTTATTGCTACTTACAACACATGCTTTGATTTTTGAATATCCCCCAAAGCCAAGTCTGTTCTGCCCAACTTTTTCCAACCTCGCCTTTGTTGCCTTTGATGTGTCCTGCAACCTATGAAAAGTTTGAAATACGTTAGATGATATAGATATAAAGATCAATAATAATTAGTTGATTATTATATATTGGTATGAAGGTTTTAGCATAAAGTAGCATGTTCCACCAAAAATATGAAAAAAGGGAAGAAATTATAGCATCATACCTTTAATTAACATGTGTAATCATGCTATTTATCCATGGAATTCATGACGTATAGGGGATAATTTTTGGAACAATCTATAATAACAAATAAAAAAAACTAATCCAATCTCTTGTAATTGCATGACTTGTAGGCTGTGGGAAGTGAACCACTACAAAGGATAAGTATATTTTGAGAGCTCAAATCCTACAATACACTCAGAAACACAATTGTTGGATTTCAATTAATTATAAGATTGTGGATTAATTTAGGAAGTCTTGGATGTTTTTGTTTTTATTGTGATGATTGAATAGGATCTTGCCATAGTCAAATCACCACTTTGGTGTTCCCACCTCCATGGACAATGAAGATAGATGGACATACCAAATAAAAGGCAAGGTATTATCACCTAAGAAAGCTTCAAATGTGAAAATTACTAATCCTTTAAAAAAGGAAGACCAAGTGTCCAAGGATAGAGTTGCCTTCATAGAAATGCTACAAGAAAGAAAGGGTGATCTCAAAACTTCAACAATAATCTCAATGTGGCAATAAGAATTCTGATATGCTATTGCATGTGGGAGAGGAGCAACAATGCATATAAATGCTAGAGAAGTTGTGAAGGAGCTTCAAAAAGTCTCAATCAACGATTGAACAACAGAAAAATAGAGGTTTAACCATCAATATAACAGGTCTGGATTTGTCTGTGATGCTTGGGAGGGTTGACAGAGGTGTTACACTGCCAAAACACTTGAAAGTGGAATGTTTCAGCATTCAACCTAGTTGCAAATTTTTCGCGAGATGCTAGTGCCACATGTAGATGTTTGTATGTGGTACATTTGTCCAGGAAATAATTGGGCTAAGAGTTTGGGGATTAAAACATATTTTGATTGAATTAAGGAATATTCATCAAAGGGATTTTACAGTATGGTTTATGAGAATATAAACAAAACAAAACAAACATATAAATAGAAAATTAACAACTACCATCTGCATATCATTTCTTGTCTTGATAATGAATATGATAGATCACAAAAAGTGAACCAAAACATTCATGCCAAAATCATATTTAGTTATTTTCTGATAGCGTTTTTGCCACCATATGGATTACAAACAATGTTAGTTCTTCTCTTGCCATCTGCCCTGATGATGAATCATAGAATTTGATCCAAAACATAGGCAACAAAAAATCTAGATGGTCTAATGCAAAAGGGAAAAAAATCTTGAAATCATAAGGATTGTGGAAACTTCATGAATTTGATATTAACTCTCACCCATTATTTATCTTTGTTGCACATAACTATATGATTGGTAGACCATCAATTAGATAGTATGCATCTTAGTAGATATCAGGTACCAGTGTAGCCAGACAAAATACATCTTAGACACCTACAGGTACAATACCAATTTAGCATCTTATAACTTAACTACACCATAATGTCAGGATAGTGCTCAGTTGTCATTAACTTGTATTTCTGGCATTGAACGTGATGCTTATTACTTTTAGGAGAGTGACCATTAGTAAAATTCTTGTAAAGTTTTTCAAAAAAATTATACTTGTCATTACACTGACTGAATACCATTTATCACCTATACTGCTAACACATACAACTATGGTACATGTGGTTGAGCATTACTATATTTTCAAGACATAATATAGCTATATGTGAAGTTATAAGTGCACTATTTATATCTTATGTAGGATTTATGCGCATATTGAGATATATATAGTTGTATACGGGCATTCTATGTGCAATCAACCACCACAGTTTATTAAATGCCCAAATTTTAGAGAGCATTCATAATAGGGTGAAAGCAATTGTGTCAGCATATGAATTACATACCTTTCATCAATATATAGATTAAATTGAGCTAGTTGAAATTGTTGATACTGAAGTTGAACCCTAAATTTGCCCATTAATGTACTAGTAGTTAATACTATTGCATACCTTTTCAAATTTTTTGGTGTACTTTCTTTTGGATGTTCCCCTTTCTCCTTTGTATCCAAAATGAGCTCATTCTAGTCCCTCACTGAAACAAAGGGAGGACACTTGTACTTTGAGTTTAGGATGAGACTCTTTCTATATGTGTCCCTCACAACCTTAAGATGTTTGGAAGCTTTTTGTAACAATTTCTTATGATAACAAATATTAGTACCAAACTCATGCTCTATATCTTTGATGAGCTCATCTTTTAATTTTTTATCTTGGTAGTTCCACCTTTTAAGAAAAAACACAAAATTGTTAGATATAGCTAGTATAAGAAAAGACTCGAATGAAAGGAAAAATGTTACACCAATTGATGATATGAAAAAAAATAGTGGGATAAAATTAGTTCAATTATGATGTTCCACCTTTTACGTATGGTGGGCCCGAATCTTCACAGCATGAGGTGATAAAGCTTCTTATAAAATGTTTCCTACAAAAAATGTCATGGGATAATTAATAGTAAGAACCATTAAAATGAATCATGCGAGGAATACTTTTCATGGTGAATAACAAATACATAAAATGAAATACATTTCCTCTTTTTAGTGATCTATTTCAGGGTTGGAGGATCAACTTGACCAAAATTGACCAAAAAAGAAGTTTGGAAAAAATTTAAAAATGTCTAAAACTAGTCAAACTCTACCAGGGTTCTATTGCTGATGTTCTGAAACTAAAAAATGTATTGTGACTATATTAATCAGTATACCTTGAAAAAAAATATAGTTCATAATACATATAACTTGCCATGACCTTCATTTTTTGTCATTCTTAATTGATGTTGTCACTGATCATACCTGGGATATTATGGAAAACAAATATTGCTAAAATATATAGTGAAGCTAAAAGTGGGCACTGTAAAACTCTAATAGGCAATAGCAATGATGTGGGAAATAATTAAAAGCTGAACATTGAATATGAAAGAAGACTCCCACTTTTGGTTTTCTATAAAAAAATTGGTTAGTATCTTCTACTGAAAACATGAAATTGCAATGTACCAAATTACTAAACTAGAGAATTACTGGTATAGACAAAAAGTCATTGATAATTCAGATGATCCTACCAAACCCCTAATAAAAAGGAATTTTAGAATAATTAAACAACTGGCACAATATGACATACTAAAGAAGGTCATGAGGCATCACTCCACATCAAAAGTCCTTGCATTCACCACTTCCTATCATGTTTACGTCTTGCAAGAAAATCCTTATTACAATATAAAAAATAATTATTTAAAGTACCTGGAATCTTAGGACATTTCAAAGGCATTGATTCATCATCGTCAATCAACAATGATGTCTACATAGCTCCCGTGCTAGAAATACAAGTAGCTCTAGGAAATGACAGTGAATTATCACCAATACATGTACTATGATCTGCATTTGGTAACGTACCAAACGATGCATCTCCTACCACAAAAAAAAAATACACTATGTGATGCACCCAAGATTAAAGTACATATTATCAACTCATAATTAACAGAAAATAATATATAGCAAAACAAGGATTTACTAGCTAGATGTCCCCTTGTTGCCGACATTGCAGTCAACAATCTCATACAGACGTCCGTCAACCTCGTAGGAGTCTCCTACATTGGATGACTTGAATAATACATTGTTAGGAAAGTTTTTTCTGAAATAATAAAAGTAAGAGTTAAGAAGTTCTGAATGTTAGAAATAAAAAATTCCTTCTAACCTGTCAACTAAAAGATTATTTTATGAGTGGCAGTCAGAGCTTTGCTACTATCGGCCTCATCACGTTGTCCTTGACCAAGATGTGGATCAGTTGCCAAAAAATCCTGTATAACAAGAATTTAGTAGTTAAAGTTTCTTACAACTCTTTAAAAAATTTGCATCAATAAAGTATTTTCCACATATTACATATTTTACTTCACAACATAGAAGATTATAAAATATAAATCTTTATTGAACTTTTGTTATAACTAAAGATTCATTACTGCTTACTTCATAATGACGAGCTTGCGCTCTCAAATCTGATAGCCTCTACATCATCTCCTCGAATTCCATATTTGCCTCATCCAAAATTTTCATTATTTCTAAATTAATTTTTTAAATTTTTTTCTTCAACATTGTTGTTACATTGGGAGTTTCAGCAATATCCTCATCAGAAGGCATAGCTAGTGGCTTGGTACTTACTGCTGGTGCTTTACCCTTATCCTGAACATCAAATTGTGAGAAGAATATTAGTAAAACTATCATAAAAACTCAAAAACTATAAATAAAATAACATAATAGTATAAAATTTTTCAACTATCTAATTTGTACAATTTCAAAAAAGTTTACCTTCGCTGAAGAAGGGGTGGGAGTAGCATCTTGATGACCTCTATCATCTGTCAGATCCATATCATCATGTCACAAAGATTAAACATAAAAAATTCAGCTAATTGAAAGCAATAGACAGCAAAAAAAACTTATTAACAAAATGATAAATAGTACTTACAACCCTCATGATAGTAACTTTGTTTGTATCTATGCAATTTAAATGGTAATCAATTAGCAATTCTTCCCCTGCACTTATTGATTTTATTGCACAAACAAAAACTTCATTCCCCTCATGCGCCTCAAATATGCAATTGAGTTGCTTACTAGTTGAAGAAGGTCATGTACTATTTATAAAACTTGCAATATTACCTATTTCTTTTGGTCTCCCATCAATGTACATAGCAATTCTTTTACTTTGATCATTTTCTTTCCATTGTATATAATTAGCTGATACCCCATACCTACGCATACTTTTTTTATATCGAACAATCTGCATCCAATCATTATAATTGTAACATGGACCAACATACTTGAACAATTTGAAAACTTTTTTGTAACATACCTTTATCCCATCCATGGAAAATAGGCCAAAACCATGTAATGAGGATGGAGCAATGTGATATATCCTCTCATTAACACAAAAATCTATGTTAATTGGAGGTAGCTCATTGGGTACCCATTCTTTCTCAATGTGTGTGTACCGAAAGGGCACCTTGATGTCACCTCTGGTCTCATCATCATAAGAACATGACCCCCCATTAGCAAGGAAAAATTGCATGCATTTATCAAAAAAATTTCTATTCTTTTGACCTCTAGTTGATCTCCCTATTTTAGCCATACTACATGTAGAGCTTTTATCTACCATTTCCTCATTTCCCTCATTCAATGTAGATAGATCTAACAAGTACCTATTTGGTGGGTCGTGCAATCCATCAAATGGAAAGTGAAAGTGACAAATATAAAATGTAGTAAGTTGAAAGTGATTATACAATTATATTTCTATATAGACCTTCTTTGTCTATATATACATTATATGTTTATATAATATGTCTATTTATAACATACGTGCTCAATTATAAACAAGAAGAATATAAGAAAATTATGTCTATTTATTGACTTATACCTACTGATCCATGTCACTGTGCACAATCCACACCAAAAGGGTCAAATTTCTTGCATATGTTAATCATTTATCTTAAGTTAGCTAAAAATTACATGATACGAGTAAACATGAACAAATTTACATGATACACATTTGCTACAAATAACTTAGAAGACAACATGAACAATAGGCAACATCGCAAACATGAACAAATTTACCTTATATATGGAATGCAAGAAAGTCAATAGAAGGGGTGATGATGTACCTGTAGTCAATTGACTATTTGCAAAAAGAGTCATAATTAGACACAACATAAACATTGGTAACTATAAATAACATATGTTGTAATCATTAGAAATGAACATAATAAATATGTAATCAAATTTCCTGCATATGTTAATCATTTATCTTAAGTTAGCTAAAAATTACATGATACGAGTATGCTAAAAATAACTTAGAAGATAACATGAACAATATGCAACATCATAAACATGAACAAATTTACCTTATATATGGAATGCAAGATTGTCAACATAAGGGGTGACGATGTTTGTAGTTATTGATTATCTTCTTCTTCTTCATCATCATCATCATCATCATCATCATTGCCATCATCACCATCATCATCGCCATCATATCGCCATCATCATCGCCATAATCACCATCATCATCACCATCATCACCATTTCCATCATCATCATCATCACCATCATCATCATCATCATCAAAATCACCATCATCATCATCACCATCATCGTCATCACCATCATCTTGATCTTCATCATCTGCTTCTTCATCATCTACTTCTTTATCATCTTCAATTTCTTCTTCTTCCGTAACATTATAC
Source organism: Cupressus sempervirens (assembly GCA_028749045.1). Classification (NCBI taxonomy): domain Eukaryota; kingdom Viridiplantae; phylum Streptophyta; class Pinopsida; order Cupressales; family Cupressaceae; genus Cupressus; species Cupressus sempervirens. The sequence continues at coordinate 509,423,840 of CM053783.1, forward strand.
TTTATCGACCTTCCTCTTGGATCATGTCTAACAACAAATGAGCAACCCTGTTTATGTGGAACCTCTGAGTAAAAAACTTGCTCTCATTGGCTTGGAAGAACATAGGGCTCATCTCCAACTGGCTCAAATGACCTTGTATTGATCATTGTAAATCCATTATCATGTTGAATAACCATTCTATCTGGATCATTTTGATTTAGTCGTAACCTATACCATTTGACGACGAATAAAACTACTTTGAAGGTGTTAAATTCACACTCAATTATATCATCCAAGATGCTATAGTATTAATTTTGAGATTGTTGAGGATGTATGTCATTTCTAGATGATATATTGGTGACCTCAAATATTGCACTTATCCCAGAATCACGAGTTTTCTTTGTGTCATCCAACCTTTTTATGCAAAATTTGTGGCCATGATAGTACATAGCTTTATGGTGCTTGACTTGCAATTTTTGAAGTGTGTGTAAATTATTTTCATTGCGAGTTGATATGAAACATACGTCGAGTTATGATCGTTAATAAATTTCTACGTACCTATCCACCTCTTAAACCCTTTACTAGATCAACTACCATTGGCATAACATTGGAATCTCCATTACGATGAGCTTCTGTAACCAATGAAGCAACACCTTCCCATGTTAATGAGCAACCATTTTGTTGACATCGTTCAATCCATTCCGTCATCCAATCAAGATTGTTCACAATATACAAATGTATTGCATCCCACTCTCGACCACCTGTTTCAAAAAAAGACACCAATTAAAAATAACATATATTGAAGATTTATAAGAATTAATTAACTATAGTAACATCACAACCTTGCGAATTAGATGTTCTCCTTGTTAAGCTCCATTAACAACAACATCATCTCTCTTATGGGATAGATCAAAGACAGAGAAATGCAGGAAGATGAGGAAGGAAAAGATAGGGATGTAGCCAGAATGGAGGATGACTCTGCAAAGGACAAATCCATTCCTGATCAAGACTAGGGGAACCAAAGGGTGCAACAACTAGAAGTAGAGGAGAATCAACTGGCCTTTGAGGCTACTTAGGTTATGCAAGAGCTGGAGTGAAAGAATGAGGAATAACTCTCACCTGTTCTTTTGTTTCTCGTTGTCTTTTGGCTTTTTGTTCTAGCTTTAGACCGTGGCTTTGCTTGTCTTTTTTTCCTAGTCTTTTCTCAGAACTCTTCTTTTTGGCTGGGCTTAATGCTTATTTTTAGCCTATGAACTTAAACTTTTTTGGCTGGGCTTTCATGCTTATTATCAGCCTTTTATGTATTAACTACTGGGTTCCAAGTTCCCCGTAAAACCTATTTATCTAATCAAAAACATCTTAGATTTACCTCTCACTTTCCTCGATCTACCTTTGCCCATCAAGTACTCCCCTTCAAATTTGTTAATTGAGTTGTAATCTCAAATACAATCTACATGGATCTTTGCTACAAATATAAGAAGATGTTCACTAATGTACACCATGGTCTAGTATACCATATATCCCTCCACCATAGAACCCTTAGGATGTGCTCTCTGTCAAACCAAGCCTTTCAAAAATTTCAAGTGCCTCTCAGCCATCCACATTGACCTAGTTGTTATAGGTCCACATAATTCAATCTCCTCAACTTGATGTATGAGGTAGTGTTCTTGTGCATTGAAAAAACTTGGAGGTAGACACTTTTGCATTTCACACATCAGAAGAGGAATTTTTCTCTTCCAATATTTTATATCTTCTTTATTGATTTCTTTAGATGACAACCACCTCATGTATTTTCCAAGATCATATATAACCTATTTGACATTGTTGGCGAAGTGGTGTGGGAGAGATAGAGGTAGAACATACTATAATATTTGTAAAATGATCTTGTCAATATTTTATTAAAGAATGTAATTGAAACTACATGCAGTATATAAAATGTACACTTGAAAATGTCCCACGCTAAACCTTTCTATCCAAATGATTTCATGAGTTTAGAATGCTTGGATGCTGGCTTAGAGCTCCCTATCCATGGAGTGCAAGAGAGTGTATTTCAAGTTCAAGGGCTCTCAGCTGAGCCTTCAAAATACTCTTTTTGCTAGTAAACCATGAAATGGGAGGTTCCAAAGACAAGATGCAAGAATGCAAATGTCCCAAGGAGTTCCTCAAGGATGCAATGCAAATGAAGATTAAACTAGAATAAGATGCAAAGTGTAGCTTTGCTAAGCATGTATGAGAGTGTTACAATCCAACTATTAGACTATATGATTTAAGCTACATGTAAAAATGAAAGCTAAGCTAAGCTAGAATGCCATGGATGAGAGAATGTAGACAAGAAAGAGAAGTTCTCCACAAAGCACTAAAGAAACCTGTTAGAAAACCTGTAACATAACAATACTCAAAAGATGGATGCTTTGAGGGGGAAAGCTCTCTCCCTTTTAAAGTTGTATGGATGATAGAGATCAAGATGAAGATGGTGGATGATCAGAGGTGGAATTTGAAAAGAGGAGTGATCCATGTGCACACACAAGTCAATCGATAGAATATAAGTTGACTTGTCATATAAGACAAAAGTCACAAAGCCTTTTCTTTTAATTGCAAAATAGAAAAAGGACTTTATGTGTGCACTTTAAGTGGGTTAAAAGAATGAGGTCTTTTATTTAATTAAAAGGGGACATGTTCTTTTAATCAAATAATGAACTTAGGATAGCATAGTCAAACTATAGGTTATAATCAAATAAATTGATTATTAGCAATTTGGTCTATGTAAATGATTAAATTAATTTAGTCAAAATGTTGAAAAGGGGGTTAATAGTCTAGATGACCATTTTTAGGTGATTAAATTTGCCCCTCTTTGACTAATGTGTGATCAATTTGGGAACACATTATGTCAAAGAAAATAGAAAGCCAAGTAGGCGGTGATAGATATAGATATATGATTTTGAAGAACGAAATGTAGAAAAAGATAGCAAGTCCTAAATGTAAAGCCTAATAGTGGTAGTACTGAACACTAGGAAGAGAACAATGTTAGAATTCAAGAAGAATGTTAACACCTAGAAAAGCGGATAGAGTGAGAGCAAGTGAGAAGATCAAACAAATGCTCCTAAGTAGTGATAGAGTATTTTTGCCCCCTTGGGATCAAAATTGAAACGAGGTAAGGGGACGTAGAAACAACCTAGATATGAGAAAATCAGAATATAGAAATGTCCAAGATGATAGATAGATGATTAGAACCAAAGAATGACTATTAAAGAGACTAGTAAAATGCCCCAGTTTGACTAGAATTGACCATGAAGGATACAATGTAAAAATTAGGTCAAATCTAGTAGAAAGATGATTTTAGACATGAAAAGGTTGAATTTGAGTAGATATAAAGCATAGAAATGATGAAAACATGAAGAAATGATGATGCCCCAGTGATGATTCAAAGATTAGACCAAAGAGGTAGAATTTTAAAATGTGATTTTGACTACCAAGACGAACTCAAATTTTGATTTTGATCTCGAAAATGAATCCAAGACATCAAAATTATGTAAGAGGTCAAAATGTTATATAATATGATGACAAGATAGAAAAGAGATGAAACAAAAGATTAATAAGGTGAAAAGACATGAACAAGAAGAAAGTAAAGAAATATATGAAAGGAGTTAGCCGATATGTCCACAAAAAGATGACAAGAGAGCTCTCCCCATATGCAAGAATATAAGATTAAGCTAGAAAATGAACCTAAAATGCAAGCTAATATGCAAAGTGGTTTACTAGCAAGAAGCGCATAACATTTAAACTCTTAATTTCAACATTGAGCATCTATTAGGGACATCATGAGATCATACAACCATCACTAGTATAACTTATGAGGATATGAATATGATCTATATCAGAGAGGTATGTGAAAATCCAATCTAAGCATCAGAGACATGTAAGTCAAGATAACTATGTGATTAGATTCCCTAAGTTTAATTTAGTAAGATTACACCTGTATCAAGGCATAAGTGCCAGGATAAACCCCGGTGCGATCTTGCAAAATAGTCAAGAATGATACATTTGTAAGTCAAAATGTTGAATAGGACAAGTATAAATGCTTACAACACTATAGACAAACAAAGTATACCCACAAGCAGAAATCAAGAAAATATGTTCCATGCCCCTAGTCTTCTAGTCAATGACATCCTCAAAAGACTATTAGGGAGGGAACACGTGGAAAAGAAATCATCATAGACAGCACACAAAGTAGATAAAGATCAACATAGCTTAGTCATTTAAATGTTTAGGTGCATGTGTGTGAGTCACTTGGCCATTTCTTCAAGACTTGATCTTGATAGTGAAAAATATCGTGACATCGAAGACCGTAGGTAAACTATCTGAAAAGTGTTGAAAAACACTTGAGGTCAAGGTGGGGGAAGTGTTGAGAAAAATTGTTTTGTGAGTTGTTAAAGAAACCCTAATGCACAAGAATACCTACATAGGCTAAGTAGCTATGCCCTTGAGACGAGGACAAGAAACAATTCCAAGATAGGAAATGTGTTGTGAAATGGATGATTGAGACTGATAGACATAGCTGCAAGGGTTTCAAGCAGCACCTGTCTCCAGGTTTTCACCACTTGATAGAGTTTTTTCAGGACTTTTTTCAATTTTTTTGTATTTTTTAATTTTTGATTTTTTTGGTGATACATCAAAGCACCTATTGCTAGGTTTTCACTAAGATGATCATTTTTTCAGGACATTTTCTAATTTTTAGGATTTTTTCAGCATCATATATGATTTTTTGGATTTTTTAGAATAATTTAGAGATCACTAGTTCTCAAGAAAGATCACATCATTTTCTCCCAATGTCTAGCAAGGTATAGGACACGATGGAGAAACAAGCCGATGGATAAGCAAAGATGCATAAGAAAGGAAAGTGAAGCAAGTGAAAGTGATCCTCAAGAACTAACTCCTCAAGAGTACCCAAGCTAGGGAAAGAGGTGAAATACTCATATGAAGCTTATTTTGGATAAGCAATGGAAGTAATGAGAAAGATAACATGTAGGCTAAGAAATGAAGCCAAAAAGTGAGATAGCATGAAGTGTGTAGTCCAAAAGAGTAGCCATGTCAAGAGACCTATGAGAACCATGTTTCATTTATTATGATCAAGAACAAGGGGTCAACTAGATAGGATAGCGATGGGATAGAGCAATAAAAATAAAGCTCAAGATGGAAGCTATGAGGGAATGAGAAAGCACAAATAAAGAATCTCATGGATAAGATAGCCAATATGCAAACATAGCTTAACATTGTGAAGATCAAAGAGAGAAGAGGGGATAGATAGATGGTGGAAGAATTACGCATGACACCTGTTTGCCAAGTTTTCATCATGGTACTTATCCAAGGTGTCATAAGAAGTAGTTTTCACAATAGGATGGATTTATTTCTCTTTACTTTTGCTACCCAGGTGCCACAAGAAGTGGTTTTCACCAAGGCACATTTTCATTTTTTTTCATGTTTTTTTTTTTTTTTTGAATTTTTTGAATTTTTAGAAAGAGCTCAAGCTTTTTGAATGTAGATAGTGCTCCTATAGGAAAGATAAGTCATGATAATCCAAGACCATAGAAAGGTATGCTCAAAGATGTTGATAGGGTGATGAAAGAGAAATGGTAGTAGGAAGAATATATTGAGGATAAGAGTTCATGTATAGAAAGTAAGTGTAAGCTTTAGAGGATTTCATGAGGGTAGCTGAAATATTGGACAAGATCAACATTGACACACACCTTGAAGGGTATTGGAACAATAGAGGAATCATGGATGAAATAGCCTAAGATTTAGATGTATGAGGTGGTAGAAGAGATTTGGAAAAAAGTGGAGTGGAAGGCTTTGGAATATTTTTAGGAAGATTTTTGGAAGAAGATGGAATGGAAGCCTTTGGAAGCTTGAATGTCAACTTTGAAGTATTTTCAATATTCAAGTCTTCTAAAAGAGACTTGGGAATCCATATAGCTTTAGATTTTCCTTTGGATACTTCAAAACACATTTCTTCAATAATGAGTTTAGGAACACATATTTTCTTTGATTTAGCTTTTTTAATAGTGGACCTTTGCGGTCTCTTTTGTGCATTCTCCTTCTTAGCATTCACATGTTGATTAGATGGGACATAGTGATCTTTCTTTTTCAACGGATTCTTATGTTTATTCTTAGTTCCAAAGGACTTGGGATTTGTGGATGAATAAGGATGATATGATTGGTTTAGATGTATAGATGGGTGAAAAGTCATCAAGGATGAGTGTCTTTGTTGATCTTGAGGTATTATAGGAGAGCTAGGGAATGAGCAAGGAGTGAATGTATGAGATGGAGGAACATAAGGCCCCAATATGGATTGAAGGTTTGAATGCTTTAGCTCAGATGGATAGGGACCAAGGATAGATATAGAAGATGCAAAGGGATAGTGGGAAGGGATATCAACATCTTTAGAGTGACCAACATGGTCAAATCCATTAATAGACTCATGAGTACCTTTGATAGGAACAACATTTTTAATAGAAGCACTTGAAGCTTGAGCATAATTTTGAAGTGGATGTGGAGAAGTAGAACATGAGGGGACACTTTGATCTTGACAAGTAGCTTTGGATAGCATAGGAAGAGAAATTTTCTCATAATTTTTAGTAAGCTCAAGGGAGATAATGGAAGTGGTATCTTTATCATACTTAGGAGGTGGACAAGATATAGGATATTGAGGGGAAAAATTTTGAAAGAGATGAAAGGTTGCTTGATCTTGAGCTTTCTTGACATTTATAGCTTTTTCTTTTTGAGAGTCCTCTTGACATGGAGCCACTGCTAAGGGCAAGGGATAATGAAGAGTGAATGGAGTAGTGCTTGGATTAGGCATAGTAGTGCATGAAGGTTGAGGATGTTTAGGATTAGTAGCATGGAAAAGATTTGCAGCCAAGTGAAGGTTAGCTTGAGTTTCTTTTAGAGGTAGCCCTTGAGGATACACGTAGTCAATGTGGAAAGCATTAGGTTCTTTATTTGATGAAGGTATGTTGGAAAGATTTGAGCTGTTGGGAGATGCACAAGTGTTGGAAGAAGTGGAGGTATCAAGGAAACCATCACTAGACATAGGCTCATTAATATGATCTTTCTCAAGAAAAGTATCCTCATCACATAAATCATTAGAGGTATCAATAATTCCATTATCAATAAGATCTTGGATTTTATGTTTTAGCTCAATGAAATTTGAAGTACTATGCTCATTATGTTGATGATAAGAACAATAGATATCCAAGAATGGGTTTCCATATGAGCTAGACTTAGGTAACATGATGATCTTATTGCCAAGAAGTTTTTGCAAAGTGTCATCATAAGAATCTTCCAAGGGAGAAAAAGTTCTATTAGAAGTATGTCTAGAGTCCTTTTGTTGTTTCTAAAGTGAATGGTATGCATCCATGTCTTCATCATTATCTTGGTCAAAGATAGGTCCATCATGAAATTTTAGCATAGGCTCAAAGGAGGTATCACTTGCTTGTTCTCTAAAGAGGTCTTTAGATGTAGAAGATGAAGACATTTGATGTCTTAAAGTAGAGCATGCAGACCTAGAAGAAGAAGATGACCTCAAAGAAGGTGACTCACATGCATGTAAATACCTTAAGGAAGATTCATGTAGTGATGCAATATTCTCCTCTAACCTTTTCTCAAGTGTAGACTTGATTTTTGTCATGCGCTTAGAGAGATGAAGGTAAGAAAGATCATTTGTCTCTTCTAGTTCTTTGTATCGTGCATATAGATCTTGAAAATCTTTAGTGACATGGAGGATATCATGATCATCTTGATTTGGTTGAGGTTTGGTAGCACAAGCTTTGAATTCCATAGTGGTAGATAGATAATCAAGCATGAAAGAGACTAGAGGAAGCTAATAAGGTGACACAAGATAACTTGATGTCCAAACTAGAGAGGTAGATTATTCACTTGCCAATATAGTAAAGATAGAGTAAAGTGACTTGTCAAGAAAGTGTCCAAGTTACTTATGACACTAGTGACTCAAGTCAAGAGCTAGGCAAGAAGCCACTAGCCAAGTAGATAGAGCAAGAGAGGTGACAAATGAACAACTTTCCCAACCTAAGAGTGCAGTCAAAAAATCAAGGTAACCATTTTAGCAAAAGGATAACTAGCAAGAAAACATAGACCATGAAGCCAAAAAGACCAAGACCACTAAGACCAAAGAGCCACTTTAATCATGTTCAAGAACTAGAGACATAGAAAATAAAAATAAAATGATGAGACTCCCCTTAGCAAGAAACACAAGAAAAATGTTAAGACTTGATGCTTTGACTTGGTTGACAAAGTTTGACAATAGTTGATAGCATAGCAAGTTTGATGTTCAAAAACAATTTCTTTCCAAGCAAGATAGTTACACATGGAGTAGTCTTCAAACAATAAAGCAAGGGACAAAGCAACCTTGCATGATACAAGAATATCTGAGGTCTCAAAAGAAATCCCTAGAATTATCATCATGTGTATGTTCAAAAGATTTTCACAAGTATACCACATTTGAGAACACATCAAGAAATATCTACCTAAAGGACATGGTTCATTACTCAAAAACTTGGCCCACGCTTGATAATCTTTCACCTCACACCAAGTGGTTGCCCACAAGAGATATTGGCTTTGTCATGGTAATGCCATAAGCATAACCAAGGGAACACAAATGGTGAGTGTAAAATCTTGGGGTGATCCGGGTAGTCCACTAGGATCGATCCTTGCACCAAGAAGTTGAGTAGCTAAAAAAGGTAGTTACTAAGTTAGGGTGTTTAGATAGGGCTTCCATTCATAGTGTTCCTCTTGCTCCCAATTATGGGACACCTTACCTTGCGATGAGTAACCGATCTCACAACCACAAGAGTACCTTAAGCATTCTTGCCTAGTGATCTCCCTATGGTCAAAATCCCATAAGGAATCACACTAGGAAAAGAAAAACACTAAATCTACCAAGGTTTTGTGTCCTTGATAGCCTTGAGTTTATAGTGGGTTGGAAGAGCTAGGTAATCTGCTTGTCCCCACTTGGGTCGTTCCTCTCAGGTTGTCTGAGAGCAAGCCTTCTAAAGGATTCTAAACTACACAAAGAGTGGATCAACTTTTGGAAGTCAAGATTTTTGATTCACCACAAGGGTGAAGAGCATACTCTCCTAATTCAATAGTTTTCTCCCAAACACACCAAGAAGATTCAATTGCCTCTTACTCTTGAAAATAAATGGTAAGTCAAGATTTTTGATTCACCACAAGGGTGAAGAGCATACTCTCCTATCACCAAAAGATCCCAATCGTAAGTTTTAATGTGCCTAGAAACAAAAAGGTAGTATATGCCGCACATGTAAAAGTAAAGAACAAGAAAAATTGAGTTTTTATGCATTGGGCAGCCCCACAAACAATTGTTAGTAGCCCTTGTGCATTTGAAGCTTTGACATGCATTCTTTTTATGCAATGTTTCGATTTTTTCACAAGGATGGCAACTTGCAATCACAACTTCTTAGCACCACAAGTTAGTGTGAAATAACATAAAAAGATGAAATAAAAAGTGGTTAGTTGCCTCAAATATCCAAGTTATCTTCCAAACAAGTGTATGCAAAGAAAGTGCAAACTAATCACAAATGCTCTCATTTTTACTCTTTGCTTTTAACCTAGTCAACATAATTAATTTTTTTTCCTATGATTTCGGAACCAAAAATAGAAATGGAAAGAAGAGACCCCTACTAAAAACTAGAGAGCTTTCCAATACTACAAGAAATTCAAAAAAATCTCTTCATTTGTGCCCTAAGGACCCATATTGTCAAAATAGGCTAGATTTATCAAATTGGGTTTTTTTATCTCTAATACAAACTCAAAAGTAAAAAAAAAAAGAAAGTACCCCCATTAGAATTCAAAATCTTTTCTAAAAATGTAAGTTTTTTTGAAAAAATGCTAATTTGTGATCAAAAATGGCTTTTTATGAAAAATAAAGAAAAAATCATAACTCCCGTAAATCATTTCAAAATGCTCTAAAAATCGGACTAAGACATCTTGGACACATACCCAACCTACAAAAAATATTTAAGAACCAAATTCCAAGCGATTTAAAAGATATGATCAAATCTTTAAACCAACTAGATTTTTGGCCTTCAAACCAGTCTACTTATGGGTTGGCCTTAAAACCAAAGTGACAATTCTACAAAAGCACTTGATTAGATCCAATATGCTGCTGTAAAAAGTCAAAGATGACAAATAAAAGAAAATGGAGCTAGAAACTTGAGAGGTGCCAATGGAAAATGGTGGGCACCAAAAATGTACACTCGAAAGTGTACCACTCTAAACCATTCTATCCAAACGATTCCATGAGTTTGGAATGCTTGGATGCTAGCTTAGAGCTCCCTATCCATGAAGTGCAAGAGAGTGTATTTCAAGTTCAAGGGCTCTCAGCTAAGCCTCCAAAATACTCTTCTTGCTAGTAAACCATGCAATGGGAGGTTCCAAAGACAAGATGCAAGAATGCAAATGTCTCAAGGAGTTCCTCAAGGATGCAATGCAAATGAAAATTAAGCTAGAATGAGATGCAAAGTGTAGCTATGCTAAGCATGTATGAGTGTGTTACAATCCAACTATTAGACTATATTATTTAAGCTACATGTAAAAATGAAAGCTAAGCTAAGCTAGAATGTCATGGATGGTAGAATGTAGACAAGAAAGAGAAGTTCTCCACAAAGCTCTAAAGAAACCTGTTAGAAAATCTACAACATAACAATACTCAAAAGATGGATGCTTTGAGGGAAAGCTCTCTCCCTTTTAAAGTCATACGAATGGTAGAGATTAAGATGAAGATGGTGGAATTTGAAAAGAGGAGTGATCCATGTGCACACACAAGTCAGCCAATAGAATATAAGTTGACTTTTCATATAAGACAAAAGCCACAAAGCCTTTTCTTTTAATTGTAAAATAGAAAAAGGACTTTATGTGTGAACCTTAAGTGGGTTAGAAGAATGGGGTCTTTATTTAATTAAAAGGGGACATGTTCTTTTAATCAAATAATGAACTTAGGATAGCATAGTCAAACTAAAGGTTATAATCAAATAAATTGATTAGTAACAATTTGGTTTAGGTAAATGATTAAATTAATTTAGCCAAAATGTTGAAAAGGGGGATAATAGTCTAGATGACCATTTTTAGGTGATTACATAAATATATAGTGAATACAAAATAACATGAATTACCTTAATATATGTATGCCAATCGTGTGTTTTCAACCCTGGCCCAAATTCACTTTTATTTGATATGAGATTGTTTATATTCATACCAAATCCTGTGGGAAATTATATTTTTTTTATGACTTCTTTTATAGCATTACTTTGTTGCTCTGACAATAACCAACTAAGGGCACTTGTATCAATCTGGTCTCGATTGTTATTTGATCGAATGCCATTTTTCATTGCATGGTTGGATTCTTCAATGTTACTACATGTTTTGACAATTTGATCTTTGTCATGCCTTCCATCCAAGATTTTCCATAATGTCTTTGTTACATTCCTTCCAATATGCATAGGATCAAACAAATGCACAATTGGGAGTTTTTTGTAGTACAAAAACCTAGTAAATTACATAGGATAAATTTTTAGTCCTTTTGGAAGTTGGTCATTGATGTCTTGATGACCTTCACAAGCATCAATCACATCATTTGTAAACAAAACACAATATCGAAATATAAATTTGAAACAAAAACCATCAAATGGAATGACATTACCTTGATGATTTATTTTATTGTATGCCAACTTCCATAGGCGAGGTTTCATTCTCTATGGCTTTGATGTATTCTCTTCTAGACCATTGAAAAGATGTTTTTCAGTAATTCAATACTTATGATTTCTATGCAAAAATTGTCTATTCTCATTGAACATCTGCTTTCTTAAGCTTTTTAAATGATGAGATTTCATCTTTGGACCACAAATTAGACATGCAAATTTTCCCTTTGTCTAAAGACCTACAAGATGGTGCATAATTGGATTAAATGTGTTAAATTTGACATACCAAAAAATAGGTGTCAAGAAGAGAACATACCACAAAAATGTGTTAGCCCAGGGGCATCGTGTATTATCCATACAAGAATTGCATGAAATTGAAATTCTCTTTGTCCTATTGGTCTACAGATGTCATACATAGTAACCCCATTCCATAACACCACCAACTCATCGATAAGGGGTTCAATATATATGTTGATATCTTTAACTTGGTACTTACCTAGTTGAATGAATAAAAACATTACATAATGATGGATTAGTAATAATAAACTAATTTAGATGACCACTAAATCAAAAAATACTTGGAACAATTAGTGTCAACATTATGTGCTCTCTCTTTATGGACAACCAAGGAGGTATGTTATTGTTGATAACAAAAACAAGCCACACCGAGTAAGTAGATCTCATCTCTCCAAAAGGATTGACACCGTCTGCTACCAATGAAATCTTGAGATTATGAGGTTCTTCTTTAAAGTGTGGCCATTTTTCCTATATTTCCTTAAATGCTAAACCATCTGTAGACATTCACATAATTTCATCTTGACTTCTATTGTGTGCATGGTAATCCATAAATTGTGCCAAGCTATTGCACCTGAATAATCGTTGTAGATGTGGAATAATGGGAATATGCCGAAGAACCTTGCGAGGCACCTTTTTTTTAAATTGATATGATTGATATCTATTGATATGACAAGTAGGGCATTGTGTTGCAAATTCATGCTGTTTATGATATATAATATGATCATTTGGACATGCATGTATTGTTTGATACTCCATTCCAATATCTTTCATGATGGCAGATAATTCTCAATACAAGTGAGGTAGAATGTTTGATGGTGGTAACAAACACTCATCTATCAACCTACGACTAAAAATATAATTTGTTAATTTAAAGAATATTAATTGCTACACGAACCCAATGTTAATTGTAAGGGAACTATGAGTAAAATAATGAAAGAAGATGGCATGCCTTAACATACATGTGCTATGTTGGATAAACCATTCATAACCTTCAAGTTCACCAACAAAAATACAACAGCAAGAAGAGTTGTTTTGGAGCCTTCATATAGGGACTGGTGTATCAAGCTTTGTGTCAACATCATCATCATCATCATCATCTTGATCATCATGATCATCTTGTTCATCATGATCATTTTGATCATCATGATCTTCATCATCCTAGTCTTCTTCCATGGTATCATTACCTTCTACTTCAATATTCACACCTCCATGTTCCCTCATTTGGAAATCCACATTCTCTGAATTGTCATGGTCCATAAAATGAAACTCAGGAACATTGACTTATATGAAAATGATGACCTTATATGAACCATGACCATGATGTCATCATCAAATCATGTCTTATGTAATTTATAAAATATTAAAATACATACCAATGGGTGATATTCATTTCCCCCTTCAATGTGACCATGTTGCCTACAATGTTGCTTAGCTGTTGTGATTAGATATCTTCGAGTCTTTAAGCCCTTACACATTTTGAAAGGATAATAACATTTTCCATCACCTTTTATTTTTAAGTTAGATCACAGTCTAGCAATTATCTCCCTATTTCTTTGTGCGTTTATATCGTCAAACATGGTCTTTCTTGAATGGAATGACTCATTGGTGGAAGAAGGATGATTTGTTTGCAACCTGCAGATGAAGTAGTAAGAGGAAGACACATATAAGAAGAAGTTAGGTCTATGAACCAAGTAGGAGTTAGGACATGCTAGAGTGGGGTCAGCCCAAGATATTTTGGAATCTTGAAGAAACTAGTAAAGGGTATCTGGAAAGGTGAAAACAAACAAATATTTTTACAGCTACAAAGGAGGAATCGAGAGCATTATAAATAATGAAGAAGAAACTTAAATCCATACAGCTTCACCTCTATTTACAATTTGACCTTTCTTCATGTGAAATATGACAATATACAAAATTTCCAATCACATTTTCAATTAAAAAAGAACAAACATACCTTTGCTACAATATCTTCTTCAGATTCTTTGCTATCAGATTCTTCAGAACTACAAGCTCCTATGCAAAAAAAAGATGAGATGTACTAAGTAATTTTTGATGGGAAATATTTAAACAAATCAAATATCAAAATTTTTTTTTATGAAATTTAGTTGCTTTATTATGTATTGAAGACTTGGCAAGATGTTCCCACGTCTATTTATAAAATGCCTATTTGCGTGGTTCTTTGCAAATAGTCTAGTATGGTGCCGCTTTTAAACAATAACAAATGTCACTGGGGCTGGTAATTTGGCTCAAGAGATGCACAAACCTATTGACACCACATAACTTTTAGTTCATATAGCATTCAATTGTCTTCTTTAACAAAATCTAAAGAGAATACAAACAAACTAATGAGTCGTGTCTATCTCAATTGAATAGCAAGTACTATAATTCATAAAGTAGGACTTGGTAAAACTGTCCTTCACTTACACCATCAACTCAAAACAAGAATAGTTGATCAAACTCAGATCACCTCAACGTGAAAATTCATTAAAGATATGGTGATTAAAAGTTAGGTTTTTTTCTCAAAATCATTGCAACTCAAAGGGCCAAATCTTTGCTGATTAGTTTAACATAGCTTGGTGAACATAAAATTCATAATAAAAATCTAATTTTTTTCCACACTTGTTCAAACCATATAATGAATGACAAAAAATGAATTTTATACGAGTCACTCCAAATCCTTAGCAATTAATATGCTTCATAGATGAGATTGCATTATATGGTTTGAACAAGATGTGGAAAAAAATGAAATGACATAGATATAAGCATTCTCACACCATGAGTGAAACACCAATTGTATAAAGCTTTATTGCAAAAGAATTGTCAATATTATTTACATTGTACATACTTGTTTGTATAATGCTTCAATTCCTAAACTAAGAAACTATAGCTAGTGTTCTAACCATGCATAAAAATAAAATTACAATGCAGATGTATAAAAGTATATGTATAACTACTCCTATACTAGTTTATAACTACTATGCACATATTTTTACCATTTACAAAGTGCATCTAGGCATTACAACTCAAAAATCTATCAAAAAATAGAAGAAAATGGATTGCACAACAAAAATTAGTCTCCAACTTGGGCTTAGTTTGATCTTCTAAAAATATTTCTCAACATGTGCCCATGAAGCCTCTAATTGAATGCACCTAATTGAATTACTAGCACAAACAAAATGCACATAAACCAGAAGAAGCAAATACATAATGCAAATGATGGACCTAGAACTCCTTGATTTTTTGATTTATTTTCTATCCCCATATCATCATAAGCTCCCTTCCCCTATTGATCAACTCTCTTAGCTTGGGGAAGAAAGTTGAAACACATCCCAAAACTATAGTAATTTGCCACACAAACAACTATCCATGTACATATACATTTTGAAGAGATTTTTTTATTAAATGATCACTAATCTTCAATAGAATCTTATTATTACTATTAAGTAAGTTTTAATCATTATTCTTATATTGTAAAGGGTGAAGTATTGGTGAGAGTTGTATCTAGACTTTGTGATATACTAAGAAGTACAATATTTTATCTAATTAGAGTGGACTTGATGTTGGCTTAATTTTTTAATAGAACAAGGATTATTATAGTTCTTAATCATCTTCTAAGTTTAGTTTGTTCATTGATAATATCATGACAATGATTATCTAAGGAGATTTCTAAATATCTATCTCTTGAACATGCAAAGAAAGTACCTTGCCTACTTGCTTGGGTGGAATGAGCATAAAGATTTGTATCAACCCAGCTTGCTCAGGTCATGATGGTAGATTTGGAAAATACAAATGTAACATCAATTTGAAGATCTCAAAGGATGAGTGAGCAACAAGCCTAGTTTATTTGACATACAATCATCAAAGAGATAATTTGAATAAAGGAGCTTGGGAGGGAGGAAGAGATCTTCATATTATTGAATAAAGGAGGAGTTTGTTTGACTAGATTTAATATTTGAAAAGCCAATCTTCAAAACAATATCAAATGACAATCCATTGTCTTATAGGTGTCTCTGTTGAGGGCACATTCAAAGCTTCCATGCTACCGCATAAATATCCATGTTTAAGATCACAACCCTAAAGACATACATTCACCTTCTAGGCTTCATCCTTCTGTGAATTTGATACATTCTATGTACCATCAAAGGCTTGCAAATCAAAAAAGTTGTGGAAAAACAACACCATTAGGCATTTATATTCCGTGGGGCTTAAATAGCCCACCTCTTTGCTCTGATTTTCCATTTTGTTCTCTTTTTTCTTGGTCTCTTATGAAACTTTCATTAATTTTTTAAACTCCCTCTTCTTATTAAGATGGATGAGCAATGATATGAAGGGGGGAAATGAGGAAAATAAATGGGAATTCTTTAGATCCTCCCAATATTGGGCGTTAATATTTCTCACCTTTTTTAGAATTGGCAATTGTAAATATTGCTTTGAAAACTTTGCCTGTGGAGTTAACCTGGATAGATGGATGCTTGCCAACAGAGTATATGTTGTCTATGTCAAATTTATGGACACATAATTGCCATAAATTTAATTAGTCATGCTAGGTATCTAGACAAATCTTAATCTCTCTTCAAATTTTTGAAGGACCCTAAAGGGGAAAAGAGTGTTTGAGCTTCGATTTGAAGCCGCATAGATAAATAGTAAGAAAAATAGGTAGCATTCTGTGTACCCATCTCATTCCCAATTCGGTGCAATTTTATTCCTTAGATGCTCATATTTATTTACTTAAATTGTTACTAACCTTGAATGACCTAATTATATTGTTAAATGTTCTTTTAGGAAATAATAGTTTTTTACCTTTTAATTTTTTACTTTGGTCGTGAGTTTTTTCTAAACTTTTTGTGGTTAGTTATTTTTAAATATACTATCATCAATATATTACCTCCAATTTTCTAACTTTGTATTGAAGAATGCATCTTATATATAATGGATAGTTAAGAAAAGGTGGTTCATAATAACAGAAATCATGACAGCATATACTACAACCCAAGACTAGCTAAGACAAACAACAACATGAACAAGGAAAACTCATGAAACTCACTTTGCTGAATACATTCAAGTTAGCAAGACTTGTTGTTGATAACAAAAAAATCATTATAGGTATGCTTAGCGAGGCTTGAAGTTACAATATTTGCACTTTAATTTATCATCACTATCTGTAGTTGATAATAATCTCGTTTATTATTCATTTCTTCACCATAATAAATGTCTCTCTAATGCTCTAAACAAGTTCATAGCTCTGTGACTTCTATATCTTATCTTCTTTGATGAAAATTTAAAAAACTAAACAAAATCTACTCAAAACTTCAACAGTAAACCACCTAGCATCACCACTTTAATGGGTGGTACTACAAAATTTGAATTCCCAAACGTAAGATCAAGCACTTTCTCAAAAAGAAGTTGTATTTCATGGAGAAACTACCCAAAATAGTTCCAAAAACACATCAATAACATTCTCCACACCTAAACAAGAATTTTCTCATCTAAATAGAGATCAAAATCAAAGTAAAATGAAACCCACATACCATTGAAGCTGATGTAGAAATGTTGTTAGCCATGATCATGATGATGGTGAAGATGAAGTAGCTTGCTGCAGATGAATTATAACTACACAACACCCAAATTAACAAACTCTTTTAATCTACCAAAATAATTGGTAATAAAACACAAGAAAGATGCTCAGGAAGAATGCAGTGATGCATATTTATAAAATCCAAAATGTGGATAAGTAGATACAATGTACTAGCCCTACCCAAATCACACACAACTCCATTTATTCCTCCACATAGAAAAGCATTGTTTATTTATTATGCTTGACATCCATTTTTCATCTTATTGTGCAACACTTAGAGAAACACTCAAAGATACAAAATTGAGCCCTATACAATAGCAGAAACATATATATACACACTCAAACCCACAAACCTATTTTGAAAAGGAGTGACACCATGTAAGCACACAACTAGGCATAGAACAAGAATTTGGCAAATGAAGAAGAAATTACAACAGGAATGAATGGAATTCGATCTGTAGCACGAATTCGCTACGGGAAGAGGTAGTAGCAGGTACGTCCTACAATGCTTTGAAGGTAGTTTCTAGCTTATTGTAGGCTGGGAAAGGGTTTGCATCTTGGTCAAACTCAAGATAGATAGGTAGTTTTAAGCATTTTAGTGAACGAATCCCTAGCCAAGTGTCCACATTCACAATCCAAACATTTAAATTGTGCATCCTCATAATCTTTAAATAGGACTTGAATAAGATTACTGTCATATCCCAATGTTCAGTCCAAAAGAAAATCTTTAAATAGGACATACTAAACTTTTACTTGTTACAATGATCACACACAATGCCGAGTCCTGTCTTCCAGAACCCCCCTTGAAAATCTATGCCCTCATGCGAGCAAAATGCTGTAAGTGAAGGAGTTGAAGTGCCCTTGGATTGATGTAGGTAGAACCATATGAAATCTTCAGAGAAACCATTAACTCGCACTTCTTGCGAATACTTTGGAACCCTCGACAAATGAAATGTGATATATTTTTGCCCTTTTTTTTTTGTTTTATGCTATGGTGTGCGTCGCAATTGCAACGAAAATAATTGGTCGCAATTGCGACCAACACAAGCATGTTATTAAAAAAAAATAAAAAATTGCTTTATAAATCAACCAACCAACCCATTTAAAACAATTAGTCAAAATTTTTGGTCGAAAGTTAGGGTAAAATGCACTAGTGGTTAAAGAACTAAGTCAAACCTAAACCCCACAACAACAAACCACACATTATGTAAAGTACAAAACAATGAAACTTTCATAACTCATTAGATTTTGAAAATGCAATAGTTCAATTTTTACTCAAGGTTTTCAACTTTCCATTTCATTTTCAAGTATTACAGACTGATAAGGTTTTTGATTACAATCCAAGGTTCACATTTTTTGTTCTTCCAAAAGTAATCATAATTGTTAAAGTTTTCTTTTATGTTCCTAAAAGAAATAAAATTCAATTTTGAAACTGAATCCATCTTTACAAGTAACACCTCTAAAACTCAAATGAAAAGTACTAATAAATTGAAACTATGTCTATTCTAATTATTTAATATAAAATATTTACATTTAAAACACCTTATAATTTAACACTATTACTAAAAATTATTAAATATTACTAAATTATTAATACTAATAATTATTACATTATTAATTAAATAATATATATAATATATAATTTATTAACAATAATAATTACTAAATTAACTATTAAAATAATATTAATAAAATAATAATAATAATCTTTATTACAATTAATATTTACAATAATTAAAACCTATATTAAAAATTTTAAATTAAAAGAAAACTATATTAAAATAAATTATAATTAATAAAATATTAAAAAGGGAAATCGCAAATTCCAACATGCAATGTAATGTAGGGAAGCCACATGATGGCTTGGCTACCAAGGGCAGTTGCTGCCTTAGCAGTGTGCTACCTTGGCAGCAAGCGCTGCTACGATAGCTACTGCTTTTGTAATCTGGGGTGGGGAGGTCATTGCCCCTCTCCATATTTTATTATATATGTATTTTTTAATTTAATAAAACATTAAAAGCAACTCCCCCTTATTAAATATGCACTGTCGAAAATTTGTAGCGTTAAAACACAACACAAAATTGAATATATATATATATATATATATATATATATATATATATATAATTTACTAAGTTTACTGTGGTATAATATATGTATTTTTAAATCAATTTTCATTATAGTTCTAATAAGAATAATACAAATATCTACTCAAATTTCACTTCTCCAATTTGTTGATTTCTTTCCAAACCCTACCCAAACAAAATATCAATCTATAAAATTTACACAATGAAGGTTTCTAATTTCAATTTATTTACAAAGGTTTTCGAAAATGAAGAACAATCAAATTCATACTCAAGGGTTTCAACCTGAATACAATTTGAAACAAGATCCATTTAGAGATAGAAAAGACAAATATTTTTAAGAATGAATCTACTATGCAAATCCCACAAGATCCTACTTAAATATTATGCTAAGCCACCAAATGGACATGAGTCTCAAGCAATTCCCTTTTTTCCTTTGAAACCCTCTTCTCAAAAAATGTCTCCTCCAAACCTCGATATGGAGGAATGAACTCTAATTCCCTAATAAAGATTTTTTCCCCAAATTAGGGCTTCGATTGTGCAATCATGTGAAACCTCTTTTTCCTTTATTTTATTATATTATAATTTTCATGTGCAACCTTTTTGCAATTTAATTAAAATATCTTTATTAAATCAATTTCTTTCTCTCTTTAATTAAATCGTAAGACGTCTTTAATTAAATATTTATTAATTTTTAACTAATAATAATATTTATAGTTTATTATAAAAATGAAACTCTTAAATAAATTACTATTAAATTAAATAAATAGAATTACGACAATGTTAGAACTTTAATTAAATCTTTAAATTTAATTCTTTAATTCAATTAATTTCTCAATTAATTAAATATTGAATTTTTTTAATAAATTTTCCATTAAATTAAATCATTAAATTATCTTTTAATCTAATTTAATTATAATTAAAAATCACAATAGTCCCACAAGACTAAATACGACAACTCAATTGAAGACAAATAACATAATCAAACTCTAGGGTCAAAATCATGAATTCACGTTACTTGACAAATCTAGACAGGTAAACAACTTAAATACTTGTCCTACTTTCTAGGACAATTGGCTTAGGTTTAGGATTTGGACTCAAGAATTATCTTCCCTCTTTTACCAATGAGATACTGCAATAGGGTACACTCATCCTGGCAATTCAGGAAAGTCAATACTTGGTACTTGCAATTTGCATAAAATTTGAGGATGTACATACACATATAATCTAAACTAAACATGCAATGGTGGGAAGTGGTGCATTGTGTAGATCCTGACTAGCAGGTGACTATAACTCCCTCCCTCAACCACATAAGGAATATCAATCATAAAGTAAAACATACACGTATGCCATACACATGCAAGCATGGGATAAGTAACCATAGAATTGCATATAAATCATTCATCTAATTAACATCATGAAATAACTAAAATCACTCTATGAACATACACATATCATCATTAGAATAGTCATGAGCAAATGAAATAGCTAAGTAACTCATCATATAATCAATTGAGTATGAAATAACATATTATCAAATCCAGTAACCAAGTATCACTAATCATAAACATAATCATAAAATTAGCCTAAAAGAATCCAACAATACAACATGAAAAGTCATTAGGGGTAGGCATCACATGAATGCTTTGACAAAGAGATACCTCTTCCCTAAAGTCGAGACTAGTTGGGATAGACCATATGTTGGTAACAACCTCAATAAAATATAATGTGTCCCTATCTCAAAGACTAAAAAAGAAGAAGCAAAATAATGCAAAACCCAAACAAAATAGATTTGACACAAAGAAAAGTAAAAAGACTATAAAAAAATGAAAAACTTATACACAAAAAATCCTAAATAATTAGAATGTGGGGGTGGTTGTGAGAAGATTTCTCATTTTATGCAATAGTAATAACCCAACCCATATAGTTCTAAAAATTGTTGTCTTTGTACTCAAAAAAAAAAAATGTGGGAAATCTTGGTTCAAATTTTAAGTACAACTCACACAAAATCAAAAGTTGTAGTAACTCTCCATGGCCATGATTATTCCATAAACAAGTTCTCTTACCTTCAATATCATATTCAAATTGAAATTTATTAAACTAAGAGGGATAATGGAAAGATATTACTTGATCTAGCGAGTCCTCCACCATAGGGGTTCACTCACACATTGTAATTTCTCCTAGTGCTCTTATCTCATGGTATATGACTCCATGTGCACATGGAAACACTAGCATCGATGATGTAATATAGCTATCAGAACAAGACATAAAAGATAGAATATTATTTTTATGGTTTCTATTATCACCATCATTAGCCTTAAACCATGAACTGTCACCTTTAGGCTCCTTGGGACTAGAAAAATCAATCATATACCTTCCTTTCAAATTACATGATTCATTAATATCATTAATCAAGGTTTTTTCTCCCTCATAGCCCAAAGAATCATGTTCAAAATCATACTTACCCTCCATTACAATCTCAAAAGCTAATAAGAAATCAGGACAACTTACTTCTGAATGGAACCCAAATGGATGGATTCTACATGACTCTTTTATTGCATGGTCTGATATATTTGTAGAATACCCACAAATAGACATTTCCTTTGTCAAGCTTGAGACCAAATTAAGCACTCTATCCATCTCTTCTAATGACATATCTTGTTTATAGGGAGGTATCTTATCATTATCTAATAGGGGATCAATATCACAATAGGAAGCATTGATATCTTCTTCTTGATGAGTTCCTAATTCAAAAATCTCACCCACCTTGGGATCTTCTATATTTCCATCATTTTTTGCAACTTTGAAAATTTTTGCAACTCCATGGAGTTTTGGAACATCAAAATTTTCCACATCCTCAAAAGTTCTTGTGATAGCCACACTTATTGCAACATTAAAACTTGAAAAATTTCATTACTTCTAACAATTTTAATAGAGCAATTTGTCTGCGCTAACACATTAGATACTATATCTTGGAAACTAGCACATTCCAACTCTAAATGAATCCTTTGATGTAGGTGTAAATAGTTAGGAGGCAAAAGGATGTTTGGACTCTAACCTTCTCTAAGATACTTCAAATTTCTTGCTATGTTATCCATAAAACCTTTCAAAACCTCATCCTTTACATGTAATTCCTTTTGAACTATTAGGGTAATTTTTTTGGAGCCTCATAATGCATTGGTGTGTTACAAACCTACATATTTAGAGGAATATGATGCAACTATAGAGAGACATCATCCATTAGAGACTCTTCTTTGCTTTTCAAATGTTGTGTGTTCATATTATTACTACAAAAAAACATGTATCCTAGAGGGTCCATGACCTTTCTCTTCATTGAATGGGAACACAAACTCCTCTTGATCACCTTCATCATTTTGTACTCCTCTAAATTTATCATATGATTCAAACACCATTGCACTAAATTGCAAGGCCTGTTCCTCCATGACTTGGGGAGGCTGATTTAAAACATCATTGTGCCCATATCCATTTTCACTTGGACTCATACCTATAATACCATTATTCACATTGTTGATGTTACCATAGGGGGCATAATTTTTGCTCTAATTTTAAAAATAATTTTTTTGGTAGCAAGTTTTCTTGGATTGTCACCTTGATTTCTTGAGGAATTCAACTTTATTCTGATGAGTTCATTGGATAAAAGATACATCATCTTCTTTATGGCCTTAACCTCACTATCCATATTATTCTTGAGTTTAGCAGATGGAGAAGTCTTTTGCTCAAAAAATATAGTCTTTTGGGGCTTATACCCTAAATATGTAATTGTTGCCATGGGAGCAACAATAACCTGTTGCAATAAAGGTACTAGATTCAACATGGGCATTTGATTGCACATAGTAGATGCTCCTACTAGAAATGGTGGTATGGCTACTATATTATTCAAAGTGAAGGAAGATAAAAAGTTCCCTCCGCCATGGGTATCTACCTACTTTTTGAATGTAATAGCCTCTTTGAAGACCTTTTCAATGGTATCAATATCTATGGGTGGGAACCTTCTTAGAAAAATAGAAGTTAATGAATCCATTGTTTCAAAATAGATATGGACGGTAGCCTCTTGTGGTAAAGCATACAAAAACTCCATTCTTTGATACATCTTATAGAGGCGATGATTAAATTGTGAAATAGTGTTGTGGGGATCCCTCTCAATTGAGATAAACTGATGATGTAGGCTAGAGGGATCAATATAGATATTGAATTATTCTAGATACATTCTCTCAAAAGAGTTCTAATCCCTTATTGATGTTGGTGGAAAATTGAGGTATGAATTGAATGTCATTTCTCCCAAAGTGTAAGGGAAAAGGTGACAAACCACATTCATGTGCTGAATTTGGTTTCAATTACATATTTATTTTAAAATTTTAATATGATCTTCTATTATTCGTGACTCTCCAAAAATGAACCACAGGATTTTTTTTATAGGATTTTTGTGCAAGTCATGTAATGGACTAGTCAAGTTCAAAGGTAAACTTTTGACATTGAAGAAATCCATGGATGTAGGGTTAGGTGGAACAGGAGGTGGAGGTAAGTTCAAGTGGAACTAAGGAAAATGATGAAATTTGAAATGGGAATGGTAGAATTCTTGATATCACTTTATCACTATGAGGCTTGTGAAAGTGATCGAGTTATAGGAACTTGTGTTTATTTTGGAAAAGAGCACCTTCAAAAAGTGCACTTGTACAGCTGTGTGCATAGACACCTTCTCATAACAATGCACACTTTTTGTTCTAAATGTTTGAAAACTACAGAATTTTCAAATAACAAGTGGTTTTTCTTATTTGAATGGTTTATGGCTCTCCTTCTAGCACCACTTCTATTGACCTATCATTTTGCATGATTTTGAATGACAAGGATCCTTGTGAATCCATCTCTTGAAAAGTTGATCAAGGATCAACTCCAAGGTTCTAGATGATCTTGCAACCTATTGAAATCTACTCAATTAAAGATAAATGTGTATGTTCATGATGAGGCATTTGCTAGTTCTAAACAATTTTAGATAAGATGTTTGATCTATTGCTTTTTGAAAAGTAACCACAAAAGAGATATATTTTTGGTATTTTCTATTTTATGATGAATGCAATTTATTGATGCAACTATATGAATTCCTATTTTAACCAAGTGTTAGAAAAGAAAACAACAAAGATAGATTAACGAGACATAAAAGAAAATATCTTGAAAGGAAAATTCCTAATGGACATAAACCACAGTAACAACATGTCTACGAATTAAATTATCAAAAAGATCAGGTAGGAAACCAATGAAATTAGGAGAAACACTTCCTCAAATCTAGTGATATAGTTGTTGATGGGAACTCAATAATAACTAAAAGATGTTTCATAGTTCATCAAATCACAATGCCATTGTAAGTGTGCTCATGCATGATAAGACACTATGTAAGAACAATAGGCGATCTTTTCTTCAATTTGTTTCATCAGTGGAATTCATTAACATGAGGCAAACACCAGAACTAAAAAGTTGCACAATAATAACAATGAAATAAAACCATTGGTTCCATTATTATTTATGAACATGCATTCACAAAAATAACACTCTCTAGCAAGAATAGCTACACTCAGAATGAGAGCACCAATAGCATATCATTGCATCAAAATAACATCTTGGAGTACATATTACATCCATGTATTTATAAGAAATCATCTCCTCGCTTTGTGTTAGGAGCGAGACTTCTTAAAATGTAAACACATGCTAAAAACTAATAAAATAAATCTAATTATATAATATGACTCTCTAAATGGTGCTAAGTAGGTCTCCTTGTTTACATTCATTAATGGGTGTAGGAGCCTTTACATGGCACAAAAAGAATAAGATTGACAATGAGAAGATAAGAAGAATACAACTACATGATGATCTAGGAAACTCTAGAAGCTCTAAAAATGCAAGCTTGTGCTTCTTTAGGTGTTTCTAGGAGTTGAACTGGCATCAAAATGTGTTTATGGTGCATGGAATTCTCTAAATTAAGAATTGGTAGTTAACTGTCGGCACATTGCTTCTTACACAAAACTATTAGTGTACCTCTATGAAAAATGCACCCGCACACCAATGCACCAATGCACCTTGGTGATAGGTTCCAAAAATCCAAAAATTCTTCTAAGTGTCAAAACTTGATTTCCAACATTTGGGTTTTCTTCCCTTTTATACAAAAATGATGTGTGTATGTTTCCCTTTGAACTATTGGATGGAAAAAGTGATTTCATGAGGATCTAATAAGCCTAAAGCCTCATACTTTACCCTCACTTCCTTGTGGAAATCATGAAGTGTGACTTCTTGGGTATTCCTTGAAACTTGAAAGTCATGGGTTTTAGTGTGATCTTAGTTTCTAGAAAAGAATACGTGAAATATTTGAAATCTAGTTTTCACATGACACATGTTAGAAGAATGCTTGTTGATGAAGAAATATCCTTGTCATTTCTTCCCTTTTGTTGGGGCTATTTTTTGTGGCCTCACAATGCACGCCCTATTTTAAGTTAAAAAATGAGGACCCCCTAGTTTAAAAATTCCCTATGAGATATTTAGTTTGAAGCCTCAGTCATTTTGGATACTCCCTAGGGTCTAGGTCAAACCTTGGTCTTTGACGAGGAACGATCGGGTAGTAAGAGAGAAGAAAAATCAAAAAATAGATTACATAGTGCACATAACATGCAAGTGCAAACATAACACGAAGGTGCACACAACAAAATATGCGTAGGTGCACATAACACACAAGTGTACATAATGTGCAAGTGCACATAAAACACAACACAAATGTGGACATAACATAAAGGTATGCAGGTGCACACAATATAAAGTTTCTCAAGTTGCACATAAGACAAAGTTGCGCAAGTGTACATAATGCACATGTGCACACCTTGTTAGTTTTTCAAAACTTTGAAGCCCGAATGTCTTGATTTTTTTGCTAGTTTGCCTAGGTATTAGGGTTTTTGCTTTCTTTTTGGAGTCATTAGGAGTCTTTTCACCTTCAAAACACTTGGATTACTAACACCTATTAATTTCATGTAAATTATCATAGAATCTTCATTATCAACAAAAAAAAAGATCTCACCTAAGCCGATGACCTTTACTTACAAAGGAGTCCCACGCAAGTCCCAATTCATGAATTTGTACTTGGAGATCAAAGATACAAAGGTTGGACACATGAACCAGAATAAGTTTCTCATCTTATGCAACCATTAATGGCAAGATTCAACACATGTACTTTGGGAGTTTAGATTAAAGAAGTAGAAGGAGTTCAAGAATATGATAATGTTGGGCTATAAAGTGAGCCTAAATCATAAAAAAATCAAAATAAGTACACAAGAGTGATCCAAAACCCATAAACCATTTTCAAAACTGAGAACTTAAAATTTTTAGTGAATTGAGCACCTTGTACAATTCCCTGAAAGTGCATAAGTGCGCAATTTGAAGATTTGGTGAATGAAGTTCCTTAAAGGTGTATAGGTGCACATATCTAAAACATCTAGAGGCCCCCCTGAGGTCTCAAATATTACCATGGCTTCCTTGTCTTCCGTCGTAGCTGAGATCACACTCAAACCCATGACGTTCAAGTTTCAGGGAATGCCCAAGAAGTCACACTTCATGATTTCCACAGGGAAGTGAGGGTAAAGTACGAAGCTTTAGACTTAATATCTCTTCAAGAAATCATCTATGCCATCCAAAAGTTCAAAGGGAACATCCACACATAAAAAGGAAGAAAATCTAGATGTTGGAAATCAACTTTTGACACTTTAAAATAATTTTTGGATTTTTGGAACCTATCACGTAGGTGTGCTTTTCATAGAGTTGTGCCAAAATTTTTGAGTAATAAGTAGTGCGCATAGTAACTATCGGTTCCTAATTTAGAGTATTCCATGCACCAAAAGTACATATTGACAATAGTTCAACTCCCAAAAATGGCTAGAGAAGGTCAAGCTTCCATTTGTAGAGCTTTCAAAGATTCCTAGATCATCTTGTAGGTACATTCTTCTTATCTTCTCATTCTTTTATTTTATTTGTGTCATGTAAAGGCTCATGCACCCATTAATGAATATAAATAGGGGTGGAGACATACTTAACACTGTTTAGAGAGTTAGTTTATATATAAGTAGATTTATTTTATTATTTTTTAGCATATGTTTGCATTTTTAAAAGTTTCACTCCTAACAAAAAGGGAGGTGATGATTTCTTATAAATACATGGATGTAATATGTACTCTAGGTTATTATTTTGATGCAATAATATATGCTATTGGTGCTCTCATTTTGAGTGTAGCTATTCTTGCCAAAGTGTGTTATTTTTGTGAATGCATGTTCATGAATAATGAAGCCAATGGTTTTTATTGTGTTATGATTGTGTGACCTTTTTGTTCTAGTGTTTGCCTCATGTTAAAAAATTCCACTGATGTAACAAATTGGAGAAAAGATCACCTATTGTTCTTGCATAGCGTCTTGTCTCACATGAGCACACTTTCTGTGCTCTTGTGATTTGATGAAATGTGAAACATCTTTTGATTATTATTGAGTTCCCATAGATGATTACATTAGTAGAGCTGAGGAAGTGTTACTCCTAATTTCATTGGTTTCCTACCCAATTTAATTCATAGACACATTGTTACTATGGTTTATGTTTGTTAGGAATTTCCCTTTCAAGTTAAAGAACTCTCCTTACTCTATCTTTGTTATTTTCTTTTATTACACTTGGTTAAAATATAAATTCATATAGTTGCACCGATAAATTGCATTCATCATAAAATATTAAATACCAAAAATATATATCTTTTTTGGTTAATTTTCAAACAACAATAGATCAAACATCTTATCCTAAATTATTTAGAACCAGCAAAGGCCTCCTCGTGAACATACACATTTATCTTCAATTGAGTGAATTTCACTAGGTCACAAGATCGCTCAAAACCTTGGAGTTGATCCTCGATCAACTTTTCAAGAGAGGGATTCAAAAGGATCCTTGCCAACTAGCATCATACAAAATGATAGCTCAACAAGACCCCATTAAAAAAAATCCTCATATAAAGCCAAAAGCTCTGGAGCAACCCAATCCATACATTATTTATAGAATTCAAAAGAAAACTATCAAGGCCTGGGGATTCACCATTAGCCAAGGAATTAATAGATAAACCAATCTCCTCCAAATGAATTGGCATTTCAAGTTCTGTTGCTTTTATGTATGAGATTTTGAATCAACCTTAAGAAATGGTTTAAATCATTTTGATTGTCACTACCATGCTTGAAGAGAATAATTCCTTATAAAACTCATAGAAAGCTTCCTTGATATGAATAGAATCTTTGGAGATGGAATCATTAATTTTAATCTCCTCAATAAGCTCTCTTTTATTTTTGGTGCTACTAAGCTCAGAAAAGCATTTTTTTCACTTTATCACCTTCCTTGATCCAATTAATCTTTTCTCTAATCTTAGGACCTTGGATATTATATTATTTTATCCTTCTTAGATGATTCT
This sequence comes from Cupressus sempervirens, assembly GCA_028749045.1. Lineage (NCBI taxonomy): Eukaryota > Viridiplantae > Streptophyta > Pinopsida > Cupressales > Cupressaceae > Cupressus > Cupressus sempervirens. The sequence continues at coordinate 509,452,988 of CM053783.1, forward strand.
TGACCCATATCAACTATTATTCAAGCCCACATTCATTCATTTTGGTCTAAATATGTTTTTCTAAACAATAAATTTTAGTCTCAAGAAGGATTGTTCTTTAGTCCTATCCATAGATTTTTTCTTGTCAATGATCTAAAATAGCTTCCTCCAAGTATTAGTGAGAGATACCAAGTATTCCCTAGGTTTGAGATCATTTTTGAAAAATTTAGACAAACAAGAGGTCATTTTAATGGCCTCCCCAATATCTTCAGCAATGAAGAGGGATAAATTTTGTTTAAAACCATTACTAATCTTAGCTCAAATGTAAGAGGAAAGATGATCATCAAGAGAGATACTAGTAAAGATTGAGTGATTTGAAATATAGGTTGTGGTAACACATACAAATACATTTCCATCCTGAGAGGAGAAGGAAAAGAATGATGATTCAACATATCCAATCTATAATAAAGTCTCTGGTGACCACTTCGGTTATTACACTAGGTATACCAAATATTATAATATGAATCTTTCTTGTTTTCCAAAGGATCTAAGAGCTTAAAATTTCTTTTGAATTTATGCCAGAAAGACTTCTCATTGTCTTTCCACCCATGTTTTCTAGCACCACACTTATCACCTTTATACTTAGTCATATTAAAGTCTTCCACAAAGAACAAAAAAGAATTGGAAAAATTAGAAACCATCTGATCCCACAAGCTGATCCTTTCCCTGTAGTCATTACCAACATATATATTACAAATACCAAAAATCTTGTTATTCTCCTGAAAGATGACCCAAAGGACCCTTTGGAAAGGGGAAACCTCATTAGAAATAATCCTATTAGATCATTGGGGTTCAACAAGGATAATAGTAACACCTTTACCTTTATCGTGATTGGAGTGGAAGCTAATGGCCTTGTCCCACATTAATTTAAGAGTGGTATAAGCTTGAAAACCTAAAACCTTGATTTCTTGCAAATAGACAATGTGTTTTATTTTAACATTGTTACACCATCTCCTAACCACATATTTTATATCAATAATATCCAAGTCTCGAACATTCCAACTATGTATATGCATCATCATTAAAAAAAAATTGGAGGAAGGTTTTGAGTTCTTATACTATCTATTAACACACTGTGGGATTTCATTCTTCTTTCTACTATTATTAGACAATTACTATCTATCCATGAATCTCCTTTTCTTCCATTTAAATTTATTGAATGGTTCTAAATTTCATCCTTTCTTGTGGTATCAATAAAGGATTCCTTTGTGGAAGTCATGAGCCCATGTATTAAACTACTCTCATCCAAAGGGGTAGGTTTGTCATTGTTTCTATTCTCAACTCTTTCAACAATGCTTTCTAGAGCTGATTTCTATGCATTTAATCTAAGGTGGGGTCGGGTTGGGGGGGGGGGGGGGGGGGGTGTTGGATACAATTGATAATTGCATGATTGTCTTTGATGTTACACAAATGTCATATCAGTCATCAGACAGAGTCTACCGAGCTCACTCGGTAATCAAAGGATTTGTTGCCGAAAGATAGTGTTTACCGAACTCACTCGGTAAACAAAGGATATAAGATAGGTTGTCAGTGTTTATCGAGTTGACTCGGTCATCGAAGAAAAGAAGCAGACAGTGTTAACCGAGCTCACTCGATCATCAAAGGAAAGTCGGAGAAATCGGTGTTTACCGAGTTAAGTCGGTCAGTGAAGGATTTCACGAAATTCTCTGTATTAACTGAGCTCAGTCGGTTAACACAGGAATTATTTTCTGTGCAGTATTTACCGAGTTAAGTCGGTCAGTGAAGGATTTCATGAAATTCTCTGTATTAACCGAGCTCAGTCGGTTAACACAGGAATTATTTTCTGTGCAGTATTTACCGAGTTAAGTCGGTCAGTGAAGGATTTCACGAAATTCTCTGTATTAACCGAGCTCAGTTGGTTAACACAGGAATTATTTTTTGTGCAGTATTTACCGAGTTAAGTCGGTCAGCGAAGGATTTCTCGAAGGTTAAGTAATTAAAGTTAATTACTTTATGTAATGTATGAAGCCGACTCATAGCACAATTATTTATAATTATAACTTGTATTTGAGCCGACTCAATAATCTGAAAGGTATATATGAAGGATCAAGTTGCGAATTTTTTTTAAAAAAAAGTATGTATGTGAAAAAGTGAGCAGATATGATTGAATATCTAATATGGGAATTATAAGGAAGGTCAGAGCAAGTTTTTGAAGGATCAGAGATGCAGAGTTGCATTTGATCAGAGAGGATCTAGAGGAACAGAACAGAGATCTGTATCAGCAAAGATAAGTTGTATTTATTTCAGATCACTCATTGTTACTTTCTAACAATTGTAACAGTGTTTTCAAATCTCTTAACAGAGTGGGTTTAACAACCTTTTGTAAAATCCTCTAACAAGGTGGCAATTCAGTTGAATTGATCTAAAGACCTCTAGCAAGACCACTCCTAGCAGGGTGATTAAATCCTCTAACAAGGTCACACCTAACAGTGTGTTTTGTAACCTTTAACAAGGTTGGCTCCTAACAGGGCTCACTTCAGAAGAGTGAAAAACAGTAACTAGTTACATTAGTGGTTTTTCCCATATTGGGTTTCCACGTTAAATCTGGTGTCTCTTGTCTCTTGTTTCTTGTGTTTTTAGTTTGATTATATGAGTATCAGTAATGAGTATTTCCTTTGACATCTTAAGGGACTTGTGTGAAAATTTTTTGTAGTAACTGATTCACCCCTCCCCTCTCAGTTACTCCATTCTCATTTCCAACAATTGGTATCAGAGCTTATTGGTGCTTGCAGGAAAAGATTTCAAAGATCTAAGCCAAAGATCAAGATGTCTTACAAGAGAGAAATTCCAAGACTCAACAAAAATAACTTCTCTGCATGGCAAGGATTGATGAAACTTCATTTGGCTACTATTGGTGATATAGGACTGAAATATCTTGATGAAAAATACAAAGAACCTTCCGGCACATTATCTGTCAATGATATTGCTGAAAAGAAGACTCATAACAATATGATGATAGACATTGCATCTGCACTAAGCTATGAAGAATTTGATGATATCAAGGATTTCCAAACCGCTTTTGACATGTGGAACAAGCTGAAAGAAATCTATGGAGGAGATGACAATGTGAAAAGAGCAAAAGCAAAAAGTCTAAGAGGACAATTTCACCAAATGAGAATGAGAGAGGATGAAAACATTGCAAAATATGTTGATAGAATCAAAGCATGTGTCAGTGCAATCAGGGCATCTGGAGGTGAGATCAAAGAAGAGACGGTTATAAGAAAAGTTCTCAGAACCTTGCTTCCCATCTATGCAATCAGAGTTTCTGCAATTCAAGAAAGAAGGTGTGAAGCAAATCATAATATCAATTTGGAGGCTATAGTTGGAAGACTAACCGCATTTGAACTAGACAATTTTGACAACTATGTTCCAGCTTCCAAAAACACTGAATCAGCATTTGAGGCCAAACTTTCACTCAAAGATAGAGGCAAAAAGAAATCAGAGTCAGAAAGTGATGATGAATCAGACCAAAGTTCAGACAGTGATCTTGAAGTAATTGAAGCTCTACTGGCAAAGAAATACTCCAGAGGCAGAGGAAAATATAAAGGTAAAGTTCCTCTAATCTGTTTTTCATGTGAAGAAATTGGTCATATTGCAGCTAGGTGCCCAAACAAGCAGAACAATGATGAAAAGAAGAGTCATAAATGGAATAGAAAGAAAGATTACAAATCATTCAAGAACAAAGGTAAGAAATCATGTTTCATGGCTGAAAATTCTAAGGATTCTGATAATAGTGAAGATGAAATTGTTTATATTGCTGTGAAAGATGATTCTGATAGTGATGAGGAAGATAAAATGGCTCTTATCTCTCATATAAGTATGAATGATACATGGATTATAGATAGTGGTTGCTCTCATCATATGACTGGTGATAAAACTAAGTTTGATCAGTTTGAAGATTATGATGGTGGCAGTGTAAGGTTTGGTAATAATGAACCTCATTTCATAAAAGGAAGAGGAAGAATCTCTCTAACCAAAGAACTTATATGCAACAATGCCTATTGGGTTGAAGGTCTTAAACATAACTTGCTAAGTGTGGCACAGTTACTCAATACTGAATTTAAGGTGGAATTCATGCATGGAAAGGCAAGACTGTTAAATGAGCAAGGAAAGCTGATAGGATCTGGCACACAAACTAAAGGTAACTTGTTCTACCTAGAACTTGGTGAATGCTCATGTTTTATTGCTCAAATTGAAGAAAGTTGGTTATGGCATAAGAGGTTGTGTCATGTCAATTTTGATAATCTGGTGAAGATAAGCAAATTCAAAAAGGTAAGAGGCATTCCTAATATAAAGAAACCTGAGGTCGGTTTATGCAAGAATTGTCAGATTGGAAAAATGGGAAAGACTAGTTTTAAAAGTAAAAGCTATCAGTCTGAAGATATATTAGAAATTGTGCATACTGATTTATGTGGACCCATTGGAATTGAAAGTTATACTGGAGAAAAGTTCTTCATTCTTTTTGTTGATGATTACTCAAGAATGATGACTGTTATGTACCTAAGGAATAAATCAGAAGCTTTTGAGAAATTCAAATGGTACTTGGCAAGAGTAGAAAAAGAAACAGGGAAAAGATTGAAATGCTTAAGGTCAGACAGAGGTGGTGAATTCATTTCACATGAGTTCAATAACTTCTGCATTGAAAGAGGAATCAAAAGACAAGTTTCAACACCAGGAACTCGAGAACAAAATGGGATAGCTGAAAGAAGAAATAGATCCATTATGAATTGTGCAAGGACCCTAATGATTGAAAAGAACATTGCTATCAAATACTGGAAGGAAGCTATCAGCACTGCAGTTCATACCTTGAACCGAGTACAACTGAAAAAGGACTCATTCAAAACTCCCTATGAATTATGGTATGGCTACAAATCCAATGTAAGTTATCTGAAAGTATTTGGAAGCAAATGTTATATTCTGAAAGAATATAGAGAAGGTAAATTTGATGTAAAAGGAGATGAAGGAATATTTCTAGGTTACTCTTGTAAAAGCAGAGCATATAGATGTTTAAATCTATCTACTCACAAGGTCATAGAAAGTGCACATGTGAAAGTTGATGAGTTTGCAGAGAAATCAGAAGAAGAAAGCAAGAAGGTTCCTGAAGACTACAGAAGATTTATTTACATTGAACCTGATACTATACCAAGTACTCCAGTTAATCAGGAATCCTCAACTCTCGAGTCATCAATGACCGAGTTGCAGGAAATTCAAACCGAGACACAGGAAGTTTTTACCGAGCTAAAAGAATCTGAGTCACTTTCAGACTCTACCAAGCAAGTATCTACCAAGTCTGAATCTACCGAGCCAGAATAGCAAGAATCTGAAGTACAAAGGGACAACAATGAAACTCATTCAAGAAGTAAAGAACCTATGTTAGCTAAATATGTCAGAAGGCATCATACTCCAGATCAGATCATTGGAGATAAATCTGAAAGAACTCTGACAAGAAGTAAGTTAAAAGGCACTTGCTTACTTGCTGATTTTGAACCCAAAAATATCAAAGATGCATTGGCAAATGATAGTTGGATTGAGGCTATGAATGAAGAAATAGAACAGATAGACAAAAACAAAACATGGACTCTTGTATCTAGACCCAAAGATAAGAATGTGATTGGAACAAAATGGGTATTCAGAAATAAACTAAATGAAGATGGCAAGGTATCAAGAAACAAAGCTAGACTAGTATGCAAAGGATATGCTCAAGAAGAAGGTATAGACTATGGAGAAACCTTTGCTCCTGTTGCAAGATTGGAAGGTGTAAGAACCTTACTTGCATATGCTGCTCACAAAGGATTCAAAGTTTATCAGATGGATGTCAAGTCAGCATTTCTCAATGGAATACTGGATGAAGAAGTTTACATTGAACAACCTGAAGGTTTTGTTGATCCAGATAAGAAGAACATGGTCTGCAAATTACATAAGGCGCTGTATGGTCTAAAACAAGCTCCTAGAGCATGGTATGAAAGATTGCATAACTATCTTATTCAGATTGGTTTTCAAAGGACTAATGACAACAGTAGCTTGTATATAAAAGAAGGTCCAGATAATAAGATTGTTTTGGCAGAAATATTTGTAGATGACACTATTTTCACAGGTAATGATGATCTATGCAAAGAATTTTCAGAACAAATGAACAAGGAGTTTGAGATGTCTATGTTTGGTGAGATTAAATTCTTTGTAGGTCTTCAAATCCAACAAAGTAAGAATGGCATCTTCATCACACAGTCAAAATACATCAAGGAGATATTAAAAAAATTTGGTATGGAGGATTGTAAACCAGTTGGAACCCCTATGTGTACTGGATTGAAACTTACCAAGGAAGATGAATCCAAAGAAGTGGATCAAACACTGTATAGATCTATGATTGGAAAGTTGCAGTATGTAGTACATACTAGGCCAGATATTGCCCTTGCAGTCGGTATTGTAGCAAGATTTTCAGAAAAACCAAGAGAAACTCATATAATGGCAATCAAAAGAATAATGAGATATTTGAAAGGAACTGAAGATTATGGGCTATGGTATAAATTTGGAGGTAATTTGGATTTGAAAGTATTTACTGATGCTGATTGGGCAGGAAACCTTGATGACAGGAAAAGCGCAAGTGGAGGAGCATTCTTTCTTGGAAAGAGATTGGTTTCTTGGACAAGCAAAAAGCAGAATTGTACATCCCAATCTACAACAGAGGCAGAGTATGTTGCTGCAGCCGTAAATTGTTCAAATATTGTTTGGCTTAAGCAGTTATTGCAAGGAATGAGGATGGAAATCAAAGAACCAGTTGTTATATTCTGTGACAATACTAGTGCAATCAATATATCAAAGAATCCAGTGATGCATTCTAAGACCAAGCATATTGCAATCAAATATCATTTTGTCAGAGAATTGGTACAAGACAAGGAGATCAGATTAGAATATGTCAATTCAAAGGAACAAATTGCTGACATATTCACAAAGCCACTACCTAAGGATGCATTCTTGTATCTCAGAGGTAAGTTAGGGGTTGCACCCCTATCCGAAATTCACTAAAAAAAAGTTTTAGTGATGCATCAACGCATACCGAAATGAAAATCTATCTGTTGATGCAGTCAAATCTGGAAGCTTTGCATATGAATCAGTACTAAAGGTACATTACAATTCATTTAAGTTCTATTGTCTTTGGCATTTGTTGTCAAAGAGGGAGAGATTTACTTTACTGTCATATCTTTCTGAAATTTGTGTGGAAAAGAAAGTTCTTATGTAATTCCTTCATAGAGGGAGAATCTATCATCTTAGAGGGAGAATTGTTTTGATGACACATTGTGCTGATAAGGACTTATTTTCAAATTTCATTCTGCTATGACATGTTGTGTTGCCATCAATGCCAAAGAGGGAGATTGTTGGATACAATTGATAATTGCATGATTGTCTTTGATGTTACACAAATGTCATATCAGTCATCAGACAGAGTCTACCGAGCTCACTCAGTAATCAAAGGATTTGTTGCTGAAAGATAGTGTTTACCTAACTCACTCGGTAAACAAAGGATATAAGATAGGTTGTCAGTATTTACCGAGTTGACTCGGTCATCGAAGAAAAGAAGCAGACAGTGTTAATCGAGCTCACTCGGTCATCAAAGGAAAGTTGGAGAAATCGGTGTTTACTGAGTTAAGTCGGTCAGTGAAGGATTTCACGAAATTCTCTGTATTAACCGAGCTCAGTCGGTTAACATAGGAATTATTTTTTGTGCAGTATTTACCGAGTTAAGTCGGTCAGTGAAGGATTTCACGAAATTCTCTGTATTAACCGAGCTCAGTCGGTTAACACAGTAATTATTTTTTGTGCAGTATTTACCGAGTTAAGTCGGTCAGTGAAGGATTTCACGAAATTCTCTGTATTAACCGAGCTCAGTCGGTTAACACAGGAATTATTTTTTGTGCAATATTTACCGAGTTAAGTCGGTCAGCGAAGGATTTCTTGAAGGTTAAGTAATTAAAGTTAATTACTTTATGTAATGTATGAAGCTGACTCATAGCACAATTATTTATAATTATAACTTGTATTTGAGCCGACTCAATAATCTGAAAGGTATATATGAAGGATCAAGTTGCGAATTTTTTAAAAAAAAAAGTATGTATGTGAAAAAGCGAGCAGATATGATTGAATATCTAATATGGGAATTATAAGGAAGGTCAGAGAAAGTTTTTGAAGGATCAGAGATGCAGAGTTGCATTTGATCAGAGAGGATCTAGAGGAACAGAACAGAGATCTGTATCAGCAAAGATAAGTTGTATTTATTTCAGATCACTCATTGTTACTTTCTAACAATTGTAACAGTGTTTTCAAATCTCTTAACAGAGTGGGTTTAACAGCCTTTTGTAAAATCCTCTAACAAGGTGGCAATTCAGTTGAATTGATCTAAAGACCTCTAGCAAGGCCACTCCTAGCAGGGTGATTAAATCCTCTAACAAGGTCACACCTAACAGTGTGTTTTGTAACCTTTAACAAGGTTGGCTCCTAACAGGGCTCACTTCAGAAGAGTGAAAAACAGTAACTAGTTACATTGGTGGTTTTTCCCATATTGGGTTTCCACGTTAAATCTGGTGTCTCTTGTCTCTTGTTTCTTGTGTTTTCAGTTTGATTATATGAGTATCAGTAATGAGTATTTCCTTTGACATCTTAAGGGACTTGTGTGAAAAGTTTTTGTAGTAACTGATTCACCCCTCCCCTCTCAGTTACTCCATTCTCATTTCCAACAGGGGGGAGGGTGGGGAGAAAATTTATTATCATTAATATTACTATAATTGACACATTGGTTTCAATACTAGTTAGGGCCATAAGTGTCTCACCATTCATAGTAGTAGGGATTACCTCAAACTCCTCTTCTAAGAGGGATTAGTTAAACTAGAGAAATAATTTGATGCAAGGCCAAGGTTAGTCAACCATAACTAGTTTATCAACATTCATGATATGACTAGAAGTGTCAAAGAAAACAATCATCTTATCAATATGTTCCATTTTATCAAATACTATATGGGCTTTTTTGTCTGTGCAACTTCTTTAGAAGCCACATCAAAACTATCACTCTTAGTGTTTTTGAGAGATGGGCAACCATACTTAGTGTACCCATTTAATTTACAATAAAAATAAGCCACCAAATTTCCTAGCATAGAAAATTCCCATGAAAAATCTTCTTCTTCAATACTTAAATAGATAATATTAGGAAAGTCAACATCTATAGGTAATGCAATTAGCACTCTAGCACTTAAATTCAGGAGGGTGGATTTTGAATCTTCAATTTTCATAATAGAGCCTAATGACTTTAAATTTTGAGAGATAAATGACTAGTACTCTAGTTGTAAATTTTTAATTTTGACTGTGTTGGGGAAGATGACACAATTACCTTCTCAAGATTGCATTCGACAACAATGAAAAATCATTGAGAAGAGAATGATCCAAATTCCAAAATTCTCATTCAAATCCCCATCTTACATGTTATGGGATATAAAAAATATCACAAAATGCCTTTTAAAATCATCCTAGAAAAGTTCACATGAGTTCCTAATTTCTTCCCCCAAACATTTGCTATCCATTCCTCAAATTTTTTTTTTGAAGGCATAGACTCTTTAATCATACAAATAAAGAAAACTATGGTATTCCTTTGATGACATGTCTTTTTACATTGATTGAGGGCCCTTCCAATTCTTCTCCAAGGGAAACATCTAATGTTTAGGAATTATTTCCATCAAATGACATAGAAGGTGAGTATACATGCAAGGATTGCTTTGATACAACATCCTTGTAAGATAATTTATATTTTGTTTCAACAAAGTCTTATCAATAACAATCTCCTCATGATATCTCTTATTAATAATTTTTATCTTGACATTTGCAATATGCACTATCATCAAAACTAGGTCAGGGCCAAGAATAATCAAACCAAGTCACATACAAGGGAACTCAACATAGAAACTAGGGCAATAAACTAGATAAAAATGCAATAAAATCACACAAGGAGACTTGAGAATCAACCAAATGCACAAAAAACACATAATAACAAGGACAACCAAAGTAGTAGAGATCTCCAAAAAGGAGTGTACAACTCCAAGGAAGGTGAAAGGACAACCTTCAACATAGGTTGTACAATTTGCAAAGTGATGTCCACCTTGTCACATTTTGTCTCTTTGTTCCTTATATGATTAAATTATATATAATCATAACATTTAGGGTTGGATAACTAATAGACTTAGAAAGGGTGGGTTTAAAATTTTGTATCTTAGACTTATAAGTAGGGTGACTCATTTCCTAAGGAAGGAAGGCCCTAGTCTATTTGCAAAAGGAATTATATTCAGGATATTTGAAGAATAAATTAAATTTCAATAACAGAACATTAAAAAAGAGAGTTAAAGTTGTGTAGAAAATAGAAACAAACAAAATTAGTTCAAACAACAATTAATTATAGAAGTTGAGTACAAAAGTAGAAGTAAGAACAATGACCAAATAGTATAAGTATAATAATCAACAATAGATATAAATAACTAAATAGTCAGTGTGGATTGGAAAATCAGCTAGCTTAGGAATATGAAAGATTCAAATTCAAAGAACATGAAAATCATATTCAAATTATCCCAAATTAATGAATCTATTAAAATTATATTTTTCATAAAACAAGGAAATTACATGAAAACACATATTTTCAAGTTATGCAAACTTCCCTTTGTGCTCCTTTTTTTTCTTCTTTCTCCTCCAAATTTGATGTCGCTCTTTAATGAGAGATGCACTAAAAATATTTGAAAATAAAGTATAAAGAAAATAATAGCATGATGATACTTGAAATATAGTTAGTGAAAAATGAATGAAGAAGACCACTAAGTAGAAAATTGACTTGAAAATGAATAGACATAGAAGATGAAATGAATAGTTAAAGGGAAAGGATGAGTCACGAGTCAATAATAACATCTCAATAATAAACAAAGTTGCACAGTTCCCTTCAAAAGGCTAAAGGTTATTTAAATAATAAAATATTTTAATGTGAAATAAAGCAAGACAATTAGAAACCATTTAAAACTAAAGGTGGAATAAAAGACAATAAAGCATAAATAAATGAAATTTATTCATGCAAAAAGGGACATTAGGACTTAGGAAAAATAAATAAATAATAATAATGAATGACAAATGATAAATAATTAAAATCACTTAAAATTGATAAAAAAATAGAAATTGACCAATGACATACAAAAGACAACATAAAATGGGAGATAGGGTTGAGGACCATTTTCAGGTGTCTACTTCCCCCCCCTCTTTTAGACAATGCAATTTTGAGCATTGTTTCAAAGAAAAAAATGAATACTATATTTAAAGGATGATTCAAACATAAAAAACTCGACAATTCCCCCTCAAAAAAATTGGGCAAAAATCTTGAAAAGAAGAGCCCAATTTAAAAAAAAGTAATACCAAGAACACAAGAAAAAATAGAAACAAGACTAGCCAAAGAGAGAAACAACATTAGGAAAAGGGGAAACAATCCAACATGAAAGGACACAAACCAAAAAAGTATGGGAAAAAGAAAAAGAGAATTCAATCCTTGCTTTTCTTTTATAGTGCAATATTTGTCTTTTGTAGAGTTTTTTGATATAGAAAATTGGATATGTCACATCATAACATAGATGAAGTCAAACAAATCCTATGGTCCATTTTGCATGAGATCAGACATAATGAAAAGGAGTAACCCAATCCACCCAGAGACACATACATTACATGCCTCTAAATTTCATAAGAACATTCTACAAATAGATGATAAAACCAAAATAAAGGACAAGGGACCAGACCATCTAGATCACTCTCATCACTAGATGATATCCTTAAGTAGTATATGTATTATTATTTTATTACATAATTGATAAAGGAAGAATTATTTTTTCCTTCATACTTATCTATGGTACCCTTCACCAAGGGTCACCACACTTCCCTTAATATAATAATATAATATAATAATATTATTATATAATTTAATATAATAATAATATTATAATATAATATATTATACTATACTATACTATAATATACTATACTATACTATACTATACTATAATATAATATAATATAATATAATATAATATACTAGAACTTGCACCAAAAGGAGGTGCAATGGTTACGCTGATAGTAAGATGTACTATAAGTATTATATTAGATTATAAAGGAACAAACACAAATAAAGATTCTTATTTATTTTTTTAGAAGTTTCGTAAATATTTGTGAAGTTTGTGATGGAGTTGGAACTTGAGATGAATTGGTTGACAATTAGGAAAGATTGTTGGGGCTAAACTTTTGCAATTTAATTAGTCTGAAAGGTTTTTTTCTATATTTTGACATAGATTTGTTATTTGTTAGTTCTTGTTGTGGCTTTAGAACTATAGGTTATAATAGGCCTAAAAACATTATCCAAATACACATAGATATTTATCATTTGAAAAAAAAATCATATATACATTCTGACTATTGAGATAGTTGGGAGGAAAAGATAAGAACTAGTTATAAAATTAAACTACTAAAAAACTACTATTGTTAATTAATAAAATAAATATCCCTTCAAGATTAGTTATCATTCCCCCTTTAATCTGAAGGGATATTTGTCATCAAAATTGACACATCCCAGTTCTTTGGTAAATATATAATCAATTTTCTCTTCAGCAAAACAATGCTTCAACTGTATGGTTTTTTCTCAACATGATGTCAAACCAAGTGATATTTGGTATTGATATGCTTGGTTTGATCATGAAATATAGGATTCTTGGCTAATTGTATTGTAATTTTTTTATCAACAAATAAAGATGTTGAAGTAATTTGTTTCTCCTGCAAGTCATCAAGAATTTTCTTGATCACATAACTTCTTTCGTCCTTGTGTTGCTATTATTCAAGTAATGACTACTTCAATTATGGAGTTGATGAGAACTGTCTACTTCTTTCATCTCCAAGTGATGATAGTTGATCTTAGAGTCATCAAATAAAAAGAAGTAGATACCCCATTTTCTTTATCACCATCAAAATCTTTGTCAGAATAGCTAGTAATATGGAAGTCTGTTTGAATATTTTATGCAAAGAGTCTAAGTTCATTTTAAATATTCTAAAACTTGTTATGCTACAATCCAATGCCCTTCACATGGTTTATGCACAAATCTGAACAAAATTCCTACTACAAAGGTAATGTCAAGGAGTGTAGTGGTGAGATAAATTAAATTTCTTACAAGCTGCCTCTACTTGGTTGGATCTTCAAAAGCATTGCTTTCATTGGAAGAAATCTTTAGAATTTGCTCCATTGGAGTGGAAAAACAATTGCAATCTTCCATGCCAAATCTACATAATAACTCTCCAATATATTTTGTCTTAGAAATAAAAATGAACTTAGGATTTTTAATGACTTCAATACTTATGTAATAATGAAGGGTAAAAATACAAACATGTGTCACCCTTTTACAAAGGAAAAGACTAACATAAAAAAGAAGTGTTGAACTTCAACAATGTAAAGTCATATTTCTATTTTCAATTTTAAGTTGGTGTAAATTGATGAAATGTGTATAAAAGGATGAAGTTCATGTCTATTTTTTTAAAAAAATAAAAAAAATAAAATAGTATGTTTTTATAATTTTCATTGACTTTGTTTTTTTATAGTGTTAAAAATCTAGCAAATTATGGGTTATAGTTCCCATCATAGAAATAACTGCAAATAAATCTTTTTCCATCTAATTTGAAGTATGTTGTTGACAACATATGTACCTAGAACTATCAAAAAGAAATAATAAAAAATATTATATATTTTGTCTGTTATAGCTATTTTAAGTTGAACTTTTTATAATTTAATGGTTTTTCATTCCCACCATCTTTTCCCTAGTAAATCCATGTTAACCATTACAAATGTTATATATTGTTGAAGAGGACTCTCTCCTCTAGAATAATTCATATTTTAATTTTTTTTCGATACCATCTACTGATATTTATATTTTTTTGAATGTGCATCATCTTCAATGTTGAAATACCTATTTGTATTATTTTACAATTATTGTAATCGATATTGTGTCACCTATATAAAAAACTTATATTGGCATAATTCTAACTACAAGCTCTATCCAGTGGTTTTTTTTTTTTTGAAACACTAATTTTGATGATGAAATTGGCCTTTGAAGTATAAGTTCTTTAAACTTGCATAAAATATGAAAGAAAGTGCCACATTGGATGGCACATAGACAATTATAGTAGGATTTGATTGGGCTAGACATGATCCAATCAGATGGGTACAAACCAAAAGTTGCTCGCACAAGGTCACATGTGCCAGCCTAATTTTTTATCCAGTTTAAACAATAAAGTAATTTTTTTATTTTAAAGGTAAAAGTTTATTTTAGAAATTGTTATATTTAATCCATATTTGCATTTTTAGTATTCAAAAGTTAAGTTTTATGAAATTATCTTGAATTAAATCAATTTTGTTGAAGAAATATTTGGAAATTAGATTTTTTTTAGTTATTTTTGTATTTAAATCGATTAATTAAATTTATTTTTTATTTTAAATTTCTTAATTAATTTGATTTAAATAAATTATTAGAATTATTTTAGGTATTTTAAAATATTATGAAAACTATTAAAATTATTAAATAGTTAAATTATTTAATTTATTTAATATATTTAACAAATTGCTTAATCTAAATTTAGCAATGCTTTAATGCAACTAGTTGTCTTAAGATTTTCTAGTCTTACAGATAGTCAAATATAATAAGCTTCTAAAGTTGAAATATTTTTCTAAATTGTTTATGATCTACTATTATTTATGTAATTTAATTTGGAAGTCTTTTGTATGCAGATGATTTCAAGCTCTCTATTTAGGTTTTTGTGCAATGGGGCATAAACCGAGAAGAGCAAAAAGATATGATCAAGTAAGAAATGACCAGAAGAAAGGATGGACAAAATGTAATATAGAGCCACCAATTGAAGATCCATTGATTGAAGTTGAAGAAGATCATGTTGAAGTTCCAAAAAGTAGTAGGACATTTGGAAAATATGGTTTAGAGTTGAAAATTTTTTTGGAGATGAACAAAGACTCTTCTTTTAGAGAAATTGAATCATCTAAACACATTATGTCTAAAAGTAAAATTAAGCTACATCTAAAAAATATGTGGGAATTTTTTTTTGAAAATAAATCTTTGATTGGTAAAGCATAAATATTTGTCATATTATTTAGGAAAAGAGAAATGAGTCTTGTTCTAGATTTGCTAGGTGTGAACAATAAGAAAAGCTCAAAAGATAATGTCAAGGAAACAATAGTTTAGAATTTGATAGATGCATTAAATGCTATTGATAAAAGAAGTTGAGTAGCTGATTTAGATGATGCATAGAGAGCATTGATGAATATGATTACAAAAAAAGACTTGTTATAGAAAAACAATTTCGAGCAATTTGTGAAATGCTCAATCTATTTAGAAGAATTGTTCAAAGATATATAAAAAGGAGAATTTTTTCTTGATGAGAACATTGAAAAGAACTCGATTAATATTTTTTGGCTTCCTCAGAAGGATAAAATTTCTAAAGATGTTAGATAATGGGTTGTTGAATATTGGACCAACCAATCACATGTTTCTTCCAATAGAAGAGACACTATACAGATCAAAGATGAAGAAATGGGTATGAAATTAGCACATCCAAATCACTTTGTAGACACAACACAAAGTGCATTATTTGAAGCTTTCAAAAAAAAAAATTACAAATGTGAAAATTTTCCAAAGAATGTTTGAGAGATTGCGTCATGTTTTGTATGCATAAATAAGGTATGTAAAACTTGTTCTTGAAATCATTTTGAGTTTCATCTTTATTTGCAATCTTTTAGAAAAGCTATGGTAACAATTAAGCCAAATGTGATAATTCCTAGAAGCACAAAACAATTTGTCAAGTCTTTTTTCGTGATAATTTTGAAGAGTCAAATGAATTCAATGTATAATGCATAAAAAATGCATGTACAATTTGTGGAGAGTTGCAGAAATTTCCATATGAAATGGACAATATGATGTTTCAACACCAGTTGTGTGGAACATATTTGAGTATGACTCACATTGAACAAAGAATGGAGAAGAATTAAAAAAATAGCTTTGAAGGAGAGAAATTTTCCATATGGTGAGTTTATGAATAAATTTAGAATTGTGATTTATCCACATCTAGTATTGTCGTGGTGCAAGATGGCAAGCGAAAAAATTTTGAGATTCAAAAAATTGTTTCTCACTAGGATGTATTCTGCCAATTGTAGACTTCTCTAAAAACTATACTTTTTCCCCTCAATCTAAAATTCAAGCTAAATGTTATCACTTAGATAAGGTTATAATTTCTGTACAAGTTTCCTATAGACATGCACAATTTAAGGTGGATGGGGTAGAAAGTATCAATCTAGATGAACACATTATCACCAAGAGGGTCTATTTTTATCTTAGTGATCATAGGGTTCATGATAGGAGCTATGTAGCTCATTATTTTCGAATGTTCTTTGATGATCTTGTGAATCATGGGATAAATGCTTTAGAACATTGGATTTTGTCTAATGGTTGTGTTGGTATGTGTATTTGAAAGATAAACTCTAAAATTTCATGCACATATTTAATTAACTAAACAACTAATTATATATAGATTTGGTTACTCATAAATTTTTTATAATTTTTTTCATAGGGCAATTTAAGCCTACAAAAGGGCTAAATTAGCTTGCAACACAACATGCGAGACATAATGTTAAGTTTCTTTGGAACTTCTTTGAAAGTGGCCATGGAAAAGGAGAGCATGATGGAGTAGGAGCATGTGTAAAGTGTGCACTTCACCAACATGAACTTTTAGGTATAATATTGTTATGTACTAATCAAATTTGATGTATATGACCATCTACTATATAATTCTTTTATATTTTGTGAAAATTCATACAATTTTCTTTCCTATATAGGAGCAAAGATAGACAAAGAAAATCAAGTTGTTGAATCATACAAATCTCATTTTTCTCCTTGTTATAAAACATATAATAAACACTTTTTTTGGGAAGTGAAAGGTAAGCTTTCTATTTTGCTTTGATATGATTACTTTAATATTTTGATTAAATTGACATAGATACTTGCCAATTTAATGTGTTATAGATATTGATTGATCAAATCCTTACAATTACCAACCTATTGTTGGAATTAGAAGATTACATTAACCGATGACTATCAGACAACAAAAAACTCTTGTAATTGAATTAAGAGAAAAATGATATTTCTGTGATGTCTGCATTCAAAACAATGCAATGGGTCAATGTGAGAATATTGTGAATGTGCATGTCTTTGAATGGACATGGATAAACATAATCAAAAGTACCCCTCATGAAGAAGATAACAATGAAATGGACTTTCATAATCCTATGTATTCAACTGATTATCAATATATTTTTGATTTAGTTGTTCCACGCGAGTTTCTACAAATATGTTTCATTTTTATATTTAATTGTCTTCATATTTTATTTATTCACAGGTTCCATTATTTTTGTACATTTGTAGGTGACATCTTTCTTGTGTATGCTGATCCTCAAAATGTGGAAGGTGTAGATTATTATTTACTTAGATGCTCACAAGCGAAAATCAAGTTGACTAAACCATTTAGAGATGATGATAACCAATCATGTCCAATTGGTTCAGTTTTTATAGAAGGTATAGATTATCCCCTTATGAGATCTATACAAGTAATTAGAGAGCGAGAGATTAATTTTAAAAAATAATTTCTTTTCTATATTATTAAGAATACTCAATGAAGTACAAATCTTATTTTGTAGGCACCTATTATTAGCATAAGAAAATTGACCACAATGGTGTTCAATTTGTTGAATACATGCCTGGCCAAAAAGTTTTGCATTACAACCAATTGGTTTTAGCCACAAAGATTTAGTTTGACATTGTGCCAAAAAGAGGATGTAGCAAACCAAAGTGGAGGTTAGATATGGAGGAGCATGAAAAGTTGTTGGAGATTATTAAAGATAGAGAGGATCCTAACCATATGTATCAACAAATTTTAGATTGATAGATAGGTTTAATGATTCATAAAAATATTTCAAATTTATATATACATAAATTGTTGTTTTTGTGTACATTGCTTTAAGTGTTTTTTCAATATTTATACATGTTTATTTTTTTACATTGCTTTGAGTGTCTAAATAAAAAAATATATAATTATTTATACTTACATTTACATTTTCTATTCACTTTAACAATTATCCAAAAAATAATGTATAGAGATTTCAAAAATATGTTTCCACATTTATGTAAAAGATATTCTATAAATGTAAATATCAAATATATCAACTACCTATAAACACGGTCACATAACTCATGAAAGTATCATATATGTCAACTATAAATGTAAATGGTCACACAACTCATGAAAATATCAAATATGTCAACTATAAATGTAAATGGTCACATAACTCATAAAAATAACATATATGTCTACTATAAATGCAAATGGTTAGACAACTCATGCAATACGAAATATGTCAAATATGAGTGTTTTGTAGATGTAAAATGTCCCATAGATCTAAATCTAAATGATATCATTGTAAATCAATATCAAAAATCTAAAACATATGAACCAAACTCATGTATATGACATATGAATATCAAACATGATCATGTCATGCTCCACGATGTGATTGATTGACTTGAGATCTCGAACCCTGTGTCCAATATAAGAACAAATGTATCATGAACATGTGTATAAATTCAATAAATAATAACATATGTACAATTAAATTACCTGTGACTCAAGATGACCAGGGTCGACAACTATCTCTCCATCTCCATCCTCAAGAGCTACAAATACAATCTGTTTGCAATAGAAGAAATAAATATGTCACAAGTTATACTTTACTAACTTGAATTTAATATCATAGTTAAAAATAAATAGAAGATTTTTAGACAATTAAATAGACATGTTTGTAAAGTTTTACTTGTGTCTCATGCTGCATAGGATGCGTAGGTTTCTGCAAGCCCCATATGACATCATTGTCACAAATATATGTCTAACTGTCTCACTCAGGTTTGTATCACTAAAGGTCATATCTCTGATGTCAAGCATATAATCCATGAGCATATCTATGAAAAATGAACATCGTGGTGGGTAAGAACCTGCCATGTTAGTGGGGTTTCATCCTCCTCAACTATAGTCTATAGTGGAGCTATAGCTACAACATGTATCTCCTCCTACCCTTGACCACCATGTGCCTCTGATGTACCTCTAATGATACCACTCACATATGATGGCACTACACTAAGTCATTATCTAGTGAAAAATTGAATAGATTGATAGGCTAAAATTAGATAAGTAGATAAACATGTACTAATAGCCCTCAAATAGTCTACAAAAGACTCCACAAATATGTCTACTAGAGATAGGACGTCAACCTCATGATACATATCATTAGTTGAAGATGATGCAGTAGTATGACCACCTATAGATGTAGATCATGAGTGTGTCATGTATTTATGCACTCAATTAGAAGAAATCTCATGCACCTGGGTAGTGATAGTGGCAACCCTCTCATACACATCTCTATGCGTATCATCTATCACTCTATCTCTAGCTACAACTAACTCTAAACATTTTGGCATCACCAAAAGGTTTGGACCAATTAATTCACATTTATTAATGGGTGCAAAAGCATTTGGGTATCCTAACATGCCCAAGGATATCAGTGTAATCAACATCTCAATGTAGATAAAATTCCACAAATAATTATTTATAGAAATATAAGGGGAACTCATCCTTTTGGGGCCACATGTGATGTGTATCCAACCAATGAGGATATATGAAAGGTGCCATCAATGGATCACTACACCTCGTATCATGGTACCCTCTAACCTTTTTGAAAGGCTAATAATATGGAAACATGATCTTTACACTCTCCACTGACACCATCTCATCTATCTCCCTCCACCTCAAACCACCACTATCACTATGGGATAGAGTGCTATAAAATGTGCCCAAATTGACACTATCATAAGGGTCAAAACCCTTGATTTTGTGCATCATACTTATCAACTCATCTCTAATTGAAGTCACCTTATCCCTATGCTATAGGGTAGGTAAAGCCTGTAAGCTTTCATCAATAGAATCAAGTTCACTCTATACGTGCTGAATAGTCCCAGTGAACAATGTTTACCTATCTTGGGTACTAGTAGTGGATGTACATGATGAACCATTGACGACCATGCACATTGGCCTCTCTAGAATCACTATCCCTAGATGAAATAATAATGAAATATATAAACAAAAAAAACAAGATATCTAATAATAGAGATCTAAACATGCATATATATATATATATATATATATATATATATATATATATATATATATATATATATATATATATATATATATATATATATATATATATATATATATATATATATATATATATATATATATATATATATATATATATATATATATACACACATATACACACATTATTATAAAAAAATTTTAAAATCAAAACACACTAAATGAATCTTGCTAAAAAAATCTACGATACAACATATAAAAAAAATTAACTACATTAAATTTTGATTTTACTAATAGGTACAAATAAAATTTAGATTGTTCAAGTTTAGGGATTATGGGGTTAGAGAGCGGTTTAGGGTTTAGAGAGATGGGGTTTAGGAGTTAGAGAGAGATAGAGGGTTAAAAGTTTGAGATCTAGAGAGAGAGAATAGTTTAGGGTTGGGAGAGATGAATTTATGTAAGTTAGAGAGAGTGGTTTAGGGATTATGGGGTTAGAGAGTGGTTAATGGTTTAAAGAGATGGGATTTAGGAGTTAGAGAGCAGTTTATGGTTTAGAGAGACGAGGTTTAGGAGTTAGAGAGAGATATAGGGTTAAAAGTTTGAGATATAGAGATAGATGAGTTTAGGGTTGGGAGAGATGAAATTATCTAAGTTAGAGAGAGAGGTTTAGGGATTATGGGGTTAGAGAGTGGTTTAAGTTTTAGAGAGATGGGGTTTAGGAGTTAGAGAGACATGGGGTTAAAAGTTTGAGATCTAGAAAGAGATAGGAGTTTAGGGTCGGGAGAGATGAAGTTATGTAAGTTAGAGAAAGAGATTTAGGGATTAAGAGGTTAGAGAGTAGTTTCAAGTTTAGGAGTTAGAGAGCAATTTAGAGTTTAGAGAGATGTGGTGGTGTGAGTGCTGCAAGGGTTGCTTGAACTGCTCCTTAAGAGACCTAGCTTGTCTCTTCTAGGTACTTATTCACCTAGGTCCTTAATTAGTTTAGATGATTGAATAACACCAATCCAAACTCCTCTCCAAGATTTTGATCCCTTGTGCTTACCCTCAGAAGACTAACACTCTATTTTAGTACTCTTATCCTCACTTCACTTAGAGTGATCTAATTGCAACTTCTTCACTAACTTCATCCTTCAATACAGGGCCATCCATCATCTAGAGGTTACCCCATTTGCTTCCATTTGTGGCCATTTAAAAATATCTTTAGACCTCTTCCTTACAGATTTCAAGATATTGCTTCAAAGAAGCCTATTTAGGCCTGATTCAATTAACCCTTGAAATCCACTAATTCCACTTTCCTACTAAAACTCTCCAAACACCCTAGTAAATAAATTCAATATTCAAACACCCTTTTGGATTCTCTAAAATATTTTTTAGGTCTTATAACCCCAAGTTGTACATATAGGTGCTTCCTATTATATAGGTCAAATAGGACTAAAAGACCTATTTCTTAGGACTAGGCCACAAACTTGCTTAAAAAATTACCTAGATGGATGGGTAAGGCCTCAATATCTAGAATATGTCAAGGTATGAGTATTCCCTCTCTAGAACTATAATTTTTCTATACAACACTTCTATCCCTTGTATGATATCATTGTTTCAACACTGTCAAACCCTTAACTAGACCTTCCTAACTTGCCTAGGGCTTGGCACTTAAAATAGTAAGATAACTCCTTTGGAATCCTACCTTTACATAAAACATATAAAGAGGCCCCAATTGAATATTCAACCACTTATTTTGAGTTCCCATGATTGAATCTCATGTGGGAGCCATTTTCCCTAAATCTACCTGACTAAGACCAACAATTTGTCCTAAACTAAACCAATTTATTAAACACAACAAATCCACTCTAGACCCTTAACTAATAAAATGAAAAAGTATTCTAATAGACTATAGAACACAATCCAATCACTGTATCTATACTCCCAATAGATTAAGGTATTACTATTCATGCAAAACTTGAAAAGTTGTTGTAACATAGTCTAATCTTCTATTCCACACACCAAAATCACAATATCTCCAATCTCGACTAATTAGATTTGAGTCTTGCCCACATAAATGTTATATCAACCATTTTAGGTCCTTTTAGTTTAGCATAACTTCTCATAAATTAGGGAATTAAATTTTTTCATGTTGCAATGACAACTTTTTAGCAACATTTGGCATCTTTGTAGTTATGCCTCTACCCTTTTTTCTAGGACCTCTAACCTCCATGTCTCAAGGATCCAAATCATTTTAATGCCATAATATAATCTCCACAACCATCAATCACTCTAACCTCTAAGACACCTTAAAGACTCAATCTCCTTAACTCTTAACATTATGAAATGTAAAAACAACTAACAAAGGCTATTAGTGTGACCTTAGTCCTAATGAATAACTCACCTAGAAAAAATTTCAAGGAACCTTCTAAGGTCTTAAAAAAAAAAACCTAATCTCTTGACTTGGCTAGAGTCAAGCATATGCCAAACAATGGCAGTTTCCTAGGTGTGCTCGTGCACCATCCTCCCCAAAATGAAAAGATCAATCCACCCTTGGGTTGAGGATATTTGGATCTATCCCCAACTTCTTAAACTCTAATTCCTTTATCCATACTACATTAGCATCACTCTACCCATGCTTCTTTATCAAGTGCTCCTTATATTCCTTTGTTCTATTCTTCTTGTAGACTCTTGTGTCCAAGATGTTGTTTGATCCTATGCCTATAGTAGTAGGTAGTTTTAGGTCTTCAACATCCTTGATCACCTCATGTATGGTCTAGTCACTATCCTTCTGTGGTCCCTTATAACAGACTAGGTTTGTAATGTTGAAGATGGGTGATAGTCCACTATCTTCAGGCAGTTCAACTTGGAAAACATTGTCACCATACTTAGCCAGTATAGGATAGGGTCCTATCCTATTCATCTACAAATTTTGAGGGCCTCCTTTCTTTAGTCTTGATTTTTTAAGATGAACCATGACTAAATCACCAACATTGACCTCAAAATCCCTTCTAGTTTCATCCACCTTTTCCTTATGCTTCATGGTGTTCTTCGTCAAGGTTTTCCTCATTGTCTCATGAAACTCTTTCATGGCATATGAAAAATCATCAACATATGCACTTTCTTTGTTTCCATCTTTCAAATCTCTCAACTCATAGACACCCCTAGGATGTAGTCCATAAACTATCTAAAATGGACTCTTTTTTGTGGATATATTGATGGTATCATTGTAGGCATATTTAACTTGTCCAATTAATTGATCCCATTTCTATCCATACTCCTTAGTAAGAAATCTTAGAAGATTTCCAAAAATCCTATTTACAACCTCAGTTTGACCATTAGTTTGGGGATGGCAGCCTGATCCAAAGGACAAGTTGGTGCCCAACCTTTTCTAGAGAGTCTTCCTTCCAAAAATGACTCATAAACTTAGTGTCCCTATCTGACACAATGTTGATTTGTAACCCATGGATTCTCATAATTTATTTAAAGAATAGGGAAGCTATGTGAGTGACATCACTAATGGTCTTGCATGGCACAAAATGAGCAATTTTTCTAAACCTATCTAGAACCACATACACACTATTCATTCCTCTTCTTGTCTTGGATAACCCAACTATAAAATCCATGCTTAGACATTCCCATAGCCTAGTAGGAATTGGTAGTGGTTGATAAAAACCAACATTCATATAAGTGCCCTTAGCTTTTTGACATATGACACAACTTTCCAAATACCTCCTAACATCAAGATTCATTCTAGGCTAATCGTAAAACCTTGAAACAAGATCTTGGGTCTTAGTGATCCCAAAATGTCCACTCAAAGCTCCATTATGCTTTTCTTGTATCAAATTCTCTCTAATCGAGCCTCTAGGAACACACAATTGATTCCCTTTGAACAAAAGATCACTTTGAAAAGTATACTTAGCTTAAGTACTATGAAAATGATTCTTATATTTAGCACTTACCTAATATATGTTAGTAAAATCCTCATCATATGCTTATAGATCCTTGAAATGATCTATTCCCATGCTCTTTAATAGAATTTCTTGAAGTGTGAGAGCCCTTCTAGACAATGCATCTACCACCTTGTTTAGAACACCCTTCTTGCATTTCATATTGAAGGTATATGCTTAAAGGTATTTAACCCACTTTGTGTGCTTGTGACTTAACTTCTATTGTGAATTCAAGAAACTAAGTGCTTGGTTGTTTGAATACATAATGAACTTCTTGGGAAGTAAATAATGCCTCCACTTTCTTAGTGCTTGGACCAATGCATACATTTCTAGATCATATGAGGAGTACTTCCTCTTAGCTTCACTCAAATTTTTAGAATGAAAAGCTACTAGTTTTCTCTCTTGGCTTAGGACAACTCCAATTGCTATATTGCTAGCATCACATTAAATAGTGAACAACCTTTCAAAGCTTGGAAACACTAAAATAGGTTGAGTAGCTATGTTTTCCTTAAGTAACTCAAAGCTCATGTTAGAATTATCATTCCACACAAACTTAGTTTTTGTTCTTCCTTTAATAGTATCTAACAATAGTATTGTGGAAGAATATGAAAACTTCTTACCTCTATTGTTGACTTTGGAGTAGGCCAATTCATGATAGCTTCAAGCTTTCTTGTATTCATTTTTAGTTGACCGTGTGTTAGAAAAAACCTAAGGTACACTAGTTCTATTTTGATGAACTCACACTTCTCTAAGTTGATCATCAACTTCTCCTCATGAAGCTTCTTGAAAACAATGTCAAGTTGTTCTAGGTGCTCACTCCTTGTCTTGCTATAGATTAGTATATCATCTAGATACACTACTAAAAACTTTCCTATGTAGTCCTTGAGAACTTCATTCATGAGTCTCATGAATGTGGAGGGGGAATTATGATGAGATCCATTTACAATCTATTTAATGCCATATTTTAATCCATTTCATTTATATTCATACCCACTTTCCTATTCCATTTCATCTCATTATTAACATTTTTATGTTGCATATGATTTACAATAAATAAGTAGTATTTAATATTGTTTTGGGATTAAAATATGGAATTTTCATTATTGGTTTCATTTTACTAATCTATATTGTTGTAGCATGTTGATTATAAGTTGCAGATCTTCATGTAGCTCTTTCACTGGGACAAAGCTCCATCAACTTTGAAAAGACACATTTGATGCAAATATCATCCACGATGCATGAATATGTAGAGATGACATTAAGGAAATTTATGTGGATACATGTTGACACATCACAATTCTCTTCACCTCATATTATTTCTAAAAAACATTTCATACATTGAGAGAACATCCATGGTGAGTTACATGCCAGCAAATGGAAACAAACATGGCTAACCATGACCTATTTTTCTGCCACGAATAGTATATATAATGGATGTATAAAAAAAAAAAATCTCTCAAATGAATTCTTATGTGGCTATAAAAGAATCCAATCAAGCATAAGAAATTATTGCTACCAAGGAGATGAGATAGTATAGTCTCATGTGAGAATCAAGACCACTAAACTCCAAATCATTTCTAATCCATATTGTTGCAAATCATTTTTGTTGAAGACAATGTTGCTTACTTGAATAGTAACAAAAATTTCCTATTCTTGGCATGAGATTGAGATTTTTTATATTATTAAATAGTCATTATTGTTTGTACGGTACATATCATTGTAAAAGTTGTTGTAGCTAAGTATATATAAGAAGCCTAATGTAGATCAAAATGTACCATTCTCCCTTTGTAAAATATGGGAATGAAATAAAAGTTCTATTGATTAATCCAATGTAGCAGGAAACAATTTTATCACTCACCTTGTGTATGTGGAGAAAATCACAAAAGACTTTGATCTTGGTGCAAAGGCACCTCAACATTTGAGAAACATGCACAATTTTAGTCTAAGGCCATGTCTTCATCATGAGGGCATTTAATATTTTGGGAAACCATATATATATATATATATATATACATATGTAATGTTTCAATTGATCAAAATTAGCATTAAACTGGTTAAACTTAACATTCACGTACTCATGAAAATAATGTAAAGCATTTTATTACATACCACATGCAATGGATGTTTATTGGGTAGGTAACTTGTGTAGAGTGGGCAGTTTTATAACTACCCCAAGAAGCTCTCATTTTAAGGGAGGCACAATTGTAACCAAAATATAGAAGGGATATAGGAAAAAGAATTACGAGAGAGAGAAAACAAAAAATAGAAAAGAATCAGCTCTCTAGCCTTTAGCCAGAGAGCCATGCATATTATGTATGCTGTGTGTATTTCATGTTTAAGGTTTTAATAGATTGAAGTTTTTGGAGTCCATCCTCTCTATCTTTCCTGCTTAATATGTTCTTATGTAATTGTTTTTCTTTTGTGGATTTTTTTTAACAAATCGAGTTTCAAATTTATATTACATTGGTATTTCAGATGTTCTTAGTTTTGTGCTATCTTAAAACAACATTGAATTTGTTATTGATGGGATACCATGAGCATAATAGAATGAGTGTTCATTTTTTGTAGAAGGAGAGAGGCCACCAATAATAGTTTTTGGTTCTTAGCACAGTGATCAAAGAACTTGACAAAGCATAATGCTTATAGAAAATGGAATTTAACTATCAGCTCTTTGTGTTTTAGATTCATGATTTTGGTTCCTCTTTTTTTGAATGATTTTCTTCTTATTTATTTCCACAATTTTGATATGTAATATCAAACTTGATAAAGGATGAGACTGATTATGATGTAGAGTGAGCCAAAAGTGATGCTTAGCCTATGAGGACCATTATGGAATTATCAACATTTTGTTAGCTGAATAATAGTAGGGGTAGTTACTTTTAGAATCTTGGTGCATGTATTAAATCGAGCCATATTCATGGACAAAGTTTCCCATTTGGTGAGATGTGTCACTGTAGAGATGCATGAAATGTGCAAAGGAACCCACTAATATGAGAGTGGTAAATGGAGGATAGTGGAGCCCAATAATGTGAAGGTAGTGGGAAATATGGAAAATGGGACAATAAACATCTTATGAGGCATGTGAATGTAGAATCTCTGGTGAGATTAATTAATAAAGGTGAAGATTGAAGTCTTTTGTGATTTTCTTTGCATCAATGTAGTATTAGAGCAAGCAAACGATCTAGGTAGAACAAAAAGTTGAATGTTTGGCTATTTTGGACCTCTCACTTAGGCCCATGGACTAGCTTTTATGGCCCCACATGATAGACTATATGCATGCCAAGTTACAGCTTCTAGACTTACACCTGGGGAGAGAGGTAGTGAAAGGACTCCTAGGTGAGGCAAAGTTAGTGTGAGTTGTGGTAGTGTTGTGTAGTGAACTCCCAAAAACACCTTGAGAGAAGAAACTCATATGCACTCCATTTCAAAGGGAGTTAATTTCAACATCATAGCTTGTAGCAAAAGTATGTGCACAAGATTTGTTCCAGCTTAGTCACATATTGGTCCCAGACATTTCCATGAGACATAGAAATCTTTCAACTCTAGGAGTATGGTGTAGAGGCACCTCGACATTTGAGCAACATGCAAAATTTTAGTCTGAGGCCATGTCTTCATCATTAGGGAATTTAATATTATGGGAAACCATATATATATATATATATATATATATATTGTAATATTTCAATTGATTAAATTAGCATTAAATTGGTTTAACTTAACATTCACGTACTCTTGAAAATAATGTAAAGAATTTTATTACATACCATAGTAAATGGATGTAAATTGGGTAGGTAGCTTGGGTAGAGTGGAAAGTTTTATAACTACCCCAAGAAGCTCTCATTTAAGGGAGGAACAATTGTAACCAAAATGTAGAAGGGATGATATAGAAAAAGAATTATGAGAGAGAGAGAGAGAGAGAGAGAGAGAGAGAGAGAGAGATGAGAGAGAGAGAGAGAGAGAGAGAGAGAGAGAGAGAGAGAGAAGAGGAGAGAGAGAGAGAGAGAGAGAGAGAGAAGAGAGAGAGAGAGAGAGAGAGAGAGAGAGAGAGGAATCAACTCTCTAGCTACCATGCATATTATGTATGTTGTGTGTATTTCATGTTTAAGGTTTTAATAGATTAAATTTTTTGGAGTCCATCCTCTCTATATTTCCTTCTTAATATGTTCTTATGTAATGGTTTTGCTTATGTGGAGTTGTTTTGGCAAACTAAGTTTTAGATTTATATTACATTGGTATTTCAAATGTTCTCAGTTTTGTGTTATCTTAAAACAACATTAAATTTTTTATTGGTGGGATAATGTGAGCATAAGAGAATGAGTGTTTGGCTTTTGTAGAAGGAGGCAGGCTGCCATTAATAGTGTTTGGTTCTTAGCACAATGATCAAAGAACTTGACAAAGCATAATGCTGATAGAAAATGGAATTTAACTATCAGTTCTTTGTGTTTTAGATTCATGATTTTGGTTCCTCTCTTTCTGAATGAACTTCTTCTTATTTATTTCCACAATTTTTATGTGTAATATGAAACTTGATAAAGGATGCGACCAATTATGATGTAGAGTGAGCTAGAAGTGATGCTCAATATATGAGGACTATTATGGAATGAACAATGTTCTGTTAGTTGAATAATAGTAGGGGTAGTTACTATTAGAATATTGTTGCATGTATTAAGTCGAGCCATATTGATGGACAAAGTTTCCCATTTGGTGAGATGTGTCACTATAGAGATGCATGAAATGCACAAAGGAACTCGATAATATGAGAGTGGTAAATAGAGGATAGTGGAGCCTAATAATGAGAAGGTAGTGGGAAATATGGAAAATAGGACAATGAACATCTTATGAGGCATGAGAATGCAAAATCTTTGGTGAGATTAATTGACAGAAGAACATAAGAAAAACCATTACATAAGAACATATTAAGAAGGAAATATAGAGAGGATGGACTCCAAAAATTTCAATCTATTAAAACCTTAATCATGAAATACACACAACATACATAATATGCCTCTCTCTCTCCTCCCTCTCTCTCTCTCTCTCACACACACACAGACACACACACACATAATTCTAATTGCCTATACACCCTTCTATATTTTAATTACAATTGTACCTCCCTTAAAACAAGATCTTCTTGGGGTAGTTATAAAACTACCCACTCTACTCGAGTTACCTACCTAATTTACATCCATTTCACATGGTATGTAATAAAATGATTTACATTATTTTCACAGGTATGTGAATGTTAAGTTTAAAAAATTTATTGCTAATTTTAATCAATTGAAACATTACAATATATATATGGTTTCCCAAAAGATTAGATACTTTGATCATGATGAAGACATGGCCTTAGACTAAAATTTTGCATGTTGCTCAAGTGTCGAGGTGCCTTTGCACCACTTGTAGACCAAAGAAAGGGCCTACTCTTGGAATGTTTGGTGAGGTTATTAGTATTGTGAATTATTGTAGATTGTGTGTTGATAATTTCTATAGCTTAAGTTTGGTTTATTTGATTGTTAATAGAATAAGGTTTCTCTCCAATCTAATGGTTAGTTTGTATAAATAATTCTGTAGTTAGATTAATATTATAGCTGGGTAAGATAGATTATCAAGTTCTCATTATTATAAAAATTATTAATAATAACCAACATATTCTAATTTTTCTATCATATTAAGAGATAAATCAATATAGAAATATTAGATTTATATTAGTAAATTATTATATTAGATTATTTATATGCCTGGTGTTGGTATTGTTTCCTCTAGATTAGTTGAATTTGTGATTTGTTACATTTATTATCCTCATAGTTGTTAATGTTTATTTATATTTCTAATGTTCATGTTGCCAGGAAGTGATAGTTCTTGTTGTTGGGATTTCTTTAGTTTTCTATATATTCAATTACGTGTGTTGTAGTTGCATTTATAATCCCTCATATCACAATTATCATCCCTTGATGGTATACTACTTGGACACATTTCAAAAGCTTATGCTCTCAAATTGACACGCATAGACCAACCAAACTTCATCATAAATTGTTAATTGTTTCTTAATTATTTGCCCCAATGTTGGCCTATCACATTAGACAAGCCAAATGGCATGAAAAGCCATTCATACATCCCTTCATTGGTCTTGAAGGTTGTTTTCCATTCATCTCCTTCATGTATGCTTATTTGGTGATAACCACTCTTCAAGTCTATCTTGCTATAGTACTTGGCTCCACTTAGGCAGTCCACTAGGTCTTCAATCCTAGGAATAGGGAACCTATACCTAATGGTTATCCTATTTATTGCTCTTGAATCTATACAAATCCTCCAAGTTCCTCCTTTATTTGGTACAAGTATAGTAGGTACGACACATGGACTAATACTCTTCCTAAGTAGACCGTGGTCTAGGAGTTTTTGTATTTGTCTTGCTATTTCCTCATTTTATTGAGGAGTCATTTTTTAGGCTACTTTATAGGTAAGGTAGCTCTTAGGATTAGGTCTATCCTATGGCTTATATATCTTTTAGGGGGTAAGGTTGATGGTTGTCCATCACTTACAATACCTTGGTAAGCTTGCAACATACCTTGAATCTCCTTTGGTAACTCTATCTTCTTAGTCTCCTTACCTTCATTTCCCTTCTTTGGTCTCAAAACCAATGCATAGCCTATGCCTTTTCTCTCTTGCATGATTTGTAGGAACTCCTTTTCACCCACCATGAGCACATTTGGACTAGTTGTCTTTTTTTTAGCATCCTCCAACAATGACTGAATTCTAAAGGTCACATTATCTTTCTTGAAAGAATAAGAATTATTTCCTCCATCATATATGGCTTGGTGATCAAATTTCCATGGTCTACCTAGGAGAAAATGACTTGCATCCATAGGTAACACATCACAAAAAACTTTTTCTTTGTACCTTTTGATTGAGAACACCACCCATGCTTTCTCATTCACTAACACATGTTGGCCCTTATTTAGCCATTTGACCTTATAAAGATTAGTGTGAGGTATCCTTGTCAATTTTAGCTTTGTGACTACTTACTTTGGCACAATGTTTTCAGTAGACCCTGAGTCAATAATGACTCTACAAACTTTTCCCATATCTTGCACTTTATCCTAAATAAAGATCTCATTTGGTTTGGCTCCTCCTTCACTAGCTCTTTGATCAAAGTTCTTCTCATCATGAGGTTCTCCCCTTCTTCTAAATTTAGTGGTACTTTAACATGCTTGTCTACTTTATTGGATTCATCTTGTACTAAGTTTGTCTTCTTGTCACCTCCTTTTGATAAACCACTTTTCTCTAGACATCTATAAGTTGGATGCCCCATTTGATTGCAATGGTAGCATTTCATATTGGCAAAGTAGTTGCCTCTTCCTCCTTGTCCACCACTCCTTCATCAAGAATTAGAGTTTCTTCCTCTACCACCTTTGCTTGATCTTCCTTCTTGTTGTTCATTGTATTTCACCTCACTTTGAGTCCCTGAATTTGAATTTTTCCCACCATAGCCACCTATTTGCCCTTTATTATCCTTGCTCTTATCTTTACCTTTAGAGGTTTCTTGCTTCCTCTTGCTTTTCTATTCTATCTTCAAGGCCATTTGATAACATTTCCTAATGGTTTTGAGGTTCATAGACTCATCTCTTCTTGAATTTATCATTTAAGGCCATTCAAGTACCTTGCAAGCTTAATAGTTTCCTTTTCAACCACATTGGATCTCAAACATAGCTTTTGAAATTCCTCAATGTATGCTTGGACATCCAAATCTTTTTGTCTAAGATTTTTTCTTCTCCTATGAAGTTGAACTTCATAGTCATCAGGAAGATAGTTCTACTTCACTTTTTTTACCATACCACCCCATGTAACAATAGGGTCTTTCCCATAATTCTCTCTTTTAGTTTACACAAACTTCCATAAAGTAAGAGCTGAACCTCTTAGTCTAGACTTGGCCACCACAAAATTTTGGGCCTTAGAGATACCATCATGTTCAAAATGGTTCTCAATGTTGTCAATTCAGTCCACTACTGAATTTGGATCCATTTGTCCACTAAATAGTGGTACTCCTAGATATTTTCCACTCAATGCTTTTAATGCTTTTAAGAATGGCTCTTTAGGAAGAATGGGGGTAGGGGTTGGTTCTTCTTCTTCCAAATCTAGTTCCTTCTCCCTTGCTTCTTTTTCTTCCTTTATGTCAATTTTCTCTTTAACCATATAAAATTTGTCTTGGACTTCACCCAAGGGTTGCTCCATTTGAGCCATTCTTTCCCTTAATGACTTGTTGTCTTCTTCTTACTCTTCAACCTTCTTGGCTAACTCAATTTTAGCTAGTATGGTTGTGTCTTATACTATTCCACTTGGTGTATTATCTCCCACTAATTTTGTAGGTTGAAACATGAACCACAAGCCTAATCAAATAGGCTCTAATACCAATATTGTGTGAGTGTTCTAAGGGTTCCTTGCACTGCTCCTTAAGAGACATAACTTGTCTCTTCTAGGTACCTATTCACCCAGGTCCTTGATTTGTTTAGATGATTAAATAAAACCAATCCAAACTCCTCTCCAAGATTTGGATCCCTTCTACTTACCCTCAGAAGACTAACACTTTGTTTTAGTACTCTTATCCTCACTTCACTTAGAGTGATCTAAGTGCAACTTCTTCACTAACTTCATCCTTCAATGTAGCACCATCCATCATCCTAAGATTACTCTATTTGCTAAAATTTTTGGCCATTGGAAATATCTTTCTACTTCTTCCTTACCAATTTCAAGATTTTTCTTTAAAGAAGCATATTTAGATCTAATTCAATTAGCCCTTGAAATCCACTAATTCCATTCTGTTTACCTGGTAAAACTCTCCAAACACCCTAGTAAATGAACTCTAGATTCAAACACCCTTTTGATTCTCTAAAATATTTTGTAGGTCTTAAAACCCTAAGTTGTCTGTACAAGTGCTTCCTATTATATAGGTCAAATATGACTAAAAGACCTATTTCCTAGGACTAGGCCACAAACTTTCTTAAAAACTTACCTAGATGGATTGGTAAGGCCTTAATCTATTGGATATGTCAAGATATGACTATTCACTTCTATCCCTTGCATGATATCATTATTTCAACACTATCTAACCCTTAACTGGACCTTCCTAGCTCGCTTAGGGCTTGACACTTAAAATATTAAGATAACTCCTCTGAACTCCTAGCTTTATATACAAAATATAAAGAGTCTCCACTTTAAGATTCAACCACTTATTGTGAGTTCCCATGCTTGAATCTCATGTGGGAGCCATTTTCCCTAAATTAGCCTGACCAAGACTAGTAGATTGTCCTAAACTAAACCAATTTATTAAACACACCAAATATACTCTAGACCCTTAGCACATAAAATAAAAAAGTCTTCTAATACACTATATAACACAATCCAACCAATGTATCCATAGTTCCAATAGCTTAAAGTAGTAGTACTCACACAAAACTCAAAAAGTTGTTGTAACATAGTCCAATCTTCTATTCCACACAACAAAATTACAATGTTTCCAATCTCTAATACTTATATTTGAGTCTTGGCTCACATATATGCTATATCCACCATTCTAGGGCTTGTTAGTCCAACATAACTTCCCATAACTTAGGGAATCCAAAGTTGCAATAATTATAAATGTTGTCTTGACAACTTTTTAGCAAAATTTGGCATCTTTCCACTTATGCCTCTACCCTTGTTTCTAGGACCTCTAACATCCATGTCTCAAGGATCCAAATCCTTTTAAGGCCATAATAGCATCTCCACAACCATTAACCACTCTAACCTCTAAGAAATCTTAAATACTCAATCTCCTTAACTCCTAACATTATGAAATGTAAAAACAACTAAGAAAGGCTATTAATGTGACCTTAAACCTACTGACTAACTCACCTAGACAACATTGCAAGGGACCTTATAAGGTCTAAAAACAACTCAACCTAAGCTCTTGACTTGGCTAGAGTCAAGTAGAAGCCAAATAATAGAGGTTTCCTAGGTGTGCTCCTACACCATGGTGTTTAGGATTTAGAGAGAGATATAGGGTTAAAAGTTCAATATCTAGAGAGAGAGGAGGTTAGGGTTGGGAGAGATGAAGTTATGTAAGAGAGAGAGGTTTAGGGATTATGGGGTTAGAGAGAGATATAGGGTTAAAATTTTGAGATCTATAAAGAGAGTTGAGGTTAGGGTTGGGAGAGATGAAGTTATGTAAGAGAGAGAGGTTTAGGGATTATGGGGTTGGAGAGAAGTTTAAGGTTTAGAGAGATGGGGTTTAGGAGTTATAGAGATAGTAAGAGTTATAAGTTTGAGATCCAGAGAGAGAGAGAGAGGAATTTAGGGTTGGGAGAGATGAAGTTATGTAAGTTAGAGAGAGAGGTTTGGGGATTATGGGATTAGAGATCAATTTAGGGTTTAGAGAGATGGAGTTTAGGAGTCAGAGTTGTTTAAGGTTTAGAGAGATGAGGTTTAGGAGTTAGAGAGAGATAGAGGGTTAAAAGTTTGATATCTAGAGAGAGGAGGAGGGGGTGGGGAGAGATGAAATTATGTAAGAGAGAGAGGTTTAGAGATTATGAGGTTAGAGAGAAGTTTAGGGTTTAGAGAGATGGGGTTTAGGAGTTAAAGAGAGATATAGGGTTATAATTTTGAGAGCTAGAGAGAGAGAGAGAGTTGAGGTTAGGGTTGGGATAGATGAAGTTATGTAAGAGAGAGAGGCTTAGGGCTTATGGGGTTAGATAGTGGTTTAGGGTTTAGAGTGATGGGTTTTAGGAGTTAGAGAGAGACATAGGGTTAAAATTTGAGATCTAGAGAGAGAGGAGGTTAGGGTTGGGAGAGAGAGAGAAGTTTAGAAGTTTAGGGATTATAGGGTTAGAGAGTAGTTTCTATGTTTTTTAGGAGTTAGATAGAGATAGAGGTTTAAAAATTAGAGATCTCACTACTACATTTGGACCCGAATTGTGATGACATGCCATAATAATTGTGAGGACCACCCATCGCCCAAATGACAATACTGAGAATTGGCTCCTATCGAATGGGTGTCAGACTTTTGGTGTCACAAATTGTAAGCTTGTCTATCGCAATTGGGACACAAAATCTTGTCACAATTTGGTCGAAGTCAAGGCCAAGAGTTTGTCATTACATTGTCATAATTACGATTGGCCACCATTGTAATTATGACATCTACTAGTTTCACTATACCATTGCAATAGTGATGCCCAAGCTAAAAGGCCAATGGCCATCCATCAAAGTTGGCATTGCATGGTTTAAGACAATAGTGCCATGGACCATGCAATGGATATCCATCAGATTTAGCCATCATAATGGCAATGACCATGTGATGGAAATGTTGTTCGTCCAACACCGTTCTATCAGATCAAGTCATTGCAATTGTGATGGCTTGCTGAAATATTTAAAAAAATTGGCTGCTAGAAGAGGAAGTGGAGGAGGGCCCTTCAAAAAAAGATGTTGTGGAGAAGGATTTCACAATCTTGTTAATTAACTAACTAGGTATAAACAACAAGAAATTGACCCTTGAACTTACAACAAACTTCTAGCATCAACATGACTAGACCACAAATCTACAATGCAAATGGCCACATTCAAGGTGAGCCCCATAAGTTTTAGACTCTTTTTCACTGTGGATCCAACAAACGTTAAGTATATCTTCAAGACTAAAATTGATAACTATTTGAGGTGAGTGTTATGAGTTTTTTGAAATCTGTGACTTACAATGAAATTGGACTTATGATTCAAACTTTTCTTTTTAAAAATTCTTTTAATTTCGTTGGCATAGTACTGCTCATTAGAATTAGTGTCAATTTATGGCTAATGACATTTATAAAAAATACGACCAATTGAAAAGACTTCAACAAAAATATACAATTGTCACTTGGCTCATTTCATCAAGATTTAAAAAATCCTAACATAGATGTGTTTCATTTTATCTTCAATGTGCATGAAGGCTGAAAAAAAGAACATTGGCCCTTTCCTATAGATCACCTATTGTTGGTCTATTCTCCAAAGACCAATCTTACTCTATACAGGAACAAAACTCATCATTCCAAAAGACACTTTTCATCATGATTCATCAAGAGAATCAATTGATTTTGTCAAAAAATAAAAAACTAATTGGTTTGGTTTAGAATTTTTTGTTCACAATTGTGACTGTACACAAAATGTTTGAACATGTAAGCTAGGAATATCACCTGAGCCGTGAGAATGGCCAAGCACATTAGGGACTTTGATGATCATGTTTTCCATTAGAAGACTGCATCCTAGTGAATTTTTTTCGAAGATGTCATAGACGAATGATTAAAGTGGAATTTTGGGTCAGAGTGACTTTACATGAAAGGAAACCCTTCTTTTCTATGTTCTTGCATTCATGCTTGCATGAAAGGAAATAATTTGCAACAAAAAAAATAAATCTAATTCTAAAATAAAAAAAGCTCGCCCTTCTTGTAATTACATGTAAATAAATTAGAACTATAAGAAAAATAAGTACATCAAAGTAATGATTGAATAAATTAACTTTTCCTATTACTTTTAGGCCAAAAAATAAATTCTTTTATATTACAATTTGTTCACTACTTGCTGATCTTGATTTTAGTGCTTGGATGAATGAATTATTCTCTGTTCAAAAGAAAACTTATTGATTTCCATTTTTGTTGTTGTTTTTTGGTTGGTTTTTCTTGCTCTACTACTAATTTTCTTTTAACAATAATTTTGCACGAATAATTTTTGTCTACTGACAATAATTTAGATCTACATCTATCTAATCCAATTGTAAACAAAAATCATTTAAAATTTAAAAAAAGAAGAAAATTTGTATGCTACACCATATCTAACAATCAATCTACTCTAGGATAACAGGATACTTTATAAAAAGTAAAAACTTAACTTCAACACAAGACGAAAAGTGATCAAAGATGTAAAATAATATGTTGATGCAAGTTGATCCTTAGGGATCCAACTATTATTCCTATCCTCTTCACTCAACCAAAGACTCCCCTCTATAGTTGAAAAGAAGACAAGAAAAGAAAGACCAACTTGACACTAAAGTGGATGAAAGCAATGTTGCAACTATTAGCAATGTTTCAAGAAAGAAGCTTTCAAGTAGTTTGAAATTATCACAGTTGACAATGAAGCTATACTGAAGGAAGTTGAGGTCATGTGTATTTGAAAAAATGTTTCAAAAGATGTATTAAATGTATTACAACTTAAAAGAACAAAAGCTACAATACATTTCTTCTCAAGAGTTTGTATGAGCTCAAATATGCTAAACACGAAATTTCTAGAAGAACAAAAACCCAAGGCTTATAAAATACATAAATAAAATGAGATCCCAATTCAAATGAGCTTAAGTGAGATAGAATAATAAAAAAAGTTGGCTTGAACTAGAGTGTGAGAGGCATAAAAGGTGATGAGTTGAGCACATGCTAAAGTTCACAGTCACCAAAATAAACCTTACATTTCCCCCCTTTGACAATAATTTATTTACGAAGCCTATTCTTTTCTTTCCATGACATACATGATAGTAATTGGGTCAAACTAAACATAAAGGGGAAAACAAGCAACAAAATGGATTTTTGAATGAAAACATAAGCCAACCATATAGCAAATAACTTAACAAGAAAAAGACAACAAAAAGACCACTGCAGAGGACTAACAAGATGCTTCCACCAAATGAAAATCAATTGAGACTTCAATTTATTTCCATGCCATGTAAGTTTGTGTGTTGTGCCATCAAGTTATTTTTATTAAAAATAATTATAATCTGCACGAGTTAATAAGAATTAATTTTGGGGATCAACTTACCAGTAATATTTTATAGTTCAACATATTGATAGGCTTTCAAAAGTTATTGGTAATGTAGAGGAGGTTAAAAACTTAATGAAAAGGGTGCCTACAATTGAAACCAAAAATAGGAATTTGGAATAGGTTAATAGAGATATCCAAAAAAGGATGGAGAGCCTGGTGTAATCACCTAAAAATGGTCATCTAGACTATTAGCCCCCTTTTCAACATTTTGGCTAAATTAATTTAATCATTTACCTAGACCAAATTGCTAATAATCAATTTATTTGATTATAACCTATAGTTTGACTATGCTATCCTAAGTTCATTATTTGATTAAAAGAGCATGTCCCCTTTTAATTAAATAAAACACCCCATTCTTCTAACCCACTTAAAGTGCACACATAAAGTTCTTTTTCTATTTTAAAATTAAAAGAAAAAGTTTGTGAGACTTTTGTCTTATGTGACAAGTCAACTTATATTCTATTGGTTGACTTGTGTGTGCACATGGATCACTCCTCTTTTTGAATTCCACTGTTGATCATCCACCATCTCCATCTTGATCTCTACCACTCGTACGACTTTAAAAAGGAGAGAGCTTTCCCCCTCAATCCATCCTCATTTTGAATATTGTTATGTTGCAGGTTTTCTAACAGGTTTCTTTGGAGCTTTGTAGAGAATTTCTATTTCTTGTCTACATTCTCTCATCCATGGCATCATGGCATTCTAGCTTAGCTTAGCTTTCATTTTTACATGTAGCTTAACCTCACATAGCTTAATATTTGGATTGTAACACTCTCATCCATGCTTAGAATAGCTGCACTTTTCATATTCATTCTAGTTTAATCTTTAGTTGCATTGCATTCTTGAGGAACTCCTTGGGACATTTGCATTCTTGCATCTTGTCTTTGGAACCTCCCATTTCATAGTTTACTAGCAAGAAGAGTATCTCTAAGGCTCATTTGAGAGCCCTTGAACTTGAAATACACTCTCTTGCACTCCATGGATAGGGAGCTCTAAGCTGGCATCCAAGCATTCCAACTCATGGAATCGTTTGGATAGAATGGTTTAGAGTGTGACACATTCGAGTGTACATTTTTGGCGCCCACCGTGGGGCATGAATCAAGTTTCTAGCTCCATTTGATTTTTTTTTTAATCTCTAGTTTTTTTATAGAAGCATATTGGATCTAATCAAGTGATTTTGTAGAATTATCACTTTGGTTTTAAGGCCAACCAATAAGTAGATTGGTTTGAAGGCCAAAAATCTAGTTGGTTTAAAGATTTGATCATATCTTTTAAACCGCTTGCAGTTTGGTTCTGAAATTTTTTTTGTAGGTTGGATATGTGTTCAAAATGTCTTAGTCCTATTTTTAGAGCATTATGACATGATTTTAGGAAGTTATGATTTTTTCTTTTTTTTTCATAAAAACCCATTTCTGATCGCAAATCAGCGCATTTTTTGGAAAAACTTACATTTCCAAAATTTTTTTTAAATTATAATGGGGGTTTTTTTTTGTGTTTTGAATTTTGAAGTCATATTAAGGATCAAAAACTCAATTTGATAAATTTGGCCTGTTTTGACAAAATGGGTCTCTAGGGCACAAATGAAGAGATTTTTTTGAATTTCTTGCATTTTTGGAAATTTCTCTAGGTTTTAGCAAGGATCTATTCTTTGAATTTCTCTTTTTGGGTCTAAAATCATAGAAAACAAGTCCAATCTTGTTGACTAGCTCAAAATCAAAGAGTAAAAATGAGAGCATTTGTGATTAACTTGCACCTCCTTTGCATGCACTTGGTTGGAAGATTAATTAGATTTTTGAAGAAACTAACCACTTTTTATTGTATATTTTTATGTTATTTCACACTAAATTTTGGTGCTAACAAGTTGTGATTGCAGGTTGCCATCCTTATGAAAAAAATTGAAACATTGCATAAAAAGAACGCATGTCAAAGCTTCAAATGCACAAGGGCTACTAACGATTGTTTGTAGGGCTTCCCAATGCATAAAAATCCAATTTTTCTTATTCTTTACTTTTACATGTGTGGCATATACTAGTTGTATATTTTAGGCACATTAAAACTTACAATTGGGATCTTTTGGTGATAGGAGAGTATGCTCTTCACCCTTTTGGTGAATCAGAAATCTTGACTTACCATTTGGTTTCAAGAGTAAGAGGCAACTAAATCTTCTTAGAATGTTTGGGAGAAAATGACTGGAATAAGAGAGTATGCTCTTCACCCTTGTGGTGAATCAGAAATCTTGACTTCCAAAAGTTGATCCACTCTTTGTGTAGTTTAGAATCCTTTAGAGGGCCTGCTCTTGGACAACCTGAGTGGAATGACCCAAGTGGCGAACTCAAGGCTATCAAGGACACAAAACCTTGATAGACATAGTGTTTTTCTTTGCCTACTGTGATCACTTATGGGATTTTGACCATAGGGAGATCACTAGGCAAGAATGCTTAAGGTACTCTTGTGGTCGCGAGATCGGTTACTCATCGCAAGGTGAGGTGTCCCATAATTGTGAGGTGTCTCGTAATTGAGAGCAAGAGGAACACTATGAACGGAAGCCCTATCTAAACACCCTAAGTTAGTAACTACTCTTTTTAGCCTCTCAACTTCTTGGTGCAAGGATTGATCCTAGTGGACTACCCAGATCACCCCAAGATTTACACTCACCATATGTGTTCTCTTGGTTATGCTTATGAAATTTTCATAACAAAGCCAATATCTCTTGTAGGCAACCACTTGGTGTGAGGAAAAAGAGCATCAAGCATGGGCCAAGTTGTTGAGTAATGAACCATGTCCTTTAGGTAGATATTGCTTGATGTGTTCTCAAATGTGGTATACTTGTGAAAATCTTTTGAACATACACATGATGATAATTCTAGGGATTTCTTTTAAGACCTCACATATGCTTGTATCATGCAAGGTTGTTTTTTCCCTTGCTTGATTGTTTGAAGAATACTCCATGTGTCACTATCTTGCTTGGAAAGAAATTATTTTTGAACATCAAACTTGCTATGCTATCAACTATTGTCAAACTTTGTCAACCAAGTCAAAACATCAAATGCAAACATTTTCTTGTGTTGCTTGCTAAGGGGAGTCTCATCATTTGATTTTTATTTTTTATGTCTCTAGTTCTTGAACATGCTTAAAGTGACTCTTTGATCTTGGTGCTCTTGGTATTTCTATCTTCATGGTCTATGTCCACTTCGTAGTTATATTTTTGCTGAAATGGTTGCCTTGATTTCTTGACTACACTCTCGGGTTGGAGAGTTGTTCACTTGTCACCCTGCTTGCTCTATGTATTTGGCTATTTGGGCATCTTGCCTAGCTATTGACTTGATTCATTCATGTCATAAGTTTCTTGGACATATTTTTTGACAAGTCACTTTAACCTCTCTCTACTATCTTGGCAAGTAAACACTCTACCTCCTATAGTTTCAACATCAAGTTATCTTCTAGACTATTTTATGCTTGGCTTTGCATCTAAAACTATGGGATCTAAACCTTGTGCTACCAAACTTCAACCAAATCTAGATGATCATGATATCTTCCATGTAACTAAAGAGTTTCAAGATCTATATGCACAATACAAAGAACTAGAAGAGACAAACGATCTTTCTTACCTTCATCTCTCTAAGCGCATGACAGAAATGAAGTCTAAACTTGAGAAAAGGTTAGAGGAGAAGATTGCATCATTGCATGAATCTTCCTTAAGGTCTTTACATGAATGTGAGTCACCTTATTTGAGGTCATCCTCTTCTTCTAGGTCTACATGCTCTACTTCAAGACATCAAATATCTTCATCTTCTAGATCTAAAGACCTCTTTAGAGGACAAGCAAGTGATACCTACTTTGAGCCTATGCTAAAATTTCATGATGGACCTATCTTTGACCAAGATAATGATGAATACATGGATACATACCATTCACTTGAGAAACAACAAAAGGACTCTAGACATACTTCTAATATAACTTTTGCTCCCTTGGAAGATTCTTATGATGACACTTTGCAAAAACTTCTTGGAAATAAGATCATCATGTTACCTAAGTCTAGCTCATATGGAAACCCCTTCTTGGATATCTATTGTGCTTATCATCAACATAATGAGCATAGTATTTAAGATTGCATTGAGCTAAAACATAAAATCTAAGATCTTATTGATAATGGAATTATTGATACCTTTAATGATTCATGTGGTGAAGATACTTCTCTTGAGCAAGATTATATTAATGAACCTATGTCTAGCAGTAGCTCTATTACATATTCCACTTCTTCCAACACTCGTGCATCTCCCAAAATTTCAAAACTTTCCAACATACCTCCATCAAATAAAGAACCTAATACTTTCCACATTGACTACATGTATCCTCAAGGGCTACCTCTAAAAGAAACTCAAGCTAACCTTCACTTGGTTGCAAACCTTTTCCATGCTACCAATCCTAAACATCCTCAACCTTCATGCACTACTATGCCTCATCCAAGCACTAATCCATTCACTCTTCATTCTCCCTTGTCCTTAGAAGTGGCTCAATGTCAAGAGGACTCTCAAAAAGAAAAAGCTATAAATGTCAAGAAAGATCAAGATCAAGCACCCTTTCATCTCTTTCAAGATTTTTCCCCTCCATATCCTATATCTTGTCCACCTCCTAAGTATGATGAAGATACCACCTCCATTATCTCCCTTGAACTTACTGAAAATTATGAGAAAAGTTCTCTTCATATGCTATCCAAAGCTACTTGTCAAGATCAAAGCATCCCATCATTTTCTACTTCTCCACATCCACTTCAAAACTATACTCAAGCTTCAAGTGCTTCTATTAAAATTTTTGTTCCTATCAAAGGTACTTATGAGTCTATTGATGGCTTTGACCATGTTTCTCATTCTAAAGATGTTGATATCCCTTCCCACTATCCCTTTGCATCTTCTAAATCTATCCTTGGTCCTTATCCATCTAAGCTAAAGTATTCAAACCTTCCATCCATATTGGGGCCTTATGTTCCTCCATCTCCTACATACACTCCTAGCTCTCCCATCATACCTCAAGATCAAAAAAGACACTCATCCTTGATGACTTTTCACCCATCTATACATCTAAACCAGTCATATCATCCTTATTCATCCACAAATCCCAAGTCCTTTGGAAGTCAGAATAAACATAAGAATCCATTGAAAAATGAAGATCACTATGTCCCATCTAATCGACATGTGAA
Organism: Cupressus sempervirens; assembly: GCA_028749045.1. Lineage (NCBI taxonomy): Eukaryota > Viridiplantae > Streptophyta > Pinopsida > Cupressales > Cupressaceae > Cupressus > Cupressus sempervirens. Next base: position 509,496,281 of record CM053783.1, read on the forward strand.
TGCTAAGAAGGAGAATGCACAAAAGAGACTACAAAGGTCTAGTATTAAAAAAGATAAATCAATAAAAATATGGGTTCCTAAAGCCATTATTGAAGAAATGTGTTTTGAAGTATCCAAAGGAAAATCTAAAGCTATATGGATTCCCAAGTCTCTTTTAGAAGACTTGAATATTGAAAATACTTCAATGTTGACATTCAAGCTTCCAAAGGCTTCTATTCCATCTTCTTCCAAAAATCTTCCTAAAAATATTCCTAAGCCTTCCACTTCACTTTTTTCCAAATCTCTTCTACCACCTCATACATCTAAACCTCAGGCTACTTCATCCATGATTCCTCCATCATTCCAATACCCTTCAAGGTGTGTGTCAATGTTGATCTTGTACAGTATTTCAGCTATCCACATGAAATCCTCTAAAGCTTACACCTCCTTTCTATACATGAACTCTTATCCTCCATATAATCTTCCTACTACCATTTCCCTTTCATCACCCTATCAACATCTTTGAGCATACCTTTCTATGGTCTTGGCTTATCATGGCTTATCTTTCCTATAGGAGCACTATCTAAATTCAAAAAGCTCGAGCTCTTTCTAAAAAAGAAAAAAAAGAAAAAAAAAAGCAAATAAAAATCAAAATGAAAATGTGCCTTGGTGAAAACTACTTCTTGTGGCACCTTGGTAGCAAAAGTAAAGAGAAATAAATGCATCCTATGGTGAAAAATACATCTTGTGGTACCTGGGATAAGTACCATGATGAAAACCTGGCAAACATGCATCATGTGTAATTTTTCCACCATCCATCTATCCCCTCTTCTCTCTTTGATCTTCACAATGTTAAGCTATCTTTGCATATTGGCTATCTTATCCACAAGATTTTCTATTGTGCTCTTCCATTCACTCATAGCCTCTATCTTGAGCTTTATTCTCATTTCTCTATCCCATCCCTATCCTATCTAGTTGACCCCTTGGTCTTGATCAAAATAAATAAAAAATGGTTCTTAGGTCTCTTGACATGGCTACTCTTTTGGACTACACACTTCATGCTATATCACCCGTTGGCTTCACCGCATATTCTACATGCTATCTTTCTCATTACTTCCATTGCTTATCCAAAACATGTTTCATATGACTATTTCACCTCTTTCCCTAGCTTGGGTACTCTTGAGGAGTCAGTCCTTGAGGATCACTTTCACTTGCTTCACATTCCTTTCTTATGCATCTTTGCTTATCTATCGGCTTGTTTCTCCATTGTGTCCTATACCTTGCTAGACATTGGGAGAAAATGATGTGACCTTGCTTGAGAACTAGTGATCTCTAAATTATTCTAAAAAATTCAAAAAATCATATATGATGTTGAAAAATCCTAAAAATCAAAAAATGTCCTAAAAAAATGATCATCTTAGTGAAAACCTAGCAATATGTGCTTTGATGTATCACCAAAAAAATCAAAAATCAAAAATACAAAAAAAATTGAAAAAAAGTCCTGAAAAAATCTGTCAAGTGGTGAAAACTTGGAAACAAGCACTACTTGAAACCCTTGCACCTATGTCTATCAGTCTCAATCACCTACTTTGCTACACATTTCCTAGCTTGGAATTGTTTCTTGTCCTCATCTTGGGGGCATAACTACTTAGCCTTTTTGAGGTATTCTAGTGCATTAGGGTTTCTTTGATAACTCACAAAACAATATTTCTCAACACTACCCCCACCCACTTTGACATCAAGTGTTTCTCAACACTTTTAAGATAGTTTACCTATAGTCTCTGATGTCATGATATTTCTCACTATTAGAATCAAGTCTTGAAGAAATGGCCAAGTGACATACACACACACACACACACACACACACACACACACACACACACACACACACACACTTTAACAATTGAACGACTGAGCTATGTTGATCTTTATCTATTTTGTGTGCTGTCTATGATAATTTCTTTGCCATGTATTCCCTCCCTAATAGTTTTTCAAGGATGTCATTGACTAGAAGACTGGGGGCATGGAACATTTTTTCTTGATTTCTACTTGTGGATATACTTTTGTTTGCCTATAGTGTTGTAAGCATTTATGCTGGTCCTATTCAACACGTTGACTTACAAATGTATCATCCTTGACTATTTTGCAAGACCTCACTCAAGGTTTATCCTGGCGCTTATGTCTTAATATAGGTGTAATCTTGCTAAATTAAACTTAGGGAATCTAATCGCGTAGTTATCTTGACTTACATGTCTATGATGCTTAGATTGGATTTTCACATACCTATCTAATATCGATCATATTCATATCCTCATGATGTCCCTAATAAATGCTCAATGATGAAATTAAGAGTCTAAATGTTATGCACTTCTTGCTGGTAAACCACTTTTCATATTAGCTTGCATTTTAGGTTCATTTTCTAGCTTAGTCTTGCATTCTTGCATATGGGGAGAGCTCTCTCTTCATCTCTTCATAGACATATCGGCTAACTCCTTTCATATATTTCTTTACTTTCTTGTTGTTCATGTCCTTTGCCTTCTTAATCTTTCACTTCATCTCTTTTCTATCTTATCACCACATTATATAAATTTTTGACCTCTTAAATAATTTCAACATCCTAGATTCATTTTCGGTATCGAAATCCAAATTTGAGTTCATCTTGATGGTCAAAATTGTCTTTTGAAATTCTACTTTCTTCTGAGCAGTTAGCTGACCTTTTGAGGTCTAATCTCTAAACCATCACTGGGGCATCTTCATTTCTTCATGTATTCATCATTTCCATACTTCATATCTACTTCAATTCATTATTTCATGTTTAAAATCACCTTTTTGCTCATTTTGACCTAATTTTTATGCTATATCCTTCAAGGTCAACTCTAGTCAAACTGGGGCATTTTATCAAATTTTTGTATAGTCATTCTTGGGTTCTAATCATCTATCTATCATCTTGGACATTGCTATATTCTAGTTTTCTCATGTCTAGCCAGTTTTTGCATCCCCTTACCTCATTTCAATTTTGATCCCGAGGGAGCATAAATACTCTATTGCTGATTGTTATAGCTATCTATTTCTTAGGAGCATTTTTTTGACCTTATCACTTGCTCTCGATCTATTCTCTTTGCTAGATGTTAGAATTCTTTTTAGATCCTAACATCATCTTCCTAATGTTCAGTACTACTGCTATCAGGCTGTGCATTCAGGACTTGCTATCTATTTCTGCATTTCGTTCTTCAAAATTAGATATCTATATCTATCACCGCCTACTTGGCTTTCTATTTTCTTTGGCATAATGTGTTCGCAGATCGATCACACATTAGTCAAAGAGGGGCAAATGTAATCACCTAAAAATGGTCATCTAGACTATTAGCCCCCTTTTCAACATTTTGGCTAAATTAATTTAATCATTTACCTAGACCAAATTGCTAATAATTAATTTATTTGATTATAACCTATAGTTTGACTATGCTATCCTAAGTTCATTATTTGATTAAAAGAACATGTCCCCTTTTAATTAAATAAAACACCCCATTCTTCTAACCCACTTAAAGTGCACACATAAAGTTCTTTTTCTATTTTAAAATTAAAAGAAAAGGCTTGTGAGACTTTTGTCTTATGTGACAAGTCAACTTATATTCTATTGGTTGACTTGTGTGTGCACATGGATCACTCCTCTTTTTGAATTCCACTGTTGATCATCCACCATCTCCATCTTGATCTCTACTATCCATATGACTTTAAAAGGGAGAGAGCTTTCCCCCTCAATCCATCCTCATTTTGAATATTGTTATGCTGCAGGTTTTCTAATAGGTTTCTTTGGAGCTTTGTAGAGAACTTTTATTTCTTGTCTACATTCTCTCATCCATGTCATCATGGCATTCTAGCTTAGCTTAGCTTTCATTTTTACATGTAGCTTAACCTCACATAGCTTAATATTTGGATTGTAACACTCTCATCCATGCTTAGAATAGCTGCACTTTTCATATTCATTCTAGTTTAATCTTTAGTTGCATTGCATTCTTGAGGAACTCCTTGGGACATTTGCATTCTTGCATCTTGTCTTTGGAACCTCCCATTTCATAGTTTACTAGCAAGAAGAGTATCTCTAAGGCTCATTTGAGAGCCCTTGAACTTGAAATACACTCTCTTGCACTCCATGGATAGGGAGCTCTAAGTCGGCATCCAAGCATTCCAACTCATGGAATCGTTTGGATAGAATGGTTTAGAGTGTGACACATTTCTAGTGTACACCTAGAAGCCAAAGTGAGCAATATGGAAAAAAATGATAAAAAATTTGGGTGGTAAAAATTGTAACATGCTAAAAATGATGGCTGATAATTTCAATACATTGCTAAATAAGATGGATTAGGCTAGAGGACTTGACTCCTCTATTGTGAAGGAGGATTAGAGACCAAGCAAGTGCACTAGGGCCAGCTCTAAGAAGAATGTAGGTGGGGCAGTGAAAAAGCTGGAGGAAATGAAAGCCACTATAGAAAATATGAACATTCTGGCAGATTAAGTAGTGAACCTGTTGAAAGTTCTATAGTTGTCTAGGTGTTGTCCTTTTGCTTTCCTTTTCCTATCTTTTTATGCATAGTTGTACTTGGGCTCATGTTTCTGTATTAGTTTTTAATTTACTAAGGCCTTTTATTTTTTGAACTCTTTAGTTGGTTCCTCTTTGATACTTTGTTAAAGGTTTCAGGTCCTTTAAAACCTGTTTTTATGTAATCAAAACATTTTATAGTTCAGCAAAAGTTACTATGATCAATCTACTCAAAAAATTATTTCAGCTCACTATTACCATCTTTTCCTTCAACAACACCATAACTGATGTTGTTACCCAAAATTCAAGCCTTAATATTGTCTCCTTGGGCATTTTTTTATTTTAATTGTTATATGAGATTTATGCATATTGACAGTGGAAGCATTTTTTGTTGATTTGATTGTCAATTCTCATGTGAAAACTCAATTCAAGTCTAATGTTATGAATTAAGCTTTCATTATGTTTAATGATGAATGATTTAACAATGTTATGATGTGAATAATTGAAAATTTTCTATACTTGTATCAATTTCCTTATTTTAATTGTTGTCTCTTACCATCCTCCCCATCCCAAAAACTTGGGGGATAAAACAAAATATTGGATCAAGGTTTGTGTGAGATCAAATATGCATTTTATTTTATAATGACAACAATATAGGGAATTATTTCTTGTTCTTGTAAACATATTACTCCACAAAATACAAATCCTTTGTCTAACAAATGATTTCACCCTATGCCAATATGATGCATTTGAGATGAGAACAAATAGACAATTAGGTAGAAACAAAGAAATAAGGATGTGAAAACACTAGAAGAAAATTGGAAAATACAATGGTGTGTTGGATACAATTGATAATTGCATGATTGTCTTTGATGTTACACAAATGTCATATCAGTCATCAGACAGAGTCTACCGAGCTCAGAAGGTAAGTACAGCTGTTGACAGAGTTTACCGAGCTTGCAAGGTAAACAAAGGAAGTTCAATGTTTACCGAGCTCACTCGGTAATCAAAAGATTTGTTGCCGAAAGATAGTATTTACTGAACTCACTCGGTAAACAAAGGATATGAGATAGGTTGTCAGTATTTACTGAGTTGACTCGGTGATCGAAGAAAAGTAGCAGACAGTGTTAACCGAGCTCACTCGGTCATCGAAGAAAAGTAGCAGACAGTGTTAACCGAGCTCACTCGGTCATCAAAGGAAAGTCGGAGAAATCGGTGTTTACTGAGTTCACTCGGCGACTGAAGGATTTTACAAAATTCTCTGTATTAATCGAGCTCAGTCGGTTAACACATGAATTATTTTCTGTGCAATATTTACCGAGTTAAGTCGGTCAGCGAAGGATTTCTCGAAGGTTAAGTAATTAAAGTTAATTACTTTATGTAATGTATGAAGCTGACTTATAGCAAAATTATTTATAATTGTAACTTGTATTTGAGCCGACTTGATAATCTGAAAGGTATATATGAAGGATCAAGTTGCGAATTCAAGTATGGAAGTATGAATGTGAAAAAGCTAGCATATATGATTGAATATCTAATATGCGAATTATAAGGAAGGTCAGAGCAAATTTTTGAAGGATCAGAGATGCAGAGTTGCATTTGATCAGAGAGGATCTAGAGGAACAGAACAGAGATCTATATCAGCAAAGATAAGTTGTATTTATTTCAGATCACTCATTGTTACTTTCTAACAATTGTAACAGTGTTTTCAAATCTCTTAACAGAGTGGGTTTAACAACCTTTTGTAAAATCCTCTAACAAGGTGGCAATTTAGTTGAATTGATCTAAAGACCTCTAGCAAGGCCACTCCTAGCAGGGTGATTAAATCCTCTAACAAGGTCGCACCTAACAGTGTGTTTTGTAACCTTTAACAAGGTTGGCTCCTAACAGGGCTCACTTCAGAAGAGTGAAAAATAGTAACTAGTTACATTGGTGGTTTTTCCCATATTGGGTTTCCACGTTAAATCTGGTGTCTCTTGTCTCTTGTTTCTTGTGTTTTTAGTTTGATTATATGAGTATCAGCAATGAGTATTTCCTTTGACATCTTAAGGGACTTGTGGGAAAAGTTTTTGTAGTAACTGATTCACCCCTCCCCTCTCAGTTACTCCATTCTCATTTCCAACATGGTGAACAATCAATAGAAAACTAAAAATAAGTCCCAGTGAGAAAGTAAATACAAGATGAAGAATCTAGTGATTTATTTATATTAGAAGTTAATGGAAGTTGGACCAGATTATAAGTATATCAGTAACACTTCTCTGATAAAAGTTCTCCTTATGTCATACAACATAATATACAGCTTTTGACCAACAATGAAAACATATAAAAATCATACCATCAAGGGTATATCATTTTATTCTTAGTAAAAAAGATGTCCAATGAATATTTTCAATAGAAACTTATAAAGCGAGTTGGTCCTAAATCCATAAATCAGGCCTAATCTTGCTCAATTTAGGTGATGGGAGTTAGGAGAAAAACCAAATTCCTAGTCTTTGATACTATTTCATATCCTAAAAAGAGTTTCTAAATATGAAATTTAATTTGGGATCATTTAAGATTTGTAGGAGAAAAAATTCAAATACCTCATTAGGAGGGCTAATTTTATCATGTCTCTTTTAGCCCTTACTGCAACAAATTGGATTGTGGGTTTTTTCATAGGACAAGAAGAAAAGTATCTATGGTTACATGTTGGGTCTAAGTAACATATAAACACATTCATTCTCTATGATAAATTCTAATTTTATTATATTCTAGTTAGTAAAGTGCTTGTGGAAAGGTATTCCTTAGGAAGGAATAGGATTCAAGGTTTGTTTGGTTGGAGAGTTTGTAACTCTACCAAGAAGTTGGATTGTCTTGTTAGATACCTTAGGAATGCCACTAGTGAGTAGACTATTGGATGGACATTAAGACCTTGTTAAGACAAAATGTGTTTGGTTAGTTATAAACCACAATCCCCTCTATATCATATTGGTATCAAATCCATTATTGTTGTGATCGGTTTGGTATATTTTAGTCACCAAAGAATAATTATTTTTAGAAATATCAGAGGCCAACACAATGACTAAATATTAGAATGTAGTACTCTTATTTCAATACTTAACCAATGGAGAAAGTGGTATCCCAAGGACTAAAAATGTCTAAAGTATCATATGGAAAGGGCACAAGTACAATTTTGGGTATCTTATCTCAAGCTTATACATATATGTTGTATGACAAAGTAGTAGGAAAAACATCACTCTTTATTTAGTCTTGTCCAATATGTACCTGGAAAATTTCTCAAAGCTAAGAGAGATATCAAAATCTATTAATATTCTCTCATTTTGGTGTTTGGTGATTTCAAACTTGATGAATAATCAGAACTCTAATCTTAAATGGGATCTTTAACATACTTATACCAATTTTTCAAAGCTAAGAGAGATATCAAAATCTATTAATATTCTCTCATTTTGTTGTTTGGTAATTTTAGACTTGTTGAATTATTAGAACTTTGATATGAAATGGGATCTTCAACATGGTATCAAAGCCTAGTTAAGCGAAAGATTAGATTTATTTAGAGAGATACCTCTTCTATGATAGCAGATTCTGTGGAGTTTGAAATAATGTCTATTAATGTTTGTCGATACAAACTTGACTATCTCAAGAGTTTTCTACTCTTTCTTGAGATAATTACTATACTCCAAAATTATACAATAGTAGGCAAGATCACAAAGTAACCTAGGTGCAAGACAGATAACCATGAGGCTAGGAAATATATGAATAGACCCCCCATGAAGCATGTGTGAATTAATTAATCTAAAGAACACTAAATTTTTTACTTCTTTCTTGAAAAAGAAAGTAATCAATGAGTCTATTATACAATGAAGGAAGAATCAAGCTCAACCTTATTCACCAAGTCACAGTCACACCATTGAGTAACTATGGTTAGATAAGATGCCATTCTTGCATGAAAGCATGTCGATTGTTTAGTTCCAAAGAAATATGACAATTTTTTTCTTCCAACACGCTAAATAATAACAAGTCATTGACATTAGCATTGCCAAGTAAATGTTTATGATATTCTGTGAAGCATGATAGTCCTGTAGCATTCTAATATTATTCTTTGGTAAACACCAATTCAATGAGGACTTCACCACAATCCCTACAAATATCTAAGAATTTAAAGTTTCAACATTGGCCAGAGTTTCTAAAAACATTCATTAGTGTTACAATATTCTTGTGATCAATATGTTATAATAAGTATGGACAATAGAAAATGACTAGAATGGCCTACAAATTGAAATATTCACATATAAATTATAATTTAACCAAAGTATTTTGAAAGTAAAATTCAAAATTCAAATCAATAGATATCATATATAAACCTAGCTAGAGATGTAGAGAATTAAGTTTGACTTTTGCATATCGTAATTTGCAACAAGGATTATAGATTGTGAAATTATAAATGTTACCTACTTTCTCCATTATTGCATGTCATATAGAACGCCTAATGCAAGTCAATTCTGAATGGGCTAGTGTTTCCCACTATCATAAAAAAGAAACATAGGTTCAAGTACATGACATCTTGTGGTGGCCTCCTTTGCTAATTTGGAAATGTTCTAAAGACAAATCTTTGACGAAACTTTAGGACCCACACTCAAAATAAATAATGAGAATAGTTCATGAATCAATGTATACTTTAGAATGATCTAATATCATTTGTTTCCATTATTCAAATTCTTCTTCATGTCTTCTAATTTATAACAAAAGTTATCAAACACAATTAAACATGATTTTAGATAAATAGAAATAATATAATACCTTAGGAATAATTTGAGGTAATCCCATAGTAAGCCATTCTTTCAAATACGTTATACACTACAACTACATTTCATAAAAAATGAGTTTGACTATGGCATCCTTCTGCATTGCCTAAAACCAAGAGATTCACACCATTAGTTGTCATGCAATCATAGGTTAATGTTGACTTTACTTGGTTTCGAGAATAGTTTAATATTCTCTACTAATCAAATAGAAATTATATACCTTGAGTACTATGATCTACATTCAAATTGCCGCCTCCATGGTGCTTGACTGATGTATTAGGATTAGCAGGATACAATCCAATGTAAATAATTCATCATACTGAGAAATATTAATCATTCATTTTAATACATATAAATATATTCACTTTAAAGTTTTAAACAAATATATAATCATTGTTTCCATACTTTAAACAATATAATGACTTATATTTTTGGAACTTAATATCAAATACAATAATTGCTAAAGTATTCAATTTGAAATAAAAATTAATTAACTTATTTATCTCATCGATCGATTTGGCTAAAGAACCTTGCGTGCTCATTGCTTGGAGTCATTTAGACATGACTGTATAGCCTTTTGTGTAGTCTAATTTCTTGTCCTCTTTAGAGATTTTTAAAAAAAAACTCCATGGCCTACATTTTTGCTTGGTATCATGAATTTTTTTTGTAATAAATTTCATCAAGACCTAATTTTTTACAATTTATAAATATTTTCATATAATTTTTAATTTACTTATACTTACAACTTGTGCAACAAGTTTTGAATATTCACCCGAATTGAGCTTGTGTTGCCCATGCTTCTATTTTCTTGCTTCGGTTTCCTTTGATGTGTCAAGAAACCTATGTGAAGTTTGAAGTATATTATATCACATATGTATTAAGAGTAATTATTACATAATTTCATTCTTAATATTATGACATATCTTCTTTCCATCTTTTAAGAAAAGAATAAAACTGTTAGATTCATAAATGAATTGAAGCTACATTTTAATTTACTTGAAGAAATTGATCAAATTAAGGAAACATGATCCAACAATAAAATCAAAATATGATACCTTGTGTGTATGGTTGGCCCAAATATATGAAAACATTCATCATTAAGCTTTTCATTCAATATATTATTCCCTGTAAAATAATAATGTGATTAGTAGTAAAATTGCAAGGGACTACATGGGAGGTTAGTGCATTTGATTATGAGTATAAGATTGTATAGTAAAAGAAAGGATGAATCTTTAAAGTACCTAGAAGTTGGGGTACTTTCAAGGGAAGAACATCTTTATAGCTAATGAACAATTGGTCACATTTCTTTAATGTTCTCATACATCTAACATGGGAACACCCAGGAAGGTCCTCATCACCTCTTGCATAAGATGAATCCAATATTACTAAATGCCCCCTAAGAAATAATAGTTAAATTGAAATAAATACATGAAAAATGAGAGAGAAAAAGAGGAATCAACTTACCAATAGGCAGTACCATTGCATCTATCACTGAGCTACGTGTTTCTAAATCTATAGCTGATAGTGCCTCTTCAGTTCTATTCCTTGTAGCAAGTGGTGTAGTCAACAAAGGATCAATGGTAGGAGCTGAAAAATGAGATTGTTAGAGAAAAATAAAATAAGATTGTTAGAGCTATTAAAAAAAATATTGTTCGAGAAAAATACAATTGTAGGATAGAACATGGGATGTACTTGGACCACTTGAAGTATCATCCTGTAGGGGATCACCCCTTAACATCCTTATCATCCTCTTAAAAAATAACACATGCATTTTATGTAATGATATAAATAAAAGAGTATACTATAAAAACCATTATTGAACTTTTTTTATAATTAAAAACTACATTAATATGTACTGTACATGTGTGAATTAGGATCACCAACCTATCAATCATATATTGTGTTGCACAAATATGAGGTTGAGTTAATGCCACTTGTGATAATTATTTTCCTATATCATTAATCAAAATTTTCAATGCAATCACGAGATCAGGGGCTGAATTAAAATCAATAGTAAATTCAACCAACTCATCATGGCATGACTCCTCATCTCATGGACTACTTTTTCCTTTCCCTTGTCTTGATCAACAATCATTTGCGAGAGAAATATTATTCTCTAGATATTTAAATCAATCCAAAATAGTAGTGAAGAATAAAACATAATAAAAAATATGCATTAACATATTTCTTGTATCTAATTTATATAACAACAATGAGTTTTACTTGTCAGGAAGACAAACCATTGCTGTTGTGTGTATCCTATGGTTGTTGATCCATATTATAGCCCTACACTTCAAAAAAAATCATTGAGACATGTAAAAACATGTGTTATTATTCTAAGTTAGCAAAAAATATACAAATTTAATGCTGTGTTTATCTCCATTGCTTGGGGTTGATTTTAAATGTGCATAGTACATACCACCTCACCCAAGATAGTGGCTTTGTTTGTATCTACACAATTCAAATTGTAATCAATAAGAAGCTCTTTGCCTCCATGTATTAATTTTATCACACATACAAATACACTATTTCCCTCATGCACCTCAATTATGCAATTGGGTCACTTCTTAGTTAACACAAGTCATGTACTATTTATAAAACCTAAAATATTCCCTGATGCTTTTGGCCCTCCATCAATGTATATAGCTACTATTTTACTTTTTTCACTAAATTTTTGTTGTATATAATTTATTGTGAGTGCACACCTACACATACTTTTTATATATCGAACAATTATCATCCTACTACTATAATCATAGGAAGGTCCAACATACTCCATCAATTCAACAACCTTGTTGTAAGGGACATTTATGCCATCCATGGAAAATAGGCACAAATCATGTAATGAGGATGGTGCTAGGCAATATATCCTCTCTCCAACACAAAATTAGTGTTTATTGGAGGACGTTCATTGGGGACCCATTGTTTCTGTAGATGTTTGTACCTAAAGGGCACATTAGAATCACCTTTACTTTCATCATCATAAGAACATGACCCCCCTTGAGCAAGGAAAAATTTCATGTGCTTATTGAATTTCTTTTTGATATTTTGACCTTGAGTTAATCTCCTTGATTTAGACATACTATATGTCTCACTTTCTTCTTCTATTCCTACATTTTCCTCACCCGAGGAAGAAAAATATGACAAATACCTATTTTTTAGTACCTGGACTTCACAAAATAAGAGAGATAAGTGGAAATGAGAGAGATATTTTATAAATGGTAAAAGATGTTAATCTCTATGGGGTGTAATAACTTATACCTAATGATCCATTGGACTATGTGAGATGCTCGTGAAAGGGCTTTGCATTTCTACAATAGTAAATCAATCATCTTATGTTTGCTAAAAAAATCATGATACATATACTCAAAATTATATCAAATATTAGCATCACATATGAATTATAAACAATTAAGGGTTATAATCATCATCTTCATCCTCATCCTCCTCCTCCTCATCATGATCAATAGAAGCATCATCATCATGATCAATAACAACATTATTTGCATTAGGAGCATCATCTACTTTATGTTTATACCTACACATACGGTTTTGAGAGAAAAATTGGTGTAATTAATGTGTCTATCTGCAAAAATATTGGACATGTTGTACTTAATGTTTATATTTGCACATACGATTTTTAAAGAAAAATTTGGTCTAATTAATGTGTATATTTGAAAAAATATTGGACATGTTGTACTTAATGTTTATATCTGCACATGCTATTTTGAAAGAAAAATTTGGTGTAATTAATGTGTATATTTGCAAAAATATTGGACATGTTGTACTTAATGTTTATATCTACACATATGGTTTTGAAAGAAAAATTTCATGTATTTATGCCTCTTCATTTTGATTTTTACAAGGGAAGCTCATCAATGGTTATAGAAAATAAGAATTCATTTTATAAGAGTTTACTATTAGTCAACAAAATTAATGTTTTACAAGAAAATCCACTTGAAGAACTGGTAGCTCAGAAGCAAGAACATGGTGTTGATATTAGATCTACGTTGCTAACTCTTAATGGGTTGGGCTATTATTATTTATCCCCATCACATTCACTTTGATAGCCATAATGACTTTGAAGTCCTTAATCATGATCTTGGGTGCTCAAATTAATGTCCAAGACATTTGTGCCTTAGGGCCCTATTTGATCATCATTTGAAAGGGCCTCAATGTCGACCACAAAATATCTCTCAATATGTTTAGAGGTTTAGAGGTAATGTTACTCAAATTTTCACTGAAGTTATTCTTCAAAATCCTTGGCTTCCATTTTTTAGCCAATGTATGGAGCCTTTATATCCAACCATTCGTTATAAGTTGGGGAATGTACTTCATGCCTGACATGCAAGTGTTGCATTTGCATATGCAATTTTATCACCTTGAAAAACTATATTTGATTTTGCTAGTTGAGAACAATTGATTGTTCAAATTATTTTCACTTGAAAAGTTATTTCTTCATCTTCAACTAACCTAAATACTTGCTTCTCCCATGTATTGTTTATCTATTGTTATATATTGTAGAATAGATTTTTAATTTCTTTCTCCATGTTTTTGTGATGTATAGAAAAACCCATATCATCTTAGGATAATACAAAAGTGGTTGAAAATATATGAATAAAAAACTCAAAAAGGAGTTCAATTGAATAAATAATTTGTGTGTCTGATGTTATTTAATGAAATAATAAACCAACTAATCATCATATACTTATAATGATCAAAGTATGCACAAAGTAAATTCTTGGTAAATAAGATTTCAAAAAAAACTAGAGGGAATAAAATTCAAATAGGGATTTGTATTCCTAAAAAAAGAGTCATAATATGCAATATGAATTACAATGAAGAGATAACTCAAACTAAACTTATAGTATAATAGAGGTAGATATGCAAGTTAGAAGTGCATGATATGCACAATGTATAAACTAGAGCCCAACTAGACTAGAATATTATAAATTTAGGCTTGACTAAGTAAACTTAAGTTAGAGCATGAATGTACAAACATGTTCTTGATTATGTATAAAAATGTCTATGATGATATTCTTGAACATTTAGGCAATTAGTTAATGCAAGATTGAAAACTCTCCAAGCATGAAATGCATGAATAGGTCCTAACAACAGAACACCTTATTAAGTACCCTTACACAATGAAAGCCTCTCAAAGTGAAGAAAAAGTAGCAAAACCACATGGTCAAAAAAACCTCTCTAAAAGTGAGAGATGTAACTATATGAAATGCAAAATAATGGGAGGCCTCAAGAAGACCCCTCAAAGATAAATTCCTTCATTGAAATAATCAAATGCAACTAAAGATAGCATGGATATTCCAAAGGCTTTAAAAAGATGCTTACAACTTGTTCCTCTATCAATTTGTACTCCAAGTGGAGAATATCATCTTGAATAAATTGTTAAATATAGTGAACATGCAGATTTCAATACACTTAATCCTTTGATGCTCCACTAGATTTCAAAAAATGTGAATAATACTCTAATTATCACACAAAAGAATAATGAGACCATTAGGAGGAAAGAGAAACTCTATCATTAACTAATTAATCTATTAAACCTTTTGATTGTTTAGAATTGTTGCTTTGTAGATGATAATGCAATTAGAGATTAGTTCTTGTAAAAAATGCAATAAGGCATAAACCAAGATAAATTTAAAAAACAAACCTAGAAGTAGACTTCCAATCATCGAAATCACAAACCCAATCCAAATCTTTGAAGCCAATGATGCAAGATTCGCTTGATGAATAGTATGTACCTCAAAATGCACTTTATAGTCTGCCACTGACTCATGTGGATCATGATAAAAGTGAGCATGTAAAGGTCAATCATAAAAAAAAAATTAGGACAAGTATGTGTTAGGTATAAAAGATTTCCAAATGAAATATCAACTAATAAAGAAGTGCTATTGGTATTCTAAACAATACCTAGTTGAAAGAGTGTGGCGGTAGGCTTGGAATCAAGCATGCCAAATGTTTGAAAGCATGTCACTTTTGTTGACAAATAAAAATCACATGAAAATATTGAACAACCTCAATCTCGAGGAAATAGTGTAGATGCCTAAGATCTCTCATGTCAGAAATCTCCATCAAAGTTCATTGAACACTTTGAATCATAGAGTGAGATCTATTAGTAAGGACCAAATCATCTACATATAATAACAAGATAAAATTATACCCCTCTTGTTGTTTCCCTCTTGCTATTGATTGTAACCTATGGGATTGGAATGATAGTGAGTGAAACTAGAAGAGAGAGAAAAAGAGTTCATCTTCTTCTACCAAGCCATACAAACTTTCTTGAGACCATATTATGAATGTTGGATACTAAAAGAAACATAAAATTCCTTAAAAAATCCCTATAGTTGATCCATATAGAACTCCCCATGAATATTTCTATGCAACAATGCACTCTCTACATCTATTTGAAAAATTCATTTTCCTTATGATTTTATTGTACAATAAGTAAAATGATGTGGAGGCCAACGTTATGGAATATGTATACAGCTATATCATTTTTGGTAAAGCTGATTGTTCATTTTATTTTACCTAATTTGATGATAGTTCTACATGAATTTTTAATCAACCCAACTAATTAGCAACTAGACCAATTTAACTAGGTTAAGGCTTGTTTCTTTCTAAATATATCTGCTATGATATGTTTTTGTAAAATTTCTTGCAAGCTTTGCCCATTTTTCATGGTCTGCATTATTTTCATGTAGAATCTTGAGGTAAGTCACTTAACATGGGTTAAGTGAGTTTTATTGTTTTATTATTTGGATTCTGAAATATGTATGTAGTTGGATCATTTTTGGTAAAGGTGATTGTTCATTTTATCGTACCTAATCTGATGACAAATCTATAGGAATTTATAATCAACCTAGCTAATTAGAAACTAGACCAATTTAACTAGGTTATGACTTGTTTCTATCTAAAAATATCTCCTATGATATGTTTTTGTAAAATTTCTTAAAAACTTTACCATTTTTCATGGTTTGCATTATTTTTGTGCAGGATCTTGAGGTAAGTCACTTAGCACGGGTTGAGTGAGTTTTATTATTTTATTATTTGGATTATGAAATATGTATGCAACTAGATCATTTTTTGCAAAGCTGATTATTTATTTTATTGTACCTAATTTGATAACAGTTCTATAGGAATTAATAATCAACCTAGCTAATCAACAACTAGAACAATTTAACTGGGTTATGGCTTGTTTCTTTCTAAAAATATCTACTATGATATGTTTTCGTAAAATTTCTTGCGAACTCGGCCCATTTTTTGTTGTCTACATTATTTCTGTGTAGGATCTTGAGGTAAGTCACTTATCATAGGTTGAGCGATTTTTTTATTGTTTTATTAATTAGATTATGGAATATATATGCAACTAGATCATATATGTAATAAGCATCTTGAAAAAGATCTCTCTAAATATAGAAAGAGATACATTTTTAGAAGGAAATATAAAGACATACATTTTTATAAGGAAAAGAAAAAACCATTTACATATGTACCTCTTCTCACCCTTGAATAAAATCATAGAGAAAGGGCACATAGATCATAAGGGCATGACACAATAATGAAATTATAGAGAAAGGGCATGACACAACAATGAAATCCCAGAGCAAGGGCACGACACAAAAATGAAATTGCAGAGCAAGGGCGCAATAATGAAATGCATAGATCACAAGGGTACTTCAACCAAATGCACTAATCATAAAGGCCATGACAACATTCACAACTCTCCACCCTCATTTGGAGCTCTCCACCTCTCTCATGCGCAACTCTCCAAAATCAAAATAAATGGAAAATGATTGTCATTTTTAATTTTTTTTTTGTTTTAAGCTCATGTGAGGGCATCACAATTATGACATCAATGTCCATATTATGATGGTGTCGAGGACAATTACAAAAAAAAATGAAAATGATCACAAATTACATCATTGTCGCAAATTGTCATCACAACTTGACCCCAAATGTTGTAGTGTCTAGAGAGAGACGAGGTTAGGGTTGGGAGAGATGAAGTTATGTAAGTTAAAGAGAGAGTGAGAGAGAAACAAGTTTAGGGATTATGGGGTTAGAGAGAGGTTTAGGGTTTAGAGAGATAGGGTTTAGGAGTTAGAGAGAGACAAAGGGTTAAACATTTAGGGTTTAGGTCAACATATTTGGATTTAAGATTCAATATAGGAGTTAGAGTCTAATTTGGTTCAGTGTGAGAGTTTTAGTTAGAGTTTGATTAGGTCTAATGTTGTGATTTAATTACATTCAATGCTAAGTATTGCTTCTGCCTATAATTTATAAGGTTTTTCAATTAGAATTTAATTTGGTTCATAGTAAGAGGTAGAGTTTGATTTAGTTCAATCTAATGGTTTTAGTTACCAGTTTCATTTGCTTCAATGATAAAGTTTTACTTATACTAGAAAAAAATTAATACAATTTTTTTGATTTTTATCAAACATTTCAAACAGTAGTTTTTGAACTTTTACCTTTAGAACAATTTCTAATAAAAACAAAGTAAAAATATTTAAATTTTCTAATATTATATCTAACTAACTTTCTATACCTAATAAAAAAATTCTATTATTTTCCAAAGTTTCTAACTGTTCTAATATTTTTTAATTTTTTAAATATTTTTCTATATAATTTTCTACTATTTTCTATAAATAATGTTTTACAATTAATCTAATTTTTCTAATAATGTCTAAACTTTACAAAATTTCAATACTTTTTCTAAACTTATCTAATATTACACTACTTAAAAACATAAATGTACAATAATAATAATAAAAAGTAAACCTAAAAAAACATTAAACATTAGAAATAGACATTAAACACCATATCTTTACCTAAGGAAACATAAAATAAAACTTAAAACATATTAAAAAAATTGGAAATAATTGCTGACATGCATGATCTGGTTGAACGACTCCTATAGCCCTTTTCACTCTGCAACTCCAATAAGCTTATTTCATGCAAATGAGCAGCTGATTTGATTTTTTGCAGATTATATAATTTTTTTGGTTCTCGTCATATTCAATCTAGCTAGATCTGGTCTGGCTAGATCCTTGCGGAGGTATACACCCATGAGGTGTCTACTTAGTGCCAAGCAGGTTTGGCTAAATTCAATCCTGCCAAAAGCTGTCTAGCTGAATTTGGTCTTGCTAGATCGATAAAGTTAGCCCCAAAGGTTACACAGATCCATGCTTTGACCCAAATGTAAATGCAATATTGACTAATTTATTAAATAAGATATGACACATAAATCTAGATGGTAATGTATGCAATTAACCCAATTAAGATATAGAATTATGCTAAAACTAAGAATGTTTAATAAAAGATAGAGTGCTCACCTTGTAATGTATAGAGGAAAGTGTGTTTTTATTCCAAAAAGTGTAGATTTTGGCCAAATTTTGAAATTTTGTTCCACTTGGAATAAAATGGAAAACCTCAAAAAACCTAGAAATTATTTTTTTGACCGAAGAGAAGAGAATATGTCAACTTGGTAGTAATTACTCCAAAATGATTCTTGTGATTTCACCATGTTCTTGGGTTACTATAACCAAGTTGACCTAACTTTTTCTGAAAGGTCTCAAGAGTTATTTTAAGATTGACAATTAGAAATTTAGTAACTAGTTCCTACACATAGTAAAACTAGATTTTTGTTATTTGGTGGGGGATGGTTTGCCTTGATCAAGCCCTAGATTAAGGAATCAACCTTAAAATTAAAATGTAAATGTACACTAAAGGAAAAAAGATAAATGTAAGTATTCACCTTGCTTGTAAAAACCCTTATCAATAAGGATTTATGTTGTTGAATTTTTTAGAATGTATGATATCTCCACAATTACAATGGATCCACCAAAAGAACAACATTGAGCCATGAACCTAAATGTGCATCAATGAAGAAGATAATGAGTGTCTCAATGTAGATCTCCTCCCTTGATGACTGACAAATGCTAGATCTTGAAGAGGAAATGCTCACAAAAAAATTCCTTGAATGCTTTGAAGAAACTTGCTTGCTTGTTTTCTTGAATGCTTGAACTCCTTGCCTTTTTTGTTAGACATCTTGTGGATGTCTTAATTTCTTTGGATGTAATGTGAAAAAAATCCCCCAAGCCTATTTTTAACTATTTTATTTGTGTGAAATAAGTAGGTTGACTCACGAGCAAAATAAAATAATTTCAAAGTTCAAGACACTTTAGGCCTCACGCTCTAAAGAAATCAATAGGGAATAGATCAATCTAGTGGAGCATGTTTTAGAAAAGGTAGAATTGGGGAGGAGCAGGTCAACCTAGTAGAATGTGTTCCAAAACAAGTTGTCTTGGTAGAATGTGTTTCAAAATACGTTGACCTAGTTAAACATGATCTATTATAGGTTGACTTGGTGGAACATGTTCTGGAATAGTTTTACTTGGTCAACATGTTCTAGAATAGTTTTACTTGGTCAACATGTTCTAGAGTTGGCCCTCAAGGAGCTAACCTTGAGGTCTCAAATATTGCATTGCTGAAAGTGAAAGGTATGGGATAGAATACAAGAAAATCCACATTGAGCACAAATCCATGCATGGTCTAGGAAGTCACTGTGGGATAGGTGGTAAAAGATCTTAAAAGATGGGTGCTTCCATTTTAAGACGGTACACTATCTAGGTAATTAATTTAAAAAACCAAATAATATAACTCTAGAGTGAGGACAAAGATAACCATTAACATAAGTAGCAAGATGAGCTTCCTCTTCAGAATTGAAAACTAAAATAGAAACCAAAAAGTGGGTATCCTTGAAGGTAAAAAAATTGGAGGCAACCTACTCAATGGATGACAATTTGTTCATGAAAGACAAAATCATTTCGAAAAAAGAAATTATTAGGTGAAGGATCATATACACAATAAGCCTTGGACTATTCATTATATCCAACTAGAACATGCTTGCAAATCTTAGGTTTTAGCTTATGTATAATTCACTTAGAATATAGGCTCATGCATTAGATCCAAAAATTTGAAGATATAATGTATCAATTTTTTCACAAATAAAAGCCTTCATGTAGACAACATACATTGAAATTTTAAGTAAACATTTGTTTGATGGTGTGGGTGGCATGGAAGATAGGTCCCTAATAAAAATTAAGAGCCATATATACATGACATGAAGCACACATCTAGCTAATTGCATAATAACACAAGTTTTATGTGTGGTAACCCCAATTTGATGTACAGTACAACATACTATATATTGACAAGTGATGTCATGATCACTAAGAAATCGTTAAAATTTATTTAAACATTCACCTTCCCATTTTTTATTAATGACATTTAATCATTTTCTCAAGTTGATTATCTACAAAAAAAACTTGATTTTTTTTGAATTTAAGGAGCAATTTATCCTTGGTTTTGATGCAACAATGAAGTTTTCAAATTAATATCACAACACAATGATTATTAGAAAGAGAAATCTTGAAATATTTTTAAAAGACCTTTTAAAATGAATTAAACAAAATAAAAAAGTTATCTATTTTAGAAAAATCAACAATCTCCAATAGCTTGCAACATAGCCAAATTAATTTGAAATGTATAACTATAGTTGAATTGGTAAATCCAATTGAATATGCAATTATATTTCAAATATATAAATACCAAATTTTTAGATATTGTTAGACATGATATTTGTTGACATTATGAAATCTCCAACAACCATAGTGAATCATTTTGGTAAGAAAAAGACCTGAGTTAGACGAATATAGGGTTGCATTTCAAATATAATGAAATGTGTGAATAAATCATTCCAATGTGCCAATATTTTTATCTCAAGTGATTTTCATATCAATAAAAGACAAATTTATACTATAAAAGAGAATATGCAACACAAGATCTTGAGCATTTGTATAACCCTAAAATTCATGAAGAACATCAACTACAATTGTATAAATCAAGATTTGATGCACTTTCATTCCCTAAGAATTTACTTCTAGAATATGTACCACAAATGGAGAAACTTGATGTTTTAAAAAGGCTTTAAAATTTGTTTTGTAAGGCTTTAATATTTAGGGTTTGTACCACATTGAAGATATTAAATTCATAGAAATTGAGAATCTAAATTACCATTTCTATGAAATAAAATTTATCACTTGCAAAATTCTTTGTTTAACCTCTTCCATTACGATCAAACATAAAAAAATCACCTATAAAATTTATATTTCAACATGTGTCAAGATGCTTTCATTTTGGCACCTAACCACTACCCTACCATAAAAATAGGATGTTTCGTATATTTCAAGTGCAAGAAAAAATTGTAAGTCATGTAATAGGTTTTCCCATGTATGGTTGCAAGTGATCTCATAGGGAAAGCTTATCAACTAATAA
The DNA here is from genome assembly GCA_028749045.1 of Cupressus sempervirens. Taxonomy (NCBI): domain Eukaryota; kingdom Viridiplantae; phylum Streptophyta; class Pinopsida; order Cupressales; family Cupressaceae; genus Cupressus; species Cupressus sempervirens. The sequence continues at coordinate 509,517,953 of CM053783.1, forward strand.
AAAAATGAAAGCACATGGTTTGAGTCATAAGGCATGATCTATTTAAAGTTAAAGATAGCCACCCATCAACATCCAAAGGATGAGACTATTTCACCATAAGATAGTAACTAAATAATTTTGATAAGACATGGAATAAGCATTTAATCCCTTATCAAGTGGTATCAGACTTGTTCCTTTTGATAAAAAGCATCTAGACTATTTTGGTTGCATATGTAGTGTATAAACATTAAATGACACATAATATAAATATACGTGAAGCTACATAAATCTCTTACAAAGTCATTGAGTGTTCCAACAATCACAAATTAAAGAGCATATATATGTAACAAAAACTAATTCATGATAAATCTAATCACTGAGTGGATTAGATAGACCATGAGTATTGGTTGACAAAAAAATTAAAATAGGAACACTATTTGTCACATTGTGGAACTAGTGAAGAATTATTTAGTGTTGCTACATGCATATTATACATAATACTGACATTTTCTATCACCATAAAGCAAAAGAAAAAATAAGAATATAAAATAATAGTCCCAAGTTTCCAAATAATATGAAATTGGGACATTACAAGCGGTCTAATCTGTTCCTTTTGGGCATAAGCATTTAGTTGATTTTTGTTGTATAGAACAATACGTGTAAAAAATACATCACACATAATATAAATATACATGAAACTACAATCTCTTATTTTACCAAGTCATTGAGTGTTCCAAAAATCATGATGTATAACATATTAATGCAAAGAAAAAATATTTGTAATAATATCTAGTCACCAATAGGATTAGAGAACCTAGGAGTATTTTTTCAAAAAATTAAAACAAAGAACAATATTTGTCACACCAAGGAATTGATGAAGAATTTTTTAGCTTTGGTATGAGGATAGTAGACATAATATTGAAATCTTATATTACCATAAATCAAAAGAAAAGTGAAAACATAAAATAATGACCCCAAATTTCCAACTAATACAAAAAGGGAACACTACAACTGGTATCAAAGACCTATGCATATTTGGCATAAGTATCTGGTCAATTCTAGTTACATATTCATTACATAGACATTATATCACACATTATATATATATATGTATATATATATATATATATATATATATATATATGAAATCCTTTATCTTTTCAAGTAATTAAGTGTTCCAAAAATCATGAAACATAACACATTTATGTAAAGAAAAACCATTTTTGATAATGTCTAATCACTAAGTGGAACATTGTAGTCTAGACCCCTTCTTGGTTAGGCTTCTCTTTGGGCTTTTGGATATTCTATAGGCCTGATGTGTTTGTGATCTAGACCCCTTCTTGGTTGGGCATCTCCTCCAGTTAGCTTTGTTGTATGTTGCTAGGTTGGAGGTTGTGTTGGAATTACAATAGGAAAGGTAAACTTCTAAGAGGGGGGACAAATTGATGCTTCAAACTTTGGCCCATAAAATATTCACCACATATCCATCTCACATATTCAATAAGTAAACTAAAATACCATGTAAAACATGTACATCTAAAGCATGTAAACAAATAAGCATTCACACATATGACACAAGAAATGATTACCCAAAAACCCTCCAATGAGAAGGTAAAACTGGGGTGGGGATGACACCCACAAATCTTCACTGCTATAGTAATAAAGTGTATCCAATGAAGGTTACAATGTTTGATCATGAAACATGATCTACCCTGTGAAAGGTCTACCCTGTTAAAGGCTTACAAAGACTATTAGGTCTTACCATGTTAAAGGATTCCAACACCCTGTTAAAAGTGTGCCTTTTTAAAGGACTTCAACTCACAATTAAGTAAGCACCTTGTTAGAGGATTTCAATATAGCCTATTAGGATTGTTATGTTAAGAGATTTAACTAATTCACTTGTTAGAATGTCTCAACATTAATCTTACGGTTAGCACTTTGTTGCTTGATGACAAATCACCTTTATACTGATGTACACTTGATCCTTTTTTTATCAGATGTCTCTCTTATGTTCACTGTTTCCTTCCTTTGTTCTCCTTTAACTGATTCTGCAATGCAATTTCAAATTGTAACACCTTGGTCACCATGAATGTCCTAGTCTATACAAAATTTCAAAATATCAAAATTTTGCACTAACTTATACCTTAAAATCTTGTAACCCCCCTAAGTTGTTTGATTTTTTTTGTACTCAAAATCTTACTCCTTCTGAGTAAATGTACCTCAACTAGCACTCTTTCACTTGCTTGCTCTCCCATGCTTGCTCCCCCATAATCTTACTCCCCCTTAGCTCTTTCTCCCCCTTTTTGACACTAATGTCAATGGGTTATACACTAACAATGTGTTTGTCCATGAAAGATTTATGGACCTTAAGAATAATCTTAAGAGTGACATCCCATTTTTCACAAGCTACCTCTAAAGACTTAATTTGGATGGCCAGCTTGGCATAAAGGTAAACTAGCCCATCTAATATAGAAAGATTGGGGTCTTTCTTCATAAGAGTTTCTGTATAGCCTAAATCCTTGTGCAAAATCTCCATGTGAGGAGTCAATGTAGTTAGGATGATTATCAGTTTGGCCCTTATGTTAGCTTCATCTATAGATAGTGTTGCTAATTGACTCTAGGTTTGCAATAGAGTCCTAAAGTGTTTCTCACTTTGACCCGGAGTCATGGAAAATTTAGCTCTAGATGACTGCATTTGACTCTTCAAGCTCAAGATGTGATTCCTTATTTCTTGTGTAAAGAGTGTGGGATTACATAGTTTGGTGTATAGAGAGAAAATTTTCTCAAGTACCTTCTTCACATTGTCTATTTTAGTTGCCAATGCAACTTGTGTAAGTGTTATCTCACTAGATATCTCCTCATTCACTTTATGTTGAAACTTCTTTTCAGACCATTCAAATAACTTTGCATTAGTATCAAGGTTTGCATCACTTACCTTTTCCACTTTCCACTATGTTGGTCAATTGTTCAAGAATTGGCTTGGTTTCATTTGGAGTAGGCAGGCTGAATGTATCTAAGAAGATGTCTTTGATATCAAGAAAATCTTGCTTCTGCCTATGCTCCCTTCTAAGATTTTCTTGATGTTTCTTTCTAGCTAGGGCTTCTTGAAGTATACCCATCTACTCAATTTTTATTGTTGCATAATCATATTTTTGTAAAATAATTTCTTCATCTAGGTTTACATCTTCATATGTTATTACCTCTTCTTCCTTTGATGAGCTTGGACTCGACACTGAGAATTGCAAAGGTGTTGCATCTATTCTTAGCCTTTATAGAATGTGACTGGAAGGAGTTCCAAATACTGGTAGTGTTACCAATGCTTGAATTGTTGCTTGCTCCTTCGACTTGGGTGTCAACTTAGTCTCTTTAGGTGTGTCCATTTCTACCTCATTGCTTTGAATTTCACCTTGAAATTGTGCTAGAGGTGCAGATGAATCTATCTGACTTGTTTGATTCTATGTCTTGACCTTATCTTCTCCAATTGTCTCAACCTTATTTGTTTCCTCCTTGGTTCTAGTTTTTGAGATTAGAGTGGCACTTGTGTGTGTACTAACACTAGTGACTTGAGAAGTGATGGTAGGTGGTTCTTGTGTTTCCACCTTCTCCCTTGTAGTTTTATTCATTGATTTATGAAGTTCATCTATACTCACCAATATAGGGTTGTTACACAATTTAGCCTATAGAGTAGATTGGTTAGGTATCTTTTTCAGGTCTTCCTCTATTAGGGGATTGATGTTCTAAAAAATGAGATTAGAAACATCCTTTACTATGATAGTTTCAATACTTACACTTATTATAAATGGATGGCTGACATTTAGCATTTGTGTATCTTGTAAACTATGTTCTTGTTGCTTCTCTTTCTCAGTTGTTGCCTGATCAACTACATTCATTTTAGTAGCTCCCTCAACTGTGCCTTCATTATTATCATCATCTTCATCATCTTTAACCTCAATAGGCTCTTGCTCTCTTGCTTTGACTGTAGCTATCCCATATGTAATTTTCCACATTTGTGTGGTCTTCTTTATAACATCTTCAATGTTGTTCTACAATATGCTAAATGCCCTATATTTAGGAACAAATCTAACAAAATATTTCTTTATGGCTTTAGATATTTGTGCCTTACTAAGTTTAGGCATAACTTGAGCGAGGGATGTCTCCCTAATTTTCCTTTCTAAGTTCAAACAATAATGCCATTTTTGCTCAACTCTTTCATATAAACTTTTAGGCATGGAGTTGGCAATCTCTAGAGGGGCTTTCTTAAAGTTGTCCATCATGGCATAAATTGCCTCCTCCACTTGATTCTTTTCAACTTTTCCAAGATTTTCAAAATCAATGTGAGAAAAACTTGATAAATCTGCATATTTTAAACATTCTTACATAAGTTGTCTAGATCTGAGGATGGATTATGAGTGACCACTTGGAATTGGCTATTTTCATCAAATTCAATTCTTTCCTCATCAGTTTTAGTCTGAGCAATATATTTTCTCCTTGATCTTTTTTGTGCTCTACCTTCTTGTTCTATAAGCTTGGCTTTCTCTTTAGCCTTTTGTGCAATGACATGTGTGTTGGCCCTTGTGGTAGGTGTTGTAGGTTTTGGCTAGCTTGGTTTAGCAACCTTCTTAGGTCTTGTCACTACTTGTGCCTTAGCCTTTCTTTTCTTCTACTTGGTAGGAATAGGTGTTTCCTTGACTTCTTCTTCCTCAGCATTTTTTGGAATATCTATTTCTCCCTCTTGCTAATCCTCACCCTAACCTTGTGTCAATGCAAGTGGTGCTTGAATCTAAGTGTCTTCTTCCTCTTCATCTTCCTACTCAACACCTTCACCAAATTTTTCTTTTAATTTCTTTACTAGTTTCTCCTTCTTTTTAATGATAGAGGCAGTCTTCAACTCCATAGTAATCTTTGATTTGGCCATCTCATAGTTATCAAAAGCTTTGGAATATTTGTCTACTTCTTTTGTAAGTAATGTTGTTATTGTTGCAGAAGCCTCATCAACATTAATTTCATAACCTAATGGCTTTAGCCATCTTACTCTAGGAATTGTTACCTAACAAATGTTTGATCAACATCATCTAGGAAACAAACATCATCATAGTATCTTTCAACTAATGATACTAGAATCGTTAATCTCTTCTTCATGGATTGTTTGAAATTCTCTAAATAACTAGTCATTATTGACTCAAAATTTTCTCCTAATTATTCAATGAACTCTCTTATTTGAACTGCAACAAACCTATTTGTCTTCCATGCAATAGTACCAAATGCAGGAAATTTGTTCTGAACATAAAAGAAGATACATATCAAAATAGATCCAAATTTACACTAAGAACTCTTTTTTTTCCTTATTGCTCTAGGTTTTCAATTAATTGTTGTAGTTGCATCTCGACAAGATCATATGTATGATCCTTCTTCACAATCTTGTAGCCCACATCTACTGCAATGCAAGGTACACTATTCAATCTACTTAATTGATAAAATTTATGAGTAATTACCCTTATTGCAAAATCTATTAGAGGATCTATGATGGCATTTGTAGTCATTCCTCTCTTGATCCACATAGCTCCCGTGTTCTTTTCAATGACTTCTTTGGACTCACTTCTCATAGTCTTTGGCCGATCTAGGGTTGGATACTCTATTTCCCTATGGATTATTCTCTCTGTGATTTTTATTGGCCCATTATCTAGCCGTAATAAACTATCATGAATTCTACTCAAAATAATCTTGATCCATTTAGTTTTAAAAACATTAGGGAAATCTAAGACACAAGTTAACCCTTTCTTTTCTACAATCTCGAATTCTTCCCTTAACACACAATTTTTCATATGCTTCTCTAATTTCCATGACACTAATACTAAAAATCTTACAATTATAACACTTTTTGACATCTTGAATCGTTAGAACTTTCAGTGATATCATAGATAGTGCACCAGAGGGATCTTGTTTGTATGCTATGTTTGGAATGGCCTTGAAAATAGGTTGTTTTACCTCATTGCTAACCAGCTAAACATTTAAAACTTCTTTTCCCTCTACACCTTTTGAACTAGATGCCATTTTACAAATCTAGGGTTGACAAAATTTGAAATAGTGTAGCTCAACACATGATAAATACCTTTCAAAATCTAATGAAATGATGTTGAATAGCTATTCAAATCTCCTCTAAATGCCTTGGATGAAATTTCTAGACCAACTTTAGCTCTTCTTCCTCTCTGTTGATTTCAAATGATGTTAAATAAGAAGAAACTAGACAAATACCCCTTTAAAATGCTACGATAAAAATGCTAAGTGCTTACACAGTTGTAAGCTCGACATCAACTAATTTCTAGCTCCCTTGGCATCCACTTGTTCCTTTTATTTATTCAAAAACCATTATGAGCTCGATAACAACTAGCAAGTCTGTTAGCTTGGCATCCACTAGAATTTCACTTGAAAACTATGGGAAACTTTTCATGCATGACAGTAACATGAAAATTTGACAAAACTTAAATATTTTTCTTTGATTCCTAATAAAACCTTGCAACTTTATTCATTCTTATGTAATCTTTTCAAAATTAAATCCTTTGGAAGTGATGTTTAATATAAATTTTGAATATTAGTCCCACATTCCTCTTGATTGCTTAGTTTGATGAGGTGTGATCACCTGACCCATTGGGTGAAGTGATCCCTTCTCCACTTGATGTGCTACAATCCTCCTTTCTCTTCCATTTCTTGTTCATTTTATTTCTAACATTTTCAGTATCTGCCCACCTTTTCCTTTATTGAATTCACAACTTGGTACCTTTGACCTTGTTGGGAAATATCAACTGATGTAACCAGTCTTCAAATAGCTAAAATATGTAGTTTGACTTAACCACCTTTTGTAGTCACTTTTGAAGTGTGTTCTAATACAGTTCTTAGGAACATGTCCATACTCTTGACAATAGTGACAACTATATCTTGTTTTATAGTCCTAGTTATAAATGTTGCCATTTTTCTTTACTATTATATGTTTATTTTATGACCATATTGGGTTGGATCTACACTCAAAAGCTCTATGTCCATACTTCTAACAATTGTAACAATATCCTTCAAATCTTTGAGTGTGCATGGTCTTGGTTTTACATTCATGTGTATGATGACCTTGTTTGTTGCACTTATGGAAGTGACCCATGCTCTTCTACATATCATTCTTATTTATAGTTTTTCTCCTACACACATTGGTAGTAAGTCCTTTCTCACCACAATTATGACAAGTAGGTTTGGAATTCTTACCATTGTTTCTCCTTTCTTCAACACTTTTGGATGATTCTCCTTCCTTAGTACTTGTGTATCCTAGTCTAGATGTATCATCATTAGATCTAGGGGATCTCATCAATTATTCAAAGTACTTGATGGCTTCACTAGGTTTACTAAAACTCTTAGCAAACTCCTTTTTCTCTTTTTAGGTCATTTCTCAATTGTTCATTCTACAACCTCAATGTTGTTATTTCAATATCCTTGGTATTTAGGTCATGGTTGGCATTCATTAGTTGACCTAAAGTTTCTAAGTGCATGTTAGCAATACCAGTTGGCTCTAATGATCTCTCTTCCAATATGTTGGTCAAAACTCTTTTGTCATCTTCAATTATGGCTTTGTCTTCTACTGCTTTCTTTTTATGTTTAGTCACCTACATAACAATATGAATTGTGATTCTTGTTCTAACTTGAAATTTTTTATTTCTTCAGTTTGGGCTCTATTCTTTCCCATTAGATCTACAATTGATGCATCAAATTCATTGGAGTTTCCTTTTGCAAATAGCTTAGTAGTGTCCATCTCTTTGTATTGTGTCTCATTCTCCTCAATATAAATTTCCTTCCTTCTCTTCAGTGATTTCTTTAGATCATCTCTTGCTTCATTCAGCTGATGTAAAATGAGTTGTATTTCAATTCCCTAATTCTCAACGATCTTTCTCAACTTGTAGACTTCTATTTCCAAGATCTTTTCTCAAAGCTGTACAACTTCTCTTTTAGAGAACCAATGCTCTAATACCAATTGTTGGAATTATAATAGGAAAGGTAAACTTCTAAGAGGAGGGTGAATCAATGCTTCAAACGTTGACTCATAAAATATTCACCACACATCCATCTCACATATTCAATAAGTAAACTAAAATACCATGTAAATCATGTACATCTAAAGCATGTAAACAAATAAGCATTCACACATATGACACAAGATATGATTACCCAGAAACCCTCTAATGAGAAGGTAAAATTGGAAGGGGGGGGATGACACCCACAAATATTCACTACTGCAATAATAAAGTTCATCCAATGAAGGTTACAATGTTTGATCATGAAACATGATCTACCTTGTGAAAGGTCTGCCTTCTCAAAGGCTTACAAAGACTGTTAGGTCTTACCCTGTTAAAAGTGTGCCTTGTTAAAGGACTTCAACTCACAATTAAGTAAGCACCTTGTTAGAGGATTTCATTACAACTTGTTAGGGCTACTATGTTAAGAGATTCAACTAATTCACTTGTTAAAATGTCTTAGCACTGATCCTATGGTTAGCACTTTGTTGCTTGATGATAGATCACCTCTAAATCGATGTCACTTGATCCTTTTTGATCATATGTCTCTTTGCTATTCATTATTTCCTTCCTCTATTATCCTTTAACTAATTCTACAATGCAATTTTAGATCATAACAACTTGGTCACCATGAATGTCCTAGTTTGTGCATGCAAAACTCTCCTTGATCATTTAGACATTCCCTTTTTCTCTTTTTTTTTCTCTCTTGAAATTTAGGGTTTTTCCTCCTTAAGAAGACCTAGGTGACTTAGAGTTAGGTATGAATCAACGGTTGTGATTAATCCATTTTTCCATTTAAACCTTCCCTTTACCCGATTGGATTCATTTAATGCATAGGGATTCCAACTTAAGATTCATCTATCACCAAAATATCATAATTCAATCTACAAGTTAGCTCAAAAATGGTTTACATAGTAGTTTTTGCTAATACAAACAACTATGAAAAAACCATGTTACTTAGCATCTATAGTCCCCGATGCTTGACATATACTGATTTCATAGTATGACTCAACATTTGAATGAATCAACATGCATTGCTTTCTTGACTCCTGAATCACTCAGCATACACTGTCTTCTTGGCACTTGAGTGACTCAACAGTCATTGTTGACTCGACATGCTCTAACTTATACATGTTGTGCTTGGCATATAATAATTGTTTGTCATGAACTAAGTAAATGACTTAAGTGTATAGACACTCACTTGTCAAAACCAATCTGAGATCAATAGGTTGTGGTGGGATTATGTCCCTTTTTTTGCTGCTTCAGTGGCTTTGAAGACCCATGGATGTCAGGGTGTTTTTAGATATTTAGGGATGCATGAGTTTAATTCCCATGTCTTCTTGTGGGATCTTTTGTTCTTTGGTTTTCCTATCAGCTTCCAGGTGGATGATGTTAGTTATAAATGGTGCTCCTTAGCTGCTAACTATTTTTTACTAAGTAAATGTATCTTATTTGGGGTTCCATCCCAATTTTGAGTCATGGGATTCTAATTTTATTATTATTTGGTGGACTATGAAATATACTCTAATTCTTCCTCTAAATACTTATATTGAGGTTAAGTTTCTCCTTTAGCCTTTATGGCATCTTTTGAAAGTTTTCTGGCCCAAGGGTTGTTTTTTGTTGCTTCCATGCTCTAATCCCATGGAGATGGATATTTCATATATTGAGGGGATGATATTCTTTTAGGGTGAAGATGATAGTATATTAGACATGCCTTTTACTAATGCCAATACCTGGAAGGTGGGGGTGGTTTTGGTTGCATTCTTCTTTGGATATTTTCTCCCTCTCCATTTACTCTATTGAGGTTGGGTCCCTTTTAATTGATGTGGAAGGGAGTTGTGAAGGATGGTTGGACTCTACCTCCTTTCCTATTTCTTTAGGAGTCAAGTTCTGTAATAGGGTTGGTGTTACCAAATTAAATTTTAGGATTGGTATGTAGAGGTTATCCTTGTCTAAGGGATTCAACTAGTTAAATGATGTATATTTTCACGAGGCTGATTATTCTCATGTTTAGGGGTTGGTGAGCATGCCCCCATTTTACCCCATGATTTGGTAGGTCTCGTTGGATCATTTTTTCTCTTCTGGGCCTCTAAGTGCAACTGTTGCTTAGTTTTTTCCATCTTCTTGTTATTGTCTATTTTTTGTCTTATGGCTAGCTTTTTTTTGCTATTATGTCATTGAAAATATTCCTACAACATTTCTCCTATGGTGGGTTTCAAATCCCTTTTAGAATCTGGTTGTAATAGGTTTCACTATCCCTTCAAAACCTATTTTACTTAATCAAAGAATATATGTGAAGCTGATATTCCTTATCTCTTCAATTCATCGAGTGTTCCAACAATCATAAAATAAAGAAATTTTATGCTAAGAAAAATAATTTGTGACAATATCTAATCACAAATTAGGTTAGTGAGCCCATATATGTTGCTTGATAAAGACTAAAACATGAACAATATTTGTTAAAAGGGCACGCTAAGAGCCTCAAATTTATCAGGTTGCCAAATTAAGTAATATTTTCATAAAATCATATACTAGTATTAAAACATCATATACATGGAAAAAAAAACTCTTATTACAAAATGTCTTCAAAATGTTGCAGTTTTTGTTTAAATTTTTGTTCAAAAACCTAGAAAAAATTTGTTAGAAAATGTTGCAATCAAAATATTGTGTTAATTTCAAAATGTTGTGTCCTTGTTGCTTCTTTTCAGTTTTGGATCTACCACAAGTGATAAAAATAAAACCCAATGATTGGTAAGATATATGTGAATGAGAAGAACATGAATGATGAAAATTGGGGGCATCATAGATAATAGTTTGATTAAAGGTATTTTAGTCACACAAGTAAACATGAATTTACACATCTGACACATGGGACAAAGAAACATTCCTTTTCATCCTATTTCTTTAAAAAATTAAAATTAAGCATTGGTATCCCTTCCTATATTGGGTCTTGCTAACCTAATTCAAATTCAAAATGGATTGCACTTATAAATATTTCTTCTCCCCACACACATATTTGAATGCTTTAGTGTGAATAGTGGAGGCTTACATCCTATTAAAATGCTTTGATTTTACCACTAATTTTTTTGGTGAAATCAACCTCGCATCCCCTTTTCTTTTTGGAGTTATGTTATTTACATTAGGTGTTTACATTCTTTTGGTGAACCCAACATATTTCCCCCTTCTTGTGGATTTTGGAGTTAGATGCTTTGATCTCCCTTATTTTCTCCTTTACATTAGGTGTTAGACTTTGCTATCTAAAGAAGTTAGATTGCTTTCTACTTTGCATTAGTAGTATTTAGATCTTCTTCTCCAGATCTATTAATTATGGAATTTACATCATTGTATATGTATTTCTCATCCATCATTTTTGGATGGTTCATTAGATATTCTTGCATATAGTGCAATAAAAATGTGATTGGCTAGATTTGTTCTACACACACTTCTCTTTTTCTCATGTTTTACAAATCATTTTAAAAATTCTCCAAACATTGTTATCTTATCTTTTTCATAAAGTACCATCATCCTATCAACTTACCTTTACCACATGATATTTATGAAGATAAGTGGAGGAATACTATTTTTCCTTCTCTAAATTTAGGCCTTAACTATGGGGATGCATTGGCTAGGGGTAGTCCTATATCTTCTTTTAATCCTACCCCCCTTTGCGCACTTCAGTTTAACTCATTATTATTCCTCTCCTACAATATGATTTATTGATAGTGATGTTCCTTTCATCAATAATGTCACTACTTGGGATGAACCTCTAGATAATGATGTTGAATATTCTCTCCCTCATGATAAAGATGTTAGAATATATAGTCCATTGATATAACAAAGAGGTGGGGGTGAATTAGTTGTACAACTATCATCACAAACATTAACCTTAAGTAGCCTTAACCATGTGAGTAATATAAACTAAAATCACAACAAGATACTCATGCACAATTAACACTGGATATGTTAATTAGGGAAACCCTTGATCAAAGGGAAAACCCTAGTGGGGATGGTACCCATAAAATGATGTACTAATATAACTATTTCTTGTTAGAGGATAGACCATGTTAGGATTTTGTTACAACATTCAGTGCATATGAGTCGCTATTAGGATACTTTGAATCCCTATTAGGAGATTCCAACCTTGGTAGGAGTTGTGGAAGACAACTGGACCCATTGCCCAAATAGCTTCAAGGTTAAGATCAAAGAATCCATTGTCCAAATGATCTTTGTATTATTCCTTGCAGAATAATAGAACCGAAATGTATTTCCTTCCTCTATTTTTGTCCTGTCAACCAACTTCTGTTCCTTTGAAACTTGTAACCAGATCTCATACTGTGCATCCAATAATCCCTTAGATCACTTACATGCATTCAGTAAGCATTCAACTCCTTCTTGAGTTGCACACTAATACTTTTCATTCCACTTGATCCTCTCTCTCCAAGTCTCTTTATAAACAAGGAAAAAAACTTTCCTTTATACCATATCTTCATAATAATTCCTTGAGTTGGCATTGAGGCTTTCTCAATTAATTAGAATAAGATAATTAATTAATTCACAATTACAACAACATTGTTGGCTCATAATTTGTACAAAACTTTACACATGTGAAACCATGTCTTGTGCACATGCTAGCATCACCACACAATCATCCTCTATCACCATTAAATTTGCATCACCTTTATTACATCTTAGATGAAAGATAGCGATAAATCCCTAGAACTCTATTTTACAATGCTTTGTTTCTGCACTACTTCTAGTAAAATAGGTGCAACTTATGTACAACATTGAATCAAATTTAATCCTTTGAACCATGTCATCTAGAAAACCTTAGGAGCATGTCCTCCTTTGTGCATCATTTGAAACTTTCTCAACTCTTATGCATACTAAGATTATTGACTTTTATTCTTCTAGTCTTAATATAATTACTCCTGTGTTGACATCAATGACAAATACAATCATGAATGCTTGTTCACATATCAATATTCTTCAATACTCAGGATACTCCCCCAATGTAGTATCATTAACATTCTAACTAACAAAGGGTACCATGATGATTTATACATTTTCTTTTCAACATGACAATCTTGATGTTTCTTCTTCTCCTAACATATATCCTCCTCTTAGTAACATTTTAGAGTAAGAAGAAGACATTATAGCCTTCATTTAATGGTTCTAATAGAGATGAATTATTAATGGATACCCATAATCCCTATTCTAAGAATTCCTTAGGAAAAGAGGATAATGGAAATCTCCTTACTTGTGATGAGTCTATATAGAGAAGAAAACTCTTAATCAAGTTAATCTATCTCAACCTATTCTCACTCTCAAAGGTTAAGACTACCCTTTATTGAATAAACCTCTTGTTATCCTTATAGGTTATCCTTCCATAACTCTTAAAAAAAACATAGCAATTCTAAGGATATGCAAATAAGAAGAGATATTATAAGGAAAAATCTTTATTATTGAAAAAATAATAGTAATGATGAAAAACAATATTAACAAAGGCAAAGACGATATAGCTGCAAGAACCTTTCAAGTGGGAGGTTATTGGACATTCAACTTAGGGAGATTATTGCTTAAATAATTTGAAATTTGAATAATTAGAGGGAGACATTACTTGAAAAACTGATGAATAAGACAAGAAATGGAGCTCTTCAGGGTTTTCTTGGTGATGGGTCTCTATAAAATGTTTGCACTACAAGTCACAAAAGATATGGAGTGAGCATAGATAGAGAGGGGACATCGTTGCAGAGATATCTCACCACCTTAGCTACTAAAAGAACTAGATTTTTTTAAAAATGTAATAGGCAACAATGGTTGCAAGATAAATAATGGGATCCACTTGTTACAAGATATGTTCAATATGAATCTTCAATTAAGACAAGAAGCGTGGGTAACAATTTGATACAATTTTAATTTTTACATTTACATTATTTTAATGTGATACATAGTGGCAACAATATCAAGGGTGAAGTGTAGGTTTTTACAAGTTAGGATTTGTAGTAATGGCCTCCAGAAAGAGTTTTGGAATGTAATTTCCCCCTCAAATGAAATATAAAGGCATAATAGAGGATTCTAGAAATTGTTGGATTACTAAATAGGGTTAGGTTCTAGAAGGCATTTACGTTTAGATAATTCTAGAAAAGTCTATTTGTCTGATGCCAACTAATTTAGATGCTTCCAAAAATAATAAAAGACCTCTATAAAAGAGACATAATGTAACATTTTTTTATCAAGAAATGAAATGATTTTATAATTTCTATAAGTGTCCATAGTGTGTATTCTATGTTTAAATATCATTGCAGATCTAATCCATCCACCCCCATCAAAGAGTTCACGACATGTGGGAATCAACTAAGGTAGTAGAATGATTCAAAGGTGATAGAAAGATGGGGTGGTGCGACAAGCTACAATAATTTTCATTTGAAAAATTCTCCTAGGGTATGTCCACCAAGTTGTGGTGCAAAAAACATGACACCTAATGTTTTTTTTTAAAATTCTGCAAAGCACATACATGCTATAGCGTGTACACACTTTGAAAAAGAAAAGGAATCTATAAATGGGTTGCAAACTCATGGACTATTTTACCATTGCATCTGGTTTTCCATTTCTCACAAATAGCATGCACGTGGATTGAAGAAGAATAATTTTTCCATCCGTCTCCTCAAAATGCTTCCTCATCACCGAAGTTCAAGATCGGGATTGTGTAGTATGTTTTCTACTCTTGTTTTTGCATTGTTTTGTAAGTTTTCTCAAATTTTCTTTAATTTTTTAAATTTATTTAGATTGCAATTGGTTTCTTATTAGGAAATGTAAATAATCAACCACCAAATCCCCAACTGGATCAAAAAAATCAAAATGAAAACCCTCCACAAGATCCTAATCAAAACCCTCCACAAGATTAAAATCAAAACCCTCCACAACAAGAGAAAGAAATTTTGCAACCTATATTGATTAGAAGACCTTCTCTTGGCACCCAAGACAACATTATGAATGAAATAGAAAGAGGTAAAAATGAATTAGAAGCACTCATTGGTAGGTTGAAAGCTTGTGGACAAACCAATCTGATGAAAACACAATTGACATCCTCCATTGAGTTCATTATGACCCATGTAGCTTATGTTAGTGGTTAGTTGGATATTTGACATGTTAAGAGGGATGAAGAAAGAAGATATTATGCAAAAAAATTATTATATCAAGATGTAAACAAAAAGAAATAGCAAAAGGTAGCATTTGTGCATTGTTTAAAAAGTCTAATGAACAAAATAATATTAGAGAAACAACTAAAAAGTTCACCATCCATTGGTGCATACATGATGGTATTAGAAATAACTTTTGGGATAGATGGTGAATGGTTTTTGATGCCCCTCCTTGAAATAATCATGAGGTTCCAATGTATTTCTTAAAGAAATTGTATTGTGAATTTTTCCTTGGGGAGATTCCCAATTATTTTGATATATTAGAATCTCAAGGTAGAGGTGGGGGGTCATCATTTGAGAGGTCGAGGGCATGTCATGACCCTAATATAGTTAGGGCACCTATTGTCAAGCCACAGGGTGAGTATGTGATTATTCCTTCAGTTGTTAAAGAACATGTAGAGACCAGCACTCTAGGGACTATTAATTCTTTGATGCAAACCCTCATTCATTGCACGAGTCCATTAGTTGAAGAAAAGCCTTCTATGAGTCACGGTCACATGTGCACATCATGTAGATCCTTATGCACATTTGGTAGTCATGCTGGAGATAGTATGGATGATGGGCTAGTTACTGATCAGTTCCTGAGTCAGACATTTGGCATTGACACACAGGTAAATTAAAATTATAATAAACTAATTTGATCATAGTTCGTATGTATAGTGAATGACTAATTAATTAACATGTATTGACATTGTTCAAAATTTAGGGTAAGAGTGTTGCTAGCCTTAGTAGAGATCCCCTAGCCCCATTTTTTGTCCCATTGATGAGTCCAGAGGTATGTATCAATTTAATCATTTAAATTAATACATATATTTATTAAGTAATCATATGAAGGATTGACAAAAAAAATTATGCATGTACATCAGTTCTCTACTAGACCATTGACATTCACTAGGGACTTTGAGGCTAGGCGTAATATGAGCTTTGTAGAGGTACATTTTTTTCATGTTAATTTAATTCATTTGATTATATTTTTTTCATGTTTCATGTTACATGTAACTTTTATTGTATGACATGCAACTCTTGACATCTGAGACTCCTCATCTTCACCAGACCATTAATTGTGGAGTTGCTGTAACAATGGCTAGTTTAGAGTGATTGATTGCACTATGAGAGAATTTTCTTGGTTTTATTTGTTGTTTATAATAGCTAGTATCAAAATTTCTAATTTTATTAATAAGTGATTGTATTTATTGAATTGTTGTAGGGCATTGTTACACCCGATCGTCTGCGAGCCTTTGAGGTGGATGTACAGAGTGACTGTTTGATGGCGATAAGAAAATTATTAATTTTGTGCATACATATATTTTATTTCAATTTATAATAATTATTTATTCATATCTACTTTGTTTTTATCAATTCAAGTTAGAGAAGAGCCTAAATAAGAGGACAGACAAGCATGTGAGGAAGACCCCATCATCCTCATCATCTCCCTCCACATGATGACTGAAGACCTCTAGGGATTTTTTTCCTTCCCCTCATGGGAAGGAGAAGATATAGTTAATAGACACACATGTATAGGAATTAGTGGACATATATGTTGGATTTTATGTCAGTGGACATATTCGATATACATTTGATGTATATATGACATTTTATATTTGATGTATGGCATGTATTTGATGCATGACATTATTAGAATTCTAACATTATTGGTTATCATAATATATTATGTGTTTGTTAATGTATGAAATTATTGGTTATCATTTTATATTATATGTTTGTTCATGTATGAAATTATTGGTTATCATAATATATTATATGTTCGTTCACATATGACATTATTGGTTATCATAATATATTTTATGTTTGTTCACGTATGAAATTATTGGTTATCATAATATATATCTTATTTTTATTGTTTTCATTTTAAGTACATTTCATGTATTTCATTTTAATGTAAATTGCATCCAAAATGATGTAGAATGCTCACACCAAAAGCTAGTGGATTCCCAGCAAGAACACTTTTAAGGAAAACTACCTTTCCCACCTTCATAAGTGTCTTCAAAAACTCTTTCCAACTTGGTTACAATATTGAAAAAACTTCTACTACTTGATCACTTTCCCTATTCAAGACTTGGGAAGCAATAAGGTAAAAATGAGAAAATTTGAGAAATGGATCATAATCAACTTCTTGCTTCAAACTAACATCTTAGACACTTCAAGGAACACCTAATAAATATCTCACAAAATTTATTCTATCATCTATTCCATCCTTCCAAGAGATTTTTGAACATCCTATGAGTGAAAACAATCTTCCAACATCCTATGACTATATTTTCTTTGCAACAATATGTAATTTGCTGATTTTTGGACAAATCTTCACAAAGGGAAGTGGTTATGTTTCAACAAAGAAGATAATTAACATCTTCCACTAACTCCATTTAGTGATAACATGCAACTATATAAGGTTTAATGACTCTCAAAACACTTATTGAGTCAACTTATTAACAAAAAAAACAAAAAAAGGAAAATCATTAGGACTAAGGCAACTTGGGCTTATAGGTGACCTCAACTTCTTTGACCTTACAAACAAGGATTATCTTATTACCATTAAAAAAAAGATATTCAAAATGATGTGTATGATCACCCCTTTACCTTCTATCATGAGTCTCCATCATTAGATGAGATGACATATCTAGTTGCCACAGTCAAAGACTGCTACCCTATGGCATTTAGTGACTCTTAGGGATGATTTGATTTGGCATGCTCGATAATGTTTGAATGCTTAATAGGATGGTAGGAGCTTGGGGCTAGTGTTTACCTAGCCACTTGGAGCTAATAGGACAAATAGTTTGATCTCATGATGAAAGGTGAGAGAGATTTGGTAGTTGGCAACTTTGTACTAGCCAATACTACAAGTTTTAGCATACCCAAAATGGCATTACAAAATCAAAATAGAGTAAGATCACCAAAAAATGAGAGAGGTTATTGTAGGTCTGAGCAACATGGTCCTATAGCACCTAGAATGAAATCCATACCTTGCACGAGCTCTGACATATGCCCTATCAAAGATCATTTCCCCATGGCATTTAGTGACTCTTAGGGATGATTCGGTTTGGCATGCTCGAGAATGTTTGAGCACTCAATGGGATGGGAGTAGCTTGGGACTATTGTTTACTTGGCCACTCAGAGCTAACTGAATAGACAGTTCGATCCCATGACAAACGGTGAGGGAGATTTGGCAGTTGGTAACTTTGTACTGGCTAACACTATAAGTTTCAACATCACTCGAGATGGCATCACAAAATCAAAATGGATTAAGATCTCCAAAAATTGAGAGAGGTTATTATAGGTCTCTGTAACATGGTCCTATTGCATCTAGAATCACATCCATGCCTCACACGAGCTCTAAGATATGCTCTGTCAAAGATCGCTACCCTATGGCATTTAGTGACTCTAAGGGACGTTTCAATTCAACATGCCCGAGGACATTTGATTGTTCAACATGATAGGACAAGCTTGAGGCTAGGGTTTACCTGACCACCTAGAGCTAACAAAATAGATAGTTTGATCTCATGATGAATGGTGAGGGAGATTTGGTAGTTGGCAACTTTGTATTGGCCAACACTACAAGTTTTAGCATTACCCGAGATGGCATCACAAAATCAAAAAATAGTAAGATCTCCAAAAAGTGAGAGAGGTTATTGTAGGTCTCTACAACATGGTCCTATAGCACTTAGAATCACATCCATACCTCACATGAGCTTCAAGATATGCCCCATCAAAGATCACTTCCCTATGGCATTTAATGACTCTTAGGGACGTTTTAGTTTGGCATGCTGGAGAATATTCAAGCACTCAATAGGATGGGATGAGCTTGGAGATATGGTTTACCTAACCACTCAGAGCTAATGGAATAGACAGTTTGATCCCATGACAAATGGTGAGGGAGATTTGGCAGTTGGCAACTTTGTATTGGCCAACACTACAAGTTTCAACATCACTCAATATGGCATCGCAAAATCAAAATAGAGTAAAATTTCATAAACGTGAGAGAGGTTATTGTAGGTCTTCACAACATAGTCCTATAGCACCAAGAATCATATCCATACCTCACACAAGCTCTGAGATATGCCCCATCAAAGATTTTTTCCCTATGGCATTTAATGACTCTTAGGGACATTTCGGTTTGGCGTGCCTAAGAATGTTCAAGCACTCAATGAGATGGGATGAGCTTGGGGCTAGGGTTTACCCAAAAACCTAGAGCTAATAAAATAGATAGTTCTATCCCATGATGAACGATGAGGGAGGTTTGGAAGTTGGGAACATTGTACTAGCCAACACTACGAGTTTCAACATCACCCGAGATGGTGTCGCAAAATCAAAACAGAGTAAAATATCCCAAAAGAGAGAGAGGTTATTGTAGGTCTTCAAAATATGGTCCTACAAAACCTAGAATTGCATCATTACCTTGCACAAGCTCTGAGATATGCCTTGTCAAAAATCACCACCCTATGGCATTTAGTGACTCTTAGGGACGTTTCGACTCGGTGTGCCTGAGAATGTGCGAGTGCTGAATGGGATAGGATGAGCTTGGGGCTAGGGCTTACCTAGCCACCCAAAGGTAACATAATAGATAGTTTGATCCCACAATGAATGGTGAGGAAGATTTGGCAGTTGGCAACTTTTTACTAGCCAACACTACAAGTTTCAGCATCACACGAGATGACATTGAAAAATCAAAATAGAGTAAGGTCTCTAAAAAGAGAGAGAGATTATTATGGGTCTCCGTAACACAGTCTTATAGCACCCAAAATCACATCCATATCTCGCACAAGCTTCAAGATATGCCACATCAAAGATCCCTACCCTATGGCATTTAGTGACTCCTAGGGAAATTTTGGTTTGGCATGCCTGAGAATATTCAAGCACTCAACGGGATAGGATGAGCTTAGGGCTAGGGTTTAACTAGCCACCTAGAGCTAATGGAATAGATAGTTCAATCCCACGATGAATAGTGAGGGAGATTTGGCTTTTGGGAACTTTGTACTAGCTAACACTACAAGTTTCAGCATCACTCGAGATGGTGTCGTAAAATCAAAATGGAGTAAGATCTCCAAAAAATGAAACATGTAGGTCTCTACAGCACAGTCCTATAGCACCCAAAATCACATCCATACCTCGCATGAGCTCCGAGATATGCCTCGTCAAAGATCAGTACCCTATGGCATTTAGTGACTCTTAGGGACATTTTGGTTTGGCTTGCCCGAGAATGTTTGAGTTCTCAACTAGATAGGATGAGCTTGGGGATAGGGTTTAACTAGCCACCTAGAGCTAATACAATAGACAGTTTGATCCCATAATGAATGGTGAGGGAGATTTGGTAGTTGGCAACTTTGTACTAGCCAACACTACAAGTTTCAACATCACCTAAGATGGTGTTACAAAATTAAAATAGAGTAAGATATCCAAAAAGTGAGAGAGGTTATTGTAGGTCTCTACAACATAATCTTATAGCACATATAATCGCATCCATACCTTGCATGAGCTCTGAGATGTGCCCTGTCAAATATCATTGCCCTATGGCATTTAGTGACTCTTAGGGACATTTCGGTTTGGCATGCCTGGGAATGTTTGAGTGCTCAATAAGATGGGAAAAGCTTGAGACTAAGGTTTACCTAGCCACCTAGAGCTAACAGAATAGATAGTTTGATCCCATGACAAATGGTGAGGGAGATTTGGCAGTTGCCAACTTTGTACTGGCCAACACTACAAGTTTTAGCATCACCCAAGATGGCATCGTAAAATCAAAATAGAGTAAGATTTCAAAAAAGTGAGAGAGGTTATTGTAGGTCTTCACAACATGGTCCTAAAACACCTAGAATCACATCCATACCTTGCACAAGATTTGAGATATGCCCCATCAAAGATTGCTTCCCTATGGCATTTAGTGACTCTTAGAGATGTTTCGGTTCGGTGTGCCCAAGAACATTCAAGCACTCAATGAGATGGGAAAAGCTTGGGGATAGGGTTTACTTAGACACCTAGATCTAATATAATAGATAGTTTGATCTGACGACGAATGGTGAGGGAGATTTGGCAGTTGGCAACTTTGTATTGGCCAACACTACAAGTTTCAACATCACCTGAGATGGCATTGCAAAATTAAAAAAATAAGTAAGATCTCCAAAAAGTGAGAGAGGTTATTATAGGTCTCTACAACACAATCCTATAGCACTTAGAATCACATCCATACCTCACACGAGCTCTGAGATATGCCTCGTCAAAGATCGCTGCCCTATGGCATTTAGTGACTCTTAGGGATGTTTTGGTTCGGCGTGGCCAAGAATGTTCGAGCACTCAACAGGATGGGATGAGCTTGGGGCTAGGGTTTACCTAGCCACCTGGAGTTAACATAATAGAGAATTCAATCCCACGATGAACGATGAGAGAGATATGAGCAAGATATGTATGCCTAGGCCACTTTGTGCAAGATATGAGCAAAAGTTGCTAATTAGGCTAAATTGGGTCTTTTTGAGTTTTTGGTTAAGATAGCCTAGGATTAGGTGTTTTTAGTTTTTTTTTAATAGTTTGGAATCTTTTCCAAGTCCTAGAAGTTAAATCTAGTGAACTTTGCATTAGTTGCACTTTTTGTGCAAAATTGCAAAAGTTGTAAAAGTTGCTTTAAAATGCAAATCTAATTGGAAACCTTCTAACCTTTGAAAAAATGTTTCCCATGCTCATATACCCGAGTATGGATAGTTACAACTTCCCAAACTTCCATTTGCAACTTTTTTGCAAAAATTGCAAAAGTTGCTTAAGCAACTTTTTGAGTAACATTGCAACTTTTGAGCAATTTTTGCTCTTTACATATTTAGGTCAAATGGGTCCATCTAGGACTATTCTAGGACCCTAGTTAAAATTACTAGGACCTATTAGGTAACCAAATACCTTAGTTTCCCATTATTATTGAAAGATAATGAATAAGCAATTGGATACCAGCTACAAATATTTTAAAGATATTGAAAACAATATATATTATTCTTTCAAGAAAAATGAGGTACCAATTCTGAAAATAAGATTGAAATGATTCTTATCAGTGGCATGGCTAAGAACTACCTTTTTAATACAGTGACCAATAGTTGGCCTCACTCGCCATGCCTTCTTCTCATTCATACAAAGGAAAGCTTAATAGACAGAGGAATATATACAGAGGAATTGCAGCTACATCTATTAAATATACAAAGGAAGATATAGAAAACCTATTTAATAGAGAGATTAATTAAAGAGAAAAGGACATTTCAAAAGAAAATGGTTATCTTAGTGCCATCCAGGGTATGCCAATTACTTAGGATGAAGAGGCAAAATCTATAGCTATTGGGAAAGAGTGCAAATGTACACAAACACAAAATTTTTAGATAGAGAAGTAACAAGTGCTATAGAATTGTCCACGGAGCAATGTGAAGTGAAGCCTCAAATTGGCTCATTAGTAGGCAAAGAATTTGGTCACACACTTCATTCCAACACCACAGGTGTTTCAATTAGGAATGTCTATTCATCAATGGCCTTGCATTTACAAGACTTGAGAAGCCAGGATACTCAAGTTGGGCATGATCTCTCAAAGTTCTCATCGAAATATATTAATCATATTAACAATACAAAAAAAAGCTCATTGCCACCTTTAAATGGAGACTTCAATTTAAATGGAGATTGTCAGTAGCCAAACATGTCCTAGTCATGTATATGACTGGTGCAAGAGCACCCATTCTAGACTCATCAAAGAAGGTAGAGGTAAGGATCCTAGATAGTTCACTTAGGATAGGTTGTGATGCACTAGTGCATGGTGGAAGCTTCTAAAAGGAAAGCCACTAGGCAATTAGACAAGTTTGAAATCTTTCAAATTATCCAAAAAGAGGGTTTTGTGATGGGACACTTATCACAAGCATCAATAATGAACTTATCATAGGTTATCACAACCCAAACAAGGCAGGGAACTGAATCCCTAGGTTTTCCTAAGTTCAAAAGCACCAAAACATAAGGAATCTCCAAAAGCTTAATAAGGGAATTGATGTAGACAACACAACTAAGAAGCTTCAAATGGGCTTCCCACTCTTGAAATCAACCAACTAGCTATCAAATCTTTAACCTTATTACAAGGTTTTAGCACACTCCAATCTTCCAATGGATCAAAGAAACATGCTCTTCAACTTCACCAAGAATCCAACGACAAAGAACCAAACTTGCCCACTTTATGGGTTTTGCACCAATCTCCAACAACTAGGTTAATACTAGGAAAACAACCTAGAAGTTTTTCCCAAGGGTTCTAAGAGGTTAAAAGATCTTAGGGAATCTATTTACCATAGACTACACCACTACTTTGAATCATACACTTGCACAAAGCCTCAAACCCCAATTTAGCCTAGTAGCCCTATGAGCCCCTTTTAGCCCTCCTGAAATGGTTTTTGGGATCTAAATTCACAAAGTTTCAAACAAGACCCAAAAAAAATTAGGCTTTTGAATACCTTTTCAATTTAACTTCAAACCCCAAAGCATCAAGTTCTAGCCCCACTCTAGCATTCCCTTTCCTTCACAAAGCAACATAGACCTAAGTGGTCAAGTTAGGCTTGGTTTATAAAGCAACCAGTAGGAAACAGAGTCATGAAAATGAAATCAATACTTAGAAAGGTTTGAAAAAACTAAAATAACTTATTTCAAAATGCTCAACCCTTCACCAATTCCCAAACTTCTGTCATTCACAAATCAACATGCTACAAGAGGTCAAATCTTTCATGGTACTTGACCTAGGGCTTGATTGGAAAAATCACAAAACACATCATCCAGTCTTGAAACTATGGAATATTCAAAAGGACCCTACTAACTACCATTTTCCAAGTGGCCATAAAATTTCAACCAAGGAAATTGCAGTTAGAGGCCCATTTTTGCTTTGTGCACCAAAATGTTGTCCTAAAAATCTAGTTTCACTAAAAATGCAATAAATTGAGTTAGAAAATACATAGAATGATGAGACCAAAAGAAAAAGAAAGTTGGTTCAAAGATATATCTCAAAAATCCATCACATTTGGTCTAAAAGTTTGTATAATTTGTGCAACATGCAAACAATAGTAAAAATGACTCCAAAACTAAAAATTTTCTTTGCAACTTCTTCCAATCCGTACATTAATGCCCTCCAAATCTCACAAATGAGGTATATATATCACCTATGTCTATTTTAATGGTTACAAGAAATATTTTAATCATTATAATCCTTTTCCCACTAAGTTGCAAATTTGAGCAACTTTTACAACTTTCAACAATGCAACTTTGCACAAAAAGTGCAATTCTTACATTTTTCACTTGATTCCACTTCTAGGACTTGGAAAAGGTTCCAAATTTAATAAAACCAATTAAAAACAACTAATCCTAGGATTTCTTGACCAAAAACATTAAAAATTCTGAATTTTCTTAATGAGAAACTTTTGTTTATAAATTGCATAAAGTGCCTTAAGCATACAAAATGGTGTCTTTCTTTGACAACCATGGACTTATCATCCAAGGTTTGTTTATTCTAGCCCAAGTAGGTAAAAAAAACATGAAAACCAAAATATAAACCAAGTTCCTTGGTGCTCTACACCAGGAACATACCCCCAAACATGAATGAAAAGAGAACAATGACCATGGAATGGAATACAAACACACTTTAGACCAATCAAGGTCTGTATACATCAGATAAAGTGATTTTATTATGTCTGAACAACACTGATATACAGTTACAATAGTTTGCCATTGAAAAGGCTAGTAGCCCTTCAAACTATACATTGAACATAATATGGAAAAACCCCACATGAAGACACAATTTAAAGTGAGATTCAAAAACCCTTTTAGGACATATAAAACATATATAAACCTCACAAATTGGAAGAGACTAGAAGCCACTGCTATAACAACATTTGGAAAGTGTTGATAAACCTAATTAGGCTACAGGCACCCTTTTATACATGCCAACCTACAAAAAAATTATTGGAACATCTAGGGGCACATGAAACAAGTCCAAATCCAAAGTTATATAACTTGGATCACTCCAGAGAAAAAGTTATAGTGACTGTGGTGAAATGTTGAATGGTGCATGTATGGAGCCATACACTTAGGGTATGGTGGAAAAATTAATTCCTTGCTTGGCCATCTATAAAACTTGCAAAATCATGAAGTACACTGATAGGGCTTACATTCCACTAAGGGGAATCAAATTCCCATGGTGGAAAGTGCCAAAACAATACGGCCCTAGGTGAAACCTTTGGTTTAATGCTGATTTCTAGGCACCTTCAACAAAACTTGAATAATTGACAAACTACAAAGGATAAAAACATGAAACTAATTGCAAATGAAAGATAATTCACCCCTCTAGCTCTTGGGGTCACTGACACTTGTCACAACATTCACACCACTCTCTCTGTATCTCTCCCTCTCTCCATATTCAATCTAATGAACCAACTAAATTTGCTCTACATTTTAATGTCTCAAGTATTGCCTCGTGGTCTAACTCACAAAATTTCTAAAGAGTCTTATTATGTAGTTTTCCACCATATTTTATCAAGTGGACGTTTGATGCAACAAAAAGGTTTGAATAATAAAGAATCTTCCTCTTTGTTTGCCAATCCTCGAATAACCACAAGTTAGAGTTCTTCATAGAATATCATCTAAGCCATGGGTTGGTTACAACCACCACACTGATATGGTACTCTAAACCTTCACCATCTATAACTGAGTGATCCAATTTTTGTTTGGCTTGGACACAATGACACAAATAATAATCTATCTCTTCTTCATTGTCTTCAGGTGCAATAACAAAAAAAACATGGCCTGTAGTGATTAATGTACAAAATGCAGTCATTAATTCAAAAAATACTTAGGTAAAAGTTATAAAGTTACATATTGAAATTACAAAGATATATATTACCAGGTTGCACTAGATCAAACAAGTGGTCAAACTTAATTGATGAATCCATCTCTACCATTTCTACTGCTTGTGGGGGATGATACGTGTCAATTGGGTTAAAAACCTATATATCCCATTTGTCTACCCATTCAATCAACTCACAGTCATCCCAATTTTCCTCTAAACATGATGGACAATAGCATACCATTTTGTGTGTGTGGATGCTCTATGAACTTGCATTAGAGATTTTAAAATAGTGCAACTCACTTGATCCTATTAGTGTGCAACAATCCTCATATGGTGCAATGTTAGTATTATCCATCAACCAAAAAAATTTACAAACTATAGACTCACCTTCCTTACCTAGACCCATTGTAGCATTACACTACTAGACGATGGATTTTGCATCTACCAATATTACTCCATCTTTGTACTTTAGTTCTTCACGATCTAAGGCTCTTTTGATGCATGGGCCTACACCATCATACTCTCCATTTCTATGACCAACCTTTGTGAAATTCCACATGTATTGAATTCTAGACAACTTGTGCATCCTACTCAACTAGTAGAACATCCGTGCATTCTTGAATTGAGATGCGTAATTGTCTAACCAAATAATGTGTTGACTATATGGTATGCTTCTGTTAGCCAAATGTCCATAAAATAGTTGAAAAAAACCATGTAAAAACTAGGTAGAATGTGATTGATCATCGCTAATGTAAAAATGGTACTCTCTCAAAGACTTTCTATCATCCTCTGAACTTGTAGGTGAATGCATGAATTTTATGTGAAAAAATATGGAAACTTGTTGAGAAGTATAATACTTTTCTTGCACCTCATTTTGTGGTTTAGTGGATAGTTCTCTACAAAGTCTACAGCCAAAAAAATGGTATCGAGTGGAAATGTATCTTTGCACAACTTGAATTACAAATTCAGCCATCAAGCTCTATGTGTATGCCTTGCATACTCATAAATAATCTTTTCACAAAAAATCTTAATGAACTCATACATTGAAATCTTTTCAATGACTAAACCACATATTTTACCCTATTTCCCATCTTTTAGATCATATGTCACTATCTTATATTTTCTGTAATCTACTATTTCATTTCCAATTGCATGTGTACTATCCATATGTTCACAAGTTGATAAAATTTGAAAAGAATCACAAAATAAGCATGTACCATCCAAGCATGATGTCTTGTAAAATTGTTGGTTGTCCCCTATTTCACATTAAATGTTGGATATGAATTCCCTTGAAGATCTAGGTGGCTCAATCATGTCACAATCTTGCAAAACAAACTTTGAATGGCAAAACACACACATATATGCCTAAAAACATCAAAATGGTTACAAAATTCAATGTGCATCCTACAAAAACAATTTTCAATATTTTTCTTGTCTTTCTCATGAGTTAAGCTTTCTTCATTTGGATACTTACTATTGTCAATGTAAGTACTCATCTTGTGGTATTACTATCTTTGGTATGTGATTTGGAACTCACTTTTTCATTAGCACTCATTAGATTCTTTACAATGCTTTTTTCATTTGAATCGTCCATTGTTTTTAGCCCAAGAATCTTCATGATAGGCCTAAATTTAAAATTTCTCATCATTTCAACAAATAATTGGCATTGACCTGTAACATTTAATTCTTCAAAGAATAATCTCCACATATGATTAACTTTTCTTTAACAAGTATGCTTGCTAATCTTGTCAGGCATTGATTTCAAAATGTTAGTAACAATATCAATCAAATATTTTGGTCTTCTAAGATGAATTTTAGAAGGTGTTATAATCTCTTCCATTCCCTCAATATTTTGAACATCAACATAAGGTTGAGTGCTTTGCATACCTTGAACTGAAGATGATGTGCCTTGGCAATAAGATGCAAAAGATGGAATATCACCTACTTGATATGTTGATGCTATGCTTTCAACATAACATGATGGAGTGTGTACATTGTCAGATCTAAAAATTAGCGTCTCTTCAACATGAGATGATGATATGACTCCAACATTGGAAGATGGTGTAGCTTCACAATTCAATTATCTTCTTGAGCGTAATAGTATCATTTGTTCTCTTTGTTTCTTTGTATTGGTGGTTCTTGTTCCTCTTCAAAAGTCAATTCTTCATTATTGCTTTGCAATTTTTTTTGTTCACATAGTAGTTTCATTTTATCTCTTTTAATTGCCAAATCTCTCTCCCTCTCTTCCATTGTTTAAGTTTTTGGTCTCTTCCTTGGCATGATGATGATTTCTATATGTCAAATTATTCAAACATCTAAATTACTTACAATTTGTAAATTACAAATCATTCAAATACATATACAAATTACAATTATTTCAATAAATACACAACATATATTAAAAAAATTGTCAAATTTCTAACCATTTCCAAATAACAATTCATTCAAACATACAAATTTCAATGAATTCACTATATATTAAACATGTCAAATTATAATCAAATTTGTCTCTATATAACAACAAAGAATATTTAAAAAGGACTGCACTAACTTTTTCTATAGAAAGAATATTCAAAAAGCCTTCAAATAGTGTATCCAATGATTGAGTTTGGTGTTTTCTACCTTCAAATAGAATGAAAGAATATTAAAAAAGCCTTCAAATTGTGTTTGCTAACTTTCAACAGATTGAAACCCATGTTTTCTGTCGGAACTACAGAATGCAAAATAAACAAAAAGTAGAATATTGATCAGCAGGGACCCAAACTTGCGTTATGACCACTTTTTGGTGTTTTCATATAGTGCGTATGCACTATAGCACATATGCACTTTACATACTATAGTGCATATGCACTATGTGAAGAATAATCTCTGCCCCCATCCCCTACTCTCTCTCTCTCTCTCTCACTCTCTGAATCCTCTCCCATCCCGTACTCTCTCTCACTCTCTCTCCTCTCCCATCCCTTTCTCTTGCTCTCTCTCCTCTCCCATCCCCTACTATCTTTGTATCTATCTCCCTCTCCCATTGCCTACTCTCTCCCTCTCTCTCTCTCTCTCCTCTCCCATCCTATACTCTCTCTCTATCTATCTCCCTCTCCCTTTCACACTCCCTCTCCTACCACTACTCTCTCCATCTATCTCCCTCCCACTCCCTCTCCCATCACCTAATCTCTCTCCCATCCCCTACTCTCTCTCTCTCTCACTCTCTCCTCTCCCATCCCCTACTCTTTTTCACTCTCTCTCCTCTCCCATCCCCTACTCTCTCTTGCTCTATCTCCTCTCCCATCCCCTACTCTTTCGCTGCCATCCCCTACTTTCTCTTTCTTACACACACTCCCATCCCCCCTCTCTCTCTCTTGCTCTCCCTCTCACACTCCCTCTCCCACTGCTACTCTCTCTCTCTCTCTATCCCACTCCCTCTCCCATCACCTACTCTCCATGTTCCCCTACTCTCTCTCTCTCACTCTCCCTCTCCCACTCCCTCTCTCACCACCTACTCTCTCTCTCTCTCTCACTCTCTCTCTCTCTCCCATCCCCCACTCTCTCTCTCACTCACTCTCTCTCCTATCTCCTATTCTCTCTCTCTTACACACACTCCCATCCCCCCTCTCTCTCACTCTCCCTCTCCCACTGCCTACTCTCTCTCTCATTCCATACTCTCTCTCTTTTACACACACTCCCATCACCCCTCTTTCTCTCTCTTGCTCTCCCTCTCCCACTCCCTCTCCCACTGCTACTCTCTCTCTATCTATCTCCTTCTCCCACTCCCTCTCCCATCACCTACTCTCTCTCTCTTGCTCTCCCTCTCCCACTCCCTCTCTCACTACCTACTCTCTCTCACTCACTCTCCCTCTCCCACTCCCTCTCCCACTGCCTACTCTCTCTCACTCTCTCTCACATCCCCTACTCTCTCTCTATCACTCTCACTCTCACACTCTCCCTCTTTACTCTCTCTCTCCCACCCCTACTCTCACTCTCTCTCCCATCTTGTACTCTCTCTCTACCACCCCCTACTCTCTCACACTCTCATACTCTCTCCCATCTCCTACTCTCTCTCTCTCATACACACACTCCCATCCCCCTTCTCTCTCCCTCTCCCTCTCCCTCTCCCATGACCTACTCTCTCTCCCATCCTCTAATCTCTCTTTCTCTCTCTCTCCCCTCTCCCATCCCCTACTCTCTCTCTTTCACACACACACACACACACACTCCCATCCCCCCTCTCTCTCCTCTCCCATCCTCTACTCTCTCACACTCATACAATCTCTCATCCTCCTCTCTCTCTCTCTCTCACTCTCTCTCTCCCACTCCCTTTCCCACCACTTACTCTCTCTCTTCCACCCCCTAATTTCTCTCTCCCATCCCCTATTCTCTCTCTTACACACACTCCCATCCCCCCCTCTCTCTCTCCTTCTCCCACTCCCTCTCCCACCACCTACTCTCTCTTTCACACACTCTCTCTCCCATCCCCTACTCTCTCTCACTCACACACTCTCATCCTCCTCCTCCCTCCCTCCCTCTCTCTCTCTCCTACTCCCTCTCCCACCGCCTACTCTCTCTCTCTCTCTCTCTCTCTCTCTCTCCCATCTCGTACTCTCTCTACCACCCACTACTCTCTCTCTCATATAGTCTCAAACTCTCTCCCATCCCCTATTATCTCTCTTACACACACTTCCATTCCCCTCTCTCTCTCCCTCTCGCACTCCCTCTCCCACCACCTACTCTCTCTCAATCTCTCCCATACTCTACTCTCTCTCTCTCTCTTGGGGTACTTTCTCTCTCTCCCCCCTCTCCCATCCCCTACTATCTCTCTTTCACAGACACACACTCCCATCCCCCTCTCTCTCCTCTCCCATCCCCTATTCTCTAGATCTCTCACACACACTCCCATCCCCCCTCTCTCTCTTCCCCTCCCACTCCCTCTCTCACCACCTACTCTCTCTCTCCCATCCCCTACTCTCTCTCTCATTCTCGAGCTACTCTCTCTCTCTCCCCTCTCCCATCCCCTACTCTCTCTCTTTCATAGACATACATTCTCATCCCCCCTCTCTCTCCTCTCCCATCCCCTACTCTCTAGATCTCTCACACACACTCCATCCCCCCTCTCTCTCTCCCTCTCCCATCGCCTACTCTCTCTCTCTCTCTCTCTCTCTCTCTCTCCCCCATCCCTTACTCTCACTCTGTCTCTCCCATCCCCTACTCTCTCTACAACCCCTACTCTCTCTCACACTCTCTCCCATCCCCTACTCTCTCTTACACACACACTCTCATCCCCCCTTCTCTCTCTCTCTCTTCCTCTCTCACTCTCTCTCCCACCACCTACTCTCTCTCTCCCCTCTCCCATCCCCTACTCTCTCTTTCACACACACACTTCCATCCTTCTCTTCTCTCCCCCTACTCTCAATATTTCTCTCCCATCCCATATTCTCTCTCTACCACCCCCTACTCTCTCTCACTCTCACACTCTATCTCATCCCTTTCTCTCTCTCTTACACACACTCCCATCCCCCTCTCTCCCTCTCCCACTCCCTCTCCCACTACCTACTCTGTCTCACTCTCTCTCCATTTCCCTACTCTCTCTCCCCTCTCCCATCCCCTACTCTCTCTCTTTCACACACACTCACTCCCATCTCCCCTCTCTCTCCTCTCCCATCCCCTACTCTCTCTCTCTCTCTCACATACACACACTCCCATCCCCTCATTCTCTCTCTCTCTCTCTCTCTCTCTCTCTCTCACACACACACACACACACACACACACACACACACACACACACACACACTCCCTCTCCCATCACATACTTTCTCTCCCTCTCTACTCTCTCCCATCCCCTACTCTCACTGTCTCTCTCCCATCCTCTACTCTCTCTTTTCCACCCCCTACTCTCTCTCTCTCTCTCTCTCTCTCTCTCTCTCTCTCACTTCCTCTCTCCCATCCCCTACTCTCTCTAACCTCTCCCATCTCTCTCTCTCTCTCTCTCTCTCTCTCTCTCTCTCACACACACACACACACACACACACACACACACACACACACACACACACACACACACACATGCACACACTCCCATCCCCCCTCTCCTCTTGCTCTCACTCTGCCTCTCTCCTTCCAAATTTAGGTCTTAATAGTGTGTGTGCACTAAAGCACATACACACTAAAGCACACACATGCTATTAAGACCATAATTTAAAAAAAATTTGAATAGCGTGTGCATGCTATAGTGTGCACACGCTATAGTGCCCACGTGCTATTTAAACCTTTGCATTCTACCAAGCCTAAGGCTTGGTTTTGCCTCGAAGATCCAACCCAAGGGTTTGGAGTCTCTAAATTGGTCTGAGACATATTTTGCTACAAACATACAAAAAATGGTTGATTTTTCTTGTGTACTCTCCTTCAAGTTTTCTCATGGTTAAGCATCAATAAAATCAGGTTACATAACATTGTAGGTCTTTGTGTTAGCTATATAACCATATAATTAATTTTTTATTTGAATAATTTCAAGCCTTTCAACTATAATTTCTTTTGAATATATGTCCATTTTTTGTCAAAAACCAACATGTACTAATTGGGTTGTAGATTGTAGCTCGTTCATCAAATTTTACAACAACTTAATTTTTTAGAAATTGGACTCCATTCTACACACTTTGAAAATAAGAAGTTTTGATTTTAAATTAGT
Source organism: Cupressus sempervirens (assembly GCA_028749045.1). Lineage (NCBI taxonomy): Eukaryota > Viridiplantae > Streptophyta > Pinopsida > Cupressales > Cupressaceae > Cupressus > Cupressus sempervirens. Next base: position 509,550,695 of record CM053783.1, read on the forward strand.
TTTCAATCATTTCTGGGGGAGCACATAGATATTTCACATTTTTAAGATGTGTCCATTTAAAAAATTCATAAAAAAATACACATTATAAAGTTACTCGAAAAATCTGGGATAAACTACATAGTGTTAGGTAACTTTTGACTAGAGCGATTAAAGAATTTTTTTTTAAAAAAGTTTAAATTTTTGGGGGCCCACACTTTTTACTATGGTATGTTTTTTCTAAATAAACAGTACCACTTTCTGTGGCCCCCTTTTTTGAGGACCTAAAACTAAACCATTTTGAAAAAAAATATTAGTTTAGAAACTAGATTCAAAGGACTACTACTTTTATTTTTGTCATATCTTAAAATTTTGAGGGTAATTATCTTCAAATTCATGTTGAAGTTCATAAATTGCTGATTTTAGTAAAAAGGTGTCCACTTATACCCTCCTTTTGGCACCACAACTTGGTGCACTTACCCTCTATTGTTGTTAAAAAAAAAAAAAAGTATGGTCATTTGAGAAATTCTCCCATTGTCATTGAAAAAAAAGATATGACATGGAGGCAAGTTTGATATTTATGTAGGGTTTGTTTCAAGTTGTTTGAAGATTTCACTAAAAAAAATCTAGAAGTAAAAAGGTATTTAGAATTATCTAAAAGAAAGAGTAAGGTGCGTTAAATTGTTGATTTCAATGGGAAAACCTAGTAGAGTTTAGAAAGAGAAGAAAAATAAGTTAGAAGAAGAATTAGTGATGGTGAAGAAAGAAAATGCAAGATTATTGTGTCAAAAAGATATTTTGCAAAAGGAATTGGCAAAAGTAAGAAATGAAATAGGAGAAGAAAAGTCTAAATTGTTAAATAAAATTAGTGTCTACATAGAAAAAATTGAAGAGCTAGAAAATAGGTTAAAATTTGTGGAAGAAGTACATAATTGGCAGGTGAAGGAAACATGCAAACTTAGAGAGCAAAATCAAAAATTAGAAAAAAAGTTAAAGTTGTTTGATGATGTTGAGAAAAAGAACAAAGTTTTAGAAGAAAATTTGAAGAATTCGAAAGAGGAAAATAGTATGTTAAAGAAGGAATTGACTACTTTGAAATAAGAGAAAGAATGTTTGAATGTGAAACCATTTTTATGTGATGTATCTTGTGGCACAAATGATTTGAGTGAATATGGGATTGAGAAATGTAATTTTATGAAGTTGTTTGCAGAAAAGAATGTAATGATGAACATGAAAATTGAATTGATAGAACTTCTAGCTATTATAATGACAATATTGGTTTAAAGATTATGGAAAGAATGGGTTTCAAAGGTAAAGGTCTAGGAAAGGATGAACAAGGATTAAGGAATTTAATTGAGACTATAGTTAGGCCAAAAAATGTAGGTCTTGGATATGATATAGATAGTGGAAAGATGAATAAAGGCTCAAAAAAAATCAATTGAAAGCATAAAGATTGTGCAATGTTCACACTATAATAGGAAAGGGCATACAAAGGATACATGTTGGAATATACATCCTTGTAATATTTGTGGCTTGAAAATTCATTGTTATAAGACATGTTGGGATAAAGAGTGCAATAAAGATTTTATGGCAGGTTGTATAAAAATGGATTGTGGATAGAGCTACAAATTGAGTTGGCAGAAGATCACAAGTATGATCAAAAGTTTGTTTAAGTACAAATGTTGAAGTGTATATAATGATAGAAATCTTTCAAAGACTGAATGTTCAAGGAGGATAAAAAATGGTTTGAGTAAATCTCAATCATCATGTAGCAAGACATCCATAGAAAGTGATTTTGCAGGAAGTTCAAGTTTATTATTTTGAAGAATTAAATTAAGTTTTTTTTCAAGGATTACCACAACAGTTGGACAAAGGAATTAGCAGATATGCATATTATTGGAAAATGACATTTTGGCATTAGGCAAAAGAAAGGATTTGAATAGTCAATAATAATAAGAAAAAGAAAAACAACAGGCAAGAGAAAAGGGAATTTGAAAGCCCAAACATTATGATCAGAGGTTTCAAAGACTGCAGGATTGGATGTGGACATAAGAAATAGGAAAAATAAAATAATAATTATGGCACATTGGAATATGTATGTAACAACATTTGAGGTTGAAATTAGCGGGAGTGTTGGAATGTAATTTCCTCCTCAAATGAAATATAACAGCATAATAGAAGATTCTAGAAATTGTTGGATTACTAAATAGGGTTAGATTCTAGATGGCATTTATGTTTAGATAATTCTAGAAAATTCTATTTGTCTTATGTCAGCTAATTTAGATGTTTCTAGAAACAATCAAAGACCTCTATAAAAGAGACACAATTTAATATTTTTGATCAGGCAATGAAATGATATTATAATTTCTATAAGTGCCTGTTGTGTGTATTCTGTGTTTAATTATCATTGTGGATCCAATCCATCTATCCTCATCAAAGAGTTCGCGACAAGTGGGAATCAACAATGGTGGTAGAATGATTCAATGGTGATACAATGATGGGGTGCGGTGACAACCTACAATAATTGTTAGAATACAATAGAAAATGCAGATGAGAACCGATCATTGAAAAATAATATTATGTGCAAATAGCTACTACTATAATACTTATAAAATAGGATGATAATTATGCCGAATGTGTACCTTTTTGAGGTTTTTAAACCTCAAAAGTGAATCTATGGTTGAAAATCATTCATAGGAGATGCAAGATGAGCGGAATCATCTCAACCATCTATTTTTCTTTTCAGTTATTTTGGTAAAAAAACAAGATTGTAGAGAGCCATCATGATGTGTGAAGCGGAGACTTTAGACATTAATGAGCTTAGAAGAATTTTAAGTGTCTATAGGCTCTGTGAATCTTCACGAATCGGATAGTTACCTTTCCATGAATCTCAAGGTTGTTTATATCAATTATGTCCAGTGCTTTAGCAACAATTTTGTAGTCTGCCCACATTGCTATGGAAATACCATGTATGACAAAAAATCCAAAACCAACATCCAACATAAACTATGTTATTTATTCTTCTTCATATATTTAGATCTGAACAAAAAGACAAAGGAAATCATTATTGGGTAGGCCGAGGATTCTGCGGGAGAGTTTGAAACTTGAATTCAATTTAAATTATAACCATGCCTGTCACTGTCACATGTACCATCAAATGAAACAGTAGTCAAGAATCCAAACAGAAAAGGAAATGCTAGTGGCACCCTTCCCAAATGTTAAATAATAGAAGTCTTTTATGTTTCCATTGAATAATGGTGCATATATGTTGCCAGTGCCAACATATATGCACCCTTCCCAAATGTTAAATAATAGAAGTCTTTTATGTTTTCATTGAATAATGGTGCATATTGTGAGAAATATCAATTAAAATCAAACTTAGTCTCACAACCCTAACCCTAAAAACTTTGCCTGGCACTTAAAAGTTGCTTAGCACATGAAGGTGCCGAGTGCTAGTTATACTCAACACTTGATGGTGCCGAGTGGCAGGTTGTTCGACACTTGAAGAAAAGTGCATGGCATAAGAAGGTGCCCAGTGCCAAAAATTACTCAGCACTTTCTTGGCACTTGAAGGTGCTGAGTGACAGGCAATAGGTGCCGAGTGAACTCAGCACAAAGAGGAGCTCGATAGCAATAGATGTCGAGTATGCTCAGCTCCAAAAGAAATGCTCGGCAATAGTAGATGCTGAGTGAGCTCGGATCCAACTGAGAAATTATAACTTAAGAGATTTCAACATGAATGCTTTCACCATTAAAACCAGAGAGCCAAAGCTTTAAGCTTTCAACCAAACTTGTTAAATCCAATGAATAGAAGATGAAGAACAATAGATTAAGTATGCTGCTTTATTTCTATTCAATCTTTCATTAAACTATTACAAAAAATTTGGGAGCATTTGGCTTCAACCAGAAAACTCTAAAATGTTAAAATTTCAAACTTTCAATAAACTTTAAACTTTAAACCTTAAACTTGCAGCTCTAATGGCTGTATACAATGGTGCTTGGAGCAATCACTGCTTCAACAGGATGAATCAAACAATAACAAACTTACAAGGTAACCAGCAATCAATCATGTGCAACTGCAGGCACGAAACAAACAAACTTCCTTCTTCTTCTTCCAATGATTGATATGCTAATCTTCTCTGCTCTGTCTACAACTTCTCTCTGATCTGCTTGATATGCAAACTCTACTGAATGAATGAATAACATTCCTTTTGTCACATTCCATTTTCCCTCTCAACATTCAAATTTCAAAAACTTAACTACCAAAATTAAATGCCTACCGACCATGGATGCCTGCAGTGCTGACAAGGTAGATGGGTGTGGGGCTCGAGGACAAAGAGTTGTCTCTTGACATTAATTTTCAACACTCCCCCTTTGTCCTGAGACACACAAACAAGAATCATTGCTGATCCAAATCAACTATACCAAGACTCTGTCTTAGGTGCACAAAAGTTCCAATGCCTAATGGCTTGGTAAATATGTCTGCTAGCTACTGCTCATATCTACAAAATTCCATCTTGATATCCCCATTCTCCACCAACTCTCTGATGAAGTGATATCTGATCTCAATATGTTTGCTTCTCCCATGGAAGACTAGATTCTTGGACAATGCAATTGATGAGATGTTGTCACAATAAATTGTGGTTCCATCCTCTTGCCTTTCATTCAAATCTGTCAAGATCCTTCTTAGCCAAATTGCTTGACATGTTGCTGCATTTGCTGCAATGTATTCAGCCTCTACTATAGATTGAGCAACAATAGGTTGCTTCTTGGATGCCCATGAAATTGCACCTGATCCCTTATGAAACATGTATTCGGAAGTGTTGTTCCTATCATCTAAACTTCCAACCTAATCACTATTAGTATAACCTACCAACTTGAATTCATTTGATGCAGTATACAAAATCCCAAATCCCTTGGTACCTTTCACATACCTTAGGATCCTCTTTCCCGCTTTCCAATGGGAATCCCTTGGTGTTTCCATAAATATGGAAATCAAACTTACTACATGCCTTAGGTCTGGCCAAGTTGCAGTCAAATACATTAGACTTCAAACCATACTCTTGTATAATGTTGGATCCACTCTCTTGCTAGAGTCTTCCTTGCTCAACTTTAGACCTACTACTATTGGTGTGGGGGTTGCCTTACTGTTTTGCATTTTAAATCTCTCCAAGATCTGCCCTGCATACTTTTCTTGAGAGATGAAGATGCCATCATGCATTCGTTTTACTTCTATACCTAGAAAGTATTTCAAGAGACCTAGGTCTGTCATTTCAAATTCACTTTTCATGGCCTCTTTGAACTCACCAATTAGAGCCTTGTCATTACCAGTAAAAATTAAATCATCTATATACAAGACAACAATCAATACATTACCATCTGCTGCCTTGATGTAAAGAGTGGGCTCACCATTGCTTTTGCTAAAGCCATTGCTCATCAAATATGAGTCAATCCTACTATACCATGCCCGTGGATCTTTCTTGAGCCCATAGAGAGCTCTCTTCAATCTATATACTTTATGTTCTTCACCTGCAACTTCATAATCAGGTGGCTCCTCCACATACACTTGTTCTTTCAATACACCATTAAGGAAGGCGAACTTCACATCCATTTGAAATACCTTCCACTTGTGCTGAGCTACAATTGCTATGACAACATGCACGATTTCCATTCTTGCAACTGGGGCATAGGTCTCATCATAATCTCTTCCATACTGTTGTTTGTAGCCCTTGACTACCAGCCTTGCCTTATGTCTATCAATCTTGCCTTCAGCATTGCATTTGGTCTTATAGACCCATTTCACTCCAATCACTTGCTTCTTTGGAGGCAATTCAGTTAGCTCCCATATCTCATTCCTTTTAATGGCATCTACTTCCTCATCCATGGCATTACACCATTTCTTCTCCTTAATAGCTTCCTCAAAATATACTGGATCACTATGAGAAAATTATGCAAAATTAACACTCTCATCATAATCTTCATACCTTTCATCTTGGTATAACTCCCTAAGACTCTTAGTCTTTCTTGGTAATAGGGAGGAGAGTATGGGATTAGAATCTTTATTGCTGTTGCATTGCCAACTAGCTCAGTCTTCACTGGTACTCGGCACTAACACTCGATCATGCCTAGAGGAGCTCGGCAATGTCTGAATGTGCTTGCCTTTTCTTCTATTTGCTCCTTCTTCTTGATGTTCATCAGAATCTTCTTCATTCATAATTGACACTTTACTTGAAGTGCACAGTGACTCATCAATTGAACCATACCAAGACTGATTTTCAAGAAATTCCACATCTCTTGAAAGCATCATCTTGTTGTTCAATGGGTCATATAATCTGTATGCCTTTGATTCTGGGTTGTACCCTATGAAAATGCATTTCACACCTTTGTCATCAAACTTCTACCTTTGCTCTTTAGGCACATGTGCATATGCAACACATCCAAACACCCTTAAGTGTTCAACTGTCCATCTTATTCGTGACCAAGCTTCCATTGGAATTTTGTCACGGACTACCTTTATAGGACACCTATTAATTAGGTAAATAGCTGTTGCCACAACCTCTCCCCAAAATTTAGTTGGGAGACCTTTCTCTTTCATTATGCTCCTTGCCATTTCAACAATGTCTTGTTCTTTCTTTTAGCCACTCCATTCTGCTGTGGTGTATAGCTGGCTGTGAGCTCTTTCCTAATGCCATGTTTCCTACAAAAATTTACAAAAGAATTGGAGGTATACTCCCCTTCTCCATCTAATCTAAGGACCTTGATATAGTTTCCACATTCCCTTTCAACCTGGGCTTTAAATTCTACAAATTTATCAAATGCTTTAGATTTGTTCTTTAAGAAATACACCCATGTCCTACGACTGAAATTATCAATGAATGTCATAAAATAAGTACTCCCCCTAATGGAAGTAACTTGCATAGGACCGACTAGGTCGGTATGCACTAACTCTAATTGATATCTAGCCCTCCTAGAATTTTCAGAATTAAAGGGAAGCCTATGTTGCTTACCCAAAATACAAGCCTCACACTTGTCACATGAATTTCCTATACGTGGTAAACCTTCTACCATTCTTTAATTTGATAGTAAATTTAAACCAGCATAGCCAAGATGACCATACCTGAGGTGTCATAGCTGTGAGGGGTCTTCAATCAAACTCCTTAGAGTTGATTATATGTAAGGTGCAGTACAAACTTGAGATGAAAAACATGTCTCAATCCTCAAGGGAAACATTCTGTTCTTTATCATTTGAACTGCTGCAAGTAGGTTCTTGCTCCCATCTTTTTCATGGATGACACACATGTCATTCTCCATTAGCACTTTGTATCTATTTTGAATGAGCTGACCAATGCTTATCAAATTGTGCTTCATATCAGGGACAAAATACACATTTTGTATTCCCCTTTTCTCACCTTTCTTGGTGCGGACCATAATAGATCCTTTGCTCACAACTGGTAGGGTTCCATGGTTACCCATCTTAATTTCTGATTTGAAACTTTTGTCAATGAATGAAAACAAGGTTTCATTACCACTCATGTGATTGCTACATCCACTGTCGAGGTACCAAACCTTAGGGCTTCCTTCTTCACCAACATTACACATGATGAAGGCAGTGTTTTCACTTCCCATATTCACATCAGCCACATTTACTTGTCCTGACTGATCTTTCTGCTTCTTCAAGCATTCATTTGCATAATGCCCATATTTATGATAGTAGTAGCATTATACATTACTCTTATTTGAGTTGTATTTTTTCTTACCTCCTCTTGATGTATTTTGTGAGCTACTTGCTCCATTTGCTCTTCTTGAGCTTTCTGCTGCAATATTTCTTTGTCCTCCATTTCCTCGACCTCTACCTCTGAAGTTCCTTCCTGAGCCATTTCTTCCTCTCCCCCTTCCTCTTGGATTTGACTGAGCCTTGAATGCTTGCTCTTGGGTAGAAGAATATGTGGATCTATTGATCCTATACTCATGGGTTTGAAGAGAACCCATCAACTCATCCATTGTCAAAGTAGTGAGGTCTTTTGCCTCTTCTATGATCATGACCAAATGGTCATATTTATGAGGTACACTCCTCAATATCTTTTTCACTATCCTCTGATCTTGATAGTCTTCTCCATTTGACTTCAATTGATTAATTACATTTGAGGTCCTTGAACTAAAGTCTACAACTGATTCATTTTCCTTCATCTGAAGGTTCTCAAATTCCCTCCTTATATTCTGTAGCTTTACAGTACGGACTTTATCAGTCCCCTTGAAGCTCGTCTCAAGGATATTCCATGCTTCCTTTGCATAATTTGCTGCTGCAATCTTTGGGAATATAGTCTTTGTCATTGCTGCTTCAATCAAACTTAATGCCTTAGCATCCTTCCTCCTTGACTCTTTCAAATGAGTCTTCTGTGCATTTGAAAGGGCAGCATACTGAGTTGGGTTTGTTACATCATTGAACCCATTAACTATGAACTCCCACAAATCATTTGCAACCATACTGGTCTTCATTTTCTTTGCAAATGTATCATAATTTTGTCCATTAAATGATGGTGGCTGCTGCCATATCTTTCCTGCATCTCCTGCCATGATAAATATCCCAAGAAAAAATAAATGCCCTAACTCACTTTGGATGTGGGGCCTCAAAGCTCTGATACCATGTGAGAAATATCAATTAAAATCAAACTTAGTCTCACAACCCTAACCCTAAAAAATTTTCCCAACACTTAAAAGTTGCTCGGCACATGAAGGTGCCAAGTGCCAGTTTTACTTGGCACTTGATGGTGTCGAGTGGCAGGTTGCTTGACACTTGAAAAAAAGTGCCCAACACAGGAAGGTGTCAAGTGCTAGAAATTACTCGACACTTGCTCGACACTTGAAGGTGCCGAGTGATAGGCAACAGGTGCCAAGTGAACTCAGCACAAAGAGGATCTCAGTAGCAATAGATGCCAAGTATGCTCGGCTCCAAAAGAAATGCTCAGCAACAATAGATGCCGAGTGAGCTCGGCTCCAACTGAGAAATTATAACTTAAGAGATTTCAACGTGAATGCTTTCACCATTAAAATCAGAGAGCCAAAGCTTTAAGCTTTCAACCAAACTTGTTAAATCCAATGAATAGAAGATGAAGAACAATAGATTAAGTATGCTACTTTCTTTCTATTCAATCATTCATTAAACTATTACAAAAAATTTGGGAGCATTCGGCTTCAACCAAAAAACCCTAAAATGTTAAAACTTCAAACTTTCAATAAATTTTAAACTGTAAACCTTAAACTTGCAGCTCTAATGGCTGCATACAATGGTGCTTGGAGAAATCACTACTTCAACAGGACAAATCAAACAATAAAAAACTTACAAGGTAACCAGCAATCAATCACGTGCAACTACAGGCACGAAACAAACAAACTTCCTTCTTCTTCTTCCAACGACTGATCTGCTGATCTTCTCTGCTCTGTCTACAACTTCTCTCTGATCTGCTTGATCTGCAAACTCTACTGAATGAATGAATAAAATTCCTTTTGTCACATTCCATTTTCCCTCTCAACGTTCAAATTTCAAAAACTTACCTACCAAAATTAAATGCCTACCAACCATGGATGCCTGTAGTATTGACAGGGTAGATGGGTGTGGGGCTCGAGGACAAACAACTGACTCTTGACGTTAATTTCCAACACATATATGTTGCCAGTGCCAACATACATGCACCCTTCCCAAATGTTAAATAATAGAAGTCTTTTATGTTTCCATTGAATAATGGTGCATATATGTTGCCCCGTAAACAATGCCGAAAGAAACTACTAGGAAACCCACACCGACCACTATCTTTGAGTGTGTCGATTAAGCCCGACCGGGTAGGCTACATACTATGGGCTTGCGTTGGCATGGCATACTGTCGTTGCCCCTGGGTGTCCTCCTATCACCTTTGGGTTGGTCTTTGTATATGGTGGATGTTAGCTGTAAGGTAAATCATCTCTCTTTCTTTTTTCCCTTTACTAGTTCTCTTTTCAGCGACAGTTAAAATTTGAGATTTTTTTCTTTAGGGTTTTTCGTGGTATAATTCCTAAGGCTCTTTCCTCTACCTGTAGAAACAATTTAAGGAAGCCAATTTATTATTTCCATTTTCTCCAACCATTCCATTTGTTACAAAATCATAGAGTTTCAAGTATGACGAGCAGGTATGTAACTTGGGTACCTCCAATGGATTTTGTAAAGCTTCTTCAGCCAGAGTGTATTTGTTTGAACAAGCCGAATGTCTGCGCTTCCCTGTAAATGCGAAACCACGGTTCATTTCACTTGTTGTGTTTTATGGTTGATAGAATTTTTATAAATAGGAGGTTTGGATATAATAAACAAAATGTCAGGGTTCCCAAGAATGAAGACATGATGTGTTGCATATGGGGTGTTTTTATCAGCTTTATCTGCTACCTCTAATAGGTAACTGATATTTCCTTTAGTACTTTGTACAATATTCAAATTTTGGCAATGTGGTAATACAACATGCTAGGATTTTTTGGTCAAATTTGTCTTTATTTTGGTTTGATTGTTTTGGTCTGTTAAAAATTCATTAGCATATTCAAAATTATGTGTTCCTTTTTTCCAATTTTCCACTATTGTAAGGGAATTTCGACAGTAATGTATGTGAAGCTTTTCAGGTTTAGATATATTTTTGTTCTTTCAGAATTGAAGTTGATGGAGTATCATATGGGAGATTGAATGCTTTTGTACCGAGAATTTCCATGTTGGTCGATAGCCAGTGGAGGGTTTCCTTGTGATGGTTAAACCATAGAACCTGTTTCCACACAAGAAACGCTCGTTTCTACAAGTCAAAAATTTAATTCAATTCATACATGTTTGCAATAATTTCTCAGATTGACTGACTGATTTCATTAGTTTTGATTGATGGATTACATAGTTTATTTCCACTAATTTCTGTGATTGGTGGAGTGGTGGAAGTTTAGTGTTTTCTTAAATTGATGACATTTAGTTTCACCATTCAATTTTAGCACAATAAAGTAATTTGGATGGAATTTTCAATTTAATAAAATAATAATAATAATTTTATTTTGTGTTTCAGATTTAAATTTTAAATTAAATATATATTTACTAAATGATTGAAGGAATGGTTTTTAATTAGTTCTTATAAAATAAATTAATATTGAAAGTAAATTAATATTTATATGGATTGGAAATATTAGAATATTGAGTTATATATAGAGAGATAGATAGATAGATATATTCATTTCTTATATGCAACTTTTAAATATCACGTTTCTTGTTGCCATCTCATTTTCCATTTAAAGGATATATTGAACTTGTAAAGATTATGTTTCTTGTTGCCATCTAATTTGCCACTTTTGGCTTCTAATAACATAGGTTCACAAAGACTTCCCTAGTGGTTTTGTGTTAGGTCGCTTCCCTCTTTGAAGTAAAAATTGTTAATGCATAATTTTTTTTGACACAACATATTTTAGATGGTTGTGATATGGCTCTAACCTTGAGCTATTGGCCATCCTCTTACATTCAATTCGATGGAATATGGATTGTTTCCCATGTCACTGTCAAAACATTCCAAGTGGACATTGGTCTCATTAAGGTCCAACTAAGCAAGTATAAAATAGACACAAATATGTCTAAGCTTTGTATTAGCATTGAGATATAGGTTCAAACCTCTATAAGGCTAGTAGGTTCAAACATTATGTAACTTTAATGGCATAAGTAAAATCCTCATAGGATGATAATGAACACTAGAAGAAAGACATGTCAATCACTCATGCCCTTTCATTTCCACAATGTTCCCATTTGTGATCCTGGGTGCACCATGTACACATCACACAAAACATTTTGTTGCAAAAAGGCATTCTATATTGAACTTATCATCTGCCATAATGTCTACAATGTCCTCCTTTACAAGTAGGCTGAAGCGTTTGGGAGAAGGGCAATAGACCTTTTTAGATTTGGGTATTTGGTCCTCCACAATCAAAGATTTCTAATGATAGGAAATATCATCTTTCTTGAGGTGTTGGGGCTTCTCCACAAGATTCCTAGGGCCAATACATATTTTGACTCCTTTGTTGAAGCCTTGAGTGTATATACTAGGTTATGCACAAATGGAAAAAAAAGTTAAAGCGATGTAAATAGTGGATGCCCTCAAACCTCTCTGATGAAGATTCCTCAAAACAAATCCAACACAACACTGTTGGTGCTTTTTGTATGAACATTTCCAAGAGTACACTACCTTTTTTGTTGTTTCCTAATTATCCTAAAATATCAACTTTAGAAGAAAGACAATAGGAAAATAGACCAACACTGACAAATATAAATAATGGTATGAACCTGAATATATATCTTAGCTTTTTTAATATAACACTGAAATTTAGATAGTTTATATAGATGTAGAATGACAAAATTCTAGATGATTGGTCTAGCAGATTTCCATAGGGAGGGAGGCTCTAGAACATTTAGTTTAGATTATAGATTGTTATTTTTGTGTGGGTCAGGATTCTAGAGCTTCACTGCTGAGCCTAGCTCATGGGTCACTTTGAATTCACATATTTAATGAAATAATTAGTTGTCATTATAAAATTAATGCAAAAAAAAAGTAAGATAATTTCTGGGGAGATCTAGGTGAGAAATGTAGATTTTCTTAATGATACCAATTTATAGGGAATGATGAATATGTACTTCAAAGAGCTATCTTCAAAAAGAACATAGCTTGCATTCCTTCCTAAGGATGGAAAGCAGACAAACATGCAAATAAAGAACTTGAGAAAAGTGAAGATTGACATAATCCTTGGTAAACTTTGTGCCCTTTTAAAAATTAATGATAATAGCAAGCTTGCTTACCATGACAAAACAAGTTGGGCAAATTCTACACTGGTTAATCTTATGAAAGGAACCCATTTCAAATAATCGAAGTATAATATGAATTGCAAAGATAGTATAAATGTTCATAATGAAATCTATGGGAAATTTCCAAAAAGATCTAATTCTTTTTGTGTTCTTATCATCCATAAAACCACAAACATGGGCACAGTTTTACAAAGTTCCACATCATGCAACTTGATTGAAGATATTCTAAAATGTTGTTTCACATTACTTTTCCTCGATCCTACTGACTATGGGGAAGGAATTTATAATGATCAAGATCCTCCTTCTCATGATATGACAAAGCATGCAAAGAAGTGTTGAAGGCAGGAAGTTGCAAATTAGCCACATGAAAATGTGATCATATAAATTTGAAAATAACTATAAGTTATTATTGACATCAATTGTGTAAATTGAATTTATGTAAAAAAAATAGAAAAATTTAATCTATCATGTTTACTCTATTGAGTGTTCGATAGATATGTTTTAATTGATCTAAGATCAGAATGGTTTAATATTGTTTCACAAATAAGCTCCAAAGTCTGATTCTAAGAAGAAAAAATGTCCTCAAACTGGGAGAGTAGAATTCAATACCAAAGCCAGATGCTTTAGTAGGTATAGATATCTACACTAATCACTATTTGTGAATAACCTTGTTGCTTGCCTTTGTTTTCCTATATTTGGTTTTATTATAGGTTTACTTTTGCACTAGCCATGGCAGATGTCAATGGACAAGCTACCCTTATGCAAGGGGAAGATCAATACTTTGATCTATTGTCATCTACTAATAGTTTTCCAATCCATGTCTCTTGAATTATATTGAATTCTTCACAATCAATAGGCTCCTTGAACACTAATAAAAGTAGTCCTTTATGGGACTTGGTATTCTCTAAATCAAACATTAAGCTACATTAGGCTATTCAAACTTCTCATTTGAATCACCTACAAACTGTGAAGTAGTAGAAACAATACAAAAAATTTCATTTTTTATGTGGGCTATTTCTCTTATATGAAGTAGCCAAAACAAAAACAAAAATTTCATGTGGAACAACTTTTGTTCACTAACTAAGATTATTTCTGGGCTTACGTGAGACTTTTATCCAAGTGCACTTGGATTCATGGACATTTCCAATGGATATTTTACTGCAAATTTTGTTACATTTCAATTATTATACTACCATAAATTCCAACCATATTCTATTACTTACTATCAATGCTTCAAATCAAAAATATTCTTCGGTGTACTCCATCCCAGCCTTAGTTGTGATTGCTAGTTAATTTGTTATTAGATTAATCTAAAAGTGTAAAGAAATAAAAAGAATAAACATGCAATAAGATACTTTGTTAAAACTGAGTATAGATTAGTTGGTAATTATTTTTCTCAATGAAACCAACAAATAGATTATTAGATCAAGATGTAACAAAAATAGAGATTTTCAAATTGAAAAAGTATTGAAACAACAATCTGTATAAAAAAAAAGTTTGAGCATTAAAAAATAGAGTAATATATGATAAAAATAGACTCTATGGCCATAATCCTCCTAAATATTGATGCTATGAAAGAAGAAATTCAAATAAAATATTATGAAATGAAAGAATCTAAGAGAATTTTGTGAGAAGATTGCTACCATAAAACGGAGCTCATAATAGTATTCCAAAGATCAACACAAGAAGATGAGATTTTTTAAGGGGTAAAAGTAAGAAAAAAAACCTTGTGTAATATTATGAATGTGGAAGAGAGAGAGAGAGAGAGAGAGAGAGAGAGAGAGAGAGAGAGAGAGAGAGAGAGATCACAATAACACTAATGCGTTGAAGTTGTAGAAATGATAGAGGAGCATCTCTTAAATAGAGATGAGGAGAGGAGTTAAAAAGTAACTCACTAATCTATGAATGCCAACATCCATAATAAGTCTATGCAAGTGTCAGCATCCTCATAAAGAGGATACACTATTTTTCCTTAATGAAGGAAATATAAAACTGACATGTCCTCGCATATTGATAAAAGGAAAAACAAGTGGCATTTCCTCGCACTTGGAGTAGAGGACAAAAATTACATAAGGGATATCTTGGTTTATCCCAATTAAATACATAAATACAACCAAGGAAAGATTACTACTTCTTACAAATTTGATGCTATATTCATGATACTTTCTCATGCCCTCTTTTTTACTAGTAAGTTCATCAGATGAGAATGTGAAGAATGTATTTATTTCTTGGACTCATAGAAGAAAAAGTAGCAATGACCATTTTCTTTCCATGGAAAAAGCATTATCTTATAGAGTAAGCACTATTTCAGTTTTAGATGTTTCATACTTTTTCTTTAACTTGGGTTTGTTACAGAAGGCCCTATCATCATTTGCACTCCATCGTGATAGTATGATTGTCACTTAGATGACTCTCAATCTTATTCGTCATGTGCACATAAAACACTTTAACTTGAATTATATTAAATATTTCTTTCAAAAATGGAAGGTTGGTAATATTTGTAGGGTTTGACAAGCTCTCAAAGTGCTTAAATACATATTGGTTAGGTTTTTATTTCACAAGCATTATTATTTTTCTAAAACCATCTAATTTCACTTTTTTAACCACACATTTCTCACAATTTATAAATTTTAATGGGAATCAATTCAAACTATTATCACACCATCTTTATGGGTATTGCAAGGACCAAAATTGTGTCTAGATGAGAGTTAGATATACATGTCTTTTTGGCCAGTTCCTTTAATATGTCAAAATTTTAGGTTTTGTCCTTAGTCAAGTGAACAATTGCAAGAGAATCAAATTTTTATCATTTGTATTTTCAGATCTTAATAACTATTTCATATTGTTATTAGGTTTATGTTAATTCTCCATTACTTAAGTCTCATTCTTAAGGATTTAGATCATGATTTTTAGAACTCAAACTTTGAGATTTTTGTTGTTGGTCTTCTAGAATATCAATAGATTTCAAATATCTAAAATTAATGACAATATCTGAGCAAGTTAATTTCTTCTTTTTGGTATTATTTCATATTTCAGTGTAGATCTCAATTTCCAAAATTTTCAATCCTCCTAGCTTTAACAAGAAGTTATTGGTAATAACATTTATGTAAAACCAAAGCATGCTGATGTTGTATTTTTGATGTGTAGGGCTGGTTTTATCATCAAAAAGGTGTCTAACAAGGACAAGTGGGAGCTTTTGTATAAATGCTTTCATTTTTTTCACATTTTGTAAGAAATATCTTCATGTTTATATCACACATTGGCTTCCTTATATTTTAGCTAACTAACCTAATGGATATCAATTAGACCAAAGTCAATGAGCCTAATTTCTTTCATTTTGATTGGAGTGTAGACACTCTTCCTTTGATACAATATAAGATTACTAGCTCTTTGCACCTCCATATGTATAATCAATCATGCAAATTCAAATTTTGTACCAAATATGCCAAGTTTCACTACCATATAGAACATTTCCACCAACCTTTCAAAGTGGTTTGTTGTGTTAATATGGATTTTACTTAAATCTTAATCCTAGCTCAACAAAATTTGAGTTCATTTTTTATTCTTTCATTCGAACGTCACTTGAGTGTAGTAGACTATAACTAGAGTAACTTAGTCCAAAATATGGTTTTTTCTATCTAAAAAGAAAACTACAAGCATGTTGTTGCTAATTGAATTCCACATTATAATCTTTTTTGGGTGAAGACATTAGGTATGTTGAAACTATTTGAATGGATGATATATGTCCAATCTAGATTTGTATGCTCTTAAACTTTAAATAAATTTCTCTTTTGGAAATGTATTTCATATTGGTCTAAGGTGTTAAAATGTGTCGTAGAGATTGAAAATTAACCGTGCCATTACAAAAGGACTAAAATATCTTTCCAATTGAAACCTTGAATAAAAAAACACATACATAGTTGATTCCAAATTAATATTTTGTACACATCCTTGGATAAGCACACCAAATTGCTAGTTAGAAAAGTGTCCACATGAAAAACAAAAGTCATTTTTTCACAAAACTTGGACAAGTTATTTGAAATTCAAAACATTTAAGCTTTTCAAAACTGAGCCTAGAAAATTTATAAAAAATAAAAAATAAAAAATTATATATATATATATATATATAAAACCTATGTAGGTTTTTTAGAACTAAAACTTATAGCTTTTGTTATACATAACTTGCATGGGTTATGTAGAACTAAGAAATAAAGAGGAAGGTGAGAGGGAGAGGGGAGAGAGGGAGATAGATAATGGGAGAGGGGAAAAGTGGGAGGGGGAGAATGAGAGAGAAGGGGGAGGGGGGAGAGGATGATTGCATAAATATTTTAGAGAATTTTTTTTTTTTGTTAAAAATAGTATTTTATATATTAAAATAAAATTGTAAAACACATTAATTAAAATATGTTGATAAGAGTTTGGTGTTATTTTAAACTTTTCTTTAAAATGTCCAAATTAATATCTACTCCCTTAAATAATTTCCTATCTTGATCCCAAAAAGACCATCTATAAGTCACAAAAGACTTAATTAAGTTTAATGGATGACATTTTCATATTAATAAATAATGTATTGAAATATAATTAGAAATTTAATATTAATATATAAAGAGCAAATGAAATTAAATATAAATATAATTAAATTAAGTTTCATTTAAAATATTATATAGAAAAAAATGTGTACTGCCCTCAATGTCTTGGAATGCATGCAATTTGAGAGGTGTAAGTATACAAGCCCATTCTTCATAGATTGAATTAGTTATCTAGTTAAGAGCAAGTAACTAACAACACACAATTGAGGTAGAATCATCACTAAAGGTAGAACTAGCAATTGTGATTGTTAAGAAGATGCCCCACAAGTTTGATGCCCATGTAATGTAATGATTAGGGAGATAGTTAATAATAAAACTACTAAGTAATAAAATCCTTCACAAAGTAGAGGAAACCTAATTATCATAGAATGGAAAGAGAAAAAAAATGATCAACACACAAAATTAGTTGTTCAAGGAAGGAGAAGGATTCTAGAAATGGGATAGAACATTAGTGAATTACTACAAAAGAAAAGTAACAAAATACTTAAGAAAACCCACTAGAGAGCCCATTTTAGAAATTGTTGAGCCTATTTAAAGGGTCATTTCAAAAGCCAGCAAGTCTAAGGAGGTCATTTCAAGGAGAAGTGGTCAAATCCTTGCTTACAAATATAAATATTCTAATTTGGCCAAGTAGTGAAGAAATTTCAGCATGGGTTGGACTCTCAAGCTAATTCTCACAAGGGATGGTTTCTTATGAGCTACCTCTACTATTTGTGCACCCTAGTTGAAAATCTCTTGTTCATGGCCAACAAGTTCTTCCTTCGCTATATATTATGCAACATGAAGATACAACTCAAAATATTCTATAACATGAAGACAATACTCCTCGGTGGGTGTCCCAAAATATTTTATAGGATGAAGAGAATATTCTTCCCCTACTAGTCCTAAAGATAACATTCTCAAGGATTGTTCTATTCATCCTCTCTACTACTCCATTTTCTTATGGGGTGAATGGAACAATCTTGATTCTACGGATGCCATTATCTGCATAAAAATGTTAGAGTAAATAATTAATAATTAATAATTTATTTTATTTACTTAAGCTTACTTAGGTAAATGCATTTCATTTATTAGTTGTACTCTAGGAGTTTGTTATAAGTTGTTGACAATACGGGAGTTTGTTCTCTCCTAAGTCATACGTATCCTCTCACCTTGTTCGAGGACTTTCCACCTCATGTGTATGCTTAGTTGTCACACTTATCTCCTAGTGTCTTCTATCTTGTTCTAGGAGATTCTTTGAGGCCTTTATAAGCGGTCTCTCTCTCATTGTATTTTTATAACAACAATATCACTTCTTGCATATTGTAAATACATATTTTCTTGTGTGGCAATATCTTGTGGTCTCTCATGTCCATTTAGGGTATTTCCCTAGCTCCACTCTCTTCTCTCCTTGGCTTCCCTTTGACAGGTTTTTGCATGCAGGTGATCTTGGGCATCTTTAGAGTTGGATTTTATCAACTCCAACATGGTATTAGAGCCTTCCTGCTAGTGCTTTGTTGAAATATTTTTGAAGCTATGATTTGGAGTCACAAACCCTAGTTTGTTTATGCAATTTTTCTTCAAATCAAGGGGACAACAAATTTTTGGAGCACTTTCAGTGCAAATAGATGCTTCCATTGGATTTAGAAGGCACTTTTCAGCTAGGATCCATATAAAATTCATCAATTTTGGACACAGGGCTCTAGGAGGCAAAAAATTTTTAGTTGCAGGAGGTTTCCGTATGGTCATAGGGATGATTTCGACATCAAAAATTTAAAAAAAAAAAAAATCAGGCGCACTGCCTAACAACCACCAAGCGGCCACCCCCGCTCCACTGTGGCACCACCCCTGCGCTACTCCCTAGCCTCTTCTGCTGGCGCAACACTATAAAACCAGCCCCCCACCGTGGCCCTGTCGGCTCGCAGCCCAAGCCCCATCTCAACCGACTGCACCGGCCACTCTCCTCCCCAGTACCACTGCTTATGTTTTTTAGACTCAATGGCATGTGAATCCTACATAGTCAGATTTTTGAGGTGCAGTCAGCCAATGCGGGGGTGACACATGACCTGGGTTCCACATGGCACCTTGTCATGTGGACCTGCCATGTCACCTTTGCCATGTCAGCCATATCCCCATGTGGCAGCCACATGGCTTCTTTTTTGTTGTGATGGGTTGCAGGTTGTCAATTTTAACCTAGTGAAATGCTGACATTAGCACTACATCAACATACCTTGCACATCTCCAGGGTCAGTTTTTGACCTACCTTCAATTTTTTGGCCATAACTTGAGCATATAGAGGTATTTTTCCAATTTGAAAGAAGTGTCAAAAAGCTGGTTCCAAGACAAAGACATTGATGTAGGTATTTTCAAGTTTTGATTCATTTTTATTGCCTATTTTTTTAGTTGAAGTTCAAAGTTTATTTTTTGACACTGGCATGCATATCTTTTGCGTCCCATGTCAATTTTTTGAAAACGTTATATTTCTGGAAAGTTGGTTCTGTCATCTTTTCAAAAATATAGTCTTTTTTCTTAGTTTTTGGCCCATGCTCTTTCTATCACATTTTTGGTATTTTTGCTATATGGTGGATATCTTGGGTGTTTTAGGTCTGAGGATCATTTTTCTAGCATGATTTCTTTTGTTTTAGGCTGTACTATGTTTTGTTGCAGCTTTTTTTCAATTTTGATCATTGTAGCTATCATTTTCAAGCACTTTTATGTATTGCATTGAGATAAAGTGCCACTCTTGCATTCCAGGGTTCATGAACATTGTTTTTGAGTTAGTTGTACTTGTACTATTTTTATAAAGCACCATGGGGGGATAGTTGTTTGTTATTTTAGGCTTTCTCCCTTTGTTAAGTGAGTGTCCCTTCCACGACATTAGCCCCATGTAGCGTTAGTGTGATCATGTCTTTATAGGTGTCTGTACCTGTTCCTCTCTTATTGTTCTTGGTTCCTCTACAGGAGACTTTGGCCCATCTTCTCAATTGCCTGTCATCTCACCCCATCTGCATTAAGGGGGGGTTATGTTGTTGTTCTAATGCATCCGTGGTTTGATGGTTCAATAGCATGAACTATGTATTTAATGGTTGATCCTATATACAAGGCGATTGCAGTGGCTAGCTACCTATGCATTTCGATGAGATGGATCATCTAGCATATAGACACACTCGTTTCATGCCTTCTTCTTCCATGGAGGTTCTTCAGATCAATAGTTTTATTTTTGATGGCAGATTTTGTAGCTTCTTCATGCTTCAGTGATGCTCTTCATGATCATTCCATGTTCCTATTTTTGGGGACATTTCCCTAGTTGGAGGCTTCTTCAGTTCTTCACTAGGTTCTTACCTCTTTTTGGGAGAGGGTTTTTCCCATGTGGTTTTCTCTCTTTCCTTGTTTATAGAGGTTGTATTTTTTTGCATTGTACATGGGTACCTAAAATGTCCTCATTGCCAGCACCCATTCTGCATTTCATCTTAGTTTTGTGAGCTTAAGGCATTTCTCTAAGTTGCACTTAAGGGGGGGTGTTAGAGTAAATAATTAATTAATTATTATTTATTCTATTTACTTAAGCTTACTTAGGTAAATGCATTTCATTTATTAGTTGTACTCTAGGAGTTTGTTATAAGTTGTTGATAATACGAGAGTTTGTTCTCTCTTAAGTCATACTTATCCTTTCACCTTGTTCGAGGACTTTCCACCTCATGTGGATGTATGCTTAGTTGTCACACTTATCTCCTAGCATCTTCTAGCTTGTTCTAGGAGATTCCTTGAGGCCTTTGTAAGTGGTCTCTCCCTCATTGTATTTTTATAACAACAATATCACTTCTTGCATATTGTAAATACATATTTTTTTGTGTTGCAATATCTTGTGGTCTCTCATGTCCATTTAGGGTATTTCCCTAGCTCCACGCTCTTCTCTCCTTGGCTTCCCTTTGACAGGTTTTTGCATGCAGGTGATCTTGGGCATTTTTGGAGTTGGATTTCATCAACTCCAAAAAAAAAAATCAAACTCCAATGAGAAAAATTCTCCACCATCATCTGTAATGCCCTACTCAGAGATCCTTGGAACAAGGATGAAATATAAGCAAGATATATATTTTTTAAGAAAGTATGAATGCACAAGACAACCATCATACATGGATCATAAAGATCACAATGGAAGACTAACCAACAACCAACCACCAAAGATCTCCAAGCATCATCATTGACCAAAAATAAAAATAACAAAACATAAGAGATCAGCCAAGTTGAAAGACAAAAGATGACTCCTAAAAATTGGCTAAATCTAAAATCCTAAAGCCTTAAAATTTGGCTAAGTCTAAATTTTTGAAGCCCTAAAATTTCTTAGAATCTTTATCTTAGCTCGTAGAGGTTTGGAACCTATCTCAAAAGATTTGTCACATATATTAAAATATATTTTAAGTATAAAAAATTAAATGTATGTCAATTTATACTTAAAAGATATATTTTAAACCCCTTAGAAAATCTATTTTAAACTAGGAAGGTATAAAACCAAAAACGGTATCCAAAACCAACTTTCAAAAAATTTCTCTAGCAAGCCTAGATAGCCCCTATTTTTCACACGAGAACATTCTCTGCCAAATTTTTGCATGAAGAAGTGCATCATGTTGTGTGAACAAGTACCTTTTCACATGAAGAAGTACTCAAATGCATGAGGAAGTGTTTGGCTATACAACCAAGACACCCCAGAACTGGTGTAGGGTTTTGCGTGAGAAAGTATCGAGCCATACCATGAAACCCAACACATCATATGAAGACTTGCATCTTTGAGTGAGAAAGTACAATCTCACAAGAGATCCCAAATCAATGTACAAGAACAAAAAGTAGTAAAAGGTTAAGAAATCTAAAAATGAAGTTCCTCCACACTAGGGAGTACTGGATCCACATTTCAAGGCAAGAACACTCAAACCATAACTGAAAGATGGAAAGCTAGAAATAATATTTCTAACCATCTAATTATACATCAAAGTGAAAGAATAGAAGGGAAATATCACAGAGTACTAAAAGCAACATCGCAGTAAATGGAAATAACATTACAATGAGTAGTACAAACAAACTACATATGTGGTTCCTCCCAACTGTCAATAGCATCATAAGACCATCGTGGGCCCTAGCCATCCCCCACGTGTAACATCCCAAGCCACTGATTAGATTATTGGTACTATCATAATAGGGACGTCACTACTAAACATGTTACAACATAAGCATAAGAAAATTTAACATGCTAGAAGTAGAGCATAAGATAATCCTATAAGTAGATAACATCACCTATCACATGCTAATCATCATAATAAGGAAATGTGTTAAATCTAACATCATCTAAACATGATATAAAAGCATTCTAATGAAAGCATAAATCACAAGAAGGCATACTCCAAAATTCAAAGTACCAAGTGAAAACATCCAACAATAATTGCACTAGAACAATAGACTTTTTGTGTACACTGATCCCTAGTAGTGGTATAGGTAGCTACATCTCCCAACTACATGGTACCTGCAGGTCCACACCTTCCATGTTGATGGAGATATTGATCCAACCAAAAACACACACAACAAAAACATCCATGGCTAACACACATGCTAGGCAGTATGATGACTGAAACCAAGACAAAGACAATGCATGAACTACAGGTCTTGGTTAGCCACTCAAAGGGCTACTAAGTAGGGGCTGAAATCATGGAGAGTCAGTTGGTATCCAAAAGCCCAAGCTCAAATTGCATGTGGCAACATTTTCAAGGGACTCCCTTGGAACCATCACACAAATGTAGAACTTTTCATTATCTCAAGTTTTATTACCACCCAATGTTTTGTTTAATTATCACTTATATAAAGCTCCCTCTACCAACCTCTGGTGTCATGATCACTAAGCTATGAGATAGAAGCCCCCTTCATATGCTACCCTACCCTACCCTACCCATGCTCATCCAACATTGAGTGCCTATAGGCATGCAAATTCCCAACCCAACCCTAATGATCATAACTTCTGGAAGTACCATGAAAGGTTGAGACCTACAAGTCCTCTGACATTCATACACACATGTACTTGTGTGTGGTGTACCACCATCATGAAGATCATAACACAAGGACTAGATGAGAACACAAAGCAGAAAGTCCCTCAACCGATAACAGAATTGAGAGGATAGATGCAACACACATCCCATTGCAACATAAAGGCACAATAGTGATCTAACTGATATCCAAATGGATCATCTAGGTCCACGACCCACATTGTGCCAAAAAAACTTGAGAAAATAGGGCAGCACACAAAATGAGGCAAAAACCCCCAAAATTTGGGAAAACTTTGAAATTAAAACCCATTTGGCCTTTGGGTGCAAAAACCCCAAAAATCAAAAAAAAAATGAATTTAGAAACTGTACACAAAAAAATGGCCAGCATAATGGCTCAAAACCCTGAACCCCCATCCTGAAAATAGGGAAAACATTCATACTCGACCAATGTGGCAGAACTAGCAAATAGAAATGGAGGGGAACAATAGTTCTTAGCCTCTTAACATACTACTGCAAGAAACGAAAGTTGAAATTGAGTAAAAATAATAAAATAGGAAGGCCTTACTTGAAAACAAAAGGGGTAGAAACTAAAACCTGTAGAATAAAATAAATATCCTACTGAAACTGCTAAAAGTGGTGACAAAGCAAGAACTCCCCAAGCCAGATCCAATGAGGCTGACCTCATGAAAAACCCATGCTCACAACTCCCAGAATGAATAGAATTTGAATCCCTTAAAAGAGAACTCTCAAAAAGCTCTCAAATTTTCTATTTCAAAAAGTGAGAAGTGAATAATAAAATCACTTTTTCAATACTTATTCACTTTTTGAGTGAATAGTCCATTAGGGAAAATATCCAATTGTAGCAGTTAGACCTCAAATCAACCTAAACAAAAATAGGTTATTCTCTATAACAGGAATTCACCTAAGGAAAAGTTGCCAAAAATTAAATCTGAAAAGATTTAAAGCTTGAAAACTCAAAATTATAGAAAATCACTTAACACTTTAGCGACAATGCGAACCTCTAAATGCACAGATATGTTCACTAGTCTAGTCACATAATGCAGACAAGTTCGGATTTACTAATCATCGAAAGGTTTTAATTTAAAATAATTAAATAAGGATACATCAATCATATAGGGACAACATTGGTAAAATATGAATAGCTAAATCACTAACTCCATGTGCCACTGCTAGGGATATAAATCCTGCACACTAAAATACACGATCAAGTGCAATTGCATATAATATCATAGCTAAAAAAAATTTATTAAATACCTAATTAATCCATTTATACCACTCATGTTCACAAAAAGCATAAAAATACAAGATTGAAGTAGATATCCTCATAGATCCACTGTCATCTCAAAATAGCACCAACATGCAAATATGATAACTGAATAGTATATCAGTAAAGCATCTATGGTATTGAATCATAGTATACATCTGACCCTCAAGTCATCTCAAAATACAAATAACAATAAGAGTATCAAGTATCTCTTGAATAAAAAGAAGACAAGCTATAAACTGCACACACCAGAGGCACTACATTATCTATTTGCAAGCTTTTTATTTTGTGACCAATTTGATTCTCAATTAAAGCCTTAAAATTTTTAAACTTGCTAAAAACATTAGATTTCTTGTGCAATATGTAAATCCATACCTTTCTTGTGCAATCATCAAGGAAAGTGAGGAAGAAGTTTTCTCCTCCAATAGAGCTTTCCTTGGTGGGTCTAAACACATAAGAATAGACTAGTGCCAAATGAGTGCCTTTTTTTTCATGTCCAGTCCTCAAGAAGCTAACCTACTTTTGTTTTCCATATAGACAATGTTGACAAAATTGTAAGTTAATTGATTTTAGGCCTGGTAATTGCTCCCTTTTATACATAATAGCAAGGTCCTTTTTACTCATGTGACTAAGCCTTTGATGCCACAATTTTGAATGGCTAACTTCAACTATCATGGTAGCCCCCAATTCACCGATATTTTCTACAATATATAAGCTCCCAATCTTTTCTCCTTTTGCAACTAACATGGATCCTTTTGTGACTTTCCACAAATTGGTTAGAGAAGTGACAAAACCTTGTGCGTATAGATGACCTACGGAAATAAAATTTCTCTTTAGATTTGGAACATGATGCACATCCTTTAAAATCCATTTATAACCTCCTTTCAAAATAATAAAATATTTCCTTTGCCTACTATTTCACATGCTTTATTATCACCCAATTATACTTCACAAAACTTACCTTCTTGAAAATTTGAGAAGTATTCTGTACATGGAGAGACATGAACTGATGCATCAAAATCCAAAACCCATGAGGTTGAAGTAGTCTTAGTTGTAGATAAAATCAGTACACTATCATCTTTTTCATAAACAATGTTGGCTTCACTTTTCCACACTCGTTATTGTGCTCTTTTATAACCTCTACAATCCTTTTTCACATGACCACTTTTTCCACAAAACTAGTAGTCTCCTCCTTTCCTCTCCTTTGAGTTCAAGCATCTAGCTAATTTTGATCTTCTATGATGATTGTCTCTCCTCCTATTTTGGATTCTTCCTCTAGTTTTGATGAAGGCTTCACCAGATGAGGATTTCTTGTTGCTTCTTCACATATCCTCACTAAGTAGAGTGGTCATTACTTCATCATAGACTAGCTTTCTCTTTGAGGAGTTAGAAGTACTAACTACTGTAACAACGTGATCCCAGCTATTAGGTAAGGAACACAAAAGGATGATAGCTTTAGATTCATCATCTTATATCATGCCAACCAAGGTTTCTTGACATAATAAAGTGTTCAAATCATTTATATGATTTGACATCGCAGTCTCATCCTTCATTTTCAGCTTGTAGAGCTTCTTCATAATGAATTTTTTATTTCTAGCTAAGGCCATTTCATGCATACTTTGAAGTTTATCCCAAACTTCCTTGGTCATAGATTTGTTGTGTACATTGAATAAAATATTCTATGATAAACAAAGAAAGATTTTTGCCTTTGCCTTCTCATTATTTTAATCCCAATCTTCATCCTTCATTATATCTAGTTTCTTCACTTTTCCATCAATTTCTACCACCAAGTCTTGCTTGACTAGCAATGAATGCATCTGAACTTTCCACAAACTGAAATTCTATTCTGAAAATTTTTGCACTCACAAATCTTCCATGACTCTAAATTTTCAAACACCAAAATTGATTCCAATGACTACGCTAAGCTCTGATACCAATTGTGAAGTTTGTTGAAAGTGCAAACTAAAAAGAACAAAACAACAAGAAAGAAGAAAAGTACAAACACCCAATTTTATTGTGGTTCACCACAAATCGTCACTATGTCTACACTGTAGGGAAGATCACTTATTAATTTTAAAGTTTAAACCTTACATCATAGTTGTAGCTTCAGCTCTTCAAATACAATATACAATAATGAACCTCCATTACACACACACACACACACACACACACACACACACACACACATATATTTGTGTATGTGTATAGGTATGTATATATATACACATATATACATACCTATATGTATGTATATATATACACATATATACATACCTATATGTATGTATGTATGTATGTATGTGTGTGTGTGTGTGTCTATATATATATATATATATATATATATATATATATATATATAGAGAGAGAGAGAGAGAGAGAGAGAGAGAATAATAAATCGTAAGTAATAAATGAAAGACTATTTGGGCCTCACATATATACCCAAAATGTCAAATGTAACCTCTGTTCTCTTCTAGTTGTTGTGTCGAAGATATAGATACATAGTAGCTTGAAACCCAAAATTATATTCCTCTATTATTTAATCATTTTGAATAAAAAGACTCATATGGTAAGAAAAAATCTATCCTTTCTCTAAATGATGGCCTTCAATTTTCCAATCATCTCTAAGCAACTCAAATAGATCAGGACACATCTACCTCTCTCCCCGTTTTAACTTCTTTCACCCTTCAATTTAAAAGAAGACGTGAAGATTGTTGTAATACTAAAAAAAGGTGAGGTTTTCTCTATTCCAAAGCTTCAAGAGTGGTATATTGTAGTCCTAAAAAAGTATCAAAGGTGGGAGGATCCAAAAGAGGGGGGAAACCAATGCTTCTAAAATAGTTACATTTTACAACCTATTATTTTGGAGCCCCTTTTACATTTCACAACCTATTATTATGAATCCCCTTATGAAAAATATTGTGTAGGGAATTGTCAACAAAATAATCAATAAATAAAACATGGTACATGTAATGTTCTACCATGATTTCTTCTATATTGGATAGCAGAATTTAACAAAAAATGAGTCTAGCATTGGTTTGTTTGTTCTCTCAAAATTCACTCACCTCGCCCTTGATCTAGCTTCCCATTTTTTTACCTCAAATCAATCTAACCCCACAAAATTTTTATGGATTAATAGGAAGATACTAGTAGTTATTTTAGTTAATTTTAGGCATTTAAGTTTCCATCTTTTCTAAAAAAAACCTACTAGATCTACCATGAAGAATATAAAGAACAAAAGATAGAAAATGGAGGGTGAACAATACCATTTTTTCTCTAAATTAGGATCATAAATAGATAAGGTTCATGATGTAGGAGCATCTTGGGTTCGCTTGTAGTCTTGCATGTTTGAGAGGGATTTTGGTTAATGGTTATGGAGCTTGGTTACTTGGCATGGTCTAGAAATTTGGTTCCTATTTAAAGTTGTGTAACTAATTTTATATAATGAGTTAGAAAATGAAACTTTCAAGGATGAAAGAGGGCCTAGATTTATAACTATGGTTTGAAGCTCGAGTTCTAATTCATTCAGAGATAGGAGATATTGCAATTTTACTAAGACATCAATTTTGGAAATTTAATTGTTGTAGGAGGCCGACTTTGGCATTTAATTTATGTATTTGTATTTAATTTGTGTTCTAGGCCGACCTATGGCTTATATTGGTATAATTAGGGGTTGTGGGAAAGTCTTTAGGCATTATTCATCTATGAAGGAGAGGTAGAGGATCTTGGAAGAGAAAATTTTGAGAAGGGCTAGTAGTTGCGGCTTGGAAAACAAGGAGATTGCTTGGTAGGCTTGTGAGCACAAGTTGAGATCTTCCTTGGAGGTTTCTACCAGAGTGTGGGTCTGGACTAGCTAGGGTTTGGGATTGGATCTTGAGGGATCTTGCATATCTATTACTTGCTTTGTATTTGGCCGTATCCGGGAAGGCCTTACAATCCAACACATTGCATGTAATCAGTTATATTTTATGAATATATTATTATGATTTGGTATCAGATCTTGCATTATTGCTCCTTGTCCTTGCATTGTTGCTTCTTGTTATTATCTTTCTACTGCATGGTTGTATAGCTGGGGGCTAGGACGTCTCCTTTGGGGATTCTCCTACCTTGCACTACGTTAGTTCAATTTTATGGGTATTCAATAGTTCAAGTTCCTTATGAGAAACTAAACCTATCATACTTAGCTATGAGGGAATTTCAATTACTATACTGAACTTTATTGTATAAGATATATTTCTTATTTGCTAGCTGAAATAAAATCCTAGTTAGAAATAAATGTTTAGGGATAGAAAGATGTAATCCCTTGTGAGAAATTTTAATATGGTTAATATGTTTCATTTTCTTGGTAAGAGAACATTAGTTTTTAGTTTTTTAAGTAGTCCTTTTAATACTAAAATTCTAGATGAATAATTTGAAAAAATGAAAACTTAGATTTATGCAATTTTCTAAAACTTGGGTTTTTTTTTTCTTTTTTAAAAATACTTCTTTGTTTAGTATGATTTAACCAACTTATAATGGATCATATAATAGTTATAGAAACTATACAAATTTTCTTGTAGCAGAATTTGATAGAAAATGAGTCTGGCATTGGTTCATTTATTCTCTCACAATTCACTCACCCCACCCCCTTGATCTGACTTCCCATATTTTACCTCAAATCAATATAACCCCACAAAAATGTTATGGACTACTAGGAAGATATTAGTAGTTGTTTTAGTTAATTTTAGGCATTTAAGTTTCCATCTTTCTAAAAAAAACCTACTAGATCTACCATGAAGAATATATAGAACAAAAGATAGAAATGGAGGGTGAAAAATAACTATTTTTTCTCTAAATTAGGATCATATATAGTTATGGTTCAAGCTTATGGGCATTCAATAGTTCAAGTTCCTTATGAGAAACTAAACCTATCATACTTATCCCTTATTTTCCATTCAAGGTACTCCCCTTGCCAAGACTCAAGGTGCTAGTGCTCTGCATTTTTTCAAACGAGGCATTAGAACTCCCAAAGATATTTTCTCTAGAGCTTCCATGAGTTTTAGATCCTACGAAGATATGCAATTATAGTACCATCTTATCCATTTAGATTGACCAACTTTTGACTTATTTCTCTTTTCAATTCTAGTTCGCTTAATTCATAAAGTGGGTATTCAGTCTTTATGAGGGAATTTTAATTATTTTATTGAACTTTATCGTATAGGATATATTTCTTATTTGCTAGCTGAAATAAAATCCCAGCTAGAAATAAATATTTTTGGATAGAAAGATGCCATCCCTTGTGAGAAATTTTAGTATGGTTAATATGTTTCATTATTTTTTAAGAGAACATTAGTGTTTAGTTTTTTAAATAGTCCTTTTACTACTAAAATTTTAGATGGATAATTTGAACAAATGAAAACTTAGATTTATGTAGTTTCTAAAACTTAGATTTTTTAAAGAATAATTCTTTATTTAGTATGTTTTCACTGACTTACAATGGATCATATGATAATTATAGTAGCTATACAATTTTACATGCACTAGTTTGGTGTATGCTCAATTATATTGCAACAATACAAATTGTTGATCTTAATGTCTATGTCTAAATGATCAATGTTGGAATACTGAAATTCATCTATACAACTTTTAGAGAATTTGTTGAGGCTTCCCTCTAGAAATAAGGTCTTTCTTTTATAAAGTGTAACATATTTTCTTGTAATTTCCAACTTAGCATTTATAGAGTGCACGTTGCTATGAAAAAAAGAAGAAGAAGAAAAGAAGACCTAAATGGTTTTTTCTTTTTTCTTTTTGGTATTTATGACCACAGGGCTCATTAGAAAGCATATTAAATAATGTCATTTTCCATTCTTCTTGTTGGCCTCTAATTCTAGGGTGATTGTGCTCTTGCTTCCAGGAGAAAATTTTGGAGTTATTTTCTTGTGCTAATCTAGAACTACTATTAAATACTATTGCATTGACATAAAATATGTTTTGAATAATGTTGAGACCACTATGACACTGAAAAAAGGCAAGGCATATTTTGTTCACAAGCTTCACTAGTTGTATACTTTGTTAGATTGTGGTGATTGATCAAGGAAGTACTGTACATACTCCATAATTATTTTCTAATATTGGTTATATTTGCATGTAATTGTTATTTGTGTCTGTGGTTTAATCCTAACATACTTTAGTCCCTCTAAAAGCTAGGTGTGGGGGAGGTGGGGGTGGGGGGTGGGTTGAATCAGTTATCTAAGGTCCATATGTACAAATAAAACTTTTCACAACTTAGTGAACCCATATCCATAAGTCATTTTCATCATGCATGCATCTATTAGATCATACAATTATTTAAACTTGCAGGTTATTATCAAATCAACTTTGCAGAAATGTAAGCATAAAACATAACATATTCAATAATACATTTAACAAAATGATTTAATGTGAAAACCCAATTTGGAAAAAACCACCAGTAACATGCTACTCATTCTCACTCTTCTGAAGTAATACCCTTTGAAAGGCCGACCATATTAAAGGTTATAATGAACACTATTAAATGTGACCTCATTAGAGGATTTTAATCACCTTGTTAGGAGTGAGCCTTGTTAGAGGAGTTTAGATCATTCACTTGGAATGTCACTCGGTTAAAGGGTACAAATGACTATTAGGTCAACCTTAATCCAAAAGATTTACCCTAGATTGGTATAATGATTAGAAAGTAATAGTAAGATTTGATCTAATAACAACTTACAACTCCATTTTGTAGATTACAAATCTCTATTTAAGTCCTTCATTATGCTTTGCTTTCACACACTTCATCTCTGATAGCTTGTTCACCCTTCAAGCATCCATACCCTTAAGCCTTTTTTTTTTTCTTGCCAATAGTAGTCTCTTCTCTTAGGTTACAAAATGAAGCAATACACTAGACTCCTTGTCTTCCTTAGGTTCTTGCACATGACAACCCTTGCTTCTAACCAACCATATCTGTAAATAGAAAGTTTTAGATCTTTTTCTGTTCAACTTCCATCATCCATTTTAGGTTTAGGTTGGATTAGGTGGGATATAATGAATCTACCCATCATTTCATTTTATCCCCTTCTATAAACTTCTCCTTCAATCCTCTTTGAATTTGCCTCAAAATGGTTCATCTTAAATTCTATGCCACCAACTCATCGAGCTTATCTTCCACATGGTTGACACAATACAAGAAATAAAACTTGTTAGCTCAGATTCATTGAATTCATGATCTTTCTCATAATGTTGACACTCGATATTAACTTCCTTCTAATGCTCAACACATATTGCATTGCTCAACATCCACTATCAAAACACTTGGCATGAACTAAAGTTTATTGGTGCTCAACATCAACTAAACTTTACTCAACTTACACTAATATCACTCGACATACACTGGAATTTGACTTTTGTTGAATCCAATTGATTTTATGCTCAACTTACACTAAATTTTCTTGGCACCTACTATTCAAATTGTTAAGCTTGGAAAACATACTTCGTTTAACTTGTTCTTTTGAACTTAATTAGTGTATCCATCCTTTGTAACCCTAAGTAGATTATCAATGCACTATAATATCACTATCTTACTTGATCTTTGTACTCCTTTGCCATATCATAACTCAACCTTTCCTCTAGGTGTTATTGTTAACTAATTTGATCAAATCCTCTTCATCAATCAAACAAATGATAGTACTCAAATCATCTAAGCAATTGTCTTACCAGAAAGTAGTATATTTGACATCAATGACAAAACAATGATTGAAACACATTTTCATACTTTTATCAATCTATTTTCAACTATCTCCCTCATTGGAACTTACCAAACTTAATTAGTACAACCAAAAAAATACCAAAAAAAAAAAATTCCTTGTATTGAAATCTCTCCCTCTATTAGTAACTTTCATCTTCTAAATAGGTTAAAAAATTATGTTATGATCAATAGAAAATCAATCAATTCATCCTGATGACTCCCTCTAGATCACTTCTTATATCTCCTTTGACATTATCCCCCTTTGACTAGGTATTCCATGTTTCTTCTGTATCTTGTTTCTCCCTTTCTAGATTTCTGGATTGGTCCCTTTATTTTTGCTCTCTTTAGGATTTATCCTTCTTTGACAACAATGCCAAAGAATTATCACTTTAATATGCACATATGAACATTTTTAGTTTCTCCCTCTGTCGCCTTGCTTGTGACTGATTTGTAGTTCCATCTCTTTGGTTACTTTAGGAAGCTCCTAAAGTAAGATCCATTTGCATCAATGTGTAACATATGTCAATTATCTTGTTTGATGCAAGGAACTTATCATGCTAAATAGCCTTTGATAGGGGTGTCACCCCTGCTTTACCTTGTAGATACTCATGAGCATCCTTAGGTAATGTTTTTGTAAAGATATCAACTATTTTCTCTTTTGTGTTATAATATTCCATCTTCACCTCTTTATCTTGAACTAACTCTCTCAAGTAATGGTACTTGATTGCAATGTGCTTAGTATTTATATGCATCACATGATTCTTTGATATATTTATAGTACTTCTTTTATGATAATAAAGTATCACAAGTTTAGTGATTTCCTCCTTCATACCTTTGAGTAACTGTTTGATCCATACAATGTTTATACAATTTGTTGTAGAAATAACATATTCAGCTTCAAAAATAGATTGAGATATGTAGTTTTTTTTCTTGCTAGTCCATGTAATCAACCTTTTCCGTAAGAAAAATTCTCCTCCACTAGTGCTTTTTTTATCATCAATATTTCTAGCCCAATCAGCATCAGTGTAGCCTCTCAATTCAACTTTCTCATTTTTCTTATAGTATAGACCATAGTCTTATGTTCCTTTTAGATATCTTATTATTCTCTTAACATCCATCAAATGATTCTCCTTGGGATTAGTAGAGAATCTTGCAACTATCTCAATAGATAATGCAATATCAACTCTATTTTGTACTACATATTATAATTTGCTAATCATAGACCTATATAATGTTTGATTCAACTCAACTAAATCATTGTTCTTTGATAATTTATGTCATCTTAGCATAGGTGTTCTTATTGGCTTGGAATCCTCCAATCCAAAAGTTTTCAGTTTCTCTTTAACATACTTTGACTAAGTGATGTATATACCATATTTTATCTGATGTACTTGCAAACCCACAAAGAACTTGATCTTTCCAAACATAAACATCTCAAATTCTTTCTTTATTTCATTTGCAAAAGCATTACATAAAGTATCTTGACCTCCAAATATGATATCATCAACAAAAATTTTAGATAATAAAATACCTTTTCCTTTCTCTGTCTTCAAATATAGTTTTTTTGTTATCATTAATCCTTTCAAATCCAATCTTCACATAATAATTATGAAGCCTTTCATGCCATGCTCTTGGTGCTTACTTCAAACCATATAAAGCTTTATGTAGTGTACATACCATATTTTTGTTGTTAGCATCAACAAATCCTTCTAGTAATGACTAGGTTCAGGCTTGATTGGATAGAGCTCTTATTTCACCTGATTGAACTAAAGATTTTGGTTGCAAATTGGAGGCACTTCAGAAAGTTGGGCCAGATTATTTCCCTTTGATTTTTTCTACTGAAAAGATAAATCTCAAGAAGAAATTTCCTTTTAGATTTGAAAAAATGTGGATGCAACATTCACAGTTTGAAAGGAAACTGATTGAATGGTGGAATATAGACGTCGAAGGTACTACTCTATTTAGAGTGGCCTCAAAGTTAAGAAATGTTAAAAAGGAGATTAAAATATGGAATAAAAGATGTTTTGGTAATATCTTTGAGAGAAAAGCAAGCATTAAGGATGATATTCATACTATTAAGACAAGACACAAAAGGAAGAGTATACCCCTGACCTTGTTAGAGAGGAGAATGAAAAGTTGGATCAATATCATGATATTGTTACTAAAGAAGAGATCTATTGGAGGCAAAGATCTAGATTAATTTGGTTGAATGAAGGGGATAAGAATACTAGGTTTTTCCATCTTTCTACTCTAAAGCATATAGTCAAAACTCATATCTCATATCTTAAAAAAGGAGATTTGAAGATTAATAAGGAAAAGGATATTTTAGAAGAGATGGTATCATTTTTTTCTTCTTTAATGTCTATTGATCCCAACATTGATCCTACTCACCGGGATGAACTTTTAAAGGTGATCCCTTCTTTAATTACTAAGGAGCAGAATAAATTGTTAGATTCTATTCCAAAGAAAGAAGAAATCTTCAAAGTTGTATGCTCCTTAGAAGGGAATAAAGCACCAAGACCAAATGGCTTTCCCATGTTCTTTTCCCAAAAGACATGGAAGTTAGTTGGAAGAGATGTTTGTGATGCAGTTAAGGAATTTTTTGGGGCAAAAAGAATGCTTAAGGAAATTAATTCTACCTTCCTATTTTTGATTCCCAAAAAGACTGGGGTTGATTCTCCAGACCAGTTCAGACCGATTAGTCTTTGCAATTCCTTTTACAAGATTATCTCAAAAGTCCTAACATATAGGTTGCTACTAGTGCTTCCTTCTCTTATTGTTTTTCAACAAAATGGTTTTATCCTAGGTAGGAAAATTCTTAATTTTGTCATTGCAACTCATGAGAATATTCACTCTTTATCTTGTTCTAATAATCAAGATTTTATCATGAAAGTTGATATTGCTAAAGCCTATGACAGAGTTGAATGGGCTTTTCTTGTTAATATTTTACAAGCCTTTGGTTTTGATAATAAGATTGTTAGAACTATTTATCAGTTGATCTCTCCTACTTCTGTTGATGTCTTGGTGAATGGTTGTTCTTCTAAAAAATTTAGTCCCTCTAGAGGACTGAGATAGGGAGACCCTTTATCCCCTATTCTTTTTGTTATTATGGCTAATTGCTTGGGGAGATATATTGGGAAATTGGTCCAAAAAGGGGATATTAAAGGTTTGCAGCCTTCTTCCCAACTTTTGGCTTGCTCTCATGGCCAATTTGTTGATGATACCATTTTCATGGGTAAAGCTAAAGTTAAGGAAGCTAGAAATTTTAAGCAAGCTCTTAATTTGTACTCTTCTGCTTTAGGTTAGTTGGTAAATTGGAATAAGAGCTCTTTGTTTTTTATTAATACCCATATCCCAAGAAAGAACAAAATTGCTAAAATTCTTGGGTGCTCAATTGGATCTTTTCCCTATATTTATTTGGGTATTCTTTTGGGTCTAAAAGCTCTTGATTCTTTTTGGGAAGACCTCATAAAGAAATTTAACAAGAAATTGGCGGGCTACAAGGGTAATCTTTTTAGCCAAGCTGGTAAAATTGCCCTCCTTTAAGGCTATCTTCAAAGTATCCCTACTTATGCATTGAGTCTTTTTAGAATACCAGTGAAATTTGTAGATACTATTGATAAAATCCAAAGAAATTTTCTATGGACTGGTACTAAGGAAAAGAAGAGAATGGCTCCGATTGCATGGGATCAACTTTGTAAGCCCATCAGGGATGGAGGTTTGGGAATCAGGTCCATACGAAGTATGAATAGAGCTCTTCTGGAAAAACAAGGATGGAGAGTTTATCATGATGACAAGGAATGGAGTACTATATGGAGACATAATTATCTCTTTAATGCCAATTCTTTATTTGATTTTCTATCATCTCCTGATGTTCTTTTTCCTTCTACTATTTGGGGAGCTATGCAGGGAACTAAGAATACCTTAGCCAAAGGTTGTTCATGGAAAATTGGAAGTGGGCAAAAGGTTAGATTTTGGGAAGATTCTTGGTTAATGGATCATCCTTTGATTGAGGACTTTGAGGATACTACTCAAATTAATAGATGCAAACAATTGTATGGGACTCTTGTGAGACATTATTGGCATAGAAACACTTGGGTATACCTACTTGATGTTGACTGAGCTTTTTATAATATCCAGATAATGTTAAATGCCTTTTCTTTGTATCCCTATCAAGAGGATATGATGATATGGAATGCTAATCCTAGCAGTCAGTTCAAAGTTTCTTCTATTTTTAAATCTAAGGAGAAAGGTAATCAACCTTTATGGTCTCAAGCTTGGATAAGGGGTCTCATACCAAAAATAAATATCTTTTATTGGATTTTGATTCAAAACAAAATTCTCACATAGGATAGTTTGTAAAAAGGAGGTATTAATGTGGTAAATAAGTGTACTCTATGTAAAGGGGATTTTGAAGATAGAGATCATTTGTTTTTGAACTGTTTTTATAGTCAACAAGTTTGGACCTCTATTCTCAATTATTGGAACATAACTTGGGTTCATCAAAATAATGTTGAAATTTTTGAACTTTATTTTAAAAGTTGGAGATGTCCTTCTAAGGATACTGATGTTCAGTTTCTATGGAAAATTACTCTTCCTCATCTCTGGTGGGGTATCTAGAAAGAAAGAAATAACATAATTTTTAGAAATAAAGAAATGCTAGGGTGGGTGCTAGGACAAAATATTGTCAAGAAAATAAAGAAAAATTTTAAGTCTCAAAGAAGATGTAATCAGAACTTTCAAATCAACTCTCCAATGTTATCCAAAAGTTCAAATCTTAAAACAAATGACCCAAGATTGATGACTAGATGGAAGGCTCACCCTATTGGATGGCTTAAAGGAAAATTTGATGGTGCCATGAAGGGACATCTAGGAAAAGTAGGTTGTGGTGGAGTTTTGAGAGATCATACAGGTAATATAATAGATGCCATTGTAATACCTATAGGTATCTCTAACAGTCACAAAGCTAAGGCAACTATTGCTCTATATACTATGAGGTTAGCAGTTCAAACTAGTTTTACAAACCTCTGAATGGAAGGAGATTCTTTAAACATTGTTAATATGCTTAATGATAAAAATTCTATTACTTGGTTGATTAAAGCAAGTGTTATGGAAATTAAAACTTTAATGAATAAATTTGAAAAAGTGGTTATATCTCATCCTTTCTACAAAGTTAATGCGGTGGCAGGTTGGATTGCCAACCATGTTGTCCAAATGGGATATAAGATGATGTGGAATGGTGAATTATGTAGAAACATAGATTTAAAATCCCTTATTAATTATGATACAACTCATATGACAATGTGAAATATTTGCCAAGATTAGTAATTCAATGATATTTGGGAGTGGGGATACGACAGTCAGTGTTGTCTCCCCAAGGAAGTACATTTATGTGATTTTAATCCTAGCTTCACACGTATATGTTTTAATGTGTGCCTTAGTTGTATCAATGAATGTATTGTCTTTGATTAATTCATCTATTCTTCATCTCAATTTGATTTTGGCTTATTGCAGTAATTTGAAGTCTTTGGAAATGGGTGGAGAACCACAAAAACAAGAGCCAAAAAATTGCAAGGCATGGAAGGCCAAAGCTAATGTATGGCATATTCTGTAGAAGGGAAATGTCACCACTTATGTGGAGCATTTAAATGGGTTTAAACCTCATGTTACTGAGGCATTTTTCAAAAACTAGATTGAAGACAGGGTTTCTCTGCATGGTGTGATAGTGCATTTGACCGAAGAGTTCATAGCTAAGGTGATGGGTTTGCCAAAGGAAGGTATTAAGTTCAGAAAAGAAATGAGTATTTCAAATGTGATGTTTAAGAAATTTCCCAAAATGGATGAAGAGGAGAAAATCCTAGAGAAGAATGGCGATTTTTATGAACTGGGTCAGATTAAGGTCATTTGGTAGGATGTGCTCTCCTATATTCATGAGTATTTTATATTAGATGGAAGAGCTAAGTGTGTGCATAAATTTCATTTTGTATTCCTTAATAACTTTAGGCATAAGGATAGGCTCTCATTTCCTTTTTATTTGAGATTTTCTTTACTCCAAAGTTTGCAAGCTCATAGGAAAAAAGAATCACATCCTATTTTTCATGAAGGGTTAATTTTAATTATTGAGGGTTACTGCAAAAGCAAGGCCACTATGTCTTCTCCTCCTTCTAAAAAAAAGAAGGACTCTATTAGTGAAAATTACACTAGGAAGAGTAAGGGTGATGATGTTGTTAAGGGTAAATGGAGGAGTTTCAAGCAAGAAACCCAGCAAACCCCTTAGCAAAATGTGGAAGAGATAACTAAGTTTGATAATTTAGAGAATAAGGAAAAGGAAAACTTGGAGGAGGAGGAGAACACAGATGTGGGAGAATTCAACTCCAATTTGGAAGGCTACCTAGGAAGTAAGGGTGAAACTAATAAGGATGAAGAGGAAGAGAGTAGTGAGAAAAATATTGAATTGGGTAATGTTGGTGAAGAGGAAAATCAGAATGAGCATTCCAAGGGAGTGAGGGATAGAAAAGAAGAAATGGTGAAGGAAAAAGAGGACCTTTCTGATGTCAATGTGAGGGAAGAGGTAAGGATAGACAAGGACAAGTCTTCTGATAGAGCAGATATGGGGAAGGAGAAGAATGAGTCTATTCAAAGAGATACTATGCTTTCTTTCCTACACATTGTAAAGCTTAGGGCTGACACCTCTCTGCAAGTTGACTCATGGATGTATAATAAATTAATGAGTCTGAAATAGAAAATGAAAAAGGTGCAACAGAACCAGGAAATTGACCGTGAAAATATTAGTTAGATGGAAGTGCAGGTGGGTAATATGCTGGAGAAGCTAATGGAGAATGAACAAATTCTTCATTTGCTGATCAAAAAAAGT
This sequence comes from Cupressus sempervirens, assembly GCA_028749045.1. Lineage (NCBI taxonomy): Eukaryota > Viridiplantae > Streptophyta > Pinopsida > Cupressales > Cupressaceae > Cupressus > Cupressus sempervirens. The sequence goes on from CM053783.1 coordinate 509,589,997, forward strand.
GGCAATAAGATGGAGCAAGTTACTTCCAGTATCTGTGCTACTGTTGCAAGTCTTGGGAAGCACACCAATGAAGAAATTATGTCTCCAGGGGGACCAAGTAAAAGAACTAGAGAGAGCTCTAGGAAAAGAGCAACTGAGGCTACTGGAGGTTTGGTTGTTGATTCCATTCAAGGCACTGCAGAGATTGGAAAAGAGGTGGTCAAAATGATAAAAGAGCTGCAATATAGCTAGTAGTGTCTCTAGTTTTTTATCTCTATTTTTTTGTAGTGGTCCTGGTATTTGGTCACTAATTTTGGTTATTTTATCTTGTTTTTATCTATTGTAAAAACTAGGTCCTAGGTCCTTGTAAAACTTGGGTTCATTTTATGGATCTTTTTTGTGGTTTCAAGTCCCTATAAAACCTAATTTTGCTACTATTTAAACTACAAGTTTTAGGTCCTTGTAAAACTTGGTAGCACTTCATGGTTTATCTTTTTCTTTTTTGTTAAGAGTTTTAGGACCCCTTCAAAACCTGTTTTTACCTTAATCTAAAACAAATCCTTCTAGTTGTTCTATATAAACCTCTTCCTCCAATATACCATTTAGAAATGTGGACTTAACATCCATTTGATAAAATTTGAAACATTTGTATGTAGAGTAAGCAAGCAGAGTTCTTACTTCTTCCAATCTTGCAACACGAGCGAATGTTTTTGCATAGTCTATCCCTTCTTCTTGTGCATATCCTTTACAAACTAATATTGCCTTATTCCTTGTGACTTCACCATTTTCATCTAGCTTGTTTCTGTACACCCATTTTGTGCTAATCACATTTTAATCTTCTGGTCTAGCAACTAGAGTCCATGTCTTATTTTTCTCAATTTATTTAATGTCTTCTTTCATAGATTTACTCCAATCCACATCTTTTCAAAAATCTTTCATTATTTTAGGTTCTTGCATGCTGAGAAAACATGTATCATTTCTTAACTTTTTCCTTGTCATTGGTCTAGAATCTTTATCTCCAATGATTTGCATAGCAAGGCGATGTCTTTTGACATACTTTGACAATCTTGGTTATGCTCTGTTTTCCTCAATTGGTCTCCCAATTTCTAAATAACTATGTACATCTCTATTAGGTAGTTCAACATCTCTTTCATGTACACTAATCTTAGATTTATAATGTGCCTCAACTTCATTTTGTAACTTGACACCTAAATATAGCTTAGTTCTTGAATAAAACTTGGCATTCATAGTATGTGACTCGGCAGTCACTAAAACTTCTTGTTGATTTGCAACTTAATTTACAACATCTTCATTAGTAGGCATACCTTCATAAAAGTATACAAATTATTTCAATTCTTCTAGTTCCTTTATAGGCTCAACCTCGTGTACTTCTTTATATTCATTAAATTTCAAATTTTCACTTTCCATAACTTCGTAAATGTTAGTATTTAAACACTTATAATCTTTAATTCTTGTGGAATGGCCAAGGAATATACCTTCTTCACTTTTTGCATCTAATTTACCATTCCTAAAATCCTTAAGAATAAAACACTTTCTTCCAAATACCTTAAAATATTTTTCACTGGCTGAGTATCCATACCATAGTTCAAAAGGTGTTGAATGAGTACCTTTCTTGACTTGTACATGGTTCAAGGTATAAACAATTGTACTTATAACTTCTCTCTAGTATTTCAAAGAAACATTCTTCTCCATCATGAGTTTCCTAGTACAATCCATTATAGATTTGTTCCTCCTTTTAGTAATTCTATTTTGTAGAGAGGTCCTAGGGGCATATGCTTGCTTTTGATTCCTATGTCATTACAAAACATCACAAAATCATTTGATGTAAAATATCCTCTTCTTTCAGATCTCAAACATTTTAGACTTTTTCTTGTTTCCTTCTCAACTCCTTCTAAGTGCCACTTAAACATTTGGAAAGCATCAATGTTCTATTTCAAAAACATAATTGTCATCATTCTAGAATAATCACCAACAAATAGCATAATGTACTTATCTCCTTTGTAGCTTTGCACATTGATTGGTCCACACAAGTCAATATGAACAATCTCTAATATTCCTTTAGAGGTATGAGTCTAACTCTTAAAACTTGACTTTGTCATTTTGCCTAACTGACATTGTTTGCAAATTATATTGTCAAGTTTCTTCAACTTAGGTAAACCTTTGACTCTTCTCATGTTACTAATACTAAACAAGTAGCATCCTCTATATCAAGGTAGAATAGATTACCTCTAGTTTGAACACCTTTTCCAATTAATTTTTCATTAGTATCATATACCTTAGCAATCTTGTTTTCAAGCTCAAGCTTACAACTTGAACTATTCAATTGTGAAACACTCAATAAATTATAGTTAAGTCCTTCAACATAATAAGCATTGTCACATAAAATATTTTCTATGAATTTGATATAACCTTTTCCTTTTATTAGACAGGGTGCATCATTACCAAACTTTACACTATTTCCATCATAAAATTCAAGGTAATGAACTTACTTTTATCTCCAGTCATGTGATGTGAACACCCACTCTCAATGATCCATCTCTCATTCTTGTTCACACAAGACACCAATGCAGTTTCCTCATCCTCCTCAGAACCATCCTTCATTGCAACATACACCACTTCATCATCATGGTCGTCATATCCATCTTTAGTTTTCTCTTTAATAATGTAGCAAGACTTCTTGTCTTTGTCTTTGTAATCTTTGTTGTCTTCATCTCTTCTACTTTTTTACTTGTCTCCACCTCTATAATTCTTCTTCTCTAGACATCTAGTAGAAATATGTCCAACCTCATTACAATTGAAACATATGATACGTAACTTACCTTTGAATTTTCCTTTACCTCTATGAATTCTCCTTGCTAGTAGTGCTTAAAGTTGTTCTACATCTTCTTCATCTATTTCACTATCACTAGAAACATATTTTACCTTTATCTTTTTCTCCTCTTTAGGTTCCTTCAATGATAGCTTGGATTTGAAAGCGGATTCAACATTGCCAAATTTGAAATTATCAAAATTAGATAGCTCAAAAGAAAAGAACCTACCTACTTGACCTTCAAGAGTTAGATTAGAACCTAGTAAACATCTTAGTTCTTACATTGTAGAAGCTCTAATAGCATAAATGGGCAACAATGTTCTCAAAACTTTTCTTACTATAGTCTCATCATATATCTTACAAGTAGATCCCCTTCTAGCATTAACTACATCTATCCTAGAGTAGTATTGAGCAACATTCTCACCTTCTTGCATTCTCATGTCATCAAACTTATTTCTAAGACTTTTAGATTTGGCTCTTAGAACATTTACATCACCTCCATAGATGGTGTGTAGAGCATCCCACATTTTCTTTGCACTATCACAACCTTTGATATCATCAAACTCGGCATAACTTAGGGCAGAGACAATCTCCAACATTGTTTAATTGTGTTCTTTCTTATTTTTTCAGATCTTCAATAGTTAGTGCTCCAATAGGATCAACATGCTCATTGGAAATGGTATATTGTGCATGATCTCCAAGACCTCCTATGTAGTGCTTGCCCCTAGTTTACATTTCTTTTATCATTGCTGAACTCTTTTAGGCCAATTTTATGCTTAATTATTAGTAGTATTGTTTCACATTTAGTTGATTGTATGATGAGATTACTTGGTACTCTATACTTCATGTATGCACGATGATTATTCAATGATTTTAGTTATTAATGATGACTAGTTAGATGGATTATCATGTGTTTTCTTATGGATACTTACGAGTACCCATAAGAAGCTAGGTCACAATTGGTTCAGGCACTCGAACCATGATTCAAAAATTGGGTACCCAATTTGTAAAATATCGAGTACCCAATTTTTAAAAGTTACAAATACCCATTCTAATGTGTTTTGGGGGTCATTTTCACCATTTGGAAAATGGGAGCCCAATTTGAGAGAAATATAGGAGCTCATTTTTTACCTCTATCAACTGTCCCCTGGTGTTATTTTCCAACATACCGGGTATTTTAATTTGTTTTGTACTATTTTACTTAATTATTTTTAGTTTTAAATTTTATATGTATGTCAATTTATTGGCTTTTTTTTCAGTTTTAATAAACATAAAATTGTAAATTTACATTTTTAATGAGTATTATCTTTAGATTATTATATCTATTAATTTAAATACTAGTTTCGTAGATGTTCATTTAAAAATTATTATTTTAGATGTTTTGAAATGTATTTAATTTATGTATTTATTACAATGTTGAATGATAGATTAGATGTAAATTCATTGTTTTTGAAATTAAAAGTGACCAAAAGCAAGGGGGTCGGCCCTTCACAGTCAAAAGGCTGGTAACCAGCACATTACCAACCAGTAACAAAAACAGACAAAAAGAACAGGAGAACCAGTAGTCAGAGACAAGAACCTAAAACCAGAGACAAGAACCTAAAACCAAAGAGCTAGAACTAGAAAGGAACTCTAGCAACCAACCAAAGTCCAACGAGGCACCCAGGCCAAATAAAAACTTAATTACAGCTGATAACCAACAAAACTATAACTATCATAACAGTATATAAATTCTTTGGATCCATGGACCCCATAACTGAACAGAAATTTAAAAAAAAAAAAAATCAAGACTTAGATTTGTTTTTTCCCTTTTCCTCTTGCATGAAGAAGAATTTGGGCCCAATCGTCAGCAAGGAACTTAAAGAGTAATTTATTGTCCTCCATGTCCAAGCTAGCTTCCTCCTTCTCCTGTGCCAGCAATTGGAGGGTAGTTGTAGCAGCATGAGTAACTTTAAGTCCAAACTTGGAGAAGGTGAAAAACCCCTCCTCCAAAGCTTTGACTCTTTCCTCTAGGTTTTTTGTAATGCTCCTCCACCATCACCATCTCCTCTTTATGCTCCTTGACCTTCTTAGCAGCAACCTCCTTCATTTTCTGTCCCTTTGGTTTATCCTACAGCACCCATGGGTTAGAATAAATCTTCAAATTTTTCTTAACAGGGGAAGAAATGGTAATTGGGAAATTATCCTTTTTGCTTGTCTCATCACAAAAAGTAAAGGGTTTAAGTGAGAAGCTAGCTGAAACATGGGTTGTCTCAGTATTCCTTTCTTTGTCATCTGACACTTGAGTTTGAGTGTCATCCATCAAAATGTTCCCAGAATTGAAACTTTTTCCCCCCTCCTCATTACCATCATCCTTTTTAGAGTTGGAAATTATTTCCTCCTCCCTTCTATCACTATTATTGTCTGAGCTATCTTCTTCAACTTCCTCAATAGGGTATCTAATTGACTTCTGCTTACCCCTAGCCTAAGACTGAGCTAGCCTACCAGACCTTCTTCTTGCTTTTCCCCCAATATCTTCACCAGAATCCTCTCCAACAACCTCTACCACCTTATCAACTTTTAATTTCTTGTTTCCCTTTTGTTCTATGGCTATGTCAAGTTTTTTCTTTTTCTTAGTATCCTTACTAGGAGATGGCCTAGGAGTATGGATTTTCACCCTTGTATTGGAGCTTGGGGGGGGGGGGGGAAATCCTACTATGGTGGGGGTTTTCCACAACAACCTCGCTGGGGGGACATAAAGCTAAGTGGAACTGATACAGATGAAAAATTAACCCTTGATGAATAATGGTGAAGTTTAGGCCTTTACTTTTTTTTTCCCTTAATATCCTTAATCATATCCTCAAGCGAATGTAGAAGAAAAAATGGAATGGAAATGAAATCCCTATTTTTAAAATGATTCAACAAGGGAAAATGATAGTAATAGCACATGCCAAACCTACCTTCCAGGGTGAGATACTTCATCAGGACCAGACAAACATCATCCCAGGGCTCAAGTAGCTTATCATTTTTAAACCCCCCTCTGTAGTGAATCGGCTCCTCATTCTCCGTAAAGAAGTTTTTCATGCTATTCTCATCCGAGACTTTGGTGACTTTCTTCCACTTTTCCCCCTTCATTGTGAGTCCTATTGCCATGGCAATAACCTCCTCCATGACTTGAAAAGTAATGCTGTTGATTATGACCTTCCTATCATCCCAATTATTCACAAATTGTAATGCACAATTTTCATTGTGCCCAGTCATGGACAACATATATGGAAAAATTCCCTTCCTTCAGGAGATACCAGGTCACCATCCTATCCTTGAAGTTCTCAAGTCTCGTTGGTTCCAACTAATTCAGATCACCTCCCATATCAATTTCACCACTATCCTGCCTCTCTTCCTCAGAAATACACATCAGAACTTTATCGCTTTCCAATTCTCTATGGCTACTCTCTTGCTTTAATCCTTTGGGGGAATAGGGATCAAAATTACAGACCCACGTATGATGAGCACTAGAATCCATAACATCTTATTATGAGATTTGTGGGTATTAGAAAACCTAATTTTCTCTCCTTGCCAATTTTTGACATCCCAATCCATAATATCTATTGTACTTCCATTTGGGAAGTGATTCAAAGCTTGCCTCGAGTTACCATAATTGCAAAAAGACAATTTCCTTAATTTGTAATTACTCCGCTTGTCATTTGTACGGCCACGTCTATCTCTTATTTCCAAAATTCTAAAGTTAAATTTAGTGACAAAGTTCTCCATCTCACCAAAATTAGCCTTACTTTTAAATTTAGTGATCATCATTTTGAATTCTACCGCCTTTTTCCTTGAATATCAACATCCTTAGATTTTTGTTGATATCAACTAAATTTTCCCAACACATGATTGCCCTAACGTTAAACCCCATAGTAGCCACAGTGTTAGCCACTTGATTACCCTCCCGGTAGATATGCTACAGGTGGACCATTCTCATTTCCTCCAATATATTTTTAATATCTAGGATGATATTTCTAATCTTCCATCCCAATTTTGCCTCCCCCTTTACCCAATCGATCACCAGTTTGGAGTCCCCTTCTATAGTTAACTCTAAAATGTTTCTTTCCCTAGAGAGTTGTAGACCCCATAATAATGCCATAGCTTCTACCACATTATTGCTACCATTAGAACATCACCATTCCTGTCTCTCAGCACACCACCAGCCGCTCCTTGTCCTCCTTTCGCAGCTCTGTCAAACTTTAGTTTATACTGTGTGATGGTGGGTGGTCTCCATATTGTTTGTTGTCTCCTCCTAGTAGAGCTATCAAAAAGGAAGAAGTCCTGTTGACAACCCCAATTCTCAGCCACAATGCCTTCAATTCTTCTGGGTTCCTCCTTTAGCATCTTGTATTTAGCTACTCTTATATTTTCCTTCAACAATTTGTTCATCACTCCAAAAACCACTTCAACCATCCTATTCTCTCCCCTGAATATCCTGTTATTGCTTTCTTTCCATATGTGCCAGCATACATATGGTGGGATAAACTTCCATAAGAGGATTAGTCTTGGATGATGGAATGGGCAATCCCAATTATCCACAAACTATCCCAAGTTGTCTTTCATGACCCATACCACCCCCAATCTTTCCCAAACCTTAGTCCAAATGTCAACCGCAAACTAACATTCAATAAAAAGATGGTAAATAGTTTCTTCCTTTTGTTCACAAAGGTAGCAACGGTTTGTTATGTAGAATCCCCTTTTTTTCAAATTATTGATTGTTAGGATTTTTCCATGTTGAACCGTCCACCAAAAGAAATTAATCTTAGGTATAAGGTTATTGATTCATACCTTACTCCATGTAGTTTGGCATAGTTCCTTACTAAACATTAGGGTATAAGCAAATTCGACAGTGAAGTTCCTAGTCAAAGTTAAATCCCAAGCTAATACGTCTTCCTGTGGCAGCATTGGGATCCTCTGTTCCTTTATTAGTTCTTCTAGCTCATCTATGAGAATACCTATCTCCTGCAGATACTCCTTCTTCAACAGCTTCTTCCATCTCCTCCCCTAATCAATGTAGTCTCCCACTCTAACCCCTATGTCCTCCTTAAGGAGTTCCTTTAAACCACTATATTTACTTAAAGCCAGCGATTTCCCTCTGTCCACCTGTCTTCCCAAAACCTTATATTGAAGCCATTGCCCATAATCCACCTCAATCCTTCTCTTAGCAGTCCTCTATTTCTAATAATGTTCTGCCAGATCTTTGAACCACTCGGGAGGTCATTATTATACAGGTTCCACCGAAAGGAGGTATTAGACAAATATTTAGCTTTCATAATATTTCCCCACCTCGTGTTTCCTTCTACCAGTCTCCATCCAATTTTTGTAAGGAGAGCTTTATTAAGGTCTTTCATTCTTCTAATCCCAAGCCCCCCCTTAGCTTTTGGTTTACACACCTCCTCCCAATTGACCAGATTTAATTTATTTTTCTCTTCAGTCCCTGACCATAGGAAATTCCTTTGAATTCTCTCAATTTTCTTGGCCATATTAAGATTAATCTTAAATATGGATAAGAAATAAATAGGGATTCCTTGAAGGGCAGCAGCAATCAGTTGAAGTTTTTCAACATTGCTTAATATCTTCCCTTTCCACCCTGCAAGCTTCTTTTGAATTCTCTCCAGTATCGAATTCCAAAATTCATTAGACACCTCCTTGGTAGTGAGGGGGAGGCCTAAATAAGTGTCTAGGAGGCAAGTGGATTAGCAATCCAAGATTTTCTTAATCCTTCTTTGAAGTGAAGGATCAGTGTTAAAGAAATAAATCTTGCTTTTATGGTAGTTCACCTGTTACCCTAAGCTTTTTTCATTATTATGTAAAATCATTTTCCAGGCTTCAGCCTCCATGATTGAAGATTCTTCAAATAGGAAGGTGTCATCCATAAATTGCTAAATAACCTCAGCTTTAGCATTAGTGGCTAGTTTCACACCTTTAATGTAGCCCGAATCAGCTAATTTATAGAATGACCTTCCCAAGACTTCAACAACCATGATAAATAGGTAAGGTGAGAGGGGGTCACCTTGTCTTAAGCCTTTTCTTGCCATTATGTTACCCCATGAGGACCCATTTAGGAGGATGGTGTACTGCACTGAGCTCACCATCAACATGATCAGGTTTATTATCCTATTATTAAATCCAATTCTTTCTAGTACATCCTGAAGGAAGTCCCACTTGACCTTATCATAAGCTTTGGAAATGTCTAACTTGAATGCCATTCCAGGTTGCCTGCTCTTTTCCATTGAATGGATAACCTCATGGGTTGAAATAGGATTTTCCTTCCTAGCACAAACCCCTTCTGAGGACTACCAATAATTTTTTCCAAGAAAGGCTTTAATTTGTTCACTAAAACCTTGGCAAAGACCTTGTAAATAGTATTACATAGACTTATAGGTCTAAAATCATTCAAATTTAGAGGATTGGAACTTTTAGGAACTAGTGCAATAAAGGTCTTACTTATGCTCTGTAGTATTTTGCCAGTTCTAAAAAAATCCCTAGTCACCCAAATAACTTATGATTTGATCACCTCCCAGAAATGCTAAAAGAAAGCAAGTGGGAAGCCATCAGGGCCCGAGGCCTTAAAAGCTTTCATTGAGAACACTTCCTTTTTCACTTCCTCTTCTGAGATCTTACCAAGGATCCAATCATTTTCCTCTTCTCTTATACTCCTTGGGATTGAATTAATCAGACTTCTCCTGATCACTTGATTCCTAGCAAAGTTATCTTCCTTAAGCGCCTTACTAAAGTGATCAACCACAAGTTTCCCCATTTCCTCCTACTCTTTCAATACCCTTCCTCCTTCTTCACTTAGTTTTGAGATATTTTTTCTTCTTTTGTGGTTAGAAGAAGATCTGTGAAAGAAGGTGGTATTTTTATCCCCTTCCTCCAGCCATTGGATTCTAGATCTTTGTTTCCAAAAAATTTCCTCCTTTTGCAGGATCTCTTTCCACCTCCTTCTAAGTTTTTCCTCTTCCTAAATATTCTCCTCTGAGTTATTCCCTTCTATAATAGCCCCTTGGATTTTTTGTAGCTTTTCCTCTACTTCTCCTTTACCTTTAAACAGATCCCCAAATGAACTTTTAGCCCAAGCTCTGACATTTCTTCGAATATTATCTAGTTTCTAGGTAAGTTTGTACATTGCAGTACCCTCTATTCTTATATTCCACCACTCCTGAATCTTATCTTTGAATTTTGAATATGATTCCCACATTATTTCATATCTGAAAGGTTTATTTCCCCCTTTATAGCCATCCTCTCAATGGAATAAAATGGGTGAGTGGTCAGACACCGTTCTGTTGAGATTTTCCAAGTAGGAGTTGCCCATGCTATTCCAATTCTCTGACAGTAATAATCTATCCAGCCTAACCTGAATGAGATCTTCACCTTTCCTATTATTAGTCCAGGTGTATGGATTACCCCTCAACTCCACATCCATGAAGTCCAGCTTCCCCATAAATTCACTGAGATCTTGCAAGATCTCTTGACATTCTCTGTTGCCTCCCCTCTTCTCTGAATGGTAAAGAGGGGTATTGAAATCACCCATACACATCCATTTCTCCTCCAACATAGTTTTAGATATCCTTATCAAATTGTCATACATTTCCTTCCTCCCTAATCTACTATTAGGTGCATAGATATTAATTAGTTTCCAACTATGACTATTCGATTGGAAATGAGTAATTATAAAGTTTTTTTCCTTCCAGATCTCATAGCCCTTCAATGAGTTTAGATTCCACATGGTAGAAATTCCCCCCAAAGCTCCATCCAAATCCCTATGTATATACCCTGCCTTTGGCTAGATATAGCTAGGAATTTTATCAAAATTTGAGCTAGACATTTTTGTCTCTTGAATTAACACACAGTCTATTTTTTCCTGAGATATTAATTGCTTGAGAGCATACTGCTTTTGGGGATTATTCAATCCCCTTATATTCCATGAAAGGAGTTTCATTTCTTACCTTTTTTTACTATCTCTAGTGTAAGTTGTTTAACACTGGCTACATCTCTAGCAATTTGCTTTGTCCTGGTAACTCTGCTTGATGGTCTTCCTGCTATTCCTAAAACTCCAATATCTAGTTTTCTCCCTCCTTTTTTCCTCTTCTTTTGCACTTCCCATTCCCCATTATCCTCCTAAGGTGAAGAGGGGCTCATCTCCTTATCCATATTATCAATGCTTTCCATTACTCTCACCGCTATCTCAGCCTGCGAGGCCTTTACTATCCTCAGAGGGGAGCAAACTAACTCCCTTATATCACCTTCCTTATGCTTATGGTCCCCCCCCCTATTGTTGAGGAGCCCATGAAAGCGGGGGTTATCCCTTTCCCCTTAGAAGGGGTTTCAAGCTTGCTCCCCCCAAACTAGATTATTGTCAAATCTTGTATAGTGTTGGTTCCTTCTATTTCTCCATCTTCCAAACACTCTTCCACCAAAGACCTCGCCAAAGGTGAGCCCAAAAGATCCTCCAAATCTCTTTTGAAAGGGTATTCCTCTTGAGCCTTCTCATCTTCCTTAGTCTCCTTAACCCTAGGACTCATATCCTGCATGGAGGTCATAATGGGCAAGGTGATAGGAAGTTTCATTACTGTCTTCTCAATCTGTACAGAAGGTTTCCCAATGTTCTCCATAACTATCCCTGGGGAGCACTCCTTCTATATATCTTTTTGCATTTTAGCTTTGCAATCCACAATAAGGGGACCGAATTGCCCACATCTTTGGAAAAACAAGCCTGCATTCTCATATTCTATGGGCTGAACTCTCTCACCGCATTTAGTTTTTAAAGTGACCACAATAGGTAGTGTTCTATTCAATGCTGCATTCACATAGAATCTAGCATAGAAAAGTCTCGATTTTTGCTTTGTCACTTTATCAATAGTAACAAAATGACCAACAGAGTTCCCCACCCATCTTAATATCCTTTCATCCCAAAATTCTAGAGGGAGGCCAGGTAATCTTACCCAAATTGGGGCAATTTTTTTTGGCTCCAAACCAACATCAAAGCTCGGATGCCATCTAGTCAGGGCTAGACAGTGCTTCCCAAAATACCAAGTCCCAGACAGAACTGCCATGAGATCTTCTTTCATGGTGAATTTGAAACAAAAAAGACCACTTGGCATGGCAGAAACACTTACAGTTCCTTTGACCTTCCACTTATGGCCCACCCATTTCCTTACCATCTTGATAAAAGGGCAAAAAACAACAAATCTGCCAACAACACAAAGTTTGAGGCCAGAAGTCACATTATCCATCATGCCATTAGGGAGTGCAATCACATGACCTTCTTGTCCATGTGTTACTGTGGAATTCTCTGTGATGGGGCTAGACATCTTGGAACCCACGAGCGCATTCTTCCATACCGACAGAGAACACACATCCAACTTTTGGGCATCTCCATGCTGACAACTGATAGAACTTCCTCCCACTTGCTTAGGGATGTCCACACTTGATCGTCCATCCTCCAAAACTGGCTTGACATACCCCGACCCATCAAACACCATGGACCCACTTCCAAACAACTGGTCAACATCTCTACTCACTGCAAGCACTAGTTGCAGGTCCGAGCAAGAAGGCAAATCCAGAGGTTTAGGGCCCTCCATCATTCAAAATTCAAAAAGAAAATGGGCGGCAAGGTTGCAGAGTTTAAACAATGTAAATTCATTGTTTAAACATGTAATTACAAATAAATATTGATTTCAAATAACTTGTGATTAATTATCTAGATTAGTTTGTAAACCATATAACAAAGAAAGTACTTAAACTAACTAAAACCTCAACCTAAACATATAATTCTATACAATAAAACCCTAAACATATAACTAAGTATTTAATTATGTAACACCCCACCAAGGGATCCAAACACAAAACTTAGTATTTAATGATTTTACTTATTGTATTGCACTTTGTTTCATGGATCAAAAATGGATGAAGTAAACTATTTTATAAATGTATATTCTTTCAACCTTTCATACCTTGTGACATGTATACTGGATGATTGTGCATTCCAAATTACTTTGCCAAGTGGCATTCAGAACAAATGAATATTATTTAAATGGATTGAACTAAAGTAGTTATTCTTTCATGTGGATGTGTTATTTATTTTACTTCTAGTACTTATAATTATTTAAAAATGAAATGTAAATGTGCTCGTTAAGGAATGTAATCTCTTAATTTTTTTACGTAAATTATTGTACATGTTATTTCTTGCTTAGTAAAACTTTAGATTAGTTCTTTGGATCCCTTGGCTAGGCATCATTTAGGATTAACTATAATCCCAATTTTAACCAAAACTCTAATCATAACCCTTACTATCATCCTAACCATAATATTTATTTGCTAAAACCTACACCCTAATATATAAATAATTGAATAACTATCCTAAGAACCAAGTACTAATTATAAATGTCAAACCATAATCGTAACCTTAAATGATAAACTATTATCCTAGAGGAGCATCATATCTACATCTACATGTCATATGAATCTAAAAACATTTACATATCTAATTACATCATTTATTGCATAGGAAGGATTTAAAATTTTCATTATATTATCCATGCATATCATATCAAAAGAATCATATAGAGACATGTCATTTACTACATCCATCATAGATAATCAAGAAGGGTACTTAGGTAAATTTATATATAACACATTATTATAATAAAAGAAAAACACCATATAGGAGCATCTCATGTATAAACTAGAAAAATTTATAATGACACATGTAATGAGATCAAATAATATTTGTAATTAACACATATACTATCAATGTATGAGGGTGATATAATCAAAATATCAAAAAATGAGTGATATCAGAGCATTATCAATATCAAGGTCTCAAAATGATACAAAGACAATGATATATCATAAAAAAAATTAGAAGAGAAGAAGGAATTAGGCATCTAATTAAATAACCCTCCCTCACCATCAAGAGGTGGAGGTGGAACATCAGTGCGAGTAGGAGGCACTATACACCCTTGGATGTCTAAGAATATATAGAGAAGTGAATAACTTGTCTTTCTGCAAGAATAGTTGTTGAGTATTCATCATAATAGTAAGCCTCTCTAGAGTTATGATAATTAGCCTCACCCTGTGTAATCCTCAGTTGAGAAGTTAGCTCTGTAATCTACCTGTCATGATCAATTACCATGCTAGCTCAGATGACCACCTATGTCTAGACTATCACCTAGTACTGTGCTACTCTCAATATTCTCTAGAGTCCCCTAATGACATCTTCTTATGTGGTCTCTCCTTTGGCTTCCTGCTCCAAAGGCCCATGATAAAATATCAATTAATTAATATAAACAATTAATTTTAAAAAAGGGGCATTGATTTATTAATTAATCTTAACATAATTAATCAAATCAAGTTTTTAAATCCTATGGCTAGAACTATTAATTAAATGAATTAATTAAAATGATCAATTATCCATATCATCACTAATGGAAAATGAAATTAATTCCCACCAATAAAGCTTTATCATGTATTGATCAATCAAGGATTCAACCTCCACCACTGATGGAGAATGAATCCAAACCATTGAACTCCTAGAGATTTCTATAAATGTGCCATCAACTCAAGCTTTTGAGATATCTAGATTTTTTGTAATAAGGTTATGCAAATCATTCTAGGTGATTTGCAAGTGCTTATGAGTGAATTATGGGCATTTGAGAGCTAATCCATTTATTACAATATCATAATCTCATTACACTTTATAGCTTTCTAGCATCAGTAGGATTTATTTAGTCCAACTTGGGTTCATGATTACATCCATTTTATGATTACATGCACCTAATTTACAAAATATTAAACCTTGACATTAAGTTTTAAATTCTAATTATGTCAAGTCTAACCCTTATCCTAAACCTTTATATCCTAAATCCTTAACCCTTAGACTAACTAAGTTATCCTAAACGCTAAACCTTTATCCTAAAAATAATCATAAATGCTAAGCCCTTCTCCTAATTCTAAATAAAAATATTAAGCTTAAATGTTAAACCCTAATCTTGACCTTAACTATGATTTACATGTATAAGGTTAGGGTTTAACATTTAACATTTAAGATTAGGATCTAGTATTCGGATTTATATTCAATTCTAGAATATAAATAGGATCTAAGTATTATAATTTAGATTTTATAAGTATATTTAGATTTATGATAAAGGTTTATAATCAAGGTTTATAATTAAGATTTATTATTAAGGTTTATATCTAGCAACTCATTAAAACACCTTAAGGAAAATGATAATTTATGAAGTTGCTTCCACCTACAAATTAGAATTATGAAAACATATTTTATTAATTTTGAAACTATTGAGGCTAATGTTTGGATGAGCCAAGGGTAGTTTGCAAGTGGAAGACAAGTAAGCATGCAAAAGTAATTATAAAAGATGTGATCAAGTAATATAATACAAATTTTTCTAATAGTAAAAAGACTTTGGTCATAATTAGAAAATGCAATTAATATAACACATTCCAACATAGAGATTTAGAGGGAAGAAAAGTTCTATTAGCAATTCATAACAATTGTCAAATGATAAGATATGATTTAAATTACTAAAGAAGATATTAAATATAAGTTTAAGTATTATGATTAGAAATAGGATTATTATGGTTAGGGATAGGGTTCATGTATTAGAATTAGGATGATCTAGACTTATAGTTTGCATTAAAGTGGATAATATTTAGGATGAGCTATAATCATAAATAATAATCAAATCATAATTCTATCTCTAAGCTTTCATTCTAATTGTAACATCAACTCTCATCCTAACACCATCTATTATATATCCTTTAAACAATAGCACCATAATAAATATCCGAAACCTAAATGTAATTCTAACTAAAACCATAATCCTAGGTAAGTTCCCTAATATTAAAGTTATAATAATTATAATAATCTTAAGCTTAGCCATCATGAAAATTGTAAACATAACAAAATTGTAAACCATAACCTTGCCATAATCTTAACTTTGTTTGATCCTAAGATGAACATATAATCCATAATGAGAATACAATCCCCCAGTGTCACAAAATAAGTGTACATGAAAACAATTAGGTAGGTGGCTCCTATTTTTAGAAAAGAAACCTTGAAGTAACTTATATAGTTTTTATGGAGTATTATTTTATGATTAGACTTAAATTTGGTATTTAATGTTCAATTAGACTTAAGTGTTTAACTTTATTTATTTAATTGATATGATTTTAAAGATTTGCACATTTATATAATTGATATTTTAGATTTAAATTTTATTAAATAGTAATTTTGTCATTTTTTATGTTGTTTAAACATATATGCAGATTATATTTGATGGACCTGCTGCCACCCCCTCCCCCTCCCCCTCCCCCACTCCCGCCTCCACTCCCTCCATCTCCACCTCCACCTCCACCCCCCCCTCCACCACCCACCATAGATGATCTCCATGAGAGCATGAGGCATAATCTTAATGACCTCATGCATGATATTGAGGCTATCCGACACAAGACCCACCCCCCTCCTCACCTACTACACCTTGAAAATAGCATGCAAGGCATCATTCACTCTATACAACATTTAGATTCTGATATCGATTCATTCAGATTATGGAGGCAAAAGCAAAACATGTGTGCCTTCTATTCTGATGGCTTATCATATAGGGAGGTCCATAACCTTACTATAGGTAAAGGAAATTTTAAAAGCTATTTTCTAAACCCTAATATGGGTGAGGAGATTAATGCCTCGCATTTCTATAAGGTGGTGCACAAATCCACGTATAGCAGCACATTTTTAGGAGCGATGGTGGATGGTATTTGATCATCCAACACATGCTAATCATGAGGTACCCATGTACTTCCTTAGGAAGCTATGGACTGAGTTTGAATTGGGTTTGAAACCCAATTATTTTGATATGAAAGCATTTCAGGGGGTTGGTGGAGGGATGCCTCAGGATAGGCCTGGGGAAAAGTTGAGTGACAGAACGAGAAACCACAGGTGAGCTCAACCTCTTGTACCTCTTCCTGCACCTGTTGTACTAGTTCCACACCATCATCAAGTAGTTTTATCTACTCATACCTCTTTGAGTGCCCTTTTTTGGCAATTTAGTACAACAGTGGATGCAGGTGAGACATGTTTGTCCACTTGGACATATTTGTATTAGCTGTGGAGGCATTGCATGCACAGGCCCCCAGAGTGATGCTGATGCAGCACATGATGACCATTATGCTGAGGGTGCTGATTTTGATGATGACATATATGCTACCCATGGTGATGGTAGTGATGAGATTGATGTGTCATCATTTGTTGACCTCATGCAGTAGGGAGAGCCCGGAGATAGTCAAGAGTAGTAGGTAAAATTTTAATTTTAATTTCAATATAAAGTACACATAATTATTTACTTTCTACATACATGTGTAATTGTATTAACCATATTAATTTGTAATTTTGAAATAACAAAGGATGGATGATACTGTTCCTCTTGGGAGGTAGTATAGTCTTTTTTTGAGACCTACAAACATTGGTGTCCCTCATATAGTATGTACTTTGAATTACACTATAAAAAGGAACATTTGAACTCAAATTTAATAACATGTGTTCATATGTTCTTTTTATCTAATTTTGTAGGGATTTTCCACAACTACACAATTTGATGTCAGTATAAGTCCTGCTCTAGTTACCACTGAGGTACAACCTCAAATACATACGGTATGAACTTTTGACTGAAGACAAATAATTTGTACTATTTTTATGTATGTACATTGTTATTAACTTATAATCTAAACAATTTTGACTCGTGTACATATTTTATGTGTTTTGATTTGACGAATAGGAGATGGATCGTACTCATTCATATAGGCCTCGATATAGTCTATTTTCGACTCCATCTTATGATTATCATGGTAGCATACCTGTAGACACATCTATGACATTGGTTGGTACTCAGGTATGATATATATACATGTTAAATTTTTAGTGTATAAAAAATGTAGTGTACAAATTGTGTACTTTTTAGTTTGTGTACTTTGTAATTATTCATGTATATATAATTTTGACTCAATGTTTATATATCCTTAATTTTAGGACTATGTCACCATGAGTTTTGCTGAGAGTACATAACTTAACTAGATGGAGGTGCCTACATCATCCTTTGAGGTCAGTATTGTGATTTATGTACATAATGTATAGTTCATTATGCTCTAAAATCAAATTCTAAAAATGTATGTAATGTAAATTATAGGACCTCACTATTGCTGCATTTGGTAGTTTTCATAGTGTGCCTCCTCCTATTACTGAGAGGCACCCATCTCATGTGGTATTTATTTTATTATGTAGTGAATATTTAATTTATTTACAAGCTATATTTTGAAACCCATTTCAATTAAGCATGTACATGATGAGACGTGCCTCATGTTACATAGGGTGATCCATCTACCTCACAAGATGTCCCACATGATGAGACAACTCGTATTACATAGGATGATCCATCTAAGTCCTCTTCATGTGGAGTAAAGAGGACATTTGATCAAATAGGTTAGGTCTTGTTGGCACCTGTAGGTTGTGTTTTTATGACACATATTGTATATTTTGATACACTTTGTGTTAGGACAGTTATAACTATATTATATATGTATTTTTTAACTTCATAGATCATGTTATGATGTATGTTAGACCATGTACTATTTTTTTACAACTTCTTATCATGCTTGTGTATGCAGTATATATTATTATGTTTCATCATGTTTTGAGGATTCAAACCATTTTCTTTATTGCAACATATTTTATTAATGAACACATGACACATTTTGTAAGTATATATGCTAGATGGACAATAATTTTAACTATTTATAGAGCATTAGTACTACTATAAAAAAGCGTATTGGATAAATATCACATCAAATTTATGCATTGAGATTCATACAAATAAAATTGACCTACTATTAAATAAATATTTTTCATCCTAAAAATTTAAATTTATAAAATTTAGGTAAAAATTGAAGATTTTTTTAATGAAATGATGGATGATACCCTTCCTTTCACACATTATGACCCCTTATGATACATTACAATCATTAACATCCCATTTATGTGTCCTATCATAGTTAATGTGTTCTAAGGGGTCCTAATAGGCCCTAAGATGTCCTAGGACCACTAAGAACCCATTATGACCCTTCATGATATATTAAGACCACTTAAGAACTATTATAATGCCTTTAGACATTAGGACCTAGTAAGACTTCCTAAGTCCTATTAACACACATATGAATTGGAGTACCTATAAATGTATCATAAGGAGTCATTATGTGTTTTATGTTAATGTAAGACTAATTATTATGTATTGAGACATGTTAAGAACTATTAGAACCTATAGCACATATTAGGACCGAGTAAGACTCTCTAGGTCTCCTTAATACAAATTGTCATGCCTGACTTACTCTTTCTTGTTTCTCTTCGTTTGCCTCAGTTGTTGCTATGATTCAAGTTTATTGCTTTGATATTATCAAACTTTGTTTGTTAATTTGTTAAATTTAGTTAGTTAAATTTGGTCTATGTTGATACAGTTATAGTGATCATTATTTGTTTATGTCAATTTAATTGTGATAAGGATTCAGCTATTTCGAACTGACTGATAATGTTGATTCTTAATGCATGTTTGAACTCAGAAAAAATGCTAATTTTGAGTTGGATTGTAGTGAATTTAATTAAATAATAGATTGCATGACTTTAGCATTGAAGTAATATGTTAGGCATTGCATTTCTAATTTGTTTCATGTTAAGAATTAACTATAATCTTTTAAGATAAGCATGGATGTTTTACAAAATTTTAGAAAATTAAACACATTGTTATGAATATGGAAAATGAATATGGAAAATTAATTTTGGTGTTACTCAGATTGGGAAACTCTCATGTATATTGATGTTTTTTTTTATGATTCGGGAAATTTATTTTTCTCACCTATATATATATATATATATATATATATATATATATATATATATATATATGTATATATATGTATTTTAGTGGTGAAATCTATAAACTTAAGAGTGAATGTTAGTTCATGTAAATACTTATATATAATAAGTTTATATCTTTAAAAATTCACACAAATTTAAAGTGTGAAGTCATTATATTAAAGTTGCTATGTTTGATCACCGCAGCTATAACATGGAAGTTATTGTTTTACCCCTTTTTGTTATATTGGATATACGGATTTTTATTTTCATAAAACCCTAGGGGGGTTTCTAATATTATGAAAGGGTCATATGATATTGTTTTCGAAAGCCAATATGTGGCAGTGAATATGGGTTGTCATTGTACCCAGTCCTGCAGTTGAATTAATGCATGAAGGTGGGAAGTAATGGCACTTAGTAATGAGTCGGCCATTCCATCTTGGTGTTGAAGATTGCAGGGTTTTGGCCAAGATTTGGGCCGCTTGCTTTGTGAATTAAACCACCTGTGTGGTGTTGTTGTTGTATAGGCAACATGGTTGGAAAGGAGCTCTATTTTATGAGACTCAGTTTGTTGTATTGCTCTCAGCTATAGTTATTCCTTTTGAGGTTTCTCTCAAGGCTATCGATTCAATTTTTAGGGCTTTGGAGGCAAGCTAAATCTCAAAATAGTGGGTTGAGTGTTTGTTCACCTTCTCAAATTTTGGAGGTAGGGGGCCTCTCTTATAACCCTATACTCTGTTTTGCTGTGTGTTTTCTTTTGAAATTGCAAAATATGTTGTTTAAAATGATTTGTTACGGTTTCATATATATCAACACCCATGGTTGGGTGTATGCAGGGTTCAAAATTAAGTTGTTGAACTCTGTGTACATCCAAAAATGGATGTGGGTATAGCATGACCACTATGAAAACATATATGGAGGATATCATATTTCTTATTGAGGTTTTCAGATTAAGAATGATTCAATCTATGTATTTGTTTGGGTATTAAGATGATTAATTTTTTTTTTTGCGATTATGGTATTTGTTCTTTGTTTCATATCTTTTAGTTTGTGTTTAGTGGCATTACACAAATATGGATCTAAATACCTAGAAATGTATCATAAGGGGCTCTTATGTGTTGTTTGGTAATGTAAGACTTATTATTACCTAATAAGACCTATTATATCCTAATAATACATATTAAGACTTATTAGAACCTATAAAAAACATTATGACCTATTAGGATTCCTATGTCCCCTTATGACACACATGTATGGATAATGTACCTAAAATTAATCTAAAATTAGGACCTAAAGTACTAATCCTAATTGACATAATTTTTACTATTTATAGAGCATTAGTATTGATATAAAAAAGATTATTGGATAAATATCACATCAAATTGAGGTAGTTTGAATGTGTCCTAATTGGTCCTAATATATTCTAAGGTTTTGTAATGGGTCTTGGGGCCACTTACAATCCATTATGACCCCTTATGATACATTAGAATCATTAACATCCCATTTGTGTGTCCTATTATAGTTAATGTGTTCTAAGGGATCCTAATAGACCTTAAGATGTCCTAGGACCACTAAGAACCCATTATGACCCTTCATGATATATTAAGACCATAGTTTAAAATCCAAGAGGAAACATTAGGACTAATTACAACAACTTAGGAACTATTATAATGCCTTTGGACATAGAAGTGTATCATATGATGGTGAATGTGTTCAGAGGGATTATAATTGGTTCTTATGAGTCCTAATGGCCCCTAATGGATTATAAGGGTTCCTAATGGGTCCTAAAAGGTCATGGGATCACTTAAAACACATTAGAACCCCTTAAGACACATTAGGACCCATTAGGGCATATTATAACCCATTAGTGTGTCTTAAATTCCCCTTAAGATTATCTAAGAGGCATTAATGGATTTTAATATGTTTTAAATGGTCATAATGTGCACCCTAAACAATATTAATGGGCTTTCAAACCACATAGGACCAATCATGACCCGTTATGAGATATCAAGACCACTTAAGACACATTACTATGTCTTTCAATGGTTAATGTTTTATAAGAGGTTTTAATGGTGTCTAATGGGTCCTAATGTGTATGAGTGGATCCTAATGTGTCCTAATGAGACATAATGTGTACTAATGGGTCCTAAAAATCCCTAACATCCCTTTAGAAAATGACTAATATGACTATAAAGGCTCATAATAGGTCATAATGGTTCTTAGGAGGTTGTAATTAGTCTCAAGGATTCCTAGAACCACTTTGGACCCACTAAAACTCCTCAGAAAAAAATGGGATTGAATAGGACACATTACAACCCTAAAGTGTACCCTATGATGATTAATGTGTTCTAAGGGTTCATAAAGTGTGTTAATGGTATGAATGGGTTCCAAGGAGTCATAATGGGTCCTAAGGTTTCTTATGACCACATATGACCCATCAAAACCTCTTGGAAATATTAGAATGTACTAGGACACATTAGAAAATATTACTTTTAGGACTACAATAACTAATGTGTTGTAAGGGGTCCTAAGAGGTGCTAATTTGTCCTAAGGTGTCGTAATGGGACCCCTTTCTGATAAATTACAATCACTTATAACCCTCCCCATATCCCTCCCTCCCTCTCTCTCTCCCTCTCTTCCTCCTTCTCTCCCTCTCACTTAACATGGTTAACATGGTTAAACATACATGCCAATTATCAACATAACAATAGAATATAATCAATACAATGAGTAAAATTATCATGTAAAAGTGAAGGGTTATTAATTATAATCAATAGTAATTTGAAACTTCAAACAAAGATTAATTTAAACATGCTTGAATGTAAAAGTAATGGAAAGAAATAGGAGGCCATTACTTAAATTGACAATTAATTTAGAATATCAAGTGCACACCTTTAACTTTCAAATAGAAGTAAACTCCTATTTTTAAATTTGTTTGTACAACATATTTTGCAATATATGTAAGACAATGTCAATGATAAATATATAGAAGCACGAACTCAAAATATAAAATTGGTTCAACACAACTCTTCAAATGAGGTCCTGTAAAATAAAATTGTAAAATAAAAACACATGTTAATAAACACATAAATTAATATGAGGTAGCTAAACTATGTAAATATATGTGTAATTTGTATGTACTCACTATGTGGAATTATACAAGATGTTGATGCTCGATCCACTTTAACACTTAAATTTGCATAAATTGTAATTGAGACCTGAATAAGAGGAATATATATAAGTACATATATAAAAATGCATACATGTAATTAAATTATATAAGTACATATATAAAAATAACAAAATAAAGAAAAAAATTACGTGTGGTTGATTTAAATATAGTCATCCCACTGTACCATCTACATCCTCTCTCTTTTGCAATGCATCCATGATTGTCTCATGCTCGTCCATTGAAATTGTCCATAATACCTTATTGGAGGGTCTCCCTTTGTATCTTTCTAATTTGATATTTGTTGCCACAACCAAATGAGAATAGTGTAAAGTCTTCTTTTCGGTTTGGTAGTCTTCAAATGTTGGTAAACCATTTCTTCTTGTTAGGTATCTATGTAGCCAAGTTCCAGCTACAACGATAGACCCAACTGGATACTAAAAACCATCATTGTCTACTTGATGACATACCAATTTTTTCTTCGATTCCACACATCTAGCAAGCCAATACTCAGTCTATTCATCATTATTACTAGGTGCAATAACAACATAAATATGTCCTACAAGATAAGATAAAGTATAGAAACACTTTAATCACATGAGTACATATGCAAATTATATAAATTGAAGCATGAGATCTTCACAACAATATCTAATTAAATTGTGCATACCAAGTTCTATGAGGTCTAAAATATGATCATAGTCTTATGATGCAAAAGTAACATCCTAGCCTTCATTTACTATACCATCTTTAAAAAATGAATGTCAATAGGTATTAATAAATTTTGTTGCCAATCTTCAACCCATTCTATATTCTTGCATTCTTCCCATTCACCTGCAAGACAAAATTGACAAAAACAAGCAAGCTCCCTACTCCATATAGTCCAAGTGTTAGAATTTAAACTCCTAAATGAATGCCATTTAGCTGACCCATTAATTGTATCACAATCATATCTTGAAAGGATTTTCTTTTCTTTAACTAGGTAGAAGAAACATTTGATTGTAGAGTTCTAACTTGATCCCGTGTATAAATATTTGTTACATCATTCAACAATCTCGTGTGCATTTTTGAATTTAGCTTTTTTCTCAAATTTTAATTGCTCTCTACTAAGGGCTCTCTTCACGCATGCACCAACACCATCATGTTCTCCTTCACCATATCCAGCCTAAAAAAAACTCCACACATGTTGGATGTTAGTTTGCCTATGTGTCCTACTCAACCAATAGAACATTCTAGCATTCTTGAATTGTCTTGTACAATTATCTAACCATATGCAATGTTGTGTCATTTGAATTTGCCTCTCTTTTAAATTATCATAAAAGCACTTGAAACAATATTGGACAAACTCAGATGAATGGAGTTTATTATCACTCATATAAAAATGGTACTCTCTCAATATTTTTTGATCCTCCTTTGTACTATCAGGTGCATGCCTATAAACTATATGAACATAAAAATTTACATGCACTGAATTGTAATATTATGGTTGTACCTCTTCTTGCAGTGCAAGTGTGTAGTTCTCTACAAAAATCAACAACTGAAAGTATAGTACCAATTGGAAATGTATTCTTACATATGCAAAATTTTCCATCAAGCCATCTAGAATATTGAGAGTGTTTAACATATTTTGGTATGATCACACTCTTAAACTCATCCATAAATGCATGACAACTAACTTTATCTATAACTAGATCACACCTTCTTCCAATCTTCCCATCCTTCAATAGATATTCAATAGTTTTGAATCTTTTTTCCTCAACTAATTGTTGTCCAAAAGTAGTCAAATTGTTTTCATGAAAAAAATCATCTAACAAAGAAAGATTGCCACACATATCACATGTACTAGAAAGACATGCACTGAAAAAAAAAGTATTAATCATTAGGTGGCTTACAAACAAACCTAATATGAAATCCTTTATAGTTTAAGGTGGTATTTTTATACCACATTCCTACAACATTTCTTTACTATGCATGGTACCACCTATAGATCGAAATACATCATAATGGTAACAAAATTGAATATGAGTTTTACAACAACATGTGATTCTTTCCTTGGTAATCCTTACTTACCATGGTTTACGCTTTTCAAAAGATCTTTGACTAATGATAATATTTAATACCTTACCATCTACAAATTTTTTAAACAATTCAGTTTGAGTCATGTCCAAAAAGTGTTTAGGATGTGGATCATGTATTTTTGACCCAATTCTCAATTTAAGAACATCTCTTGAATTAGGTGATACTCTTGTATTATCATGCCAAAAAATTTTAATCAAACTTTTGACTTCACTAGTAAGTTTCATATCACATCTTGGGAGTCTACCACTAGAAGTCCATAAAATATTTGCTAGATCACATTCAAAGTTAACCCTTCTCTTTACAACTCTTTCTAAAGTCTTACAATTCACATTAAGATATCCACTTATGTTGCTAATCAATCTTTTGTTAGATATTGATTTGTTAACTAAAGCTATTGTTATTGCTCATTGTGTTGCATTCTTATTTTTAGACCAACTTCTTTTTTCAATTACATCAAAGGCACTAGCAACAGTGGATACAACTTGTTTTAAAGACTCATTTTTATTCTTGGGTTTTGCATACATTCCCAACCTTCTCATTACTTTTTGCATTTTAGACATTTTAATTAGTTGCAACATTAATTGACATTGAAACCCAAATTTCTTATTATAAAAAAAATGTCTATACAATCTATTAACATGTGTCCTAATTTGTCTCCATGAAATCAATCCCTCAAGATTATCTAGCACATCATTAGGAATATTAAAATTATGTTCAGACACTTTACTATCATTCT
This sequence comes from Cupressus sempervirens, assembly GCA_028749045.1. Taxonomy (NCBI): domain Eukaryota; kingdom Viridiplantae; phylum Streptophyta; class Pinopsida; order Cupressales; family Cupressaceae; genus Cupressus; species Cupressus sempervirens. The sequence continues at coordinate 509,615,729 of CM053783.1, forward strand.
GACATGTTTGTTCAGTAATTGGTGTTTCTATGTCTACATTCATGCAATTTGTATTGTCAATTAACATTTCATTTTCACTGTTATTTGGGATTTGAATCTCATTCTTAATTTTTTTTGGTATATCTTTCAGGGCATGCATTTCAATTGGAGTTTTTTGTGCATGATCTTTTGACAATTGCTTCTCATGAAGAAAATCTAAATCATTTAAATCATAACCTACTTCTAAAAAATCACCAATTTCATCACAAGAAAAAATTTAAGGGTTTGTAGACACACCTGTATTGAATGCATGATTAGAATGTGCACTTGAATTTTCTTGTATAATTGGGTTCTCTTCTTTGACCTCTTCATCCATCGTGGTATCCTCAATGTCTTTCTGGTTTGAAACATTGTTCAAGTCTCTAATTCTTTGTCTTCTCTCTCATTAACATCATGCTTCATTCTCTTTATTTGCTACAATCTCCTAATCTGTCAGAACTTTTTCTTTCTTCTTTCTTCGTTGTTTTGATCCCATGTTTGCACCAATTTTAAATTTGAATCAGTAGCTTGCAAATTGTATAAGAAGAAAAGAAAATAGAATAACTATGATAGAACTCACTATTGCAAATTGGAACTGTTATTCAATCATTTCAATCATTGAAAGTCAGTTTGTGGGGCAAATTTTGGGGCCCAATAGGTACATTAGAAATGAGTACTCGATTGTTTAAAAATTGGGTACCTAATTGTTTAAAAATTGGGTACTTGCTTATAAATTGGGTACCCAATTTTTAAAAAAATCGAGTACCCAATTTTTAAATAATCGGTTACAATAGTTCAAAGCAATTGGGCACCCGATTTTTGAATTACAAATCAAGTACCCGATTCTTGAGACATGAGCAGGAATTTGGTATGCCACGCGACTTTTGCATGGGGTTTTGCCTTGGGGATAGGCATGGTATAGGCTTGGTCCCACCAAGCCATGCCTTTATGATCCAATTTTTTCTAAGGCATTTAATCAATAATTTCTAGTATTGTCATAATTCTTTTATAGTTGTCCCCTTTGAATATTTTGATGAAACAAAAATCCACTAGGTTTTACTGTTCTGATTCCAAAAATATAAATTTTATAGTGTTATTAGTTTATTTTCTATTTTTCCATTGTTTATTAATCAAAATTATCTCTTAAACATTAAAAAGTGACATTCACTAAAACTTTAATAACTTTTTTATTTTATAAATTTTTTTAAATTAATTTAAATGTCATCAATCTACAAACAATTCTTTTGAGGTTAAATTTTTTTTGAAAAAAGTGAGATTTTGATCAAAGTATATGGTTTGTACACAAGAGGTTTAAAAATTTACCTTTATAGCCAATTAATAATTAATAATAAAAAAAGTATTCATTAAAAAATTAAGAAAAAATATTGTCATCAATCTTAGGTGTATTAGGTAACTCCCTTTAAAAATATTTGCAAAAATTCATTTATTTGTGTCAAATTATGGTGTCTGTACACGAGCATGGTATGGTCTTGAAACAAGCATTTTGAAAAAGTGTTTTTTAAAGAACCATACCAAAAAAAAATCTATCATATGGGTACACAAATAAATTACATATTCAAAAATTAGATTCTTAACGCTAAAATTTTTACTTCTAAAGTTTTTTTATATTCAATCTCTAAATGCCTCAAATTTTGACATCAATTGACAAAAAAATTCAAAAACAAGAAAAAACACTTCCACTTTTTGGCCAAAAGTGAGACCCAACTTCTTGCACTGACCCTTACCCCATACTACATGTGTATGGTGTGCGAGTATGTTTTCTTTATTTATGATATTTCTGATGTGGTTAAGGAAGGGAGTCGTAGTCACCTGCTAGTCGGGATCTACATGATGCACTACTTCTTGCCATTTTCTATTTAGCTTAGTATATATGTGTTGTACATGCATAAATTTTATGCTGATTGTAGGTATTGGGTATCAACTTCCTTGAATTGCTAGGATGAGCATACCCTATTGCATTATTTCAATAGTAAGAGAGGAGAAATAAATTCATAAGTCCAAATCCTAATCTTTGAACCCATTTGTCCTAAAAAATTAGGACAAGTATCTATGTTGTTTACCTTCTAAATGTGTTGTATGATGTAAAATTCGTGATTATAATCCTTTAGTGTGATCTTGTATGTATTTTTCTATGAAGGGTTTTCAAAAAAAAATTTAATAAGTCTTTGTAGATTTTTCTATTAATTAAGTTAAATTAAATTATTAAATTAATGATTTAGTTTAATGGAAAATTATTATGGTATTTTAATATTTAATTAATTAAAAAATTAATTAAATAAAAAGAATTATAGATAAAAGTTATAAGTTTAATTTTAGAACATGATAATATTTATTTTATTTAATAATAATATATTTAGAGTTCATTTTAAAATAAATACTAAATACTATTATTATTTAAGTTAATAAATATTTTATCAATTAAATGTTTCAAAAATAAATTAAAAAGTGAAAAAAGATATTAATTTATTAAAAGTTTTAAGATTACATAATGTGTGCATGAGATTAAAATTTAATAAGTTAATTAAAAAAAGAAGTCAAGTGAAATTAAATAAAGTTATTTTATAATTCAATCAACGTGCATGAAAATGATAAAGAAAAGATAATAAAGAGTTAAATTTTGTTGAGCAAGGATTCCTCTTGGGTGATCACACAATTAATGTCCTGATTTTAGGAGAGAATTCCTTATCACCAATCGAGGGTTCATTTTCAAAGGACCACAAATTTTGGAAGAGAGAAGGTTTTTGAGAAGAGAAATTTCTCTCACAATCTTCTTGGGCATAGCTATTAGCATCAGAGTCCAAGTAGATTATTGTGATTATTCACACAGTTTATTATGTAATACCCCGCCAAGGGATCCAAAAGAATCAACTTAAAGTTTTATTAAGTTTGCCAAACAAATTTTTTTTTTAGAAACATGAAAGGTAACTAATTCACATTAAACACATAGCAGTAGAAGCAATAACATATAATCAACTGTAAACATACATAATAGGTTACATTGCTTAAGGATCTCAAAATGTTGAGTCAGATTTAATCTAATTAATACTAAGTCTAACAACTACTACATCCACATGAAAGAATAATTAAAGGTTCATGGTCCATAATATATGTTTGTTTCGAATGCCTCTTGGAAATTAAATACGGAATGCTCAATCATCCACTGTACATGTCATAGGGTATGAAAGACTTAAAAGAATATACATAGGTAAAAATAAAGGTACATCATCCTCATCAAATCTATGATACAAGTGCAATATAGTAAATGAGACCATTAACATACATGATACATCAATCCATCAATAAAGATATAACAACCATTGTAAAATACAACTAAGTGTGCAGTTCCTCCCAACTGTCAATAGCATCATTAGACCATCATGGGCCTTGGCCATCCCTCTGTGTGTAAGATCCAAAGTCACTAAAGAGATCATCAGTATTATCATTGTAGGAATGTCACTCCTAAGACATACTACAACTTATGCAGAAAGAAATCTAACATGCTACAACATATGCATAAAGAAATCTAACATGCAAAGATTAAGCATAAGCTAATCCTACAAATTAGATAACATCATCTATCATACACTAATCATCAATATAAAGAAACATACTAGTATATAACATCCATCATAATAATCCATGAATAGAATGAAGATAAATGCCAACAAAGAATACTCCAGCCATGGTGTCTCAAATGGATCTCAAATGGTAAGAGTGAAAAAGCACTACCACTCGACTGCATGGAACCTAAATGGCCCACTCCCACTGCACTGAGGATATAGTCTCAAGTCTCAAACAGGATATCAAATCACATAACACAAATACTCTTTAAGTCTAGGAATCCTAAAAGTATACTAACTCAAAGGTTCTAACACACAGATCAACATCTACACCCAGAGACACAACAATGACATGTAAGAAACTTACTATGTAAGCGAGAAAGTGACATCACATGAATCATGCTAGAGTTACCCGGGTAGTCTCTCAATAGACCCCGGCCCCCTAGTGATCCCTATGCGGCCACTAGTATCCTCTCATACTGACGAGGCATACTACGGAATGCAAGGTCGCAACCAAGCATTCTCTCTACTCCCATCCTAGTCTATACTAGCACTTGAGGCATGGGTGAGAACATACAATTATCTTATTAGGTTCATTTTAATCTCTATTTAGTGTAATGTTTTCACTTATTAATACAACTTATAATGAGTTACCCTGGCAGCCACTTAGGGCCCCGACCCCCATTGCAAGCCACTTCCTGGCACTACAAGTAGATAACCTACCCTAGGCTCATGAAATCATAAATCACAAAATCACCTCAGTCCTATACAAGCAACTGGAAAGCATCATAAAGATAATAAACAATAATTACATCAGTTCTTCATGAGTAACTAAAAAGCATCAAATGATAGATAACAATATTCATTAGTTCTCAACAAGAAATCAAAAAATATCTCAAAATAATACTGATCAAGGACTCTAAAATGGTCAAGTCAAACATGTCACAACACGACATCATCAAGATAAAAAAAAATACTTCAATCCCATCAAGGTGACTAGAAAGTAATCCAAGTATAACTTATCGATGACTCAAAAATGGTTAAGTCAAGTATTACAAATACATACACCTCAGCTTCAAACAAGAAGACTGGAAAGCAATAACAATCAGTACATAAAAATATCTCATAGAGCATACCATCACATTACCATGGTTGGGTTTAGAAAAATCAAGATTAAATAACATCAACATGCCATCACATTCGCATAACTCCCAAGCCTCTGGTTGACATCCTATAACTAGTCAACACTCTAAGACCACCCAATCCTCAAACATGGATAGCATAAAGAACAAGATACAAACACACATTTTAGTTTTCTTTCGCAATCACATGGTTAAGCCAAATATGAGGTTTTAGTTTTCGTTTCAATTATACTTCAAGTGTATAAGATTCTTCATTTAATCTCCAAGTTAACCCATTTATCTTTTCTAATAAAACATAGAATTATCCCTCCATTATTTAAAAACAATTTTCAAAAGATAATTATTTACTTATTTAAATTATTAAACTAATTCCCATTGACTTTTAATAAAATCATTGCATTATTTTACTAAAATCAATGTTACTAATAATTAAATGAAACTCCCTTAATTTCAAGAGCATCTCCCATTATTCAAATCATAAGAATAATACTTATCAACTTTCAAATAATTAGTTTACAATTTCCTTAAAACACTTCAAGGAAAATCATTTATATAAAATAATCTTCATTGATTTTAAGTAAAATCAATCTCATTAATAATTCAATTATTTAATTTCACTAAACACTTATTAATATATCTTTTCTTTTAATTTTCCCTCATTTAAAAAATCTATTTACTTAAAATTGACTAATAATTAATTAGACTCCTTCTACTATTAACTAATCTTAATTAAATTAAATTAAATTAAATTAAATTAGATTAGTTAATAAATCATATAAAACTAATGCATAATAATAAGATTCTATTTTAATTCGAACCCAAACCTGAATCAATTTCCAAATCTTGATTCTACTAAGGGAAGATTGCAATAACATTTTTAATTCTCATAACCGGATAAAACAATATGCATGCCCGAATTCTAAATTACAAAATTGAAGATTCATTCATAGAAAATTATTCAAAGACACATAACAGACATGATGAAGACAGGAAAAGAAAGAGCATAATAAAATATGTGAAATAATCATGAGTGCCTACTTGGACACTGATGCTAATTCACTACACCTCAGAAAATTGTAGAGAAGATCCTTCTCTTAGAACCTTCTCCTTTTCGAAAATTCCTTCCTTCTCCAACATTCACAATTCCTCTAAGAACCAAACCCCCCCAAGTGACAAGGAGTGCTTGTAGAAGCATACGAGCTTGTCCATACACGCTAGGAGAGCCTGTATATAAAGGCCTCTAAGATGCATCTAGAATGTGTCTAGAAAGAACTAACTAAGCACATATCTTCCATGATAAGAAGATAAACATGATGAGGTATCTAGAATGTCGTAGACACCATGTGCTCAAATAATGTGCTAACTCCTAAGTGTAGACAACACTTGCATAATTAGAGTGCAAACTCTTATATTGTCAACATGACAACTCACAAGAGTTTGCATACTCCTATGTGAATAAATATTAAACTAATGCACATTAGTTAATTAATTAAATTTCTTTATTTAATATTCACTTGACTCCTTTTTGAATTAATTTATTAATTTTAAATCTCATGCACTCACTTTATTAAATTCACTTGTTTTATCTTAATCTAATTTAATCACATGCATGCATCATGCGATCTAGAATCTTAAATTTAATGTCTTTTCCACTTTTAAATTTATTTTCGAAACTTAATTGATAAAATATTTATTAACTTAAATAATAATATTATTTAACATTTATTTAAAAATGAACTCTAAATATATTATTATTAAATTAAATTAATATTATCACATCCAAACATAAATTTATAACTTTTATCTTCAAATTTAATTAATTTCAAAATTAATTAAAATAAATTAAATATTAAAATATTATATTAATTTTTTATTTAATTAAATCATTAATTAAATCTTTTAATTAGACTTAATTAATAGAAAATACACCAAAGACTCACAAAGTAAAATACAAAAACCCATCATAGCAAAACACATACAAAATCAAACCAAGGGTTAATATCATGAATTACGTCATCCAATGCATTCGAAGGGTACTCAACTTAGATACTTGCCATGATTTTCAATTAGGACAACTGGCTTAAAGGGTTGGGATTTGGACTTGAGAATTTATCTCCCCTCTCTTACCATTGAGATAATGCAATAGCTTACGCTCATCCTAGCAATTTAGAGAAGTCGATACCTGGTACTTGCAATTTGCATAAAATCCATGCATGTACAAACACAATATACACTAAGCTAAACAAGCAATGGAAAGAAGTGGTGCATCATGTAGATCTTGACTAGCAGGTGAGTACGACTCCCTTCCTTAACCACATCAGAAACATCATACAGAAAGAAAATAAACACGCACACCATACACATGCAAGTATAGGGTAAGTATCCACAAGAAAACACATATGATAATAAATCATCTAACTAATCATCATCAATAACTACAAACACTGTAATAATCATCATACATACATGAACTATAAAGTACCAAGTAATCTCATCATATAATAAACTGAAATTGAAACAATATCTGATAATCTCAAAATAATGTTATTAATGATCATCAACTTAAAACTAGTCCTAAAAGAGTTCAACAATGATAGCAAAATGTGAACTAGGGGTAGGCACTACATATTATGTTTTTTCTTTTCCTGTCTTCATTGTGACTGTTGAATGGTTATCTGAATGATTCCTTGTGATAGGTGCTTTCAATATTGTGAATTATTGGTGTGCATGTAGATTTATGTTGCATACGTAGAGATTAAATATCTTAAAATTTCAAAATCCATAATTTGCAAATTAGATTGAAATTGGGAAGGGTTTTGAAATTAAAAAGAAAAATTAAAAAGAAAATTTGATTGGTTGGTCATATTTTCCCTATTAGATTAACGTTGGAATTGTTATTAAAAATAAATATTTTAATAACAAAAGGAATTTTTTTAATTTAAATTTTAAATTATAAGAATTTTATAAAAAATAATTTAAAATAATAATAATAAATTTAATAATAATAAATTAAATTTATTGAGGGAGGGGGTTTTACCCCACCTCCCCCTTTTCCTAAGCTAGCGGCCACTACTGCTGATGCAGGTACTGTGATAGTGACAGTACTACATACTATCACAGCCAGAGGCCCTGCAATAGTCATAGTGAGGCTGCAACCTACTTTAAAGGCCGGCAGGCCTTTACAAAAAATATGCTTTCTTTTTATTATTATCATTTTAAATATAGATTATTAAAAGTTATAATATTAATTTTTAAAATTATTATTTATTATTAACTTTATTAATGTGTTATTCATTTTTATTAAATTAATAATTAATTAAATAATATCAATATGGATTTGTTTATATATAAAATTAGTAATTAATTTAGTTAAAGTTAATTAATTAAGATTAATTAATAATGGAAGTGGTTTAAATTAAGTTATACATGTATTTAATTAGTATAATACTAATTTTAATAAAATCATAGATTATTTTTATTGAAAAATTGATAAGTATTATTTTACTAATTTAAATAAATGATTATCCTTGGAATATTTTAGGAAACTGACTTAATATATATGGGGGTAATTCTATATTTTATTCAATTAAATGAATGGATTAACTTGTAGGGTAAACTAAGAATCTTATGTACTCAAAACACTCATTGAAACAAAAATTGAAACTCTACATTTAACTCCGATATGTTTTCAAAATCAAACAAAACTATGAAACTTGCACTTTGTTTATTTGTATGTTGTCTATGTTTTGGGTTTGGGTTGACTAGAGTGTTGACCAATTTGAGGATGTCTACCAGAGGCTTGGTAATTCTATGATTGTGGTATTATGCGAACTTGATCTTGATTATTTTAACTCAACCATGGTAATGTGTTAGTATGCTCTATGATGAGTGTGATTCTATTGTTGGTAATGGTTTTCATTGTCATTTTGAGATAGTGAAATGAATGTGCTTATATATTTGACTTAACCATTTTGAGTCTTTGATTAGTATTTTTGGGATGCCATCTAGTTTCTTGTAGAGAATTGATAGGTATTGTGATTTATCTTTTGATGCTCTCCAATCACTTGTATAAGACTAAGTTGATTTACTATGATACTTTGATTTGTGATTTCATGAGCTTATGGTAGGTTATTTATATGTAATGTTGGAAAGTGGCTTGCAATGGAGATCAGGGCCCTAAGTGGCTGCCAGGGTAACCCATTGTAAGTTGTTTAATAAGTGAAAACACTACACTAAATGAGAGTAAAATGAACCTAATAAGAGTCTTTGTATGTTCTCACCCATGCCTCAAGTGCTAGTACAAACTAGGATGGGAGTAGAGAGAATGCTTGGTTGTGACCTTACATCATTAATATGCCTTGTCAGTATAAAAGGATACTAGTACTGCATAGGGTCACTAGAGGGTCAAGGTCTTGAGACTACTAGGGTAACTCTAGCATTGATTCGTGTGATGAAACTTGCCCGCTTACATAGTAGGTTTCCTATGTGTCTTTGTGTGCCTCTAGGTCTAGATGTTGATTTATCTTATAACCTTTGAGTTAGATTACATTTAGGACTTCTTGAACTTAGATAGTACTTTTGATATTTGGCTTGATAACTTGTTTAGGACTTGAGACTATCTCCTTAGCGTGGTGGGAGTAGGCCTTTCTAAGTTAGTACATGGTCGAGTGGTAGTGCTTTTTACTCTTACCATTGAGATTCATTCATTGATACCATGGCTGGAGTTTCCTTGTCTGCATGTATCATTATGATGGGTGGATATATCTTATGATGAATGTTTATATCTTTTATGATGTATGGTTATATCTTTTATGATGGATGGTTTCATTTATTGTATTGTACTTTGTATCATGGATTTGAGAAGGATGATGCAATTCTATTTTTATAGATGTATATTATTTTAGCCTTTAATACCCTGTGACATGTACAGTGGATGATTAAGCATTTTGAATTTATTGCCAAGTGGCATTCGAAACAAATGTATATTATTTAAATGGACTTTGGACTTTTAATTATTCTTTCATATGGATGTGGTATCTAGTAGACTTAGTATTAATTATATTTAAATGTGATTCATCCTCTTGGGATCCTTAAGGAATGTAATCTGTGATGTTTGCTTAATTATGATTGTATGTTATTGCTTCTGCTACTTTATGTTTGATGTGTATGTTATTCTTTCTTGTTTTTTTTTTTTTAAATATTTGGCAAACTTAGTTAAAACCTTAGGTTAGTTCTTTTGGACCCCTTGGGGGGGCATTACATCCTAGGTGTATCTTCATTAGACTTTTCCATCCAGGAAAGCTATCTCTATTAAGATTGGGTACCTCTCTTTTCAACATCTTGATCTTTTTGCTTCTAGTACCTTCAAACTTGTCCTCTTAAACAGATGGCTTTGATACCAATTTTTGAAATTCTTTAGAATAAATGAGAGCAGGGCTGAATCAGTTATCCAAGGTCCATATGTACAAATGAAACTTTTAACAACTTGGTAAACCCATATCCATAAATCATTTTCATCATGCATGCATCCATTAGATCATATAATTATTTAAACTTGTAGGTTACTATCAAATTAACTTTACAAAAATGTAAGCTTGAAATATAATAGATTCAATAACACATTTGACACAATGATTTAATGTGGAACCCAATTTGAAAAAAATCACTAGTTACATGTTACTCATTCTCACTCTTTTGAAGTGATGCCCTATTAAAGGTTACAATGCACACTATTAAATGTGACCTGGTTAGAGGATCTCAATCACCCTATTAGGAGTGAGCCTTGTTAGAGGACTTTAGATCATTCACTTGGAATATCACCTAGTTAAAGGATTTACAAATGATTGTTAGGTCAATCTTAATCCAAAGGATTTACTCTAGACTAGTACAATGATTAGGAAGTAACACTAAGGCTTGGTCTGATAACAACTGAGAACTCCATTTTGTAGATTATAGATCTTTGTTTTAGTCCTCCATTCTGCTTGGCTTTCACGCACTTAAGCTCTGATAGCTTGTTCACCCTTCAAGCATCCATACCCTTAAGCCTTCTTTCTTTTCTTTCCAATAATAGTCTCTTCTATTAGGCCACTGAATGAAGCAATACCCTAAACTCTTTTTCTTCCTTAGGTTCTTGCACATTACAACCCTTGCTTCTAACCAACAATCTCTATAAATAACTTTTTTTAGATCTTTTGCCATTCAACCTCCATCATCCATTTTAGGCTTAGGTTGGATTAGGTAGGATTCAATGAATCTACCCATCATTATATTTTATTCACTTCTAGAAACTTCTCCTTCAATCCTCTTTGAATTCACCTCAAAATAATTCATCTTGAATTTTGTGCCACTAGCTCATCAAGATTATCTTCCACACAATTCACACAATCCAAAAAATCAAACTTGTTAGCTTAGATTTATTGAATTCACGATCTTTCTCATAATGGTGACACTTGACATTAACTTGCTTTTGATGCTCGACACATACTGTGTTTCTCAGCATCTACTATCAAAACACTCAACATGAACTAAAGTTTATTGGTGCTCGATATCAGCTAAATTTTACTCAACTTACATTGTATCACTTGGCATATACTAGAATTTTACTTTGCTCGGCTCCAATTGATTTTCTGCTCGACTTACGCTAAATTTGCTTGGTACCTACTATGCAAATTGTTAAGCTTGGCAAGCATAATTCATTTAAGCTGTTCTTCTGAACTTAATTAGTGTATCCATCCTTTGCAACCTTAAGTAGATTATTAATGCACTATAATATCACTATCTTAATTGATCCTTGTACTCCTTTTCCATATCATAACTCAATCTTTCCTCTATGTGCTATTGTTACCTCATTTGATCAAATCCTCTTCATCAATCAAACAAATTATAGTACTCAAATCATCTAAGCAATTTCCTTACCAGCAAGTAGCATATTTGACATCAGTGACAAAACAATGATTGAAACACATTTTCATACTTGTATCAATCTATTTTCAACAAATCTCTCCTGCTTCATACCTTGATTTAATTACTTATTTCATCTTGTTTGTATTGGGACCTTAATAACTACATCCATGCCCATGCTTATTCAGGTCAGTACGCTATGCAAGCCTACCTTCTATTGAACTCTAAATAGTTGAAGTCGACCCAATTACTACTCATAAATATCCTAGTAGAAAATCTAACTATTATGTACCTGAGTTAGACATTGTTGTTCCAAAGTTATTTGAGTTTATTAATATTATTTTAAAGATTTTTTATTCCTTTATTTCTTGTAACCAAAGTATTTTATTCACCGCACTGGCACAACCATATGAATGTAAAAAATTAAAACATGGGAAACTCAAGTAGTCCAAGAGCCTTACAAGTCTTAATTCTTAGATGCATTTTTTCAATTTTACTTCTGCATGGCTAAATGATAGACATATGTTCCATAGTATTTTTTACAAAGTCCATTTTGGAAATCACTTCCAAGCTCTTATATTTGTCCACCTCACATTATGTTGTACATGAAATTAGTGAGTAAACTATCTTTTTGATGTTTGAATTTTCTTTTAATATTTTTTAAATTGATATTGATCAGATTTTTCTTTGATGCTAGTATGATTATAATCATTTGATAATCCTCATAAATTTTCATATGTTGATATCTATTTACATGCATTTTTTGATCTTTTCCTTTTAATCATTTGAGAATCACCTTAAAATTGTATATGGTTAAACATGAAATTTGAGGGCATGTCTTTCACATTCTTTGGAAATTTGCAAATTTATATATTGGAAGATGTCATAGTGTATTCTACTATGCATGGAAAAAAAGGTTAAACACTCAATTATCACAAATACATGAGTAGCTTTACATTGCTTGATTAATCTTAGTTAAGCTACTAACAATGTATTTGGTCCCATGATCCTAAATTCCATTCCATTCTTTAACTTGATCTGTATTTGAGAATAATGCATGAGCATAAAACTTGTGTAGATCATTTCCATATTGAATCATGGCTCAACAATAAAGATATCTAACACAAGCTACATTTATCTTGTCTATACTATAATTTGTGGGTTCTACATCCTATTAATGTAGTTGTGAATAATTTATACATATTGACCATGAGCTACTTGATTTAATTGTTATTGTCAAGATATCAAATATGATTGTTTTCTTCAACCTTTTTTTATTGTGTTAGCTAGATATACGAACTAATGTTAGAGTGTCTCCAGTGTGGTTAATCATACATTCATGTTATGTTGTTTTTGTTGTAAGCTTTTTAGTACCGTGGAATCTTAGTTTCTTTGAGGTATGCTATTTCTATTGTATATATTTTTTTTCTATCAATTGATAATTAGTTATTTGCATACTTCTTATTTGTTTAAGGCATCTTAGAAATTTGCACATGGAATTCCACAGCTAGTAGCCACAACAACTTTGCCTTGCCACAAATGTCATTTTCCCTGGCAACACATTTTAATTTGTTGTGATTTTGATTTTGATCTTCTCATCATCACAATTTGTAACAACAATGTTATAATCTACATACTACAAGAAGTGAGTAGAGTGATTTCAAAGATATGATGATTGGGTGTCATGGCTTATAATCATTGGCACTTTCTTAACCATCCTTCATATCTTCATTATAAAGTGTAGGCACTTTTCTATTGTTGCACTATTCTTAGTTTCAAAATAGGAAGTGACACAAATTTTAGAGACATAAGGAGCATTATAAACTCCATTAGAACAACTTTTAGAGACCTAAGGAGCAATATAAACTTTATTAGATGTGTTACTTGCTTCCATAATTATTCTCATTTAAGGACATATAAAGAGGTGGACTCTACTATTTTTTCAAAACATCAACACAAAATCCTAAATACATTAGAACTTGTAGGTTATACAAAAAATATGTTGCCACCATCCTTCCTGTTTGACTATAGTTAATCTTCAAAACTAAGCATTCTACTATGAAACTTCAACCAACTTCGACAAAAACTTGACTGCAATGCAACTCTTGTATATGATGCTCTTATTGTCACCAGTCATACACTACTTATTCTCATATGCCTTAGTAGTCTTGGTGTTTAATATTTGTATCTTTTATGGTAGAATTAAAACTAAAAAGTAATCATACTAGCATGATATTTTGAAGAAATTTTGGAAGAGGCATAACATTTTGATTGAGGCATTTTGTAACAAGTTTATCCTAGTTTTTTGTTTCCTAGAACCAAAATTGAAAAGAAACCACAACATTTTGAAAAAATTTTGTAATAAGGGGTATTTTTTGCCTTATATATGAATATTTAATACCAGTATATATTTTTACAAAAATATTACTTTAATTAGTGGTTTGAAAAAATTGTATTCTTCATGTGTGTGCACTTTTTAAAAATGATGTCCCTATTTGAGATTTTTGTAAAGAAATATTCATGGCTTCTTCAACTTGCTCAATGATTAGATTATTATCACAATTAGTTTTTCTTCTCATAAGTTTGTTCTCCTTTGTGATTGTTGGAACACTCAATTGCATGGCATGATATGTGATGTTATTTTTACATATATGTATCTTATGTATGATGTAATGTTTATATGTACTAAATATATAGCTCAAATCAACTAGATCATTATGCCTAAAGGAACAGGGCTTTGATACTACTTGTAATGTCTCCTTTTTGTATTATTTGGAAATTATGGACTATTATTTTATTGATAAGTAGGAGGGTTGCAAGCTTTGGGTTTAACCATGGAAGAAATTTTGTAGTTAAGCGCGCTTAGGCTGGAGTAGTACTGGGATGGGTGACCTCTCGGGAAGTCTCGGTGCTTCACCCCTATGAGCATCACCTAGATCCAATGAGTGCTAAGTGTTCCATTTATTCTCATGAGAGATGGATTCATGTTGAATCACTACTCATGAAATATGGGTCAAATGAGTTTGACTCAAAATTACATAGTTAAATCCTGATAGCAATATCACTATTACTTTATTGTTTTAGTTTTTCTTTTGAATTATGATAGTAGAAGATGACAATATTATGTGTATATCCTTGAACCAAAACTAAATAATTATTCACCAATTCCTTAGTGATATGTGTTTTGTCAAGAAATATTCATTGGCTCTCTAAGCCACTCAGTGATTAGATATTAACATGAATAGTTTATCTTTGCATAAAACTAAAAAAAATTGTGATTGTTGGAACACTTAATGATTAGGTGAGTTAAGAGATTTTGGCCTCAAATGTATTAATATTATATGTGTGTAATGTTTATGTACAATTTTTTTAGAATATTTAGAATAATCGAGAGGGGGGAGAGGAGGGGGGTGAATCAATTATTCTCATGTCCAGATGTAACAATTCAACTTTCACTAACTTCAAACAACTTAAACAATCTCATAAAACCACTCGGTCCATACAACAATTCATCAAAAAAATTATATTATTTTCATTACTTAACTCTATATTTAGTATATGTTGACCAATAGTAAATAACATGCATCACATATAAAAATCCACACATATATGACACCAATATTTAACGTGGAAACCCAATTTGAGAAAATGTCTAAGTAACATGCTACAACTTTTCACCGTTTTGAAGTGATTTTGGTTAAGAGACAACCCTATTAAAGTTTACAAAACACACTATAAAATGTGACCCTAACAAAGGATATAATCAACTTTTAAGGAGTGGCATTGTTAGAGTACTTTGGATCATTTTATTAGAATGTCACCTTATTAAAGAATTTATAAAATGACTATTAGGTCACACTTTCTTAAAGGATTTTGTCTGCCATGGTGGTTAGAAAGTAACAAAAGGTTTGATCTATAAGATACAACTCACTTTGCAAATTTAGATCTTCATTTGGCTCATTTTTTGGTTCACGAGCTAAACTTCATTAACATCTTCACCACTAATCTACTTGGCATCCCCTCAAGCAATCACACTTTACCAATCTTTTCACTTCTCCTTTGCTACTCTATTCTTCATAGGTTCTCCTTAAGATTGCCAATTAATAATGAACCAACCTTAGAAAACATTTATTATGCTTCCTTAAATAGGTAATTTTGATCTTTTTCCACTTAAACATCACTGAACTAAAAATCTTAGGGTTAGTTTAGATCAATTTAATCTATCCATCTTTTGGTTATTCTACTCCTTTCTTGCTACTTCTAGAAATGTCTCTTTAAATTCTTTCTTTTGATCGTATAAAAAACTCAATTTATGCATTAAATACACCATCTCATCAATCCTTATCATCTATGCATTTTGACTTAGCCAAAAATTTAACTATGCAATCTCCAATTCAATTATGTCCCAAACTATAACTTTTGTTGATACTTATTCATTATTATGTGGCTTGGTCTCTACTATTCTGCATCACTTGACTTCCATTGGCTTGTTCGATCTTCACTATGCTTGGTTACTACTATACTTTTCTTCTTTGTCTTGCTCAGACATAACTAACACTTTACTAATATTATTTTCTTAGCTAACTCTTAAGTTCCCTAATCTTATGATTCATCTCCTTCATTGACTGTTTACCTTTTACTAAGGTTTTCTTGTGTTTAACTCAATAGCTCTATACTTCATATAATGATTGAATAATACATCATCTTGTCAAAGACTAACTGATCAAGTTCCCATTGTAATTCTATTATACTTGCTCCTCTTCACTTAACAACTTCACTATTTTATCTAGTCATTTCTATTTTAAAATCTTCTTCATCAATCAAATGATATGAAACTCTACACTATTAGTAAATATATCTATAGTAGGTTTGACATCAATTACAACATCATAATTGTTGCAATTTTAGTTTCCAATAATCTTCCTCTTTGGCATTGATAGCAACACCTCTAGTTACCATGCAAATGAAAAAGAAATTGTCATGATGCATTAGTAAAACTCCTTAATAGCCTCCTCTTTTATTTGATATAGATCCTCTTTAATATCCTTACTTTCATTTTGATTCTCATCTTGCACTCATTTACCACTAACAAAATTGACCTCATTCTTTGATGCCAGTTGTTCAAATTTTCCATAGCCATTGGTAAAAAATTTGACCATAAGTCTCATTGGAGTATTTTGGTCAAAACTTAGATGACTGACCAATTTGGTCAAAATTTGGACATGCATTTGGTAAAAAATGAAGCCAAAAAAATGGCCTAAAATGTGTCAAAATATAAGTAGGACCGTCGAACATTCTACGTAGGCTTGGTCAAAAATATTGTCTTAAACTTTAATAATTTTGACTGTTTGAAGAGCCATCTTTGACAAGCATGTCATGCCTTTGATGAGTCATTTTTTACTAGGATTTCATACATGTGACCACTATTTTGTCAAAACTATCATCAATTATTGGTCAAAATTTTGACCAATGCAAAATAAGTTTCAACAAAGATGCCATACATTCAATGCTAGGTTGGTCAAAATTGTCATCGAATGTTGGTCAAAACTTTTACCAGTGCAAAATAAGTTTCAATGAGGATGTCATGCATTCAATACCAATTTGGTTGAAACTATTGTCAAATGTTGGTCAAAATTTTGACCAATTCAAAATATTTTTTTAAGAAAAAAAATAACAAAAAGAAATTAAATTTGGCTAGTGTCATTATCTTTAAGCCATATTTCTTATTAGTGGAAAAAACTTAGTCATTTCCTAGGTAGAGTTGGTCAGTCATCATTGCGATTGAGCCATATAGTGAAGGTTGAGTGATGTATATTAGACTTATTCACATTTTAGTTTGAGCTGAGTAGGTCTTTAGTTGCTACGTACTCCAGTATAAACTGAGAGATGACATATGTCAAATAAGTTAGAAGTTAGTAGATGTTGAGCTAAAGTGAGATAGTTTATGCCAAGTTATATATTATATGTCAAGCATTTGGAATCTAAGTAACAACATGAATTTTAGTCATCACTGAGCATCAAGGTATACGAGTGCTGAGAAAACCAATTTTGACATATATGTTTAGAATGAACAAACAATTAGGTAAACTAGTTTTGTTAACTTCTACCCATGTTTAGAAGATTGAGTAATTCAAGGAGTTAATTATACATTTTTTCAAAGATCATTGATCCCTAAAAATATAATGTATCCAATTAGAAAAGGGGAATGGGTAAACAAAAAAAGGGATGAATCTAGATCACTGATCTTGATCTAGAAGGTTTGTGAATTCATTATTTAAGAAGGGTCCAAACCCTAAATCATTTATGAGGAAACATAGTATATTAGATAAGGAGATCAAATCAAAATTAGAAAGAGGAGATTTTTAATCTAGCATCAGAGTGCATACTAAAGGATCAAGTACTAATATATTCTAGAAAGCTAATTAGGTTAAATCTCTTTAAAAAGTGGTCCTAACATGCCTATATAAATTTCTTAGCAGAGTTCTTACTTAGTTATAAGTTTTAAATATTTTAATCAAGGTAGATTGAATAAGTCTTGTAAGCTCTTAGTAGGACGTGCCCTTTATAGGATAGATCATCATAAGTGATCAAACATTGTACTCTTAACATGTATACTTTATTGTTGTAGTAGTGAATATTTGTGGGTGTCATCCCCACCCTAGTTTTACCTTCTCCTTAGAGGGTTTCTAGGCAACCAAATCATGTGTGTTATGTGTTAACATTTACTTACATATTTATGGATGTGATGCATACATAGATATGTTTTTGTATTAAAGTTTATGGTTATATTATTTATAATATAGATATGAAATGGATTAAAAAGTGAATACATTTGATTTAATATTTATTTCAAGAAGTTAATTTTTTTAAAGGTTCTAATTCATCCCCCCTCTTGGTATTGTAGTTTTCTAATAGACTTCCAACATATCTCATAATATTATAGCATGTCCAATGATATTGTGTCACATAATATCCACTATGATTGCCTCATAAATAGAATATTATACACAATCAATATCAAAGTAGCATGATATCTACCAATAAGTCCATGATATATTAACTAACAAGAGGCTTTCACCTCAAACTTCTCTCTCATAGAGAATGGTACATTAAAGTGTATCTTAGGTAATCACTGATGTTGAGATTCCCTCTCAATAAAGACTTTGATCCATAACTTCAAGTTTGCCTTCAATAATTCACAAACTATACATTTTTTTTCATTTCACTTTAATGTTGTTATTATTTCAATTTGAACTTGTAGAATTTTAAGACATATCAATTCTAATATTGTCAATGGTTTTTCACATTATTTGCAATATCTCCATCTTAATAAAATTAATGGCAATCTGATTCTATTTGACCATCATCAACTATTTACAAAAAGTTCACACTTTAATTGTTACTATAATGGTCTCTTCTTAATGCTCACGAGATTATGTAGATAATGAAGACTACTAATGTGCTCTTCAAACTATTTAAGCTTCATGCATTATTGGTTGTGAATAATCATTCCCTTTCAAATCAATAAATTGAACATTTGAATTCCCTCTCAAAATCTATTTTCTATGATGTAGAGAAAATAATCCCTATACAAATTCCCCACCAAATAGGAACACACTCACAATGTACTCCTATTGGAAATAGTTCTTCAAATTGTACGTTTTCATTTATGTTACATAAATATCAGTATTAACCAAGAATGATAGTGTTAATCGAGTGGTTAGACATCAAAGGAATCATAGTGTCAATCGAGTGATCGAGCATCAAAGCAACCACACTGTTAACTGAGTGGTCAAACATCAAAAGAATCATAGTGTTAACCAAGTGGTTAATCCCAATATTAACCAAGTATCAATAAATTCCACTTGTTAAGTAATTGACTAATTAAGGCTAACTAGTTGGATGTTTAATAATTATTTGAAAAAGTATTCAAGCCAACTTGGAAAATCTTATGATATATAAGAAAGGTTGAGAAGTGTAATGAATTATGCAAGGAAAAAAAGATGGATATGTGGTCGAAGAAAAAGGAAGATCAGGCAAGTGTGGAAGATAAGAAAAATAGAATACTCTGTTCATCAAGGATCTAGATATCAAGCCAAATAGAGATCTATATTCTTTAAAATAAGTTGCTTCATAAATTAGGTCAAATTATTATTACCTTCTAACCATTATAATAGTGAAGAAATATCCTAACAAAGTTGACTTAATAGTCATATTGTAAATCCTCTAATAAGATGATATTTCAAGATTGAAGTATCTAAAGACCTCTAACTAGGCCACTTCTAATAGGGTGAACTAAATCCTCTAACAAGGTCATACTTAATAGTATTTATTGTCACTTTTAACAGGGTTGGCTCCTAATAGGGCTTACTTTAGAAGAGTGAAAATATTGTAAGTAGTTGCATGGTGGTTTTCTCAAATTGGGTTTCCACATTAAATCTTGGTATCATCTATGTTCATGTTATTTTATTTATGCTTTATGTTTCTACAAATAAGTTACTGAAGGTTAAAATAGATTAAAATTCATAAGACTTCTTTGTTAACCAAGTTGCAACAAAAACTTAGTTCCAATTGAGCTAGATAAAGAATTGCATTATTAGTAAAAAGTTTGATTTGACATCTAGGGACAAGGAATTATTTTTGTGGTAATTAATTCACCCCTCCCCTCTTAGTTACTCTCTTTAATTTCAACAATTGGTATTAGAGAATTTGGTGCTTGCAGGAAAGGTTTCAAAAACCTAAGTTGAAGATCAAGATGTCATACAGAAGGGAGATTTTGAAGCTTAACAGAGAAAACATTTTAGCATGGCAAGAATTGATGAAGCTATGCTTATCAAGAATTGGAGATACTAGTCTATTCTACTTTAAAAATAGATATGTGCCACCACATAAACCTATGACTATGGAATAGATGAAGGAGGAAAAATATCACAATTTAATAATGATTGATATAGCTTCCTCTCTCAACTATTCTAAATTTGATGAAGTTAAATATTTTCCAACTGTGTTTGAAATGTGGGAAAAACCATATAAATTCTATGGAGGTGATAAAAATGTGCAAAGAGCCAAGGAAGATAGTTTAAGAGGACAGTTTGATCAAATAAAAATGAAAGAAGGTGAAAACATTGTCCAATATAGTGAAAGAATCAAAGAAAGTGTGAGTGCAATCAGAGCTATAGGAGGAAAAATAATTGATGACATAGTAGTCAACAAGGTATTAAGAACTCCTCTTCCTATTTATGCAATTAGAGTTTTAGAAATTCAAGAGATGAGATGCAATCCAAAAAATGATACAACCTCGGATGCACTTGTGGAAAGATTGACTACTTTTGAATTGGACAACTTTGATAACTATGTTCCTAATCCTAGCAACATTAAATCTGCATTCAAAGAAAAATTAACTCATGGTAGAAAAGGAGGAAAATCAAAAGGCAACCAAGTTGATGGTGAAGAAGATTATAATAATGCTGATGAACTTGAAGTCATTGAAGCCCTACTTGCAAAAATAATACCAAAAGGGAAAGGAAAATTTCTATTGATTTGCTTCTCATGTGAAGACATTGGTCATATTGTTTCAAGATGTCCAAACAAAGCAGATAAAGATGAGAGAATAAATAATAGGGTCAAAGGAAAAAAAATACTTCAACTACAAGGACTACAGAGATAAAAGTGAGAAATCTTGTTACATTTCCAAAGATTCTGATAGTGATGATAATGAAGAAGAAGTAGTCTATATTGATGTTAAGGATGAATCTGATAATGAGGAAAATTAAAATATGGAACTTATTTTTCATGTTACAAAAATGATGCATGGATCAGAGATATTGGTTGTTTTCATCAGATGACTAGTGACAAAACTAAGTTTGAACTTTTAGACCACTATGATGGTGGAAGTGTTAGGTTTGGAAATAGTCAACCATGTTTGTTAAAGGAAAAGGATTTATAGCATTAACCAAAGGAATCAAATGTGACAATTCCTATTGAGTTGAAGGACTAAGATACAATATACTTAGTGTTACACAACTAAACAATAAAGGATCTAAGGTAGAATTCATGAATGGAAAAGTTAAGCTATTGGATGGTAAAGGAAACCTAATTGGCAGTGGAAATCAAACAAAAGGTAACTTTTTAAAACCTAGATCTTACTAAAAATACACTTTTATTGGCACAAATAGAGGAGAGTTGGTTATGGCATAAAAGGATGTGTCATTTTAACTTTGATAACCTGGTTACCATAAGCAAGAAAAAAGGAGTAAGAGGAATATAGAATTTGAAGAAACCTAACATGGCGTCGTGTAAACAATGTCAAATTAGAAATACAAGTAAAATAAGTTTTAAAAGTAAAACTTTCAATTGTGAAGAAGTTTCAAAACTAGTTAATATAGACCTTTGTGGACCAATAGGTATAGAAAGGAGACGTATACTTCATTATGTTTGCTGATGACTATAATGTTCTTAAAAGATAAATATGAAATTTTTCAAAATTTCAAATGGTATTTGGCTAGAGTTGAGAAGGAAACATGAAAGAATCTAAAATGTTTGAGATTAGATAGAGGAGGTGTATTCATCTCAAATGAATTCAATGAAATCTACAATGAAGAGTAATAATAAGATAGGTATAAGCACCTAGAACACTAGAGAAGAATGGTATAATAGAAAGAAGGAATAGATCCATCATGGAGTGTGTAAGAAAACTAATCATTGAGAAAAATGTTGTACCAAAATACTAGAGAGAAAAAATTGACACAATAGTTCATACACTAAATTGAGTTCAACTGAAGAAAGGTACATACAAAAAACCTTATGAATCATGGTATGGGTATAAGCCTAATGTTTTTTATTTCAAATTATTTGGAAGCAAATTTTATATCTTGAAAGATGTAAGGAAAGGAAAGCTTGATGCAAAAAGTAATAAAGGCATGTTCCTAGGTTACTGCAATGAGAGTAAGGCATACCAATGTTTAAATCTTGCTACTCACAAAGTTATAGAAAGTGCACATGTGAAGATTGATGATTTTGTAGAAGAAGTGAAGAACAAAGCAACAAGGAATGTGAAGACTACAAAAAAGAAATTTTACTATGAGGAGGAACCTAAGACTCTACCAAACTCACATATAGTTGAAGTTGAACAACAAAAAAATACACCTATTAAGTCATATATAGCATAACCTGAGTTGAATCTAGTTTAGACATAGGAACCTAACTCACAGACAAAGGCACCTGAGTCATCAATAAAGGAAGTTTAGTCACAACTAGAGGATCTTGAGCAAAAGGAAGATGACAATCATGGAGAACCAAGTGAACCTAGTTCATAAACAAGAAAGAAAGAGCCTAAATTTTAAAAATATGTTAGAAGACATCATGCATCTGAACAAATAGATGGAGGATAGAAAAATGACATACTAACAAGGAACGAGTTAAAAGGTACATGCTTGCTTAGTGAATTTGAACCTAGATCTATAAAAGATGCTTTAGAAAATGTGGATTGGATAGAGGTAATGAATGAGGAAATTGAGCTAATAAAAAAGAGTAATACCTAGGCTCTTGTACCTAGACCTAAGGATAAGAATGTGATTGGTACAAAATGGATATTCAAAAATAAATTAAATGAAAAAGGAGAAGTAACGAGGAACAAGGCAAGGTAGTTAGTTATTTGGAGTGTTTGCATGGCTTCAAACCTCATATCACTACCTCTTTCTTTAAAAATTGGGCTAATGAAAGAGTCACTCTCCATGGAGTCACTGTGAAGCTTACTGAGGAATTCATTGTTGAGGTCACAAGGCTCCCCACACGTGGCATTAAGTTCTCAAAACAAACCAGTATCTCCAATGCGGCCTATAAAAAAATTTTGAAGACAGATGATGAGGAGAACCAATTGGAAAAGAGTGGAGACTTCTTTGATGTGGAGCAGATTAAAGGTATCTGGCATGATGTGCTTTGCTACATTCATGAGTATTTTATCTTGGATGGTAGGAACAAAAGAGTTCACAAATTTCATCTTGTTTTACTCAACCATTTTAGATACAAAGATAGAATTTCTTTCACTTTCTATCTGCATTTTTCTTTGCTTCAAAGTTTATTTGTCCATAGTAAGAAGGAGTCTCGACCAATTTTACATGAAGGTCTGATACTTCTTATTGAGGGATTTTGTAAAAATAAGTCCATTGCTTCGACTCCTTCTAATAAGAAGAAAGGTTCTTAGTCAAAGAAGTGTATGGTGGATGGGAATGTTAAAGGGAAAGAAAAGGTTAAACCTAAACCCTCAAGTTCTCATTAACATATTGTTGAAATGGAGTCAAGTTAGAGAGTTCTAAGGGTTCTACGAAGGATATCTCAGAGGAAGAGGAAGGGATAGATGTTGGGGAATTCAGCTCAAATTTGGAGGGATATCGAGAAACAAAAGGAAAATTTGATAAAGAAAAAGAGGAAGATACTTCAAAGGGTAACTTAGAACAGAGCATCTTTGACAATGAAGATAATCACACTGTGTCCAGGGGGAGTGTTAAAGACAAAGATAACTTAACTAATGATCTAGTTACTATGAAGGATGTGGATCATATGGTTCTGGATTCTATTCCTACTACTGAGATTGGGGAACAACAAAAGGAGGATCCAGTTCAGCAAGAAGCCCTTGTTGAAAATAGAGAGGAGATCCAGATGGATAGGGAGGAACAAATGGATAAGGCTGATTCCCCTTTACATGAGAGTACTAATGATATTTGTGATTCACCGTAGAGGGACAACAAGCTTTCCTTCTTACATTTTGGAAAGCTCAAAGTGGACTCTATTCTCCAAGTTGATCCTTGGATCTATAATGAAATTATGGGGCTGAAGAAGAAAGTGGAAATAATGCAACACAACCAGGAGGTTGATCGGGCCATAATTAATTACTTGGAGGTGAAAATGGAAGATATCCCTAAAAAACTTAAAGATTATGAGTTAAATCTTAGAATGCTCATCAAGGGAAGTGGTGCAAAAATGGAGCAGGTAATATCAAGCATTTGTGCTACTGCAGCTAGCCTTGGAAAAAGAGTAAATGAAGACACTATTTCTTCAGAGGGCCCGAGTAAGAGGACAAGGCAAAGTTTGAGGAAGACATCTTTGCAAGCTGTTACGACTTCAGCTGCCACTTCCATTCAGAACACTGCTATGATCGGGAGGGAGCTTATCAAGATGATTACGTAACTGCAATAGAAGCTTTGGGTCTTCTGTGTTGTTTCTGTTTATGTATAGGTCCTTTATCTAGTCTATGTTTTTGGTTGTGGTCTTATTTTTTGAGAAAACTTTGTTTCAGGTTCCAGGTCCTTGTAAAACCTGGATACCTTTATTGAACTTTGCTAGTGGTTTCAGGTCCCTGTAAAACCTGATTTTCTTTCTACTTTTTAGTAGGTTTTAAGACTATTCGTGGTGGTCTTAATTGCCTATCTTTCTTGTTTTTGTTAAAGGGTTCTGGGGCCCCTTCAAAACCTGCTTTTATCATAATTTAAAAAAAGGAACAAGGAAATGCTCGTAAGAAAAGGATATGCACAAGAAGAAGCTATTGACTATGGGGAAACATTTTCCCCTGTTGCAAGACTTGAAGGAGTTAGGATACTACTAGCATATGTTGTGCATAAAGGATTCAAAGTATATCAAATGGATGTAAATTCAACTTTCTTAAATCGAATCCTGGAAGAAAAAGTCTATATTGAATATCCTGAAGGTTTCATTGATCCCCAAACAAAAAAGACATGGTATGAAAACTACACAAATCACTATATGGACTAAAAAAAGCTTGAAGAGCATGGTATAAAAGGCTACATTGATATCTTGTAAGAATTAGTTTTGAAAGAACAAATGACAATAGCAATTTGTATATAAAGGAAGGATCATAGGACAAGATATTGCTAGCAAAAATATTTGTGGTTGATATCATATTTGGAGGACATGAGATTTTATGCAAATTATTTTTTGAAGAAATGAGGAAAGAATTTGAAATGTCTATGTTTGGAGAGATAAAATTCTTTGTTGACCTATAATTTCATCAAATAAAGGATGAAATCCACATCACTTAATCAAAGTACATCAAGGAAACATTGAAAAAATTTGGAGTGGAAGATTCCAAACCAATTGGAACACCTATGTCTACTGAACATAATTTTTCATATTAAAGGAGGTAGCTTAGGCTACCTATAGATTAATGATTGGGAAACTTTAGTATGTGGTACACACTAGACCTAATATTGCATTAGTAGATAGTATAGTTGCAAGGTGTTCTATAAATCCTAAATAAAATCACATGATGATAGTGAAAAGGATTCTAAGGTACCTAAAAGGAACTAAAGAATATGATTTATGGTATAAGAAAGGAGGAAACCTTGATTTAAGAACCTTTATTGATGCAGAATGGGCAGGAAGCATTGATGACACAAAGAGCACCAATGGAGGTGCATTCTTTCTTGGAAAGATATTAGTATCTTGGACAAGCAAGAAGTAGAATTATATTTCTCAATCAATAATAGAGGCAAAGTGTGTTTCTATACTAGAACTTTAACTATTCTAACATAATATGGATCAAGAAATTATTGTCAGGAATGAAGGATGAAATCAAGGAACTAGTGGTTATCTATTGTGATAACACAAGTGCAATCAATATATCCAAAAACTCTATCAAGTATCATTACCTAAAGGTATTGGTTCAAGAAAAAGAGGTGAGATTGGAATGTGAAAACACCAAAGAGAAAATAGTGGATATATTCACTAAGGCATTGCGTAAGGATGCATTTATGTATCTAAGAGGTAAACTAGGGGTTATTACCCTATCTAATTATCACTAAAGCACAAGCTAGTGATGCATCAACCGAGTTCCATTGAAGATCTATCAAGTTGGTGTAGATTGTCACTCTTCAGGTGTGAAATTTAGAACACATTGCATATGAATCAATACAAAAGGTACTTAGTAAATTCAAAGTATGTATCCTTTGGCATTTGATGTCAAAGAGGGAGAGTTTAGTATCTCAAGAGGGAAAGTATACTGATGATGAGAATATACAATAAAGAGGTAGAATAATGACAAAAGTACAAGGCACAATGATGACAGATGTAAGAGGAAGAATTCATTTGAATTGACTGAGACAAACCTAGGTAGAATCATAAAGGGAGTTGGTGTGGATGAGAATCAGGATCAAACTAAGGATATTATCTAATTATTCATACTTTTATCGTTGTATGTTGACATGTTGTATTTCCATCATGTCAAAGAGGAATATTTTTGGAAACACTTCTTCAAATTGTATGTTGTCATTGATGTTATACAAATGTCAGTATTAACCAAGTGGTAAAAAATTAGAGGAATCATAGTGTTAATTGAGTGGTCAAGCATTAAAAGTTCATAGTGTTAACCAAGTGATCAGACATCAAAGGAATCATAGTTTTAACTAAGTGGTTGGAAATCAGAGGAATGATAGTGTTAACCAAGTGGTTGGGCATCAAAAGAATCACAGTGGCAACTGAGTGGTTAATCTCAATATTAACCAAGTATCAACATATTACACTTGTGAATTAATTGACTAATTAAAATTGACTAGTTAGATGTTTAATGATTATTTGTAAAGGTATTCAAGATTAATTGGAAAAGCTTATGATATATAAGAAATATCCAAAACTATAATGAAGACATGTAAGAAAATAAGATGGATATGTGATCGAAGAAAAAGCAAGAGTAGGCAAGTGTGGAAGATAAGCATCAAAGGATATTTTGATCATCAAGGATCTAGAGGTCAAGCCAAGAAGAGATATGAATCTACAAAAAATTTCTTCATAAATTAGGTCAAATCACTATTACCTTCTAACCATTGTAGCAATGAATAAATATCCTAACATAGTTGATTTAATAGTCAGATTATAAATCCTTTAACAAGGTGACATTTCAAGATTGAAGTGTCTAAAGACCTCTAGTCAAGCCACTCCTAACAAGGTGAATTAAATCCTTTGACAATGTTATAATTAACAATATGCATTGTAGCATTTAATAAGGTTGGCTCTTAACAAGGCTTACTTCAGAAGAGTGAAAATATTGTAAGTAGTTGCATGGTGGTTCTCCCAAATCGGGTTTCCACATTAAATCTTGGTGTCATCTATGTTCATGTAATTTTATTTATGCTTTATGTTTCTACAACTAAGTTACTAAAAGTTAAAATAGATTAATATTCATATGACTTCTTTGTTAACTAAGTTACAAAAAGAACTTAGTTTTAACCAAGCTAGATAAAGAATTTCATTATTTGTGAGAATTTTGATATGACATCTAGGGACAAGGAATTGTTATTGTGGTGATTGATTCACCCCTCCCCTCTTAGTTACTCTCTTCATTTTCAATACTCATGATATCAATACCTTCCACAAACATATGTAGATTATTTCATTTGTTCAACCTCAAACCTTAATGCTTAAATGTTATATTTTGCAGTTGTAGGTCTCTATATTAAATGTTCACAACTATCTTGTCTTCCATTATATTAATGTTATTACTTGACTTTATTGTTTTGTTTCATGTAGTGCAATAAATGATCATGAATCTTTCATGGATGGTCACTTCTTTCAAGAATGTAGCAACTAATCCAACTGATGGATCATCTATAGATAGTTACTCTCCATAGTGACTCAATGGAATGATTCCATGATTGTCATTTAGCCTCTAACATAATCACAATTGTTATATGAATCTTTGAAAATCATCTCTAGATATCGTCATATCTCTTCAATATCACTTGTACCTCAATAGATAATTGCCAGAATGGAGGGTCTCAATATTATTAGCAAGCACCAAATAACCTTCCCTCAAGATGTCATATGCTTGATGATTATTTATTATTGATAAGCTTGTCTCTATGGAGCCAATACAAGTAATGAATATCACCACTAGGGCCATAACACATCCTTTGACACAGTGATCCCATTATATTAATGAGACATGCTATATTGATTTGTTTAGTGGGATTGAAGGTTACAATACCTAGAAGAATTTGATCCTAAAATGGTAAACAGTTCCCAAAAATCCAACATCAAATTGACAAACCTCAAAAAAACAAGATTGAATCAATGATATTCTTAATATCTTTTACTCATCCCTATCCTTTTATGCTTCCTCTTCTCAACATAATTAATTTAGAATGGAAGATTTAGAAATTCATAATAGTGTCATTTTAATTATGTTATACACAACAAACTCTTGAAGTATAGATCATCAACATTTGATCATATATTTTTCTATGGCCATAAGATCTTAACTCATAGAAACAACTATTTATTGGATGCTCATCAACTATAATAGCATATTCTTATCAATAGAATAGCATAATAGCTTCATCAATATCCTTGATTTTAGGATTAAACTAGTTATTGACTTGTGTCCACATCTTCCTATTGTTCATCAAACTTGGTAAGCAATCTGATTTCTCAAATCTTAATATGGATCTTCTTAACCTGGCTCTAATACCATGTTTATGTTTGCAAAATTATGATCAAACTATGAAATTGGTATGAATAAATATGAAGAACAAAATTATTAATTCTTGTTATAATTTTTTTATGTATATCCTTCTATCAAGCATTGAAGGAATTAAAACATTCAAGATTCCAATCCAAGTGTCTAAGAGGTTGATTTCTTTGTTATTTTCATTTTGTAGGGAGATAATTTTTATTTGATTTAAATTTCTTTCCTCATTTAATTAGTTAATATAAATATAGAACTCAAAGGGCTTATGTATGAATAGACATGACACTTCGATGAAGAGTCTCATTGAAGAGACACAATGTCTAAAGTTAACTAATTAAATGAACCAATTATGATTGGGTGTGATTAACCATCAAGCCCTATGTTTAATGGGCATGTTAATGTGAAACAAAAATTAAGCCCCTTGATTCGATGAGAAAATTGTTGGAATTACAATAGGAAAGGTAAAAAAAAAATTTGTGGGGGGGGGGGATGGTGGGCGAAATAGTAGTTTGACCTTGGACCCATAAAACTTTCACCACACATCCATCTCATACATTTACTAAGTAAATTGAAATACCATATAAAACATGTAAGAAAGTAAACATTCATAGACATATAACACCAAAGATGATTACCCAAAAACTCTCCAATGAGAAGGTAAAACTGGGGTGGTGATGACACCCACAAATCTTCACTACTACAGTAATAAAATGTATCCAATGAAGATTACAATGTTTTGACCATAAAGTATGATCTACCCTGTGAAAGGTTTTCCCTATTAAAGGCTTACAAAGACTACTAGGTCTCACCCTCTTAAAGTGAAGAAATATCGTAAAAAAGTTGACTTAATAGTCATATTGTAAATCCTCTAACAAGGTGATATTTCAAGATTAAAGTATCTAAAGACCTCTAACTAAGCCACTTCTAACAGGGTGAACTAAATCCTCTAACAAGGTCATACTTAATAGTATGTATTGTAACCTTTAACAGGGTTGACTCTTAATAGGGCTCACTTCAAAAGAGTGAAAATATTGTAAGTAGTTGCATGGTGGTTTTCCCAAATTGGGTTTCAATGTTAAATCTTGGTATGATCTATGTTCATGTTATTTTATTTATACTTTATGTTTCTACAACTAAGTTACTAAAGGTTAAAATAGATTTAAATTCATAATATTAAAATTGTTGGAATTACAATAGGAAAGGTAAACTTCTTGGGGGGGTGGGGCAGTGGCGCGGCACAAATCAGTAGTTTAACCTTGAACCCATAAAAATTTCACCACACATCCATCTCATACATTTACTAAAAAAACTGAAATACCATTGTAAGGCATGTACATCTAAAAAATGTAAGCAAGTAAACATTCACACACATATAACTAGATATGATTACCCTAAAACTCTCCAATGAGAATGTAAAACTGGGGTGGTGGTGACACCCACAAATCTTGACTACTACAGTAATAAAATGTGTAGTGCCCCTAAGTCACATTTTTTGTTATCATTGTCGAACTCTTTTAGGGCTAGTTTTATGTTGATGATTATTAGTAACATTATTTTGAGATTATCATATATTGTTACAAATTCAATTGATATATGATGTGATTATTTAGACTCTACATTTCATGTATGCATGATGATTATTAAATTATTTCTAGTTATTGATGATGATTAGTTAGATGGTTTATTATCACATGTGTTTTTTTATGAATACTTACCACATACTTGCATGTGTATGGTGTGTGTGTTTGTTTCTTATGTATGGCATTTCTGATGTGGTTAAGGAAGGGAGTCGTAGTCACCTGCTAGTTGGGATCTATACAATGCACCACTTCCTACCATTGCCTATTTAGCTTAGTATATGTTGTGTTGGTACATGCGTGGATTTTATGTAGGTTGCAGGTACTGGGTATTGACTTCCCTGAATTGCCAGGATGAGCGTACTCTATCGCATTATCTCAATGCTAAGAGAGGGGAGATAAATTCTCGAGTCCAAATTCCAACCCTTTAAACCATTTGTCCTAATTGAAAATTAGGACAAGTATCTGAGTTGAGTACCCTTCTTGATGGGTTTTTTGTATTTTACTTTATGAGTCTTTAGTGTATTTTCTATTAATTAAGCCTAATTAAAAGATTTAATTAATGATTTAATTTAATAGAAAATTAATATGATATTTATTTTATTTTATTAATTGGGAAATTAATTAAATAAAATAATTAAATTTGAAGATAAAAGTTATAAGTTTATATTTAGATGTGATAATATGTATTAATTTAACAATAATATATTTAGAGTTCATTTTTATTTTATCAATTAAGTTTCAAAAATAAATTTAAAAGTGGAAAAGATATTAAATTTTTTTAAAGATTCTAAATCAGATGATGCGTGCATGTGATTATTTAATAAAGTGAGTGCATGAGATTTAAAATTAATAAATTAAATTTTAAAAGGAGTCAAGTGAATATTAAATAAAGAAATTTAATTAAATAAATTAATGTGCATTATTTTAATATTTATTTTCATAGGAGTATGCAAGCTCTTGGGAATTATCATGTTGACAATACAAGAGTTTGCGCTTTAATTATGTACATGTCTACACTTAGGAGTTAGCATATTATTTGAGCACATGGAGTCTACAACATTCTAGAAACCTCATCATGTTTATCTTCTTATTGTGGAAGTTATGTGCTTAGTTGTCATGCTTATCTCTTAGTTCTTTCTAGACACATTCTAGATGCATCTTAAAGGCCTTTATATAGAGGCTCTCCTAGTGTGTATGGACATCCTCATATACTTTAACAAGTTCATATGCTTCTACAAGAACTTCTAGTCACTTGGGGGGGTTTGGTTCTTAGAGAAATTGCGAATGTTGGAGAAGGAAGGAATTTTCGGAAAGGAGAAGGTTCTAAGAGGAGGAGCTTCTCTACAATTTTTTGAGGCATAAGGAATTAGTATCAATGTCTAGGTAGGCACTCATGATTATTTCACATATTTTATTACACTCTTTCTCTTCCTATCTTCATCGTGTCTGTTATGTGTGTCTGAATAATTCTCTATGAATGAATCTTCAATTTTGTAATTTGAAATTCAGGCATGCATATTGTTTCATTTAGTTATGGGAATTAAAAAATATTATTGCAATCTTCGCTTAGTAGAATCAAGATTTGGAAATTGATTCGGGTTTGGGTTTGAATTAAAATAGAATCTTATTATTATGCATTAGTTTTATATGATTTATTAACTAATCTAATTTAATTTAATTTAATTAAGATTAGTTAATAGTAGAAGAAGTGTAATTAATTATTAGTCAATTTAAGTAAATGGATTTTTAAATGAGGGAAAATTAAAAGAAAAGAGATATTAATAAGTGTTTAGTGAAATTAAATAATTGAATTATTAATGAGATTGATTTTACTTAAAATCAATGAAGATTATTGCCTTGGAGTGTTTTAAGGAATTTCTAAATTAATTATTTAAAAGAAGATAAGTATTATTCTAGAGATTTGAATAATGGGAGATGCTCTTGGAATTAAGGGAGTTTCATTTAATTATTAGTAAAATAATGCAATGATTTTATTAAAAGTCAACGGGAATTAGTTTAATGATTTAAATAAGTAAATAATTATCTTTTGACTATTTTAGAAAATTCTTTTAAACTAATGGAGGGATAATTCTATGTTTTATTCAAAAAATAAATGGGTTGAGTTGTAGATTAAATGAAGAATCTTATATACTTGAAATGTACTTGAAAACAAAAACTGAAACCTAATGTTTGGCTTAATCATGTGATTGCGAAAGCAAACTAAAATATGTGGTTGTATTTTGTTCTTTATGCTATCCATATTTGGGGTTTGGGTGGTCCTAGAGTGTTCACCAGTTAGGATGTCTACCAGAGGCTTGGGAGTTATGTAGTGCCTGCCCTAGTTTGCATTTTTGCTATCTTGGTTGAACTCTTTTCAACTAGTTTTATGTTGATGGTTAGTAGCATTATTTTGATACTATCAGATATTATGCTATACATTCAGTTGATGTATGATGAGATTACTTAGACTCTACATTTCATATGTGCATGATGATTATTACATTATTTCTAGTTATTGATGATGATTAGTTAGATGGTTTATTATCACATGTGTTTTCTAATGGATACTTACCCCATACTTGCATGTGTATGGTGTGTGTGTTTGTTCTTATGTATGGCATTTCTAATGTGGTTAATGAAGGGAGTCGTAGTCACCTGCTAGTCAGGATCTACATGATGCACCACTTCCTGCCATTGCCTATTTAGCTTAGTATATATATATATATATATATATATTGTATGTACATGCATGGTTTTTATGCAAGTTGCGGTACTGGGTATTGACTTTCCTGAATTTTTAGGATGAGCGTACCCTATCGCACTGTCTCAATGGTAAGAGAGGGGAGATAAATTCTCAAGTCCAAATCCTAAACCCCTAAACCATTTGTCCTAGTGAGGTAGGACAAGTATCTAGATATTTTACCTTCTGAATGTGTCAGATGACACAATTCGTGATTTTTAACCCTTTAGACTGATTTTGTATGGATTGTTCTATGATGAGTTTTCATATTTTATCTTGGAGGTCTATGGTGAATTTTCTATTAATTAAGTCCTAAATAAATAGATTTAATTAATAAATTAATTATTTGAGAAAAAATTAATATAATATCATGACCTTTAGATATTTTGATTATAATTAATTAAATGGGAATTGATTGAGAAAAAAAATTTAAATTAATAATAATAAAAATAATAATAAAATAATAAATAAATAATAATAATAAAAGTAATAAAAGAATTAAAATAAATGTTATAAGCTTGTCGAGGAGTTAACACACCTTTGATTGCACATATGTTAACAACACAGGAGTTAGTGCACAAATTAAGCACATGTGTCTACAACCTTATGACTCATCTAGAAGGTTGGAAAAGGCTCATGCTTAGTTGTCAACACTTTCTGGTTGTTTCTAGAGACATTCTAGGTGCTTTCTGAGAGTTCTTTATATTCAGGCACTCTTAGAAGCTTAGGGAGCATGTTTGGAGGACTCGGGAACATTGGAGAAGGAAGGAGCTTGCTCAGCAAGATTCTGAAGAGAAGTGATTTAGCATTAGTATACAGGGAGACACTTCTGATTTTGACTTATGATATCTCGTTTCTTGCACTTCCTATCTTCTTTGTGTCTTCTGAATGCTTTCTGAGGATTTCATGTGTTGAAAATCTTGTTTATATGAATTTTTGTTATGGGTAGTTAAATTTTATATAAGAAATTTTCATATGCATAGATCTGAGAAAATTATGGGGCTAGGGTTTTCAGATGCCTATGGACAAACCTATTAGAAAGACCAATTAGGAAAATTTAGAGAAGATTCTTAATTTATAAATTGAAAAAAAAAAATCTATTTTGTTTAAAATTATATATATATTTGCTCACAGATATTATTACAAATGTGTTCTTTTAAACTATACATCTACATTTACAAATCTTGGTATATATATATTTACACACACACACACACACACACACACACACACACACACACACACACACATATTTAAACACTGATCTTTGAAATATGTCATAGAGAAAACGATTTAAATGAAATCGTTTTAATAAAAGAAAATTTTTAATGTGTGCTTGATTAAATATTTTTGAAAATGTTTATAGAAAATTTTTATTGAAAGTCATGGGGGGGATAGACCCGCACCCTATACCCCACTATCTCTACGACACCGAAAGACGTCTGCTGCCCAGGTACCTGTGTTAGTAGGCCTACGATAGCAAATGCCGCACGGTGACTGTCACACTAATGTGTGCTCAATACTACCGCGACTATTATATCGCATGTACATTTTGATTAGAATTTATGTTATATGAAATTGATATTAAATAATTAGATTTTCATTATTAAATATCATATATAATATTGTAATTTGATTTTTAAGTATGATGAAGTTATTGAATATTAATTATTATATATATATATATATATACATATATACATATATATATATATATGTACATATATATATATATATATATATATTTACATATATATATATATATTTACATATACATATATATATATATGTATATGTATATATATATATATATATATATATATATATGTATATATATATATGTATATATGTATATATATATATATATGTATATATGTATATATATATATATATATGTATATGTATATATATATATATATATATGTATTTACATATACATATATACATATATATATATATATATATATATATATATATATATATATATAATATTAATAAAATTTTATTAAGTAATTAATCTAGTGAATAAAATTTCAAATAAGTGATATAGTTAGAATTCATTAGAATAAGTTTGAATATTTAAGTTACCAATTATTTTGGGTTCTCAAAATTGTAAATCGACTTATTGAAAATTGATAAATGATTTAAAAGTATGTAGATATAGTTTTATATATTTAGAATTTAATAATTAACTTAATTAAATTTAGTTTAATTAATGTTAATCAATAGAATATATTATAAATCAAAGTTTTTGAATTATGCAATTATTGTTTCGATAATATTAGGTGCATTAGAATTGCTAATTGATTATTGGAATTCAATGGGTAAGTTATTTATTGAAGATCGAAATTAAATGGGAGGTTAAAATTAATTGATCCAACTATTTAAATGGGATATCCATAGGGTAGAAGAGAGTCTTCTCGCTTGATAATAATCATTGAATTATTAGTTATGATATTAATAATTAAGTTATGTTATAGAGTTTTAATTAATATGATTCTTTTAACGAAATTGTAAAGTATTTACATCGAAGATTGATAAGTCTTATTCTAATGACTTGAATAATGACTTTAGATATTTTAATGGTTATTAGTGATTATTTAATTATTAAATTAAGAGACCTAAATTTTAGTAATATTTAGTTGAGTTTTAATTAAGTATTGTTAGAGTGATAAAGAGTCATACCTATTTTCATTATTAATTGATCTAATTAAGATTAATTAATAAAGCGAATAATTTTAATTAAGGGACAATGAAGATTAGTTTAATGAGTAAATATTTATCCTTTAGTTATTCTTAGAATGTAATTTTAAATAATGGAAGGATAATGCTATCAAAGGAACAAACGGGTTGACTTGTAGGTCAAATAATAAATCCTATACACTTGAAGTATACTTGCAAACGAAAACTAAAACCTCCACATTTTATTCAACTATGTAATTTTAGCAAAATAGAATATGTGCTTGCATTGTGTTTTCTCTATGCTAGCTGTTTTGGGGTTTTTGGGTTGACTAGTGTTGACCAATTATAGGATGTCTACCAGAGGCTTGGGGGTTATGAATTGTGATGTCATGATGATGTCTTTTGATCTCGATCCTTTATAAACCCAACCATGGTTATGTGATAATATGCTCTATGAGAATGTTTGTATTTACTGATTGTTATTGCTCATCAGTCTTCTTGAGTGAAGCTGAGTTATATGTATTTGAAACACTTGACTTAACCATTTTGAGTCATTGATCAGTTATCCTTGGATTACTTTCCAGTCGCCATGATGGGACTAAAGTGTTGATTTATTTCTTGATGTTGTCATGATGTGACATGTTTTGACTCGACCATTTTGGAGTCTTCAATCAGTATGATTTTGAGATACTTTTTGGTTGTTTGTTAAGAACCAATGATTATTGTGATTATCAGGGATACCTTCAGTTGCCAATAGAGAACTGTTGTGGTCATGATTATCTATGGATGCTTTTTAGTTGACTCATGGAGATTTGATGTTTTTATTGTGGGTTATCTTTCGGTATTTTTTGATTTATGATTTCATGAGCTTAGGGTAGGTTATCTACTTGTAGTGACGGGAAGTGGCTTGCAATGGGGACTAGGGCCCTAAGAGGCTACAAGGGTAACTCATTGTAAGTTGTCTTAATAAGTGAAAACATTCACACCTAATACTGACTTAATGAACCTTAAAAAAAAAATTGTTTTGTTCTCGCTCATGCCTCCAGTGCTAGTACAGACTAGGATGGGAGTAGAGAGAATGCTTGGTTGCAACCTTGCATTCTGTAGTATGCCTCATCAGTATGAGAGGATACTAGTGGCCGCATAGGGATCACTAGGGGGTTAGGGTCTATTGGGAGACTACCAGGGTAACTCTAGCATGATCCATGCAATGACACTTTACTACTTGCATAGTAGGTTTCCTACATGTGTTTGTTGTGCCTATGAGATTAGATGTCAGTTTTGTGATTGGAACCTTTGAGTTAGTATATTTTTAGGATTCTTGGACTTAGAGAGTATTATGCTATGTGATTTTGACAGCCTATTTGGGACTTGAGATTATCTCCTCAACACGGTGGGAGTGGACCATTTAGGTACCACGCAATTAGGTAGTAGTGCTTTTCCACTCTTATCATTTGAGATCCATTTGAGACACCGTGGCTGATGCATTCTCTTGTTGGTATCTATCTTCATTTTGTGGACATGTATCCTTATATTGATGATTTGCATATGTTAGATGATGTTATCTTATGCTTTATCTTGCATGTTAAATTTCTTTCTGCATATGATGTAGTATGATTTAGGAGTGACATTCCTACTATGTTAATACTGATGATCTCTTCGATGATTTGGGATGTTACGCACGGAGGGATGGCTAGGACCCATGATGGTCTAATGATGCTATTTACGGTTGGGAGGAATTGTGCACTTAGTTAACTATGTTTGATGATATATGGTTATCTTTTATGATGATGATGTATCATGTATGGTATTTGGTTTCATTTACTTGCTACATTTGCACTATGGATTACAATAGGATGATGTACTTTATTTCACATATGTATATTCTTTTAAGCCTTTCATACCCTGTGGCATGTAAAGTGGATGATTGAGCATTCAGAAATGTAATTAATGAACATTGGACTTTTCATTATTATTTTATGTGGATGTTGTATTAGATGGATTCATTAATAGTTAATTTAGATGTGATTCAATGTTAAGGGATCCTTATGAATGTAACCAGTTATGTATGTATGTTCATGTCTACTTTCAGTTGGATATTGTTATTGCTTTCGCTACTATGTTATGAGTGGTTTTACTTTCATGTTTAAAAAAAAAAAAACTGCTATCAAACTTAGTGAAACTTTAGGTTAATTCTTTGGATCCCTTGGCGGGGCGTTACAAGTTATGCGAATGTGATGGCATGTTGATGTTATTTGGTCTCAATTCTTTTAAAACCCAACCATGGAATGTGATGGTATGCTCTATGAGATGTTTGTATTTATTGATTGTTATTGCTTTCTAGTCTTCTTGTGTGAAGTGAGGTGTATGTATTTGAGACACTTGACTTAACCATTTTTGAGTCATCGATCAGTTATCCTTGGACTACTCTCTAGTCGCCATGATGAGACTGAAGTGTTTGTTTTGATCTTGATGATGTCATGTTGTGACATGTTTGACTCAACCATTTTGGAGTCTTTGATCAGTATTACTTTGAGATACTTTTCGGTTGCTTGTTGAGAACCGATGGATATTATGATTATCATTGGATGCTTTTCAATTGCTCATGGAGATTTGATGCTCTTATTGTGGATTATCTTTTGGTATTTTTCCAGTCGCTTGTATAGGACTGTGGTGATTTTGTGATTTATTATTCCATGAGCCTAGGGTAGGTTATCTACTTGTAGTGTCGAGAAGTGGCTTGCAATGGGGGCCAGGGCCCTAAGTGGCTGCCAAAGTAACTTATTGTAAGTTGTTTTAATAAGTGAAAACATTTACACTAAATGGGGATTAAATGAACCTAATAAGATAATTTTTTGTTCTCGTCCATGTCTCGAGTGCTAGTACATACTAGGATGGAAGTAGAGAGAATGCTTGGTTGTGACCTTGCATTCCATAGTATGCCTCATCTGTATGAGAGGGTATGAGTGGTTGCATAGGGATCACTAGGGGGTCGGGGTCTATTGAGAGATTACTAGGGTAACTCTAGCATGATCCGTGCGATGACACTTTCCTGCTTGCATAGTAGGTTTCCTACATGTCTTTATTATGCCTCTGGGATTAGATTTTGGTTTGTGTTAGAACCTTTGAGTTAGTAAACTTTTAGGATTCTTGGACTTAACGAGTATTTGTGCTATGTGTTTTGATAGCCTGTTTGGGACTTGAAATTATCTCCTCAGTGTGGTGGGAGTGGACCATTTAGGTTCCACATGGTCGGGTGGTAGTGCTTTTCCACTCTTACCATTTGAGATCTGTTTGAGACACCATTACTGATGCATTCTTGATTACAATGATGGAAATGTATCCTTATATTGATGATTAGCATATGATAGATGATGTTATCTACTTTTTAGGATCGTCTTATGCTTTATTCTTGCATGTTAGATTTATTTATGCATATGATGTAGTATATTTTAGGAGTGACATCCCTACTATGATAATGCTGATGATCTCTTCAGTCATTTGGAATGTTATGCATGAGGGATGGCTAGGGCCCACGATGGTCTAATCATGCTATTGATGGTTGGGAGGAATCGCACACTTAGATTAGATGTGCTTTATGAAGGATGGATATCTTTTATGATGGTTGTTATATCTTTATTGATGGATGATGCATCATGTATGGAATTTGGTTTCATTTACTTTATTGTACTTGTATCATAGATTCAATGAGGATAATGTATCTTTATTTCTACATATGTTTATTCTTTTAAGCCTTTCATACCCTGTGACATGTATAGTG
This sequence comes from Cupressus sempervirens, assembly GCA_028749045.1. Taxonomy (NCBI): domain Eukaryota; kingdom Viridiplantae; phylum Streptophyta; class Pinopsida; order Cupressales; family Cupressaceae; genus Cupressus; species Cupressus sempervirens. Next base: position 509,655,629 of record CM053783.1, read on the forward strand.
GATGATTGAGCATTTTGAAATAGGCATTTGGAACAAATGTATAATATGGACATTAGACATTTTAATTATTCTTTCATGTGGATGTGGTAGTTTTTAGACTTAGTATTAATTAAATTAAATGTGACACAACATCTTGGGATCCTTAAGGAATGTAACATGTTCGTATGTTTATAGTTGATTTTATGTTATTGTTTCCACTACTATGTGTTTGATATGAAAGGTTTATCTTTCATGATTTAAAAAAAAAAATTGTTTGGAAAAATTAGTAAAAATTTAGGTTAATTCTTTTGGATCCCTTGGTGGGGAATTACAAAATGAATCCAATGAAGGTTACAATGTTTTGACCATGAAGCATGATCTACCTTGTGAAAGGTTTTCCCTGTTAAAGGCTTACAAAGATTGTTAGGTCTCACCCTAGTAAAGGATTTCAACACCCTATTAGAAGTGTGCCTTGCTAAAAGACTTCAACTCACAATTAATTAAGCACCTTGTTATAGGATTTCAATACAGCCTATTAGGACTACTCTATTAAGAGATTTGACTGATTCACCTACTAGAATGATTCAGTAATGATCCTATGGTTAGCATTTGGTTTCCTAGTGATATATCACCTCTAAACTATTGTCTTAATAATCCTTTTTAATCAAATGTATCTTTGGTGTATCCTCTTCCTTCCGTTTGTTCTTCTCTTCATTGATTCTACAATGCAAACTCACTTCTTAACACCTTAGCCACCATGAATGCTCTATTTTTCACATGCAAGCTACTCTCTTCTCTCCTTCATACACCTTACACATGCTTGAGAGTTTAGGGTTTGTCCTATTTAAGAAGAATTTTGTGACTTAAGATTAGGTATGAATCAAGAACTATGATTCATCCATTTTGCCATTTAAATCTTCCCTTTTTCTGGTTGGCTACATGTAATTTCATTGAGAATCCAACTTGAGATTCATCCTTATCTCCAAAATATTGTAATTCATACTTAAGTTCAATTCAAAAATGGTTTACATAGTTGTTTGTGCCATTACAAAAAACTATGTCAAACTATGTCACTCAGCATCTAAAGTCATTGATGCTTGGCATACACTGATCTCTATGTTGTGACTTGGCATCTATATCATTCAGCATCCACTATTTTCTCAGCTCTTAAATCACTTGGCATACACTATTTTCTCGACACTTATTGAGGACTCGTCATGATCTATAATATATATGTTATGCTTGACATATACTACTTGTTCGACATGGACTAAGTAAATAGCTTAAGTGTGTGGATGCTCAATTGTTAAAAATAATCTAAGATCAACAATCTCCCCCTTTGACATGAGTGTCAAAAACACTTGAGTATGCAATAATATCCTTAATCTTATGAGCATAACATATCTATAACTTGACTTATGTACAAAAATTCAAAATTTCAAAGTTTTGTAACAACTTAGATACCTCAAAATTTGATAACCCCCCCTGAGTTGATAGGTCTATTCTGTATCCAAAATTTTATACTCCTGCTAAGTAAATATGTCTCAACTAAACCTCTTAGACTTCATGATGTGTATCCTACTATTTTGTGCTTGCTCTAACTTAGCTTAATCTATCTTTTCTCTATCCCTTTTCTTGCTCTCCCTCTTGTTTCTCTTATCGTTATTACTCTTTTTCTCTTTTTATTATTCTCCTCCATTTCTTATTCTCCTTATATCTCCCCCAAAATCTCTATCTTTTTGCTCTCCCCCTTTATCTTACTCTCCTTATCTTACTCTCCCCAAAATATTTTATCTCCCCCTTTTTAACACTTATGTCAATGGGCTATATACTGATAGTATATTTGTCTAGAAAAGATTTATGGACATCTAGGATTATCTTGAGAATGGCATCCTAATTTTCACATGCTACATCAAAAGACTTGATTTGGATGGCCAGTTTGGCAACAAGGTGAACTTGGCCATCTAATGTTGAAAGATTTGGATCTTTCTTCATGAGAGTTTTAGAATAACCTAGTTCCTTGTGCAAAATTCCCTTATAAGGGGTCAACGTTGATTGAATTCTAGTCAATTTAGCCCTTATATTGGCTTCTTTTATTAGCAGTGCAGCTAACTGACTCTGAGTTTGTAGCAATGTTCTAAAGTTCTTTTCACTTTGAGCTAGTGTCATTGGCAGTTTTGCATCTGATGAACTAATCTGACTTTCCAAGCTCAAAATGTGACTTCTTCTAATCTCTTGTGTGAAGAGTGTTGGATTGCACAATTTTTTGTATAATGAGAAGATATTCTCAAGTACCTTCTTCACATTTTCTATTTTAATTTCCATTACAACTTGTGTTAGTGTTATGTCACCTGATATCTTTTCATTTACTTTACTCTAAAATTTCTTTTTTGACCATTCTAAAAATTTGGCATTCGCATCTATGTCTATATTACTAACATTTTCTACTATATGTGTCATCTTTTCAATTAGTGGCTTGGTCTCATCTAGAGTTGGTAGACTAAATGCATCTAAGAAGATGTCTTTGATGTCTTGCAATGTCTTCTTCTACCTTTGCTCCCTCCTAAGCATTTCCTAATGCTTCTTCCTTGCTGGGGCTTCCTAAAGTATGCCCATTTGTTCTATATTCATTGTATCATAATCATATTTTGGTAGAACAATTTCTTCATCAACACTCACATCTCCATATCAGATTACTTCTTTAGCCTTTGATGAGCTTTCACTTAGCACTAAGATCTGCAATGGAGTTGCATCTATTCTTGGCTTCTGAAGAGTTTGATTTGAAGATGTGCTAGATATTGGTAGGGTTACCAAGGCTTGAATAGAAACTTTCTCTTTCACCTTTCGATTTAATTTTGTCTCTTTAGTCTTATCCTTGACTTTTATGATGTCTAGTGATGCACCTTTTGCTTGTGTTGTGGGTGTAGAGAAGGCTATCTGACTTACATCATTATGTGTTTCTATAGTGCCTTGTGTTTCTACTATATCTTTTTCAACTATATCAACCTTTACTAATGTGGCTTCTAGTATATTGTCCAAAGGTTGTACATGAGTGACTTGTGGGGTAATTGCAAGTGGTTCTTCTATATTCACCTCTTTCCTTGTTGTTTTAGTCACCATATTTTGCAATTCATCCACATTGACCAATACAGGATTGCCACAAAGTTTTACTTGCAATGTGGACTAATCAAGTATCTTTTTTAGATCTTCCATTTTGAGGGTATTAATTTTCTAAGCTATGATATTAGAAACATCCTTTACTGATATTATGTTAGTAATCTCACTTGTTACATGTCGGGGTTTGACATTAGGCAATTGTGTGTCTTGCACACTCTGTTCTTTTTGTTGCTCTACTTCAGTTGTTGCCTTGTAGTCTATGTTAACTTTAGTTCCTCCCTCAATAGTATTTTCATTTCCTTCTTCTTCATCATCATCCTTTACCTCTATGGGATCTTCCTCGCCTTCTTTCACTATAGTTAACCCATATGTAAGCTTCTACATCTGTGTGGACTTCTTAACAACATCTTTAATATTGTTTTGAAAAATGTTAAAGGCTTTGTATTTAGGTACAAACCTAACAGCATATTTCTTTATAGCCTTAGCAATTTGTGCCTTACCAAGTTTAGGCATCACTTGTGCAAGAGATGAATCTCTTATCTATCTCTCCAAGTTTAGACAATAGTGGCATTTCTACTCAACTCTATCATATAAGCTTTTGGCATTGAGTTGGCAATCTCTAGTGGGGTAGTCTTCAATTTTTCCATTATGACATATAGCCTCCTCTACTTGATTCTTCTCCACTTTACTAAGATTATCAAAGTTTATATGTGTAAATTCTAATAAGTCTACACTATTTTTGACATTTTCATAGAGGTTCTCAAGATCTAATTGAGGACTGTGACTTACCACTTTGAATTGGATGATATCATCTGATTCTATTTTCTCCTCATCTAATTCAACTTGTGCAACATATTTTCTCCTATGTTTTTTCTACGCTTGTCCTCCTTGCTCTATAGGTTTTGTCTTCTCTTTAGCCTTCTATGCAATTGCACATGCACTAACCCTTGTAGTAGGTGTAGTTGGTTTGGTTAACTCAGCTTGGCTAATTTCTTGGCTTTTGTTACTAGTTGTGCCTTAGCATTCATTTTCTTTTTTTCTATGGGAGTAGGTGCTTCCTCAACTTCTTCTCCCTTAGCACCTTCAGCAACTTTAGTCTCTTCTTCTTGTTGGTCTTTCCCATACCCTGAGTTAGTGTAAGAGGTGCTTGTGCTTGGATGTCTTCTTCCTCTTCATCCTCCTCTTCATCTTCTTATTCTTTCTTAGCACCCTCTCCAAATTTGGCTTTCAATTTCTTCACCAATTTATCCTTCTTCTTTATTATATAGGTAGTCTTAAGTTCCATTGTGATTTTGGACTTTTCCATTTCATAATTTCCAAATACCTTAACATTTTTATCTATCTCTTATGCCAGTAAAGTTGTAATAGTTGTTGAGGCCTCATCCACATTTATTTCATATCTAAGTGGTCTTGACCATCTCACCCTTGGTGTAGCATCTTGTACAAAAGTATAATTAACATCTACTAGAAAAAAAAATCATTATAATTATTTTATACTAGAGATACTAGTATTCTCAATCTCTTCTTCATTGATTGCTTGAAGTCTTCAAAATAGCTAGTCACAACAAATTCAAAATTCTCTCCCAATTGTTCAATGTATTCACTTATCTGTACTACCACTGATCTATTGGTTTTCTAGGCAACTATGCCAAATGTAGGAAAAGTGTTTTTCAGATAAAATAATATACATATTAAAATAGAAACAAATGTACATTATGCACTCCTTATTTTTTTGATTGCTCCTAAATTCTCAAATAGCTGTTGTAGTTGGAGTTCTGCTAGATCATATGTGTGATCTTTCTTGACAATTTTATATCCCACATCCACTACTATATAGGGCACTATTCAACCTATTGGATTGATAAAATTTGTGTGAAATAACCCTTACAACAAATTCTATCAAAGGATCAGTAATTGTATCAATAGTCATGCCTCTTTTGTTCCACATGGCTCCAGTATTCTTCTTAATGGTTTCTTTTGAATCACTTTTTAATGTCTTAGGCCAATCTAGGGTTGGATAGCTAGTACCACTATGGATTATCCTTTTCATTATCTTGATAGTTCCATTGTCTAGCCATAGTAAACTATCATGTATCCTACTTAACACTATTCTTATCCATTCAATTTTAAAAACATTTGGGAAATCTAGGGCTTGTGTCAACCCTTTCTTCTCTACGATTTTGAATTCTTCCTTTAGTACACCATTATCACAGAGTTTATCATATGTTTTCCTAATCTCCATATCCCCAATGCTACAAATTTTGTAGTAATAGAATTTTCTAACATCGTCCACCATTAAAACATTGGGTGGTATCATTAATAATGCACTATAGGGATCTTGCTTGTAAGCAATATTAGGAATAGCCTTGAATATGGGTTTCTTAACTTCATTACTAACTAGTTGAATGTTTAAAACCTCCTTACCCTCTACATTCTTTAAACTTGATGCTATTTGCAAAATTAAGGTTTATGAAAATATAAAGTGCATAGCTTGGTACTTGATAAATACCTTATAAGATTTGATAAACTAGTGGTGAATCATTGTTCAAACCTTCTAAAAGTGCTTTGAATAGATTTCTAGATCACATTCTACTCTCCTTGCTCTTTCTCAATTTTGAAATGATGTGAAATGAGTCAAAATTTGATAAAATACCATTCAAAACTGTCCATTTAATGTTGAGTTCTTACACAGTTGTAAGCTCAACATCAACCAATTTTAGGCTCGCTCAGTATCCATTAACATTCCATTCATTTGGCATCCATTATGAGCTCATCATCAACTATCTAGTCTATTAGCTTGGCATCTTTTAGAATTTTACTTGGCACAAATAGGAAATATTTCATGCTTGACAGGGTCATGAAAAACTTAGAGATTTTTTTTGAATTTTTAACAACAAATTACATCTTTGTTCAAGCTCATATGATCTTTCTAGTACTAGATCCTTTGGAACTAGTGTATGATATAACTTTAAAATATTAGTCCCACATACCTCTTGATTGCCTAGCTTGATGAGGTATGGTCACCTAACCCATTGGGTGAAGTGATCCCTTCTCCATTTGATGTGCTGCAACCATCTTTCTTCTTCCATTTCTTGTTCATCTCATCTCTAAAAATTTTAACATCTTCCTTACCTTTTCCTTTATCAAATCCTTTGACCTTGTTGGATGGTAGTGACTAATGTGAACAATCTTCAAATAGCTAAAACATGTGCTTTGACTCAACCACATTTTGTAGTTACCTCTGAATTGTGTCCTAATACAATTCTCAGGAACATGTCCATATTCTTGACAATAATGATAACTATATCTTGTATTATAATCCTAGTTATAAGAGTTGTCATTGTTCCTTACCTTTTCTTGCCTATTTGATGACCACATAGGTTTGGATCTGCATTCAAAAACTCTATGTCCATACTTCTGATAGGTATAGCAATATCCTTCAAATCTTCATGTATGCATGGTCCTAGTTCTACATTCATGTGCTTGATGACCTTGCTTGTTGCACTTATGACAGTGAACGATGCTCTTATGCTTGGCATTCTAATTTATAGTCTTGCTCCTACACACATTAGTAGTTTGTCCTTTCTTACCACACTTATGATAAATAGGTTTAGAGTTCTTACCTTTTTTGTTCCTTTCTTTAGCACTTTCAAATGATTCTCCATCTTCAATACTTGTGTATCCTAGTCAAATGTATCATTATTGGATCTAGGATATCTTAGTAATTGCTCAAAGTATTTGATGGCTTCATTTGGTTTGTTGATACTTTTAGAAGATTCTTTCTCCCTATTTAGGTCATTTTGTAGTTGTTCATTCTACAGCTTCAATGTTGTTATCTCAATAGCCTTGACATTCAATTCATAGTTAGCATTCATTATTTGGCTTAGGGTATCCAATTGCATGTTGGAAATATTAGTTAGCTTTGATAACTTCTCTTCCAGTTTGTTGGCTAAAAGTATTTTATCTTCTTCAATCATGGCTTTGTCTTCCATAGCTTTCTTCTTTTGTTTAGTTACCTCACATAGAAGTATGGCTTGTGATTCTTTCTCTAACTTGAGATTTTTGATTTCCTTAGATTGGGCTTTGTTATTTTCCATTAGATCTACAACTACTGCATCAAATTCATTAGAGTCTCCATTAGCAAATATCTTAGTAGTATATGTCTCTCTATATTGTGTGTCATTCTCTGCAATAGCAATTTATTTCCTTCTCTTCAAAGATTCCTTTAGTTCTTCTCTTTCTTCATCCAGTTGATGTAGAATGAGTTGTATTTCAATTTCCTAATTCTCAATAATCTTTTCCAACTTCTAGAATTCCATTTCCAAGATCTTTCCTCAAAGCTGCAAAGCTTCACTTTTAGAGAACTAGGCTCTAATACCAATTATTGGAATTATAATAGGAAAGGTAAACTTCTAGAGGGTGGGGTGAATTAGTAGTTTAACTTTGGACCCATAAAATTTTCACCACAGATCCATCTCATACATTTACTAAGTAAACCGAAATACCATGTAAAGCATGTACATCTAAAACATGTAAGCAACTAAACATTCACACACATATAACACCAGATATGATTACCAAAAAGCCTCCAATGAGAAGGTAAAAATGGAGTGGGGATGACACCCAAAAATCTTCACTACTACAGTAATAAAGTGTATCCAATGAAGGTTACAATTTTTTGACCATGAAACATGATCTACCCTATGAAAGGTCTATCCTATTAAAAGCTTACAAAGACTATTAGGTCTCACCCTATTAAAGGATTTCAACACCTTATTAGAAGTGTGCCTTGCTAAAGGACTTCAACTCATAATTAAGTAAGCACCTTGTTAAAGGATTTCAATATAGCATGTTAGGACTACTCTGTTAAGAGATTTAACTAATTCACCTACTATAATGATTTAGCAATGATCCTATGGTTAGCACTTGGTTGCCTGATGAAAAATCACCTCTAAACTATTGTCTTCTTGATCCTCCTTGGTCAAATGTCTCTTTTTAGTATCCTCTTTCTTCCCTCTATTCTTCTCTTAACTAATTCTACAATGTAAAAACTCACTTCTTAACACCTTAGCCACCATGAATGTTCTATTTTTCACATGCAAGCTACTCTCTTTGTTCCTTCATACACCTTACACATGCTTAAGAGTTTAAGGTTTTCCCTCCTTAAGAATACTTTGGTGACTTAGGGTTAGGTATGAATTAACGACTATGATTCATCCATTTTTTTGCTTAAATATTCCCTTTTTTGATTGGCTGAATGTAATTTCATTGGGAATCCAACTTAAGATTCATCCTTATCTCTAAAATTTCATAATTCATCCGTAAGTAAGCTTCAAAAATGATTTACATAGTTTTTTGTGCCATTACAAATAACTATGTCAAAACTGTGTCACTCAACATCTGAAGTCACTAATGCTTGACATAAACTAATCTATATGTTGTGACTTGGCATCTATATCACTTGGTATCCACTATTTTCTCGGCTCCTAAATCACTTGGCATACACTATCTTTTTGACACTTGAGTGACTCAACACATGAGTGGCTTGACACTTAATAAGGATTCATCATGCTCTACAATATATATGTTGTGCCCAACATATACTACTTGTTTTTCATGAACTAAGTAAATAACTTAAGTGTGTGGACACTCAATTGTCAAAACCAATCTAAGATCAACAAAAATAGCATCTTTTTCTCAATGCATTCAAGATTGAAATAATCAGGAGTTTGTAACTTAATTCTAAGAGAAAGATAATCAAATATTCATCCTTGTTTCAATCAAATTCATTTCAAGGAAAATCACAAAGAGTTTATAACAAAGTGGATAATATCAATGTGCATGTCTATCAATACATATCAATTCACATGGTGAACTGATATGCATGCACACACATACACATAAGTTTTGACTGACACTTTTTTCTCAACATGTAAAGTTGGAGGTTTTGGATGTTTCCATTCATTTTCCTTATATTTTTTACTCTGATGAAACTTGTAAAACGTAGTGAAGGTAAATGTAGTAGCATGAGGAAATTAAAATATTTTTCAAGACCTTTTAATTATAGTTGCACTGATAAATATGGACTCAAAATGCAGATAAAATTTCCAATACAAATTATATGTCTTACCTTATATTTGCAAAAACAACTATCATACTTGCAATTTACATTGAAGGAGAATTCAATCATACTTACAAGTTTCTCAAGATACTCATACCAACTTGCAAGGTAACATCATTTAGTTTTGTCACCTAGAAGTCTCTACATTGTGTATACATATTGAAAGGAAAAATAGAAAGGTACCAAATTTGATCCTTTAACATCATACTAGAGCAAGTCATTATGAGACTTGTGAAACTCCATAAATCTATGTGTTAGATTTTTCTATTGATGGATTCATTGGTAGAACATCACCATTTTCATCAAAGTCTCCATGATATTGTGTGGGACTATGAGAAAATTGTTTCCTTGATCTCTTTGTGAAAAAATGAGAGACATGGATATCAACTCATAAGTGTGATTAAAAAGATGGGGGGGATCTAGTTGAGATTGGTTTTGTAAAATACAATAGAAATTGAATGGGTCTATAATTAATTATACAACTTGTTATGGTTGAGTGAGAATAGTTTTTGTAAGATAAAGGTTGTGAATACTTTAATAACATAGATTAATGTCATTGAGCGGCTTGATAATGTGTTTGGTTAGTGCTTATGAATTATATATCTTAGAGTGTTGATTTATACCACCTTAAACATATTAACATGATGCCTCAAAGAGATGTCATCTATGCCCATAGTGAAGTTAAAATACTAAATAATGAGAATGTGAAACTCATACTTGATAAGAATTTGGGTAATAAATTCATAGAAGTCACTTAGTCTCGCAATAAGAGGTCTATACTATAAAATAGAATCTCTATAAAATACATCTTGAGGGATGTGTTAGCACAACTAGCATTACTATCAAAATATATTAGATAATAGGATATAATGCAAAAAGTCTACAAAAATCTTAATCTGAAAGTGTAGATTGGATTGGTGATGGATAAACTTTACATATAAACAATGAGGAAAAAGAAATTTTGTAGATAAATGCACAAAGCCATTACCTTGAATTGTGTATTAATGTAGTTTTCATGTTTAGATTGCAACAAACGATGTGAATAGGGCACATTTGTAACAATAATGGTAGGAGTGAAAACACAAAGTGAGGTCTACTACAATAACAAGTAAATGGGTTAAATTCAAAATAATTTTTATTACTATTATTAGTATTTCATTAATACCTTTATCACTATGATGCACATCATGGCCTTCAGCACATGCAAGTTTGGTGACAGGATTTAAAGGCTGTAATGAAATGTCATGCACATTGTTATACCTATAGTTTAGTCATTTAGGTTCTTTCTATACAAAAAAGGTTAACTAAGATGCTATGGAAGGGGTTGAAGTGGATATATTTGGATTGGGCATGGTTGGATGTAGAGCAGTTGGGAATTGAACACTGAACTTGATGACCCATGTTGAAAATCAAACAACAAAGTATGACAATGATATCACCATAGACCAAGTTAGGCTCCACTCAAGGGAAACTCTTGACTCTAATTGTGTTTATTTCTTGAATCCCAACCAATAAATTTGTGTTGGTCTTAAAGAAATCAGCATAGTCAAAGTTGAGGGTTTCCCTTGAGTGAAGCATGAGCTCATCTATGATGATACCCTCATCGTACTATATCGTCTAATTTTCAAAATGGATCATCAATTAATTTCCTTGTTAAATTCCTAACTTCTCTAGTGCATCCCACTATTCCCCTTACATATCCTATAGATGAACACCCTAGACCTATTGATTGAATGAGTTTGCACACCTTACTGTTGAACAAAACAAACCCAATGATTGTTAAAATATCAAGCTATTAAATTTATAATCCATAATAATTTTTATTAATTAAAACATATTAAAAAAATATAGAGTTATATAAAAGAACCATAGCTCATAATAATCACATGACAAAAATTATTTATGTTGGATGTGAGAAAATGAATCTAAAGCCTTGACAAGAACACATAAGACTTACATCCTTGTCAAATCCAGCTAATTCAAGAATACATTATCTTATCTAATAAAGCCATATTAAAAATATTGTGTTATTTTTTCTACACTAATACATCTTACTTTCATCTTCTCACAAAAAGAATTAATACTTCAAATATGGTTTCAAGGAAATTAATGAGTTCCACATAAAACTATGTAAATTTTAAAGCACTTAAGTAAGTAATGGACCTAGCCAAATATTTTATTTTTATTTCCCATTAATCTTAGGCATTCTCTCTGATATCAATAAAAAACTAATTTATTTCACTAATAGATATTGAGCATAGTTTTATTCACTATATTTTAATGTTGAGAAAAAACTTGTACCTTTATAGGGTATAGTGGCACAACATAGGATGAGACTTCACATCCCCCATTTTTAATACTTAATTGCATTCAGAAGGCAATTTGAAATGATATGATCAATACAAAGTTAGTTCAATGAAGAAGATAGAAAAAAAACTATATTAATGTCCACAAACAATAATATTGTCAATTGAAATATAGGGTAAAAATATAACCTTAAATCCGCTGCAATAATGGTTTTCAAATCTATCCCATTCAAATAGAAGTTTGAAAAAAAATATAAAAAATCTTACTTTGCAATAGAAGGGGAAATAAGAGAAATAAAGTCATGATGTCTTGGATTTATAACTCTAGTCACAATCACTGTAACATTGTGATCATCTACTAGAGGGCCTTGAGTGCTCAAACTAATATTCAAATATGGACTTGGACTTGAGGCAGTTAGAAACATGCAACAAACCTTGTTAACATGAAAAAATAAAGATGATGTTGCTTAGTAATAGATGGTATGAATGATTAATCACATATATACTACACAAAAGTTGTAGCCTTAAATGTGGTGGAACTATTATATTATGGATCTAAGATTACATCTATAAAAATATCTTAGAGTGATAATACTTATCATTCAATGATGAAAGAAATAATATATGCATCAAGGATAGTGACATCATGATTGTACCTAAGGGTAAAAAGCTACTAGAACCTTAAACATCACAACAAAAAATCACAGAGTTTAAACATATGAAGAGGAGTCATAGATTTGCATGCTTAATGAAGTAACCAATATCCCTATCTCAACAAAGAAAAGAGATTTGAAGTCAAATGTAAAGATCTTATCATCCTCTTAACACAATCCTACAACTCAAGATCCAACTTACATAAGTTAACAATTTACTGTCAAACTAGGACAATGAAATCTTAACCAGTTGTGAGTCTAAGGTTAAGGGCATATGATAAAGTGAGGGGAGTATGGTCAAAAGAGTGCATGAATGACATAGATAGCCAGTGTGGGTGTAGATGTCATCCTATGGTGAGGATGAGTTGTGGTTAATAAGAATAACAACAATATCTCTTTGGGAAGATCTTGATTGCTTTAGTTTGAGCTTCACTTGGTTTTGAGAATACTTTAATATTCTTTACTTAACAAGGCCAACCATGTGAAGGTGGAAGCTCATTTTGCCTCTCTCATTTTGGAGACTCCAAGAGACTCCAAATAAAGCACTAGTTGTCTTACTATTATGTCTTCTAAGGCATATTGATTGAGGACTAAGATAGATTCTTTTTTAAAGCCTCTAAAGCACTAGCTATATTTTTTGTTATGGATTATATATATATATATATATATATATATATATATATATATATATATATATATATATATATATATATATATATAGGATGAAATCATTTGGTGGATACAATGAGGAGTGTAGGATATTTTCCTTGAAGGTTATTGTAAGCATGAAAGTTGGCAAGTGAAAATGAGCAATAATAAAATCAATTTCAAATGCTTAGAACAAGGGGGTGTAAGAAACATTGTAGAGATATGTGTTTCACTTTAGTTTTATAATCATACTTTATAGTAATCAAAACATAATTCACCTTATACTAATGAATGGTCTTCAGATTTTGCAAGTCCATTTTATCTTGCCCTAAATTTTTATGCCTTAGCTTTCCAATCAACTCAAAATTACTGAGTTTCCTTGGCCTAGAGCCTAAAAAATTTGTAATCTTTTTTCATATAGTGAGATACTTCTCACCATGATTTTTTTTACATTGGGTTCTCCACATAAAAGTCATGTCATCTTTGCATGTTTCTTTTTTTGTTTCACTTATTTACATCTCCATGTTCTAATGGAATGAATGAATAATAAATGGTCTAGTTTTAATATATGTTGATTCACCCCCTCTCTCAATATACAAAAGTGTTCAACATTGGTATTAGAGAAAGTTTCCTGAAATAAAAATTTAAGTATTGAGGAACACCATTTGAATTTGAATCAAAAAAGTATTTGGATGTCATTGAACAATAAGGATGGAATTATAATACAATTGTAGATCTTGAAGGAGAATCGAGGCTTTATCTTTTTAATCTAGAAGAATACCAAGAAAAGTTCAAGACAAAAAAAAACATTTTCTATTTGGAGACTCTAACTGAGAAGGAAAGAAGGTTGTTAAAAGTCTTGAAACAAAGCTACATATCAAATCTAGATATTTGACCAAGCTTGAAGAAGAAGTTATCACATTGAAGAAAGAGTGAAAATATGAAAATGAGAATATTGACAATAATTTGACACTCAAAAGTGATAAACATCTACTTGATGAAATGGTAGGATTTTAGAAATATTCAAAGGACAAAAAAAGTCTTGATTTTGATAAAGGAAAAAATTTCTAAGATCCCAAATAAAATTAAAAAGACATTGATGAATCCAAGAAGGTTAATGAATACCAAAAGGTTCCTTTGGATTGGTTCTTTCATTTTAAAGTCCACCATATTGAATGTTCCTTACAAAAAATTCTACCATGAGGAAAATGAAAGAATAAAAATGTAGTCATTTAACAAGACAATTCAACGTCTCACTTCATTTTATTCCACTTTTCAAACCAAGATGACTAAGCTAATCAAATTATGCTACTCTAATTTTTTCAAATTAATTTGTTTATTCCCTTAAACTATAAAATAAATGTCTTTCATTTATCTTACCTCAACAAAAAATGATTAGGGCATTAAGACAATCCAAACTTGGATGAGTTCAATCTAAGTGAAAATGCGTTCAAATAATGAGAGATGAGAGATGACATCATCTAGAAAACTTGAACATTATGTTATTCCATTCTTTCAAGATATTCTAAGTAGTGAACATGAGAATTAGATGCCATAGGTCAATAAGGATCAGGTGACTGAGAGGGTTTTAATGTCATTGGGATAGAAATAGATGAATAGAGTTTGACATTACTTGTGTTACCTACAACGAGGAAAGAATAAGAGACCAGATCTTAAAGGTAAAACTACAATGGATAAATAAATTATTTACAGAATCAACATCTTCGAGGGGACAATAAGAAAAAAAATATATATTCACTCCTAAATAATAAATCAAAATTTTAGATTGATTCATACCTTTTCTCATTTGGGAGTCTTTGATTTTCCCTTCTTCTTTCTCCAATAGTACTACAAAAAATATTACATAAAGACATTGATTGAAGGGTACAAAACATTTCAAGTATTCAAGAAATTCATAGGCAAAAAAAAACTACCAATAGGTTTTCGTAGCTTCTTCACTCTAGCTTAATGTTTTTGGTTAATGTTTTTGGATTATATCATATGTGCATGTGTTGTTTTGCGTGGGTTATAAAATTTCATGTTTTTTTGTGCTTATGTTCCACGTGCTTCTAATCAGTAAGAGCATCAATCACCTTTCTCTAGATCCTCCTCAAAGGTACAAGTTATAGATATTTTCAGAGATGATTGATAGTATTGAACATTAAGACCAATAGTTGTGATTGTCATCTTTAAGTTTCCCCTTGGAGGAAATGATTTGAAAATTAGTGATAGATAAATATAAATGTAAAATTGAATATGTAAAATAAATAAGATAAGACTATAATATGCTTCAAAAACATAATGAAAAAATGAAAAATATAATCCTAAACTAAAATAGAAGCCCAACTGCATGATATGTATCTAAGTGTGAAAGCTTGGGTAGATCATCAATTGAGAACCTAGAATGAGAAGTGGTGGTATGAGAACACAAAAAATCCCCAAAATGATAATTCAAATGAGATTGATAGCCAAACAACTTGATGCTTAGATAGAAAAAATCTAACTCATGTGAGCTTAAGCACATGAGAGATTGAAGTGGCTAGGGTATTCTTGTTGTTAGTGCCATGGTGGTGTATGAACACATAATACTCATGATTGCTTGTTCTTTTTAGGGTTAAGGATGATGCAAGTGCAAATGCAGGTAGGGCCATAATCTTCACAAAGGAATTAATGGAAATCTCATTTATTCCTGCCATGGAAGTCAATCAAATGTAAGAGTAGAAACCATGTGTTGGTGCACATAGATCTAAACATAGAAAAATCTCATGCATTTTCCTTTAAAACATGGGAGTGAGAAGAAAACTACAAGCTACTAACTCTAGGATGAAGGAATTAATCATGGAAAAAAACAATGAGTAAAAATGTCTTACCTTTACAACTAATTGACATGCACAATGTTAACCCAACCTCTCACTCACAATCCACCCAAATAAAAATGAAGTGAGTTTCTTTTTCCTTTTTTTATAATCTCATTTTGGTCAAAATTTTGACCAAAAACTTAAGTTTGGTTGAAATTACAACCAACATGGGATCATAAACAAAAATAAATGATTTAAACAAGATAAAAAGGTATTAGGTCAAAAATGTAGGTAGAAAATGGGGGTCAAATGTATTAGTGTACACTTCTCCCTCTAAGATACCAATTGTATATTCCTTCAATGATAACACCAATTGTTTTACCAACTAAATTGACAAAGCCTCTAGTTCTATATTCATCATCTAATATGCACCCAACTTCATATGTCTCCCTCTTTTAACAACAATAACTTCATATTGATTCTCTCTATATCATTCAACTATAGGATGACAATTGCATAATTTCTCCCTCATATAGATAAAAATCATAATTATACATATCTCCCTCTTTCACAACAATGCCAAAGACATCAAATATTTACATTTATCTCGCTATTTTCTCTAGATAGCACATCATCTTCAATATTTACTATGAATTCTTGATGTATCATACGCTTCATGCTTCATTCCATCATTTCACAATCTTTAAAAAGCTTCTAAAGTGTGAACTTTTTTGCATGAATGTGTAAGATATTTTGATCATAATATTTGATGCAATGCAACATCTCTTCTTAGTTTACTTCAAATAGGGGAATCACCCCTAACTTACCTCTTAGATACTCAAAATAATCCTTATGTAATGCCTTGGTGAATATGTTCTTTTGTGTTCACATACTCTAGTCTCACTTCTTTATCTTGTACCAACTCTCTCAAGAGATGATATTTGATAGCAATGTGTTTGGCCCTTGTATGTACCACATGATTCTTTGATATGTTTATAGCACTCGTGTTATCATGATATATCACAATAGGTTTAGTGATCTATTCCTTAGTACCTTTCAATAATTGCTTGATCCACATAATATTTGAATAATTGGCTACTACAACAACATACTCAACCTCTGATGTGGATTGAGAAATAAAATTCAGATTTTTGCTTGTCCTTGAAATCAATCTCCTTCTTAGAAAGAAAAAACCTCCATTTTTACTCTTTATATCTTTTGGAATTCTTTAGAATAACTGGGGGGGGTGGTGAATCAGTTATCCAAGGTCCAGATGTACAATTAAAAAATTTCATAGCTAGGTGAACCCATATCCATAAAAAAAATTTATCATGCATGCATCCATTAGATTATGTAGTCACTTAAACCTATAGGTTACTGTCAAATAATCTTTGCAAAAATGTAAACATGAAACATAATAGATTCAATAACACATTTGACACAATGATTTAAAGTGGAAACCCAACTTGGGAAAAAACACTGGTAACATTCTACTAATTCTCACTCTTCTGAAGTGATGCCTTGTGAAAGGCCAACCCTATTAAAGGTTACAATG
The DNA here is from genome assembly GCA_028749045.1 of Cupressus sempervirens. Classification (NCBI taxonomy): domain Eukaryota; kingdom Viridiplantae; phylum Streptophyta; class Pinopsida; order Cupressales; family Cupressaceae; genus Cupressus; species Cupressus sempervirens. The sequence continues at coordinate 509,672,806 of CM053783.1, forward strand.
CACAGTGTTAAATGTGACCTAGTTAAAGGATCTCAATCACCCAATTAGGAGTGAGCCTTGTTAGAGGACTTTAGATCATTCACTTGGAATGTCACCTAGTTAAAGAGTTTACAAATGAATATTAGGTCAACCTTAACCCAAAGGATTTAATATAGACTAATACAATGATTAGAAAGTAACAATAAGGCTTGATTTGATAACAACGAATAGCACACTTGCAGATTATAGATCTCTATTGTAGTTTTCTATTCTGGTTGGCTTTCACACACTTTAGCTTTGATAGCTTATTCACCCTTCAAGCATCCATACCCTTAAGCCTTCTTTCTCTACTTGCCAATGCACACTCTTAAATTAGGTCACTAAATGAAGCATTACCCTAGACACTTTGTCTTCCTTAGGTTCTTGCACATGACAACCTTTTCTTCTGACCGACCATCTCTATCAATAGAGAATTAAGATCTTTTTCATTCATCCTCCATCATCCATTTTAGGATTAGGTCAGATTAGGTAGGATTCAATGAATCTACCCCTTATTTCATTTCATTCCCTTCTAGAAACTTCTCCTTCAATTCTCCTTGAATTCACCTCAAAATGGTTCACCATAAATTTTGTGCCACCAACTCATCAATCTTATCTTCCACATGGTTTACTCAGATTCATCAAATTTTGTACCTTTCTCATAATGCTGACACTCAACATTAATTGTCTTATGATGCTCAACACATGCTACATTGCTTGACATCCTCTATCAAATCAATCATCATGAACTAAAGTTTACTAGTGCTCAACATCAACTAAAGTTTACTCAGCTTACACTATTTCACTTGGTGATATTACTTAAATCATATAAGCAATTGCCTTACCAGCAAGTAGTAGGTTTGACATCACTAACAAAACAATGATTGAAATAAATTTATCATACTTGCATCAATCTATTTTCAACAATCTCCCTCTTTGGCATTAATGGAAAACCAAACTGGCTAGACTTAATCAATAAGACCAACAAAACACCAAAAAGGATATAATTACTTGTATTGAAATCTCTCCCTCTATCAACAACTTCCATCTTCTGAATTAGTTACAAAATTATGTTTTAATCAATAGACAATTAATCAACTCATCCTTATGGCCCCCTTTTGATCACTTCTTATATCTCCCTCAATATTATCTCTCTCTTACTAGTTAGATGTAATTAGTAGGTACAATTGTACACATTCTCCATTTGAGTAGATATTCCATAGTTTTGTATCTTCTATTTGGATTTCGCCCTCTATGATTTTCTAAACTCAATACACTTTCTCCCTCTTTGACAATAATACCAAAGACTTGTCATCTTCATATATAGATATGAATATTTTTTTTTTCTCCCTCTATCACCTTGCTTGTGACTGATTTGTAGCTCTAGCTCTTTGATTACTTTAGGTAGCTCCTAAAGTAAGATCAACTGCATCAATGTGTAACATAGGTTAGTCAACTTTTTTGATGCAAGGCACTCTTTATGCTTCTTAGATAGCCTTTGATAGGGGTATCACCCCTATTTTAGCTCTTACATACTCATGAGCATCCTTAGGCAATTCTTTTGTGAAGATATCAGCTATTTGCTCTTTTGTGTTAACATATTTCATCTTCACCTCTTTATCTTGAACTAATTCTCTCAAGTAATGATACTTGATTGCAAAGTGCTTAGTATTTGTATACATTATAGGATTCTTTGATATATTTATAGCACTTGTATTATCACAATAAAGTATCACAATTTCAGTGATTTCCTCTTCCATACCTTTGAGTAGCTATTTGATCCATACAATCTTTGTACAATTTACTGCAACATGAACATACTTAGCTTCAATAGTAGATTGAGAAATACAATTTTGTTTCTTTCTACTCCATGTAACTAGCCTTTTTCCTAAGAAAAATACTCCTCCACTAGTACTCTTTCTATCATCAATATTTTCAACCCAATCAGCATCAGTATAGGCTCTCAATTCAAATTTCTCATTTTTCTTGTAGTATAGACCATAGTCTTCTATTCCTTATTCCTTTCAAATATCTCATTATTCTTCTAACAACCATCAAATGATTCTCCCTAGGATTAGTAGAGAATCTTGTAACTATCCCTATAGATAATGCAATATTAGATCTATTGTGTACTACATATTGTAATATGCCAATCATAGACCTGTATAATGTTTGATTTATCTCAGTTGAATCATCATTCTTTGAAAATTTATGTCTTGTCACCATAGGTCTACTTACTAGCTTAAAATCCTCCAATTCAAAAGTTTTTAATATCTCCTTAACATAATTTGACTGAGTGATGTATATACCATATTTAATCTAATGTACTTACAATCCCACAAAGAACTTGATCTCTCAAAATATAGACATCTCAAATTCTTTCTTCATTTTATTTGTAAAAGCATTACATAAAGTATCTTGACCTCCAAATATGATATCAGCAATAAAAAATTTAGATAATAAAATATCTTTTCCTTTCTCTATCTTCAAGTACATATTATTTTTATCATCAATCCTTTCAAATCCAACCTTCACAAGATAATTATGAAGCCTTTCATAACACACTCATGGTGCTTACTTCAAACCATATAAATCTTTGTGTAGTCTACATACCATGTTTTTGTTGTTAGCATCAAAAAATCCTTCTAGTTGTTCTATATATACCTCTTCCTCTAATATACCATTCAAAAATGTAGACTTAACATCTATTTGATAAACCTTAAAACTTTTGTATATAGGGTAAGCAAGCAAAGTTATTACTCCTTCCAGTCTTGCAATAGGGGCAAATATTTCTACATAGTCAATCCCTTCTTCCTGTGCATATCCTTTATAAACTAATCTTGCCTTGTTTCTTGTGACTTCACCAATTTCATCTAACTTGTTTCTGTATACCCACATACCAATTACATTTTTGTCTTCTGGTCTAGGAAATAGAGTCCAAGTCTTATTTTTCTCAATTTGTTCAATCTCTTCTTCCATGGATTTTCTCCAGTCCACATCTTCTAAGGAATATTTTATTGATTTGAGTTCTTGCATGCTTAGCAAACATGTATCATTTCTCAACTTGTTCCTTGTCATTGGTCTAACATCTTTATCTCCAATAATTTGTGTGGTAGGGTGATGTCTCTTGACATACTTAGACAATCTTGGTTTAGCTCTGGCTTCTATAATTAGTCTCTCAACTGCTAAATCACTATGTACCTCTTTTTCAGGTAGTTTAGCAACTCTTTCATATACTATAATCTCATAATCAAAATATGCCTCAACTTTATTTTGTAACATGGCACCTAAATGTAGCTCAATTCCTAAATGCAAATTGACATTCATAGTATGTGACTGGGCAGTCATTGAAACTTTTTTTTACTTTACAACTTGATTTACAACATCTTCATCAACAGACGTACCTTCATAAAAGTATGCAAATGATTTGTATTCTTTTGGTTGCTTCATAGTTTCAGCCTTGTATACTTCTATATATTAATCAAATTTCACATTTGCACTTTCCAAAATCTTATTAGCATTATTATTTAAACACTTATAACCTTTACTTCTTGTGCAATAACCAAGAAATATACCTTCTTCACTTTTTGCATCTAGTTTACCATTCCTAAAATATTTGATAATATAGTACTTGCTTTCAAATATCTTAAAATATTTTACATTGGGTGAGTATCCATACCATAGTTCAAAAGGTGTTGAGTAAGTACATTTCTTAACTTGAACATGGTTCAAGGTATAGACAGTTGTACTTACAACTTCTCTCTAATATTTCAAAGCAACCTTTTTCATGATCATGAGTATCTTAGCATATTCTATTATAGACCTATTATTCATTTCAAAAATTTCATTTAGTGGAGGGATCATAGGAGAAGATGTCTATCTTTTAATTCCTCTATCATTAAAAAAATCTTAAACTCATTTGATGTAAATTCTCCTCCTTTGTCAAATCTCAAGCATTTTAGGATTTTACCTATTTCTTTCTCAAATCTTGCTAAATACCACTTAAACATTTGGAAAGCATCAAATTTTGTTTCAAAAACATAGTAGTCATCATTCTAGAATAATCATCAACAAGCAACATAATGTACTTATCTCCTTTGTAGCTTTGCACTTCAATTGGTCCACACAAGTTAGTATGAACAATTTCTAATATTCCTTTAGAGGTATGAGTCTTACTCTTACAACTTGACTTTCTCATTTGCCTAATTGACATTATTTGCAACTAATATTGTCAACTTTCTTCAACTTAATTAAACCTCTAACTCTTCTCATCTTATTGATACTTACCAAGTTATCAAAATTAACATGAGATAACCTCGTGTGCCATAGCCACACATCATCAAATTCTATAATTAAAAAAGTAGCATCCTATATATCAAGGTACTATAGATTACCTCTAGTTTGATCACCTTTTCTAATTTTTTTTCCATTAGTATCATATATTTTAGCAATCTTGTTTTCAAACTCAACCTTACATCTTGAATATTCAAATGTGACACACAACAAATTATAGTTAATTCCTTGAACATAGTAAATATTGTCACATAAAATCTTTTTCATGAGCTTGATAGAACCTTCTCCTTTTATCAAACATGGTGCATCATTACCAAATCTTTCATTATTTCCATCATAACAATTCAAGGCAATGAGCTTACTTTTATCTCCAGTCATGTGATGTGAACACCCACTACCAATGATCCATTTATCATTCTTGTTCACACAAGACACTAGTACAATTACCTCATCTTCATCAGATTCATCCTTCATTGCAACATACATGGCTTCATCATCCATCTTTTGTTTCCTCTTCAGCAATGTAGCAAGAATTCTTGCATTTATCTTTGTAATCTTTGTTGTCTTCATCTCTTCTACTTTTGTACTTGTCACCACCTCTGTAATTCTTCTCTAGATATCTAGCAGCAAAATGACCAACCTCATTGCAATTGAAACACATGATGGGTAACTTACCTTTGAACTTTCCTTTACTTCAATGAAATCTCCTTACTAGTAGTGCTTCAAGTTGATTTACATTTTCCTCATCTATATCACTATCACTGGACACACATTTTGTCTTTTTCTTCTTCTTCTCATTAGGTTCCTTAATTGACATCTTAGCTTTGAAAGTAGATTCAACATCAATAGGTTTTTAATTAAAAATTTGATAGCCCAAAAGTAGTGAGCCTACCTACTAGACCTTCAAGAGTCAGACTATTCCCTGGCATACATCTCAGTTCTTGTATTGCAGAAACTCTAATAGCATAGATGGGCAGAAGTGTTCTTGTTGGTGTAAATAAGTATTTACTATTTACACTTACTTAAGTTTACTTAGGTTAATGCATATTTTTAATTATTATTTATTAGCCACCTAGGAGTATGTGTACTCTTGTGATTGTCATGTTGACAACACATGAGTTTACACCTCTTTTATGCACATGGTGTCTATAATACAGGAGTTAGCACACTAATTAAGGACATGATGTCTACAACCTTGTCATTCTTATCCACTCATCTAGAATGATGGATGTTGCATGTGCCTAGTTTTCATGATGCTTATCTTATCTCTTGGTTCTTTCTAGAGACATTCTAGGTGCTTCCTGAGAGGCCTTTATATATAGGCACTCCTAGTGTGTACATTGATCATATATTAAATAGAGCAATGTATTAGAACATACTCTGATTAATTGATCATATCCATTTTTGGTCTACAGTTGTGCTTGTGTTTGGGTTCTTAGTTCATGGGTGAATTTTTTCCTAAGGAAAATTCTTACATGGTATCAGAGCTCTTAGAGATTTTCTCATCACATAGCTATATGAGACCATTGTTGCTTCAACACCTTAGCCTTAATCTAGAGTACTACAAAAATTGAGAGCATCTAGAGCTAGATCTGACCTTGCCATTGTGTCCAGAATGTTGATTTGGTGAAGATCGACTATAAACTCAGATATCTTTAGCCAAAGTTGATCGTAAGGCAAAAAAATTTTGCAAATTGGAACTTGGAGGCCCTGATTTGCAGTTCGGCTAGCAAAGAAAATTATTTTTGCAAAATTGGGCTGTTAGATCCCAACCTTGCGTATGAGATATTCATTTTATTCCATAAGCATCTTCCATTTTTCAATGGGCTTATTTTAATAGCAACAGACATTCAACATAATTTTGACCACTGGCCAAGCCAAAGTCTGGCCAAGTAGTCCACACAGACTGGCCAAGTGGATATACCACTCACCACGACTTTATTTAATCCTTCGGCATGGTTTTGTTTTAAACTCCCAAAAACCCCCACACCCCATGCATTTGGGATAAATATTTTTAAAATCTCGCCAGTTACAAAGTGTATTTTGACCTCGGTAGTAGTTCTCCAACCCGTAGTGTAGTTCTCGACCTCTATCAATCAAAACCCCGACATCCTTTTTGGAGTGAAGTTTCTAGCTGAACAAAATTATGGCATCACTTTTCTTTTTCCCACCTACACTCTGCAACAAGGTTTTCAATTTTTTTGGCCTCAAGTTTTCCCACCCACATGAACTATTTCCCACCAGCGGCATTAAAATCACTCCCTGGGCTTATGATGCCATGCAAACACTACAATTTCTAACAGTTGGACTTCATGACCCACCCACCCCATGCCACATGGCATTTTAAAAAAATTTCCACTAACACGTGTCATACACGTTAGCACTACCACCTTAGCAATTTTTTGCGCCCAAATTCATACACGTCAGCACCACATAATCGAAAACAAATAAGCACCACATTGTTAGAGCTTTACAACCACATAGTGTGACATGTCATCTTTTTCCATATAGCCATATGGACACATCAGCATATGGATGCCTAGTCAACCTAACACGTCAGTAGAGGGCTCAATTTTCTTGCTGATGTCAGTATTTCACTAGGTTAAATTTGATGGCCCTCTGACCATCATTCCCAGGCCTTTTTAAATTGTTGCGATGGCTATTTGATTGTCAAATTTAAGCTAGCAGTTTTCTTGCTAGAACCCTCTCTAGATTATTTTTTGATTTGGTAGCCTGACTTTGTGAGCCCATAACTTGGACATCCGAACTTCAATTTAGGTGTAATATTTTTTGAAATTGGGTAGAATTTCTTGAACTTTCTAGTGGTTGTGTTATTTTCTAGTTTTGGTGCAATGATTTTTTAGATTTTGCATTTTTTGGCAATTGTACTTGCATAATCCTACATTTTGCAACTTCAAACACTCTGTACGGGCACATCTAGCCACCTTTTCAAGTTCTACTTTTTTTTGAAAGTGCATATTTTTTTGGTACTTTCTAGATCTACAGTCAGATTTTAGGGTTGTGTGGACAAAATTCTCACATTTAGAACTAGGCCTTTTTTCTGCATTGTAAAGCTTTGATTACTTTTTAGAATTGTTGTACACCTAAGCTACAGTGCTTACTAATAAACTTCAGCCTCAAAAGGTAGTTGTAAAAGCAAAATTAGAAAGTTCGCTTTGTTCATTTTGACAAGTGGCCCATTATACATGCACTACTTATAAAGTGCCCAAACATCTTTTTCGAGGGGTGGGGGTCTTTGATTCTTTGGAGGTTACATTGATTAGTCCATCATGGAAGAGTCAAATTTGATTTATTTGACCCTAGACAACTATCAGAAATGGAGTCAAATTGCTATCAAATTTCTTAGTCAGCATAATACACTACCATATGCAAGAGGACTTGAATACAATGTTAACACTTCTTCCCTCATCGGTACTGTTCTCTTTCTATATACAGATTATGAGGTTTTGGATGCACTTACTAACCTTAAGAAATCTGATCATTATGCTAATTGGATGTATCTTTGGTAGAAATATGGAGATCCAAACATTCCTCCATTCCCAAAAGATTTCATACCTCTAGTTGCAGCTCACTCCTTTTTAGATGAGATCACACCTTTAGCTCCTATTGCTCCTATTGATCCTATTCCAGCCACAAATATTTTGGATTCAATGCAGCAAGACCCTTTATGTCTTCCTACTTTACATTCATGCTATGACTTCCTTCCCATCATTGTAGGCCTATTCATGGAGTCTCACATTGAAGATGTGGGAGACATTATTGATGATATTCATCTTCTCTTTGAGGTGAATAATATATTCATTGCTATAGTGATAGATTCATGTAATTCAGCACAATAGGGTACACATGGTCTTCTAGCCTCATGTGATGACTTCTTGCCAGACATTTCAGCTCTATTCTTGGAGTCACATAGAGCTAATTTGGAACACTTCTTTGATGATCTACTGCTTCTATTTGCTAAGGATGGTCCTTCTACAGTTGTTGCGAGGGCCCACTCTGACCCTCATGTCTATTCTCTACATGATCAATCTTTCTAGGCTGATGTGATTGTGGATACTTATATACAACATCTACAGGAGGCCTCTTTTTCATTTGTAAAGACAATTCGTTCCTTGAAACAAGTTCTACATCACTCCTTGTTTGGTATGCACTTCTTCTTAGCATTTTTGGAGGGATCCACCTTCAGTATCAACATAGGGACACTTGAATAGGTTTCAAAGACACCATTCATCTTAGATATTTCTTCTCCATACAGGGGACACATCTCCTTTGCACCCTTACATTTGTTAATTCCAAAGGGCAAGAATATCATTCAAAGGTCATGGATCAACTTCTATGCTAGAACATTTCTCGATGATCAACACACTACCTTTGTTGGTGTGGTGGCAGGGGGGGTGGCAACTACCTCGCCTCCTTCTCCTTTTTAGGGGGGACCTTTTCCTCTTAGGGGGTTTTGTCCTCCTTTTTTCTTTTGTATATACTATTTGTATGTCGTAATGGGGGGGTCTTGATTACTCCATCCATCTTTCCATCCCTTTTTCATCTCTCTTTTTGGGGGAGGGTTTTTCCCATGAGGTTTTCCCTCTTTCCCTGCTTTATGAGAGATTTTCATTTTCATTATGTACATGGGTACCTAACATGGCCTCGTAGCCAAGACCCATTATACATTTCATCCTAGTTCTTGTGAACTTAAGTGCATTCCCCTAAGTTGCACTTAAGGGGGGGTGTTGGTGTAAATAAGTATTTATTATTTACACTTACTTAAATTTACTTAGGTTAATGCATATTTTTATTATTTATTTATTAGCCACCTATGAGTATGTGCACTCTTGTGAGTTGTCATGTTGACAACATAGGAGTTTGCACCTCTTTTATGCACATGGTGTCTACAACACAGGAGTTAGCACACTAATAAGCACATGATATCTACAACCTTGTCATTCTTATCCACTCATCTAGAATGATGGATAAGGCATGTGCTTAGTTATCATGATGCTTATCTTATCTCCTTGTTCTTTCTAGAGACATTCTAGGTGCTTCCTGAGAGGCCTTTATATACACTTACTCCTAGTGTGTACATTGATCATATATTGAACAGAGCAATGTATTAAGACATACTCTAATTAATTGATCATATCCATTTTTGGTCTACAATTGTGCTTGTGTTTGAGTTCTTATTTCTTGGATGAATTTTTCTCTAAGGAAAATTCTTATAGTTCTTAAGACTTTTCTTAGTATTGTATCATCATCTATTGTACTAGTAGCTTCTCTTATTCCATTAACAACATCTTTTATCCTAGAGCAATATTGATCAATATTCTCACCTTCTTGCATTCCCATATCATCAAACTTACCTTTGAGACTTTCAACTTTGGTTCTTAGAACATTCTAGTCACCTTCGTCAATAGTGTGTAGAGCATCCCAAATTTTCTTTGCACTATCATAACCTTTGATATCATTAAACTTGACATAACTTAGGGTAGAGACAATCTCCAACATTGTCTAGTTGTGTTCTTTCTTCTTTTTCTGATCTTCAGTAGTTAGGACTCTAGTAGGATCAGCATGCTCAACAACAATGGTAGATTGCACATGATCTCCAAGACCACCTAGTTGTACCTTCATTAGACTTTTCCATGCAAGAAAGTTATCTCTATTAAGCTTGGGCACTTCTCTTTTTGACATCTTGATCTTTTTGCTTCTAGTACCTTCAAACCAGTCCTCTTAAGCTAATGGCTCTGATACCAATTACTGGAATTCTTTAGAATAACTATCTTTAGAATAACCATGAAAGGAGCGAGAGCACAAGTTCAAATTTCAAATCTAGAGACAAGCGAGAATTCATAGGGAGGCGGACCTCAATCACTAGGCACACAGGAGGGGATCCAAGAAAGCATCGAGGAGGAGTTAGGCGATGGGGACCCACGTGAGGATATTCCAGGGATTCTCCCAAAGTGTTGGGCCTCACTCTTTGGAGTCAAGCCATCAGGTAAATCCTCTTTCCCTCTGGTTAAGGTTGTGTCAGGTCTGGAAAAGGGATCGTGCGTGATTTCTATTCCAGATGAGATTGTTGATCATAGCATTTCCTCTATGGCCTCAACACTCGTCAAAAATTTTATTGGCCCTAGAACAAATATTGATGTGGTCTGGTCCTATACTCTAAAAAAATGGAGCTTGAAAGGTTAGGTCTCTGTCACTGCAATGGCTAAGGGTTTCCTTTCTTTTGAGTTCTCCTGTCATGAGGATATGGCTGAGATTCTGTGTGATAGTCCCTAGAGCTTTGGAAGGGCCACCCTCATGCTTCAGAGATGGTCAGCCCATTTGGACTTAAATGGATCTTTCCTCTAGCAAGCTCCGGTATGGGTCTGACTCCTGGAGCTACCTTTGGAGTTCTGGAATGAGGATGTCTTCAAGGGAGTGGCCAGCTCTTTCGGAGAGCTTCTCTCCATTGACCCAATCACTGCTTCAAAGAGTAGGCTGACTTATGCAAGGATATACGTTGGAGTAAGGGAAGGGGAGGATATGCCCGAAGTGGTTTGTTTTCAGTCCAAACTTGGTACCCATATCCAACAGCTGGACTTTGAAAGTGTTCCTTTTGGGTGTTTTTACTGCCTAAAAACCAATCATAAGGCATTTCAGTGCTCGAAAGCTAAGATGAATAGCAAGTAGAATCCGCCTTCTTCTTCTCAACAGAGGTTGAAGAAAGTTCAGAAAAAAAGACCATGACTCAAGGCTAGAAGGACCTATCTTCATGGACCCAGGTTGCAGCAGAAGCCCCAAAGAGGTCAGACCAAGCACCTAAGGGAAAGACTAGTGAGGAAGGAGAGTTTCCCAATTCCTCTCTACCTTTAACCAAACCCTAGCCATTAGCAAATGATCAAGTCAAGGAAAGGACCCTCAAGGTTGGAGAAGAGGAAGTTAAGGGTGTCTCGCAGAATAATCTTCAAGAGGATGGTTTGGACCTTCCCCCTAGAGAGGAGCAATCGATTCTGGGCTCCATGGAGGAGATCAAGGAAAGAGATAATAGGGAAATTATCATCTTCTAGGATCTAGAGGAAAACTTGGTCTCCACCATTGATGCATCAATCCAAATAGGAAATAAGGAGGATAATGAGATAGATCAGAACCAAAGAGTTGATCTTCACAGCACCCCAAGGAATGCTAATAAGGCTTCTAGATCCCTAAAGTTCACAAAGAAGGAAGAGACACTAAGGAAGAATCAAATTAGAGATCCATCTAAGGCTTCTCTGATAGGGACCAGGAGCAGTTGCAAACCAAATGTAGGCTCTACAACCAAAGCAAGAAGGAAATTAGAAAGGGAGTCCAGAGAAGAAGAGACTAGAAGATGTTTGACGAATGGGTGCGAAAGCACCCTAAAGGACTTCTCCAAGAGTAAAGAATGAAGATCATCTCATGGAATATTAGGGGCCTAAATGGTGCCCATAAACAAGAAATCATTAAGAATTTGATCAGAGACCAGAGACTAGATATTTTGATGATCCAAGAAACAAAAATGAAAAAGGATTCTTTAAGAAACATAGAGTTCAGTAACATGATGATCGGAGAGGCTGTGGACTTAGATGGAGCCTTTGGGGGCCTGCTAACTTTATACAAGTCTAATTCTTTCAAGGTGGAATCAATTTCCAATGCTGGTAACATTCTATTTTGTAAAGTGTACAATATTCATTCCAATGAATTTTGGTTCTTGCTCAACATTTATGCCCCTAACAACAGGAGAGAAAGAAATTCCTACTGGTCCAGAGTAGTAGGGATGGTTCAAAATTTAGCAACTTGAAAAAAGGCATCATTATGGGAGACTTCAATACCCCTCTTTTGGATAAGGAGAAGAAGGGCGATCTGCCTCAGGACTGGGATAGCAAGCATGATCTTTCAAACTTCATCAATGATTTGGCCTTTTTGGATTTGGACCTCATGGGTGGTAACTTCACTTGGTCCAATAAACACTTAGGTAAGGAGTGTATTCAGGTTAGACTGGATAGAGCCCTCATTTCTCCTGATTGGTTGCAGTCCTCTTCCTACAAATTAGCTCTTTTGCCTAGAATTGGGTCCGACCACTCCCCCATTTCCCTCTCAATTGTCCCTTTTGACCCCTACAGACCTTCTCCTTTCCATTTTGAGAAAATGTGGACCTCCCACCCCGACCTTCTAGAGAGATTAAAGAGCTAGTGGAGCATAGATGTGGAAGGCATTGCTATGTTAAGGGTATGGAATAAGTCAAATTTCTCCTGATTGGTTGCAGTCCTCTTCCTGCAAATTAGCTCTTTTGCCTAGAATTGGGTCCGACTACTCCCCCATTTCCCTCTCAATTGTCCCTTTTGACCCCTACAGACCTTCTCCTTTCCATTTTGAGAAAATGTGGACCTCCCACCCCGACCTTCTAGAGAGATTAAAGAGCTAGTGGAGCATAGATGTGGAAGGCATTGCTATGTTAAAAGCATGGAATAAGTCAAATTTTGGTCCTTTTTTCTCTATGAAAGAGGATCTTTCTTCTAATCTCTCTTCCATCCAAGCCTCCATTCAGGAAAATGGGTATGATGCCTCGAGTAGAGATGCAGAGCTGTCCATCCTGTCTGATTTACATGACATCATTAGTAAAGAGCAAAAGTTTTGGAGGCAAAGATCTAGAATCAATTGGCTCAAGGAAGGAGACAAGAACACAAAGTTCTTCCATTTATCCACACTTAAACATAGAGCTAACAATAGGATTTCTAGCCTGAAAAAAGATTAGGGTGTGTTGACTAAGGAAGATGATATTTCACAAGAAGCTGTCTCTTTCTTCTCCTCCCTTCTTTCTTGGGATCCTTTTCTCTCTAAGGTGGATCAAGATGATATTGTTTGTTGCATCCCTCAGATCCTCCAACCGCACCATAATAATTTGATCTGGGCCATTCCTTTTGATTCTAAAGTGAGAGAAGCTCTTTTTTCTCTTCCAGCAAATAAGTCACCTGGACCTGATGGTTTTCCTAGCTTCTTTTTCCAAATGTACTAGCCTATCATTATGAAGGATGTTGTTAAGGCGGTTCAGGAGTTCTTTGGAGCCAGATGCATCCTGAAGGAAATCAACTCCACTTTCTTAGTTCTTATTCCCAAAGTGCCAAGGGCTGACACTCTAGATAATTTCAGACCCATCAGCTTATGCAACTCATTTTATAAGATCATCTCGAACATGCTCACTTTGAGGCTTCTTAAGCTCCTCCCCCTAATCATCTCTCAACAACAATCTGGTTTTTTCTTAGGTAGATAGATTTTAGACTCAATTATCATGGTGCATGAAGTGATTCACTCTATGGAAGCTGGTAAGAGAGAAGGGATGTTACTCAAACTTGACATGTCTAAAGCTTACGAACGGGTGGATTGGTCCTTTTTGGAGTTAGTGTTGAAGGCTTTTGGCTTTGATGCCAAATCTTGCAAGCTAATTTCCTAGCTGGTCACCACCCCCTCGCTAGCTATTTTAGTGAATGGTTCCCCCTCTAATTTCTTCAAACCCACTAGAGGCCTTCGTCAGGGAGATCCTCTATCACTGATTCTCTTCATTATCCTAGCAAAATGTACTGGCAGACTTATGGAGAAGAAAAAGAAAGATGGGAGGATCAAAGGCTTTAAACCTTCTTCCAAATGCACTCCCCTCATGCATCAGCAATTTGTTGATGACACCATTATGGGAGGAGAGGCTTTGGTTAGGGAAGCCAAGGCTTTGAAAGATACTTTGGACACCTATTCTAGAGGGTCAGGGCAGCTTATAAATTGGGACAAAAGCTCTATTTTCTTTATCAACACTCTAGAGGGAAGACATCAAAGAATCTCTAGAATCTTGGGTTGTCAGGTGGAGAAGCTTCCTTCTTCCTACCTTGGTCTCCCCTTGGGCATGACCCCTTTTGATTCCTTTTGGAACAGCATCTTGGATAGGTTTAGTAAGAAGTTGGCTGGCTAGAAAGGATCCTCTCTCAGCCAAGCTAGAAAATGTCAATTGGTTAAATCCATCCTTCAAAACCTACCTATATATGCCCTGAGCCTTTTCACCATACTTGATAAATATGCTAAGAGAATGGAAAAAATCCAAAGGGATTTTTTATGGATGGGTACTGATAGGAATAAAAGGTACCCCCTTGTTTCTTGGGGCAAAGTTTATCTCCCTAAAAAGAACAGGGGTCTGGGGATCAGGAAGATCACTCATATCAACAAGGCCCTCCTAGCAAAGAAAATTCGGAGCATCTTTAGTAGCACGGGGGAATGAAGAGACACTATGGTGAACAACTATATAAAAAGGCCCTCTTTTCAGTTCACTCTTTTTAGTGAGGATTTACCCAGAGGCTCAGTTGTTTGGAATGGCTTCTTAAAAGCCAAGGATTTGGTTAACTCTAAGGTCTCCTGGAAGCTGGGAAATGGGGAGAACATTCTTTTCTAGTCAGACATCTAGCTTTCTCAGGGCCCACTCATTAATAACCCCACTTATGGTGTTTGGGCTAATGATTGAATCAACCTTTTTGGGCACAAAGTTAGTAACTACAGGACTGATCAGGGATGGAAGGACCTTTCTATCATCTGAGAGGAACTCAAACCAATTATGATCATGCTTAACTCCTTATCCCTCAACACCAACAAGGATGAACTGGTTTGGAGGGATAATGCCAACAGCCTCTATTTGGTTGCCTCTGGGTACTCTGCTTTATGGAGTACAAATGCATCCCCCCCTTGGTCGAGGGCCTAGCTCTCAGGCCTAACACCAAAAGTCAACATGTTTTTTTGGTTGGCACTTCAGGACAAAAATATCACCTAGGAAAATCTCATTAAAAGAGGTCCTATCATGCCCAGTAGATGTGTTTTATGCAAAGATGAGTCAGAGATAAGGAATCATTTGTTCGTTCATTGCTCTTATTCAAGAACAATCTGGGACTTCCTCACCTAAGACCTTGACCATAGCTGGTGCATTCCTTCCAACCTCCTGGATTTCTTCTACCAATGGCAAGGAATTTTCAATGGGACTGCCTTGAAGGAAATTAGCTCCTGGCTCCTGCCCCATTTTTGTTGGAGCATATGGAAGGAGAGAAACAACCGAATTTTCAGAGACAGGGAGGAGCCGGCTTTGGTTGTTGGAAGGAAGATCTTTAGTAACATAAAGGAAAATATTCCCATGAGAAAGGGGGGAGCTTTTGAGATAGGAGGTAGGAAGAAGGAGAAGGTAAAAGACAAAATGAGAAAAAGATAGGAAGCCAAATGGCACCTCCCCCCTGAAGGCTGGCACAAAGCCAACTTCGACGGAGCCTCCAAGGGCAACCCTGGATCCTCGGGTAGTGGAGGTGTGGTTAGAAATGAAAATGGTGATAGTATTGTGGCTTTTGCTCTTCCGTTGTGTTTCCAAACAAATCATTTTGCGAAAGCCAATGCCGTGTGCAATGCAGTTAAGTTGGCTTTTGAAATTGGGGTCACCAATTTATGGTTGGAGGGGGACTCAAGTAACATTATTAAGTGCATTAACGGCAATTTGTATCATTATTGGATGATTGCAAATCTTATCAATGAGATGAGAGAGGCACTTGCCAAATTCAAAAAATTCCATGTCACCCATACTTTTTGAGAAGCAAACTCGGTTGCCAACAGGTTGGCAAATATAGGGGTCGGCACAAACCAAAAAATGACATGGCTTCTTGGAAATTCTTTGCCGATGGACATCAAGTGTTTGATCAACTTGGAGAAAATCTAAGGAAGTACAGAGGATATCAAGATGTAATTATGAATATGAAAGGGTTAAGATATATGGGTACTTTTCATTATAGAAAAATGGGTTTTCGTAAATGCAGATATCCTACTATGATTAATTGCCACGCTTTGTGGGTTCTTCATTGCATTCATTTTAGAAGCAAAAATAGAGTTATTTTTCTCTGCTCCTTGCTTAATCTTGGCAATCCTTTCCAGTCTCACAATGAAGAGCTTATGAGTAAAATGAGTGCACAGAGTGAGGAGATGGTGGGTGAGAGATGTAGAAAGGAGCCAGCGGGGGACTTTGAGAAATGAAGAAGCAGGCCAAAAGTTTGGGAAAAGCTGGAAGAGGGTGGGGTAACCAAGTATCTCATGAAGCTACACAGTTATGATCAAGAGGTGACTAACAGTATGGTGGGGTCATGGAAAGAAGGCAAGGTTAAGGTGAACGACATCAACTTCTGGATAACGGAGGAGGTTATCGTGGCTGTCATAGAGATCCCAATCGAGGGTTTCAAATTCTATAGGGACAAGAAGCTCTCAGCCAATGTGGTAAGGGATTTTGTGGAGAGCAAGAAGAAATTGAAGGTTTTAAAAAAGCTCGAGACCTACTATGTCTCCGACTCCATGAAGAAACGGTGGAGGTATGTGCTAAAAGCTGTCATTGAATATATTACTTTGGACCCAACATTTGATAGAGCCCACACCCACCACTTTGTTATTTTAAATTATTTTCGAAAGAAAGCCAAAATTTCTTTTCCTTTTTATCTGTTAACCTCTATGAGTAAGGTGATGGACAACTTCAAAAACAAGCCCATTGCAAACTCAGCTCTACATGAAGGGCTACTGCTTCTTATCCATGAGCACTTCAAAGCCTAGACCATTAGTAGTGCCCCCCCTCAGACTGAGACTGTGGAGTCTGGAAGTTCCAGTTACTCCTTAGACTCAGATGAAATTCAGAGCCTCAGTTCTGAGAAAGGTGGGGTCTCCTCCTTAGGGAAAGCTACAACTATTAAAAAATCCCCCTCCCCCATAACCCCAAGCAAAAAAAGCCCTAGGGATCTCAAGCAAAAGCAGGCTAAGAAGGCTGAGGAGGGTAGTAGTGATGATGAGGAGGATCTAGAGTCTAAGGAGGTGGTGAAGGAGATGTAGGAAGAAATAAAGGTCGATAGTGGAAGGAAGAAGCACAAGAGGGAGAGTCTGGAGGATGTGCACTCTCATTATGAGGAGACATCTGTGCTACCCCTTTCTCATGTCCATCTCCACCCTGAGGATTAGAAAGAGGATAAAGTTGGGTATGTGGAAGGGGAAGTGCAAACCAATGATAGGAGGAAAGTGTGGATTAATTTCAATGTCAAGACCACCAAAATAGGAATCTTTAGGGAGGCCATGAATCCCCAAATCCTAGTGAATGATCAAGAAGAGCAGCAGCTAGAAGAATTAATTGATTCAGTGATTGTGGCTATTTCAAAAAAATCCAAGGAGACAGGGATGAATCTCTTAAATAATGCTTGCAATAGCATGATTGATAATTTCAGATCAATCAAATGGCTCTTCCATGAGCTCGAGGAGGTTAAAGACCAGGTGAAACACATTGAGGCAACAAGGGAAGGAAAGGATGCCAATAGGAGGACAAACTCGGCCAATAAGCTCACTCTAGCAGAACAGAGGATACACAATTTGGAAAACTACAATCATAACCTTGCCAACCAGATGTTTTCCTTGTTAAGCTCCATCAACAACAACATCATCTCTCTCATGGGCTAAATCAAAGACAGAGAAACGCACGAGGATGAGGATGGAAATGATAGAGACGAGGCCAGAATGGAGGACAACCCTACAAAGGACAAATCCACTCCTGCACAAGACTAGGGGAATCAAAGAGGGCAATAGATGGAAACAAAGGAGAATCAACAGGCCTTTGAGGCTGCTCAGGTGATGCAAGATCTGGAGTGAAAGAACGAGGAATAACTCTTGCCTATTCCTTTGTTTTTCGCTGTATTTTGGCTTTTTGTACTGGCTTTTGGATGTGGCTTTGTCTGTTTCTTTTTCCTGGTCTTTTCTTAGAACTTTTTCCTTTGGATGGGCTTAATGCTTATTATCAGCCTTTGAACTTTTACTTTTTTGGCTGGGCTATCACGCTTATTATCAGCCTTCTTATGTACTAACTTTTGAGTTTTAGGTTCCTTGTAAAACCTATTTATCTAATCAAAAACTATCTAAGGTCCAGATGTACAATTAAAAAATTTCATAGCATAGTGAACCCATATCCATAAAATATTTTTATCATGTATGCATCCATTAGATTATGCAATCACTTAAACATGTAGGTTATTGTCAAATCAACTTTGTAGAAATATAAACATGAAACATAATAGATTCAATAACACATTTGACACAATGATTTAACTTGGAAACCAAATTTGGGTAAAACCATCAGTAACATGGTACTCATTCTCACTCTTCTAAAGTGATGCCCTATGAAACTCCAATCCTATTAAAGGTAACAATTCACACTAATAAAATTGACTTATTTAAAGGATTTTAATCACCCTATTAGTAGTGAGTCTTGTTAGAGGAACTTTAGATCATTCACTTGGAATGTCACCTAGTTAAAGGATTTACAAATAACTATCAGGTCAACCTTAATCTAAAGGATTTACCCTAGACTAATACAATGATTAGAAAGAAACAATAAGGCTTGATAACAACTTCCAACAGACTTGTAGATTACAAATCATTGTTTCAATCCTCCATTCTTCTTGTCTTTGATACACTTCATCTCTGATAGCTTGTTCACACTTCAAGAATCCATACCCTTAAGTCATCTTTCTTTGCTTGCCAATGCAAACTCTTCACTTAAGTCACTAAATGAAGCAATACCCTAGAATCCTTGTCTTCCTTAGGTCCTTGCACATGACAACCTTTTCTTCTAACCAACCATCTCTATAAATAGAGAATTAAGATCTTTTGTCATTCATCCTCCATCATCCATTTTAGGGTAAGATCAAATTAGGTAGGATTCAATGAATCTACCCCTTATTTCATTTCATTCCCTTTTAGGAACTTCTCCTTCAATCCTCTTTCAATTTTCCTCAATATGGTTCACCATGAATTTTTTGCCACAAGCTCATCAATCTTATCTTACACATGGTTTACACAATCCAAGAAATCATACTTGTCAGCTCAAATTCAAAAAAAATTCATCTTTCTCATAGTTCTAACACTTAGCATTAAATGGCTTCTAATGCTCGATACATATTACATTGTTCAAAATCCTCTATCCAATCACTCGGCACAAACTAAAGTTTACTAGTGCTCGAAATCAACTAAACTTTACTTGACTTATATTATTTCACTCAGCTTACACTAAAATTGACTTTGTTTGACTCCAACTAATTTTATGCTCGATTTGCTCTAGCTTTTCTAGACACCTACTATACAAAATGTTAAACTTGGTAGATAAACTTTGTTTAACTTGTTCTTCTAAACTCAATCAATATAACTAATCTTTGCAACCTTAAGTAGATTATCAATGCACTATAATATCACTATCTTAATTGATCCTTGTACTCATTTTCATATCATAACTCCACATTTTCTCTAAGTGCTATTGTTACCTTATTTGATCAAATCCTCTTCATCAATCAAATAAATGATAGTACTTAAATCATATAAGCAATTTTCTTACCAGTAAGTAGCAAGTTTGACATCAGTGACAAAACAATGATTGAAACACATTTATCATACTTGTATCAGTCTATTTTCAATAATGTCATTAATGTTTCCAACCCAATCAGCATCAATGTAAACTTTTAGCTCAAATTTGTCACTCTTCTTGTACCATAATCCATACTCTTATGTTCCTTTAAAATATCTCTGTATCCTTCTCACAACCATCATGTTATTTTCTCTAGGATTTGAAGAAAATATAGAACAATACCTACTAATGCAATGTCAGGTCTTCTAGGACAACATATTATAGTTTTCCAATCATTGGCATGTATAATGTTTGATTGACCTCATCTGAATTAACACTCTTTGATAGATTGTGACCAATAACCATAGGTGTTCCAACTAGTCTCAAATCCTCCATTCCAAAAAAACTCAATATATCCTTGGCATACTTTGATTCAATAAAGTAAATGTAGACACCCTAAAATTAGCAAAGATGTAAAACAATGTGAATCTCAACCAAAAAACACAAATTAAAGATAAAATTAGACAAATGAGGAAAATAACATACTTTCAAATTAATTACAACATCAAGTCATTTGGGTGGTTATTTACTCACCTAAATCTTTGATCAAATTCAAAAAGACTAAAATCACTTCTAAAAAGAGGAAAACTAATTCATGAAATCATGAAATTAAAAAAAAAGGTAAAGACAAAATTTGAAAATAAATGCAACATTTAATAAAACAACTAAATCATTTACCCTCTCAAAACTGAAATCCACCTTTTTGGAATTTAAAAGAATTGAAAATCCCTATTTATCCTCACAAACTAGGTCTGTTGAGTTGTTCCTCTTGGAGTTTTGTGAGATATTTTTAGTTTCACTCTTACCCCCAGTGAAAGGAAAAACCCAAATCTTAACCCCAACCCCCTTCTAAAATTCTATAAATAGAAGGGAAAAATAAAAGAAAATTGACCCAAGTTTAATGCATCTATACTATAGGCATATTAGAGATATCACTTTGATCATCCATTTAGCATTGTCATTTTAGAGATTTAATGTCATAGTGTCATTCTAGTATCACTTTAGTATTTATTTAGCATTTCTTGGCATTGTTTAGTCTCATGCATACACTTATTTTATCATTTTCATATTCTTATAGTGCACTTCATATAGATCTCATAACGACTTTCATAGATCTCCATTAATAGCATAATCCCATTCTAGAATAATCACTAAGATGTTGGTCTAAGAGAAATTTTAGCAGTTGTAGTAAGCAAAACATGAGATGATTGTAGAGTCATTGTTTGGCAATGTTTTCTTGGGTCTAGCTTTAGTTCATTATTATTCTGATTGCACTCTACATCAAGGTCTCATGAATACATGATTCCACCATGTACAGATTAGTAGCCGCCATGGAGCTTCATATTAAAGCCTTATTCTTATTTAATATTTCATTCTAATCTTTCAATGTCTTTGTATATTTGTGTATTACTCTTATTTATTGTATAGATCTAACTTATTATAGGCTTAAAAGTGTGTGGGAAGACTCATGAATGGAGCAACAATCTTACAAAGATGATCTCAACCTCACGAGTACTAGATCTGAGATTTTTCTAACATTCTAGTGCTTTTGAACACTATCTTAACCCTTTTGAATTGTTTTATTGTGCATTTGAAATATTTTGTAATGCCTTTAAAAGATCTAAGAATGCTAATGCAAGATTTCCTAGCGCATTTGCTAGATTTTCTAGTAGATTTACAACATTCTCTAATGCTTTTATAGAATTCTATAATGCATTTAAGTAATACTATAGCACATATGACCAGTTTTGTAATGCATTTAATTAAAGCTAAAAAAAAATCATATTTAACTTGAAAAATGTTGTTTCTAGGTTCTTATAGGTCTATTCTAAACTAGATAGGAGCTCATAGGTCATTGAAGTTACAAGAAGGGAATGAAGAAAATTAAAAATGTGCCTAGCATTTGCTAGCATCAAATCAGGTAGGCCTAAAAATCTTGTTAATTAAACTATGGCTTTTCAAGTTTCAAAATCTAGTTTAAGTAAAATTTGATTTCTTTAACCTACTTGGAAGTAGGCCTATGCTCTCAACTCTCTGAAATTGATCATAATTTGAAACCTTCCAAAAGGGTCAATAGGAATTAATTTGGGAATGAACAAACACATAGACTAAATAGGAGCCTTTTGTTCTCCTAGTTTAAAGGCTTGTGATTAGACATCTTAATTGTTGTGTTTGAGAAGTTGGAGTAGTAGAGATATGCTCTCACCCTTTTAGGGTGATCAAACTCCCAAACTTGTTTTCAATTTTTATCTCATGTTTTTTCCAGAGGTAGTTTAGTCAGCTATAAAAAGCCATACCTCCAAAGATTTTCCTAAGCAGGGCCAGTGAGAGGGAAATTCTTCCAACTCGTATTCCTAATCAAATACAAGGTAATTGTGTTTGAAACATAGCCTTCCTCTAGTGGTCTTGAAAGGCTTTTTATATGTTGGAAGGAAAGAACAACATCTAGATGGATTCACACCAATATGTACCAAGATGTAGACCCTCTTTAATATTTATTAACTTTTGTGCACATTATATCAATTATAGGACCCAAGAGGTCAATAGGGGTCACTTCCATTGATGGGATTTAATATTTAAACACATAGAGGCATAATAAATCATTAATAGTAGTTAGGTAAACATAGTTATGGAAGATTTTAATATTGTATCTCATTGTAATAAGCCCACTTCATCCTTCATGTCTTCATGTGGTGCTAATGGGCATGGATATGTGAAGGCCTAGATGCATGTTGGAATTCTATTTTCATCAATAAACATGTGGTTATTTACATTCATTTTATGTGTAGTGTTTTTGTGGTGTTCGGCTAAATGGTTTGATAGCCCATGCTAGACCATCTAACCTTGACTTGTCAAAATGAATCTACTTGAGGGCTTGATAACATCCTCTTTTTTAATCTTTCTAAGAAAACTCTTGTATACAACTCAATTATTTATTAATCATACCCCATGTTCTTGTCACACCACTTATCAATCTTTGATGACTTGGTTTTTTTTCAAGGTGTTACATTTTTTTTGCATAAGCTATCTCCCACTTTCCATTATGCTTGAGCTCCTCAATAGTTGTTGCATAGAAATATGCCTCTCCCATTGTCTTCATTTTGAATAGTGTTAGTTTAGAATATATGGCTTGCTTGATATCACTATGCTAGACAAATTTTGTATTTCTTTTATTGAATGGAGCCTAGCTTTGCATCACAAAAAAATGTTCCCTCAAGACCAGATGTAAGATAATAACTATGAATCCAAAAACAACTATGTAAAGGTAAGTGCACTATTTTTTGTACTTAACCACTTGTGGGAACCTAGCAAAGCAAAAAGAATATGATCTAGCAAATGGCTACAAAAAATGGAATAATGATTGTAGAATCATAAGAGTATTCCTTTAGAACAAGATCTTACTTGTTTACAAATATATGCTTAATTGCATCAAAAGAGTTCCACTTTCTATTCACTTAGTCATTCTTTCAGGTGTGTGTGTGTGTGTGTGTGTGTGTGTGTGTGTGTGTGTGTGTTTTACAAAATAAATATGTGCAAATACACAATAGAAAATAATTCCATACACCACTATGCTAATATAAAAGAAGCATAGTAAAATACACCACCACATCAATGTCTTACTTCAAAAATAATATTGTCAACTTTAATAATTAGTCATCAAGATCAAATATCAAAAACTATCAAGCAAATCGTTGTCATTTTGTTGTTGAAAATTAGAAGTACAAAATGTAATCCTCAATGATTCAAAGAAAGTAGCTTTGGATCAGACTTGATGAAAATCCAAGAAAGTAGGCTTTTGATCTAGATTTAATCACATTGAAGGTCTCTTTAGATTTATTTCAATCCATAGTTTTCTATACATGTTAGCCTATATGCACAAATTAAGGTGTATTACCTACATTCCATAATAGATGTGTCACACTTTTATTCATCTTGATTCTTCTCAAGTAGCATTTAATTAAAATTAAATATGATTATAAATTGAGTCTAATTTGTAATTGAAAACTTTTTGAAAAAGTAAACAAAAAGGTGTTTTTTGACCAAATTCATGCATTTTATGTTTATTAGGAGTCTTCTATGTTTTGACATGCATTTGTAGGCATTTAAAGTGAGAATCAATAAAAGTTACAAAATTCACAAAAAAAAGTTGTCATGCAACAATTTTTTTTGCTAAGCAACTTTTACAGTTTTTTGGGAAGGAAAAAGTTGCTCAACAACAAAGATTGTTGCATCACAACTTTTTTTGTCAATTTTGTAGTTTTTATTGATTCTCACTCTAAATGCCTTCAAATGCTTACAAATGCATGTCAAAACAAATAAGACTCCTAATAAACATAAAATGCATGATTTTGGTCGAACCCTACTATTGACCAATGTTGATTGATGCAAATCTTGACCAATAGTTACAATTGAGACATCATATTTATTCAATTTTACTTTCATTCTCCTCCATTTGTAGTTAACATTCTTGGTATATAATTGAGTTCTTTAAAATTCAAACACCTTGTAATAAAAACCATTTATGTTCTCTTAATTAGACAGGAAAAGCATATAATAAGAAAGTTTTTAGGAAAACATGCATATTATGAGAAAGTTTAGATGCATAATTCCATCATATAAAGACATTCTTAATGATATTGTACAATTGATCTAAATATTCAGTCCACAAAAGTAACACAATTGTGAATGTCAAAGGCTTTAATTATATCCTTAGCACAATGTACTCGTGATTAAGAGCTCTTCGCTACCTATGGACTCTATTGAATGTTTAGTGATTGATGCCTTCATAGATTTCTATTTCATTCTCATTTTCGTGTACAAAAATTTTACATGTTACTATGGTATGTTCATTTCTTATGGATCAAATAAAACTACTTCTAGGTTTAGCATGGATTAATTTCCATATATTCTCCAATCAAAGCTAACAACAATACGGATCGTAGCTTTTCAGGCACCAACAAATATTGGTGCATTCCAAACATGATGAATAGAATAACTTTCTTTGCTAGTTATTGAGTTTTCTATAAATAAATGTTTATTTGAGTCTATATTTTCTATTCCTTGTTGACTATCCCATAAAATACATGTATTAGTTAGGCATATATGCATCACAAATAATTTTAAGATCCATCCATGGATTATTTTGAGCTTGCTATACATCAATCTCAATATGTAATAATGTGAATAACACCCGGTCTAGAACATAATAAAGACCCACATCCAATGTTATTTACTACAAAGAAAACATATGATGTCTACGTGTAGCAATGATTTTCCATGAAGTCACTAGCTATGCCTTTATTTAACATGGAATATCTATGTCTATATAGTGATATTTTTTTCAATAAAAGTTTTTTCCTCTTCTTATTATTATTATATATATTGTATAATTTATTTGATTTGTTTAGATACCACCCTTAATGAAAGGATAGTAATATTTAATTATATTATTATTTTCAATTATATACAAGATACTACTAATGCTTGTATGCTTATATTTGATATAATTTTATAACACAAATATTTTCCTATGAAGAAAGTCCATGCCTAACAATATGAACCCAGAATAAAATAAGGTGACAATTGCTAGATTGTGATCTTAGTTCAAAAGACAATTGCTAGATTCTAATCACAACAACTAAGAGACATTGTGGCAGCATGGTCATGTTGAAGGGGGAAAGGATTTTTGTCCTTTGGTGAATGTGGATTTCAAACTAGTGGAACATGAAGGTGTGAATATCAAAGTAGAAGGTAATGCTCCCATGGAAGAATATGATCCTAAGGTAGAGAACAGAATTGAAGATGTTGATATTGGCATTAGTGATAATGTACTAGAGAACGAGATTAAAGAATATGTTACTGGCACAACTGATGAAGATGATGAAGAAGATAATAGTCATGCATCTAATGATGATGATGATGACAGAAGCCTTGATATACCTATAATTAAAAAGGTATACAAGCCCCTATACCAAGGCTCCTAAACAAATCTTCTCTCTGTTCTATTGTTGCTAGTAAACTTCAAGGTTATGAATGGCATATCCAATGTAGAAATCTCATGTATGCTCAAGTATAGTGTCATTTTTTTCATCTTCTATATTAGTGTACCATTAATAATTTTTATAGTAACACTTCTCTCTACTTTATATTAACATTTTTTTTCATAGGTTGATAGGTGAGTGTTTGTTACCACCATCAAATATTCTACCTCACTCTTACTGAGAATTATGATCCATTATGAAAGATATTAGAATGCAGTATCAAACAATACATGCATGTCCTAATGATCACATTATATATCATAAAAAAAATGAATTTGCAAAAAAAGTCCCTAATTTTCACATTAGTAGATATCAATCAAATCAAATAACCAAAAAGGTGCCTCATAAGGTTCTATGGTACATTCTCATTATTTCATATCTATAATGATTATTTAGGTGCATTGGCTTGGCCCAATTTATGTATTACCATGCACACAATAGAAGTCAAGATTACATTATGTCAATTCCTATGGATGCTTCTATATTTAAGGACATATAAATTAGGTGGCCAGTATTTAAAGAAGAACCCTATAATCTAAAGCTTTCATTGACAGAAAATAGTGTTAATCCATTTGGAGGGATGAGATCTGTTTACTTGGTCTGGCATGTTTTTTTATTAACAATAACATTCCTCCTTGGATATTTGTAAAGAGGGAGCATATAATTTTGTCAATTATTGTACCAAGTTTTTTTCCATTTAATAGTCATCTAAATTAATTTATAATAATAGTGTCAAAATGGTCCTAATAATTATGTTGTGTTTGTGTTCATTCAACTAGTTAAGTACCAAGTAAAAGATATGAATGCATATATTAAGCTCTTGATTGATGAGTTGTTGGATTTATGGAATAGAGTCACTATGTATGACATCACTAGACCAATTGGTGAAAGACAATTTCAATTTCATGCAATTTGTGTATGAATAATACATGACACCCCTAGACTAACACATTTTTGTGGTATGTAAAATTGTTAACGCATATTTTTTGTATGCAATAGTGCTAATGCATTTTCCTTGTATGTTTAATTTGTGTGTGATAATTGTAAATCTGAATCTTCTAGTACACATGTCATCTAATTATACATGATCTTATAGGTCTTCAGATAAAGAGAAAATTTGCATGTCCAATTTGTGGTCCAAAGATGAAAAATCAACATTCAAAAAGTTTAGAAAAGTAGGTGTTCAATGAGCATAGACACTTTCTCCACCAAAATCATAAGCATTGGATTACCAAAAAATATCTTTTCAATAGGAAAGAAGAGACAACATCAAATCCACAATTCCACAAAGAATGACACCTTATATGTAGAAGTTGGAATACAATAGAATGAATTGTTGAGGTAATGTCATTCCATCTTATGTAGGCTTTTGTATGAAATTAAAATTTGGATACTGTCTTTTGTTTAGTAGTGATGTAATTGATGTTCATGAAGGTCTTCAAGGCATTTATGAGAAACTTCCAAAAGGACTTAAAAGCTATGTTAGACAATTTAGTAGGTTGTCATACTACAAGCACTTCTCAGTTGTGCATTTGTTTGATGCTATGCATATTAGAAAGAATGTAATAGAGACACTATGGAAAATATTAGATGGATGGCATGACAAAGAAAAAATTCTCAAAATTTGTAATGATATTGATCAACCCAATCATGCATTAGATTTTTTCCTTGAATCAAATAGCAATGGAAATCGGATAAATATGAGTGTCATTCCTTGGTTATTAATGCAGCAGTAAACTAATGTCATATTTGAAGCCATAAAAAACTTAAATTTTCCATAGAATTTGCTACAAACATAATTGGTCGCATATCAAAGAAACATGATTTTGGGTCAAGGTTGAAAATGCATGATTGGCATACCTTCGTCAAGATAAGTCACATTCTTCTCTATTTACAATAAATTTGTAAAACATCATGTAATTTTGATTGTTTTATTTTATAATATATTAAACAAATCATTTTATTATTATTGCAGTACATTCTACCTCTATCTCTCCCACACAACTTCGACAACATGAGTGTCAACCACATTATATATGATCTTGGAAAATACATGAAGTTAGAAGTATTATTTGTAGATTTGTTGTATAGATATTTTTTTGTGTCTTTCTCTTCTTTTTTTGTAGTTTATTGTATGGTTTTTTTAGAGTCTCATTAATAATTTTTTGTATAATGAATACCTTCTAGGTGGTTTTCATCTAAATAAATTGATAAAAAAATACATAAAGCATTAGAAGAGTAGAATTCTTCTGCTTTTGTGTTAGATGCAAAAGTGTCTACCTTTAACTTTTTTTAATGCATAAGAACACTACCTCATACATCTAGTTGAGGAGATTGAATTGTGTGGACCTATACCAACTAGGTCAATGTGGATGGTTGAGAGGAAATTGAAATTTTTGAAGGGCTTGGTTCTACAAAGAGCACGTCTTGAGGGTTCCATGGTTGAGGGATATATGGTATACTAGACCATGGTATACATTAGTGAATATCTTGCCAAGCTTGCATCAAGGATCCATGTAGATCACATTTGGGATCCCAACTCCATTAATAGATTTGAAGGGGAGTACTTGATGGAAAAAGGTAGATTGAGGAAAATGAGTGGTAATTATAAGATGTTATTGTAGATAATTAATTCTTACCCATCATCAATATAAGTTGTTTCTAATTGGTCTATTTAGTTTTTATAGTTGCTTGTGAGTAGATGCACTTCATTTTTATGTTGGAAATAATCTTTGATTGGATGATGGTATCGATTGAATGATCTCAATAAAATGGTCACTCATTAACATGGGAAGGTGTTGTTTCATTGGTTAAAGAAGCTCATCACAATGAAGATCTCAATATTATGCCAATGGTAATTGATCTAGAAAATAGTTTAAGAGGTGTAAAGTTATATATACGTTTTTTTTTTTTTGAAGGCAAAAGTGGCAAGCCACTATACTATTTTATTAAAACTGATTCAACGAGGTCAATTGGGAAAGAATTAGTAAAGAAAACCTAGCATCATCCCTAATATATACATAGGTTTTAATAGTTTAAGCAAAAAATTACAAGGGGTGTATCAACTACCACCCAACGATGAACCAGATAGTGCCTTGACATTGATTTTTTTTTGGACTATTCCAATCACTAACTTCAGGGCAAACTTATCCTAGCAATTAGCACTTAACTTAAAAATCTTCCCAATCAAAGACAAAACCACCTTCAATTGACCCAGGCCCACCAGGAATAGGTCCCTAGCCAGAACATAGCTCTAAAGAACCATGAATCTAGTCCAGAACTGAGTTAACCTGATCAATTAAATCCCAAAAATTTTGTTCAATTGACTGCACAGAAGCTACATTCATATCCTTGGAGTTAGACACATTAGATTCCTTCTGCGCGTCAATCATAGCCTAACCCACTAGCTTTATTCGTTCCACCAAATGAACACCCATTAATTTTGATTCAGGTGGCAAAGCATGTTTTAAATAAATGAAACTGCTAGTGTCTATAGCATGCTTAAGCACCTCAAAAATAAAAAAGAATTCATGATTGTGTAGGAGTTGAAAATGTGAGAACAAACCACCAACTAATGCTGCTCCATTCCATAAGTCATACTTTTGCAAAGCCAAAATCAATTTGTTATCAACCAAAAAATGAGGCTAGATTACCTTACGGGCCAAGGCTTGAAGTATTTCAGGAGACTACAGGAGATCCATAGCATTGGAAAGGAAAATTGAAATGAGCTGAGATGGGTAGAAAAATAGAAGTGTCGAAGGAGATAAAAACTCTTTACCAATGATATGTTGAATAGCTCTTCAGACTGTGGGTGAATAAATTAGAAACATTTGAACCAATACCTCATCCAAAATAGTGCTCGGTAACATAGTTTCCTCCAAAGTCGGAGGCAAGTATATACAAAAATTCTTTGGCAAGATCACATAATTCTATTTCTGACACATTTCACAAGGCAGAGTGATATTTCGCCCACAACTCATTTTGTAACAAACACAAGCACATAGCATAGAATTAAACTCTTGCATATATGAGCAATTGTAGATGTGATACCTCAAGCAATAAATTACACCATGCAACTTGATATAAGCTATCTATGCTCACACAAAAAAAAATCCTTAGAAGATCTTGGAAAAATTACTACTGACAATGCATTTTAATGACTCAAATTTAGCCACATGAGGAAATCAAAACACAAAAATGAAAATTAAATGCCATTAGAGAATAATCAGATCTAAAACACTCAATATATACTATGCATGTCATGTCATCATAAATGCTTCTGATAACATCATACAACATTAATGAGCTTTGAGTCGTACTTTGTTTCTAGGAAACTCGGCACCTAATCATTAAAGACCTTGACTCAACAACTAAAAACTACTCTGCTTGGCACATTAGACAATCCTTCTAAACTCGGCACCTAAACTCAGCATTTGAGACCATTTTGCTACACTCGGCACCTAAATCATCATTACTCTACTACTAAAAACTACTCTACTTGGCACATTAAATAATCCTCCTAAACGCAACACCAAAACTCAACATCTGATATCATTCTACTTCACTCGGCACCTGAATCATCATTACTCCTCTACAATTACCATCTTATTAAACTCGGAAATCAAGTACTATGCACGGAGCCTGAAAGAATACTGCTAAATTCAACATCATAACTTAGCACCTGTAGGATATCAAATATTCTCAGCACCATCTTGTTGAACTCAACAACTAACTATGTGTACTGACCAAATCGGCACCAGATATAATTCTACTTTTCTTGGTGCCAAAACATAGCTTACTTGGCACCACAATATAACTTGTTTAGTTTGGTACCTAAATACTTTCACAACACCTTAACTCGACCCCTAAAGGATAATAAATATTCTTGGCACCTAATATTTTTCACTCGGCATATAACTCATACAACCTAGAATAGAATTAGCACCTCAACTCAGCACCTATTATTTTTCACTCAATGCCTAAAGAATATCAAATAATCTCGGCACTTGTTAATTTTCAATTGGCACATATCACATTCAAACTGGATAGGATCAACTATGAATTGTGGATAAATTGGCACCTAATACAATTCTACTTCACACGGCACCTGGATGTAGGCATCTAATACTTATCAGAGATACTCCACTTCAATAACTTTTATGTTGAACTCAGCAATCATGAGAACTGACCAACTCGGCACTTGATAAAATTTTACTTTGCTCAATGCCAGAACATAGCTTAATTGACACCAAAAAATAACTTGCTCAGCTCAGTACCTAAAGACTTTCTCAGCATCTGATATTAAACTGCATTACTCAGCATCAATTTCCTTCTTGTTGGACTCGGCATCTACTCGACACCTGAAGTATAAACTTTAGATGTCGAGCAGATAGAGGCTTCCAAATCATCTTGAATAAATTTCTGTAAAACCTTGTATTTCTCAATAAAAGGTAACAGATGGAAAGTAGAGGCAGTAACCCCATCACAACCCAAATTTGATAAAAAATCTGCCACTTTATTCCCTTCTCGATAAATATGCGAAATGGAAATATCCAAACATTCATCAATAAGTCTCCAAATTTGGTTGAGAACATATTTTAGCTTCCAAGAAATGATGTGCCTATGGATACAAGCATCAATAATAACTAAAGAATCTCCTTCTATATGTAACCTATGGAAACAACCTTATTTGGCTAAAATAAGCCCGACCAAAAGGGCATGAGCCTCTGCTATGTTATTAGTATCAATGGGCAAAGGAGAAACTGTGATAGCCACAACCTGACTAGATGGATTTCTAATACAAGCTTCAAAACCCGATGGACCTAGATTTCCTCTAGAAGCTCCATCAAAGTTGAACTTCCAAAAACCATATGATGGGGATCTCCAAAAGTTCTCTCTAGGTAAGAGATATGGGGGTGAGTGGCTAATTTTCCACCCATTTGGTATGAATAATTGTTTCCATTGTTGGACAATTTGCGAATCCCAATGGGTCACTATTGGGTCGAATTTAATCACTTTAAGACTGGAGTTAGTCACTTTCGAGATTGATTTTTCAATACCAATCAAAACAATGTCTAGTGATAGGGATTCCTTTCTAAAAATACGCTTATTACGTTCCCACCAAATAGCCTAAACTACTAGGGCTGGTATGCATTTCCAAAGATTTGCAAATAGTGCTTTTTGATAAAGAAGTGGTCAGGCTTGAAAGAGATCCCAAAGATTGTTTGGCAAAGGAGTAAGGTAATTAAGTTTACTCAAAATGAAGCACCAACATTGATAAGAAAATGAACATGTAACAAACAGGTGATCCACAGTTTCTTCTTGTTCCTCATAAAGAACACATTTAAAAGGAGGAGCAATATGTAGTCTATTCAATTTGTCACTAGTTAGAATCCTGTGTTTAAGTGCTAGCCATGAGAAACAACCTGCTTTAGGAAGAACAACCAGATTCCAACAAAAAGAAAAAGCTCTGGAAGTAGGTTTATTCAAACCATTCTGATTTAAAATTTTGTATCCCTCTTTCATTGAATAATTTCCATCCTTAGTTGGAGCCCAAAAAATCCAATCTTGGGCTTCAGAAAAAAATACTTGCCTTGAATTCAAAATATTTTGAAATTGAATGATTTCCTATGGTGACAGAGGTAGTTTAGTGGGATCCTTCCAAACTATTTTCTTTGAAAATTCACAGACATATTCCACATGATGATAAAATTGGGATCCCTAGTGAAGCTCAGCAACTTGCATAACATTCAATGATATTCCACTCTTAGAAAGTGGAATTTGACCATTCCAGGAATCATTCCAAAAATTAATACTTAAGCGATTATTGACTTCCCAAGAGATGTAGTCTACTATGATTTTGCACGAACCTATCATGAAATCCCATATGATTGAGCCTTTAGGAGGATTTGAAATAGTAAGGATTCTAGAAGGATCATTATTATCTAGATATTTTTGCTGCATAATTTTGCACCACATAGATTGAAACTTACAATACAAGTGCCAAATCAATTTCCCACCAAATGCTTCATTTTTAATAGATAGGTCATGAATACCTGCCCCTCCAACACTTGGGATCTGTGATATATCTTGTAATGAAATAAGTGGAATCTTACGAGATTCATTCATATTACCTGACCAAAGGAAGCCCTTAATCAATTTCTGAATTGTAAGTAACACTTTAGGTGGGATCTTGAGGACAACAATGAAATAATTAGGAATTGCAACTAGAATTGATTTGATCAACAAAATTCTTCCTGACAGTGACAACCATCTAACTTTCCAAGATGCAATTCTACTCTAAATTTTTTGAATAACCAAAGACCAATATGAAGACCTATTTGAACCCATGAAGAAAGGAATGCCCAAATATATTGAGGGAAGAAAGTCTTTTGAAAAACCCAATATCAGTTTAATTTTGTTAGAAACCATTTTCTTAGTATTGAAGAAATAAATGTTGGATTTTTGAGCATTAATAGCTTGACTAGACATAGTTGAGTAGAGATTAATGGTATAAAGAATATGGCGAGCTTCTTGAACATCTGACAATCCAAACAAAAGAGTGTCATCCATAAAAAAAGAATGTGTAATAGATATGTTTGTACCTAAAATAAGAGCTCCTTTCCATTTTTGCAACATGTGTTGGTGTGAAATGGCCCTACTAAACACTTCAGCCATAATGATAAATAAAGTTGGGGATAGAGGATCCCCTTGTCTAATCCCTTGTTTAGAAGGGAATAAACCCATAGGCTTACCATTAATGATCAGTGAAAACCAAGCTCCCGAAATACATGCCTTGATCCAATTACAGAAATTTTTTGAAAACCCCATTTTATCAAGAACTTGAAGCAAAAATTTCTAGCAAAGTCTATCATAAGCTTTCATCATATCCAGTTTAATAACAAAGTTTGAAGAATTGTTTGAATTAATAGAGTGGAGAACTTCATGAGCCACAAGAGCCCCTTCCATAGTTTCCCTTCTTGGGACAAATCCACCTTGTTCTAGAGAAATAATACGTGGAATAAGGTGTTGAATCCTAAGATATATGGCTTTAGTGATAATCTTATAGGATAAATTGCATAAAGAAATTGGACAAAAATCTGCAAAAGTTTGAGGATCCTTAATTTTTGGAATAATGGAAATATTGGTAGTGTTAAAATATTTCAACATAAGTTTAGATCTTCTAGATTCTTCAACAGCCGCCAATAAATCCCATCCAATTATACTCAAGCAACTTTGGTAGAACAATGTAGTAAAACCATTTGGACCTGGGGCTTTGTTAGGCGAAAAAGAAAACACGACCTTACGAATTTCTTGAATAGTGAAGGGAGCGATTAGAATAGCATTGTCTTGTTCTATAATCAATTTTGGAATAGAGTCAAGAAGTTCATCCGCTTGTGACACAGAAGGATTAGGTAAAGCGTCAAGTGCAAGAAGATTTTTAAAGAATTTGACACCTTCATTTTTTATAAGATTTTCATTGGATAGGAGATCACAAGAGGTAGCATCTTTAATATGGAATATTGTACTATTAATTCTTTTTTGTTTAGCTGAAGTATGGAAAAACTTTGTATTTCTGTCTCCCTCCTGGAGCCATAATTCTCGAGATTTTTGTCTTGAGTACATCTCTTCTTTAGCACATAGGTTCTCCCATTATGATTGTAAATTATTTTGAGAAGAATATGTTTCTTCATTCATTCCCTACTGGATGATCTGATTATATACTTCTTCTAACTATTGCTTGACTTCTACTTTTTGGTGGAACACATTTTTGAAAACCTTTTGATTCCAAATCCTAATTTTGGATTTGACATATTTTAGCTTCATAGCAAACTAATGCATTTTAGGACCTTCCAAAGGAACTTCATCCCACCACTGTTGGATATTATGAAGAAATTTTGGATGCCTGTGCCACATACTTTCAAATTTGAATGAACAGTGAAAATGTTGATCCGAACATTTTCTATTGCAAATGAGGCTTAAAGATATAGGAAAATGATCAGATCTTGGCAATGTTAGGATTTTTGAAGAAATATGTGAGTAACTCAACTTCCAATCATTTGATAAGAGAAATCTGTCTAGCCAAGCAGTAGTATTAGCAAATCTAGATCTCTTATTAGTCCAGGTAAATGAGCCATTATTTGGCTGGACATCCATCAGATTGTTATTATCCACAAAAGCATTAAAGTCTTGTATCATTTTTGCGAGGGGGGGGGGGGGTGGATAATACCTCCAATTTTCTCAAATTGAGATAATAAAGCATTGAAATCACCTCCAATAACCACTTGTAGATGCTCTTGCATTTGAAGAGAGCATGTGATAGAATCCCATAAACATGCTTTATCCTTAGACGAAGCAGCTCCATAAACATTAATGAGGATAAAAGATATGTCATATGTAGTTATATCAAGCATCTGCTAGTTGTTTTCTTATTGAAGGAGCTATGAATTAGCTATAAGAGGATTCCAAAGAACAACTAAACCTCTAGAAGCACCCATACCTTGCATATGAAAAGAGTTCCATTTTTTCCAAATAGCAACTGATTTATCAAAGTTATGAAGGGACAATTTAGTTTCCTGCAATAAAATAGTATATGCCTAAAAAGAATCAATAACTTGTTTGATTCTATGCCTCTTGTTAGAGGCATTTAAGCCTTTGACATTCCAAGAAATGATTTTCATTGGATACAAGGAGAACACCTCATTCTCCTTGCCAATCTTTTAATGATAGTGAAGCTATTGTCTAAAGTTGATTGAATACTTGCAGCAATCTTTGTTCTTGTCTTGGAACCCTTCGGTCTACCTCACGCCTTGGGTGCTTTAGTAGTAGGAGGTATTGTAGACAAGATTGCAATATTGAAAGAGGCTAAATTTTAAAATTGTCTAGATTTTAAAGATCTTGAGGCTGAGGTTCTTGAAGATCTTGAGATTAAGGTTCTTTAGGAAACAATGTCGTAGACTTTTGCACTACCTGATAGAGATTAGCCTCTAGTCCCAAGGGATCTTCTGCCATTAAATCTACATTTCCTGTGCCAGAATCCTGAGGAAAATTGTTAAGAATTGACTATTTTTTAAATGCCTGACTTGGGATCAATTTATTCCAAAATTGAAATTCTCGAAGCAGGGAGTCAATCACAGGTGAATTGTAATCCTCAGCATGCAAACCTTCTTCTTTGGCAATATCAAAAATAATAGAATTGGTAATTTTAAACAAAATTTGATCACAAATAAAATTCAATATCACAGAAGAAGGATGAACAGAGAGGCACCAAATAGGTCATGCTAGCAATGAAAGTGAAAATCTTCTATTCTAAAAATTGATCAAATTGAGTGCCTTTGGAGATACACACTGTTGAAAAGGGAATAACTTGGGTCTCACATCTTTAAAGGAATCCATTGAAGATGAAGGGACAAACTCTAGTAAAAAGAAATTACTATTGAAGCACGCATGCTGAAAGAGAGCCATAATCCAAAGAAATTGTTGAAGGTAAACCATGAATGAGATTGGCATAAATTCTCCGATATGCATGTTTGATGTATGCATATTGTGCAAGCTATTTGAAGTAACATCTTGATCCTCTAACATGGAGAGAATTTTATTGGCCTCAGAAGTATGACATCCCATCAAAGAAATTTTCTAAGAGCAAATATTGGGGTCTGAACAGTAATCGGGACAAACTTGCAAAACATCCTCTTGTCCAGTTTGGCACATAAAACTGAAATGCCCAAGTCTATCTTGAAAATTGTGAATCACAAAAGAATCTTGCACCTTAACTGATTGCATCCACTTCCCCCATTTGGATATGAGAGAAATAGACTTAGGAAATGGTTTATGCATGTTACTCAATAAATAAACCCTGACTTCCATTTGAGGGCACTCATATGGAATCAAATCATGCTTCAGAAAAATACCCAACTTGTTAGCTATAATTTCCACAATCTCAGGATCATGATATTCAAAAGGCAAAGAAGGTAAAGAAATCCAATATGGAAATAATTGGATACTAATATCTCCTAGATTAAAATTTGGAATCCACAACATGGTATATAACCCCACTCCTTGACAAAACCAACCCTTCTACTTATTAACAACATCTCTTTCATCCTTTGAATTAAAAATAGCAATAAAGAAATTGGAGTCTGAGTCATGATAAAAAATATCTTTAAGTCCAGACCAACATGTGAAAGCCCAGTTCTTGATGTCCATAAAAGATAAAGAAGCAATAGAAAACTTACCTATGAGAGCTATCTTTTGAAGAGTAGAGATCGAGCTTTGCAACATTTCATTTGAAAAAGTAACATGCAACTGATGCTAAGAAGGATTCAAAGGATCTTGACCCATAAAATTCTCATATTTTTCTTGAGTAGAGTCATGCAGCTATTAGTCAGGTGCAAATTTTGAAAAGCCTTGATCTACTTTACCTTAATCTTTCTGTCTCCAGATCTTTTTTGGTCTGAAGGGGACTCTATGAATTATCAAATCTAACTTCTCTTAAGTCCCACTATTTTGCATCTGGGCAAATTGCATTTGGATAGGAAAATCATGAGGATCCCCTTCACAAATATCAAAAATTGGTTGCTTTTTGAAGATCTTATTCTTTGGACCTATTTGTGAAAATGAAGATTTATATAGCATATTGGCCATTGTAGGGACCAATGAATCTGAAGCATTTCTCTGAAAGGAACAATTCATTGAATGATTAGCAATGGAAAAAATTTCTTGCCCAAAAATTTTTGTAGGCTGAGGCTGTTGAACATGGTAAGAAGACTCACCCATTTCAAAATAGGGTGAGAAGCCAAGGTTTGAAGCTTATGAGCCTTTAGATCTCAATCGCGACCTTCGATCATGAAAATGAGGGTTAAGGAAAAAGGGTTTGGTAGGCTGAACAATTTCTTTCCCTTTGAAAATAGACTTATCAGTGAATTTAGGGGGCCATTTAGAATTTATATCTCTGAAAGGGCATCTCTGAAACAAAAAAGGGTTAGACATAGAATCAATTGATTGTACCACTAGATTAGAAGAGAAAATCTGACTGAAATCATTATCCCGAACTGGTTGGACAATAGGGGTAGATGAAAAAATGGAAGAAAATTCGTGAAGGACAAAATCAGAGCTAGTTTGATTACCCTGATCTTGATGCATGATGCCATGAGATTTTCCTTCGCATCTATATTGATGCTGCTCCAAGCCACACAGCTTCCCCTCATGCATGTGGTGTTGCTATCGTTGATGAGCTAGGACATGAGAAACCCCTTCGCACCTAAAATGATGCAGGTCAACCCCCTTACCCCTGTCCGTGATGCCATTGCCCTTGTCCTTGTGCTCCATTCTTTATCAAAGTTACATATAAGTTAATCTATCATGATCCAACTATTTAATATCAAATCATGGATGGATGCATAATTTTGACATGTTTGAAAAATAACAGATTAAACACCAAAAAGTTATTTACTACAATGGTCATAAATTTTGCATAAAAAAGGTGGATGACACTAAGAGAACTTGTGATTCTGGGACAACTACAGTCTTTGAGGTCACCAATATTTCATCTAGAAATGGCATACATCCTCAACAATATGAAAATAGGTACTATGGAATTTTGGATGATATAATTGAGTTTGACTTTAATTCCTTCAAACTCATTCTATTCATTGTCAAATGGTATAGGTTGTGACTAAATCAAGATGATCCTAATAGAAATATTATTGAACATGATAATAAATTTATAATGATTAATACAAGGTCATTTAAGCCATTTGGAAATTATCCATATGTTATTCCAGGCCATTGTGAAAAAGTATTTTACTTTGGCATTCCATATAAACTAGGTTGGTCATTTTTCATTAGACACAATCTAAGAGGAAGATTGATAAAGTATAACGTGATTGAAAAAAAAGATACCGAAGAAGTGGAAGATGAAGTAGATGATGATGGTGAAGATGAAGAAAGAGATGGTGATGAAGATGATGATGATGATGATGATGATGATGATGATGATGACAATGAAGATGTTCATAATGATGGTGATGGCATTGATGATTATGATGATCATGATCATGATTGGTGTAGGGAGGAAAGAAATAACTAAGGCCAAGGGCACACCCAACTATCCCAACCACCTTGCAGAGTAAACACAATGGAAGAAAACAATAGAGAACAACACCAAGGGAGGAGAGAGAGAGAGAGAGAGAGAGAGAGAGAGAGAGAGAGAGAGAGATACTTAATTTATTTATCAAGTAATCATCATACATACCTAGCTGCAAGGCCTTATGGGTTATAGATGTATACAAAATACAACTTTCATATCCATGATCTAGCTTCTAATTCACATTTCTAAACACATTTACATTTCACTTTTGAAACCCCTCTTAGTTCTCCCCTAACTAAGGCCTAAGTACTCTATTTATACTTTCTAAAATGGCTTACAAAAGATTTTAGAACATTAAATCAAAGAAATATCAACCTCCAAATGGTTAATGCTCATCCCTAAATAAGATTCCATCATTAAATTCATGAACTAAATTAAATACAAGAGTCAGCTTCCACTAAGAACCAAAACAAAGACAACTTAGCTAAAGAAGGAACTAAGCATTACCAAATAAAATGCTCAGTTAGTACATAAAGAAACACTCAACCAATTCTAGATAATTTGACATGTACTAGATAGCTTGGCACACATTGAATAACTCAACATGTAATAGATAACTCGATAGCAACTGAAACTTGGCACTAACTAGCAACTAGAACTCGATAACAATTGGCACTCGGTAGTAACTAAAAATTGGAACTTAGCAGCAACTGGAAGAATAAACAAAAAAGTGCAGGATTGCAAAGCAACCTAGGATGCTCCTGCATCAGACAAATAGGGTTGAAAGAAATGATTCTCTTAAATCATACAAGTGTCACAACCTAAGCTAAATCCAACTTAGATTGAGAAATCCATGTAGCATCATCAACTATTCTACTCTTCCACTTCACCAAATACTCATAGTAATCTTTTCCTCTTGTTCTTTTACCAACTCTCTAATCCAATATCTGTTCAACTTCTTCAATCTATTTCTTAGGATAATCATCTGATACAACAACTTCTTCATCTAACTCATAATATTTATGCAAATCAACAACATTGAATATAGAAGATATATCCATGCCATTAGGTAACTCAACTTCATAAGTATTACCACTATCAAACTTCCTTAGGATCTTACAAGGTCCAAACTTCATCTTTATCTAACTGTATGTTCCAATAGGAAATATTCCTTTCTTTAAATGAACCATCACCTCATCACCAACTTCAAAAACATGATTTCTTCTAAACTTATCAACATTCTCTTTATACTTTTGATTACTTTGTTCCACCCTTAATTTTACTTTCTTATGCAAAAACTCTATGAAATTAGCAAATTCTTCCCCTGTAGCACTTATCTTTTCTTCACCAAAAATATCTCTCAAATATAATACTCTTGTAGACTACATTCTTGTAACAATCTCAAAAGGTGTTTTCCATATGCTCTTATTTACAGAATTATTATATGCAAACTCAGCTTGTACCAATATCATCTCCCAATTACTTGGCTTTTCTCCAACTAAACATATCAGCAAATTACCTGAGCTTCTATTCACAACTTCTATCTATCCGTCTGACTGTAGATGGAATGTAGAACTAAAGTTTAACTTAGTACTCGTCTTCATCCACAAAGTCTTTCAAAAATAACCAATAAACTTACTATCTCTGTCAAAAATAATGGTTCTTGATAATCCATGCAATCTCACAATCTCTTTGAAGAAATATTCAGCAACATTTTCAGCATCTGATGTCTCCTTACATGGTATGAAATGAACCATCTTAGAAAATCTATCTACAACAACAAATATAGAATCATACCCCTTCACTATTTTAGGAAATCCAAGAACAAAATTCATATTGATGTCACTGCAAGGTTTCTTAGGAACAGTAATAGGTGTGTACAAACCAGTATTCTAACTTACTCTTTTTGCAACTTGACAAATTCCATGATTCTTTACAAATTTTTGAACATCCTTATACATTTATGGCCAATAATACTTCTCCTTTAGCAAATTCAATATCTTATCAATTACAAAATGTTCAACCAATCCACCACTATGGTTTTCTTTAATCAAATTATCTCTCATGGAACTTTTAGGGATACACAACTAAATTTCTTTGAACAACATACCTTCTTGAATAAAATACTCATCATACTCACTTATGTGATCTATTAGATTTGGTGCTTTGCACTCTCTTCATGCCTCAGAAAAATCAGGATCAGTATCATACAACTCCTTCATTTTACCAAAACCAAGAACTTCAACCTTCATCTCAATCAATTAAAAATATCTTCTACTCAATGCATTAGCAATTTTATTAGTAACTCCACTCTTATACTTCCTTTTAGCATCATTCAACTTCTCAGTAAAGAAAGAAATAGGTTTATCTTCTTGACTCAATACATCTCCTATTGCACTACTACTTGCATCACATTCAATTTGAAATACCTTATTGAAATCAGGAAAAACCAATACATGTAACTCAATATCTTTTGTTTCAAAGTCTCAAAACTGGTATCAGCTCCATGTGTCCACTTGAATTTATTTTTATCTCCTCTCATTGTCTTAGTCATAGCATTACAAACATAACTGAAATTCCTTATAAACTTTCTATAAAAACTAGTCAAACCATAAAATGGTCTTACCTCACCCACATTCTTAGGTGTAGGCCACTCCAAGATTAATTTAAGCTTCTTTGGATCCATCTTCAAACCATTAGTAGAAATCACAAATCCCAAATATAAAATCTCTTCTTGCATAAAAGAACACTTTTTCAGATTAATCATAAACTTCTCCTCTTTCAATCTCTGTAATACTTGTCTAACATGCTCAAGATGTTATTCCTTAGTCTTACTAAATATCAAAATATCATCCAAATAAAAAATCACAAACTTACCCAAGAATCTTTTTAGAACTTTATTCATCAACCTCATGAAATTACTAGGTGCATTAGTCAAACCAAAAGACATAACCAACCATTCATACAAACCATCTTTTATCTTAAAATCAGTCTTCCATTCATCATCTTCTCTAATTCTGATATGATGATAGCCACTCTTCAAATCAATTTTGGTAAAATACTTTGCTCTACTCAAATAATTCATTATGTCATCCATCATTGACATATGAAACCTATATTTTAGTATAATCTTATTAATAGATTTTGAATCAGTACACATTCTCCATTCTCCATTCTTTTTAGGTGCTAATATGGTAAGTACAACACATGGACTCAAACTTTCTCTAATCAAACCTTTCTACAAAAATTCATGCAATTGTCTATTAAGTTCTTCATTTTTTGTAGGTGTCGATCTATATGGTACTTTATTCAACAAACTAGCTCCAAGAATCAGATCCATACAATGACTTATACTCCTTACTAGCAGTAAACCAACAGGTATATCCTCTACAACAATATATTTATACTCATTCAAAAAAAATTCAATTTCTACTAGTACTTGGTCTCTACTAGTTTTTTTTGTCACTCAATCATTACTAGTTTCTATTTTCACTTGGTCATTACCGTCTTATGTTGCTCAGTCATTACTACCAAAACTTGGTCCTATAGGAATTATAGAAAAATAAACTTGGTTCTTTTTCATTTCCTTTTCAAATTGTTTCCCATTGACTATGCAAATTTTCATAGTAGTATAGTTAACCTCATTTGTACTTTCAATCAAAGGCAACATGCAACTATGCTAGAATGCCATATGCTAACAATGCCATGGATGAGAGAATGTAGACAAGAAATAGAAGTTCTCCACACAGAGCTCTCAAGAATTTGAATAGTAAACCTATAGCATAACAATACTCAAGAGTGTGGATCTTTTGAGGGGGAAAGCTCTCTCCCTTTTAAAGTTGTACAGATGGTAGAGATAAAAATGAAGATGGTGTATGATTAATGGTGGAATTTAAAAAGAGGAGTAATCCATGTGCATAGACAAGTCAACCAAGAGAATATAAGTTGACTTGTCATATAAGACAAAAGTCGCAAAGCCTTTTTCTATTAATTTGAAAATGAGAAAAAGACTTTATGTGTGCACTTTAAGTGGGTTAGAAGAATTGGGTCTTTTATTTAATTAAAAGGGGACATGTTCTTTTAATCAAATAATGAACTTAGGATAGCATAGTCAAACTATAAGTTATAATCAAATTAATTGATTATTAGCAATTTGGTCTAAGTAAATGATTAATTAATTTAGCCAAAATGTTGAGAAGGGAGCTAATAGTCTAGAGGACTATTTTTAGGTGATTACATTTGCCCCTCTTTGACTAATGTGTGATCAATCTGGGAACACATTGTGTCAAAGAAAATAGAAGCCAAGTTGGCAATGATAGATATAGACATCTGATTCCAAAGAATGAAATGTAGAAAGAAATGGAAAATCTTGAATGTACAACCTGATAGTGGTAGTACTAAACACTAGGAAAAAAGGATGGTGTTAGAGTTCAAGAAGAATGCTAACACCTAGAAAAGAAGATATATCAGGAGTAAGTGCAAAAGATCAAGAAAATGATCCTAAGAAATAGATAGCCATAGCAAGTGATGATAGAATATTTATGTCCCCTTAGGATCAAAATTGAAATGAGGTAAGGGGATGTAGAAATAAGTGTGATATGATAAAATTGAGATATAGCAGTGTCCAAGATGATAGATAGATGATTAGAACCAAAGAGTGACTATTAGGGAATGACTAAATGCCACAGTTTGACTAGATTTGACCACAAAGGATACATCATAAAAATGAGGTCAAATCGAGTAGAATAATGATTTTAGACATGAGAGGGTGAATTTGAGTAGATATGAAGCATGGAAATGATGAAGGCATGAATAAATGAAGATGTCCCAGTGATGATTTAGAAATTAGACCTCAGAAAGTTAGCTAACTGCTCAGATGAAGGTAGAATTTTAAAATGCAATTTTGACTATCAAGATGAACTTGGATTTTGATTTCAATCCTGAAAATGGATCCAAAAATTTTATGAGTTTGAAAATTAGGTCAAAATGAGTTTGGAGGCTATAAAAGGGGCCCAAGTGTCATTTTCAAATTCATTTCTCTTTTTTGATTTTTGAGAGCTTGTTAGTTATCGAGAGAGCATCATGGCCTTGACAAACATTTTGACTCACTAACATTGTTTTGAGTGCAAGAGATTGCACAATCGGCCAAATCACTATAGGGCGTTAGTAAGTGACTACTTTTTTGTTGTATTTTTCAACTTTTTTGGTCTTTTTTGCACATTTTTAGAAGTATGGTATGAAATATTGGGTGATATTTTAAAAGTATCACATGATACTTTATAAAATATCGTGTGATATT
The DNA here is from genome assembly GCA_028749045.1 of Cupressus sempervirens. Lineage (NCBI taxonomy): Eukaryota > Viridiplantae > Streptophyta > Pinopsida > Cupressales > Cupressaceae > Cupressus > Cupressus sempervirens. The sequence continues at coordinate 509,717,040 of CM053783.1, forward strand.
TCAGATCAAAAAAGTGTTGCACGAGTATATCTAGGTGTGTCATATGGGACAAACTCATTCATCACCTAGACTAGTGTGAAATATCACACAATAGAATTGTATTGCACCACTTTAGAAAAAGTATAGTACGATATCATTCTAGCATTTTATGTCACCTACATGTAGGAAGAAGTATCACATAGCCTATTTTTGAGCATTTTTGTATTGTTCTTTGTGTTGTGATCATGTTTATGATGTGTTACTAATGTTTACATGTCATGTGTTTGTAGGAGGTGTTTCCAATAATTTTTATTAGAGCCCCAAAAGTGGCGGGGCTGCAAGTTGTTCAACATTTGACAAATGATGAGCTTGCAGTGATATTGACCATGGGATTGAGATGGGTTATTCAAATTCCCCATATACAAGTGAACTATGGGTTGTTGACCACACTTGTTGAGTGGTGGCATAGTGAGCATAACACCGTCCATCTACTAACTAGTGAGGCCTTGATTACATTAGAGGATGTGTATCATATTCTTCAAGTGCCTTGTTATGATGATCTAATAAGTTGTGTGTTTGATTGCTTTGTTGTGTTTTGGCAATTTTTATTTTGATGCAAGGTTAATTAATGTCAAGTTTGATTATGTATCATAGGTTTACTATGATCAAACCCTGATAGAGGGGTGGGCAATGATGTAGTAGATGTTTCAAGATGTTACCATCCTAGATCACCATTTGAGTTGGGAGTCACTCATTGATGAGTATAGGGCAGATCACCCTCTACCTAGATTGTTATGTTCTCTAGTAGCTCAAGCTTTGGTGATAGATAGGAACTAGAAGGGCTTCCCACTAGGATGGGGTTGATTGGTGGTAGATCTAATTGCACAACCATGTAGGATGGCATGGGGGCCAGCAATACTGGTAGATATGTACCATGAGCTTCATGAGATAGTATACCATAGTGGTCATTCATGAGCATGCAAGGCAGTACTAGCATAGATCTGGGCCTAGGAGCATATTGCAATGATCTGACCATGAGTGCAGCCTCAAGAACAGAGCTAGCCCTACATTTTTGGATGTATAGGTTTTTTCCCATAGACTCATAGTGAAGATGTTACTTATTATCACCACATTTTTTATGAGCTAACAAAATTCACATGGTAACCCTATCGAGAGTGCTACAGGTGGTCAAATGCCTAGGAGTTAGAATATATGAGATGTAGTAGGCCATTGGTGGGTAGGCATTTAGAGATCATGGAGCATGGAGCAGTTTGTGATTAGTCGAGTATGGCAATAGTTTGTAGAGTGGCAATTGATATCAGTAGAGACCACCACTTATGCTCACTTTCATTCTGATGAGGCATGACGATGGTTGCCAATGCTGGATTATCAAATAGCAGTGTGAGAGACAACAATTCTATTGTGAACTCCCTAAGATTATCATCCAGATCTGGTAGATGTAAGATTAGATCCAAAGACATCCATTTCCACATTTTATAGAGTTGGATGCATTACCCATAGTAGGGGGACTCAAAGGAGGAAAAGGAGGAGGAGGAGTTGGTGGGAGATAAATGGAGGTTGGGGAGGGTTCTCACTATGAGAGGAGGAGGATGAAAGCACATGCTACTAGGGAGGAGGAGGAGGAGGAGGAGGAGGTGCCACTAAGGAGACAGCAAGCAATATGAGTGAAGGTAGAGGTAGAGTAGCTAGCTTGAGGGGATGATGATCAGGATGTGAGGATCCATACTTTGGAGGTAGAGTTACTAGCAGCCTGAGTGAACATCACAGTATGAGATCAATTGCTCCTAGATGAGAGAGTGCAAGGGGATGAGCTCTGTAGGGAGCAAGATGCAATGAGGCAAGAGGTGTCTCATCATGGTGTGCTTGCTACATATTATTATGTTTCTTACAGGGGTGCAGTGCCACTAGGGTAGGGGCTTCCTAATTACTCAAAGTGGGTAGGCAAGTCAAAGGGTGCAGTATAACCACTAGATAGGAGACAAGCTCCACCACCAAGGCCATCACCAGCTAGAGAGGGTGTGAGCTAGTCATAGGATGATTGTGATAGTTTTGACTTTTTTATTGTACACCATGTATTTTTTAGATGAATATCTAGATTTTGAATCTCACATTTATATATATGTATGATGACACATTGATATATATATATATATATATATGAGATACTAGGTTTTGATCAACAGATTTGTGTACTTGTCTCATTTTGATGGATGTTTCAACATTTTAAGTTTTTATGTGGTGTTTCGATTTCTATTTCCTTTTCATGTATATGTTGCTTTGATGTTTGTGTATATGCTCATGTATCTCTCTCATGTTTGATGTTTTAGCTCTCATGTGTATGATATAGACTTATGTTTTTGAAAATATGCAACACTTGGATGAATTGAATGTAATTTTTAGATTAACCCCTTGTTATGATAGGATAGCAAAAATAGAGATGAAGTGAGAGATCAAGAAGGTGAAAGACATGCTAAAGTAGAAAGTAAGAAAGATGTGAAAGTAGTTAGTTGATATGTCTACAAAAAGGATGAAGAGAGAACTCTATCCATATGTATCAATGTAAAACTAAACTAGAGAATGAACCTATAATGCAAGCTAATATGCAAAGTGGTTTACCAGCAAGAAATGCATAACATTTAGACTCTTATTTCATCATTGAGCATTTAATAGGGACATCATGATCATACAACCATCACTAGTATGACTATGAGGATATGAATATGATCAATATCAAATAGGTATATGAAATCCAATCTAAGCATCAGAGACATATAACTCAAGATGACTACACAATTAGATTCTCTAAGTTTAGTATAGCAAGATTACACATGTATCAAGGCATAAGTGCCAAGATAACCTCCAAGTGTGGTCTTGCAAAATAGTTAAGGATGATATGTTTATAAGAGAAAGTGTCAAATAGAACAAGCATGAATGCTTTAAACACTATAGACAAATAAAGTATACCCACAAGTAGAAATCAAGAAAACACACCCCATACCCCTAGTCTTCTAGTTCATGACATCCTTGAAAGACTATTAGGGAGGGAACATATGGCCAAGAAATCATCATAGACAGCACACAAAGAAAATAAAGTTCATCATAGCTCAGTTTTTTAAGTGTTTAAGTGTGTGTGTGTGTGTGTGTGTGTGTGTGTGTGTGTAAGTCACTGGGCCATTACTTCAAGACTTGATTCTAATAGTGAGAAATATTGCAACATCAAAGAACATAGGTAAACTATCTAATAAGTGTAGAGAAACACTTGATGTTAAGTTGGGGGAGTAGTGTCGAGAAACATTATTTTGTGAGTTGCCAAAGAAATCTTAATGCATAAGGAAACCTCAAAGAGGCTAAATAGCTATACCCCCAAGATGAGGACAAGAAACAACCCCAAGCTAGGAAGCATGTAGCAAAATGGGTGATTGAGACTGATAGTCATTGGTGCAAGGGTTTCAAGTAGTGCCTACTTCTAGGTTTTCACCACTTGGAAAAAAAAAAATTAGGACTTTTTTCATTTTTTTTTTTTTGTATTTTTGAATTTTTTTTATTTATTTGGTGATGCATCAAAGTGCTTATTGCTAGGGTTTTACTAAGATGATCATTTTTTAGGACATTTTATGATTTTTAGGATTTTTTTAGGATCATAGATATGTAGAAGATAAGTGAGCCTCTAAGCATAGAACTTCTTCAAATGTAGGACATTGATAGATTTTACAAGTTCTTCACCTTAAAGAGTAGACAATTCATAATCACCAGACCCAAATATTGTTGTGATAATGTATGGGCCTAACTAGTTAGGTTCAAATTTTTCCCAAATTTTTCCTTCTGCTCTCTATGCTATTGATTTTTTGAGTTCTCTCTAAGTATGAGTTCACCTATTTGAAACTCATGTAGGAGAACTTTCTTGTTATACTAAATAGACATGCACTTCTAATAAGCTTTCATGTGATCAAAAGTAGCCTTACAACATTTATGAAGAGTCTCTAATTCATGTATTCACATAGCTCTATGGTTTTCATCAGTTATCAACCCATGTAAGGAGACTTGCAAGGAGGGGATTTCTACTTCTAATGGGAGGATAGCCTCAAAGCCATAGACTAGAGAAAAGAAGGTGGCCCCTGTAGGAGTACAAATGGTAGTTTTATAGGCCCAAAGTGCAAGATTTATCTGTAGGTGCCAATCTTTCCTAGACTTGTGAATTGTGCGATGTAAGATTTTCAGCAATGTTTTGTTAGAGGCCTCATCTTGGTTGTTACCTTGAGGGTATTAAATAGAAGACCAATGTTGTTTGATTCAAAACTTCTTGCATATTTTTTTGAGGTCCTTATTCTTGAACTATCCTCCATTATCATTATAATGGAGGAAGGAATACCATATCAACAAATGATGTGGTTTAGTATAAATAGGGCAACATGTTTGCCTATAGCAGCAGATAGTGGCATAGCTTCAACCCATTTAGTGAAATACTCAGTTGTTGTAATGATGAACTTGGGTGAATTTTTCCTACCAAGTCAAAGGCCCATTGTTTAAATGACCAATATGTCACAGAAGGAATCAGCTCACGTCTAGGAGCATGAATTAAGTTACCATGAAATTGACATTTCTAACAAGACTTCGCATAACAAATGGTATCAACTTGCATGGTTGGCCAGTAATAACCCACCCTAAGAATTTTTTGAACAAGTGCAAGGCCATTAGAATGTGCCCCACAAATGTCATCATGGACTTTAGCAAGTGCTTTCTTGGACTCTTCCAGTTCTAAACACCTAAGCAACATTTTCTCTAGACTCGTCCTATACAAGTCACCAAAGACCAAAGTGTAATGTGAGGCATTGTGAAGAAATTAGCATTTTTGGTTGTGTGTGAGGTTCTTAGGAACAATTTCATCATGCAAGTAAGAGAAGATAGCTGCATAGTGGGAGGAATTGTGACCTACAATAGTGCAAATCACTTGGTTATCTGAGGAATCATAGGTGGGATGATGTAGTTCTTCCTCTAGGAACTCAAATCATGATTCATGTTCTTGTAGGTTGAGGATAGATGCTAGAGTGGCCATAGCATCAGTAGCCTTGTTTTTTTCTCTAGGAATTTTTTGGAATGTCACAAAAGTGAAGTAGTTCCTTAGAGCATCTATCAACTTTTTGTAAGGTATCAGCTTGTCATCCTTTGTTCGATAGTCATTGTTTACTTGGTTGATAACAAGTTGAGAATCTCCATAGATATGCAATTCAATTATTCTCCATTGAAGAGCCATTTTGATCCCATTTATTAGTGCCTCATATTCTGCAATGTTTTTTTTATAGGGGAATAAGAGTTTGTAAGACTCGGGGATCATATATCAATGAGGGGAAATAAATAAGATACCTACTCCAACTCCATTTTGTGTATGAGAAATGCCAAAGAACATTTTCCAAGTTCTTACAATGATTTACATAGTTGAGGCATCTAGAAACTCAACTTGTATGGGTGTCATATCCTGTAGTGGAAAATCAACCAGTTGGTCAGCTATAGCTTGTCCTTTGATGGCTTTATGTTCAGCATACTAAATGTCAATTTTTGAAATAATCATCATCCATTGAGCTAGACAACTAGTAAACACATCTTTGCTCAACAAATTTTTAAAGGATCAATTTTAGCAATTGGGTGAACTATATGTGCCAACATGTAATGTCAGACTTTTTGAGAAGCAAAGACCACTACAAGATAGGCTTTCTCAATACTAGTGTAGTTCATTTCATAAGAAACCAAAGTTTGAATGATGTAATGTATAGCTTGTTCTTTAATAGTCTCATCAATTTGGGCTAATAATTCTCCTAGAGAAGAAGTTGTAGCTGAGATATACAAGATCAAATGTTTGCCTGGAAGAGGTGGCATCAAAATTGGAGGTTTTGGAAAGTACCTTTTTATTTGATCTAGACTTTTTTGACACTCATCGTTCCAAATATGAGTAGAGCCTTTATGAAAATTCTTGTTAAAAGGTTGATCTTTATCAACCAATTGAGAAATAAATCTTCTTATGGATTGTAGATATCCTTGTAGACTTCTAAGCTAGCTGATATTTCTTGGAGGCATTTCCATGATAGCCTAGACCTTTCTAGGATCAACCTCAATACCTTTTGCTAAGATAATGTAGCCTAGAAATTTTCTAGAAGTGACACCAAAGGCACCCTTTTTTGGGTTTAGCCTAAGTTGAAATTGTTCCATACGGTCCAATATCAAGCTAAGGTCTTCACGATGTGTGTCTCATTTTCTAGATTTTGTCAATGTGTCATCAACATAGTCTTCTATGTTCTTATGCATCATATCATGGAATATGGTGGTCATTTCTCTTTGATAGGTAGCACCAGCATTCTTGACCCCAAAAGGCATGACATTCCACTAGAAATTACCCCATGCACATGTAAAGGTTGTCTTCTCTTAATTAGTTGGAGCTATCTTAGTTTAATTATACCCAAAAAACCCATCCATAAGGAAGTACATAACCTATAGTAATTTCCACTATCATATCAATGTTTGATAGAGGAAAGTCATCCTTGGGGGATGATTTGTTAAGGTCTCTAAAATTAGTACAAACTTAGATAGTTTTATAATGTTTGGATATAGCTATGATGTTGGAAATCCATTCTACATAGTTAATAGCTCTAATAAAATTTGCACTCAAGAGTTTTTCCAATTCTACATTCACTGATAAGGCTACATGTGGATGCATCTTTCTCAACTTTTTTTTATCAGGTTTGATATCAAGAGAAATAGAAAAATGATGCATGATAAGATCTGTGTCAAGCCTAGGCATATTTGAGTAAATCCATATGAAATTGATCTTTTTGTCTTAAAAGAATTTGGCAAACTATTATTTTTCCTCAGCTGACAATGATTGAGCTACATGAATAATTTTAGGAGATTCCTCTATCCCCAAGTTGATAGGTTGTGTGGGTTCAATGAGAATTGATGATCTATCCTAGAAATAGCTTGGTAGACTACCAAGTACCTCATCCACAAGTGCCTCAGAGAGGTTTTCACCATTAGATACTTCTTTGTTTTTACTATTTTTAGGTTCAGACATTGCTACAATGTGGTTTTCACCATCTAACCATTTATTTTTTCTTTTAATTTTATGACTAAGGTACTTGATATTTTATTCCATCATATGAACCATAGGTTTTCTAGTGGAAGAAGTGACGAATTCAATGGTGTTTATGTAACAAGTGATCTCATAGTTGTTTCAGAAAAACTATATTTTAGGTCTTTGATGTTAAATTTACCAATCTATGAGATCAAGATGGATCAATGAGAGTGAGGTTGAAGTTTCAAGGTTGTTGATGTGAAAAGCGTCATCTTTGGTGACATGCAAAGTTGAGCCTATAGTGAATGTCGCAAAGGAGTCTGGATTAGGAATAGGCATAGAAGGACCAGCATGGTCCAAAAAAGCATTTTGTGAGCCAAACTCATCTAACCCTATACTAGACTCATCTACCATATTCATCAACTCCTAGTTCACCAAAGGCATCTAATAAATTTTTCGATTCATACTCTTGAGAATCTATACTTTGATCTCTAGCAATTAGATGAGCAATATTTTATCAAATTCATCCTCTATTCAAGTCTTCATGGTCAAATTCATCTTGTTCTAGCTATCTAGAGGTCAAAGCTTGAGCATCATCATTAGTAGTGAGTGTTTCTTCTCCCCAAAGAAGAGAAGTTTCAAGCATAAAGTTCTCACCTTGCGAAGTGGCAGCAATAAAGGGAGGATCATCATCCTCTGATTCATTAGATATGGGTGTACTTTGAGAAAATGTTGGTATATCATTCTCTAACCCAAATCCTAGGCTAGTAGTATCTTGAGCATCATGACCTTGAGTATGACTTAAAGGTTCAACTAGAGCTTTTTTATTACTAGTTAAGGACCCATGGCCCTAATAACCCATGTTTGCAAGCATCTTATATTCTTTTCCATAATGTTTAGGAGAAGTGGGGGTAGTGACTGTGACATCCTCATCATCTTCCTCTCCCCTATATTTCCAATCTTTAATCACTTATTCTTCTTTCTCTATATCTAGGGGAACTAAGGACTACACAAAAGTGCCAAAAAGGGTCATGGTAGAAGTAGAAGGCTTATTTTTAGTAGATGGTTTCCCATAGACTAAGGGGAAATAGGTAGAGCAGCAATGGAGTCTAGAGTGTATTTGCTCATACCAACACTCATCATTTTCAATTTCTATTCACACTCTGTAAAGGATGATGTTGGCTCATGAGAAGAAAAATTATGTGGAACCAGTGTTTTAGCAGCAGATAACATGTTGATAGACATGGAGTTGTTGCCAAGGACAACTATCTCAATACCACTAAAAGGGAGCTTGATGCATTGATGGTACGTAGAGGGTACTACTTTCATGTCATGAATCTATTTTCATCCCAACAACAAAATGTATACAAGTGGTATGTCTAAGACTTGGAAAATGACATCCTTCTCAACTAGACCAACTTTGATTAGAAGCACAATTAGACCTTTAGAAGGTCATTTGACCTCATCATAAGCTTTTATAGTGATCTTGTGCCTAGGATCAATGGAAAATTGCAGCATGCCCAACTATTGAATCATGTTGAATGAACTTATGTTTAACCCTACGCCATTGTCTATCAAGACTCGATGAATGCGAGTGCAAAAAATTTGGACTTCAACATGGAGAGCAAGGTTGTGGGGATGACTGAGAGCTCAGTCATCTTCTTCAGAAATGGTGAGATAATGGGGTGAAGAGATATGGTTCACCATAGCTTGGAATTTTTTTTCATCAATATCTATGGAAACGTTAGCAAAATATAAATCTTTTTTAAGGATATCCTTGTGCAAAGGGGAAAATTCTAACAACTTGAAAATGGAAATTTGGCCTAGGGTACATTGTAATTGGCTAACAAAGTCATAGTTGGAGATCTTGGAATTAGTTGGTTATTTAGAAGATGAAACATTCTTAGGATCATGGGCAACTTTAAGGACAACCTTAGATTGCCCTGTAGTGATGGCATTAAGTGGTTCACTTTGTGATGAGAAAGAGTCGGTCACTTAGAGCACCAACTTAGGTCTAGAGTCATTATGGTGTTGAGGAATATTGCACATTTTAAAGACAACTTTGGGTCATTCATCTTCATGTTTGTTGTCATCATTAGAACTTGCCATGCATAAATACTCAATGGGCTCAAGCATGCCTATAACATTGTTTCCGTTAGCATAAGCATAGGTAATCTTGACATCATGATTCTTTTTAACAACTTAAGAGGTTTCACCTTTCTTGTATTTTGGCAAGGGTTGTTTAAAAGCTTTATGGTTATCATTTTTGATGAGGCCATCTATGACAACTTTACCTTCCTTAATAAGATCTTGAATTACATCTTTGATCTTGGAACAAATTTCAATGTTGTGACCTTTGCTTTGGTGATAATTGCAAATATGATCCTCTCTCCACCATAGGGGTTTGATAGATGGGTCATAGGGTTGATAATTATCTTGTAAAGTAACTAGCTTATTTGCAATTAAAAAATTTTAATACCACTTCGTAAGGCTCAACTATTGGTGTATAAACATGTCATTTCTTGGTAAACTTAGAGCTCTTGTCAAATATTTGTGGTTTCACACTTTCTTGTTGTTTTGTAACATAGATGGAAATAGAAAGGTTAAACACGGGTTCCATGGTCTTACAAGTGTCCACTACTCCATCATTGACAACATACTTATTTGTAATCCAAGGTTTACCTTTGTCTTTACCATTTCCAATTTTGTTTTTGTCTTTGTTTATAACAATGTCACCCTTTTTGATAGCAACATCTTCAATGTGATATAGACTCTCAATCATGGAATTGAAAAATGAAAATAACTATTTTCTTAGATCAAAGTATAGCTCTAATACAAGTGTGTTGACAAAAATGTCAATTTTTTCAGCTTCAAGAACTTCAGGAGGGTACCAAGAGTATAAGGATCTCCATCATTGAAGATATGTTGCAAAAGCTTCTCCCAATTTTTGTTTAATGTTGCATTAGTCCAACATAGTTATAGGATGTTGAATTTTATAGGATTATTGCATGACAAAGTAGTTCATCAAATGTTTTAAGAGGAGGACTAACTTTTGTGAACCATTCCATAGCTTGCCCTCTTAGACTCCTAGGAAACAGACACATAAGAAAGGTGTCTTCATGCATAAAATCCATGCTAAGAGCATAAAAATGCTTCACATGATCATAAGGATTACCATTTCTATTGTATTTTTCATACTTAGAAACCTCTATATCCTTAGGAAATGGTAGCATGTATAGAGTCCTATCAAATGGAAGAGTACATATTGATTTGATAAATGAAGTATTGGGTGGTTCTTTTGAAGTTTTCAATTGTGTAAATTGTTTCCTCAGTTCTTGTATTTCTTCCCTTAAGATTTCAGCTTTAGTGGGTTCTCATTTTTGAATTATTTGTTCCACATCAAAGTCATGAGGGAGTTTCCATCCCCTTGCCACCATGTATCAAAAGTATTGGTCTCCATTTTCTTCTAAAGCTCTAAGCATCAGTTTTTGAGCAAGACTATCTTGTTGGAATTTTATAACATCCTTGCTAGTTACTCCTTCATCACTTTCGTGATGGGAAGGGTATGCACCCATGGTGACTCTAGGAGTTCTTAGAGGTGTTTTTTTTCCATCATTACCATCAAAAGGATTTCAAGAGCAAGTCCCCCTGTTCCCTTCATGTTGATCTTCTCTCTCCCTAGCGTACATGGTTTCTAGGATCCTTTGGTTCTCATGTGCTTGTTCTTCTAGTTGCATTGGACTTCATCGAGGTGCACCATGGTGAACAAACTATTCTCACCCTTAGGTATCTTATAGGGTATACCAAATAGATTTTCAAAACTATAAATTGGATTATGCCTAACATTGGTTGTTTGTATTTGAGTAGATTTAGGGTCCTCCAAACAAGGTTTCCATGAGGATGTCTAGGTGGGGTTTCCAATTGCTTGAAGACAAAAGGGGTATGACTACCACTTCCAACTTGAAATCTAGTTATAATAGCATGTAAGGATTCATCTTTGCTTAATAAGACAAGAAAAGTATGTCATATTTGAAGCTCTTATACTCAAGATTGGTCACTTGTCAAAGTATAATAGATAGCTTGTCAAACAATACTCAAGAACTTACAGCACTGGTGACTCAAGGTGAGCAAGCAAGAAGCTCAATAGTGAGTAGCTAATATAGAATGGTAACTAGATTTTGACAAGTGATTCATCAATGAGGTTTCAAGACTTACATCTAATAGACTAAATCCATCTTTTCAACTTCAGATAGTACCTAACAAATAGATGTATAACCAAGACTAGGAGAGATTGGGGCAACAAGATCCTAAATCAGAAAAATCAAAACACAGACCCTATTTTGGCAATAAACAATCTCAAGTGATACTTTTTTTAAAACCAGGTGATAGTGAGACATCATAATATCTCATACAACATAGTTTAGGACACCTGTGTGATACTTCTCTTCTGAGTGATAGTTCGCACAAGGCAAGACAATATAACTCAGTATAGTAAGGCGATAGACTTTACAAAAAAAGGGAAACATAATTTTGCAAAAAGACTGTCATGTGATATTTCTCTAGAGAATAGGTGATAAAGTGCTAGTTGTATGCAAAAAGGACCAATTTTGACTCCAAAAGTTTGTGTTTTAGTTTGACAATTAGGTAATTTTTTGGATCAAATAGTATGAGATTTCAGTTTGTGTCAATTATCAGTAAGGTTTACAAATAGTAGGGGTTTTAACATGTCTCAAATAGTTGAACAAGGGTAAAAAAAACCTTGCCAATATGCATTTATGATATCAAAATAACCTCTCTACCAATATTACCAAGATGTTTGATTTGTAAGAATGTTAACACTAGTCAACACATTCAAAAATAGTAGCCAAGAAATCTACCTTAGAGTCTAGTTCATTAGTCAACAACTTGACCCATGCTTGATGCTCCTTCGCATCACACCAAGTGGTTGCCCACAAGAGATATTGGCTTTGTCACGAAAGTTCCATAATAACAACCAAGGGAACACATATGGTGAGTGTAAATCTTGGGTGATTCGAGTAGTCCACTGGGATTGATCCTTGCACCAAGAAGTTGAGCAAAAAAAAGGGTAGATACTAACTTAGGGTATCTAGAAAGGGCTTTTGTTCATGTTGTTCCTCTTGCACCCAATTAAGGAACAACCCACCTTGTGGTGGGTAACAGACCTTGTAGTCACAAGAGCACCTTAAGTATTCTTGCCTAGTGATCTTCTTATGGTCAAAATCTCATAAGTGACCACACTAAGTGAAGACAAACACTATGTCTACCAAGGTTTTGTGTTCTTGATAAACTTGAGTTTATAGTGGGTTGGAAGAGCTAGGTAATTTTCTTGTCCTCACTTGGTCGTTCCTCTCAAGTTGTCCAAGAGTAGGCCCTCCAAAGGATCCTAACTACCACATAATGGATCCACTCTCAAAGGTCAAGATTTTTTATTCACCTCAAGGGTGAAAAGCATACTCTCCTACCTCAATTGCTTCCCCCAAACAAGCCAAGAAGATTCAATTATCCACTTGCTTTTGAAATCCAAAGGTGGATCAAGATTTTTGATTCATTGTAAGGGTGAAGAGCATACTCTCCTATCACTAAGGAATCCCAATGGCAAGTTTAATATTCCCAAAAAAATGAACAACTTGTAGATGTCACACATGAAATAAAAAAGAAAGCAAGTTGGGTTTTTTATGCCTCAGGTAGCCTTGCAAAAAAGTGTTAGTAGCTCTTATGCATTTGAAGCTTTAACATGCATTCTTTTAGGCAATTTAGGCAATTTTAATGCTTCAAGAGAATACCCTGCAATCACAACCATTAGCCCCACTAATTAGCTTCAAAAATAATACATAATTTGTAAACAAGAACCTCTATAAAATAGTTGTGAACCTATAAGAACCAGTAAGTAGCAAGAAGACAATAAAAATTTGACATAATCATCTTAAGGAAAAATAAATTCAAGTTTAGTGATAGCTTCTTTTGGAAGACTATCATACGATACTTCTTAGTATGAGTGCGTGATAGAAACTTCTTGTGTGATATTCTTTCCTAATCCAGATGATAGAATTTTCTATACCAAGGTGACAAATTATAGTATAGTCGTACAACACTATTTCCCAAAAAGTATCACTGAACAGTTATGACAACTATGGTATGAAACTGAAAATATGTCACTAAAAAATTGTGATTGAAAAAAAGGAAAAAGTGTAGATAGTAAGTGAAAAATGCAAATGAAAATAGTAGAGCAAAGGACAAAACTTGATGTTTTGCCCCATGGTGGGCACCAAAAATGTAAAATAAAAAGTTTCTTTCTCCAAACCCTTCTATCCAAGGGATTCCATTAAATTTGGAATGCTTAGATGCCAGCTTGGAGCTCCCTATCCATGGAGCCTTAAGAATACTCTTCTTGCTAGTAAACTATGCAATAGGAGGTTCCAAAAACAAGATGTAAGAGTGTGAATGTCCACAATGGAGTTTCTCAATGATGCAATGTAATATGGAAGCTAAGCTAGAAATGAGAATGCAAAGTGCAACTATTATAAGCAATATGCAAGTGTTACAAATCCAACTAATTACTATGTGAGCTAAGCTATTGTAAAGAAACTACATTAACATACAACTATGCTAGAATTCCATATGCGAACAATTCCATGGATGAGAGAATGTAAAAAAGAAATAGAAGTTCTCTGTAAAGAGCTCTCAAGAATTCAAATAGTAAACCTACAGTATAACAATACTCAAGAGTGTGGATCCTTTGAGGGGGAAAGCTCTGTCCCTTTTAAAGTTGTACAGACAGTAGAGATCAAGATGAAGATGGTGTATGATCAATAGTGGAATTTGAAAAGAGGAGTGATCCATGTGCATACACAAGTCAACCAATAGAATATAAGTTGACTTGTCATATAAGACAAAACTCACAAAGCCTTTTTTTAAAAAATTTGAAAATTAGAAAAGAACTTTATGTGTGCACTTTAAGTGGGTTAGAAGAATGGGGTCTTTTATTTAATTAAAAGGGGACATGTTCTTTTAATCAACTAATGAACTTAGGATAGCATAGTCAAACTATAGGTTATAATCAAATTAATTGATTATTAGCAATTTGGTCTAAGAAAATGGTTAATCAATTTAGCCAAAATGCTAAGAATGGGGCTAATAGTCTAGATGACCATTTTTGGGTGATTACAAGAATCACCGCCTTTCTACTGGATCTTGCCTTTGTCATCATTCTTTCATTTAGATTTTCCCTTACCTTACATAGAATTGTTAGATATGCCACCTTTTCCATAGGATCTACCTCTACCTCTCTAGAATATACCACCTCTACCTCTTTTTCTTTGTTCATACTTCTTTTTCAAGATCTCCTTAGCTTTTAAGACATATTGGTATGCTTCTTCCACACTTTCCAATTTCACAAAACTTATTTTATCTTGAATTCCAAATCTCAATCCATTTAGATACCTAGCAATTCATCATCATCCACATGTCTAGATCTAATGTCCAACCTTTAGAATTCCTTAGTATACCCCTTCATAGTCATGTCTCTTTGTCTTAAATTTTGCATCTTTCTCAATAAGCTAACTTGGTAATCACTAGGAAGGAATTGTTATTTACCTATTCACCATTTCACCTAAATTTTGATCTTCTCCTTTCCTCTTCTTTGTCTATCAATTTTTAAATACTTCCACCATACTAAGGCATGTCCTTTCAACCTAGTAATTGCAATCTTCACCTTCCTATAATCAAGAGATTTTTCATAGTCAAATAACTTCTCCATTTTAGAGATCCAATCTAGCATATCATTGGTGTCCAATTTTCCATCATAAGGAACAACTTCTATAATAAGCTTTGAATTTTTCTAATATAATACCCTCAAAAATCTTACCTCATCTTGATCTTCTTCAAATTTTGGATTAGGGTTTGGTGCTACTACTTAATCATCACTCACATCATCAAGATGTGCTCCTCTCCTTTGGGCTATCTCCAGAGCATCTATTCTGGCTACAATCTATCTCAATGTATCTAATATTGCATTATCAAAAATTTTTCTACCTCAAACCATCTTTAAAAATTAGGTTCTTGCAATATTATAACCCTCTACAAGTTGTAGTTCAAATCCTTAGATCTGTTACCCCATAACCAAATTCACTTAGGGTTCTACACAATCCAATCTCCATAAGGACAAACCTCGAGCTTTGATACCACTAGTGTAGGGAGCGAAGAAACAACAAGGGCCAAGGGCATACCTAGCTATCCCAACCACCTTGCAAACTAAACACAATGGAAGAAAACAATAGATAGTAGCACCAACAAGAGAGAGAGAGAGAGAGAGAGAGAGAGAGAGAGAGAGAGAGAGCAAAATACTTTATTGATTCATCAAGTAATGAGTATACATGCCTAGCTATAAGGCATTCTAGGTCATGGCCAGATACAAAATACAACTTTCAGATCCATGATCCAACTTCAAATTTGCATTTTCATATACATATACATTCCACTTTCAAAACTCCTCTTAATTCTACCTTAACTAAAGCCTAAGTACTCTATTTATACTTGCCAAAATGGCTTACAAAATATTCTAGAACATTACATTAAAGAAAGGTTGACCTCAAAATGGTCAACACTCATACCTAGATAAGATCTTATCATTAAATTCACAAACTAAATTAAATATGAAATTCAACTCCCACTAAGAATCAGAACATAGACAACTTAGCTAAAGAAGGAATTGAGCATCAACAAATAACAAGCTCACTCGACACATGGAGGAACACTTGAGCAATATTGGATAACTCAACATGTACTAGATAGCTCAAAATACACTGGACAACTCTACATACACTAGGTAATTTGGTAGCAACTAGAACTCAACAATAACTAGAAACTAGAACTTGGTAGAAACTAGAACTCGACAGTAACTGGAAACTAGAACTTGGTAGCCACTAGAACTCAATAGTTTCTGGTAGAATGAAAAAAAAAGGTGTCTGATTGCAAGGCAACCCAGGATGCTCTTACATCAATGATCATCATCATCATTATCATCATCATAATCATCATCATCATCATCATCATCATCATAGTGGTGGTGTTGGTGGTGGCAATGATGATGGTCAGGGTGATGGTGATGGTGGTGATGATGATGTTGACGACAATGATGATGATGGTCATAGTGATGATCATGATGATGATGATGGTCATTCTAATAATTTGGATGACGGTGATAATGATGATGTTCATGATGATGAGATGGACAAAGAAGATGATCAATGGAAATTTATTAGGTGTTGGTTAGGTTTAAATATTTGTTACGATGCTCAATTCTAGGTATTGATTACTTATAATATATTTTTTGTAGAGGTGAGGAATTAGAAAGTATATAATAATTATGGCGTATGCATATTGTTCATGTTATGTTCTATGTAACTTGTAGCATAAGTATCATGTAATTTGTGACTAACTTAAGACAAATGATTTGCATATTGTTCACAAATTGTTAATGAATGTTTATATGTATTAATGAATTATATGTCATGTTAATGAATGTTATATGAATATAATGATTGATGTGTTCACGAGTTATTGATAAATATTAATATGTATTAATGAATTATATGTTGTGCTAATGAATATTATGTGATTATAATGATCCAATGATATACTTCTAAAATGAATGAATGAAATATTTATAAAGTTGTTAATGAGAAATTTAGAGTGATTATGGGGGGTGCGGGGGGGAGGCCAAATGATCTTCCACCCCCACGTGGTTGGCCTTGTTAAGTAGAGAATATAAAAGGATTCTTGAAACCAAGTGAATCTCAAACTAAACACTAATATATGGTCCCATCAATTCTTTCCAAATGCCTTACCAACTTGACACTCAAATAAACCTTCACTAAATCATCAAAACACCTTTTAAATAGGACCAGATGGATTAAACTTATTTTTTGATTACAAAGGCTTTATGAACAAACTCCCAATGGATGCATCACCATTTCCATCATAAATCTGATTTGAATTTCATACTATGACTGTGGCAACACATGAAAGGATCGAAACCTTCTTTGGCATTTTTTCATAATTTATCTAATGCTTATCTTTGATCCAATCCTCAAAAATCTATTTATTCAATTATAGCCTATGGTTTGACCACTTTATCCTAAGTCTCTTTTTTAATTAATAGAACCTTCCCCCTTTTAATTAGATAAAAATCCCCGCTTCACAATTATCCTAAGTGTGCACACATAAAGCATTATTCTTATTTTAGAAATAAACAAAAATACATTTTTGTCAACACATTAATGCACAAATTTCTATGTCAGAGGAATCTTTTTTTAAAAATAACTTTAATCCTCCTCTACACATTTGAAACCTTCTAAAAAGTTAACCATTAATTGTGATTGGTTGAGATGCTTGTGCACATGGATCACTCAAGATGCATTCTCCTCCCTTGATTATGCCTCTTTTACCTCTTAATCTCTACTGTACATTTTTCTTTAAAAGGGAAGGCACTCTCCCAATTCAAAAATCTTGGTCTCTCATGTTATTGTTATGCTACAGGTTTTCTTGGTGACTTTGGAGACTTGGAGAATTTTTGCATTTTTGCATTTTAGCTTGGCTCTCATTCTACTTACATTATGGCATACTTTTTATCTTAGTTTTCTTTATGATTTAGCTTAGTTCTCTTTGTTAGCTTTCTTTTTATTTAGAATATCTTACATTTGTATTTTATTTTATTCTAGATTCTTGGATATTTTCACTTTTGCCTCTACTCTTTGAATCTCTTGTTCTATGGTGCACCATGCAAGGGTTTCATAGCTTGGTTCATTTAAGAGCCACCATCTCATATTCTTTGCATGTCATAGATAGAGAGCTATAAGCTACCTCTTGAGATACCCTCTTTCATGGGTATTCTTAAGAATAACGATTTATATAAGTGTGATACTTTTTGTACACACATTTTTTGTGCCCACTATGGGGCTAGAACCAAGTTTCTAGCTCTATTTTCTTGCCAGTATTTTAGTTGCATTCTTATGTCTAGTTTTTCTATTTATAGCAATTTATTGCACTTAATTAAGTGGTTTTGTAGGTTTCTTTGATTTTAAGGCTAACCCTTGTGTAGATTTATTTGAAGGCCAAAATCCTAGTTTTGAAAGATTTGATAATATCTTCTAAATTGCTTTGATTTTAGGTACACAATTTTTTTAAGGTTGGGGATGCAACCTAAATGTCTCAAACCAATTTTCATATTGTTTTGAGTTAATTAGCATCTATTATGAATTTTTCTTTATTTTTCATAAAAAAATTGTTTATGGTTACAAATCAAGAATTTTATTGGAAAAACTTATATTTTCAAAAATTTATATGAATTATGCTTAGGGTTACTTTTTTGTGTTTTGAATTTTTAACTCATATTAGAGCTCAACAACTCAATTTGAAAAATCTAGTCTATTTTGACAAAATGGGTCCCTAGGGCACAAATGAAATATTTCAAAATTTCTTACATTTTTGGAAAGCTCTCTAGTTCTTAGTAGGGGTCTTTTCTTTTCTTTTCTATTTTTGGAGCCAAAATCATATCAAACAAATCCAATCTTGCTAACTAAGTCAAAATCAAAGAGTAAAAAAGAGATCATTTTGTGATTAGATTGCACTTTCTTTGCATACACTTGGCTAGAAGATAACTTGGATTGTTTAGGCAACTAACCACTTTTTGTTGTAGTTCTTACTTTATTATTATTCTCTAACCTTGATTTTTTTGTAGGGAGTTTCTCATTTCATTGCAAAAAAGAGTGCATGTCAAAACTTCAAATGTGCAAGGGCTACTAACACTTATTTGCAGGGCTGCCCTAAGCATAAAAACTAAACTTTCTTTTATTTCTTTTATTCCATGTCTGGCACTCTACTAATTTTTTTATTTTGTAGGCACATTAAACTTGTGATTGGAGTTCTTTGGTGATAGTAGAGTATGCTCTTCACCCTTGTGGTGAATCATAAATCTTGAGTCACTTTTGGATTTCAAAAGCAAGGGGATTAATTGAGTTTTTTGGTGTTTTTGAGAGAAAAAATCAAGATAGGAGAGTATTTTCTTCACTTGTGTAGTGAATCAAAAATCTTGACTCTTAAAAGTGGATCCAATCCATTTAGTTAGGATCCTTTAGAGGGCCTACTCTTTGTAAACCAAGAGGAATGACCCAAGTGGGGACAAATGAATCTAGCTATTCCAACACACTATAATCTCAAGGCTATCAAGGACATAGAACCTTGGTAGATGTAATTTTTGTCTTTGCTTAGTGTGAGTACTTGTCAGATTGGGACCATGAGAAAAATGCTAAGCAAGAATGCTTAAAGTGCTCTTGTGGCCATGAGGTTTGTTACCCAACACAAGTTGGGGTATCCCATAATTGGATTCAAGAGGAACATTACAAATGGAAGCCCTTTCTAAACACTCTAAGTTAGTAACTACCCTATTTTATCACTTAACTTTTTGGTGCAAGGATCAATCCTAGTGGATTACTTGGATCACCCCAAGATTTCACACTCACCATTTGTGTCCCCTTGGTTATGCCAATGGAATCTTCATGAAAAAGCTAATATCTCTCGTGGGTAACCACTTGGTGGGAGGAAAAAGGGCATCAAGGCGTAGGCCAAGTTTTTGAGTAATGAACCGCGTCCTTTAGGTATATATTGCTTGATGTGTTCTCAAATGTGCTAGACCTATGAAAATCTTTTGAACATACACATGATGATAGTTCTAAGGATTTCTTTTAAGACCACATATATGCTTGTACCATTTGAGGTTTCTTTTCCCTTGCTTGATTTATTGAAGACTACTCCATGTGTCACTATCTATCTCAAAAAAAATTGGGTTTGAACATCAAACTTTCTATGTTATCAACTATTTTCAAACTTTTTCAACCAAGTCAAAACATCAAGTGCAAACATTTTCTTGTGTTTCTTGCGAAGGGGGGTCTCATAATTTGACTTTTCTTTTCTATGTCTCTAGTCCTTGAACATGATTAAAGTGACTCTTTGATCTTAGTGCTCTTGGTCTTTCTATCTTCATGGTCTATGTCCTCTTGCTAGTTATCTTTTTGCTGAAATGATTACCTTAATTTCTTGACTGCATGCTTGGGTTGGGAAAGTTGTTCATTTGTCACCTCACGTGTTCTATCTATTTGGCTATTTGGCTTCTTTCCTAGCTCTTGACTTGAGTCACTAGTGTCATAAGTTTCTTGGACATCTTGCTTTAAAAGTCACTTTAATATCTCTCTACTATATTAGCAAGTGAATACCATACCTCTCTAGTTTGGACATCAAGTTATCTTGTGTCACCTTCTTAGCTTCCTCCAATCTCCTTCATGCTTGGTTATCTATCTACCACTATGGCATTCAATCCTTGTGCTAAAAAACTCAACCAAATCTAGATTATCATGATATCATCCATGCTACTAAAGAGTTTCAAGATATATATGCTCAATGCAAAGAACTAGAAGAGACAAATGATCTTTCTTAACTTCATCTCTCTAAGAACATGATAGAAATGAATCCTAAACATGAGAAAGGTTAGAGGACAAGATTGAATTCCCTTAAAACCTTTACATACACATGAGTCATCTTCTTCAGGGTCTACATATTCTACTTCAAGACATGAAATTTTAGAGAATAGGTCACTGATACCTCCTTTGAGCCTATGCCAAGCTTTCATGATGGACCTACCTTTGACCAAGATAATTATGAAGACATATATGCATGCTATTCACTTGGGAAGCAACGAAATGACTCTAAATATACTTTTTATAGAAATTTTACTCCCTTAGAAGATTCTTATGATGACACTTTGCAAAAACTTCTTGGCACCAAGCTCATCATGTTGCCTAAGTCTAGCTCATATGGAAACCCATTCTTGGATATTTATTTTTCTTATCATCAACATAATGAGAACAATTCTTCTAATTGTATTGAGTTGAAACATAAAATCCAAGGTCTTATTTATGATGGGATTGTTAATACCTCTAATGACTCATGTTGTGAGGATACTTCTCTTAAGAAAGATCATATTAATGAACCTATGTCTAGTGGTGGTTTCCTTGATACCTCTACTTCTTCCACCACCCATGCATCTACCAACACTTCAAAGCTTTCCAACATAGCTCCATCAAACAAAGAACCTAGTGCTTTCCATATGGAATATACGTACCCTCAAGGGATAACTCTAAAAGAAACTCAAGCTAACCTTTACTTGTTTGTAAACCTTTTCCATTCTACTAAGCCTAAATATTCTCAACCTTCATGCACTACGATGCCTACTCCAAGCACTACTCCATTCACTCTTTACTATCCCTTGCCCTTAAAAGTGGCTCCATGTCAAGAGGACTCTCAAAAAGAAAAATTTATAAATGTCAAGAAATATTAAGATCAAGATCAAGTACCATTTCATCTCTCTCAAGATTTTTTCCCTCCATGTCCTATATCTTATCCACCTCCTAAAAATGATGAAGACACCACTTCTACTATTTTGTTTGAGCTTACTGAAAATTATGAGAAGATTTATATGCCTATGCTATCCAAATAGACTTGTCAAAATCAAAGTAGTCCTTCTTTTTCTACTTCTCCACATCCACTTCAAAACTATGCTCAAGCTTCAAATTCTCCAACTAAAAATGATGCTCCTATCAAAGCTACTCATGATTCTATTGATGGCCTTCACCATGTTGCTTATTCCAAAGATTTTGATATCCCAATTCACTATCCATTTTCATCTCCCAAATCTATCATTGGTTCTTATCCATCTAAGCTAAATCCTTCCAACCTTCTATCTATATTGGGACCTTATGCTCCTTCATATCCTACATTTTTCACTCCTAGCTCATCTTCTAGCTCTCCTATTGTACCTCAAGATCAACAAAGACACTCATCCTTGAAGAATCTTCATTCACCAATCTATATGAACCAGTCATATCAACCTTCTTCATCCATAATTCCAAGTCTATTGGAAGCAAGAATAAACATAAGAATCCATTGAAAAATGAATATGGCTATGTCCCATCTAATCAACATTTGAATGCAAAGAAGAAGAAAAACATTCAAGAGACCAAAAAGGTCCACTATTAAAAAATTGAAATCAAAGAAAATATGTGTTCCTAAATCCATTTTTGAAGATACACATTCTAAAGCATCCAAAGGAAATGGAAAATCTAAAGCTATATGGATTTCCAAATCTCTTTTGAAAGACTTTAATATTGAAAATACTTCAAAGTTGACATTCAAGCTTCCAAAGGCTCCCACTCCATGTTCTTCCAAACATCTTCATAAAAATATTCCAAAGGCTTCCACTCTATCTTCTTCTAAAATTCTCCTACCACCTCATACATATAAACCTAAAGCTATTTCATCCATAATTCATCCATCATTACATAACCCTTCAAGGTGTGTGTCAATGTTGATCTTGCCCACTTTTTCACCTACCCTCATGAAATCCTCTAAAATTTATACTTACTTGTTATCCATACTCCTATAATCCTTTCAAGACATGAACTCTTATCTTCCATATACTCTTCCTACTATTATCTTCCTTCCATCACCCTATTAGCATATCTGAGCATACCTTTCTATGGCTTTGGCTTATCATGAATTATCTTTCCTATAGGAGCACTTTCCAAATTGAAAAATAGATTGACCTATTTCTCAAAAAGAAAAATAAAAAAATAAAAAATTTCCCTGGTGAAAACCACTTCTTGTGACACCTTGGTAGAAAAAGTAAAGACAAGTGAAATTCATCCTATGGTGAAAACTACTTGTGGAATCTTGGATAAGTACCTTGATGAAAACTTGGCAAACAAGTATCATCCGTAATTCTTTCATAATCCATCCATTCCCTCTTCCTCTTTGATCTTGACATTGTTGAGCTATCCAAGTGCATTGGCTATCTTATCTATTGCTCACCCTATCCTTCTCATTCGCTCATATCATTCATATCTAACTTTATCCCTATTTTAATCCTATCACTATCTTATTTGGTTCACCCCTTGGTCTTGATCACAATAAAGAGAAATATGCTTCTTAGGCCTCTTGACATGTGTACTCTCTTGGATTACATGCTTTCATGTTATCTCACTTATTGTCTTCCACTATTTATGCCATATGCTATCTCACTTTTGGCTTCATCACTTATCCTACATGCTATCTTGCTCATTGCTTCCATTGCTTATCCAAAACCTGCTTCATAAGGCTATCTTTTCCTAGCTTACGTACTCTTGAGGAGTTAGTCTTTGAGGATCACTTTCACTTGATTTGTACTCCTTTCTAACCCATCTATGCTTATCCACTATATTTATACTCCATCATATTCTACACCTTGCTAGACATTGGAACAAAATGATGTGATTTTTCTTGAGAACTACTAATCTCTAAAACATTCTATAAAATCCAAAAAAAATCATATATGATGTTGAAAAAATCCTAAAAATAAGAAAATTTCCTAAAAAATGATCATCTTAATGAAAACCTAGTAGTATGTGCTTTGATGTGTCACCAAAAAAAATAAAAAATACAAAAAAATTGAAAGTTGTAAAAAATCTACCAAGTGGTGAAAACCTAGAAATGGGTGCTACTTGAGACCCTTGCATCTATGTCTATCAATCTCACTCATTCAGTTTGCAACACATTTCCTATCTTGGAATTATTTCTTTTTCCTCATCTAGGGGCATGACTTATTACCTTATCAAAGTATCCTTGTGTGTTAGGGTTTCTTTGGAAACTAATACAAATCATTATTTTTCAATACTTCCCCTTGACATCGAGTGTTTCTCAACACTTTTTGGATACCTTACCTACATTCTAAGATGCTACAATATTTCTCACTATCAAATTATAGTCTTGAGGAAATGGTCATGTGACTTACACACACACAGACACTTAAACCTTAAACTTTTTGAGCTCTAATGAACTTTATCTTTCTTTGTATGTTGTTTATGATGATTTCTTTGTTGAGTGTTCCCTCCCTAATAGTCTTTCAAGGATGTCATGGACTAGAAGATTATCACCATGGGGAACGTTTTACTTTCTTTCTACTTGTGGGTATACTTTATTATTCTAAGGTTTTTAGAACATACATGCTTGTCCTACTTGACACTTTGGACCTACAATGTATCATCCTTGTCTATTTTCCCAAGATTGCACTCAAGGGTTATCCTGGCACTTATGCCTTGATACAGGTGTAATCTTGCTATACTAAACTTAGGTAATCTAAATACATAATCATCTTGATCTATATCTCTTTGATGCATAGGTTGGGTTCCCACATTTCTATCAAATATAAATCATATTCATATCCTCATAGTCATACTAGTGATGATTGTATGATCTTTCAATGTCCCTAATAAGGCTTGATGATTAAAACTAGGACCTACTTATGTAACCCTTGCAATTACACCTTTTCATACTAGCTTTCATTATAGGGTTCATTCTAGCTTAGCTTTGCATTTTGCTTGTTGAGAGAGCTCTCTTCTTTATCTTTCATAGGCGTGTTAGCTAACTATGTTCATCCTTCTCTTTTCTCTTCTCAATCTTATCATATCTCTTCTTTTCTATTTCTAGATTATTTTCTATCTTACCATATCATATATACTTTTGACCTATTTTTTCTAATCTCAACATCCTAGATCCATTTTCAAGATTGAAATTCAAATTTGAGTTCATCTTGCTAGTCAAAATTTCTTCATTTATTTTTGTAGTTGGCTGACCTATTGAGGCTTAATCTTTGAATCTTGTTGGGGAAATCATCATTTCTCCATTTCTTCATCATTTCTACTCTCTTCTACTAGTCTTTTCTTTCATTTTGTCTCATTTCATCTTTCTTCTTTCTTTCACCTAATTCTTATGATTTATCTTTCTAGGTCAAACTTGGTCAAACTGGGGCATATCTTTATTTCTTGGTGTTTGCTCTTTGGTCTTAATCTCTTATCTATCATCATGAACTTTTCTTTGTTCTGATTTGATCAAATCTAACTTATTTCTTTATCTTCTTTATCTCATTTTGATTCCAATCCCAAGGGGGCAGGAATATTCTATCATTGTTGAAAACTGCTTTCTACTACAAATATCTATTTTCTCTTGATCTATCTGCTTTCTTTTCTTGACATTTCAGTGCTCAACTCAGGTACTAATATTATCTCTTCTCTTTCTTAATGGTCAGTACTGCCACTAATAGGCTATGTGGTAAAACTTAGTCAAATAGGGGCATATCTTTAATTCTTGGTGGTCAATCTTTGGTCTTAATCTCTTAACTTTCATCATGAACTTTTCTTTGTTTTGATTTACTCAAATCTATCTTATTTCTTTATCTTCTTTATCTCATTTTGATTTCAATCCTAAGGGGACAGGAATATTCTATCATTACTGCAAATTGCTTTTTACTACAAATAACTATTTTCTCTTGATCTATCTACTTTCTTTTCTCAACATATCAGTGCTCATCTCGAGTACTAATATTTTCTCTTCTCTTTCCTAATGTGCATTACTGCCACTAATAGGCTGTGTGTTCAGGATTTTCTATCTCTTTGCACTTCATTCTTCAAAGCCAGTTTCTATTTCTTGCTTAGCTTCTTTATTCTTTGACATAATATGTTCCCAAATAGATCACACATCAGTCAAAGAGGGAGAAATGTAATCACCTAAAAATGATCATCTAGACTATGAGCCTCCTTTTACAGTTTTTTCATAATTTATCTAATGCATATCTTTGATCTAATCCTCAAAAATCTATTTATTCGATTACAACCTATGGTTTGACCACTTTATCCTAAGTTCTCTTATTTAATAAAAGAACTTTCCCCCTTTTAATTAAATAAAAATCCCCACTTCCCACTTATCCTAAGTGTGCACACAGAAAGCATTATTCCTATTTTAAAAATAAAAAATGCATCTTGTCTACACATGAATGCACAATTTTCTATGTGAGAGCAATCTTCTTCTTTTTAAATAACTTTAATCCCTCTCCACACATTTGAAACTTTCTCAAAAATTGACTATTAATTGTGACTAGTTGAGATTCTTGTGCACATGGATCACTCAAGATGGATTCTCCTCCCTTGATTATGCCTCTTTTACCTCTTAATCTATATCATCCATTTCTCTTTAAAAGGGATAGCTCTCTCCCCATTCAAAAATATTAGTCTCTCATGCTATTGTTATGCTACAGGTTTTCTTGGTGATTTTGGAGACTTGGAGTATTCTTGCATTTTTACATTTTAGCTTGGCTCTCATTCTACTTACATTATGGCATACTTTTTAGCTTAGTTTCCTTTATGATTTATCTTAGTTATCTTTGTTAGCTTTTCATTTCATTTAGCATAACTTACATTTGCATTGCATTTTATTCTAGATTCTTGGATATTGGCACTCTTGCCTCTACTCGTTGAATCTCTCATTCTATGGTGCACCATGCAAGGGTTTCATAGTTTGGTTCATTTGAGAGCCACCATCTCATAGCCTTTGCACATCATAGATAGAGAGTTATAAGTGACCTTTTGAGATACCCTCTTTCATGGGTATTCTCAAGAATAATGGTTTATAGAAGTGTGACACTTTTTCTACACACAAAGGTCACCAAAAAAAAATCATTAAAATCCTCAAAAGAATTGTCAATGACATGGGTTAGGACTAGCATTATAATTAAATCCTATACTATGAGCCTATAGAACAAGTGTTTGAATGCCTACCAAGGTGACCCCCTTTTCCTTGGTCTATGGGAATGAAGCAATTCTCCCTTTAGAGGTTGAAATCTCATCTTTAAGAGTCACCCTACATGATTTCATCATAGTTGAGGACTATAGAGTGGTCTATTTAGAATAATTTGAATTCCTAGAGGAACATTAGCAAACAGTCCACAAACACCTCAAAGTGTATTAGAATAGGTTACCTTGACACTATAAAAAGAAGTTGAAGCCACATGTTTTTCAAATCAGAGACTTAGTCCTCCAAGAAAACCCTAAAAACTAGGTATATCAAGAAAATAAAGGTAAATGGGAAGCTAACTAGATTGGCCCTTATATCATTACAAAGTCTTTTGGGTTGGGTACATACAAACTTGACAATTGTAATGGAGAAAAACTTGCAGAACCCCTTAACAACATCTACCTTAAAAAGATCTATGTATAAAGTTGTGAGAAAACATCTTATATATGAAAATATCAAAAATATCAAGAACAACCAAAAAAACATTTTTTTTAAAATATGGTATAAAAGGAGTGAGAGATAAAATCTTTGGGCTTCCCCAAAAGCATAAGTCCTTCAATGTCAAAAAAATGAAACACAACAAGACTACAACAAAACCATCCATGCCAATTTTTCTTGTTTGTAGCCTCTCTTTTTCTTACCTCAATATTACCTAGCACAATTAATGGAAAACATAAAAAGGGGATACAAGATGTTGCATTTGAGTCAATTTTACACATATCCAATTGAGCAACACTTGTGGATTGGATTTTAGTGGTTTCTTGGCATTAAAAAAAGTTCACAATGAAGATAGCCAGTAAAAAAGAAACAAAAAGAAGGTGAGTATCTCAAAGGAAACATGGAGTCCAATTATGTTTTAAGATATCACAAGCGTGAATTACAAGAAAATTAATGCACATCTCAAATATCTACCACCATTAGGTGGTCCCAAAAATCCATTTTTGCCTCCATTAATTCACATGTGGTCCCAAAAAAACCCATTTCAACCTCCATAAATCCATATGTGGTCCCAAAAACCCATTTTAGCCTCCATAAATCCATATGTGGTCCCAAAAACCCATTTTAGCCTCCATAAATCCATATGTGGTCCCAAAAACCCATTTTACCCTCCATAAATCCATATCTAGTCCCAAAAATCCATTTTTACCTCCATAAATATGCATATGGACCTAAAAACACATTTTTAACTTTCATAAATACCCACGTGTTTCCAAAAATCCACTTCTAGTCTCCATAAATCTTTAGGTGCTCCAAAACGTCCCTTTTGGCCTTCATGCCTACCCCTATGGTCTCCATATTCCAACAAATCTCACTTCCTTCATCTTTTTACTATTACTAGATCAAATATCATCAAAAATATGTTAGCATGAATGTTAATGATACTACTTTGGGGGAGTATCATAAGCATTGGAATTATTGACATGTTGCATTCATGACTATGTTTGTCATTGATGTCAACATAATATGGTTTTTGTAAAGATTGACTGAGTAGCAGACAAGGATCTTCATAGTAAAGACAATATTTTGATAGTCTAACGATGCACAGTCATGGGCATGATCTATAGTGAGTCCTAACGACATGGTCAAGTGCACATATTCTAAGTTGAAGATGTATGGACATTGTACCTAATTTACATAGAGTAGTTCAAAGACAGAGTATTGGGAAAGTAGTTTCTGATGTTTGCTCGCTATCTTATATCTAAGATGTAGTGAGAAGATGTAGAGTTAGGTAGTATAAAGGATAGTTTGTTGGTGATGTCAGTGGGTGTGTAAGCCTTAGTATCACATGTGTAAAATTTTGTATAGGCTATGACCTAACAGTTCTATTGCAATAATAATTAATTGGCAAGCCTCAAGGTTGACTCAAGGAATTATTTTGAATATATGGTATAAAGGAAAGATATTTTCCTTGTTTGTAATATGGATTGGAGTATCCATTTTTGTGCAAAGTGTGAAAAGGAGTAGAGTGTTTGAGGAATATGAGTAAGAGATCCAAGGGATTATTAGATGTGACTTTTGTGATCTGTTTACAAGATGAGAAGGAGCAGAGGTTTGGTTGATAGAATAGAAGAAGAGGAAGGAAGAATATTTTATTTATATTATTCTACAAGGAATAATACAAAGATCATTTGGACAGTAGGTTCATTGATCTTTCCCTTGAAGGTGTTTGGGCAATGGGTCTAGTTGTCTTCCACAACTCTTAACAGGGTTGGAATCTCCTAACAAGAATTTCAAAGTCTTCTAATGGGGATCATATGTACTAAATGTATTCATAAACTCCTAACAGGGTCCATCCTCTAACAATGAATATTTATATTAGTACATCATCTTTTGTGTAACATCCCCACTAGGGTTTTCCCTCTAATCAAGGGTTTCCATAGTTAACATATCTGGTCTTATTGTGTACGAGTATCTTATTGTAATTTCTAATTATATTTCTCATATGGCTAAATTTTAATAAAGTTGATAATTGTGATATTGGTTGGATAACTGATTCACCCCCCCCCCCCCCCCCCTTCTCAATTATATTAGTGGACTATATATTCTAACAATTGGTATGAAAGCATCAAGTCCTTGAAGGATAAGCTTAATAGGTTTGGGAGATTGATGGTGAATCTTTTTAGAAAGGATTATCCTACATTTGATAGGGTCAACTATGATAATTGGAAGGAGGAGATGAAGACTCGTCTATTGTGCATGGGTTGGGGATATTAGACTTTGATTAAGAATGGGAAGATGATTGTGAAAGAAGAACAACTTGAACAATGTATTGAAGTAGAGATAGATCTATTCATGTGTAACATGAGAGCTAGAGAAGCTCTACTATCAGCTCTTCCATAGAATGGATATAGTCAGGTAAAGTCACCTAAAATGTCTCATGAAATTTTAAAATCATTAGAATCTACTTTTGAAGGTGATACACATGAAAAAAGAATGAGATTGTAGAATTGGATATGTGCATTTCAAGATGCTAAGATGATGGAAGATTAATCTGTAAGAAGCTATATTGGTAGAATATTAGAAATTATTATAAGAATTTAGTCTCTTGGTAGAACCAAGGAAGAATATGAAGTATTATGGAAGATCTTGAAATTTTTGATGCCATCATTCAAGTCAGTAGATCAGATGATTCAACTATTGATGCCCTGCATTGAGGATTTCACTAAGGAAACATTGCTTGGAAGATTAGAATCTCTAGAAGTAGATCTGAGATAGTTGAAAGATCTAACTAGAGCCACAATAGCTTTTAGTTCCCTAAACATTCAACCTAATCTAACAAGGAGTGCAACCACACATGGATATTTTGTTGGTAGCAAAAAATCTAATGAAGACAAGAAGATTGAGGAAGGTATAGCCCTTCTTGTGAAAAGAGAAAAAGATGGTAATAAAAATTTTAAATGTTGGACTTGTGATAAATTTCATCATTATACATCTAAATTTTCTAAAAGAGAGAAAAAGTATAAGGAAAATTTTAAGTCTAGAAGACATAGAAATCGTGTGTATAAAAATGAAGATGAAGAATCTAATGAGAAAGGTCAAAGTAAAAGTGATGATGAATTGGGATTTGTGGCTATCAAGGAAGATGATCTTGATAGAGAAATTAGAGAAGATGGAGCTCTAAATTCCCAAGTGGAAAAGAAATCTAATTAGATAATTGGTAGTGGTTGTTCACATCACATGACTGGTGATATGAATAAGTTTGTTAAGTTCAAGAATCATGATGAAGGTATTGTTAGAGTTGGTAATAATGCAACCAATCATATAACAGGAATATGATCCATTACTCTTGATGGTAAAACTAACACTGATGATGTTTATTTTTTTGATGGATTTAAGCATAATTTGTTGAGTGTTGGATTGTTGCTGGAAAAGGGTTATCAGTTGAAATTCATTAAGAAGACTTGCATTATCAAAGACAAAGTTGGTAAGTTGATTGGAATAGGCACAAGATCTAGAGGTAGTGTATTTTAGTTGAATCTTATTGAAATGACATATTTGGTAGCTAAAGTGGATAATAGTTGGTTGTGGCATATAAGATTCTATCACATAAACTTTGATAATATTGTGAAGGTTAGTAGCACATTTGCAGTCAAAGACTTTCCTAAGATTATAAAGTCTACTAATGTTTTGTGTAAAGAATGTATTTTGGCTAAACAAAAGAAAATATCATTTCCTAGCAAGAAGTTCATTGCCACAAAGAAGATGGAGATTTTTCACACATATTTGAGTGGTCCTTCAAGATCAAGAGGATTCTATGGTGAAAGGTGCTTTATGATTTTTTTTGATGATTTCACTAGCATGATGTGGGTAGCATTTCTTAAAGAGATATCTAAAGCTTTTGAGAAGTTTAAGATATTTAAGAATAGAGTTGAGAATGAATCTGGTGTTAAGATAAAATGTTTGAGATCAGATAGAGGAGGAGAATTCACCTCTAGAGAGTTTAACATATTTTGTGAAGATAGTGGAATCAAAAGGCATCTATCCTCACCTAGAACACCTAAGCAGAATGGGATTGTTGAAAGAAGAAATAAGTCGGTAGCAAAGGTAGCAAGAGTGATGTTGTTTGAGAATTATGTTTCTAAGACATGTTGGAGAGAAGTAGTCAATAAAATAGTATACACTTTGAATAGAGTATAGATCAGAAAAGTATAAACAAGACACCTTATGAACTATGCTTTGGTCATTCACCATTAGTTAAGTATTTCAAAATATTTGGGAGCAAATGTTATATAAAGAGAGATGATGACATTGGTAAATTCAGTCCAAGAAGTGATGAAGGTATGTTTCTTGGACATTCATTAAAAAAAAAGACATGTGGATGTTTTAACTATAGAACTAAGACAATAGTTGAATGTGAAAATGTAAGGATTGATGGAAAGTTTGGAACTAAGGCAAAGATGGTAGATTATTATTCAGATGAAGAAGTAGACGATTCTAGAATTGTTAGATAGAATGTGGAATTTTTTTTTAGACTAATAATGATTTGTAGAATGATGTGCTAAGTATTGAGAAAAGAGATCTAAACCTAGAGACGAGATAAGAGTTGAGATGTCAATTCCCACCCTTATTAGGAATTTAACAAAGAATCACCCTCATGAGCAGATAATTGGAAGCAAAGACAAAGGTGTGATGACAAGAAAAAAAGTAAATGAGAAGAGATGTCTGATATTTCAAGTTGAACCTAAGAGAGTAGATGAAAAAAGTAAAGATGATCATTGGATTCAAGAAATGAAGGAAGAATTAGATTAAATTGTGAAGAAAAATACATTAGAGTTAGTTCCTAGACCTAAAGACAAAAATGTGATAGGAACCAAATGGGTATTCAAAAACAAGATAAATGAGCAAGGTGAAGTTGTGAGAATCAAGGCTAGACTTGTATGAAGGGGATATTCACAACAAGAAGGCATAAAATATGAGGAGACATATGCACCTATAGCCCAAATGAAATCCATATGGATGTTCTTAGCTTATACAACAAATAAGAAGTTCAAGGTTTATTAGATGGATGTTAAATCAACCTTCTTGAATGGAGAACTTGAAGAAGAGGTATATATTGAGTAGGCTAAAGGTTTTTTTTAATTAGAAGATGAAGACATGGTATACAAACTAAAGAAAGCCTTATATGGTTTGAAGCAAGCACCTAGAACCTGGTATGAAAGTTTGGATAGTTATTTGGCAAAGCTTTGATTTGCTAAAGGTACAATAGATAGTAACTTATATTTGAAAGAAGTTGACAATGGTTTGCTAATAATAGTAATATTTGTTGATCATATCATATTTGGAGGTAATGATGAAGCAAGAGATAAGTTTGTTGAAGAAATGAAGAATGAGTTTGAAATGAACATGATAGGAGAAATGAAGTTTTTCCTAGGGTTATAGATTGTGAAAAATAGTGATGGTATCTTCATTTGACAAGCTAAGTACTTGAAAGACCTGTTAAAAAGGTTTGGCTTAGAAAGTTGTAAACCTACTGGTACACCTATGATAACTGATCACAAGTTATCTAGCGAAGATGAGACACCTATAGTAGAGCAGAAGAAGTACAAATTCATGATTGGAGTTTTATAATATCTAACTCACACCAAAGTAGATATAGCAAATGTAGTTGGGATTGTAGCTAGATTTCAAGATGATCCTAAGGAATATCATTTTGTAGTAGTAAAGATTCAGATATTTGAAAGAAACATGTGATTATGAAATTTGGTATGATAGATCAAGTGATTTTACTCTATGTGCATATATTGATGTGGATTGGATGGGTTGTATGGATGATAGAAAGAGAACCATTGGTGGAGCATTCTTTCTTGGAGGAAGATTGGTTCCTTAGTTAAGAAAGAATCAAGATTGTATTTCATAGAGTATAGCTAAGGGAGAGTATGTTGCAGCAACAAATAACTGTAATCAAGTGTGGATGAAGAAAATGTTGAAGGATATCATAATTGAGTTTGAAGAACCTATTATCATTTACTATGATAAGAAAACTACAGTGAATATGTCTAAAACTCTTGTATTAAATTCTAAGACTAAGCATATATCTATTAAGTATCATGTGCTGAGAGAGAAAGCACTAGAAAAGGAGATTATATTGAAGTATGCAAGTACTAAAGATCAGATTACAGATATCTTTACAAAGCATTTTCCTAAAGATACATTTGAGTACTTGAGAGGTATGCTTGGGGTTATGCCCTTGCCTACTTCTAAGTAGGTGATGTAGTAAGTGCATCAATGCAATGGTACAAAGAATTATTGTTAGAATGGATTGAATGTTGATGCTTCCCGTATGGAGAGTATTTGTGATGAGCAGAGTCATTAATGACTCTTCGTATTTGGTTTTGAACAGTTTCTTTGGACACTCGAGCTAGTTGAAGACTTGGAGCAACATATTAGAAATTGGTATTCAAAAATTGGCATGTTGTAGCATTGAGGCCTTTGATATTGATGTCAATGGGGGAGAGAATATGCATGAAAAAAATCTCCTAAGAAATGGGTGTGAAGAACTCCTAAGTATGAATGAGGGAGAGATGTCTCTTTAGGGAGATTTAGAAATATTCATGTAAGGAAGTAATAATATGCACCTAATGTATTGTGAGTTGTTTAGTGCAAAGTGAAAAATTGTTGATCTAGAAGAAGAAGAAGTAGGAGTATACACCTATTGTATTGAGACTTTTTAGCATGTGGATAACTAATGTTGGTTAGTAGAAGCAGCAGAACACTATTTGGTATTCTTGGAACTTGGATGGTTTTTCATCTATGTTTCCATCAATACCAAAGGGGGAGATTGTTAGCATGAATGCTAATGATACTACTTTGGGGGAGTATCCTAAGCATTGGAAGTATTGACATGTAGCTCTCATGATTGTGTTTTTCATTGATGTCAACATAGCATGATTTCTATAAAGATTGGTTAAGTAGAAGACAGAGATCTAATAGTACAAATAATGTTTTAATTTTTTGGTGATGTGGTCATAGACATGTTCTACATTATCTCCTAATGATGTGGTCAAGTACATAGAGTCTAAGTCAAAGATGTACAAACATTGTACCTAATTTATAAAGAGCAATTCAGAGATAGAGTATTGGGAAAGTAATTATTGATGTTTGTTCTATATCTTACATCTAAGATGCATCAAGAAGATGCACAGTCAGGTAGTGACAGAGGAAAGTCTATTGGTGACATCCATGAATGTGCAAGCCCTAGTATCACACATGTGAAATTTTGTATAAACTATGAGCCAATAGTGCTATTGTAATTTTAATTAACTAATTGTCTTTTTATAATTAATTGTGAAAGACTCAAGGACAACTCAAGGAATTATTTTGAAGATATGGAATAAAGGAAAGATTCTTTCCTTGTTTGTAATATGGATTAGAGTATCTATTATTGTGTGAAGTGTGGAAAAAAATAGATTATTTGAGGAATGCGAGTAAGTGATCCAAGGAATTACTAGACGTGAGTTTTGTGATCTGGTTACAAGATCAGAAGGAGCAGAGGTCTAGTTGATAGGAAAAAAGAAGAGGAAGGAAGTAAATTTTATTTCTATTATTCTACAAGGAATAATATAGAGATCATTTGGATAGTGGGCTCATTGGTCTTTCCCTTAACTCTATTTGCGAAGGGGGTCCAACTATCTTCCACAACTCCTAACAGGGTTGGCACAACTCTTAACAATTTTGGAATTTCCTAATAAGGATTCAAAGTCTCCTAGCAAGGACTCATATGTACTAAATATATTCATAAACTCCTAAGAGAGTCTAGTTAGAAATAGGGATTACTGAGGGGGGTGATGAATCAATAATCGACAAACTTTAATAACCAATTGGATATTTTTTCTTACTTTAAACCATGCATAACAAAGCAATAAGGTAATTCTAAATAGTAATAGTAACAATTTACAAAGATAACTCATAACACCATTTTTTTTTAACAAGGGAAACCCTAGCCAAGGGAAAACCCCTAGTGGGGATGATATCCACTAGATAATATATTGACATAAGTTCCTTGTTAGAGGATGAACCCTATTAGGATTCAATGAGAAAATTTAGTATAAGGAGTTCCTATTAGGAGACTTTGAATCCTTGTTAGAAGATTCCAGCCCGGTTAGGAGTTGTGGTATAGTTAATGCAAGATGAGCCCATTTCCCAAGCATGCACTTCCAATTACAAGAAGAGATCACTATCTAAACAAGTAATTAGACTTCTAAATATAAGTATTGCAACTTCTTCCTTGACTAAACTCTGATCTTCAGCTCAATCTTGGATTACAAATAACTCATATAAAACTTTGCATATATCTCTTTCACAAAGTTTGCATGTAATCACAATTACAAGATAGCACTTGCAATCACCAACACTTGCACTTCTTATCGCAAGATGTCCTTTGCATAAATACCATATCTTTACACAAATTTTTGTTGGGTCAGCTAAGACCACAATCTACATTTCCCAACTTAGAGTAAATATCTAGGATGCGGCCCTAATTGGACAAGTAATTATTTTGTAAACAAAATAATCCTTTCCTTCAATTCCACTATCTTTTTTCGCTTCACACATGATTATCTCTATTTTGTATAGTCTATACTAACTTTTGAGGTTATACATTTTATCATCAACATGTATACTATCTCTAGATAACTTCACTTGTCATAATATGATGTCAGCAATAAGTTATAAACAAAACAATACATTGTTATAAACCAAATTTTGTACTTAGACAATTTTTTGATTTCCAAATACTAAGTATCTTTATTTTTGAGGTTTCCTATAAGCATGTATATTATGTGTTGCCATAAATGATAATAATCACATATCACTATTATGCAATTGTCAAAAATCTCCCCCTTTGGCATTGATAGCAACAAAATAGGAAAAATTGGCTAAGTGACAAAAAATTAACATACCAAAAATAAACATATAAATTTACATCTATTACAATTTTTTTAACTTTACATAAGCTCCCCCTTGCAATATGCTTCACATTATGTACTTACAATATTCTCCCCTTTTGATAATTCAAGTACTTTCCAATTTTCTGCAATTACTCCCCCTTTGACATCAATGATAAAGGTCAAAATGTCAGAAATCTATCCAAAACTATTTTAAAAATGTTGTCCTTCCTTATGTTGATAATATCTTCATGTAATCATAAAAAAATTCCGTTAGACTATCCATACCCTTAGTCTATGTTTCCTTGGTGGATTCAACTAAGGTGAGAATTCTACATAAAGCATATGATGCAATCTCAATTGCATTAAGATCTGAATACAAAAAGTTAGAATATGTGCCCTTGGCTTTGACACATTTCTCCAATTGTTCCTCAACAAAAGATAATTTTAGAGCAATAGATTCTTTGGAATCTGATATCCTCTTCAAAATTTGTTCCTTTTGAAGTTCCAATTTCTTGATATCATTGTGGCCACTTATCCTTCAAATTGCCTACTTTGCAAGATGGATGTTGGATTTGGTTGGATAGATCCTCTAGCTCACTCATCTTACCCTCTATCTGACTATTAATGTCTTTAGTTAGTTTGTATGATAAGGTACACTTGAAATGCAAAATTTTCCCATCTTGTTGATAGTTCCAAAGTTTCTTGATACAATTATCAAGATTAACCAAGTCATTCTTAACGTTTTGACAAATGGTGCTAAACAAGTTAGCATCATGGGAAATCTATGCCTTTTCTTTTGCAACATTCAACAAATTTGTAAACTCTTCATCAAATGATTTCAGCACTAATTGTGCCCTCTATTTAGGATCTGATTCTATGTGTTGTACTACCAAGGTATAGTGAAATCTGTTAGTAACTTCCATTAAAGTTATTTGTAGCCTCTTCACTTTCTTGTTCTTCTCAATAAGCTTTGTCAAGGATGAGAATAAATCTATTTGATCATCATCGTTAGTAGCTAAACTAGCAAGAGAGAGTGGAGTGGATGAACTAGATGGTTTGGTATCATCCTCCCTTTGTTTCTTAGTTGTGTCCTTTGTTCTTCACTCTTCCTAATCTTTCTTTCTTTTTTTCTTTTTCTCTATTTTCTTTCAATCTCTTCATCTAATATTCCTCAATTTTCTTTCTCATATTTTCTTCTATAATTCTCCTCTTCTCTTCTTCTTCCTTTCTTTTCTTTTCTTCCTTAAGCAATTTCTTCTTGGCCTCCTCTATTTTCTTTTTCTCTTCTTCAAGTAGCATCTTCTCATCTTCAATTTGTCTCAATTTTTCCTTAATATCTTCGGTATCTAGTTCATTAAGTTTGGAACCTTCAAATGGATCAGTATCATCAATGTTAATAGTAACATTGTTTTGATCAATTTGCATAGTGTCACCACTCATTAACACTTCTGAGGTTCTAGGTGCTAGAGGAGATCCTTCCTTGACTCTGTCAACATTTCACTAATTGTTATCACAGTCTCACTTCTAAGTTTATCTTTTTCACCTACCATAAATAGAAATGGTCTCAATTTATTCCTTAATGACGTAGTGCAAGGGGGATGCTCTTGCCCCCTACTATAAAACCATGTAGTGGAAACACAATAACAAGAAGCAATAACACAAGATCTAATACCAAATCACAATAATATATTCATAAAATATAACTGATTACATGCAATGTGTTGGTTTGTAAGGCCTTCCTAGTTATGGTCAAATAAAAAAGCAAGTAATAGTTTTGCAAGATCCCTCAAGATCCAATCCCAAACCCTACCTAGTCTAGATCCACACTCTAGTAGAAACCCACAAGGGAGATCTCAACTTGTGCTCGCAAGCCCACCAATCTATCTCCTTATTTCCCAAGCCATAGCTACTAGCTCTGATCCAACTTCAACCAAGTGTAAATTGCCTCACATTCAGTGCTCTATTCACACATTCACAACTCCATCACAATCCTGTTGTAAACTGCCTCACATTCAGCACTCTATTCACAGACTCAGGAAAACTCGCTCTTCAACTATTTCCCACACCCACTCCTCTTCTGAGTGAAATGAATAATGACTAAAGACTTTCCCACAACCCCTACTTATACCAATCTAAGCCACAAGTTGTCTCAAAACACAAATTAAATGCAAATACATAAATTAAATGCCAAAGTCGGCCTCCTACAATAATTAAATTCCTAAAATCTATGTCTTAGTAAAATTGCAATATCTCCTAGCTCCAAATAAATTAGAACTCAAGCTTCAAACCATAGGTAGAATTCTAGGCCCTCTTCAATATCTAAAATTTTTATTCTTTAACTCATTGTGGAAAATTAGTTATACAGCCTGAAACAAACACCAAATTCTTAGACCATGCCAAGCAACCAAAGACCATGTCGAGCTCCATAGACCATGCCGAGTTCCAAAGACCATGCTGAGCAACCAAGGACCATGCTGAGCTCCCAAGACCATGCCAAGCTCCCAAGACCATGTCAAACTCCAAAGGCCATGCCAAGCTCCAATCCTTCTTTGCCCAAGTACCAGTCCAAACACCCTCCAAAGCAACTACTGAGCCTCCTCCCATGGACTCCAAAGTAGTCACCAAGTAAATCCAAGATGCTCCTACATCACTTAAATATAGTGTAAGGTTATTCAACAATATTTTAATCTCTTCTTCATCATCATTCTTTCAAATAGTTCTAAGCATAGACTTTCTAGTTAGTTATGCTCTCAAGATCCTTCAATTTTAGATTGTTTTCTATAATATATCTCATAGTAGATATATCAATCTGATCCTTCTCAAAAATGTTATAGAAGTCATAAAAAAATTTCATTTGAACAAAGTTACCTTCATTAGCAATAGTTGTGTTGATTTTTTTTATCTTTTCCTTCCAGGGTTGTCAAGCTTTTTCTTTTGATTGCTTGGATGGAGTCACTTTCTCTGCTTACTTAATCTCTTTTTCTTCTTCCTCTTCATCACGAGACTCAACAATTGTCAGCAATATTTTCTATCTTTTTCTCAGTTTGGTGGCTTGTTTTTTTACTCTTTCTTTTAGTAGTTACTACTTCCACCAATCTTTCATATTTTCTCTTAGGTTCGTTGTGCTACACATCTGACACTGTTGCATTTGGAATGCTTTATTCCAAAGATGTCTCTGCAATAGATACTAAAAAAGGTTGAATATTTAGTATTCCTAGCTTCATTATTTTTCTTATAGCCTCAGCCTCACTTTCTATCATTCCAGCCTCTAATAGTACCTTTTTCATTATAGACTCTATCTTTTTGTGTGATGCCTTCTCCAAGGTTGCTTGATGAGTTGTCTGTGTGATCTCATCATAGGTACCAAATCTGTATTTTTCTTTGTCTTTATTTGAATTCAATAATAAATAAATGTAACCAATTGTTATATCATCATTTAATTCATAACTCAAGGGATCAATAAATGTTTCCCAAGGTTCCACTGCTTGAATATAAGTATAATTTGTATCAACCAACATACAAATGTCTTCCTTAAATCTATCTACAATTGCAGATGCAATTCTGAATCTTTGTTTCATTTCATTATGAAATGTTCTCATTATTAGGTTGCCACTATCCAATATCTTATCTACAAGATGCCTTCTACATACTTCTGTAATCTTTTCTATTATACATCTATCACTACTCATTATATTTGTGATTGATAAGTAAGGAAATATTTTAAGTACATGAAAGAATATGTGATTGATCAATATCTAGAATCTAAACACATCATTCTTTGTCCTCTTGATCTTTTCTAGGTTTTCTAAGAGTTGCATTCTCAGAATTTCACTAAGATTCACTCATTCCTCCTCTATACATATCTTATACATTGCATATATGAATTCAGCTAATAGTTCATCAATTTTTGAGCTTGCACAAATAGAATAGATAATAATTCTACTCAAAATTCTTACATCATCTTGCTTGATGATGCTGATCACCATAGCCTTTCCATTATACACTACTTTAATGTGGCTCTCAACTTTCTTCTTGACCATTTTCTCACCTATAGGTACACTGCTTTATTTACTAAGGCTAGTTACCTCATGAATAAGGTTGGCAAAAATGTCAACTACATTAGCGTGTATCCATAATTTACCATCATGTATCCTACTCAATATGATATGTGTCCATTCATCTGTGTCTAATTCATGATAGAAGTGATATTTAAACAAGTCTAGTTCCCTTAGATGTTCAAATCTGGCTTCATAGTCATGTCGTGCTTGAAACCCAATTCCATATCCTTGTTCATGAATTCA
Organism: Cupressus sempervirens; assembly: GCA_028749045.1. Lineage (NCBI taxonomy): Eukaryota > Viridiplantae > Streptophyta > Pinopsida > Cupressales > Cupressaceae > Cupressus > Cupressus sempervirens. The sequence continues at coordinate 509,757,518 of CM053783.1, forward strand.
CTACCAATAGACTCAAACTTACTAGTTGGATAATGTCCTACATCTTCAAGATATACTACATTGTTCAGAGTGATGGACAATGCTAAGTTAGGGTTACCTTCAGTAGATTTTATAGAAACAACCTTCAACTTAGGTCTATCTTTGTTCTAAACATTGTTCACTATTGACATATCCATGATTCTATCAATTATGAACTTTTACCAAACATATTTGTGTAAAAATGATAAAATACCTCTTTCTGAAAATAGGGTTTGCTTTGAAATCACTTTGACAAGTTGCTTTTGAGTGCTCTTTGCTTCAGATGAATTTGCAATGAAGTGAAATTAAATTGTGTACTCCATTTAATCTATCAACTTGAACTTTCATTAATTGCATCCTTTTTCAAACATGAAAAAGTTGTCAATTACTTTATGTAATCAAATAATTACTCAGGATTATCTATCTGATCTTCAGATGTCACCCCAGGTTTTCCATAGCTAGTTTCCAACATGGCAAAACTCTACTGAACTTTGCATCATGAAATTCTTTGTAAAAACATACTTTTCATCTTTTGTTATAGAATTGATATTTTTTGTAATACTAGTAACTTTTAATTCCTTCATAACTTGTTTAGATAATCTTTTAATTACAAGCGAGCTTAGGTACAATCTAAGCATAAATGGATACACCTTTTCCCAACTTTGCTACCTCTAGTTTCATCTCTGAATGAAGTTTTTCAAATTTTGATGCTATGAACAAGCTTAATTCAACTTAATTGAATCAAACTCAACAACTAACTTCGATCTTCCTATCTCATTATCATCTAGCTTTTCCTTTGAGACATCTACTCCTTTTACAAATGCCTTATTAAGTTCTATTCAAAGTTCATTAACAATGTTTCTTGGTTCCTAATTGTCTTTGTTAGTTTTGGAGTTCCTTTCATGGTTCCTTCTATCATTTTTGAGATTCTTTTCATTATTCCCTATATTTCTAAAGCTTCTTCCATTATTCCTTATATCTTCGAAGTTTCTATCTATTTTGCAATACTTTGTTGTGTATTCAAAGTTGTTGCATAACTGAAATACTAGTGCTCTACTTCTAGGATTCTATTGATCATCAAATGCATGACAATTCCAAGAAATGTATCCTAAGTTGTTACACTTATAAGAAACAATCTATATTCTGTCTTCATAAGATCTTCCTTCTCTCAATGCCCTTTCATTAGATCTTCTTCTATGTATAGGGTTAGTATTTTTAGACATTCTACTATTTCTTCTATCATTATCATACTTAGGTTTCCTACAATCAATTGCATTATGATCCATACATGAAAATTATGAAAATAAAAGTCCTTAACATGATTAAATGACTTATTAGTACAATATCTTTTCATATGACCTATTTCATTACATAAAAATCACTTACCTCTAAATTCATACCTAGTTTCCTTAGGAGATTCCACTTGCTTTGGTTCATCCAAAATTTCAACTTCCTTGTCTTTTCCAACTTCTTTGGATTTATTAGAAGATTGATTGGATTCAATCTTATCATTAGATTTTTCTTTTTCTTTCAAATCTAATCTAATCTCAGGTTTCTTTGCAAACATATTAATTAGATAACCAAGGCCAGCCTTATCATAAATATGTCTCTATATTGGCATTTAATCATCAAAATTTTCTCTGCTAGAATAAAGCTTCTCAAGTTGCTGCTTGCACTGAGTTAATTCACCTTTCACAATAGTATTGTACTTGTGAAGTTCTTCATGATCTTCTTTCAATGTTTCAAACTCAGATATTTTCTTTGCTAGACTTGCTCACATATCTGCATTTTCAATCTTCAAATCAAATTCAGCTTTGCTAGGATCATTCCTCAAAGTCAAGTTTAGATTTGTAATCTTCAATTCATGCTCCAAGGTCTTGTACTTTGTCTTTAATTTTGAATAGTCATCATCACTAGTTCTAGATTCAGTAGATTCAAGCTTGAATTTGAGATGTTTAATCTTTTCCTTCAATTGACAGATGTATAATTTGGAGTCTTCATATCTATCTTTCAGCTTATCTCTTTCTTCAATAAGAAGATCAATTTATTCAAGTGCTTCTTCAAGGTTCTTCATCAATTGTTCCATATCCATAGGGATCTTACTCAAGTTGTTAAGCCTCTTCAAAGTAACTATGCTCTGATACCAATTGTTAGAAATAGGGATTACTGAGAGGGGGAGTGAATATGTAATCTACAAACTTTAGTCACCAACTAGATATTATTTCTTGCTTTAAACCATGCATAACAAAGCAATAAAGTAATGTTGAACAGTAACAGTAACAATGCACAAAGCTAACTCATAACACCATATTTTGTTAACTAAGGAAACCCTGGCCAAGGGAAAACCTTAGTACGGATGATACCCACTAGATAATATACTAATATATAAGTTCCTTGTTAGAGGATGGACCCTATGAGGATTTAATGAAAAAATTCAATATAAGGAATCCCTATTAAGAGATTCCAACCCTATTAGGAGTTGTGGTATAGTAAATGCAAGATGAGCCCACTAATCAAACATGCACTTCCAATTACAAGAAGATATCACTACACAAACAAGTAATCAGACTTCGAAATATAGGTACTGTAACTTCTTCCTTAATTAATCTCTCATCTTTATCTCAATCTTGGATCACAAAAATAGCTCATATAAAAATTTGCATATATCACTTTCACAAAATTTTGCATGTAATCACAATTACAAGATAGCACTTGCAATCACCATCACTTGAACTTCTTATCGCAACATGTCCTTTGCATAAATACCATGCCTTTACAAAAAAATTTGTTGGGTCAGCTAAGACCACAATCTACTTTTTCCAACTTAGAGTAAACATCTAGAATGTCGGCCCTAATTGGACAAGTAAATATATTGTAAAAAAAAATAATCCTTTCCTCTAATTCTTTTGTCCTATTTCACTGCAAGCATGATTATCTTTGTTCCATGTAGTCTGTACTAACTTCTAAGGTTATACACATCATTGTCAACATGTATACTATCTCTAGATAACTTCACTAGTCATAATATGATGTCAGCAACAAGTTATAAACAAAACAATACACTACTATAAACCAAATTTTCTACTTAGATAATTTTTTGATTACCAAAGTATCTTTATTTTCGAGGTTTCATGTAAGCATGTACATCATGTGTTGCCATAAATGACAGCAATTGCATATCATTATTAGCCAATTGTCAATAGGGCAATCCTCTAACAAGGAATATTTATATGAGTACATCATCTCGTGGGTACTATCCCCACCAAATTTTTCCCTTTGATCAAGGATTTCCCTAGTTAACATATCTAGTTTTATTATGTATGAGTATCTTGTTGGGGATTTTTATTATATTGCTCATATGTTTAAAGTTTAATAAGATTTATAATTGTGATATTAGTTGTACAACTGATTCACCCCTCCCCCCTCCCAGTTATATTGGTGGACTATATATTCTAACAAAATAGCATATAAAAAAATCTTCAAAAAAAACATTAAAAAATCATCCAAATAGTTAAAAATAATAATAATAATAAATCATCAAAAACATCAAAAATCATTCAAAATTATCAAAATCAATTGAGAAATCAAAATCATATCATAAACATTGTTATTAATTTTGTATGAATTATTTTTTATATTTTTCAATCCAATGATCTATTGATTTCATGTCGAGCTGATGTCCATCTATAATTGTCACTCCTTCGGGATGGGTTTGCATACCTTGACTAGTTTTATATATAAAAATGGTGAGGCCCACTATATTGAAAAAATATTTAAATATTTTATGACATAATCTTTCCCTATTACTTTTAGAAAAGACATCAAAACAAACCAAAAAAGGTAAAAATAAATAAATTGAGAAGCAACATTGTTATGTCTTGAAACATATCTGAAAGCTTGGGAAAATCTAGCACAATGCGGACAACTAAATAATTTTTCCTCTATTCCTCCTTACTCCCTTCTCCTTCTCAAGGAATATCAAAAGGGTGTTTGAAACTTATTTGTGTTGTAGAGGCCACAAATTGATTTAACATCCCTCAACAAATATATAATTGTTATCCTAAGATGCCTTTGTGACCTTGTACCTTATCCTTATGATTTAGGGACATGTTGGTAATTTGGGCACCACTTGTATTGTCAAAGATATCCATCACCATCTAGCTAGGTCATCATTTTGTTGCACATCAACAATGTTGCTAGCACTCTGCTAGGTTGGCCTACTTCCCCATTGTAGGAAGAAATACACAAGACTTAATGCCATGCAAGTCAAACCCTTGGCCCTTGGAGCAATGGTGGAATAGTAAGTGTTTGAGAGACCACCACAGCCTTCCCTACCTTGTAAAGGCCCAAATGCCTTTTTTAAGGCCCACTAGCACCTTTTTAGGCCACTCAACACCTTTTGTAGGCCCAAGCACCCTTTTTGGGTCCACTTAGCACCATTTTAGGACATCCAACATATTTGTAGGCCTAATCACATTTTTCAAGGCATAAGTGCCCTTTTTGGGTCCCCTTAGTGCCATTTTGGGCCATCTAGCACCTTTTAGGCCTGAACATCTTTTTCAAGGCACAAGCACCCTTTTTTGGCCCTCTTAGCACCTTTCTAGGCCATCTTGCACCTTTTTAGGCCACTCAGCATTGTTTATAGGCCAAAACCCTTTTTTTAGGCCCCCTAGTGCCTTTTTAGGCCCATACACCCTTCAACTAGGCCCAAAGTATCCATCTTGGCCCACAGCTAGAGAAAACATCACGGCTTCAACCTTAACTTATCTATCAAGGCTATCAATATACATAAAAAGTTTAAAATTGAATTCTACCTACAATTTTTGAGTTGGCACTTCCTGCTTTTCCCACCTACTACACTTCCACTCTCAAAATGTTGCACAAGTTCATACTCATCTCTCATTGGAAGCCCACCTTTTATTCATCTTTTTTTTGCATCCAGTTCTCACACATAAGTGAAGGTTAATCTTCCTCTAAATATCCCATTTCTCACACCTTTTGTGGATTTTAGCAACCTTCCACTCTCTCAAAAATACCAAAAACATCCTAAACAGTTGCAAAAATACCAAAAATATTGAAAAGATATCAATAAAAATACCAAATCAAAGAAATAAAAATAATAATTAGATAATTTCAACTACATTGTACATAGATGCACACAAAGCACAAGTTACCCTTTTATTTTCCATGAACAACACACTTTTTTTATTTGTTAAGATGGCAAAGGTACAATTACATCCAAAGCAACACCTAGCAGATTACTTATTTTGGCCTCCCTTGTGGAGGTGGCATGGTAGATTTTTTGAGTGGGGGAATTTCTCTTGGTTTTGTCCCATGAGATGAAGCTCCTGAAATTGATCCCCCTCACACCCAAATAGGATCCATTAGTATTGGAAAATTCCCACTATGTATTTGCACATTAAAATTTGCATAAATTGTCTATCCACAAACTAGATCTCCCATCGCTACTCCAACAAGATTGATTGATAATATAACCCCATATAACATGCAGCTTCTCAATGTACTTCTATAGTCCTTTGCATATCTGCAAACACATTGTCCATCATCTTATTAATTACTAGTTTAGTGATCACCCATTGAGCCACGTCACACTCTAGTTGTACCTATTTGGTTGTCATTCTCCAATGCTCCACATCTACTTTTTTCTCACAACTACCTTGCTATTCATCAATCACTCTTGCAGCTGCAATGACACAGTGTTCATTTTTGACACTGCATCCTTAAAATACTCTGACTACACCTACAAAAATACCAGCTCACTCTATGAACTTTCCAAAACCACTTTCATTATCCTCAGAGGATCTTGCAACCTTTGTGCCCATGCTCTCTTGCCCAAATCATCACATTGTTTCCCTCTACTCATGATCTTTCCACCCACAACTCAGCTTCCAATGATCACACCTATGTCTGTTCTGTATTCAACACCACTTGGAGTCATCTGGCTTTTGTTTGTGCTATATCCTTATGAGATTTATATGCTAAATCTAACAAAAATGTGACTTCTTGTTATGCATTCTGAGCCTAGATTCTCTCCATGGCCAATGTTCCCTATAACTCCTCCACTTCATGTATTGCTTGTGCCCCATCCTCAACCTCCAATTTTGGCTCAATTGTACACAATGAGCCAATCTCCTCACTCATTGACCCCTATATCAGGATTTTGAGGCTAACCGAATGACTCACTACACTCATCACCTCACCCACACTAACATACTTAGTTGCCCTCTATATTATTCCCGTAGTCTTCCTAGGAGAGTACATCTCCCCCACACTCGTTGCTACTTTTGGCACACTTTTTTCTACCCTAGGAGGACTTCTTCCTACTTGCATCATAGGATCACCACCTAGTTTCTCCTATAATACCTAATGCATTGCACTCCCTGACAACATTAACAATGCTAACAAAGGAAACTACCACCTAGAGCTCAGGATGATACACTAGTTCACTTGACGTACAATGGGAACACTTTTCCCTCTTTTCTTGCCTCACCAACCCTCCTTGACTAACATTTCCCCATCTTTGCCCCCTATTGTGACTATTTTGGTGAGCCCTCCATGCTAATAGCCTCACACTTTCGTTGCCTCTCTAACAAATGAATCTCCCAATAGCTGTGATACTTATTCCTTTACCATGCTTCCTTTCACATGCACATGGTCATCTATTTATGGCCATCACTCAACACATATTAAAAATTTTAGCCTAGCCACATATTTACTTTACACAAACTGTCACACCAATACCAAGTACACTTACCTCTCTACTCTAAAATTACTATGTCATGATACACCTATTCATCCCCCACTGACACACAACTTCCAAAGCCGTCACTACACTTCCCGCTGCAAAATTGTCATTGTTACACTCCATAGCTTGTTACAAGATTCATGTAATGGCTTTAATCCATAGAGAACTGAAAAACTTGACACTATCAATATTATGGTCCACAAATATTGGATTTTTCATAGTTACGTGTTTCTACTACCTTGATGATGTATTTAACTAGAGGATCAGGATGAAACCATGACATTTTATTTTCCTTCTTCTTTCACTATTCTAATCTTGTGATCCTTTGGTTTTATGCATTATTGGTATCAACTTATAAGTGCCTCCTCTCTCTTGGAAGGCCATGTGTACTATGACCAATTTTGCATAACATCTCAAGTGAGGTTCCTTATCTGACATTTGTCTATATGCATGTGTAGCAAGCTTATCTTCGTTTTTTCATTTACTATGACATACTTTTCTTAATATATATCATAATTCCCATTTACCTTATTCATTTTCTATGACAATTCTTGGCATGATAAAGTATTCATATTACCATAGTTGAGCTAGTGGTGATTATACTATATCCCTTTTTATTTAGGTGCTAAATGATGACATTTAATTTGCATCTCTTTACAAAATGTGATAGTTCCATTCATGTAGATTGCATTTCATATAGGGTCCCTTAAAAAAAATGGTTGGTACACAAATGGGCAATAAATAGGAATTCTTACACGACTTCATCCAACAGATTACTAACAAAACTAAGACATGGCAATAAATGACTGACAACAACATCACCATCACATTTAGCTTTCAACATCCAAGTATTGTGAACTTTGTTCCATCACAACATCACCACACTTCATCACACTTCATCACCTCATTATCCCTCAATATCCATTTCGCCTATTGCATTATGTGACCTTCAAATCTCAAAAGTTTTGGTCACTATTTCCTCTCATTACCTTTCTTTTTCTTCCATCATTGATCATGTCATGTTCATTCACTACTTCACATTTCTCATTTGTTTCATCACTCGTGCCTCAAGATTCCTTTGTGGCCTTTGAATCTCAAAATTTGAGTTGTACTTTTATCTCATTACACTCATTTTCATCTTCTAATATTTTATATCATTTTTTTCATCCCTACATATCATCATCATTCCATTATCCCATTTTCATTCCATCCTTATTTTATCATTTTAATCATTGCATTCTTTTTTCATTAATCTATTTCATTCCATTTCACTATCCCACATCATTTTATTTCTCATTGCATTTTCATTTCATCATCCTTTTACCATTTTCATTACTTCTATTTTTACATCACTTCACTTTTTCATTTTTCATTATTCATTTCATTCTCTGCTTACATTTCATCATTTTCATGATTTGATTTTCATTTCACTATCTCATTTTCCTATCATCCTCATTTCATTTTAATTTTGTTATATAATAATTACCTCCTATTCATCTTACACCATTACATATTCATTCCAATAATTCATTATCATTCCATCTTCATTCATCCTACTACATCATTCCATAGCCAACCTTAAACCATTGCTTTTCACCTCTTTATTTATTTTTTTCATTCATTTCCTTCCATTTTCACCTCACTCCATTATAACTATTCTCAATCATTTCCTATTCATTCCATTTCATCATTACATTCATTTCATTCCTATCATTAACCCATTTCATTACATTATGTTTTTCTTAATCATTTTCTTCCCATCCATTTTCATCTCATTTCTATTTTTTTATTTTTTTATTTTTTTATTTTTTTCAATTAATCATATCACCTTCATTTGTTTATTTTACATCATTTTCATTTCATGACCTCATTTTATCACATCTTTTTCTTAATTCATTTTCATCTTATCACATTCATATTTTCTTAATTATTTTCAATTATTTTTATCATTTCATGTCATCATATTACAATATTGCACTCATTGTCTCATTATCATTTCATCATTACATTAAACCATTTTTATATCTCTACATCACCATCTATTCTATCATCCTATTTTCATTATCATGTCATTACATTACATTCATTTATTCCATTTCTATTTTCATCATCTCCATATTATTTCACTACACTAAACATGTATTCATCTACACATTAAACATCCACATTATATCCCTATATAACAACATCATAAAAATAAATGGGTAAGTGCACCAAGTTGTGGTGCTAAAAACATGACAAAAAAAAAAAATTCACAAATCGTGTACACCCTACAACACATTTGCACTTTGTGAAATCATACATTTTTTATATACAGACTGCAAACCCATGACCCATCTCATTATTTTTTTGTTTTCACATTCTTTCTCCTCAACAGCATGCATGCGGGTTGCAGAAGTTGAAAATTTTTGTCACCCACCTCCTCGAAATGCCTCCTTATCATTGAAGATCAAGATCAACCTCACAGAGTATGTTTTTTGCTCTTGTTTTTGTATTGTTTTATATATTTTTGTATTATTTTATAAGTTTTTACATTGTTTTGTAGGTTTTTTTAGTTTTTCTTTAAAACTATTTATTTATTTAGATTGCAATCGGTTTCTTATTAGGAAATGTGAATAATAAACCACCAAATCCCCATCTAGATCAACAAAATCAAAATAAAAACCCTCCACAAGAAGAGCAAGAAATTTTGTAACCTCCATCGATTGGAAGACCTCCTCTTGGCACCCAAGACAACATAATGAATGAAATAGAAAGAGGAAAAAATGAATTAGAAGCACTCATTGGTAGGTTGAAATCTTGTGGACAAACCAATCTAATGAGAGCACAATATGCATCCTCCCTTGAGTCCATTATGACCCATGTAGCTTTTGTTAGCGGTTAGTTGGATATTTAGCATGTTAAGAGGGATGAACAAAGAAGATATTATGCAAATAAATTATCATATCAAGATGTAAAAAAAAGTAAATAGCAAAAGGTAGCATTTGTGCATTGTTTAAAAATTTTGGAGAACAAGACACTATTAAACATACAACTAAAAGGTTCCCCATCCATTGGTGCATACATGATGGTATTAGAAATAACTTTTGGGATAGATGGCGGATGGTCTTTGATGCCCCTCCCTACAATAATCATGAGGTTTAAATATATTTCTTAAAAAAATTGTATTGTGAATTTGTCCTTAGGGAGATCCCCAATTATTTTGATATATTAGAATTGCATAGTAGAGGTGGAGGGTTATCATTTGAGAGGTCGAGGGCACGTCATGACCCTAATGTAGTTAGGGCACCTATTGTCAAGCCATAGGGTGAGCATGTCATTATTCCTTTAGTTGTGAAGGAGCATGTAGAGACCAGCACTCTAGGGACTATCAGTGCTTTGACATAGACCCTCATTGATTACACCAGTCCATTAGTTGAGGAGGAGCCTTATGTGCATCATGTTCACATGTGCATATCATGTGGATCCTTATACACATTTGGCAGTCATGTTGGAGATAGTATGGATGATGGGCTAGTTATTGATGAGTTCCTAAGTGACACATTTAGCATTGATACACAAGTAAATTACAATTATAATAAACTAATTTGATCACATTTCGTATGTATAGTGAATGGCTAATTAATTAGCATGTATTGACATTGTTCAAAATTCAAGGTAAGAGTGTTGTTGGCCCTAGTACAGATTTCTTGGCTCCATTTTTTGTCCCATCGACAAGTTGAAAGGTATGTATCAATTCAATAATTTAAATTAATACATATATTTATTAAGTAATCATATGAAGGATTGACAAAAAAAATTATGCATGTGCATCAATTCTCTACTGGACCATCAACATTCATAGGGGAGTCTGAACCTAGGCATGATACAAGCTTTGTAGAGGTACATTTGTTTCATGTTAATTTCATTCATTTGATTATATTTGTTTCATATTTTATGTTATATGTAAATTTTATCATATGACATGCAGTTGTTGATGTCTAAGACTCCTCCTCATCTTTGCCAGTCCATCGATCATGGAGTTGTTGTAGCAATGGCTAGTTTAGATCCATTGACCAAGGCATGAAAGAATTTTCTTGGTTTTAGTTATTGTTTATAATATTTAGTATGGAAATTTCTAATGTTATTTATAAGTGATTATATTGATTGAATTTTTGTAGGACCTTATTACACCCAATCATCCATGAGCCTTTAAGATGGATGTACAAAGTGACTGTTTGATGGTGGTAAGAAAATAATTAATTTTGCGTGTACATGTATTTTTATTTCAATGTATAATAATTATTTATTAATATCTACTTTGTTTGTATTAGCTCAAGTTAGAGAAGAGCCTAAACAAGAGGATGAGCGAGCGTATGAGGAAGACCCCATCAACCCCATTTTCTCCCTCCACACAATGACCGAAGACCTCTAGAGATTTTTTTCGTTCCCTCATGGGAAGGAGAAGATATAGTTGATAGACACACATGTATAGGCATTAGTGGACATATATGTTGGATTTTATGTCAGTGGACATATTCAATATATATTTGATGCATATATGACATTTTATATTTGATGCATGACATTATTAAACTTATGACATTATTAGTTAATATATGATATGTTTGTTCATGTATAGTATTATTGGTTATCATAATATATTATATGTTTATTAATGTATAACATTATTGGTTATCATAATATATTATATATTTCTTCATGTATGATATTAATGGTTATCATAATATATTATATGTCTGTTCATGTATGACATTATTGGTTATCATAATATGTTATATGTTCATTCATGTATGACATTATTGGTTATCATAATATATATCTTATTTTTCTTGTTTATGTTTTAAGTACATTTCATTTATTTCATTTTAATGTAAATTGCATCCAAAATGATGCAAAGTGCTCACACCAAAAGCTAGTGGGTTCCTAGCAAGAACACTTTTAAGGCAAACTACCTTTCCCACTTCCTAAGTGTCTTCAAAGGCTCTTTCCAATTTGGTTACAAAATTGAATAGACTTTTACCCAACTTCACAAAACTACTTGATCATTTTTCCTATTTAAGACTTGGGAAGCAATAAGGAAAAAATGAAGAAATTTGAGAAATGGATCATAATCAACTTCTTGCTTCAAACTAACATCTTAGACACTTCAAGGAACACCTAATAACTATCTCACAAACTTCAATCTATCATTTATTTCATCCTTCCAAGAGATTCTTCAACATCCTATGAGTGAAAACAATCTTCCAACATCATATGACTATATTTTCTTTGCAACAATATGTAATTTGCTGATTTTCAAAGAACTCTTCACAAAGGGAAGTGATTATGTTTCAAACCCATGAAATGGCTATTAAAACAACTAAGAAGATCCTTAACATCTTTCACTAACTCCATTCAGTGATTAAATGCAGCTAAAGTGGTGTTTCATTCTAGCAAAGTATGAGTTTGTTGTTCCAAAAAAGAAGTAATCATATTTGACAACAACTCAATGATCCTATATACAAGTTTAACATCAGCAGTGATTCCTTGTCATATAAAAAAACTTAATAATCGCTAACACCTTATGCCTCCTCTGAATTCATAGAGGGTATCTTCATCATTTGACATCTATTCCAAGTGATTACATGTTTGTTTGATTGGTTACAAGGTTAATTTCAAGATTTTCTAAAAAATTGCTAAAGTTGTCAAAAAGTTGTCAGCAACTTTTATTGCAAAATGTAATTTTTACACTAACTCTTCCTAGAACTTAACCAAGTGGTTTTTGGTAACACATAGGACCTATATAAGGTGTAATGACTCTCAAAAAACTTATTGATTCAACTTATTAATAAAAATAATGAAAAAAAAATCATTAGGACTAAGGCAATTTGGGTTTATAGGTGACATCAAGTTCCTTGACCTTACAAACAAGGATTACCTTATTCCCATAAAAAAATAACATTGTTCAAAATGAGTTGTATGATCACCCCTTTACCTTCTATCATGACTCTCCATAATTGAATGAGATGACATATTCAGTTTCCATAGTCAAAGATAGTTGCCCTATGGCATTTAGTGACTCTTAGGGATGATTCAATTTGGCGTACCTAAGAACGTTTGAGTGCTCAATAAGATGGGAGGATCTTGGGGCTAGCATCTACCCAGCCACCCAGAGCTAATAGAATAGATATTTTGATCCCATGACGAATGGTGAGGGAGATTCGGTAGTTGGCAACTTCGTAATAGCCAACACAAGTTTCAGCATCACCTGAGATGGAGTTGCAAAATCAAAATGGAATAAGATCTCCAAAAAGTGAGAGAGGTTATTATAGATCTCTGTAGCACAATCCTATAACACCTAGAATCACATCCATACCTCCATGAGCTCCAAGATATGCCCCAACAAATATTTTTGCCCTATGGCATTTAGTGACTCTTAGGGACATTTCAATTTGATGTGCCTAAGAATGTTCAATCACTCAATGAGATAGGAGGAGCTTGAGGTTAGTGTTTACCCAACCACCTAGAGCTAATGGAATAGACAGTTTGATCTCACAATGAAAGGTGAGAGAGACTTGGTAGTTGGCAACTTTGTACTAGCTAACACTACAAATTTCAGCATCACCCAAGATGGCATTGCAAAATCAAAATAGAATAAGATCTCTAAAAAGAGAAAGAGGTTATTGTAGTTCTCTGCAACACAATCTTATAGCACCTAGAATAACATCCATATCTCACACGAGCTCTGAGATATGTGTCATTAAAGATCACTACCCTATGGTATTTAGCGACTCTTAGGGATGTTTCAGTTCGGCATGCCTAAGAATGTTTGAGCACTCAATGGGATGGGATGAGCTTGGAGCTAGGTTTTATCAGGCCATTTAGAGCTAATAGAATAGACAATTTGATCCCACGATGAACGATGAGGGAGATTCAGCAGTTGGAAACTTTGTACTAGCCAACACTACAAATTTCAGCATCACTCGAGATGAGGTCACAAAAATCAAAATAGAATAAGATCTCCAAAAAGTGAGAGAGGTTATTGTACGTCTCCACAACATGGTCCTATAGCACCTAGAATCACATCCATACCTTGCACAAGCTTTGAGATATGCCCCATCAAAGATCACTACCCTATGGCATTTAGTGACTCGGAGACATTTTGATTCAGCGTACCTAAAAATGTTTGAGTGCTCAACAGGATGGGACAAGCTTTGGGCTAGGGTTTACTTGGCCACCCAAAGCTAGAAGAATAGATAGTTCAATCCCACAACAAATCGTGAGGGAGATTCAGTAGTTGGCAACTTTGTACTAGCCAACACTACAAGTTTCAACATCACCTGAGATGGAGTCACAAAATTAAAATAGAATAAGATCTCCAAAAAGAGAAAATTTATTGTAGATCTCTACCACAAGATCCTATAGCACCTAGAATCACATCCATACCTTACATGAACTCCGAGATATGCCCCATCAAAGATCACTGCCCTATGGCATTTAGTGACTCTTAGGGATATTTTAGTTCAACGTGCCTAAGAATGTTTGAGTGATCAATGGAAGAGGAAAAGCATTGGGCCAGAATTTACTTAGCCACCCAGAGCTAAAAAGAATAGACAGTTTGATCCCACGATGAATGGTGAGGGAGATTTAGTAGTTGGCAACTTTGTACTAGTCAATACTACAAGTTTCAACATCACCTGAGATGGGTCACAAAATTAAAATAGAATAAGATCTTCAAAAATAAAAAGAGTTGATTGTAGGTCTCTATAACACAATCCTATAGCACCTAGAATCACATCCATACCTCACATGAGCTTTGAGATATGCCCTATCAAAGATTGTTTCCCTATGGCACTTAGTGACTCTTAGGGACAATTCAGTTTGGCATGTCAAAGAATGTTCAAGTGCTCAATGAGATGGGACAACCTTGGGGATATGGTTTACCTAGCCACCCAGAGCTAACAGAATAGACAATTTGATCCCATGACGAACAATGAGGGAGAATCAGTAGTTAGCAACTTTGTACTGGCCAACAATACAAGTTTCGGTATCACCCAATATAAAGTCACAAAATCAAAATATAATAAGATCTTCAAAAAGTAGGAGAGGTTATTGTAAGTCTCTACAACACAATCCTATAGCACCTAAAATTGCATCTATACCTCACATGAGCTTCAAGATATGTCCTATCAAAGATTGCTACCCTATGGCATTTAGTGACTCTTAGGGGTGCTTCGATTCAACATGCCTAAGAATGTTCGAGTGCTCAATAAGACAGGACCAGATTAGGGCTAGGGTTTACCTGGATACCTAGAACTAACAGAATAGATAGTTTGATCCCATCATAAATGTTGAGAGAGATATGAGTATGATATGTATGCCTAGGCCACTTTGTGCAAGATATGAGCAAAAGTTGCTAATTAGGAAAAATTAGGTATTTTTGAGTTTTTGGTCAAGATAGCCTAGGATTAGGTGTTTTTAGTTGTTTTTTAATAATTTGAAACCTTTTTCCAAATTCTAGAAGTGAAATCTAGTGAACTTTGCAAAAGTTACACTTTTTGTGCAAAATTGTAAAAGATGTAAAAGTTGCTTTAAAATGCAAATTTGACTAGAAACCTTCTAACTTTTGAAAATATAGTTCCCATGTTCATATACATAAGCATATATAGTTACACCTTCCCAAACTTCCATTTGCAACTTTTTTGCAAAAATTGCAAAAGTTGCTCAAGCAACTTTTTGAGCAACATTGCAACTTTTGAGCAATTTTTGCTCTTTGTATAGTTAGGTTAAATGGGTCCATCTAGGACTATTCTAGGACCCTAGTTAAGATTACTATGACCTATTAAGTAACCAAATACTTTAGTTTCCCATGAATATTGAAAGGAAATGAATGAGAAATTGGCTACTAGCTACAAATATTTCAAAGACATTGAAAACAATATATATTATTCTTTCAGTACCAATTCTAAAAATAAGATTGAAATGGTTCCCATCAGTGGCATGGCCAAGAACTACCTTTTTAATACAGTGACCAATAGTTGGCCTCACTCCCCATGCCTTCTCATTCCTACAGAGGAAAGCTTGATATAAAAAGGAGTATATACAAAGGAATTATAGTTATATCTATTAATATACAAAGGAAGATATAGAAAACTTTCTTAATAGAGAGATTAATCTGAGAGAAAAGGACATTTTAGAAGAAAATGGTTATCTTAGTGCCATCCAAGGTATGCCGATTACTTAGGATGAGGAGACAAAACCTACAGCTATTGGGAAAGAGTGCACATGTAAAAAGACACAAAATTTTCAAATAAAGAAGTAACAAGTGCTATAGAATTGTCTATGGAGCAATGTGAAGTGAAGCCTCAATTAGGCTAATTAGTAGGCAAAAAATCTGGTCATGCACTTCATTCCAGCACCACAAATGTTTCAATTAGAAATGCCTATTCATCAATGGCCTTGCATATATAGGACTTGGGAAGCAAGGATACTCAAGTTCAGCATGATCCCTCAAAGTTCTCATCGAAATATATTAATGATCTTTAATAGAACAATAAAAACCTCATTGCCACCTTTAAATGGAGACTTGAGTTTAAATGTAGATTGATAGTTTTCAAACATGTCCTAGTCAAGTAGATTCACTTAGGATAGGTTGTGATGCAGTAGTGCACAGTGAAAGCTTCTGAAAGGCAAGCCACTATGCAATTGGACAAGGTTGGAATCCTTCAAATTTTCCAAAAAGAGAGTATAGTGTTGGGACACTTATCACAAGCATCAATAATGAACTTATAATAGGTTATCACAACCCAAACAAGGTAAGGAACCTAATCACTAGGTTTTCCTAAGTTTAAAAGCAACAAAACATAAGGATTCTCCAAAAGCCTAATAAGGGAACATACCCCCAAACATGAATGAAAAGAGAAAAATAACCATGGAATGAAATACAAACACACCTTAGACTTATTAAGGTCTATATATGGTAGATAAAGTGATTCTCTTGTGTCCAAACAACACTGATATATACTTACAACAGTTTTCCATTGAAAAGGCCAGTAGCCCTTCGAACAATAAATTGAACATAATATGGAAAAACCCCACATGAATACATAGTTTAAAGTGAGATTCAAACACCAATTTAGGACATATAAAACATATGTAAACCTCACAAATTGGAAGAGACTAGAAACCACTATTGTAACAATGTTTAGAAAGTGTTGATAAGCCTAATTAGGTTATAGTTACACTACAGGTACCCTTTCACAAGTGCCAATCTACAAAAAAATTATTGTAACATCTAGGAGCATGTAAAACAAGTCCAAATTCAAAGTTACAGACCTTGGATCGCTCTAGAGCAAAATTTATAGTGACTATGGTGAAATGTTGAATGGTGCATGTATGAAGCATACACCTAGCGTATGGTGGCAAAATTCATTCCTTGTTTGGTCATCTATAAAACTTAAAAAATCATGAACTACACTAATAGGGCTTGCATTCCACCAAAGGGCATCAAATTCCCATGGTGGAAAGTGCCAAAAAAATAAGGCTCTAGGTGAAACCCTTGGTTTAATGCTAATTTCTAGGCACCTTCAGCAAAACTTGAATAACTTGCAAACTACAAAGGATGAAAACATAAAACCAAGTGAAAATGAAAGGTAACTCACCCCCTAACTCCTAGGGTCACTGGCACATGTCCAAACATCTATACTAGTCTATACAATACTCTAAAACACTAGATTTTGCAGGAAAAATAGGTTATTTTATTGATTTCTTTCCAAAATAAGCACCTCATACCTATCACCCACCTATCAGGGCTAATATAGGTTGTCCCTAATGGTTACAAGGTTAGTTTGAACCAACTAGCCATTTAGGGAAGAGTTTTTGAAAGTTTAACAACTTTTTAAGAAGTTGGTCAAAAGTTGTCAAGCAAATTTTTGAGCAACTATGAAAAGAAAGATAATCAAACCAAACTTCCTAAAACAACATTGTTCTAAACAACCCAATCTACCATAGAAACTAGTATGGTCTACAAAAACAATGTCAAAAATGCCTTAAAACTTAGAAACTCAATAATTTTGCCTTCGAATATCATGCTATATTATGTTAACCATACACAATGATATTAACTTATCTCATTTTAGGGTTTGAAAAGTCTTTATATCTCCTCTTAGGTCTTTCCCCTTCATCCTTATGGTTTGCATCAGACTCCTTCAAGTTTAAAATTCAAATCCACAATTTCTTGCAAAATCAACATTTTGGCAAAAATTGCAAAATTGTAATATAGCAACTTTTGCAATTTTATTGCTTTCTTTTCTTAACACTTCTAACTTGTTATTTAGGCTATCCCTTAGCAATTCCATGCTAGGGACCCTTCCCTAAGCTAATGACTCATCCCTTAGGTTTCTCATTTCCTTATGGCAAGGTATGCCTTGATTTTTAGGCCAAAATAGTGACTCTTCTAAGGACATTAAATGACATACAATACCCTAACTACTACACCTAGGTCCAATGACCCTTATTCTACTTACAAGGCTCACTTGGAGTATGACACAAAAAAAATGAAAAGGTGAGGACCCTATGATTCAAGCTACCCTTGCACCACTCTCTCTCTCTCTCTCTCTCTCTCTCTCTCTCTCTCTCTCTCTCTCTCTCTCTCCCTCTCCCTATTCAATCTAATGAACCAACTAGATTTTCTCTACATTTTAATGTCTCAAGTATTGCCTCATGGTCTAACTTGTGAACTTTCCAAAGAGTCTTATTATGTGGTTTTTCACCATATTTTATCAAGTGGATATTTGATGTAACAACAAGGTTCGAATAATAAAGAATCTTCCTCTCTTTTTGTCAATCCTCAAATAATTACAAGTTAGGGTTCTTCATAGAATATCGTCTAAGCCATGTGTTGATTACAACCATTGCACTAATATGGTACTCTAAACCTTCACCATCTATAACTGAGTGATCCAATTTCTTTTTGGCTTGGACACAATGACACAAATAATAATTTGTCCCTTCTTCATTTTCTTCAGGTGCAATAATAGCAAAAACATGGCCTGCAGTGGCAAATCTACAAAATGTTTTCATTAATTAAAAAATACTTAGGTAAAAGTTATACAGTTACATATTGAAATTACAAAGATATATATATATATATATATAACCAAGTTGCACTAGATCAGACAAGCAGTCAAATTCAATGGACAAATCCATCTCTACCATTTCCAGTGCTTGTGGGGGATGATATGTGTCAATTGGGTCCAAAACTTGTATATTCCATTTGTCCACCCATTCAGTCGACTCATAATATATATATATATATATTATGAGTCGACTGAATGGGTGGACAAATGGAATATACAAGTTTTGGACCCAATTGACACATATCATCCCCCACAAGCACTGGAAATGGTAGAGATGGATTTGTCCATTGAATTTGACTGCTTGTCTGATCTAGTGCAACTTGGTTATATATATATATATATATAACCAAGTTGCACTAGATCAGACAAGCAGTCAAATTCAATGGACAAATCCATCTCTACCATTTCCAGTGCTTGTGGGGGATGATATGTGTCAATTGGGTCCAAAACTTGTATATTCCATTTGTCCACCCATATATATATATATATAACCAAGTTGCACTAGATCAGACAAGCAGTCAAATTCAATGGACAAATCCATCTCTACCATTTCCAGTGCTTGTGGGGGATGATATGTGTCAATTGGGTCCAAAACTTGTATATTCCATTTGTCCACCCATTCAGTCGACTCATAATCATCCCAATTTTTCTCTGCACATGATGGACAATAGCATGCCATTTTTCATGTGTGGATACTCCATGAACCTACATCAGAGCTTCTAAAAGAGTGCAACTCACTTGATCCTGTTAGTGTGACCCAATCCTTATATGGTGCAATGTTAGTAGAATCTATCAACCAAAAAAGTATACAAATTGTAGACTCACCTTCCTTACTTGGACCCATTGTAGTGTTATGCCACTGGATGATGGATTCTACATCTATCAATATTGGTCCATCTTTGTACTTTAATTCTTTATGAACTAAGGCTCTTTTGATGCACGCGCCTACACCATCGTGCTCTCCCTTTCCATGACCAGCCTCTGTAAAATTCCACATATATTGAATTCTAGACAACCTATACATCCTACTCAACCAATTGAACATCTAAACATTCTTGAATTGAGATGCACAATATTCTAACCAAATAATGTACTGATGATATGGTATGCCCCTACTAGCCAAATCTCAATAAAATAGTTGAAAACAATCATGTAAAACTCCGTAGAATATGATCGATCATCACTAATGTAAAAATGGTACTCCCTCAAAATCTTCCTATCATCCTTTGTACTTGTAGGTGAATGCATGAATGTTATGTGAACAAATATAGAAACCTATTGAAAAGTATAATACTGTTCTTGCGCCTTATTTTGTGGTTGTAGTGTGTAGTTCTCTGTGAAGTCTACAACTAAAATAGTGGTATCCAATGAAAACATATCCTTGCACAACTTGAATTACAAATTCAGCCATCGAGCTCTATGTGTATGCCTTGCATACTCATAAATAATATTTTCACGAAAAATCTCCATGAACTCATATACTAGAATCTTTTCAATGACTAAATCACATCTTTTGCCCTTTTTCCCATCTTTTAGAGCATATGTCACTGTCTTATATTTTTCATAATCTACTATTTCATTTCTAATTGCATGTGTACTATCCATATGTTCACAAGTTGATGAAAGTTGCAAAGAATCACAAAATAAGCATGTACCATCCAAGCATGATGTTTTGTAAAATTGTTGGTCATCCCCTATTTCACATCAAATGTTGGATATGAATTCCCTTGAAGATCTAGGTAGCTCATTCATGTCACAATCCTGCAAAACAAACATAGAATGCAAAAACACACATATATGCCTTAATACATCAAAATGTTTAGAAAATTCAATATGTATGCTACAAAAACAAGTTGTGCAAGTGTGATTTATCTTTACATAAAAAGGATTACCGATCTCAAAAAATCTTTGACTTATTTTAATTTGAGGATACATGTTAATAAATTTTGCAAAAAATGTGTTTGAGTTGAGTCCAAAAAATGTTTCGCATGTGGGTCGCAATTTTGGCTATCAATTCTCCTTACAACATCTCTTTGATTAGGGGAAACATGTGTTTTATTTGTCCAAAAATCTTCAATCAATGATTTCAAAGCTTCACTAATTTTTTTATCCTTTCGCGATAGTCTACCGCTAAATGTCTATAACTCATTTTTTGTTGGATCTTCAAATCTTTCATGCCTTAGCATGGCTTTCCTTAGAGTACCCTTACTGATTTTCAATTTTTTTCTTGTCTTTCTCATGAGTCAAGCTTTTTTCATTTCAGTACTTACTATTGTCAATGTAAATACTCGTCTTGTGATATCACTATCTTTGGTGCATAATTTAGAACCCACTTTTTCATAAGTACTCATTAGATTCTTTACAATACTTTTTTCATTTGAACTATCCATCATTCTTAGCCCAAGAATCTTTATGATAGGCCTAATTTTTAAATTCCTCATCATTTCAACAAATAATTGGATTGACCTATAATATTTAATTCTTTAAAGAATAATTTTCACATACGATTAACATTTTATTTGACAAGTATGCTTGCTAATCTTGTTAGGCATTGATTTCAAAATGTTAGTATCAATATCAATCAAATATTTTAATCTTCTAAAAAAAATTCTAGAAGGTGTTATAATCTCTTCCATTCCCTCAACATTTTGAACATCGATATAAGGTTGAGTGCTTTGTGTACCTTGAACCAAAGATGATGTGTCTTGGAAATAAGATGCAAAAAATAGAATATCACCTATTTGATATGTTGATGTTGTGCTTTCAACGTGACATGATGGAGTGTGTACATTGTTGGATCTACAAATTAGCATCTCTTCAACATGAGATGATGATATGACTCCAACATTGGAAGATTGTGTAGCTTCACAATTCAATTGTCTTCTTAAGTGTAACAGTCTCATTCATTCTCTTTATCTTTCCAATTCTTCCTTTTTGTTTCTTTGTATCGGTGGTTCTTGTTCCTCTTCAAAAGACAATTCTTCATTATTGCATTGCAATTTTCTTTGTTCACATAGTAGTTTCATTTTATCTCTTTTAATTGCCAAGTCTTTTTCCCTCTCTTCCATTATTTGAGATTTTGGTTTCTTCCTTGGCATGATGATGATTTCTATATGTCAAATTATTCAAACATCTGAATTACTTACAATTTTTAAATTACAAATCATTCAAATACATATACAAATTACAATTATTTCAATGAATACACAATATATATTAAACAACTTTTCAAATTTCTAACCATTTTCAAATAAAAATTCATTCAAACATACAAATTTTAATGAGTTCACTATATATTAAACAACATGTCAAATTATAATCAAATTCATCTCTATATAATAACAAAGAATATTTAAAAAGACTACACTAACCTTTTCTATAGAAAGAATATTCAAAAAGCCTTCAAATCGTGTATCCAATGATTGAATTTGGTGTTTACTAGCTTCAAATAGAATGAAAGAATATTCAAAAAGCCTTCAAATAGTGTTTGCTAACTTCCAACAACATGAAACTCATATTTTCTATCAGAACAATAGAATACACAATAGACAAAAAGCATAATATGGATCAGTAGGGACCCAAACTTTTGTTACGACCATTTTTTGGCATTTTCATATAGTGTGTTTACACTATAGTACGTATGCACTATAAAACACATATGCACTATAGTGTGTGTGCAATATGTGAAAAATAATCTCTCCCTATCCCACCATCCCCCATCCCCTACTCTCTCTCTCCCTACTCTCTCTCTCTCTCTCTCATTCACTCTCCTCTTCCATCCCCTACTCTATCTTGCTCTCTCTCCTCTCTCATCCCCTACTCTCTCTCTCTCTCTCAGGATACTCTCTCTATCTATCTATCTCCCTCTCCCACTCCCTCTCCCACCACCTACTCTCTCTCACTCTCCCTCTCCCTCTCCCACTCCCTCTCCCATTGCCTACTCTCGCTCTCTCTCCCATCCCCTACTCTCACTCTCTCTCCCATCTTGTACTCTTTCTCTCTGCCACCCCCTACTCTCTCTCACACAATCTCACACTCTCTCCCATCCCTTACTCTCTCTCTCCCTACTCTCTCACTCTCTCTCTCCTCTTCCATCCCCTACTCTCTCTCGCTCTCTCTCCTCTCCCATACCCTACACACTCTCTCTATCTCTAAAGCTACTCTCTATCTATCTCCCTCTCCCACCACCTACTCTCTCTCCCATCCCCTACTCTCACTCTCTCTCCCATCCTATACTCTTTCTCTCTACCACCCCCTACTCTCTCTCTCTCACTCTCCCATCCCCTACTCTCTCTCAAGCTACTCTCTCTCCTCTTCCATCCCCTACTCTCTCTCTTACACACACTTCTATCCCCCTATCTCTCTCTCTCTCTCCCATTACCTACTCTCTCTCACACACTCTATCCCCTACTCTCTCTCTCTTAGGCTACTCTCTCTCCTCTCCCATCCCTACTCTCTCTCACACACTCTCCCTCTCCCTCTCCCTCTCCCACTCCCTCTCCAACCACCTACTCTCTCTCATTTTTTAGACCTCTCCCATCCCCTAATCTCTCTCTCAAGCTACTCTCTCTTTCTCTCTCCTCTCCCATCCCCTACTCTCCCTCTTGCTCTCTCTCCTCTCCCATACCCTACTCTCTTTCTCACTCTCTCTCTCCTCTCCCGTCCCCTATTCTCTCTCTTAGGCTACTCTCTCTATCTCCCTCTCCCACTACCTACTCTCTCACACTCTCTCTCCCATCCCCTACTCTCTCTCTCTCTCACTCTCCCTCTCCCACTGCCTACTCTCTCTCCCATCCCCTATCTCTCTCTCTCTCCCTCTCCCACTCCCTCTCCCACTACCTACTCTCTCTCTCTCTCACTCTCTCTCCCATCCCCTACTATCTCTCTCACTCACTCACTCCCACTCTCTCCCTCTCTACTCTCTCTCTCCCTTTCCCTACTCTCACTCTCTCTCCCATCCCATACTCTCTCTCTTTTCCACCCCCTACTCTCTCTCACTCTCTCTCTCTCATCCCCTACTCTCTCTCTCTTACACACACTCCCATCCCCCTCTCTCTCCCTCTCCCACTCCCTCTCCCACCACCTACTCTCTCTCTAACTCACTCTCTCCCATCCCCTATTCTCTCTCACACACTCTCTCTCCTATCCCCTACTCTCTTACACACACTCCCATCCCCCATATCTCTCTCCCTCTCTCACTCCCTCTCCCATTGCCTACTCTCTTGCACACTCTATCCCCTACTCTCTCTCTCTTGGGCTACTCTCTCTCTCCTCTCCCATCTCGTACTCTCTCTCACTCTCCCTCTCCCACTCCCTCTCCCACTGCCTACTCTCTCTCTCTCACTCTCCCACCCCCTACTCTCTCTCACTCTCTCTCTCTCCCATCCCCTACTCTCTCTTCCACCACCTACTCTCTCACACTCTCTCTCCCATCCCCTACTCTCTCTGCCACCCCCAACTCTCTCTCACACTCTCTCTCCCATCCCCTACTCTCTTTCACACAAACTCCCATCCCTCTCTCTCTATCTCCGTACTCTCTCTTTTATTCCCATCCCCTACTCTTTCTCTTCCATCCCATACTCTCTCTCTCTTTCTCTCTCATCCCCTACTCTCTCATTCTCCCTCTCTATCCTTCTCTCCCTATCCCACCTTCTTTGATCCCCTACTCTCTCTCTCTCTCTCTCTCTCTCTCTCTCTCTCTCTCTCTATCTATCTCTCTCTCTCTCTCTCCCCTTGCTCCCTCTCTCCCTATCCCACCTCCTACTCTCTTCCCATCTTCTAATCTCTCTCATTCTCTACCCTCTCTACCTCTCTCCTTCCCTCTTTATTGAAATTTAGGTCTTAATAGTGTGTGTGCACTAAAACACGTACATGCTATTCAGACCCAAATTTTTAAAAGCATTAAATAGCACATGTGTGCTATAGTGCACACACACTATTCAAAGCTTTGCATTCTACCAAGCCTAAGGCTTGGTTTTTCCTTGGCGATCCAACCCAAAGGTTTGGAGTCTCTAAACTAGTTTGAGATGTGTTTTGTTACAAAAATACAAAAAATGACTAATTTTTCTTGTTTGTGCTTCAAGTTCCCTTGTGGTTGAGCATCGATAAAATTAGGTTACATGACATTGTAGGTCTCTATGTTAGCCATATAACCATATAATTTTTTTTTTATTTGAACTATTTCATGCCTTTCAACTATAATTTCTTTTGAATGTATGTCCATTTTTTATCAAAAACCAACATGTACTAATTAGGTTGTAAATTTTAGCTCATTCATTGAATTTTGCAACTTAGTTTTTTTAGAAACTAGACTCCATTCTACACTTTGAAAAAATGAAGTTTTGATTTTACATTAGTTTTCAATCATTTCTAGGGGAAGCACATAGATATTTCATGTTTTTGGGATGTGTCCAATTAAAAAATTTATTTAAAAAATACACATTATAAAATTATCCAAAAAATTTGGGATAAACTACACAATGTTAGGTAACTTTTGACTACAGCGATTAAAGAATTTCCAAAAAAAAGTTAAAATTTTAAGAGGGGCACACTTTGTATTGCGTTATGTTTTCTTTGAATAAATAGTACCACTTTCTGTGGCCCCCTTTTTTGAGGACCTAAAACTAAATCATTTTGAAAAAAAAGTAGCAGTTTAGAAACTAGATTGAAAGGACTACTACTTTTGTTTTTGTCATATTTTAAAATTTTGAGTGTAACTATCTTCAAATTCTTGTTGAAGTTCAAAAATTGTTGATTTTAGAAAAAAGGTGTCCACTTATACCCCCTTTTGGCACCACAACTTCGTGCACTTACCAAAATAACATATGTATATCACATAATATCATCCATAACATCATTGCATGTCAAGGTCAAACATGTAAAGTCCATGATACAAAGACACAATAATTCAACATAAGAACAAATGTGAAAATCTCGATTTGAAATGTCATATATCAAAAGGTCATCATCAAAAACAAAACATCTAATAAGCCAATTCATACAATACAAAATGATACATAAGATCAATCCTAAGTCTCACCAACTAGGCCACTAGCCCCATCTATGTATGTTTGACCAAGAGGTTCCTAATCACTGGGGGCACTCATCCCATCTCTCAAAGCCTGATCTGAGGAACCTATTCCTTACATGCTAGGAATGGCTAGGGAAAATTGATTAGTGGTCACCCTATCTATGCTCAGTAGTGGAGGTGGAGGTGGAGGCCTTGATGTCATAGATGCTATGAATGACTACATTGTGCTTTTCAATTGACTAATTGCATGCTAATCAATCAAACTTGTGCCTTCATGGAACTCATATGAGCCTCCATATCAGATGACCCACTTGGTATAATTTTCGATGGCATGAACGCCTATGGTAGTACCTCTAGATGTGAGATTTTTACCCCTTTAGAGGGATCCTATACTTGAGATGTATGTCTCCTCATAAACTAGACATCAGCTAGTCGCATGGCCCCGTACAGAACTGTCCTACCTTGACCCATTTCACCAGCCCTCACACTCAATCCTACACCATTACTTGTTCTTGCTCCCATCACAATCTCACCTTGCCCACAAACCTCTCTAAGCCCATCACCACCCACATCCGTTGGTGTATGTGCAAACATCTGCCTCTATATTGGAACCTATGGTCAAACTCTCTATTGTGGAAACACCACCTCTACCTCCATACCCCCCTTGCACTTTGGCTTTTCCTCTCCCTTGTCCACCATCATCATCATTATCATCATCCTCCCACCCATTTCACTACTCCTCAATGTCAAGTATCAGCTCCATTGGATCCATGTACCTCAGAAAGGGATGCTCTCTAAACCACCAAGCATAGTCTCCCTACATCTCTGCATCCACCTCACCATCCCTCAATGACCATCTCTAAGGCATCCTTATCATCTAAATAAAAGCCTCTTGGCATGCCTTATTCTCCAATGTAGGACCCCATACTGGTTTCTCTGTCTGCACCTAGGCATAATGTGCTAATCCCTATGGTATCCCTTGTCGGCAACCAAACTATTTGACTACACTCATGAAAAAAATCTCTTAATCATGAAGGGGATTTGGCTAAGAAAAAAAATTAGAGAAAATAAGTACACCATCTCATCATCATCCTTTAAAGACCCATGGCTTTGTAAACCTATATGACCTCTACACAACCTCATTAATGTCATCCAACATGCGTCTCCAATACTCAGTCTTGCCCAAATGGGGTTGGACAATAATGCTTGAATACACATATATGTAAGGTATATATTATGGTTATTGATGCACACATATTGGCCAAGTAATGGAAATATTCTCCCATGTTCATATATATAATAACATCACACTCATTGAGATTGATGCAGCCCCTAAATATACCACCTAATGCAAATCATAATACAATTGGGCTAAAATAAAGCTACCCCATGAAAATATCTATGGTCAATTAATCATATCATGAATAATATGGCCCCATCCAAATTGATATGTGTGCCCTTATCTATTTAGCATGAGAAATCCTCCTATCAATCTAGCTAACACATTAGGAAAAGGATCATACTGCAACATCTAGAACCATGGCACACTATCATCCCCAATATCATCATCCATAAATAGATCTCTAAAGGTTGTCCTGTCATCTATCTAAATATAATAAACTAGATCCTCCACTATAAGGATCCTAAGATTCATGTGTACATCCTCTAGGGTGATTGTCATCTCCCCAAATGGCATGTGAAAGGTGTTGTGATCTGAGTGCCATCGCTCAGCCATAGCAATCAATAATCCTTGGTTCACCTAAAACTGAGGCATCTGAAGAAGTTATGTAAATTTACATCTATCAATAATCTGACACTAAACTACTAACAATCTACATATGGACTCCAATGGCCATAGATATAATCCCTAAACCATGAGATTCCTCCCATGTACCTGTTTCACCAAACAATCAAACAATGACATTATTTTTTCATCATAAGTGATTATCCTACATCAATCTAAGTCAACCTTTAGCTATCCAACCAATGGTTTGATCCTCAGCCTTTTATTTGTCCCACTCTATATCTTTAGATGGACATGTTAGTTTTCCCTACTCTGAATCTTGGGGGGGAGTTTTTATATCTATCAAACAAACTTGATTGATCCTACATATCACTTTGTGACTACACAACCCTATTGTTTTGGTTAATTCTATGAACAAGTTTATAGTTTGACATCAACCTTATCTATCTGATGGATATCAATTTTTTCTTAGACTCCGATTACTCCTTGCAAGTTCACATTTACCTATTTGGACACTTTTCTATTCAACAAGCCCTATATTGGGCATTGTGATATCGATCTAACCTTCCAAGCACAATTCACTACTCAAAAATGCTATAATAGAGCATGGATGTGTTACGCAACTCAAACATGCTATTTCACTAATCTAATGTGTTCTTTTATTCCATATGTGTGCTAAAATATTCATAAGCATTGCATAATATAATGGATATGTTATTTACAAACACAAGTGTTTTGATTAAGTAAAAATAGGTTTTAAAGGACCCAAAATCTTTACAACAACAAAAGTCTAGAGATAAACATAATAACAAAGCAATAGTGAAAAGTATCCAATAGCAATATGAAACAGACCTCTAACAAAAGCATCTAGGAGGTCACAAAAGACAAAGCTGGAAAAAATAGCAAAAGTACAGCAAAGGAATAGCAATCGACCAACTAAGAAGTATTTATCAAGTCAACAGCCTGATCCACCAGATTTTGCATATTTTCAGCAATAGCCTTCACCTTGTCCTTCTTGTTGATCTCCTCATTCTTCTTAGAGTGAGCATGGGTATGTTTACTTGGACCCTGAGAGTCAGCCACTGGATGGAAATCCTAGCCCTTATTAGGCTCATTCCTTTTCAAGAGAATACTCACATTATCCACAAGTTGTTTGACCAATTTCTCCATGTTACCCATCCTAGTATCTAGTTTGGACACCTTCCCCTGAATGTTGCTAATGTCCTTATCCATGACCCTTTGTTTAGCTTCGATCACTAGGACCTTATGCATGAGATTTTTCACTTCTTTAGCATTCCCTATAACTTCCAAAAGCTTGTCAATATGATGGCCTAAAGTTTGCTCCACTCTGAAAGTTCTACTTAGTTGTTCAATTTCCTTACCCAACAACTACATTTGTTGCTTGCGGATACCAATCTCCTTCAGAATAGAACCTAGGTAGCTGAATAAACCCTTGGAAGACCCTCTCCCACCTCCAGCTTTATCACCCAAGTCTAACATATGCCCCTGTTCTCCATCATCCTCATTGCCTGAATCTCCATTTTTCTTTGTTTTACTAACCTCCTATCACCTTAAGGATTTTCTTTTCCTCTCCATTCATTGAGCCAGAGGATCATCATCAAAAGGATCAGAAGTCCGCTCATCTTGACAACCTTTGCCTTTTCCTTTGTTGCCACTCTTCTTATTATAATGGTCTCTAACTATTTCATTAACAAAGTCACTTTTTCGGTTACAATCAAAATCAACATCCTCAACAGTCTTTTTCTTCCTTTTTAAACTTCCACCTGAACCCTTTTTCAAACTAACCATACCCATTTTAGCTTTGTCTTGCATCTCAGAATCATAGCCCTTTTCCTTAATGCTCCCTTTCATATCCTAATCAGCCCCTTTCAAAGTCTTGGATTTTTAATAACTTTTTTGGATTTTAACAAATTCATGATCAAAACCATGAGACCCGCATGGCAGACATGCTCTCCATTCAGGTCATTTTGAATGGCTTGTGTAGAAACACTTAGAGACTATAGGAGATAAAAAGGGAAATTGACCCTAATATCATGTCAAAAATACTTTTCCAACATAAAGTGATAACCATACAATTTTGTGGATCTCCCATCCAAAGTCAAATATTCCATAATCACAAAGAGAAGAAAATGCCAAGGTCAAGAAATAAAGGCTAGGTTATAATACAAGTTACCTATTTTAATCAGCCAATTCCTCTCCTGCTCTGTCTCTACCAAGTCATCAATGGCCTTATCCGAGAGCTTCCTTTCCCTATAAAAATTTATCTCATCCATATCCAACCATGTTGCCTCCGCAATGACCACTTCGGTGACCTCCATGTGCTAGTTCCTGATCATCACAGAGCCATCCTTCCATGATTTAATGAACTGGTGTGTAATTGTAGGGTTATTTCCTCTAAGCCTCTCTATGTAAACAGTGAAGTTTCAACGCCTTAGAATGTCCCACACCTTTGGTTTATTCTTCCACTCTGTACAACTAGGTGGCTCCACCCTTTTCCTTTTTCCCCTCATATTTATAGAGCCAAAAGCACTATTATTCTTTCTCTGTAAACCACAAAATTATTTGTGCACACCACTACCGAAAAGAGGGAAGGAAAAAGCAACCCAAAATCTATGTGAGTTGCCCACCTTTCTAAAAATTATAACTCACCTCACACCAAATGAGTCATTCTCATAATTTGCCAACAGCATCATAATTAAAGGATTTTTGCTGAGATCTCCATTTATCATAATTGACATGATTGCGGCCATCTGGAGGTAGAGGATTAAATGACTCCCAAATGATAATGTGATCATTTAAACATGCCACATTTGAAGCCCAATCAGCTAAACCATTAGCTTCTTTATAGTTATGAGTTATAATACAATTTTGGAATGAATCAATAGTGTTAAATGCCTTGGAAATAATATTACTAATAGTCCACGAAGGTGGATTAATTTTATTTAAACAAATAATGATATTAAGGGAGTCACCTTCTATCCAAATATTCTGCAAATTCATACCTTTGGCATAAATAAGAGCATGAAGAGTAGTAAAAGATTCAACAACATGATTAGTTTGATTTCTTAAAGGTATAGCCATAGCACCAAAAAAGTCACCATTAGAATTTTTGATAACAACTCTACATCTTGCATTGCCTAGGTTCCCTTTCAAGGCTCCATCAAAATTAATCTCAAACCAATTCAACAGAGGACAATCCCACCTAGCATTATCCCTAGGATTAGGATCCTTTATACTCATACTCAAACTTCTTATATTCCAGTTATTAAGCACCCCATCTTCCCACTCATTACAAGGTTGTTGTCTAGATCCACAATTTTTAATGTTTTCAATCAAAAGAACCTTGATTTTGTGGAAAACTTGAGCAAGATTAGAATCCACCCCTCTAAATATCCTATCATTGTGCTCCTTCCAAATGCCCCAACACAAATAAGGAAGGATAAGGTCCCACAATTTAATAATCAAAGCATTCTTGGAAGGAACTTTCCAACTAGAAAATAATAGCTGGATGGTAGCATGGTAAACCCAATCCATATTCATTAAACTCCAAATTTTATCCCAAACCACCTTTGTAAAGGGACAATGTCGCATAATATAATCCATTGATTCCCCATCATTCTTGCAAAGAACACATCGATTAACAATAATGAAGCCTCTCTTCTTAAGATTGTCAAGAGTTAATATTTTATTTTGCAAAAGAATCCAAAAGAAGATATTAACTTTGGGAGTCAAATCTTTCACCCAAGCCCTAGCCCAACAAGGTTCATCATGGCCATCAAATAGTCAGCAAAGGTAGAGGCAATAGAGAACATACCACTGGGATCAGATTTCTAGATCAGAACATCCTTGTCATAGTTAAGAAAGCAAGCATTCAAGCACTTAGCAAGCTTAGCCAAATTATGATCCACCCTTAGAAGATTCACCCACAAATCATCCTTCCAATAATCACTCACAAAAGAACCATACTGATTCTTACATTGCTCCATATACCCATTCCACCTTGGATCATCACAAAGAGGGTAATCCAAGATCCAAATGTCTTCCCAAAAAAGAACTTTCCTTCCATTACCCACCTTCCATTTAACTCCTCTCCTTAAAATATGTTTAGATTTTTGAGCATTTTTCCATATCAGAGAACCTCCTTGGTTAGCATCAGAAGAAAGGAAGTGTTGAAAATCAAAGTGGTCCTTATTATATTTATTAGCCCAAATATTCCTCCATTCCCCCTCTTCCTTGTGCCATCTCCAGATTAATTTAGCCAGTAAAAATTCATTCATAGTTGAAATCCTGCACAAGCCAAGCCCTCCCTTACCCCTAGGCATACACACATTCTCCCAAGCAATAAGAGGAAGTCTTTTTTTAGTCTCCATACCTATCCACAAGAAAGTCTTTTGAATTTTCTCAGTAGCAAGGAAAAACTTTCTTAGAATTTTAAAAATACTTAAAGCATAAAGCGGGACACTTTGAAGGATAGATTTCAAAACAATAACCTTCCCAACCTGACTAAGGAGAGAACCCTTCCAACCAGTAAGTTTCAAGTGAATTTTATCAATCAACAAATTCCAAAAGCTATCAAGAGGAGATAAACCCAAAGTTAAACACAAATAGGTTCCTAGCAAGGATCTACTTTCACAACCAATAATCCTTTTAATCTTTAATTTTCTTGCCTCACTAACATTGATAAAGTAAATCACACTTTTGCTCTAGTTTATAGTTTGACCAGTAGCCATACCATAATCAATCAACAACTTCTTTATGTTCCTGGCATTTCTCACCAAAGCCTCCCCCAAAATAATAGAATCATCAAAAAATTGTTGGTGCGAACACACAAGAGTAGAGGAAGAAGGGTCGACGCCAACAAAGTACCTTTTCACCACCATATTATTCACAAATCTCCCTAAGCATTTAGCCAAGATAACAAAAAGAATAGGAGAGATTAGGTCCCCCTTTCTAAAACCCCTAAAAGCCTTAAAGAAATAAGTAGGGGAGCCATTTACAAGCACTGAGAAAGAAGCTGAGGAAACTAACATGAAGATAAGGTCCCTGAATCTTTTATTACAACCAAATGCTTCCAAGCACTTGAGAAGGAAATTCTAGTCCACTCTGTCATAGGCTTTAGAGAGATCAAACTTAAGAAGAAACCCTTTTTTCTTAGACACCACAAGAGAATGTATATTTTCATGAACTTATATAATGGAGTCCAAAATCTATCTACCTGGCACAAACCCATTTTGCTTCCTAGAGATGATGGTCAGAAGAAGAGAATGAATTCTAAGAGTAAGAACTTTAGAAATAATCTTATAAAAAGAATTACACAAACTGATAGGCCTAAACTAATGCAAGCTATCAGCACCTGGCTTCTTAGGAATAAGGGCAATAAAGATCCCATTTAATTCTCTTAGGATATTTCTAGTTCCAAAACATTCCTTCACACCATTA
Source organism: Cupressus sempervirens (assembly GCA_028749045.1). NCBI lineage: Eukaryota > Viridiplantae > Streptophyta > Pinopsida > Cupressales > Cupressaceae > Cupressus > Cupressus sempervirens. The sequence goes on from CM053783.1 coordinate 509,790,655, forward strand.
CAAACATTAGTCCCAATGATATGCCAATATTTATGAAAGAACAAAAGGGGAAACCCATCTGGACCAAGGGCTTTATCACCCTCAAAGGAGACAGTAGCCTTATAAATCTCATCTGAAGAAGGAATGGAAGTAAGGGATAAATTTTGGGCCTCTAAGATATAGGAGGGGATGCTTTCAAGGAACATATTTTACTTTTCTGAGTTCAAATCAGGGTCACATTGCAGAAATTTACCAAAGAACTCCACAGCCTCCCTTTTGAAAATCTCTTCATTATCAGTCAAACCTTCATCCATATTAAGTTTGGAAATCCCGCTAGCCATCCTATGCTTTAAGGTAGTAAGATGAAAGAACTTAGTGTTCTGATCATCTTCCTTCAAAAAGACCTTTTGAGAATGTTATCTCCAAAACATCTCCTCCTTGGTAATAATATCGTGAAGTTCAACCAGTTTGTTGCTTTCCTCTTCCCTAGAGACTACCTCATAAGCATCAGCCTGAATCCTATCTTGAATTTCTTTAAGCTCCTCCACAATCTTTTTTTTGTTCTCAAAAATGTTGCCAAAGGTATTTTTATTCCATATCTTAATATTCCTCTTGAAATTTTTTCAGTTTGGCAGCCACTCTAAACATAGTTGTACCCTCAACTTTGATAACCCACCACCCCTTAATGAGGCTTTCCAAATTAGGATGAAGAGTCCACATTTTTTCAAATCTGAAAGGAAATTTTTTCTGAAAATTAACTTTCTCAGTAGAAAAGAAAATAGGATAGTGATCAGATCCCACATGAACTTGAGCATTAAGTGCACACTTATAATTTAGAAACCAATCATTACTGATAAGAGCATGATCCAACCTTAACTTGAATAAGATCCTTACCAGATCTTCTATTCATCCATGTGTACTCAATCCCATGTAAATCAAGGTCATGGAGAAGATGAAGATCAATAAAGTTCAATAGATCTAATCTATTGTCCAGATTGGTCTAATTACCTCCCTATTTTTTAGACTTCTTTAAAGGGGTATTGAAGTCCCCTATGATCAACCAATTATCCTTAGCAAAAAGCTTTCTCTGATTAGAAATATCTTCCCATAAAGCCTTTCTTCCCCATTTGTAATTGGGAGCATAAACATTTGTGAGGACCCAACTAGAATTATCTTTTGAATTAAAAAAAAAAAACATTCATCATATTTCTGCTTTGAGAAATGAGATCCCCCTGAATCCATTTGCTAGACCAAAAAATTTCCATACCACCTAATGCTCCATTAGAATCACTATCAATAATCTTTCCTCCCTTAAAAATAGAAAGGCATTCTACCTTATCCTTGAGCATCTTAGTTTCTTGAATAACAAAAATGTCTAGCCTATTATCCCTAATCATGTTATTTAGAATGTCATGTTTATGAGGGTTATTGAGCCCTCAAATATTCCAAGAAATTATCTTCATAATTTAAGAAAAAAAATTGATTCAAGGATGGTTCTCTGACTACCATCAGCAATGCTCATGTTAGCCTCAGATGTTCTTTTGTACAGATTGGAAGGCCTTCCAACTAAAGATGAAGACAACCCAACATCACCATTTTTGAGATAAACTCCACCATTCTTAGATGAGGAACCAGGTTTACCCTTAAAATGTTTTGAATCCCCATTTTTGGGGTCACCTTTGGTTCCTTTCTTATTATTTTTCACTATAGCACAGTCTTCATCTTTTTTACTACCTTTCTTCCTGCCTTTCAACTGTTTCCCAATTGCAGTCCAATTGGCCTCAGAACTATCCTCTTCCCAAATTGCTTCCTCAACCTGAGAAACAGTAAGAAGGTCCTTGACTTCACCACTAAAAAAGTTACCATCCTTTATAATATAATCTTGAGTATTTTTTACCAAAGAAAAAGGCAAACCCTTCTCCTTGTAAGATCCTTCTTTAGCATAAACCCTACCCTCCTTAGAGAAGTTCACAATATCTTCTTGATTTCTCTACAAGATGTCACCATTAGGAGTCTTTGTCTCTAGTAAGACCTAGGAAAAATTGATTACACTAGACTCCTTCTCCAAAGATGAGACAACACCATCTTGAAGGGGAGAATTAGTCTCAGGAAGATCACTAGAAACCTCCACAGGGACGTTGCTAACCTCATCACCCTTAGAGCACTTAGATTGGTCCTTTGGAGGAACCGACACATCTGCCCACACACCCTTTCAAAGATATTTCTTCACCCAAACTTTCTTAATCTTATTGGCCTTTCCTTTTAGAGAAAGACACTTCTTAGCCCAATGCCCAACTTTCTTGTAATGGAAGCAAGCAAAAGGGATAGATTCATACTCAATCCTTTGGTTCCAAATACCAAGTTTAGATTTCAAAGAGATAGATTCAGGTAAATCTACACCACAGGAAACCTCAACATAGAATCAGGTGTAGTTTAGTCTCCTAGAAATGGTCACAAGATCTAAGAAAGGAGTTCCCCAAAAGTATTAGCAATACCATTGAACACATCTTCCACCCAAAATTCAAGAGGAAGGCCATGTAATTTAACCTAGACAGGGGCTTGAATATCAGCATCATCCATAGAGTAGAGGTTGGGGGTCCATTTCTAAACCAGTAAGGTATGTCTCCCCATAACCCAAGGACTATTGTAGAGGATATCCTGCTTATCCTCCTCACAAGAAAAACAAAAGGAAAGACAACCTTTTGCCATCGTAGAGATATCAACTTGGTCCTTCAAGCACCATTTTTTTCAAACAAAAGCTTGCACATCTTCAATATTGGGTCTAGGTCCAATGAAACACCCGACCAAAGTAGAGTCCATGCAGGGAATAATTCTATCAATAATCTAATCAGGGATTTTGATTGAGAACTTACCTTTATCCTTCATAGAGATATCTTTAACCAGTGGGAAAGCAGATTTTCCAATAGGTCATATCCCAAAAAGACTGGACCATTTTTTAATCTTCTTGGACCCCCCTCCTAAGTCCACCAAAAACTTGTCATCATCAGCATCCCCAGATTCAACATCCCTAAATTCAATAGGGGAATCCCCAAAACCAGGTACAGAGAAATTCCAATTTTGATTACTACCTGAAGTCTCTCCTCTCCCACTCACCATCAATATCTTTTCAAATAGATGACATCTTTACAAACACAAGTGTTATTTTATCTTACATATGTGTTAAATTATTCAGATGCGTTATTACTCTCAACATGTGCACTATTATACTACATAGATGCACTACGCAATATAAATGTGTTATGGAACATTGCATAAATGCTACAAGACTCCTACTTTAGTGATATATGTTCATCACCCTAACGTGATTCATCACAAAAGGAAAATGTGCTAATCTGACCTGTGTATGGGATATTTTTAGATACATATGTGCTAGAATAAGAAAAAGTGCTACACTTATTTTAATATGCACTATAATTTTAACCTATGCACATCCTTCACCCTTGGCATTAGCCATCGAACTACATTACGTTTATAGTTGTTGAACCCCCTACTATTCTAAAGGTCCCTACTATTATAAGGGTCAAAAACTACTAGAATATAAGAATGGGGGGGGACAATATCAAGGATGGTTAGGAGGAATGCTAGATAGTTCCCCTTTAGAAGAGTAGGGCAGCCTAACTGGGGGTGTAAGACGAGATGCTATAATATGAAACTAGGGCAAATTTAAAAGCACTAATCCACTACACAGATGCACTATTATATTCTTCATATGCATTACAAAAATGTAAATGTGCTACAAAAATATCTAAATGCACTACAACATTTAAAACATGCATTTATTGGTCCAAATCACACAAAAACTGAAAAATTCATACAAAACTCTGAAAACTTGAAATCATAGAAGTTCTCAATGACTTGATGGGCTCCATAATCAGTTGAATGCTTGTATCTATGACCCCTCTCAAATTTGTGCTCTCGTAATGGGACCACCATCTTCATCAAATTAGAGCCCAAAAGGGAGGAAGGTCAAAAGAGCATGTAAAAATGAAATGGATAAAAGTTCTTTTAACCTATTCAATCCTCACTAAGGGCCTCTTATAAAAAAATTTGACCTTTCTACACCCTATTTAATGCCTTTGGGCCCATTCTTGATCAAGGTATTGTTGCATCCAATTCAATGACATACGTACAACCCAATTTACCATCAAACTTTGTCATCGACATTTTTCAAAACTAAAATTGGAATCTCCATCTATTGCAAATCAATTTCTGCAATTTAATTTATAAGGAGGCAATATACCTAATCAAACCAGGGCATCAAATTTTTTCAAACATAAAAAATGTTCTACCCTAGCCAGATTTTAACATCAATCAAATAAACTGGGGCATCCAAGAAAACTATTCTAAATAAATTATTTTAAACATCACAATATCAAGATTAGACAATGTATTAACTTTGAATCAGCAAAACATCAACAATTAGACATCAAATCATTAATAATCAGGCATCGAACCAACCTTAAATCAAAAAAACATCAGTGATTAAACACTCAATCATCAAAATTTGGCTAAAAATCAAGAAATTGAGACATTCTTTGAACTAACATGCTTTGGATATTAGCTCAAAGAGGGGCATTTGTAGACACCCTAAAACTGGCAAAAACCTAAAACAACATGAATCTTGACCAAACAACAAAAATTAAAGAAAACATTAGATAAATGAGGAAAATAATGAACTTTCAAATTAATTACAACATCAAGTCATTTGGGTGGTTATTTAATCACCCAAACCTTTGATCAAATTCAAAAAGACCAAAATTGCTTTTAAAAAGAGGAAAAGCAATTCATAAAATCATAAAATAAAATAAAATAAAAAGGAAAAAGGTAAAGAAAAAGTTGAAAATAAATGAAACATTTAATAAATCAACCAAATCATTTACCCTCTCAAAATTGAAATCCATCTTTTTGGAATTTAAAAGAATTGAAAATCCCTATTTATCCTCACAAACCAAGTCTGTTGGATTGTTCCTCTTGGGGTTTTGTGAGATATTTTCAATTTCACTCTTACCCCCAGTGAAAGATAAAAACCTAGATCTTTACCCCAACCCCCTTTTAAAATCTTATAAATAAAAGAGAAAATCAAGAGCAAAGGGACCCAAGTTTTATGCATCTATACTATAGGCACATTAGAGCTATCATTTTTATCATCCATTTAGCATCATTGTTGTAGAGATTTAATGTCATTCTAGCATCACCTTAGTATTTATTTAGCATTACTTAGCATTTTACAGTCTCATGCATACACTTATTTTAGCATTTTCATATTCTTATCGCACGCACTTCATATAGATCTCATAAAGACTTTCATAGATATATATTAATAACATGATTCTATTCTAGAACTGTCACTAAGATGTTGGTCTGAGAGAAATTTTAGTAGTTATAGTTAGGGAAACATGAGATGTCTATAGAGTCATTATTTGGCAATGTTTTCTTGGGTATAGCTTTAGTTCATTATTATTATGATTGTACTCTACACCAAGGTCTCATGAATACATGATTTCATCATGTACAATAAATACCCTTCTTCATCCGATAAACTTGTAATCCAATAAATAACTTTATCTCTCCAAACATTGACATTTCAAATTCCTTTCTCATCTCATTAAAAAATGATTTACATAAAAAATCATGTCCTCCAAATATGATATCATCAAGAAAAAACTCAACTAGCAATATCTTACTTTTATATTCACTTTTTAGGTACAGATTTATATTTTCTTTAGTTCTTGTAAAACCAATTTTCACCAAATAAGTGTGTAGCCTTTCATACCAAGCCTTAGGGGCTTGCTTCAAGCCATATAGTGTTTTTGTAGTTTACGTGTCATATTCCTCTTGATGGTGTCAACAAATACTTCAAGTTGATCAATGTAGACTTCTTCTTCTAAGATTCTATTCAAAATTATAAATTTGACATCCATTTGGTATACCTTGAATCCTTTGTAAGTAGCATAGGAAAGAAAAGTTCTCACTCCTTCAAACCTTGCAACTAGAGAAAATGTCTCACCATAATCAATTCCTTCCTCTTGTGTATATCCTTAAAATAGTCTTGTCTTACTCCTTGTTACTTTACCTTTCTCATTCAACTTATTTCTGAATACTCACTTAGTTCCAATCACATTCTTGTCCTTTGGTTAGGGTACCAATGTCCATTTTTTTTTTCTTTTCTATTTGATCAATTTCCTCATTCATTGTCTTAATCCAATCTTCATTCCCCAAAGCATCTTTAACTAATTTATGTTCAACCTCACATAGTAAACATGTTTCATTATTCAACTTACTTATGGTCATCACTCCTAAATATTGCTTCCAATGATTTGGTCTGGCGTATGATTCCTCCTTACATACTTTGTTAAGGTAGGTTCAGGTCTTATTTCTTCATGTATTTCACTTGCTTCTTTTTTATCTTATTCTACAAGTATCTATGGTTGCAACTCGGTTTGGTCTGGTTGGTGTTCAGTTTTTATTCTCTGATGTTTGGCTCTTATTTCTATGACTTTACTCCTATGGCCTAATGCTCGGGACTATGTTGATGCTTGACAGAGCTTTTCAATTGAACCTCAATAGTACCTTATTGTTAATGCTTGGCAACCTCTTTCTGTGGTTTAGGTAAGGTGTTAGGTTCACCTTCATATATATAGACAAAGTTTATGTAGTCTTCAAGTTCTTTCTTGCATTCCTCCTCATTCTTTTTTGCAAATTCATCAACTCTAATATTTGCACTTTCCACAATTTTTTTAGTGTTAGAATTCAAACATTTATATGCCTTGCTTTTAGTGGAATATTCTAGAAATATGCCTTCGTCACTTTTTTCATCATGTTTTTCTTTCCTTGTACCATTCAATATGTAACATTTTCTTCCAAAAAAATTGAAATAATTGACTTTAGGTGCATATCCATACCATAGTTTAAAAGGTGTTTTGTGTGTGCCTTTCTTTACTTGAAATCGATTTAGAGTGTAGACTACAATACTTAACACTTCTCCACAGTATTTTTGTTAAACATTCTTCTTCAGCATCAATGTCCTTGCATAGTCCATGATTTATCTAGTCCTTCTTTCATCTATACCATTTTTTGGTGGCGTGCTAGGTGCACTCATTTATCTCTTAATTCTATTATCATTGCAGAATATGTTGATCTCATCTAAAATGAATTCACCTCATCTACCTAATATCAAGCACTTTGGACTCTTTCTTGTTTCTTTTTCAATTCTAACCAAATACCACATAAATATTTAAAATGCATTAGATTTTTCTTTTAGGAACATCATTGTCATCATTTTAGAAAATTCATCAACAAATAGAATGAAATATATTTCACCATAATAGCTTTGCACTCCAATAGGACTATGTAAATCAATATGAATTTATTCCAAACTATCACTAGAACAATAGTTCATACTCTTGAAACTAGACTTTGTCATTTTTCCCATTTAACATTGTTTGCACATCACATTATCAGGTTTTCTCAATCTTGGTAATCCTCTTACTTTTTTCATCTTATTAATTCTTACCAAATTATCAAAGTTCACATGAAATGGCCTCTTATGCCATAACCAAATATCTTCAGATAGGTATAGATAGCACAAGTTACTATTAGAATATTTAGAATAACTAAGAGGGGGGCTGAATTAGTTTTTCAAGGTCCAGATGTACCAATTGAACATTTGAACACTTTGACTAATCCAAATCTAAGTATTCAATAGCTTGGACTCTATAGTAAATAATCAACAACATAAACTTGCAGTCTAGTGTCCTAAAACTTATTAACTTGCAGAACGTAAAAGATTAAAAGTAAAATATCTCAAATGAAATCCACACAAGTTGACACTATGATTTAACATGGAAACCCAATTTTGGAAAAACCACTAGTATCATGTCACCAATTTTTCACTCTTTTGAAATGAGGTTTGTTAAAAGCCAACATTGTTAAAGGTTACAAAACATGTTGTTAAATGTGAACTTGTTAAAGTATTTAATCACCCTATTAGGGGTGGCCTTGTTAGAGGACTTAAGAACATTCCATTAGAATTCCATCTTGATTAAAATATTTACATATGACTATTAGGTCAACCTTGATTAAAGGATTTCACTACTGATATAATGGGTAGAAAGAAACAACAAGTTTGATCTGACAAATACAACTCACTTTGCAAATGTAGATCACATTTTAGTTCACATGTTGATCCATTTGCTGACCTTCATTGTCATCTCTATCTTTGCTCTACTTGGAACTCCTTCAAGCAATCACACTTCGACTCTTCACAACTCTTTTCAACATCTAGCTTAAATTTTCCAATCAATAGCATCAACAATTGCTCCAACTTTCTTAGGTCTTTACCAACTCTGTTAACCTCTCTAGGCATAGCCCTTGTACCTCCTTAAATATATAATTATGGTCTTTTTCTTGTTAAACATCATTGTAGACCTTAGGGTTTGGTTAGATCCCTCAAAACCTTCCAAGATTTTGTCTCCTCTTTTTTTCTTCCAGAAACTTCTCCAAACTTTTCCTTGAATTCTTGCATAGAAATACTCAAATAGGGTTTCTCTTGCATTAAATACTCTAGTTCATCCATCATTATCTACAACATGTTTTACATATTCCAAGAAATCAACTGTGTCTACTAGAAATCATGATTTCCTCATTATTTACCAAATGTTGTCCCTCAGCCAACACTATATTTTGATGCTTGGTCATCACTAGATTACTCAATCACTACTAAAAAAAAATTTTGGTACATATACTAATGCTCGATCAACTCTATATTTTCTTGGCTTATAATGGCACTCAATCAACACTAGCATCACTCAACATAAACTTCAAGTTTTATAATCTTCTACTCTTTTGCTTGGTCAAGCCTATGTATTTAGTCATGCTTTGATCACTTCTTCAAAGATTTAGAACAAGTCTTCTTTACTTTTAGCATGTTTAAATCATCACTTTATCTTTTCAAAGCCTAACCAATCAAGTTCCCATTGTATTTTCCTCATAACTCAACCTTTCCTCAAGGTCATTTTGTTATGTCCATCTTCTCAAATCCTCTTCATCAATCATCTTGATATGGTACTCAAATCATATAGAAAGCTATCTTACTAATTATGTTTGACATCAACACAAATATAGCAATTATCTCAATTGTAGTTTCCAACAATCGCCCTCTTTGGTATTGATGGAAGTGCCTCTAATTACCATGCAATCCAAAACATGTACTACTTCAAGCTTATCCCTCTATTTTTAGTATTAGTTATTCATTTATATCCTTAATTTCATTTTTATTCTCATCTTTGTGTCCAACAATATCTCTCTTTCAATTTCATTTTGATTCTCATCCATGCAACTCACATAAGCTCCCTCTATCATATAAGATCATGCAATGAATCATATTTCTTAATATTAATGGGAACACCATATTCTTTCTCTTTGCAACATCTCCTTACTAATTGACTCCATCTTCATATGGTAACTGGCATATACTCTCCCTCTTTCTTATTTTTTCATCTGGTCTATGACTGATATAACATTTTATCCTTCTTCCTTCACTACTTTAGGCAACTCCTAAAGTATGACTTTCTACATCAACTTGTAAGATATTTTGATAAACTTATTTGATGTAGAGATCCATATTAGCTTAAGTAACCTTAGCTAGGGGATTCACTCCTAATTTACCTCTTAGATATTCATGACCATCCTTAGTTAAAGCTTTAGTGAAAATATCAACTATTTACTCCTTAGTGTTTACATACTCCAATCACACTTCTTTGTCTCGAACTATCTCTCTCAAGTAATGATACTTCATAGCAATATGCTTGGTCTTTGCGTGCATTACAAGATTCTTTGATATATTTATAGCACTTATATTGTCACAACAGTAACAACTAGATTAGTGATCTCTTCCATCATCCCTTTCAAAAATTGCTTGATCCATATAATATTCGAACAATTCATTGTTGCTACCACATATTCAGCTTCAGTTGTTGATTGTGAAATATAATATGTTTCTTGCTTGTCCATGAGATTAGTGTTGTTCCTTGAAAGAAAGCTCCACCACTTTTACTTTTCTTTCATCAATATTGTCTGCCCAATTAGAATCGATGAACACTTTGACTTCAAACTTGTCATTCTTCTTGTAATATAAGTCATCATCTTCTATTTCTTTGAAATATCTCAATATCCTTTTCATTGTCACCATGTGATTCTCCTTAGGGTTTTCCAAAAAATCTTGCAACAATCCCAACTGCCAATGCAATATCAGGTCTTCTATGAACAATATACTGTAACTTTTCAATCATTGGTCTATACAATGTCTGGTTGACATCAGTAGAATCATCATTCTTGGATAGTTTATGTCATGTAGCCATAGGTGTGCCTAGTGTTTTTGAATATTCCAAAGGTTTTTAGTATCTCCTTGATGTATTTTGATTGAGTAATGTAGATACCTTGCTTCATTTGATGTACATCTACAAATGTTTTACATAATGCATCATTTCCTCTAAATATGATATCATCAACAAAGATTTTAGATAACAATTTTTAGAAATACAATAGGGAAGTAAACTCTAAGAGTGGAGGGGAGGGAGGTGAATCAACACTCAAAACTTTCAACCTCAGAAATTATTCACCTCACATCCACCTCTCAATCTATGCATATAAACTAAAATTCCAAATTAAGCATTTACATCCATAGCACAAAAGTAAAATATTCAACACATGTATGACACAAGATATTTGGTTACCCAGAAACCCTCCAAGGAGAAGGTAGAATTGGGGTGGGGATGACACCCACAAGTTTTCACTACTACAGTAATAAAGTGTATCCAATAAAGGTTGCAATGTTTGATCATGAAACATGATCTACCTTGTGAAAGGTTTTCCATGTTAAAGGCTTAAAAGATTGTTAGATCTTACCCTATTAAAGGATTTTAACACCCTATTAGAAGTTTTCTTGGTAAAAGGATTTCAACTTACAATGAAGTAAGCACCTTGTTAAAGGATTTACAATAGCCTGCCAAGACTAATTTGTAAGAGATTTAATTTATTCACCTATTAGAATGTCTTAGAAATGATCTTTCGGTTAGCACTTTGTTGCTTGATGTTAGATCACCTCTATTCTGATGTGTACTTGATCCTTTCCCATCAGATGTATCTCTATTGTCTTCTAATTCCTTTCCTTTGATCTTCTTTAACAAATTTTGTAGTGTAACTCAAATCATAACAACTTAGTCACCATGAATGCTCTATTTGCACATGCAAACTCTCTTTGATTATCCTTAAGAATTCATAAAAAGTTAAGGGTTTGTCTTCCTTAAGAAGACCTAGGTAACTTCAGGTTAGGTATGAATCAACAGTAGTGATTCACCCATATTGCCACTTAATCCTTCCCTTTTTCTGATTGGATGCATGTAATGCATAGGGATTCATGATTAAGATTGATCCTTATTATCAAAGATCATAAAACAATCGTTAAGTCAGCCCAAAAATGATTTACATAAAAGTTTGTGTCATTACAAACATCTATGTCAAAATTGTATAACTCAGCAACTTCAATGTTGTAACTCAGCCTCTGAATGACTCAGCATCCATTGATCATTCAACATCTGAATAACTCAGCACATACCATCTTCTCAACACTTGAGTGACTTGGTACTTACTAGTTACTCAGCTTATACAAAATATTCATCACTCGACATATACTATCTAGCAACTTATGCTTGGCATGTATTACTTGTTCAGCATGAACTAAGTAAATGGCTTAAGTATATTGTCACTCATATGTCAAAACCAATCTAATATTAACAATCTCCCCATTTGACATGAGTGGAAAAATATGTGGTCATGTATGAATAACCTTTAGCCTTTCAAGCATAACTCAGATAATATCCATCTACATAAAAAACTTCAAACTTCAAAAACTTCAAAATTTTGTAAAAACTTACAACTCATCAGTAATACCTCAAAATTAAATAAATCCCCCTAAGTTCATTGTGTTGTTTTTTATCTAAACTCAAAATTATTCCTCCTACTAAGTAGATTTGCATTAGGTGATTTGTGTACTCTATTTTTGTCACAGCTAAACTTTTCTCAAAAATGGTTATCTCCCCCAAAAATATTATCTCTCCATCATATCTCCTCCATATTTATCTCTCCCTTTCTCTCTTATTTCTCCCCCATTTTGATATTAATGTCAAAGGATTATACACTTAGAATGTATTTGTCCAAAAATGATTTGTGGACCTCAAGCATGATTTTCAAAGTAGCATCCCAATTATCACAAGTGACCTCCAATGATTTGATCTGGATGGCCAACTCGACAGCAAGGTGAACTAAGTCATCATGAGTAGAAAGATGTAGATCTTTCTTCATGAGTATTTCAAAAAAGGCTAGTTCCTTGTGCAATATCTCCATATGTGGAGTCACAATAGATTGGATGTTGATCAGTTTAGCCTTGATGTTTTCTTCATTCATATGTAATACTACTAACTGACTCTATGAGTTTACTTCGGGCTAGAGATTTTCGTAGAGTTATACCAAATCATTGTATATAACTCTCCAAACTTAAAATGTGACTCTCGATTTCTTGTGTGAAGAGTGTTGGATTGCACAATTTGGTGCACAAAGAGAAAATGTTCTCTAGTACCTTCTTTACACTGTCAATTTTGGTTGCTAACTCAACCTATGATAGTGCAATAGCACTTGATATCTTTTCATTAACCTTATTTTGAAACTTTCTTTTAGGCTATTCAAGTAGTTTCACATTTGAATCTAGGTTTGCATCATTTATCTTCTCCACTAAGTTGGTTAGCTACTCTATGATTAGCTTTGTTACTTCTGGTACTGGTAGGCTAAATGCATCAAGAAAAATTTCCTTGATATCTAGAAAAGATTGATTCTTTCTATTCTCCTATCTAGGCAGTTCTTGGTTCTTCTTCTTTGCAAGAGCATCCTAGAATGTGCTCCTCTGTTCAATAGTGATGGTTGCAAAATCAAACTTGGGCAACTCAATCACTTCATCCAAGTTCACATCAACAAATGATGTAACCTAATCTTCCTTTTATGTACTTGAACTTGGTCATGATGATTGTATGGGTATAGCTTCTATACTCAGACCTATGAAGAGCTTGACTTGGAGGAGTAGCAGTTTCTAGTAAAGTCACCAGTGTTTATAGTGCTAGTTTCTCCTCAGGTTTGGTAGTCAAAACTATCTCTTCATTCTTATCCTTGGCTTTCTCTACATGCTTAGTTGCACCTTGATTTTGAGTTGTAGGTGCAAGAATATATACCTGACCTATTGGATCTTGTGTAATTTCTTCTTCTATCTCATCTTTATGCTTTCCAACTATCACATCCTTGTCATTTTCATTTTCATTTACTTTGACTGAAATTGGAGTACTTTGTACCAATGTACTAATAGAATTTGTTGTCTCCTTCCTTTGATATACCACAAGATATAATTTAGGTTGTATCAAGGTTAATCAAGGAGGGGTTGTAGATGTCATTTGTTTCTGTACTTCCTCCCCTACAAATACCTTGCCTACCTTCTCAATCTCATCAACACTCACCAGTACAGGATTTTCACAAAGTTTGGTTTGGGTGGTGGATTCTACCAGTATCTTCTTCAATTCTTCCTCTATAAAGGGATTGATGTTCTAAGTTCTAGTATATAAACATCCTTAATCTTTATAGTATCACTTTCTATATTAACCTCATGTTGAGGACTGGTACTTTGCACTAGTGTATCAGGTACACTCTATTCTATGTGTTGCTCATCCTCAATTGGTGCTTATGTATCTTCATGTGTTTTAGTGTCTTCCTCTTGTATAACTATCTTGGTGTCAATTGTGATCACCTCAGTTACCTATTGTTTATCTTTTTCCTCACCTACCTCAATAGGTGCCTGCATTATTGCCTTGGGTGTTGTCAAACCATATAATGATTTCCAAATTAGAGTGATCTTTTGTACAACATCCTCAACATTGTTCTGCAATATGTTGAATGTCCTATATTTTGGTGTAAATTTTCTAGTATTCTTCGTTAATGGCTTAGCCATTATTTCCCTATCTAATTCTAGCATCACTCATGCAAGTGTAGTCTCTTTGATTTGTCTTTCTATATTGAGACTCTATTACCACTTTTGCTCCACTCTATTAGATAATTCCTTTGATAGAGAGTTGGTAATCTCAATTGGAGTTTTTTTAAATGTTTCCATCATGGCATATATTGACTCCTCTACTTGGTTCATCTCAACTTTTCCAAGTTTATCAAATTCAATATGTGTGAGACTAGATAAATCAACATTATTCCTTATGTTCTCACATATATTGTCTAAATCTGAAGAAGGATGGTGACTTACCACTTGAAATTGGTTATTGCCATCATATTTTGTCCTCTCCTCATTAGATTCAACTGGAACTATGTATTTTCTCTTTGGTCTCTTCTCAAGCTCCTCTTCAGTATTAGCTCATCTAGCCCTCTTCTCTTTTGGCTTGTCTACTTCTTGAGCCTTTTTGGTAGTAGCCCTTGTGGTTGCTCTTGTAGAGGGAATAGTAGGCTTAGGTTTTGTAACGTTCCTTAGTTTGCTAACAACTAGGGTCTTAGATTTCCTCTTCTTTTTCTCAAGTGCTTCAGTGGTTTCTTCTCCCTCAACACCTTTAATTTATACTTATTTTGTTTGATCTTCTCCTTGACATTGAGTTAAGGCCAATGTTGCTTGAATAGGTATATCTTCATCGTCATCATCATCTTCTTCTTCTTCATCATCATTTGATCCTTCACCAAATTTCTACTTTATCTTCTTGACAATCTTATTCTTCTTTCTAATGACTAAGGTAGTCTTCAAATCCATTTTTATCTTAGATTTAGCCACATCATAGTTCCCAAAGGTAGTAGCCTTAGAATCTACATCTTCTACAAGTAGTGTTGTTATTGTTGTAGAGGCTTCGTCAACATTGATCTCATAGCCTAGTGCCCTTAGCCACCTTACCCTTGGAATAGTAGCTTGAACATGTGTAAAATTAGTGTCAACTAGAAAGAAAACATCATTAAAATGCTTCTCAACTAGTGAAATTGGTATCCTTGGTCTTTTCTTCATTGATTTTTTGAAATCCACAAAGTATTTGGTCATAACTGTCTCAAAATTGTTTCCTAGTTGCTCAATAAATTCACTTATCTACACTGCAATAGATCTAATTGTTTTCCAAGAAGCTTTACCAAATGTAGGGAATGTATTTTGTATATAAAATTATATACATACTTTAATTGAACCAAATTTATATTGTGCACTTTTGGTCTTTTTTATTACTCCCAAATTTTCTAACAACTGTTGCATATGCAACTCAGTAAAGTCATAGGTATGATCCTTTGTAACTATCTTATAGTCCATGTCAACAAAAATACATGGTACATTGTTGAGCCTACTGGATTGATAGAATTTATGTGCTATATGTACACTCAAAAGTGTCCCACTCTAAACCATTCTATCCAAACAATTCCATGAGTTGGAATGTTCGGATGCTAGCTTAGAGCTCCCTATCCACGGAGTGCAAGAGAGTGTATTTCAAGTTCAAGGGCTCTCAGATGAGCCTTAGAGATACTCTTCTTGCTAGTAAACCATGCAATGGGAGGTTCCAAAGACAAGATGCAAGAATGCAAATGTCCCAAGGAGTTCCTCAAGAATGCAATGCAAATGAAGATTAAGCTAAGAATGAATATGAAAAGTGCAGCTATTCTAGGCATGGATGAGAGTGTTACAATCCAACTATTAGACTATATGATTTAAGCTACATGTAAAAATGAAAGCTAAGCTAAGCTAGAATGGCATGATGCCATGGATGAGAGAATGTAGACAAGAAATAGAAGTTCTCCACAAAGCTCCAAAGAAACCTGTTAGAAAACCTACAGCATAACAATATTCAAAATGAGGATTGATTGAGGGGGAAAGCTCTCTCCCTTTTAAAGATGTATGGACGGTAGAGATCAAGATGAAGATGGTGGATGATCAACGGTGGAATTTGAAAAGAGGAGTCATCCATGTGCACACACAAATCAACCAATAGAATATGAGTTGACTTGTCATATAAGACAAAAGTCACAAAGCCTTTTCTTTTAATTGCAAAATAGAAAAAGGACTTTATGTGTGCACTTTAAGTGGGTTAGAAGAATGGGGTGTTTTATTTAATTAAAAGGGGACATGTTCTTTTAATCAAATAATGAACTTAGGATAGCATAGTCAAACTATAGGTTATAATCAAATAAATTGATTATTAGCAATTTGGTCTAGGTAAATGATTAAATTAATTTAGCCAAAATGCTGAGAAGGGGGCTAATAGTCTAGATGAGCATTTTTAGGTGATTACATTTGCCCCTCTTTGACTAATGCATGATCGATCTGGGAACACATTACATCAAAGAAAATCGAAGCCAAGTAGGCGATGATAGATATAGATATCTGATTCCAAAGAATGAAATGCAGAAATAGATAGCAAGTCCTAAATGCACAGCTTGATAGCGGTAGTACTGAACATTAGGAAGATGATGTTAGGATTCGAAAAGAATTCTAACATCTAGCAAAGCGAATAGATTGAGAGCAAGTGATAAGGTCAAACAAATGCTCCTAAGAAATAGATAGCTGTAACAATCAGCAATAGAGTATTTCTGCCCCCTCGGGATCGAAATTGAAATGAGGTAAGGGGATGTAAAAACTGGCTAGACATGAGAAAATTAGAATAGAGAAATGTACAAGATGACAGATAGATGATTAGAACCCAAGAATGACTATAAGAAACTGATAAAATGCCCCAATTTAACTAGAGTTGACCTTCAAGGATATAGCATAAAAATTAGGTCAAAATGAGCAAAAAGGTGATTTTAGACATGAAATAGTGAATTTAGGTAGATATGAAGTATGGAAATGATGAAGACATGAAGAAATGAAGATGCCCCAATGATGATTCAGAGATTAGACCTCAAAAGGTCAGCTAACTGCTCAGAAGAAAGTAGAATTTTAAAAGACAATTTTGACCATCAAGATGAACTCGAATTTGGATTTTGATCCCGAAAATGAATCTAGGATATCCAAATTATTTAAGAGGTCAAAACTTTATATAATGTGATGACAAGATAGAAAAGAGATGAAGCGAAAGATTAAGAAGGTGAAAAGACATGAACAAGAAGAAAGTAAAGAAATATATGAAAAGAGTTAGCCGATATGTCCACAAAAAGATGAAGAGAGAGCTCTCCCCATATGCAAGAATGCAAGACTAAGCTAGAAAATGAACCTAAAATGCAAGCTAATATGCAAAGTGGTTTACCAGCAAGAAGCGCATAACATTTAGACTCTTAATTTTATCATTGGGCATTTATTAGGGACATCATGAGATCATAAAACCATCACTACTATAACTATGAGGATATGAATATGATCGATATTAGATAGGTATGTGGAAATCCAATCTAAGCATCAGAGACATGTAAGTCAAGATAACTACACGATTAGATTCCCTAAGTTTAATTTAGCAAGATTACACCTGTATCAAGGCATAAGCGCTAGGATAAACCCTGAGTGCGGTCTTGCAAAATAGTCAAGGATGATACATTTGTAAGTCAACATGTTGGATAGGACAAGCATAAATGCTTACAACACTATAGACAAACAAAGTATACCCACAAGTAGAAATCAAGAAAGTATGTCCCATGCCCCCAGTCTTCTAGTCAACGACATCCTTGAAAGACTATTAGGGAGGGAACACATGGCAAAGAAATCATCATAGACAACACACAAAGTAGATAAAAATCAGCCTAGCTCAGTAGTTTAAGTGTTAAAGTGCGTGTGTGTACGTCACTTGGCCATTTCTTCAAGACTTGATTCTGATAGTGAAAAATATCGCGACATTAGAGACTGTAGGTAAACTATCTGAAAAGTGTTGAGAAACACTTGATGTCAAAGTGGGGGAAGTGTTGAGAAACACTATTTTGTGAGTTGTCAAACAAACCCTAATGCACAAGAATACCTCAATAGGCTAAGTAGCTATGCCCCCAAGATGAGGACAAGAAACAATTCCGAGCTAGGAAATGTGTAGCGAAGTGGATGATTAAGACTGATAGACATAGGTGCAAGGGTCTCAAGTAGCATCTGTTTCCAAGTTTTCACCACTTGACAGATTTTTTTTTCAGGACTTTTTTTCAATTTTTTTGTATTTTTGTAAATTTTTTGATTTTTTTGGTGATACATCAAAGCACCTATTGCTAGGTTTTCACTAAGATGATCATTTTTTTAGGACATTTTCTGATTTTTAGGAATTTTTTCAGGATCATATATGATTTTTTTTGGAATTTTTTAGAAGGTTTTAGAGATCACTAGTTCTCAAGCAAGATCACATCATTTTCTACCAATGTCTAGCAAGGTATAGGACATGATGGAGAAACAAGTTGGTGGATAAGCAAAGATGGATGAAAAAGGAGCATGAAGCAAGTAAAAGTGATCCTCAAGGACTAACTCCTCAAGAGTACCCAAGCTAGGGAAAGAGGTGAAATAGTCATATGAAGCATATTTTGGATAAGAAATGGAAGTAATGAGCACGATAGCATGTAGGATAAGTGGTGAAGCCAACAAGTGAGATAGCATATAAGATAAGCGATGGAAGCTAATGAGTAAGATAGCATGAAAGCGTGTAGTCGAAAAGAGTAGCCATGTCAAGAGACCTATGAGAACCATGTTTCATTTATTATGATCAAGACCAAGGGGTCAACTAGATAGTATAGCAATGGGATAGAGAAATAAGAATAAAGCTCAAGATAGAGGCTATGAGTGAATGAGAGAGCACAATAGAAAATCTGGTGGATAAGATAGCCAATATGCAAAGATAGCTCAACATTGTCAAGATCAAAGAGAGAAGAGGGGATAGATGGATGATGGAAGAATTACGCATGATGCCTGTTTGCCAGGTTTTCATCATGGTACTTATCCAAGGTGCCACAAGAAGTAGTTTTCACCATAGGATAAATTTATTTCTCTTTACTTTTGCTACCAAAGTGTCACAAGAAGTGGTTTTCACCAAGGCACATTTTCATTTTTTCTTTTTTTTTCTTTTTTTTCTTCTTTTTTTTTTTTTTTTTGGAATTTTTGGAAAGAGCTGAAGCTATTTGAATGTAGATAATGCTCCTATAGAAAAAATAAGTCATGATAAGCCGAGACCATAGAAAGGTATGCTCAAAGATGTTGATAGGGTGATGAAAGGGAAATGGTAGTAGGAAGAATATATGGAGGATAATAGTTCATGTATAGAAAGTAAGTGTAAGCTTTGGAGGATTTCATGAGGGTAGCTAAAATATTGGACAAGATCAACATTGACACACACCTTGAAGGGTATTGGAATGATGGAGGAATCATGGATGAAATAGCTTGAGATTTAGATGTATGAGCTGGTAGAAGAGATTTGGAAAAAAGTCGAGTGGAAGGCTTTGGAATATTTTTAGGAAGATTTTTGGAAGAAGATGGAATGGAAGCCTTTGGAAGCTTGAATGTCAACTTTGAAGTATTTTCAATATTCAAGTCTTTTAAAAGAGACTTGGGAATCCATATAGTTCTATATTTTCCTTTGGATACTTCAAAACACATTTCTTCAGTAATGGGTTTAGGAACCCATATTTTCTTTGATTTAGCTTTTTTAATAGTGGACCTTTGTAGTCTCTTTTGTGCATTCTCCTTCTTAACATTCACATGTCGATTAGATGGGACATAGTGATCTTTCTTTTTCAATGGATTCTTATGTTTATTCTCACTTCCAAAGGACTTGGGATTTGTGGATGAATAAGGATGATATGACTGGTTTAGATGTATAGATGGGTGAAAAGTCACCAAGGATGAGTGTCTTTGTTGATCTTGAGGTATGATGGGAGAGCTAGGAGTGAATGTAGGAGATGGAGGAACATAAGGCCCCAAAATGGATGGAAGGTTTGAATGCTGTAGCTTAGATGGATAAGGACCAAGGATAGATTTAGAAGATGCAAATGGATAGTGAAAAGGGATATCAACATCTTTAGAGTGAGCAATGTGGTCAAAGCCATCAATAGACTCATGAGTAGCTTTGACAGGAGCAACATTTTTAATAGGAGCACTTGAAGCTTGAGTAAAATTTTGAAGTGGATATGGAGAAGTAGAACACGAGGGGATGCTTTGATCTTGACAAGTAGCTTTAGATAGCATAGGAAGAGAACTTTTCTCATAATTTGTACTAAGCTCAAGGGAGATAATAGAAGTGCTATCTTCATCATACTTAGGAGGTGGGCAAGATATAGGATATGGAGGGGAAAAATCATGAAAGAGATGAAGGGGTGCTTGATCTTGATCTTTCTTGAAATTTATAGCTTTTTCTTTTTGAGAGTCCTCTTGACATGGAGCCACTTCCAAGGACAAGGGAGAATGAAGAGTGAATGGAGTAGTGTTTGGATTAGGCATAGTAGTGCATGAAGGTTGAGGATGTTTAGGATTAGTAGCATGGAAAAAGTTTGCAGCCAAGTGAAGGTTAGCTTGAGTTTCTTTTAGAGATAGCCCTTGAGGATACACATAGTCAATGTGGAAAGCATTAGGTTCTTTATTTGATGGAGGCATGTTGGAAATATTTAAAGTGTTGGGAGATGCACGAGTGTTGGAAGAAGTGGAAGATGTAATAGAGCCGCTACTAGACATAGGTTCATTAATGTAATCTTGCTCAAGAAAAGTATCCTCATCGCATGAATCATTAGAGGTATCAATAATTCCATTATCAATAAGATCTTGGATTTTATGTTTTAGCTCAATGCAATCTGAAGTACTATGCTCATTATGTTGATGATAAGCACAATATATATTGAAGAATGGGTTTCCATATGAGCTAGACTTTGGTAACCTGATGATCTTACTGTTAAGAAGTTTTTGCAAAGTGTCATCATAAGAATCTTCCAAGGGAGAAAAAGTTCTATTAGAAGTATGTCTAGAGTCCTTTTGTTGTTTCTCAAGTGAATAGCATGCATACATGTCTTCGTCATTGTCTTGGTCAAAGATAGGTTTATCATGAAATTTTGATGTATGCTCCAAGGATGTATCATTTGCTTGTTCTCTAAAGAGGTCTTTAGATCTAGAAGATGAAGACATTTGATGTCTTGAAGTAGAGCATGTAGACCTAGAAGAAGAAGATGACCTCAAAGAAGGTGACTTACATGCATTTAAAGACCTTAAGGAAGATTCATGTAATGATGCAATCTTCTCCTCTAACGTTTTCTCAAGTTTAGACTTCATTTTTTTTCATGCGCTTAGAGAAATGAAGGTAAGAAAGATCATTTTTCTCTTCTAGTTCTTTGTATTGCACATATAGATCTTGAAACTCTTTAGTGATATGGAGGATATCATGATCATCTAGATTTCTTTGAGGTTTGGTAGCACAAGATTTGAATTCCATAGTGGTAGATGCAAAGCCAAGCATAAAAGAGCCTAGAAGATAACTTGATGTTGAAACTATAGGAGGTAGAGTGTTCACTTTCCAAGATAGTAGAGAGAGATTAAAGTGACTTGTCAAACAATATGTCCAAGAAACGTATGACATGAATGACTCAAGTCAATAGCTAGGCAAGATTCCCAAATAGCCAAATAGATAGAGCAAGCGAGGTGACAAGTGAACAACTCTCCAACCCAAGAGTGTAGTCAAGAAATCAAGGCAACCATTTCAGCAAAAAGATAACTAGCAAGCAAACATAGAGAATGAAGATAGAAAGACCAAGAGCACCAAGACCAAAGAGTCACTTTAAGCATGTTCAAGCACTAGAGACATATAAAAGAAAAGTCAAATGATGAGACTCCTCTTAGCAAGCAACACAAGAAAATGTTTGCATTTGATGTTTTGACTTGGTTGACAAAGTTTGACAATAGTTGATAGCATAGCAAGTTTGATGTTCAAAAGCAATTTCTTTCCAAGCAAGATAGTGACACATAGAGTAGTCTACAAACAGTCAAGCAAGGGAAAAAGCAACCTTGCATGATACAAGCATATGTGAGGTCTCAAAAGAATTTTTTAGAATTATTTTCATGTGTATGTTCAAAAGATTTTCACTGGTATACCACATTTGAGAACACATCAAACAATATCTACCTAAAAGACATGGTTCATTACTCAACATCTCGGCCCACGCTTGATGCTCCTTTGCCTCACACCAAGTGGTTTCCCACAAGAGATATTGGCTTTGTCATGGAAATGCCATAAGCATAACCAAGGGAACACATATGGTGAGTGTAAAATCTTGGGGTGATCCGGGTAGTCCACTAGGATCAATCCTTGCACCAAGAAGTTGAGCGGCTAAAAAGGGTAGTTACTAACTTAGGATGTTTAGATAGGGCTTTCGTTTATAGTGTTCCTCTTGCTCCCAATTACGGGACACCTCACCTTGCAATGAGTAACCGATCTCGCAATCACAAGAGTACCTTAAGCATTCTTGCCTAGTGATCTCCCTATGGTCAAAATTCCATAAGCAATCACACTAGGTGAAGACAAACACTACGTCTACCAAAGTTTTGTGTCCTTGGTAGCCTTGAGTTTATAGTGGGTTGGAAGAGCCAGGTAATCGGCTTGTCCCCACTTGGGTCCTTCCTCTCAGGTTGTCTGAGAGCAAGCCCTCTAAAGGATTCTAACTACACAAAGAGTGGATCAACTTTCGGAAGTCAAGATTTCTGATTCACCACAAGGGTGAAGAGCATACTCTCCTATTCCAATCATTTTCTCCCAAACACACCAGGAAGATTCAGTTGCCTCTTACTCTTGAAACCAAATGGTAAGTCAAGATTTCTGATTCACCACAAGAGTGAAGAGCATACTCTCCTATCACCAAAAGATCCCAATTGTAAGTTTTAATGTGCCTAAAAATAAACAACTAGTATATGTCGCACATGTAAAAGTAAAGAACAAGAAAAATTGGGTTTGTATGTGTTGGGAAACCCTGCAAACAATCATTAGTAGCCCTTGTGCATTTGAAGCTTTGACATGCGTTCTTTTTATGCAATGTTTCAATTTTTTTTTTCATAAGGATGGCAACCTGTAATCACAACTTGTTAGCACCAAAAGTTAGTATGAAATAACATAAAAATCTGCAATAAAAAGTGGTGAGTTGCCTCAAAAATCCAATTTATCTTCCAAACAAGTGCATGCAAAGAAAGTGCAAGGTAATCACAAATGCTCTCATTTTTACTCTTTGATTTTGACTTAGTCAACAAGATTGGACTTGTTTTCTATGATTTTGTATCCAAAAATAAAAATGAAAAGAAGAGACCCCTGTTAAAAATCAGAGAGCTTTCCAAAAGTGCAAGAAATTTTAAAAAATCTCTTCATTTGCGCTCTAGAGATCAATTTTGTCAAAACAGACCAAATTTATCAAATCGAGTTTTTGATCTTTAATACGACCTCAAAATTCAAAACACAAAGAAAGAACCCCCATTAGAATTGAAAACCCTTTCTGAAAATGTAAGTTTTTTTAAAAAATTCGCTGATTTGCGATCAAAAATGGGTTTTTATGAAAAAAAAAAAAAAAAAAAAAAAAAACTCATAACTCTCAAAAATCATGTCAAAATGCTCTGAAAATCGGACTGAGACATTTTGAGCATATACCCAACTTGAAAAAAAATTTCAGAACCAATCTCCAAGCGGTTTAAAAGATATGATCAAATCTTTAAACCAACTAAGTTTTTGGCCTTCAAACCAATCTACTTATGGGTTGGCCTTAAAACCAAAGTGATAATTCTACAAAAGCATTTGATTAAATCCAATATGCTGCTGTAAAAAATCAGAGATAAAAAATAAAAACAAATGGAGCTAAAAACTTGATTCAAGCCCCACGGTGGGTGCCAAAAATGTACACTCAAAAGTGTCCCACTCTAAACCCTTCTATCCAAATGATTCCATGAGTTGGAATGTTTGGATGCCAGCTTAGAGCTCCCTATCCACGGAGTGGAAGAGAGTGTATTTCAAGTTCAAGGGCTCTCAGATGAGCCTTAGAGATACTCTTCTTGCTAGTAAACCATGCAATGGGAGGTTCCAAAGACAAGATGCAAGAATGCAAATGTCCCAAGGAGTTCTTCAAGAATGCAATGCAAATGAAGATTAAGCTAAGAATGAATATGAAAAGTGCAGCTATTCTAAGCATGGATGAGAGTGTTACAATCCAACTATTAGACTATATGATTTAAGCTACATGTAAAAATGAAAGCTAAGCTAAGCTAGAATGGCATGATGCCATGGATGAGAGAATGTAGACAAGAAATAGAAGTTCTCCACAAAGCTCCAAAGAAACCTGTTAGAAAACCTGCAGCATAACAATATTCAAAATGAGGATTGATTGAGAGGGAAAGCTCTCTCCATTTTAAAGATGTATGGACGGTAGAGATCAAGATGAAGATGGTGGATGATCAACGGTGGAATTTGAAAAGAGGAGTGATCCATGTGCACACACAAATCAACCAATAGAATATAAGTTGACTTGTCATATAAGACAAAAGTCACAAAGCCTTTTCTTTTAATTGCAAAATAGAAAAAGGACTTTATGTGTGCACTTTAAGTGGGTTAGAAGAATGGGGTGTTTTATTTAATTAAAAGGGGACATGTTCTTTTAATCAAATAATGAACTTAGGATAGCATAGTCAAACTATAGGTTATAATCAAATAAATTGATTATTAGCAATTTGGTCTAGATGATTGATTAAATTAATTTAGCCAAAATGCTGAGAAGGGGGCTAATAGTCTAGATGACCATTTTTAGGTGATTACACTATAATCCTCACTATAAAAGCAATTAGAGGATTTAGGATAGTATCAATTGTCATGCCCCATTTATTCCACACTACCACTGTATTCTTCTTAATGACCTCTTTAGATTCACTCCTCATGGTTTTAGGTTAGTCAAGTGTTGGATACCTTGTTACTCTATGTATAAATTTCTTTGTGATTTTCACTAGTCCATTATCCAACCATATATAATTATCATGAATTCTACTCATAACTATCTTTATCCATTTAATCTTGAAAACATTTGAAAAATCTAGGACATGGGTCAACCCTTTTCTCTCTACGATTTTGAATTCTTCCTTCAGTGCTCTATTTTCACATAATTTCCCATGGGTTTCCCTAATCTCCATGTCTCTTATGCTACCCACCTTGCATGTGTAGCAACATCTTATGTCATGAATCATCAAAACTTGAGGTGATATCATCAACAATGCACCAAATGGATCTTGCTTGTAAGCAATATCAGGAATGGCTCTAAAGTTTGGTTGTCTAATCTCATTGCTTATCAATTGCACATTGAAAACTTCTTTACCCTCTTTAACCTTAGGAGATGAAGAAATAGATGCCATTATGTATACTAGAGTTTGAAAAAATTCAAACTGTGTAGCTTGGCACTTGATAAATACCTTTGTAAATCTATTGTCAAGTGATTGTTGAATCCTGCTTGCAAATGCTAGAATGATATCTTCAATTGGTCTTTTGTTCTTCATGCTCCCCTTCAAATTTGAATTATTTCGAATGAGTATAAATTTATCATATGGACCTTAAAACCTTGCATTTAATGTTTAGTGCTTACACATCTATAAGCTTGGTTTCAATAGAGATTTCAACTCACTCGGCTTCCATGAAGTTTCTTTTCCACTTGGCAACCAGTACAAGCTTGGTCAACACTACCACCTTTGATAACTCAGCATCAACAAAAATTTTACTCAACAACCATAGTGAAACTTTTCATGCATGGTAGTAATATGAAAACAAACAAAACTTAAATATTTCTTCTAGATTTTTAACAACACTTTGCATCTTTCTTCATGTAGGTATAATCTTTTTAGAACTAAATCCTTGGAATTGATGTATAGTATATATTTTAAATATCAATCCCATACATACCTCTTGATTTCTTAATTAGAGGTGGTGTGATCACTTGACCCATTGCATGAAGTGATCCCATCTAAACTTAATGTGTTGCAATCTTCCTTTCTCTTTCATGTCTTTTTCATCTAATCTCAGACATCCCTAACATCTTCCTTTCCTTTTCCTTTTTTAAACTCACTGCTTAGTGCCTTTGACCTTGTTGGACAATTCCTACTTATGTGACTAGTCTTCAAATAACTAAAACATGTGGTTTGACTTTACCATCTTTTGTAGTCATTTATGAAATGTGTTCTTATGCAATTTTCAGCAACATGTTCATACTCTTGATAGTAGTGACAACTATACCTAGTATCATAATCCCAATTACAAGAGTTTCCATTGTGTTTTACCTTTGTCTACTTGTTTGATGACTATTTAGGCTTAGATCTACACTCATATGCTCCATGTCCATACTTCTGATAGTTATAGTAGTATCCTTCAAATCTTTGTGTTCTAATGGTCTTGATTCTACATTCATGTGCTTGGTGTCCTTATTTATAGCATTTGTGGCAATGACTCATGAACTTTTGCTTAGGATTCTGATTTACAGTCTTGTTTCTGCAAACATTAGCAATGTGACCTATCTTACCACAACTCTCACAAGTAGCTTTGGAGTTCTTATCTTTATTACTTCTTTCTTCATCATTTTTGGATGATTCTCCTTCTTTAGTACTAGTGTAACCCAATCCAGAAGTATCACTATTGGATTTAAGGGATATCATCAATCGCTCAAAGTACTTGATGGCTTCACTAGGTTTGTTGAAACTTTTAGCAAACTCCTTTTCTCTCTTAAGATCATTTCTCAGTTGTTCATTCTGTAACTTCAGTGTTGTGATCTCAATATCCTTTGCATTCATTTCATGATTTTCAATCATCATTTGACCCAAAGTTTCCAATTGCATGTTAGCAATCCTAGTTACCTCTAATTTTTTCTCTTCTAGTCTATTGGTCAATATCATTTTGTCATCTTCAATCATGACCTTTTCCTCTTCAGCTTTCTTTTTTTACTCAATCACCTCACATAGTAATACTAATTGGACTTCTTGTTCTCTTTTGAGATTTTTGACCTCTTCAGTTAGAGTTCTATTCTTTTCCATTAGATATGTAACTGCTACATCAAATTCATTGGTGTTTCTATCTGCAAATAATTCAGTAGTGTCAATCTCTTGGTATTTTGTATCATTCTCCTCAATAGTTATTTCCTTCCTTCTTTTCAATGATAGCTTTAACTTTATTCTTCCTTCATTCAGCTAATGTAGGGAAAGTTGTATTTCAATCTTCTAGTTTTTAATAGTCTTTCCCAACTTGTAAACTTCCATCTCCAAGATCTTTCTTCAAAGCTACAAAATTTAATTTTCTAGAGAACACAACTCTTATGCCAATTGTTGGAAATACAATAGGGAAGTAAACTCTGGGGGGGTGGGTGAATCAACACTTAAAACTTTCAACCTCAAAAACTATTCACCACACATCCATCTCACAATCTATGCATATAAACTCAAATTCCAAATTAAGCATATAAATCCATAGCATAAAAATAAAATAGTCAACATATATATGACACAAGATATTTGGTTACCTAGAAACCCTCCAAGGAGAAGGTAAAACTAGGGT
The DNA here is from genome assembly GCA_028749045.1 of Cupressus sempervirens. Lineage (NCBI taxonomy): Eukaryota > Viridiplantae > Streptophyta > Pinopsida > Cupressales > Cupressaceae > Cupressus > Cupressus sempervirens. Next base: position 509,818,197 of record CM053783.1, read on the forward strand.
GGCAATGACACCCACAAATCTTCACTATTATGATAATAAAGTGTTTCCAATGAAGGTAACAATGTTTGATCATGAAATATGATCTACCCTGTGAAAGGTCTACCCTATTAAAGGCTTACAAGATTGTTAGATCTTACCTTGTTAGAAGTGTGTCTAGTAAAAGAACCTTAACTTAAAATGAAGTAAGCACCCTTTTAAAAGATTTACAAAACTACTTTGTTAAGAGATTTAACTAATTTGTCTATTAGAATGCAATGGTCCTTTTGTTAGCACTTTATTGCTTAATGTCATATCACCTCTATCTTGATGTGTACTTGATCCTTTCTAATCAAATATATCTCTGTTATCTTTCGATTCCATTCCTTTGTTCTCCTTTAATTTATTTTGGAATTTAACTCAAATTATAAAACCTTAGTCACCATGAATGCTCTATTTGTGCATACAAACTATTTTCAATTCTCCTTAAGCATTCATAAAAATTTTAGGGTTTTTCTTCCTTAAGAAGACCTAGGTGACTTAGGGTTAGGTATAAATAAATGGTAGTGATTCACCCATATTGTCACTTAATCCTTCCTGTTTTGATTGGATGCATGTAATTCACAGGGATTCATGATTAAGATTTGTCCTTATCATCAAAGATCATAAAACAATTCTTAAGTCATCCCAAAAAGGTTTACATAGAAGTTTGTGTCATTACAAACATCTATGTCAAAATTAAATAACTCAACACTTGAAGTCCTTAATACTCGGGCATCAACTACAACTTCAATATTGTAACTCAACCTTTGAATGACTTAGCATCCACTGATCACTCAACATTTGAATAGCTCAACACATACCATCTTCTCAGCACTTGAGTGACTCGACACTTACTAGTTACTCAGCTCATACTAAATATTTGTCACTCAGCATATACTATCTAATAACTTATGCTTAGCATGTATTACTTGTTCAGCATGAACTAAGTAAATTACTTAAGTATATTGTCACTCATATGTCAAAACCAATCTAAAATTAACAATGATATCTCATTGTTCCCTCCATCCTTCAAGAACAGATCATTGTTATCATTAGTTTTTTTAAATCCAATCTTTACCAAATAATTATGTAGCCTTTCATACCATGCTCTAGGGGCTTGTGTCAAACCATATAGATCCTTGTGCAGTTTACATACAATGTTCTTCTTGTCAGGATTGACGAATCCTTTTGGTTGTTTTATGTAAACCTCTATTTCAAGTATTATATTCATAAATGTAGATTTGACATCCATTTGATACACTTTAAATCCTTTGTAAGCATAATAGGCAAGTAGTGTTCTGACTTCTTCCAATCTTGGAACTGGGTCAAATATTTTCCCATATTCAATTCCTTCTTCTTGTGCATATCCTTTGCATACCAATCTAGCCTTATTCCTTGTGACTTCTCCTTTTTCTTTTAGATTGTTTCTAAATACCCACTTTGTTCCAAAAACATCTGTGTCATTTGGTCTACGTACGAGTGTATAGGTTTTGTTCTTTTCTATCTACTTAATTTCTGCATTCATTGCATGAATTCAATCCTCATTCTCCAAAGCACCTTTTATTGATTTAGGCTCAAACACACAAAGTAAACATGTATCACTTCTAATTATTCTCCTTGTCATAACTCCAGAGTCTTTGTAACCAATAATTTTCTTAGGTTCATGGTGTCTTCTTACATACTTTGCTAGTATAGGTTCTTTCTTTATTTTTTCTTGCATAGGATCATCTTGAAAAATAATTCCAAGGTCATTTTGTCTCTCTAATTCAAGTTTTGGTTTAGGTTCTTCTTGCTTGGAATTGTCTTCCCAATGTTTGACATCTACTACATGTCTCTTTACAACATTTTGTTGATGCTTGGAACTTGCAATCTATTATTTAGAAGTTTGTTGTTGCAACTCAGTATTCATTGTTCATTGTTGTTTGATAGCTTTATTCTCTTTCTTAGAGGGGGAGTGAATCATTTATCCAAGGTCTAGATATAACAATTGAACATTTAAACACTTCAACTAATCCAGAGCTAAGAATTCAATAACTCAAACTCTATAGTAAATAATCACCAACATAAACTTGTAGTCCACTATCCTAATACTTATTAGACTTGTAGAATTTAAAACATCAATAGTAAAACATTTCAAATGACATCCACACAAGTTGACACAAGGATCTAACATGGAAACTCAATTTGAGAAAAACCACTAGTAACATGTCACCAATTTTTCACTCTTCTAAAGTGAGCCCTATTACGATCCACCCCTATTAAAGGTTATGTCAAATCTAAGACTGGTTTTGACTATTTTGTGTCAACACACTTAAGATGCTTACTAAGTTCATGCCGAGCTAGTAACACATGCCGAGTAAAATATGTATAGATGTCAAGTAAATAGTTGATGTTGAGCTACAATGTGTGTCGAACAATCTTTAGGTGTTGAGTGAACTTCAAGTGTCGAGCAATCTTTAGGAGCTAAGTGAAGTTCAAGTGCCTAGCCAGACAAAACTACAACAAGTTTCGAGTAACAAAATCATCAAGTGCTGAGCATCAGAGGTAACAAGTGACGAGTAACACAGATTCGACATAGCTTTTTGTAATCGCACAAACACTTATGTAGACCATTTTTGAGCTGACATAGAAGAATCTCAAAGGATGTTAAAGATAAGAACAAATCTTTTACATTACCTATGCAATTAGCATGCAACCAATAAGAAAAATGGAGAAGGCATACAACCAATAAGAAAAGTACATGAATTGAGTGGGAAATGAAGAATGAATATGGATCATAGATTCATACCTAACCCTAAGTCTTTGAAATCTTTAAAAGGATGAAGAAACCCCATTGTATGTGTGTATGAATGAAGTGTATGGGAAAACTATAGCAAACTTCAGAGGGAAGTGTGAAAAGACTTAGAAGAATAGAGTAGCATTGCAGTATTCAGTTGATCAAGAAAAGAGTATCAAAATATCAAAGAGTGACATATCAGATCAAGCAAGGATTAGGTGAGTCAGAGTAGAACAAGGATCTAGAATCAGCAATTGGAGATTGCAAAGCTAACAGGTCAAAGACTTTCTAATACTCTCTAGCAATTATATTAGATAATGGAAATCCTATGGACTTAGGTTGGCCTAGCAGCCATTTATAAATCCTTTAACAGGGTGGCATTCCAAGTGAATGTACAAAAGTCCTTTAACTAGGCCTACTTTTAGCAGGGTAGTGAAATCCTTTAACTAGGTCACTTTTGATAGTGTAAAAGTCTTTAACAGGATAGGCCTTTCACAGGGAAAACCATTCGAAGTGGTCAAGCATTGTAACCTTGAACAATTACACATTGTTGTAGTGATATTTTGTGGGTGTCATCCCCACCCCAATTTTACCTTCTCATTTTGGAGGGTTTCTAGGTTATCAAATTTGTGTGTTGTCTATTTTCATGCATGTCTTTACTTTCAAGTTCATTAGATAGATTGGATGCATGTGAATGGTTTTAGTTAAAAGAATTTAAAAGGGTTAAAGTTAGTTACTTCTGATTCACCCCCCCACCCCCCTCTTAGAAGTAAATATTTCCACTTGTTAATTCCAATAGGTTACAAAACAAACTGTTAAATATGACCTTGTTAAAGGATTTAATCACCCTATTAGGAATGGCCTTGTTAGAGGACTCACAAACATTCCACTAGAATGCCACCTTGATTAAAGGATTTTCTTATGACTATTAGGTCAACCTTGATTAAAGGATTTCAATATTGATATAATGGCTAGAAAGTAAGAGTAAGTTTGATCTAACAAATACAACTTACTTTGCAAATACAAAATATAGTTTGGTTCACATTTTGATCCACTGATTATCCTTCATTGTCATCTTTGTCTTTAATCTGCTTGGCACTCCTTCAAGCAATCACACTTTAGCTCTTCTCAACCTCCATCTTAAGTTTTCCAATCAATAGCATCAATGATTGCTCTGACCTTCTTAGGTTTTCACCATCTCTTCTAACCTCTCTAGGCTTAGCCCTTATACCTCCTTAAATAGGTAATTCTAATCTTTTTCTTCTTAAATATCACCATAGATCTTAGGATTTGGTTAGATTCGTCGAATCCTTCTAACATTTTATTTCCTCTTTTCTCTTCTAGAAACTTCTCCAAAAATTTTCTTGAATTCTTGCATAGAAACACTCAAATGTAGTTTCTCTTGAATTAAATATTCCAAGTCATCCATTATTATCTTCAACGTATTTTATAGATTCCAAGAAATCAATTGTGTTGGTTAAAATTCATGATTTTCTCATTATTTATCAAATGTTGTCCCTTGACCAACACTATATTTTGATGCTCATTCATCTTTGGGTTACTTGGTCGCTACTAACTTTTTTGTTTGACACATTTACTGATACTCGATCAATACTGATGCTCAATCAACACTAAATTTTCTCGACTTATACTAGCACTCAGTTGACACAAACATCACTCAGCATAAAACTTCAAGTTTCATAATCTTCTACTCTTTTTCTCAATCAAGCCTATGTCTTTGGTAATTCTGTGATCACTTCTTCAAGGCTTTAGTACAACTTTCTTCTTCACTTGTAGCATATTTAAATAATCACTTTATCTTGTCAAAGTCTAACTAATCAAGTTCTTTCCTCATAACTTAACTTTTCATCTAGTTCCTTTTGTTATGTCCATCTTCTCAAATCCTCTCCATCGATCATCTTGATATGAAAATCAAATCAGATAACAAACTATCTTATCAATTAGGTTTGACATCAATGACAACATAACAATTGTTTTAATTATAGTTTCCAATAATTGTCTCTTTTTTATCACCACTTCCAGTTAGTTCATCAATAGCACCATAGATCATTACCTTCATATTTTGTAATTCAAGTTAGGAGCCTAAACTAATCAATTGTACCATACTCAACAAGTTATATTTTTAAACCATCAACCCAATATGTATTGTCACATCTAATCTTATCACTCATTATAATTGATCATTTACCTTTCACCTAACATGGTGTATCATTTCCAAACTTAACACTACTTCCATTATAATGCTCTAACTTTTCAAACTTACTTGTATCACCAGTCATATGATGCAAACAGCCACTATCAATTACTCATCTATCATTCCTGTTCACATGTGAAATCAATGTAGTTTTTTCATCTTCATTAGATTTGTCTTTTATTGCAACATAAATAACTTCTTCAATTTCACTAGTATCACTATCAAAACCATCTTCAACAATGTAATAGGATCTCTTACCTTTTCCTTTTTAGTCTTTGCTACCTCGGTTGTCTCTTCTTTCTCTCCTTCCTCTATATTTTTTATCGTTCATTTATTCTTTCTCATCTTTCTCAGTACATCTAGCAGCAATATCACCAATTTTGTTACATGTAAAACATATAATAGGGAGTTTACCTTTTTATTTACCTTTTTCTCTTGGTATCCCTCTTGCCAATAATGCTTCAAAATCATCAAGATCATTATTTGATCCACTATTACTATCCACATTTCTTCTTTTCTTCTTTCTCTTAGATCCATCAAAGGTTAGTTGAGACTTGAAAGAATGTTCAATATTAGAAAGGAATTAATTATCAAAATTTGACAACTCAAAAGTAGTGAGTCTACCAATTAGACTATCCAAGGTTAGATCATTAGCAAGTGTATGCCTCAATTCTTGAATTGCAAATACTTGAATTGCATAGATATGAAGTAAAGTCCTCAATAACTATAGTCTCATCAGATATGATGCCTTCATCTCCTCTAATAGCATTTATGACCTCCCTAATTTAGCCACAATATTAAGCAATAGTTTCATCTTCTTTCATTCTCATGTCATCAAATTTTTTCTCAAATTTTTTGCTTTAGCTCTCAACACATTTTCTTTTCCTCCATGGATTTGTGTGAACTTGTCACATATTTTCTTTGTAGTATTACATTCCTTCACATCATAAAATTCAACATAACTCAAAGAAGATGCTGAATCTATCATCATTTGATTATGCTCTTTCTCCTCCTTCATTTGTTCAACAATCATGAGTCTAGGAACTTCAATGCATTCATTCTCTTCATAGTATAACACAAAGTCTCTAACTCCAGATAGATGCAATTTTATCATTCATTTCTATAAGGCCCACACTAGCACCCTATTCTAGATCCTGATGAAATGGATATGGTTAGGAGTTAATAGAGTTATGATTGACATTTTATTTTTACTAATAATGATTTAAGGGATCCTAAAGGACAATAATGTAGATCTTGATACTCTATCCAGTAACATTAGGTCGATAAGATAAGATCACATGGAAATGAGATTTAAAATGTTCAAGACAAGAACTTGACCATGAGACACTACAGATGATCTACTAGGCAGTTAGGAAGGATAAAATAACATTCATCCTACTAAGAGAAACTATGAGCATAGGTTATGATGATAATCAGACATATGGATATGTTTGAAAATTGGTTCTAAATTATTATGACATAATTATTGAAACATTCTAACAGTCTGTGGAGTTAAACCTGGAAAATCACACAAACCCCTCATAATGTGATAAAGGGATATTGTTATGAACGTTACTATGTTTAACTTGACCCAAAGTTACCAGTTAACTGATCTGCACATATCCATTTTATATTGTTTTTATGATTCACTAAAGATGGCTTAGAGTTTCATTGTTATGAGAAAAGAGTTGTGATGATACTCTGATTGAAAATGATTTATATTAAGAAAGATTACTATTGATATACATATTCTATATTTCAATGTTTTAAAATATTTTATGAGAATGATAATGTAATGTTTTGAATCTGCACTTGGATGAAAGTTAAATGGAATATGCTATTGCAATATTTTATTGATAGTATTTAGAACAGAAATGATTAGATGATAATTAATTGTATACGTTAATGAGAAGTATGAGATATTGGATCTATGTTGTACGTGTCTGTATGTATCCTATATTATTTTATTGGGTTACTGATGTTTAAGTTAAGTGTGCAGGAAGTGGAACCATGGAGATTAATGGGGAAACAAGGTTCAATCTTATGTGAACACAATAAAGCCAAGGTGAATCTTTGGAAGATTCAAAACCTCGTTGCATTGTGTTTATTTCATAATGTGATTGTGCATGAGTTTTATAGACAAAGAGCATGATTAATTAGGGACATGTCATCGTAATGTGTAAAGTGTTTTTATGTGTGTGTGTGTGTCATTTGACACTTATATTGTCTATGTGTAAATGACATGTCAAATAGGGTTCTTTGGCATGAAGTCACTTAACCTAAGCCTAATCTTCATTGTGAAATCAATTAAACCACCTTGGAGAGTTTTAGTAAGAGTCACCTCCTTGAGAAAATTTAAGCTATAAGTTGACAAGAACTTTAGAGAGCCTAAAGTGATTCCTACGTGTTAATTTTGTGAAATATAAGTTACCCACATGGTAATAGTATGGGTTGGGGGCTTAAATATAATTATAAGTGGGTCTAGGGGACCTAGGGGACCCTCAAAAAAAGTCATTTCCAAGCCAATTCTAAAATCATATTATCACATGACTTCTTCCCTCATGACACCACTTGGTTAAGTTCTCATTGGTGGAAAGATACAAAAAGTAAGAGGGGTAGGTGAGGATGAAAGTGGAGGTCTTTATAGGGAGCTTGTGCCAACCTTGGTGATTATTCACCCACTCTCTAATTTTAGAGACACACAGGGATTGGAAAGGGGAAGTTTGGAAGCCAAGTAGGAAGAGGTATTCATTCCATTGCCATAGCTTGTAAGCAGGTTAGTGCTTCATGCCATGCTTTGTTTACATCATATAACTAAAATTGGAAATTGTAAGAGTGCCTTTTGTAGGGTTGTGTGAGTGATATGGCATCATGTATTATTCTTGGGATTCTTTTGTTGTGTTGTATTGTGAGTGTGTGTATTGTTCATGAAATTTCTTGGGGTTTCTTTTTTATTTTCTTGTTTTGTTTGGATGTTGAAATTTGTTCATGGGTGTGAAGGCCTCACTCACCCTTGGGAGGGAAGAGCAAGCCTTGGGTGAAGGGGTTATTTGGGCTTGAAATATAGTTAAGAACCTTGGAGTATGGGCTCCATTGTATTCCATATTCTTTCATTACTTGAGAATGGTGGTGTGGTAAGAAGGTTCATGAAGTATGGAAATCCAAGGATGCTTTGGTTGATGGTAGTATGATTGGAGGATGTTGTGAAAGCCCCGAAAGGGCATGAAATTTTTTGTTTTGTGAAAGCTCGAAAGGCCATGGAAATTATTGATTTATGAAAGTCCCCAAAGGGCATGAAAATTGTTGTTACAGATTTTGTAAGATATGGCAAGTCTCCTAATTGAGAGCCCACCTTCACCCAATGTTCATGATTCCATCTGTGAATTATTGTGAAAGCCTTGGTTGGGGTTTTTATTGTGTTGTTAAACTATGATAATCATGTTGGTTCCTGTTATTATGATAATGTTTGAGTGTAACCCAGTTGAGCCTGTTTCCCCTAGCACGGGGGTGGTCTCCTTGAGGCCTAGGTTGGGTGGTGAGCCTCAATGGTTCCCTATTTGTCTCTCTCTTATGTAGGTACTCATTTGGAGAGTTTTGGAAGTTTGATGTTATGAAGTCTATTTCTTGCATAGGAGCATATACATTATTATTGTGTTGAAAAGGAGAGATAAATCCCCACTGGTTATGTGAAGGAATTTGTATTGTAGAGTGTAGTGTTGTTTCCATTTCATATGTCTATAGGGAGAGAAGTTGTTGTATCTATGTCATATATGATCTTTCCATTGTTATTAGATTGATAGAGTTCGTGCTTGATATTGTATTGAAAGAAATTTGAAAGGATCATGTTAGAAAGGTTATGTTGTACTGATGTTATTCCATTTATACTTAATTTGGACTGTGGAGAAAGAATAATTTGAGTAACTTGAAATTACAATAAGAATTAATTGAACATGGCCACCTTGATATCTTATTTTTCTATTGCACAAGGAATAACTAGAAATTTGATGTTCAGTATTGGAATTGATAAAAAGCAAGATTTGCAATTGATAGGAAGGATGGTAGATAGTTTTTAAATCATAGTATTGAATGACATTAAAGTAAATGAAAACATTTGATGTAATGAAATTTAGTTCAAAGCTTCTTGAGTTCTATTTTGAATTTGATTTCTCTAGCATTAAAATAATATGCTATATGATAAATTTGGTTATTAGAATAGAAATATTAATGCTTAGAGCAAATAAATCATCCTCCAATCAACTCTAGCAACTAAGTGAAGGCCTGATAAGAACTAAACTATTAGCTAAGGTTAAATGAGACTTGTAGATGCACATATGCGTTCTGGAAAAGGTATGGGCTCAAAAAAATATATAAGTCCTACTAATACAGAGTAATATTTTATTGAATAAGAACCTACCTAGGACTCTAAAAGAATGGACATTCCTAGCTAGAAATAAATTCAAAATAAACAATGAACTATAAGGCATAAATGTCTAATCACTATCCCTAGAGAAAAAAATTAAAAAGTATATATATAATAATGCTAAAATAAATGCCACTTGACTCTTGGGCTAGCCTTGAATTCCAAGGCGCCACCTTTTTTTTCCATGGCAATAGACAAATCCTGCAAATAAAATAAAATAGGTATGACAAATGCAAGTTGCATCCATCCCTAGGCCCTACCGAAGAAGGGTACTTGGAAGACTTAATTGCTGCTGACCATGTCATGATTCCCATGTCTTCTTGGACAGCGACATCCCCCTTGTGTTTTAAGAATGGAAAAGACTTATTCAGTGGGGAGGATACCTTGGAGAGCACACATACTCTCCTATTTGCTCCCCACCTAACACTACTCACACCTAGGTGCTCATGTGGCAACCTGACAAGGTGGAAATTGGATGCACTTTATTGTGTCATGATTTCAAACAAAAAAAAATGCCCAAATTCAAGTTGACTCCAGAGCATGCGCTTGGAAAAAAAGAGGTAGGCTTAAATTGCATGGGGTTGTGTGATATGACAGCCTATAGCATCTTAATGATGTAAGATAAGACCCCTAGCTTAGGCCACATAGGAATCATAAAGTGGTTTCAATTTTAAAAGAAATTGGATATGTATTCATAGGTGGGTTTGAATCTTAGTTTAATCTTTTTTTGATTTTAATGTGACACATAAATTAACAAAGTTATGCTTGTAGTGAATATGGATATATAAGTGGGTTATAGTTATTTAATCATTTAAATGATCATGTTAATATGTTATTGAATTTAAGAAACTTGATTCTAGCATAAGGGGATTATAGGTATGTGGGGATGTAATGGGTAGCTAGAGATATATATAATATTATATATATATAGAATCAAGTTTCTTAAATATAATATTATTTATATTATATTATGTTATATTATTTAGATATATATTATTTATGTTATATTATATTATTTAGATATATATTATATTATTTAGTGGTTATTATGGTCAAGAGTAGTATAGATAAGATAATCAAGTAGGGCACTTAATTTTGAAGATATTGATAAATAATTGCTTGGCCATTGCCATTGTTCCTAGCCATAACTAACGATGTTTTGATGTTAATGTAAGGAGGTATGGGATTAGATGGTAATTTGATCAGGTTAATATTTGCACAATAATGCCAAGTATAGTAACTTTGATTTAATATAACGATAACTCGAATACTAATGGAAACAAACTGATTAATGATTCATCCTCTCATTGCAAACCTCAGTGCTATCACTGTTATATTCACATAAGTTGGATCACATCTGCTCTTTAGTGTGTCTTGGTTTGAGTGCAGGAGAATAAGGGCTCATAATCTCAATTCTTGGGTGGAGCCTTCTTGATCCTTTAACGAACTTAAACGATTTCAAGTTTAAATACGGATAGCGTATCCTTTAGTCTGACCAACAAATTTAGTTAGGTAATTTTTGAATCTCCACCATAAACTATAAACTTAGAATGCAACTCACACTTTTAATTATACAGAGTAACAGTCAAGTATAACCGCAACCCGATAGGAGTGTAAACCCCCTTCACAGTGTACACCAAATCATTTAGCTAATTAAGAAATTTTGATGTGTTTTTAAAAAAACAAAAACAAAAAAATTGGTTATATTCTTCCGTTAAAATTTATGGCATGATAATTTCTATGTTGGGAATTTCTCCTTGTTCAACTTAGGTACCTCTCTCTTGTACATCTTGATCATAAGCTTAAGTCCTTCAAACTTTTCTTACAAGAACCAATATGCTCAAATACCAATTGTTAGAATATATAGAATACCTAAGATGGGGGTGACTTAGTTATCCTCATGTTAATATGTACCAATCCAACTTTCCCTAACTTCAAACAACTTAAATAATATCATTAAACCACTCGGTCCATATAGCAACTCATCAACAACTTAATATTATGTTCATTACTTAACTCTTTATTTAGTATATGCAGACCAATAGTAAAATAAGAAGTAGTATTTAACATGCATCACACATATATGACACTTGTATTTAATGTGGAAACTCAATTTGGGAAAAAACACCAAGTAACATGCTACCACTTTTCACTCTTTTGGAGTGAGCTTGGTTGAGATCCAACAAACACTCTATTGAATGTGACCCTATTAAAGGATTTAATCACCCTATTAGGAGTGGCCTTGTTAGAGTACTTTGGATCATTTCATTAGATGTCACCTTGATTAAAGGATTTACACAATGACTGCAGGTCAACCTTGTTTAAAGGATTTTGACTACCATAATGGTTGGAAAGTAATAGAACATTTGATTTGTAAGATACAAATCACTTTACAAATTTAGATCTCCATTCATCTCATTTGTTGGTTCAATTACTGGACTTCATTAACATCTCCATCATTTATCTTCTTCGCATCCCTTGAAGAAATCACTGTTAACCAATATCTTCACTTCTCCTCTACTACTTTGTTCTTCACAAGTTTTCCTTAAGATCACTAATCAACAATGAACCAACCTTAGAAAACATCTATTATGCCTCCTTGAATAGGTAATTTTGATCTTTTTCCACTTAAACATCACCATAGATCTTAGGATTAGGTTAGATCCATTGAAACTTTCTATCTTTTTGTTCCATTACTCCTTTCTTTCTACTTCTAGAAACTTCTCTTTAAATCATTTTCTTTAATTGTATAAAAACTCAATTCATATATTAAATACACAAACTCATCAATCCTTATCATCCATGCATTTTGACTAATCCAAAAATTCAACTTTGTCGGCCTCCAACACGATTCTTTCACAAACTATAACTTCTATTGATACTAAGTCATCACTGTGTAGCTTGGTCTCTATTGTTCTATCTCACTTAGCTCCCACTGGCTTGCTTGGTCTTCATTACGCTTGGTCACTACTATATTTTTCATATTCATCATGCTCAACCATAACTAGAACTTGGCTACTACTATTTTCTCAACTAACTACTAAGTTCCTTAATCTTATGATTCAGCTCTTTTATTGACCGACCACATTATACTAAGTTGTTCTTGTGTTTAACTCAACACTTCTATACTTCATATGATGATTGAACAATGCATCATCTTGTCAAAGACTAACTGGTCAAGTGCCCATTGTAATTCCATCATACTTGCTCCTCTTCACTCAACAACTTCGCTAGTTCATCTAGTCATTTCTCTTTTCATATCCTCTTTATCAATCAATGGATATGACACTCTACATTGTTAGTAAATGTCTCTCCAATAGGTTTGACATCAATGAAAACAAAACAATTATTCCAATTGTAGTTTCCAACACTAAATATGCAACCAAAATCAATTAGATGTGCATGCCCAAAAGGAACATGTTTGATACCAAATGTAATGTCCCATTTTTCATATCAGTCGACAATTTCAAACTATTATTTTATATTGTATATTTTCATTTTGATAAATGGTAATAGAAAATGTCAATATTATGTCTAATATCCCTGTACCATAACTAATTAATTCTTCACCAATTCACTAGTGTGAGAAATAGTGTTCCTATTTAAGTTTTTTGTTGAAGTAATATTCACTAGCTCTCTCACCCACTTAGTGACTAAATCTTATTATGAATAGTTTTTCTTTGCATAAATATGTTGTGTTTTTTTATTGTTGGAATGCTCAATAACTTGGCTAGATAAGGGATCTTGGTGTCACATATATTTATATTATGTGTGATGTAATGTTTATGTGTTGAATATGCAATGAAATTGGCCAAATAGTTATGCCCAAAAGGAAAAGGTCTATGATACTACATGCAGTGTCTCATTTTCATAGTAGTTTGAAATCTAGGACTATTATTTCATATTTTTAGTTTTTCTTTTTATTACGGTAAAAGATGTAAATATTATATGTAATATCCCTAAACTAAAACTAAATAATTCTTCACCAGTTCCTCAATGTAACAAGTAATGTTCAAATTACAATTTTTCGCTAAGCATTACTCATGGGATCTCCAACCCACTCAATGATTAGATATTATCACAAATATTTTATCTTTGCATAAATATGTTTAGTTTTGTGATTGTTGGAACACTCAAAGAAATGGAGAGATAAGGGATTCTAGTTTCACATATATTTATATTACATGTGATCTAATGTGTGTGTATTGAATATGGAACCAAAATCAGCTAGATGCCTATGCCCAAAAGGAACGCGTTTGATACCACTTGTAATGTCACATTTTCATATTAGTTGCATATTTGGGATTATTATTTTTTGTTTTTTGTTTTTCTTTTGATTTATCGTAATAGAAGATGTCAATGTGATGTGTAATATTCCTATGTTCAAAACCAAATAATTCTTCACCAATTCCTTAGTGTGATATATAGTTCTCGTGTTTTATTTTGTTGTCAAGTAATATTCATGGAATCTCTAACACACTCAATAATTAGACGTTTCATGGATTTTTTTCGTACATATATCTATTATGTTTTGTAATTTTTGAAACACTCAAACACTTGGTGAGATAAGGATATATATATATATATAATGGGTGATGTAATATTATGTACTAAATATGCACCCAAAATTGGCCATATGCTTATGGTCAAAAGGAATAGGATACCACTCAATATGGGATAAAATTTGTTTCTTTCATGCCTAATTAACATTATTTGGATACCATCTTATGGCCAAATTGGCATATGCTTTGGATGATGAGGGGTAACTCCCTTTAACTTCAAATCTATCATCTTTTGGTTTATACCATGTACTTTTATTTTTAATTATCCAAAAGGATTTCCTTACATGGCTTCTTACTACTATATGGGGTGAAAATTATCTCATAGCTTACAAACCTATCACATGCTCAAAAACCACCAAACTCAATATTTTTTGGTTCATATACTATGATACTACTACCCCAACTCATAATGTAGCCCCAACTCATAATGTTATTAATGTATGTGAAAGAGACATATCAGTTGTAATGTTTTCATTGATGTCAAGCCTTAATTGGTGAGGCATTATGCTAATTTAGTAGAGTGACATATCATGTGATTGAAGAAGAGAATATGAAGAAAGTATGATGATAAATGTATGGTATCTAATGGGCACTTGAATGAGTTAGAATCTAGTAGTATAATGTCGGTTTGATTGTTTTACATGATTTGATAATATTTTTAAAGTGGGTAGAATGAAGAAAGTGAGAGGCTTACCAAACTTGCATAAACCTAATAGTGATATGTGTGAACAATGTCAACTTGGTATGATGACTAAGTCTAGTTTCTCTAGTAAGTCACACTCATCTAATGATATTATGAAGTTAGTTCATACTAACTTGTGCAATCCTATGAAAGTTGAGAACTATTGTGGAGATGGATATCTTATTCTATTTGTTGATGACTATTCTAGAATGATGATAACTATGTTTTAAAAGTTGAAATATGATGCATTTCAAATGTTCAAGTGGTATAAGGCTAGAGTTGAAAATGAAAATAATTGAAATATTTCAAATCTGGTAGAGGTGTTGTGTTTATGTCTAATGAATTTACTAACTATTTTTTAGCACAGAATTAGAAGATAATTATCTCCATCAAGAACACCACAGCAGAATGGGATTGTGGAGAGGAGAAATAGATCCATTTTTTATTATGTTAGAATACTTTTTATTGAAAAAGGAGTCCCACAAATATCTTGGAGAGAGGCTAAAAACATGGATGTTTACACCCCTAGCCAAGTTCATTTGAAGAAAGGAACAAACAAGGCACCTAATGAACTTTGGTATGTTCATACACCGAATGTAAGTTATTTTAGAATCTTTGGAAATAGGTGTTATATCCATAAAGATATAAGAAATGAGAAGTTTGATTTAAAAGGTGATGAAACAAATTCTTTCATGCCTAATTAACTTTATTTGGATACCATCTTATGGCCAAATTGGCATATCCTTTGGATATTGAGGGGTAACTCCCTTTAACTTCAAATCAATCATCTTATGGCTTAAACCACGTACTTTCATTTTTAACTATCCAAAAGGCTTTCTTTACATGGTTTCTTACTACTGTATGGGGTAAACTTATCTCATAGCTTACAAACCTACCACATGCTCAAAAACCACCAAATTCAATATTTTTTGGTTCATTTACTATGATACTGTTACCCCAACTCATAATGTAGCCCCAACTGATAATGTTATTAATGTATGTGAAATAGTTAGATTAGTTGTAAGGTTTTCATTGATGGCAAGCCTTAATTGGTGAGACATTATGCTAATTCAATAGAGTGCCATATCATGTGATTGAAGAAGAGAATATGAAGAAAGTATGATGCTAAATGTATGGTATCTAATGGGCACTTGAATGAGTTAGAATCTAGTAGTATAATGTTTGTTTGATTGTTTTACATGATTTGATAATATTGTTAAAGTGGGTAGAATGAAGAAAGTGAGAGGCTTACCAAAATTGCATAAACCTAATAGTGATATGTGCAAACAATGTCAACTTGGTATGATGACTAAGTCTAGTTTCTCTAGTAAATCACACTCATCTAATAATATTATGAAGTTAGTTCATACTAACTTGTGCAATCCTATGAAAGTTGAGAGCTATTGTGGAGATGGATATCTCATTCTATTTGTTGATGACTATTCTAGAATGATGACAACTATGTTTTAAAAGTTGAAATATGATGCATTTCAAATGTTCAAGTGGTATAAGGCTAGAGTTGAAAATGAAAATAATTGAAATATTTCAAATCTGGTAGAGGTGGTGTGTTTATGTCTAATGAATTTACTAACTATTTTTTAGAATAGAATTAGAAGATAATTCTCTCCATCGAGAACACCACAGTAGAATGGGATTGCGGAGAGGAGAAATAGACCCATTGTTGATTATGTTAGAATACTTTTTGTTGAAAAAGGAGTCGCACAAATATCTTGGAGAGAGGCTAAAAACATGGATGTTTACACCCCTAGCCAAGTTCATTTGAAGAAAGGAACAAACAAGGCACCTAATGAACTTTGGTATGTTCATACACTAAATGTAAGTTATTTTAGAATCTTTGGAAATAGGTGTTATATCCATAAAGATATAAGAAATGAGAAGTTTGATTCAAAAGGTGATGAAACAAATTCTTTCATGCCTAATTAACTTTATCTGGATACCATCTTATGGCCAAATTGGCATAGCCTTTGGATGTTGAGGGGTAACTCCCTTTAACTTCAAATCAATCATCTTATGGCTTAAACAATGTAATTTCATTTTTAATTATCCAAAAGGCTTTCTTTACATGGTTTCTTACTACTGTATGGGGTAAACTTATCTCATAGCTTACAAACCTACCACATGTTCGAAAACCACCAAACTCAATATTTTTTTGTTCATATACTACGATACTGTTACCCCAACTGATAATGTTATTAATGTATGTGAAATAGTTAGATTAATTGTAAGGTTTTCATTGATGTCAAGCCTTAATTGGTGAGACATTATGCTAATTTAGTAGAGTGCCATATCATGTGATTGAAGAAGAGAATATGAAGAAAGTATGATGATAAATGTATGGTATCTAATGGGCACTTGAATGAGTTAGAATCTAGTAGTATAATGTTCGTTTGATTGTTTTACATGATTTGATAATATTGTTAAAGTGGGTAGAATGAAGAAAGTGAGAGGCTTACCAAAATTGCATAAACCTAATAGTGATATGTGCAAACAATGTCAACTTGGTATGATGACTAAGTCTAGTTTCTCTAGTAAGTCACACTCATCTAATGATATTATGAAGTTAGTTCATACTAACTTGTGCAATCCTATGAAAGTTGAGAATTATTGTGGAGATGGATATCTCATTCTATTTGTTGATAACTATTCTAGAATGATGACAACTATGTTTTAAAAGTTGAAATATGATGCATTTCAAATGTTCAAGTGGTATAAGGCTAGAGTTGAAAATGAAAATAATTGTAATATTTCAAATCTAGTAGAGGTGGTGTGTTTATGTCTAATGAATTTACTAACTATTTTTGAGCATAGGATTAGAAGATAATTATCTCCATCGAGAACACCACAACAAAATGGGATTTCGGAGAGGAGAAATAGATTCATTGTTGATTATGTTAGAATTCTTTTTATTGAAAAAGGAGTCGCACAAATATCTTGGAGAGAGGCTAAAACCATGGATGTTTACACCCCTAGCCAAGTTCATTTGAAGAAAGGAACAAACGAGACATCTAATGAACTTTAGTATGTTCATACATCGAATGTAAGTTATTTTAGAATCTTTGGAAATAGGTGTTATATCCATAAAGATAAAAGAAATGAGAAGTTTGATTCAAAAGGTGATGAAACAAATTCTTTCATGCCTAATTAACTTTATTTGGATACCATCTTATGGCCAAATTGGCATATCCTTTGGATGTTGAGGGGTAACTCCCTTTAACTTCAAATCAATCATCTTATGGCTTAAACCACGTACTTTCATTTTTAATTATCCAAAAGGCTTTCTTTACATGGTTTCTTACTATTGTATGGGGTAAACTTATCTCATAGCTTACAAACCTACCACATGCTCGAAAACCACCAAACCCAATATTTTTTGGTTCATATACTACAATACTATTACCCCAACTCATAATGTAGCCCCAACTGATAATGTTATTAATGTATGTGAAATAGTTAGATTAGTTGTAAGGTTTTCATTGATGTCAAGCCTTAATTGGTGAGACATTATGCTAATTCGGTAGAGTGCCATATCATGTGATTGAAGAAGAGGATTTGAAGTATGATGATAAATGTATGGTATCTAATGGGCACTTGAATGAGTTAGAATCTAATAGTATACTGTTGGTTTGATTATTCTACATGATTTGATTAACTCTTGAGATCGTGTATAAGGAAGACAATTTGACTAGTAAAAGAAGACTTGTGGTATTGACCGAGCTACTACAAATGTCACTGAGAACCTGATGAAGAAGTAAAGTAAGTCTAGTGTTGACCATGTGAGATGTAATGTTGACTAAGCAAGAAACAAAATAAAAGATGAAATCTAAGGCCATCATTTAATGAAAATAAATATTGTTCCAAAAGTTTCAAGAAGTTAGTTATGAGATCAATGATTGCAAAAATTGAAAGATGATCAGATGAAGGTGAATTAATTGTTTGAATTAAAGCACAAATTGTAAGATGAAAGTGTGTTAATCAATTGTCTATATTCATTGAATCTAAGTTGGATAAAGATCAACGATAGTAATTAATCTGAGAAACAAAGGTATCTGATGGAATAGTAAAGCAAAAAAAAACTATTTGAGGGATGACAACGATGTTCATTACTGTTGATAAAGTTGAAGAAAGAACTTGATAGCTAGAAGATAACCAAACAATGTTGCATTGTGAAGATCAAACAAGAAAAGTGCTAAGTTGATGTGTGAGTCATGGATCATCCAAGAAGGATCAAAAGGGAGAATGGAGAAAGATATTGAGCGAAATGGAGATTTGAACAAGAAAAGGTAGTGGTAAACCTAACAGATCATTTCACTATTATATTGTAACCATTGTAATAGAAAATCTCTTAACTGAGTAGACCGAATAGTCTTGTTGAAATCCTATATGGAAGAGTTATAGTTGAATACTTTCTAAATCCTTTATATCATGCCACTCTATAGTTGTTTCATGGAGTGATAAAGTCTAAATGATCTTTGGTGAAAATTCTCTAACAAGGTCACATGTAATGATGTGTATGTAACCTTTAACAAGATAGGTTCTTAACAAAGCTCACTTTAGAAGAGTAAAAAATTTGGGTTGTCAATTGCTAGGTGGTTTTTTTCCTTTACACAGTTCCCACAAAATACTTGTGTCAAATTTGTGTGTCCATGCTTATTGTGTTGCATATATTAATTCATGTTTAGTATTAATTGTTGCAACTTGCTATAAGCCATAATTTTACTATGATACTTAGTATATTAAGTTTATATTTTGATGCAAAGTTTATATCAGTTTTAATTGTGATGTTAGATCTAGTTACCAAGATAATAATATAAATGATGAAAGTGTTTGAGTTCATAAAAAGTGTTTTTAAGGCCTATAGAATGACTGGACATAAATTATTCACCCTCCCGCTCATTTATCCAACAATTGGTATTAGAACTATGTGCTTGAAATGAAATTTTAAAGGGATTTGAGATAAAGATCCAAAGATGTATAAAAGAGAGGTACCAAAGATAAATTGAAGAACTTCACACTATGGAAAAGAAAAATGAGACTATATCTTTCAAGAATTGGAGACAATGCATTACATTATCTGGACAACTAGTACACAACTCCAAACCCTCGTATGACAGTTGATGAGATGGACCAAAAGAAAGAACATTATAGCTTGACTATTGAGATTTATTATGCAATTAATGATTCTTATCAAAGATTGTGCTAATGTTAAAGAAATGTGGGATAAGATTGTACTCGTGCATGGTGGAGATATGAATGTGTTGAGAGATAAAGTTGGGATCCTAAGAGGAAAGTATGATGAAATGAGGACGAGAGGAGAGAATATTGTTCAATACAATAACCAAAACAAAGAAGTTGTAAGTGTCATCAAAGCTACTAGAAAAATTATCAGTGATGAAATTGTAAGTAAGGTTCTAAGAACATTATTGATTTTCTATGATGTTATGGTATCTTCTACTCAGGATTTTATAGCCATGCATGGTAATGCCCTTACACTTGACGTTTGGTCAGTACATGAACTACATTTGAGTTGAGTAACTTTAATAATAGTATACCTTAAATTGTAATGTCCCCTTTTTAGCATTCATAGCATGATGTTGTCATTAGCCTATGTCCCCACGGTCCCGTAGACTAACCAAGACATTAATGGGACTTAGAGGCCATTTGGCCTAGACAGTTTCAGTTGCAAGTTTTTCTGAGGGGTTTTGAGGAAACTTTGAGCATACTTACTATTTATAGTAAGTCATCTTGGGCATGGGCGGACATCCAGTGGCAACGATATGTCGATGGTAATTGTTTAAAATCGACAAGAAGACTTGTTTATCACTGATAAGATTTTTTATGCATTGATAAAGCTATTTTATAAAGTTAAATTTAAATATTTAACTTTATTAATGCATAGACTATAGTTTGTCAGAAATATTTAAATTAAAAGAGTCACCTTTATTTTATAACACACTGGAGACATAAGTTACATAAAGGGAGTTATGTTTTATCCCACATTGAGAAAATGAAGGATTGGGCCCTTGTGAGAACACTATAAAAGAAATGGAAGAGCTTCTTTTAAGTATGCTTGAAAATATCAAAGAAATTGGGAATTTTTCTGGAGATTATGTCTCAATAGTTTGAAAGACGAAATCCCTTCAAGCTGGAAATCTTGACGCCATTGAAAGATATGGTCTTGAGATTCAAAAGGGTAGCAGTCTGAAAAAGCGGATACGAAAAAGCAGTTCAAAAAAGCGGAACCGAAAAAGCAGGCCAAAAAAGCAGTCTGAAAAAGCGAAACCAAAAAAATAGTCTGAAAAAGCAAAGCAGAAGGGGCAGCATTGAAGAAAATTATTATAGCCATCTACAACCAGGTTCTTTTATTAGTATTGTTTTTTTAGGGTGTTATAAGTTTCAGCTGTAAGTGTGCATTATACCAGCATTATCATTTTGTAATCCATGTAAATGCCAAAAGTCTTGGCCATATTTCATGAGCATTGTATTAGAAATTTCATTGCAAATTAAGAAGATAATAGGTGCTGGTGTCATTTAAGTAATTCAATATCATTATTTATCAGCTAGTTAGTTTGCACACCAACTGTTTGTAAAAATGCCAGTTGGTTGTAGGTGTTCATTTCTCATGCTTAGATCATATATATGCATTGAATATTGTCAAAATTAGTAGCACACTCATGTTAGGCCATTGTGTAGTCCATTTGGAGTCTTCTAGCACAAGATTCTCATTTATGCAAATTGAAAAAGAGTCATTTAAAGCCAGCTGAAATACTATATCAGTCATACGTTCCTTGCATGTGAATTGTTTGATGAAATTCCTTGAGCTTTCATCAGCATTTTTTTGAGAGCAGATTTGAGGAGGGTCATTACATAAATTTAGAATGCTTGCAAGTCCATCACTAACCATTAGAAGTTCAAAGAAATAAAAGTGCATCAAAGAGGATAGTGATCATGATTCAAAAGAAAAAGATGATGAAGAGCTTGATGCATTGCTAGCTAGAAGACTACCAAGAGGTAAAGGACGATTCAAAGGTAAATTCCCTCTAATATGTTTTAAATGCAATAAAGTTGGTCTTATTGTTGCTAAGTGTCCTAATAAGAACAAGAATGATAATTGTGGATGAAAAAATGAGAACAAATACCTAAGGAGCAAAAACTACAAGGATTATAAGGAAAAAGGGAATAAGTTGTGCTACATTGTTGAGGAGGAACACACCAAGTCAAAATCTAATGATGAGAATCAAAGTGAGGAATTTTTATATGATGTTGTTAAAGAAGACTCGGATGAGAAAAGGTATGAAGAAGGTAAAGCCCTTATATCTCATTTTAATAAGAATGATAGACAAATTATTGATAGTGGATGTTCACATTACATGACTGGTGATATAGATAATTAGTTTGACAAGTTGGTAAGAATATGATGGTGGAACTATTAAACTTGAAAATAATTTTCCATGTTTAGTAAAAGGTAGATAATCATTGATGTTGAATAATAATATTAGATGTGATGATTCTTATTGGGCTCAAGGACTAAAGTATAATTTATTGAGTTTTTCACAACTAAACAATACAGGTCACACATTGCAATTTCATAATAGAAAAATTAAGAGATATGATGGTGGTGGATATTTGATTGGAACTAGAGAGAAAATAAAAAGGTAACTTATTTTATATAGACCCTAATATGAGTGCATGCATATTTTCTAAAGTTGAAGATGTATGGATATGGGATAAGAGACTTTGTCATGCTAAATTTGATGATATTGTTAAAGTGAGTGGAAGGAAGAAAGTAAGAGGCTTACCAAACTTGCATAAACCTAATAATGATATGTGCAAACAATATCAACTTGGTATGATGACTAAGTCTAGTTTCTCTAGTAAGTCACACTCATCTAATGATATTGTGAAGTTAGTTCATATTCTAAGGAAACTCAGGTGTGGAAATAACTTCCCACGCTAATCCCTTAAGGAAAGTATTGTGCAAATTCCTATTAAATCCTTACAATTTCAGATTTGATATTATGTAAACAATAATATTGCAGTCAACCCTTAATACAACAAATAGATAAAGAAAGAAATACATAAACACAAAGATATGTTGGTGGGGAAAAACCTTTCGATAAAACAATCCCACCCCTCCAAAACCTGCACAATGTATTATCTTCAACACAAAAGGTTACAACACACTTGCAATGCAAGTTCTTTCGGGACACGGAAGACCATTCCAGTAGCAACCAAAAATACACTTTTTACTCTCTCCTATCTGCAACCCTAAAAATGCATATATCATGTGCTTTCCATTTTACGAAAACTTCCAAAGAACAACCATATTAGGGTTTTACCATTCTTTGAAAAAGTAGAAATGAACCCTGTGCACTAGATGGAGACCTGAGTGTACAGTACTTAATGATCAATTGCCACATGTCTTCACATCTTCACCCATCATCAAATCTTCCAGAGATAGCTCTTAAGTGTCATAGAAATCTGTCATAACCCTTTCAGCCATGATCTCCTTACACAATTCAAGATGCTGACACATACAGGTGGAGTGACACATCAACATGCCAACTAGACATGTACACTCACACTTAATTACATTATTTGCAAAAAATACATTTACAAAACAAATAATAAGAATAGAAATTATCTAAGGTTAAGACACATATTGACTTGTGCAGTCCTATGAAAGTTGAGAGCTATTGTGGAGATGGATATCTCATTCTATTGTTGATGATTATTCTAGAATGATGACAACTATGTTTTTAAAATTAAAATCTAATGCATTTCAAATGTTCAAGTGGTATAAGGCTAGAGTTAAAAATGAAAACAATTGAAATATTTGAAATCTGGTAGAGGTGGTGTGTTTATGTCTGATGAATTTACTAACTATGGTTGAGCATAGAATTAGAAGACAATTATCTCCATCGAAAACACTACAGCAGAATGGGATTGCAGAGAGGAGAAATAGATCCATTGTTGATTATGTTAGAATGCTCTTTATTGAAAAAGGAGTCACACAAATATCCTAGAGAGAGGCTAAAAACACAAATGTTTACACCCTTGGCCGAGTTCAGTTGAAGGAACAAACAAGACACCTAATGAACTTTGGTATGTTCATACACTGAATGTAAGTTATTTCAAAATCTTTGAAAATAGGTGTTATATTCATAAAGATACAAGAAATGAGAAGTTTGATTCAAAAGGTGATGAAGGTATATTACTAGGTTACTATACTAGGAGTGAGGCTTATAAATGATTGAACAAAGTAACTTCCACAATGGTTGAAAGTGTAAATGTGAAAATTGCTTACTTTGCAAATAAGAACGATGCGGAGAGCAAGAAAGAACCTGAATATTACAACAAGATTGTGTATGTTTTTTATGATACACATGTCACCTTACTTGAGCACCTAAGTCATTATAGTAGTACATTGAGCAACAAAAAAGAGCTACCAAGTGATAGACTATATTACCTAAGCCACAGATAGAACAACCTAAGTAGAATGTTGAGACGCAACCGAGAGATGATAATACTAGAGATTACATAATCAAGTCAGTGTTAGCAAAGTATGTGAGAAGACACCATTCACATAATCATATAATTGGATATAAGAGAATAGGGGTTATGGCAAGAAGTAATTTGAAGGATAATACATGTTTTATAGTTGATTTTGAGCCTACAATTGTAAGAGATGCACTTGATAATGATTATTGGATTAATGCAATGAATGAGGAGATAGATCTTATTGAAAAGATCAATACATGAACACTTGTACTGAGATCCAAAGACAAAAATGTGATTGGAACCAAGTGGATTTTCGAGAACAAGTTGAATGAAAAAGGAATTGTATAGAACAAATCCAGACTAGTTTGTAAAGGTTATGCCCAAGAAGGAATTGATTATGGAGAGACCTTTGCACCTATTGCCAGATTGGAAGGAGTCAGAACTCTACTTGCATATGCAACTTAAAAGAGATACAAAGTCTATCAAATAGATGTTAAGTATAATTTTCTAAATGTAATACTAGAAGAAGAGATATACATTAAACAACCTAAAGGATTTGTAAAGCCAAATCAAAAGCACCTGGTATGTAAACTGAAGAAAGCATTGTATGGTCTGAAGAAAGCACTGAAAGCATGATATGAAAGGTTGTATTCGTATTTGATCATAATTAGATTTGTTATAACAAGTGATAATAGTAACTTTTATTTGAAGGGTGAAGCTAAAGATAAGGTCTTGATTGCTGAAATATTTGTTGATGATATAGTATTTGGTGGGAATGATTTGTTGTGCAAATCATTTGCTAATCAGATGATATAGTTTGAATGTTTTGACTCATCCATACCAAAGGTCTTCAACATCTCTTTTATGTACTTAGAATTAGACTGAGCAAAGGGAACTTGATGCTGACATTTGAAGATTGTAGAGAACCTAAATAAAGTCAAAGAGTTGAAGATGTATTGTTTCACAACATAATGTTATGTAATGTATTGATCAGAATGTGTTGCCATCAATACCAAAGGGGGAGATTGTTAGCCCCAACTAATAATGTAGCCTGAACTGGTAATGTTATTAATGTATGTGAAAGAGTCATATCAGTTGTTATGTTGTTATTGATGGCAAGCCTTAATTGGTGAAACATTATGCTAATTTGGTAGAGTGTCATATCATTTGATTGATGAAGACGATTTGAAGAAAGTATGATGATGAAAGTGATGATAAATGTATGGTATTCAATGGGCACTTGAATGAGTTAGAACTTGACAGTATAATGTTGGTTTGATTGTTTAACATAAATTGATGAAATGTTGAGATCATGTATAAGGAAGAGAGTTTGGTTGGTGAAAGAAGAACTGCAATATTCACCAAACTACTAAAAGTGTAACCAAACACCTAATGAAGAAGTAGAGAAAGTCTAGTGTTGACCAAGCGAGACATAATGTCAACCGAATAAGGAACAAAATAAAAGATTAAATTTAAGGCTAACATTTTATGGAAATAAAGATTTTTCGAGAAGTTTCAAAAATTTAGTTATGAGATCAACGACTAGAGAAATTCAAAGACAATCGGATGAAGGTGGATTGATTATTTGAATTGAAGCACATATTTCAACGTGAAAATGTGTTAACCAAGTGTCTAGATTCATTAAATCTAAGCGGGATGGAGTTCAACAATAGTGATTAAAGGACAAAATCAAGGTATCTGATGGAACAATAAAGAAAAATGTTTTCTATTTAAGGGATGAGCATGATGTTCATTATTCCTGATCAAGATGAAGAAGGGAGTTGTTAGCCAGAAGATAATTGAGCAGAGTTGCATTGTGAAGATCAAGCAAGAGAAGTGTTAAGTTGATGTGTGAGTGAGTAGGTCATCTAGAAAGGATCAGAAGGGAGTTGTTAGCCAGAAGATAATTGAGCAAAGTTGCATTGTGAAGATCAAGCAAGAGAAGTGCTAAGTTGATGTGTGAGTGAGTAGGTCATCTAGAAAGGATTAGAAGGGAGAAAGAAGAAAGAGATAAGCAAAATAGAGATCTAAACAAGCACAATTAGTGCTAAAGCTAAAAAATCATTTCATCATTGGATTCTAACCATTGTAGTAGAAAATCTCTAAGCCAAGTGGACCTAACAATCTTATTGAAATCCTATATGGTAGTATTCTACTTGAATGTTTTGTAAGTCCTTTAAAGGTCACTCTATAGATGTTCCATGGAGTGATAAGGTCTAAATGATCTTTGGTGAAAATCCTCTAACAAGGTTTTATGTAATGATGTGTATGTAACCTTTAACAAGGTAGGCTACTAATAGAGCTCACTCCAAAATAGTGAAATTTTTGTGTTGTCAGTTCTTTTATGGTTTTTCCCTTAACATGGTTTCCATGTTAAATACTTCTGTCAAATGTGTGAATGTTTATTGTGTTGCATATTTATTTCATGTTTATTATTATTTGTTGCAACTTGGTATAAGTTGGAAGTTTACTTTCATGCTTATTATTTTAAGTTAACAATTTGATGCAAAGTTTGTATCAATTTATATTATGATGTTAGATCTTGTTATCGAGATGATAATATGTATGATTAAAGTGTTTGAGTTGGTGAAAAGTGTTTTTAAGGCCTGTAGGATAACTAGACATAATTGATTCACCCCCCAATCAGTTATCTAACACATGCCATTTTCTAACGGGTTGAGCTATAAATTTTGTAGGTGAAAAAATTCAATGGTGATCACAATGACAAAGGTTGAACAAAAAAAATGCATGTGAAAAATAGTTGTCTTTATAGATCGATAATTTAGATTCTCAATTTGTATGAAGTTAAGGTCTTTAATTTGAACCAACCCTGAATATTAAATCTTTACAAAATATTTTTTAAAGCCTTTTAAAATCCAAATTCCCTATTGTTATAGGTATCCCTATTGTAAATTCCTAGGGAAATGAAAGTACAACATGACTTAATTTCTACATTTGCAATCAATGTTCTTCACGAATTCCAGGAGAATGCAAATGCACAAGATCTTGTAGTGCATGTGGTCTTTTAAAGTCTACATCAATTTGTGATTGCTATGAAAATCACCCTGGATGGAAAATTTTACACTTTTCACTTATTCATCCATACATTGCATTACATTTGATACCTTGCTCTAGATTTATATTATAAGGTTTTGTTGGTTATTTACCTAGATAGGACCATAGTTTTCCGTACATTAAAATATCAAGTGATGAGTGGGCATTAAACCATTGTTCATATCCACCAAGTGGTTTATTACTCTGTTAAAAATATTTATGCAATGATACAAGAGCTTAAAGACAACTTTAACAAGGCATTAGCATGGGCCTACTAAGCTCTCATTGTTCCAAGATAGTGAATTCAACCTCATAGGGAAGCCCTCGTGCAAACTAACAATTGGGATTTAGTTCCTTGTTCATGTATGCAAACATTGTAGTCAAATAAAATGTTGGTGGCATTTTTAGCAATCAAAAGTCATTCCTAGTTGCCCAAGGCTTTTCTAGAATGTATGCATTGTAACGAGACTTTCTTCTCGTGTTGCTTGGATTGAAATTTGATACTATATTCATAGTACTTTCTCATCCCCTCCTTTACAGTGGTAAGTTCATTAGACAGATGTGAAGGGTGTGATTTCTAGGGTGTGATTTCTTTCTTCAGTTGATAAAAGACAAAGTAATGTAGGACCACTCTGATACCACTGACGAAGGGCCACACCACCCTTACCAACTCACAACCAATAATGCAACAATATGAAGACAATTTTATTATACCTAAACATTCAATAGCAATTACATAACATTTTTCCAAGATCTCTCAAGATCCAATCCAAACCCAAGCTAGTCCAGATCCACACTCTGGTAGAAACCTCCGAGATCTCAACTTGTGCTCGCAAGCCACCAAGCAACCTCCTTGTTTCTAAACCGCAGTCACTAGCTCTTCTCACAAACCTAATCCAAGATCCAAGTGTAAACTGCCTCACATTCGGCGCTCGGTCTACACACTCACAACTCCACCATAATCCTGTTGTAAACTGCCTCACATTCGGCGCTCTATCCACAGACTCAGGAAACCTCACTCTTCACTTCCTCCTTCTCTCTCACACCTTGAAGCCTTCACACTTTCTAGCTTCTACTTCTCAAACTTCCCCTTGAGCTTCCACTCCTCAAGCTTCCCCCTTGAGCTTGATTTAGAAATGCTCATATGCCTTGCTTAAATAGGCACTTACCACCCCATGCATGACTTATCCACAACCTTCTAGAATTCCTCCACAACCTTCTACAACTTCCAAAACTTTCTACAATATTCATAACTTTCTAGAATTCTTCCCACACACCTCGATAAATGGAATGACAACCATTTATTTTTTTATTTTTTTTTATTATGCCACCTATGCACCTCGAAAATAGAAATCACCTTTTCCTTTCTTTTCTCCTTTTTCCCTTTTTTTATTTTTTTATTATTTTTCCTCTAATTTTCGTCACTTTCTCTCTCCAAAAAAATAATTAATTTATTTTTTTTTTTTTTCAATTTTTTTTTTTTTTTTTTTTTTTTCCAATAATTTTTTTCATGCAAGATGCTCCTGCATCACAAAGAAACAATAGTCAACTTCTTTTCATGATAGAATTATAATCTTATAGAGTTTGAAGCATTATTTCAATTTTCAATGTTGCATACTTTTGTTCTTTAACATGGGTTTCTTTAATAAGGCCCTAACATCATTTACACTGCGATTTGATTGCCACTTAGATTATTCTCAATCTTGTTCCTCGTGAGTACACAAAACACTTTGAGATTAGCTTGCATTATATCAAGCATTTCTTTGAATGAATGAGGTTGTCAATATTTGTAGGGTTAGGCAAATTCTTAAAGTGCTTAAATACATGATGATTGGGTTTTTTTCATACTTTTTTTTTTTCTAAAAGAATCTCTTTCACTTTTGTACTACACATTTCCCACCATTTAGCAGTTTTAATGGGAATCAATTCAAATTAATACCTCACCATCTTTGTGAGTATAGCAAGGACCAAAACCCTATCTAGGTGAGCTTTATTAATACAAATGTCTTTGTGGATAGCTTTTCTAATATTTTTAGATTTCAGCTTGTGTGCTTAGTTCAACGAACACATTGCAAGAGATTCAAATTTTTAGCATTTGAATTTTCACATCTTAACAAGTATTTTGTAAGAATTTAGATCATGTTTTTAGAGCCTAAAGTTTGGGACTTGTTTTGTTGGTCTTTAAAATATTAGTAGATTTCAAATTTGTGTACTTAATAGTAGTATCATAGCTTTCATTTCTACTTTTCAAGTATTATTTCATATTTTATTGCAAATCCAAAGTTTCAATTTTTTTGAGTTTTCTAGGTTGTATTTTTTATAAGTAGGGTTGATTTTATCATTTAAAAAGAGTCTAATGGGGACAATTGGGACCATTTATATGTGTTCTTCATTTTTTTGCCCATTTTATAAGCAATTTCTTTAGGGTTTATATAACACATATGGGCTTCCTTTTGTTTTAGCTACCTAGTGTAATGGATTTCAATTAGACCGAAGTCAATGAATCTAGTTTCTTTCATTTTTCTTTAAATGCATGACTATAATTGCAATGTAGACCTTCTTCCTTCAATATAATATGACCAATTTGTTATGCCTCCATAGGTATGACTACTCATGCAAATTCAACTTCTCTGCCAAATATGCCAAGCTACACTACAATAAAGAGCATCTCCACCAACCTTTGAAAGTGGCCCATTGTGTTGATATAGGTTCTACTTCACCCTAGCTTGACAAACTTTGAGTTCCTTTTTCATTCTCTCACTAGAGTGTGATAGACTATTACTAGAGTGTAGTACAAAATATAATTTTTTGTATCTCAAAAGAAAATTCCAACCATGTTGTTGCTACTTGAATTCCACTTTATCTGTCTAGGATGAATACGATGGACATGTTGAAACTATTTGAATGGATTATATAAATTTGATTCACAATTATATGCTCTAATAATTTAAATAAATTTCTTTTTTGGAATTATATTTAATATTTTTTGCAAGTATAAAACAAGCCTTGAAGAGACCCAAAAAAATTAACAAGATGGTCACATAAGATATTTCATGGAAGCCCACAAGAAGAAAGTAGGTAAGACCATGATGAGGGTTTTATCGGTAGGTTCCCTTAACCTGAGATAAATGTTACACAAAAAAAAAAAACCATGCAACCAAAAAGTAAAGAGGGGCATAGAGAAAACTCCAATCCCAAGAGTCACAAACCATTAATTTACCTTTTGGCATACCCTTATTGGAGCAAAGGATCACATCAAAAGAGGGCAAAGACGTCTTGGATTTTTTACCTTACACCATAATATAACCCCCTTCCACCTTAGTAGCAGCATCCTGCCAAGCCAACAAATCCTACATTAGAGTCCCAATACCCAAAGAGGAAAGACCACAAAAGAACCAATGATAGGACCGACAATAGCATAGGAGACAAGGCAAAAACAACCAAAGAGGTAGCACTAGCAATCCTCTCAACATATAAAGCTCAACCTCTAGCAACAATTGTATCACAACCAACAAAATTTTGAGACACGATAGGAGTAGAGACAACAACATTGAAGATCCCAAAGTCACCAAAAACTAATCCAACCATAGAAGGAGCACTAGGACATACAGAACTATCCTTAGCACCCCACCCCCCTGCCCTGCAAAATTGACACATTTAAGAAGAAACCACATGACACACAGCGACCCACAACAACCCCCTTAGCAAAACTAGCCTGAGAGGACAGAGGACCCACAGACTTTGTCACACCACATTTGAGAAACTCCTTTGAGCTTTAGATTTCTTCACCATTGTATAATGCTCTATAATGGCACAATTCCACCAAGCATATATCTTCTCTAAACCACATTAAGCAGTCACATGACTAGTTTTAAAGCATCTTCTACACTTAAAAGTATTTATAGTCCAATGATTGAACCCATCTAGCCTTAGAAGACCTAAGCTACACTTAAAGGGTATTTATAGTCCAATGATTGAACCCATCTATCCTTAGAAGACCTAAGCAAGATATCAACACACAACCCCTATATTAATATTGATCTAGGGTGTAATAGTGTGTTGTAGATATTTAACATTGATCGTGTCATCACAAAAGGACTAAATATTTTCCAAAGTGAAACCTTGATTAAAAAAACATTCATAGTTGATCTAGAATTAATTTTATGTACACATACTTGGACAAGTGCACCATGTTGGTCAAAAAAGTGGCCAAGTGAAAAATAAAACTCAAAATTTAGCAAAACTCTTGCAGATTATTTGAAACTCAGGACTTTACATAACTCATATGGGCTATGTAGAACTACAAATGTTACTTCTGATTTTACAAGATGTGTAGGTTGTTTAGCAATAAGGAACCCATATTAGTTATAACTAAGGTTAGAAAATGACACTAAGGCTTGTAAACTCATTTTCCCTCCACTTTTGTTGCTTTACACATCTTTTGATTTTCCAAGACAATTTATCAACTTCCTCACAATTAGGTTTACAAACAATCGAGTAGATATATGTTAATTACCTCTCATGATCTCACATGTGTTCTCAATTTTCTAACCATATTTTCTTTTCTATTTTTGAACATTTGCAAAGTTTAATTTTCTATACCAATGTCTTGACAGATCTCAAAGAGTTTACCACTTTCTTAATAACTTTTGATCTACTTGATCAAGTTCACAACAAATTACATATTATTGTTCTGCACTTGATTCTATCCACTTTTTTATTAAAAAAGTCTGCATTTTTATTTACTATATTGCAATTTATTCCTAATACATTAACATGCTCCAGATTTTCAGGATGTGGTCACTTCAAAAAGTTATTAAAAAATACTCAATGAAAAATTACAAACCACCACACAACTTCTAGATCTCACTCTTATATATCATTCTATTAAAAGAGTTTGCATACTAAATATAACATCTTTTACGCAATGCACTAAATAAATTATATTATACTTTTTTTTAAATCAGGAACAATTTCTTATGCGCGGCAAGTTTGACCCTCTTATTCTTTATGTATTTTTATTAAACTTTTATAGTTTAGAAACTAAATTCATAGTACTACAGTTCTTATTCTTTGCACAATGTCTAATTTTGCATGCATGTCTCTCAAAATTCAAATTTACTTGATTTCAGAAAGAAAGAAAAAGCGTTCATTTTACCTACCTTTTTGTTTACCATCTTGATGCACTTACCCCTTTTTGTTTACATAAAACCCTTCTTATTGGCTAACGTAAAATATATTACTTTAATACTTTGGACTCTATAATTTAATGCCTAGTTCTTGCAATATTCTTCCAAGGCTGAGCCATTTGTATAAAATCTTAAAAATCCAAGAATCTCCCAAATATTCTACACTTTTTGTTGAATATTAGTGACCACAACACCCTTGCCCTTCCTCAAAATACAGTCTGCATATTACATCAAACTAGATTTTAGCAATAGCTAAAAATGTTGCTTACAAATGGGTCACTAACTTTATGAATAAAATTATTATATCTAGTTGTGAGACATTAAACCAATCTTCTTAGCACAACAATATTATAACTTTATTTCATCCCAAGTGGACAATGCTATGTACAAGACTTCCTTCTGCAATGACATTTGTTTGTAGAATGACACTTCAATACAATTCCTTTTATTATGTAAAGCTTGAATAATGTTTTCACATCAAAGACTAAGAGCTAGTTATATCTTAATAAGCCGAGAGGGGGACAGACAAGTGCTAGTTATATCTTAATAAGCCGAAAGGGGGACATTACATTTTACAATAGACCTTTAACTCCATCATTTTAATCCAAGATAGTCAACGTTCAATGCACCTATAAATGTTGAACCTTATTCATCGTGGGCATGTCAGGTGTGGTTGGGATTTGGTTTAGGTTAAAATTGATTTTTTTTTGGAACCATAATGCACTTTGAGATTCCCTCGGAAAACATCAGTGCAGGCAGAAATATTGCAAGCTGTCAGTGGTTTTACAGCTTGTTGGGAAAAGCATTCAGTCCAAAAACATCTAGAGAAATGTTCATTTGAGTTTCATTGCATGCTGAATATAGACTATTACAAGCATCCATCACACAATAGAACGAAGCTTAAAGCTACTTGTGAAAATCTAAAGCCAAGGATCATCCCATCCTTTAGGACCTTCTCTTTTGACAAAATTAACAATAGCTTGCACTGCTTCTTCCACCCGATTAGATAGGGAATGGTTGCCCCATTCAATTTCAACCTTCTCTGCTCCCCCCATTGCATTGGAAAGTCTAACTCATGAACAACAAGACAAACATAATTGCGCAATATTTAAATGCCAATGAGAAACTTTTAACATTGTTAAATTAAAAAGATGATGTAGACCACCATTGTCCAAACAATTTATAAACAAAAATGGCTTTGGATAAAGCAAATTAAATTTGAAATACTAATAAAAACAGTTCCAGGTAAGCATACCTTTGGACAAGAGATCGCTTATCAACATATTCTGGTATATACTCATCGCCCATGGAGAAGATTATCTACAAAATAAGTACAAAAAAAAAACTCAGATTTGAGTATATCTGACTTTTGCATGGAGGAACTAATTTGAATTTTAACTTAAAACTATCCTTTAATAATAATCATTTGCAAAATTCTTAATGGAGGTTCTTATGGTTTTCCTAAATGTGAGTGCATTGAATGATCTTGCATTGATAAAAAACAAAGCTTCCGTAAGGAAAGTTATCATTCATGGTAAACAGCTCCAGAAAGTACACTAGAATCCTGTGTAAAATGAGTGAACCGCAGAAAAACTTTCCATATCTTTGTATAATGTTCCGGAGGTGTGACAAAAATCAAGTAAAATATGTATTAAGACATGCTAATTGTCATATAAGAGATGAGTAGAAGCATGTTCAGAGGCATACAACTGGGTAGAAAATGTGAAAAAAGATAAAATATATAGAAGGAACTTTTTCTTTATGAGGCAAATCACTAAATAAGAGAGGTTGAGAACTTGAAGCAATTAATTGTAAAGAAATAAGGGTCTGTTTGGTTCCTGGAAGATGACAGGAATTGGCTTTTTCAAAATTCGATTTTGAAAATTTTTGCATTTCTTTCAAAATTGGGAAAATGGAATTAGCATACCGGACTTCCAATTTTACCTCAAAATCAGGTTTTCCAACTTCCTACTAGCAAGTAAGAATTGAAAATCAAAACCTGGTTATGTTTTTTAAGGAGTGTAAAAAGTAAAACAATAGATTGGACTACTTCTTGAAATTTGCCTTCAACTCCAAGCTTACGCATAAAAATGTGTCTTCGGAGTGAAACAAACAGTTCAAGTAAAATCCCAAAAATCGGAATAGAGATTTGCAAAACCTTGATTTGGCTAAACTAAGGTTTGTAATAATCCCAGTTTTTAAAATTTCACGAACCAAATGGACCCTAAGAGATGTTGTCATCCACCAAGGTCTATGTTGGCTTTATATAGTTCAGCCAAATAAATACATTTTAACTTAATAAGAAGTAATAGTTCTGGAATGTGGCTGGGTCATAGATAGAACAATGTGCAAGCTACAGTCTTCTGCCTCATTAGCAAAAGCTCCTTCAAAATGCTGTCTTTGATGAGATACTGGCACCCATCCAATATTTGCAGTTGTGAAGTAGTGTGGACTATCTGCCTCAAGAAGGGAGAAAATAAACTGTGGTAATATGTATATAAATGGCTTTCAAAGTTATGGGCAAAGAAACTAACCATTTGCAGAGCCTATTGAGAATGTAAAATTATGATCTCTGAAGCTTTCAACTTCCGGTTTACAATCTCTTTGTTGCCACTTGTTAGTTCATCTTATGTCACTCCAGACACGGAGAAACAATTATATGTATGCAGCTGCATCAATGTGTACATTCAATCATCATCAGAGACGTAATGGTTTCCCTTCAAGAACTAAGAGAGGAAAAATCTAATTTGTAGAACCCCAGTGTGCTATTGTAAAGCATTCAATTAGAATGAGATTATATGTTCAGATTTTTGACAGGATAAGTACCAAATTTCTCAAGGGTGCCACATTTCAGACGTCAACAAAGAGCAATTTCATTTCGTTCCAGTGCATCTTCTATTTAGTTACATCAACAAGACCAAAAGGATTGCAGGAGAATATTGCACTAGAGAGAAACTTTCCTGTAAGGATGAGGAACCAAAAAATAATTGAAAAGTGGAACCTTAAAGCACTGTAATTAGACCCAAGAACAACTAACCAAACACACTACCCTGTGACTATCTTTTTAAACATACAGGTCTTATCATAAATCTGACAAACCAAGGTCTACAAACCACAAAACTATTCATTTATTAACTATTTTACCAGTGACTGAAGATCTCCTCATCCTCAATCAAGCTATTAGTCAGGAAGGAAACCATCCATTTAAGCCCCGGATACATATTAATCCCTGTTTCTTTTTAAGAAATGCGAGAGCAATCATTGCCTTGTTCTTCCTGTGAGCTTCCCTAGTCAGCCAAGCAATCACAATAAATGACCTCCATGCTGGTGAGAGAGAGCCTAAAGAGGAAGATGCATTTCCAGTAGCAAGAAAACGATTCCTAGAACACCACCATAAGCAAACATTTTCACCAGCACCTTTGCAATGTCTCACAACAATAAATATCAACAAAATATCCATTTTCACATAGTAATGGTGATTGGTAATTAGGAATTCTTCACTGAGGACACATTGAATCCCATAGAACATCAACCTTCCCCTAGTTTTCAAAAAATTCTTCAGTCATATTTCAGAAATATAACCCAGGAATACCATCTCTATCAATTTAGGCAGGTCAGCCCCACTGATGTCAATTTTTGGAGGCAGGAAACAAACTCAGAAACAAAGTAACGTGACTCGGACCCGGCTCGGACTCGACAAGGGTAACTTGACTCGTGACCCGGCTCGGACTCAGCAATGACTCGGCGATGACTCGGCAAAATGAAAAAACCTCGAGATTTTGAGATTTTTTAGGATTTAAAGAACATTCCATGCACCCATTATTGAATAAAGCTTAAAGACACAATAACATCATTAAATAGAAAATAATTTGATCATAATGCACATACTTAAAGTTAAAAGTCAAACATACATCGATTACATAAGTACAATACTACAAAGATAAATTGCTAAACACTATATTACTAGTAATTAAAGTTTAAACAATAGCTGAAGGAAATATTATAAAAGTAAAACATAGAATCATATATAACATGATAAATCCATGCAACCCATCAAAATGTATATGTATTATGAAATCCAACACATCAAGATTCAATAGTCATCATCAAATGTTCCAAATTTTGATCATATATTAAGTTAAACAAAAAGTATAAACAAGATTATAGCTATGGCTCCTAGTCGGAGTCCTCATCATCATCCTCATCCTCATCGTCATCCTCATCCTCATCCTCATCCTCATACCCAACCTCAACCTCAACCTCAGGCTCAGTATAATCTATAAAATGCCTCTTGGTAAGGTGTCTAAGGTAGGTCCTGGATGACTGATTAGCCATAGCATCAGCCTGTGAGGTGCCTCTAGGATCGACTATAGTCTCTAACTCTGCCAATGCCTATGAGGTGCCACTAGGATAAATTGTAGTCTCTAGCTTTGCCAATGCCTGTGAGGTGCCACTAGGAACAATTGGAGCTCTTTGGTCCTCTGCTGCCATAGCCACAGCCTCAGCCTGGCCCTCTCTATCTGCCTCATCAACCCACTGTAGGTCCTCATCATCAAAGACAGGATCAGTAGCCTTAGTGATCCACTCAGACTGTAGATCAACTTCCTCTAGAGTAATCGAAGAGGTGTCACTATCCAAAATCTCCCTGGTCCTAATGTGCAGGTTGTAATGCACAAAGACTAGCCTATTCATTTTCTCCACAGACAACCTATTACGCCTCTTTGAGTGGATGTGCTCGAACATGCTCCAGTTGTGCTCACATCCAGAAGTGTTACTTGGCTGGCTCAAAATGCGGATGGCAATTTGTTGAAGGTTTTTGGTTGAAGGCCCAAACATTTGCCACCATCTATTTGAATTTTGAAAAAAGGAAAAGAAAAAAATATTAGTCTCATTTCAAAATTTGAACTTTAAAGTTTAAAGCTAGAAATTTAGAAACTAGATTGTAGAAGGCTTAAGCTGCAATTTTTACCTAGCTGCAATTTTGTACAACCTTCTTTGCAAATTTGACTTGAAAAAATGGGCCCTGATGCATTATTATAGGCATCCATCTCAAGTAATATATCTGTGGCATTAGTAGCCATCTTTGATATCACAGTGTATAGGCCACTAAGAACCTCCTCATCTGCCTTGAAATCTTCATGGAAACGGTATGCCGGATTGAGGTAATAGGTTGTTGCGTGGATGGGCTTATGAAGCTGATTTTGTCATCTCCTATCAATTATGTCCCAAATAGGGCCATAGTTTTCCTCAACTCCTACATAGTTGGCCTTAATAACCTCCTTGACCCTATCCATGCCCTCATATATGTAGCCCATAGAGGGCTTCTCGCCATCAGCAACTCGTAGGAGGGCTACAAGGGGCTCAATGATCTACAAACCAATTAAACAAAAAAAATAATTTAATGAATGATGAAACTTTGCAAAGTTGCACAATGAAAGTAGAACAAAAATGTATGAGATAAAGTAATTTATAAAATTTGAAGACTTAAGCTTTTAAAATTTAAATTACCTCCACAATCTTCGAACATGGCTCCCACAAACCTTCATCATCATAAATGCATTTTGTTACATCTATCCCTACAGGGCTGGTGGCAAAGGAGGAGGAACTCCACTCTGGACCAGCAAACATGCACCTCAAAGCTAACCTTGAACTCGGCAAGGATTTTAGTGTGATAAAATTAGAGACAAATCATGTGATACCAGGACAAGCCAACTCCTTTCCCTTCGTGCATTGCCTCATAGTGCTGAGGACCAAGGCATGATTAGAGATGAACTTACAAAAAAATTTGGCCTTAGCAACACATGATTTCACCAATACAAGCTTGTCAATATCCTCTAACATAAAGTCGATACAATGGGTTGCACAAGGAGTCCAAAAGATTTTTGAGTGTCTCTCCATCAAAAGTTTTCCTGCAACAGTTTTAAATTAGTTAGTAAACAATGAAAATTTTTGATGTATTAAAAAACTTTTAATTTTCAAAATTTAATGAAAAACTAAAACAAATTTTTTAAAACTTAGAAAGTTAGAAGTTAAAATTTTGCCTGCAGCAACATAATTAACTGCATTATCAGTGACCACTTGGACAACATTCTCTTCCCCCACCTCCCTTATGACCTCCTCAATAGCCTCACATAAGAATTTTGCATTTTTCACATGTGAGGAAGCCTCTATAGACCTCAAAAACATGGTGGATCCTGAAAGTGAAAATTAAACAAAATAATTATCATTCAAGAATCAATAGTCAATAAAACAAAATTTTCATTATTAATAATACATTAAATTTTAGACTTTAAAGTAGAGGATGATGAATTACCTCCTCTAGAAACAAGAAAATTTAGGAGGGTCCTATTCCTCCTACTTGTCCATCCATCTGTCATAATGGTACACCCCTTTTGGCTCCAAATCTTTCTATGGTCCTCCAACTCAAGTTTCATCTCCTCAACCATATCTAATAAGAGGGGGCCACTCAACTCATCTTCAGTGGGGGCTTTAAACCCCGCACCATAGATGGAAACTGCATCAATCATCCCCTGCCAATAAGGTGTTCTATTACATTTATAAAAACATTTTAATTAACATATTTCAAATTTTCAATATCAAGTTAAAAGTATAAAATTGAATTTAAATTTTAAAACTTAAAAAACGTAAAACAATCAAATATAAATGAAGTTGAAGTACCTGACTGCTATAAATGGAATGTTGCAGAAAAACCAAAACTTGCAAATTTCTCTTATCCTAACTTCATGTATCTCCCTATTCCAGCCTAAGCTCTCAAGTGAGGGTTGTGCACCAGGAGCGGAACATGGTACAAAAAAATTGTCCAACATAGATTTTCTGACTCTAGGACAAAAGGTAAAGCCAATACCACTAGAAGGGGCAGCAGCCGCAGCACCACTAGCAGTGCAAGGAATAGATGTAGAAAAAGTACAACTAGCAGAAGCACTAGGACGAGAGGGGGGAAAGGAAGAACCTTCTCCAACACAACCTACTAACTCAGAAACATTTCTAGATGAGCGTGGAAGGGAATTAGAACCAATCTGAGCTAACTCTGCTAACTGTTTTTTTTTTTAATTCTTTTTCTTGTTCATATTTTTTTAAGGCAACATAACAAAAACGTTGAGCCTCAACAGTTGCAGCTCTACAAGGCTCAGTATCATGACCACGTATGCTAGCAATATGGCATTTCAATCTATTTATCCCCCCACTATTAATGGTTTTACAAAATAGGCATTTTGTTTGAATTCTAGTTCTACCTAGAAAGTCTATGATGTACTTCCAACACTCATCTTTTTTATTGCCTTTAAAGAGCTTGGGTTTTTTACCTCCAGGAGCCATTATGAGTAAGGAAAAATGTAAAAGTTGCTGCAATAAGACATTTTAGACCAAATATTACCATTTAAGCATTGTATTTTATGAAGATTTAAAGTTAAAAAAAAACCTATAAACAAACAAAAAAAATTCATCCAAAAAACCCATAAGCATAGAGAAAATAATCATCAAAATCTTAAAAAGTCAACTCATCAGGCTCATGACCTGAAGATTGCAGGTTCCCCTACAATTCTATGGGCTGCCCCCGCGTTACGGCAAGAACTCTATGGATGGAGGCCCGCCCACCCCCTTGGCGAATAGTAGGGGAATTGTAGCCCCCTTCGCGTGCAACTCTTACCTCTTTCAAATACTTTGAGAAGTGTTGAGAAGAGCTCCTATAAACTCCTTGATGATTTAAATGCAAGCTCCAAAGTCACAAATGCAAGTTTTCCTCCTCTTCCTTTCAGTTGGTTACAAAATAAGGACACTCTATTTCTCTTCTACCTCTCTCTCTCTTTCTTTTTCTCACAATAGAGTGTTATGAAAGCCCTTTTAGGGTTATAAGAATAAGAAAAAAAAAAAAAAAACATTAAAAAATTATGAGTTTTTTTTTTTTTTTGGCCAACCAATTTCTTGTTGCCACGGCCGAGTCAGCCCACGAGTCAGTATTATGACTCGGCTGCCAGGGGGTGACTCGCTGACTCGCATGGCTCGCTCAACTAGCGGCGAGTCACGTTACTCTGCTCAAAAAACATGTCAATAATAATTACAATAAATGAATAACATCTCCAAAACCCTTGTATTAGTCACATTTCATTGTAATAGAGGGTTTTGTTTGGGAAATGCTAGACCATAATTAATTGAGAAAGCCTAAGCACAACAACCATATTTGTTAAATCCTAATAACTTGATCGTATTAATGTTCTGATTTTTCAGATCAGACAGATCTAAATGCATGTCATTTCCTTTATATATGGTCTCATGATAATAACATCTCCCTTAGAACAGATCAGCAATTTGCTAGGCATATTTATATGCCTTCTATTGACTATTGTAGTTAACTAAGTATTAACTATTAGTTAATGAGAAAGGGCACCAATTTTTGGAGTAGTTTCTTTCATGGAGGGCCGACCTAGAAGGGGTTGTGTCTATTTCAAAAGGCAAGACTCTTGGGTAATATATAAGTAGGAGCAAGATTGTGGATAGAAGACACACAATACAATCTTAAGTCTGCTTTTCTAACAATCTACTCCTTGGCTATTTAGTGTAGAAATAAAATATAATCTCCAAAATTTATTGCAGACTTACAGAACGTTAATTCAGCCCAGAATTATAGTAGATCGATTTGTAGCAAGGTAATAATACTACAACAGTATTGAATCTTCAAAATTTGCTGAAAACTTACATGGTATCAAAGCTTTGGTTGTCGAACCTTGGCTCTGCAAATTGATAATCAGATTTAAAACATATTTAAGCAACATCCTACTACCTACAATGGCCAATGCAATCAAACCTGAAGACAGGTTTGATGGAAAAGACCACTTCATTGCATGGAAATACAGAATTATGATGGCACTTGAAGAAAATAATATAACACAATTTGTTGATAAGGAATCCAAGCAACTTGATGTTGATCCTTATAAAACTAACTGGATCAAAGGAAATAGGAAAGCCATAAAAATCATATTAGATGGAGTTAGAAATGAAATAGTACCTATGCTAATGAAACATCAGACATCATTCAATATGATGAGTGCATTAATAAATGCATATGAGGTTAATAATGCAACTAGAACCCTTTCACTAAAAAGGCAACTAAATCATATAAAAATAAGGGAGAACCTATGAATTCATACTTCCTAAGGGTGGCTAGTCTAAGAGATGAACTTACAAGCATTGGGTACATAATTGATGATGAAGAACTAACGTTAATGGCAATAGATGGATTACTAGATTTGATGGGAAATATTCTCACTAAGAGCAAGTGTTAGAGACAAACTTCCAGACTTCAATAGACTTAAAAGAGATTGCCTTCAAGAAGAATCTAGACAACTCAAGAAAGGAGG
This sequence comes from Cupressus sempervirens, assembly GCA_028749045.1. Taxonomy (NCBI): domain Eukaryota; kingdom Viridiplantae; phylum Streptophyta; class Pinopsida; order Cupressales; family Cupressaceae; genus Cupressus; species Cupressus sempervirens. Next base: position 509,860,006 of record CM053783.1, read on the forward strand.
AAAACTGAAAACTGAAGATGAAGAACTTCATGTTCTCAACACAAATTCCTACGAAGGTAAGAAGAAGCTCTTCAAGAAGAAGAAGACTCATCAAAGAAATGACAAAACCTAAGAGAGATTTATCCAAAGTAAAATGCTTTAAATGTGAGAAACTTGGATACTATAAAGCAAATTGCCTAGAGAATACAAAGCAAAAAGTAAATTGTACAAATGTTACTAAGAAAGAGGAAAATTATGATCCTGAGAAACGTGTATTGTATTTAGCGCTATCAAATGAAGTATCAAGCAAAGCATGGGTAATTGATAGTGGATCATCTCGACACATTACAGAATACAAAGAAGTACTACACTCAATATCAGAAGAAGTTAATGATGAAGTTATCATAGGTGATAATTCCACTCATTCTGTCAAAGGAATTGGGAACTGCACCTTGAAACTAAAGTCGGGTATTTCTCTTAATCTCAAAAGAGTACTCTATGTACCAGGAATCAAGAGGAACCTAATCTCTGTTACAGCACTTGAAGATGATGGGCATAAGGTTGCATTCATGGACGGTAAAGTAATGACTTCGTCTAAGAACTCTTCATTTAAGATATCAAAGTTGATTGGTCAAAGAAAGGGATACTTGTATGAATTAAATATAGAATCTATTCAAGCCTTAATCCATGAAGCTGCTGATATAAACGAAGTGTGGCATAGTAGGTTTGGGCACCTAAACTTCAAAGCCTTATCGACTATGGAGAAGATGGTTACTAGTTTACCTAAATTAAATAAAGATCATTCTAGCATATGCAAAGGATGTGCACTAGGTAAAAACACCAAAAGTCCATTTCAAATGAGCACAAGAAAATCTAACAATGTTTTAGAATTAGTCCACTCAGATTTATGTCGACCTATGTCTGTTCCTTCTCTTGGAGGATTTTTGTTCTATATACTTTTGATAGATGATTTCTCTAGGAAAACATGGATTTACTTCTTTAAATATAAAGAATCGGAAGAAATCCTTAAGAGAATTAAAGAATTCAAAACCTTGACTACAAACCTATCAGAATACAAAATTAAAACTCTTAGGTTTGATAATGGAGGGGAATATACTTCAAATTTGTTTAAAAATTTTTGTAAAGAAGTAGGAATTAAGAGAGAGTGCACTGTTCCTTATAATCCTTAGCGAAATGGGGTAGCAAAAAGGAAGAATACGACAATTATAGAAGCAACAAGAGCTATGATACTTGATCAAAACTTAGACTTTAATCTTTGGGTAGAAGCCTAATGAACTATTGTCTATATTCAAAATAGAAGTCCTCACTCCCACCTTAAAGATAAAACTCCTAAAGAAGTTTTTTCTAAGGTTAAACCAAATATAAGTCATCTTAGGATATTTGGGTGCCCTGTATACTTACATGTTCCAAAAGAAAAGAGAACTAAGTTAGAACCTTCCAGAATGAAAGGCATTTTTATCGAGTATAGTGAAACCTCAAAAGCATATAGAATTTACATACCTGGTCAAAAAAACATTGAACTTAGTAGAGATGTTATCTTTGAAGAAGAGTATGCATTCAATAGAGCCCTAAGTTCTGAAGACCCCTTTCATATACTTATAACTCTAAAGGAAATCACAATCCTGAGTTTCAAAAGGAGAACATTGAAGAAATTGAAGGTGAGATTCAAAATTTTAATCTTGATGAAACTCAAAATCCTAAGAAAAGACCATTTTGGGCTATTAAGACTATAGAGGAATCACAAGACTTCGCTGCACCATCTAGAACCTTCAAAGAGAGCAAAAGACCCAAAAGATTTTCTAGTTATGCAACAAACAAGAGTGACTTATCTAAATCAGAACCAACAAATGTTTCAAATGCTATCACACATACAACTTGGAAGGATGCCATGAAAGAAGAATACCAATCCATTATTAAAAATGATGTTGGGAAATTGTTCCAAGGCCGGATGGAAAATCTGTTGTCTCTTCTAAGTGGATATTTAAGATCAAGCATGCTGCTAATGGTAGCATTGAAAAATATAAGGCCAGATCTGTCGCACAAAGGATTCTCTCAAGAGGAGGGAACTAATTATGAAGAAATCTTTGCTCCAGTTGCCAAATACACCTCTATAAGAGCAGTCCTCGCTATTGCAGCATCGAAAAGATGGAAAGTACATTAGATAGATAAGAAAATAACATTTCTGAATGGAAAGGTTACAAAAGAGATATATTTGGAACAACCTAAAGGATCTGAAACTCATACTCCTAAAATCTTTGTTTGCGGACTCAAGAAAGCTCTCTATGTGCTTAAACAGGCTCCTAGGGCATAGTATGAAAGAATCGATAAATATCTCACCAGTTTAGGATTCTCTAAGAATGAAGCTGATCCAAATCTCTGTTATAAAAGAGATAAAGATGATATGATAATTTTGATACTATATGTTGATTTACTAATAACAGTGATGATCATCTTATAGATCAATGCAAGAAAGATCTAATCAGAAAATTTGATATGAAAGATTTAGGACTCCTTCATTACTTCCTAAGACTGAAAGTATGGCAGAACTCTAATAGCATCATACTTAATCAAGGAAAGTATAAATTAGACATCTTGAAGAGATTTGGAATGTGGAACTGCAAACCTATGTCTTCTCCAATGGAGATTAATCTACACAAGCTTAAGGAAGCAGTAGCAGAATCACCCTCCATAGATTCTACTCTTTATAGACAAATGATTGGGTCTCTTATATACTTGGTAAATACAAGACCTGATATTTGCTATGTTGTTAATGACTTAAGTCAATTTATGTGTGAGCCAAAGGATATTCACCTGGTTGCAGTCAAACACATTATGAGATACTTACAAGGCACTCTTAACCTTGGGCTTAAATATAAGAAAGTTGACTTAAACTTACATGAATTCACAAACTCAAATTGGGGTGGAAGTGTTAATGATAGGAAAAGCACTTCAGGATGTTATTTCAATTTAAGCTCAGCAATGATATCATGGATATGCAGAAAGCAGTCATCAGTAGCATAGAGTTCCACAAAAGTTGAATACATTGCAACTGCAATGGCTTCTCGGAAAGTAGTTTGGCTTAGAAAGTTACTTGTGAGATTATTTGATCAACCCATGAATACCACTATTATTCACTGTGATAATCAGAGTTTCATCAAGCATTCTGTGAATCCAATTTTTCATGACAAATCCAAGCATATTGAAATTCCTTACCATTATTTAAGAGATATGGTAGATAGGAAAACTGTCAAGTTAGAATACATTTGCACTGCAAATCAGATAGCAAATATTCTTACCAAACCTCTCTCTCCAGTGAAGATAGATCACTTCAGAAAAAAAACTTGGTATGGTTGAATTATAATACATTTGTATTCTTTAATTATTAATGGAATAATTTTGTGTTAAAATTATTATTGTCAGGCTATTGATTGTTATGGGCTTGACCATTTGTATTCATAATCTAACAGGTGACGATCTCTAAGATAATGAACATTTGTATAAAAGACATTATGAGAGATGACGATCTCTGAGATAATGTACTAAACAGCAAAGAATGACTATCAGATCTGGATGAGTTTAAAATTACATTGTGATGTAGACATTTCTATGCCTATGAGTCACAACTTGGATAAAGGAAGAATTTAATCATTCTCCGGAGTTTATCTTGTGTACTGGCAAATCTTAACTCAAGATCATATTGTGAAATAGGCTTGTCAGTACCTATGAGTCACAACTTGGAAAAAGGAAGTATTTAATCATTCTCCGGATTTTATCCTGTGTACTGGCAGATCTTAACTCAGGATCATATTATGATGTAGGCTTGTTAGTACCTATGAGTCACAACTTGGATAAAGGAAGAAAATAATCACTCTCTACATTTTATCCTGTGTATTGCATTCCATGCAATACTGTTATCACAAGACTAGGTGATAATTCATATTACAGGTTTAGTAATGTGACAAAGTATCATGTGTACAATGATACTACATGCTTGAAAGATTCAGATAGATATAGAGTATCAATCTATGATTAGTCATCATAATTGATGGTGTTAGATATGTTTCTCTCATTTATATTATCAAGTTAAGAGGGAGTGTTAAATCCTGATAACTTGATCATATTAATCATCTGATTTTTCAGATCAAACAGATCTAAATGTATGTCATTTCCCTTTATCTATGGTCTCATGATAATTACATCTCCCTTAGAACAGATTGGCAATTTGCTAGGCATATTTATATGCCTTCTATTGACTATTGCAGTTAACTAAGTATTGACTATTAGTTAATGAGCAAAGGTGCCGATTTTTGGAGTAGTTTGTTTCATGGAGGGCCAACCTAGAAGGGGTTGTGTCTATTTGAGAAGGCAAGACTCTTGGGTAATATATAAGTAGGAGCAAGATTGTGGATAGAAGACACACAATACAATCTAAGTCTGTTTTTCTAGCAATCTACTTCTTGGCTATTTAGTGCAGAAATAAAATATAATTTCCAAAATTTATTGCAGACTTCCAGAACAATAACATTCAGCCCAAAATTATAGTAGATTGATTTGTAGCAAGGTAATAATACTACATCAGTATTATATCTTCAGAATTTGCAGAAAACTTACAAAATTAATGATTGTAATGTCCTTAGTCCAAATCTTCATTTTATTTGAGGCTCCATATAATGATTAATGTTTTGAAATTTTTAAAAATCTGCCAAGTCATCAGTATGGCTACTTACCTTCTTAACCTCCTTGGACTCTATTGCAAGAATGGCCAGGTAATGTACCACAGGTTAGCCTCTTTATATCTATGATTTATAGAGCAAGAGCTCAATAAGTCTAATATGTGCCAACCCTGAAGAAGGATAGTATTTTTATTGTGATTAGCAGGTTTTCAAATGCGCACAACATTACAACATTCATGTTGTCATCCACCATTTCTGTGCTTTTCAGTCCAAGTTGTTTTGCATGTCTGTAGACCCAGAATGAATGTTTGAGCCCTCAGCTTCATTATTAATCCCATCTAATAGTTTTACGGTTGTGGTGCCAAGCAAAGTTCCTTCATGATCCCTTATATTAATATAGATCATAAACGTTCCATTTCACCCATCCACCCTGATGGAGCCTAAATTCTTGAGTCTCCATTCTAATTTGCAGAGTACAGCATAGGGGCAGCATTAAGTTCTTCGTGACTCCAACCTCTATCACCTCCAATTTTGTCTACCTAACAAATGCCTCTTTTCAACCATGTTTCCTCTTTTAATAACCAAACCAGACTGCTAATATTCTGAGTTTGTATAGTTCCTCCCTGTTCTAATCCGTGTTTGGCATTTCTCCATTCAGCTAAGTAGGCATTTTACAAGACAAATCATTCATTCATTAGTTAGAGAAAATACAACAGCTATCTTGAGGACTGAATGTAATTATCTCTCTTCTGTATCATATAGTCACTGAAAAGCATCAGATTAATGTTACAAGATTATATGACCATGTGAACCATGTGAGGAACAACAATTCTAGTACTTCCGAGGCCTTACTGATATCAGACATCATTACAAGGATCAGATCAAGACCCTATTCATAGAAGTAAAACTCATAGTCTTGAAAACCAGAGAAAGCCTGAAAAAGTCATTTTGATGGATGTCTCACTGTATATACCTGAATGAAAATATACTACCGTCTGCTTCAGTATTCTGGAAATCATCAACATTATTGAGGAATCGATTTTGTTACATACACTTTGCTTATCTTGAAGGGGCTTGAGGAGAATGAAGAATATGTTGAAAGGGATGATGAGTTTGACATGAAGCCTAATGCAGAGAGGGTATTGAACTAAGTGAGTTGCCTTTGGCCACTGATGTAAATCCCCATACAAATGATGGCATCAGACTCTCAAGGAATTACAGTAGTAGAAAATTGTTATCAAATGTGAACAGTGAGAGAGATCATCGGTTGAGAAAAATAAGCAACAGCACTGGAAGGTAGTGATAAAAGGATATAGAACAATATCAACCAAAATTCCACCATAGATGATTATTCCTTGTTTACATTCGAATGAAGTTATTCAAATGGTGTCGATACACATCAAAGCATGCTTGAATGCATATTTTCATCATATATTTCTGGCATAATCACTATACCCGACATCCATTCACCACGATAAACAAGGGAATCGAAGATTTGAAACGATGAAGTAGAGATAGATAAATCTTTAATACCAATAAACTACGATAACAAATATTTAAGGCCTTGACGGTATGAAGGTAGAGGAAACATCAAACTATCAACAAGAGGGAATCGATAGATGCAATCATGATGAAGAAATCGAACTCTCCAAAACTCGGCAAAGTAAAAAATTGCTTCTCAAACATGTAAAATCCCGATGTGCCCTTATTAATATTAGAGATATACCAATCTAGTGATTGGCTACTACTGGTATTGCCACTCGGATAGAAAGGACGTGCGTGGAGATCAAACAGAAATTATTGTTGAAGGACTAGATGTTTACAATGTGCAAAAGGGTCATTCCCTCATCCACAGTAATGACGAATCGATCTGTTTATGACAATACAAAAGAGCACGTCAGAATCCATGTGATGTCTTGGTTAGTGCGTGGGAGAATGTTTCCAGAAGTCACTTGTTCAAGTTCATTTTAAACATAAGATAATGGTGCCATTGAAGTAGTATGATGTTCAGAAGTAAACTAATAATCGTATTAAAGAAGAGATAAATAAATTTGCCCCTTAGTATATTATCTTCAAAAGGCTCCATTAATACAAAGTTGAAGACTTATGTATAATCAAGGAGTTGCAATTAAATTTATTTAAATTTATTTTTAAGAAGACAATATAATTTGAATCTTAATAATGATATGATATGATAGATTTTAATGATGTCCACGAGGCTAAAGTAGCCTATGGGACCCACACGATCACCCCCCCAAGGTAGGAGCAGAACTAATCTAGCTACTGAGTTTTGGTTGACTTGTCTCTCCTTCGCTGAAGTTTGATAATCAGAGCTACTGTTCTCTTCACTTGATCCTCGAATAAGTAGTTCAAGTCCCTGTTCTATAATATCTCTACTATAACTAGATCTGATGTCACTGTATGCCAGGCAATCTTTGATAAAGTGTTGCTCCATCTATGCCACTCCCATATTACAGAATAGACATGTTCTGTCTGCCCACTCTTCCTTTGGAACTTGCCATCTACCAGTTTCACATCGCAGCCAATGTGAACTAGTTTTGAGTTGCGCTATTAGCATTTTTGCTCTCCAATTAATAGGTGCTTTTATATAGGCTTTTTCCTCATGACTAGAAGTGGGGTTAAATTCTTTAATGAAAACACAAACTTTGGACTTGAAAAATCACTTCCTTCATCAAATAAAGATATAAGTTATTTCATTTTACAACAAGACATTCGAACATTCATATGCTACAAGAAGCATTTATAAAAGATACATTTTTGTACGGAGGAATAAGGGCTCAAATATGACTTGTAATATCAATTCATTTTTATTTTTTTTTAATAATAAAATAAAATGTCCTTTTTTTATTTCTAAATAGCATGGAGAATTAAACTGCTTATGATTCGTCCTTTATAATCATTTTTTAAATTATGTATACAATTTAAATGTCAGATAAGTGGACACTGTCATTTAGCATCTTAAACTTGATCATCACAAATATTGTGCAATATTTAATTGTTTCTGAAACTGTGTCCAGTTTATCTCTTTACCAGAGGAATTAAAATTCACTCTGGACTAATTTAAGATTGCATATATATTTAATCTATTGCATCTTGATTATTTAATTGTTGCCAATATAAGTGTGTGGAACATTATAAAGTTGTACGTAAAAATCTTCACTGAAGTTGACTCTATTGCCCGAATGAGCAAAGGCACTGGTCTTTTTATTATTAAAGTCGAAAAATCTATATCTTCCTTCCTACAAGCATCAAATCCATTATTACAAACATTATACAAAACATCCAACCAATTCAAACACTTAGCATTCAATTTCATTTTGATTGAGTTCAAAGACCACCTGTCTGTCGGAGAATTCCAAAGCCTAAATTCGCTTTAGAAAAGCTCTAAACCTAGTAATCAGGTTCAAAGAGAAGGTCTAACTGCCTAGGTGTAGCACAGCTTGAAGTGGAGGGGAATATAGGTAATTCTCGTTCGCTGACCAGAACTGATTGCGGAATCCTACCAGAGAAGTGCCAGGCTCTTGGATTCCCAATCTGCAGTTTTGTGTAATAACCCCAATAGGTTATAACTTCTTCCAACACCAAAAATCTTTATATAGTTGTTTGACATTTCGTCAAACACTTTGCAAGGAAGGGTCCTCTGACTGATATAACTTTTCAGATTGCTGCAGTGATTCTTGTTTGGATTTGCCTCAAAGAGAATGCTTACAAAAGACTCCAAATTGTCTAAACAATGACCTAACATAAATATGCAACTAATTTTGGCAATAGTGAATGCATATATGAGTTCTAATCATGAAAAATGATCACCTACAGCCAACTGGTATTTTAACAAACAGTTGGTATGCAAGCTAACTAGCTGATAAAAAAATGATATATTAACGCTCAAAGACAACTATTAATGACCAGCAATTGTATCTCCTTAATTGAGAATGAGTATCCAATACAATATTCATACTAAGTTAGCCAAGACTCTTGGCATTTACAAAGATATCAAAATATGATGATTGTTGGTAAAGTAATATGCACCTACAGCTGCCAATGAAAAATAATGCAACACTAAATATCTAACTTCGATACTCCCCTACAACAGTACACTAATCACATGCATGATTAAATACAACTAAAGCCGTGGATTGCTGATACCCTTGTGAGGAATGTAAAAATGAATGATATATCTATTAATGAATGATAGGTCTGATACGAAATGACAATTACAACAGCACTCTATAGTGAAAGGCAACTATGAAAATACACATCAGACCTGGCATATGAAGTCGCCTTAGAGAATAGATGTATTGCAATACCACTGAACAGAAAATAACCTCCTTAAATGCCCAAGTCGTGCCTCTCTAGCTGCTGCCCTTGATTGTAGATGGCTATAATAATTTTCTTTGCTTTTTCGAATTTGCTTTTTCGAATTTGCTTTTTCGGATTGCTTTTTTTTTTGGATTGCTTTTCCGGACCTGCTTTTTCGGCCTGCTTTTTCGGTTCTGCTTGTTCGGCCTGCTTTTTCGGTTCTTCTTTTTCAGCCTGCTTTTTTCGGACTGTTTTTTCGGCCTGCTTTTTCGAACTGCTTTTTGTACTCAAATATTTTTTCTCAATATAGCACAAATAGAAGACTGAAGTATCTTCCTCCCAGCTGCAATAATTCAAATGATATTTCACACCCTCAAAATTGCGTACCAATTGAGAGTTTTCGTTCTCAATGGCCAATTGTGACTATTGCAGAAACCCTAGGCTCAACAATGCACATCAACAAACATCAACATCAACAACAAAAAAATCTGGATGATTAGAATGAAGCCCGGGGTGCCTATTTATTCTTTTTCCTCCACTTTCTCCAGAAACTTCTAGAACATTATTTTATTTTATCTATTAGTGACTTTATAAAATATTTTATAATTCAAGTCACTTTATTAAATTAATTAAATATAAAGTTACCTTTTAATATTTATTTATTTGATAACTTTATAAATAATTAACTTAATACCACTTATTTATTTAATTAAAATAATTAATTGGTCATCCTCATAAAATATTCATTATTTTGGATAACCTAATTAATTAAATTAATTAAATCAAATTGCCTCCAAAATGGGGACATGACATTTTGGGAACCAACACACCCAATAACTATGTCCATTTGGCCTTATCTCTGAGTTGGAACTTAAAAAGCAATCCAAAAACTCAATACAATCAGAACTTGGAGAAAAATAAAAGTGAAAAGATGGATGAGAATACAATTCAGCCTGGAATAGAGAGAGGTTGTGTGAACATTGAAATCACCTATGATTTATCAAATTCATTATTCACATGATTGGAGAAGGAAATAAGACTTCTACACATTATAAGAATGCACAAGAATACAATTCAACCCAAAATAGAAAGGGGTTGCATGAGTATTCAAATCACATGTGATTTATCAAATTTGTTATTCACATATTTGGAAAACGAAATTAGCTTATCACACATTAGAAGCAGGAAAATTTCAATAAGAAATCCAAGATTAAGAATTGAAGGATCTAAGAAGGTTTGCCAGATATTGGCAAGTGTTTATAGATAGGATCTATATCTTTAAGTATACTGAATATGAAATCTTGTGTATCTTTCATCTAAGTTACCGATTCGGATGCGGATTCCAAAGCGGATGCGGAATGTGAGATTTTCTTTTAGGGGGGTGGGGCGATGTGGATGCATATGAATGCGTGTGTATGTGTGTGTGTGTGTGCAAAGAAATGAGATAAGTAATTTCAGTCTTGAATTCTTACCTTCAAGTTCAATAGATGATCTACATTGTTTCTTCATAGATAGGCATCTACAATATTCAAGGGCTTAGAAAAGTGATTAGAATATATACATGCAACCTCATTGCCAAGGGAAATTTAAACATCATCTCCAAATTGTGAACCAAAAATAGGCATTTATTGCACTTCAAATTTGTCAGAGAAATATTAATCAGATAATCCTATTAAGGATATAGCTTCATTCAGATTGAAGCATCCTGATTATCGATATGGATTTTGTATATTGTATGAAAGTTGAAATTATATATATATACACAATCATATTAGTCTTTAATAATACATGTTCAATATGATCGACTAAGGGTGATCAAGTAAGGATAGAAAACGGCTAAGGTTAACAAACTAAGTTCTCCGCTTGTTATATTAAAGAGTCACGACCATGAAAGGCCTGACTTCCCGTGACAAAAGTCACAAGGGAAGTCACAACCTTTCATGGTCATGACCCTCAAGAACATATATCACTTAAGACCTATGTTCCACGGAGTTTCCGGGACGGGGACGTTTTAGGGGACGGGGACGTGTTTCCGGTACGGGTACGGGTCGAAGCCAAAATTTAGGAGACGGGACATCAGGGGACGGCGATTAAAAACATAGGGGATTTTTTTTAATATAGAGACAAAATTCAAATATGTATATCATAACATTGATAAACCATTCACCATAGACATTTTAGAAGATAAATACATGGAATATTATCAAATGGCAAATACTAAGTGCTTCCATTATAACAATATCACATACATATATAGCAAAAATTAAAATGCCTAAAGGCTTCAAGTATCATGCTGAAATCAGAATGAAATAAAGAGAAGTCCAACTAAAATAGTTAGTAAATAGTAAATACCGAACGCAGTCTTGCCTCACTAAACACAATCTTTGCTCATTGCTGCTAATGCTCTTATGTTTTTTTCCTTCCTCTTAGCAAGTATGTTAAATCGAAAAATGAGTAGAAGAGTTAGTGTTTTAATGGACCAAATATGGGTTGCATATTGTTATTATGTCTTTAAGATGACTAGGGGCCACACGAACAACAAAAATTACGAAAAAATGTTTTTTTGGGGATGGTTTGCCTTTACTAGATTGACTGGAAAAAAGGGGACGGCCAGCAGTTTCGGGGACGGATAGGGGACGGCAAAACTGTCCCCGATACTGCTGGCCGTCCCCAAGTTTCCTGCCCAAAAAATTTGGCCGTTTCGGGGACGTTTCTGAATTTTTCAAAAAAGGGACGTCGCAGGGTACGGCCAAAATCCGTACCCGCGTCCCCGTTTCGTACCTGGTACGGGTACTAGGGTACAGAGGCAGGGGACGCGTCCCCGTGGAGCATAGCTTAAGACTGATGGCTGCCAAAGCAACAGATCAATAACAAAGTACATTGAGTTGATTCAGCAGCCATCTAATTCACCATTGTAGCATTCAGAGAAGTTAGCCGATTAAGCTTAATATAGTCAGAGTCGTCACAAACCTAAAGCATATTCAATAGACACTTTCAGGTCTGATAAATCGAAGGTAGGTTATTCTCTAGAAAAGATCCTAGTTTAACAAATCCAAATATCAGATAATTATTATATGAACAATCTCAGACAGAACAGGCAAGCAATTGATATCAAGTGAACAGCAGCAGCTATCTAAGCAACATAAGCAATCAGTTAATTATCTAATCTTATAAAATTAAAAATAATAAGACAGTAGACTAGTGGCAGGTTTAGAAGAAGGTTAGTGTAGATTTTCTTTAAATACACCATATCTTCTTCACTAATAGGTATCTACAATCCTACCGCTGGGTTTGGATTCTTCTGATAAATCTTGATAACACTTAAGACATTTCAGCACATTTAACTCGGTTTGAATTGCAAGTGCAATGGAAGTAAATGACATACTAGAGTAAACAGCATGGATCGCCATTATTAATCATCAAGAACAGTGTTATGTTGAAACAATGTATTAAAAGAACGCTCAAGGCATCTTCATCTAATGATACAGGAGCTCTTTTGTACAATTAAAAGGAAGAAGATATCCTCAAGCTGGTAAAAGTAATCAGAATGAATAAGACCACCTCTACAAGATGCATTCAGTAGAGCTTTTGAAGAGTGTTGGGGAAGAATGAAGGACTTTAGTTGTATTAGAAGATAAGAATGAAGAATTGTAGTTGAAGATGCCTGTGGATGCTCCCAAGTGCCCTGTAGGTGCCACCCAGATGCCACTCACAGGCACCCGAATAGGTCCGGATGCATTTGGACGCATCTGGGTGTCTATGAGTGGCATCCGGGTGGCACTCACAGGGCACCTGGGAGCATCTAGCACCCATACGTATCCGCTTCTGCTTCCAACCTCCAGGAGGCCACATCAGTAGCTAAGTCTTTAATGATTGAAAATCTAATTTAAAGAGAATTAATCTAGATTTATTACTTATGTCATCTGTAGCAACTTCTAGAAAGATAAGAACTGAAAAGATAGTAGATTGGATTAACATAAGAACATTGGGACTTGGTTTTAATTGTTATTCAATTTGGAACCAGCTTTCAAATGTGTCTCAATCAAGACTGACTCACTAGCTAAAGCTTTTCATTGTACTTGCCGTCACTTAGGTATGGATTTTCTGTAATAGCTTGACCATCCTAAAAGGAGCACCTAATGTGTGGCTGGAGGAGTTTTTGATCGTCTTTGACAATTTACCACATAATGGACATTGATTTGTGCTGATTTTGTCACCTTGTGAAATATCCCCCTATGAATATTTGTTCCAGGTTTATACCAAATATTTCACAGAAATTCATACAACAATTTGCATGCAACTGATTTATTTTAATCCAATAGATAAAACTGGGAATCAAATTAAATAAATTCTGATATGAGATATGAATATTACCATTAAATCTTCAGTTGAGCAACAGCAAAATATGCAGTCATAACCACAAAACTTACAGCCAAATTGGATAACCAGAAGTATGAATTTGAGGCACAAAGTGAGACACCTAAGTGATATCTCCTACCGACACTAGGTTTTCATCCACTGCCTCCAAGCTCAAGGTTTCCGTCCGCAAACCTGTTGAAAGACAAAGCTTCCCACAATTCTCCAAAAGAAAAAACCAAACATAAAACTAGGCATAATGAGAATGAACCTCTCAATATTCTTTTAAAGGACAACCCTATGAGTCTTTGTTTTCCCTTCTACCTGTCTCTTCATTTTCTTTTTTCTATCTCTTTATTTTACCTTTTTAACTTAAAATGACAATTTTTCACTAGGCTCCATAAAAGTCATTTTAATAATTTATAAAAAAAATAAAATAAGTTATTTTTTGATTTTATATAATTTGACAACTTAAAATTTGATTATTTAATTGACCTCCACTGTCCCAAAAAGGGACATTACAGGATTTCTCAGGGATCAGTTTGAGTTTTTGGCCTGGGTACTTCAAGTTTCTGGCCTATCAGGTTCACTACAGTGGGATTGACATATACTTAGCATTTATAGTAAGTTAGCAGGCTCAGCATTCTTGGCATTTCAGTGATGGACTAAGTGCGACTCAACAAGACATTTCCAACGAGCTATCGCTCATTTTTATCCGAGTTCATCTAATTACTATTTTAATGTCCAAAGATTTAAATGGTTTATTCATTAAGTGACTTTAAACACAAGTTCATATTATTAATGTCACTTTATTATTATATGAGCAATTTATTTTTTTTAAGTGGGAAAAGGTATATTTTAAATGGAAATAAAGAAACAGAGAAAGGAATGTGAAGAGTCGCCAAGTTGGAATTAAAAGACGAATGAGAGCTAATTTGCAAAATGGTTTTATGACTTGGATTTCATTTCTCTATTGGAGAGTTCCAGGAAGCTTCAACTTTCAGTAGGTGAGACAACGAAAACCCTCGAGTTTGGAGGCAATGGACAGAAACCCATTGTCCAGTGGAGATATTACGTAGGTATCTTGCTTGTGTGTTAAATCTTTAATTCATATTATCTGATCCGAGTGTAGTTTTATGTGTTTACAATTGGATTTGGTTATTGTATTGCAGAGGATTCAATTACAATAACATTTCTGAGGTTACATTTTTATCTGACTATTTTTGTAATGTCCCCTTTTTGGGAGATAAAGAATTCTAAAGCCAAATCTATGATATATTTAATTTGACTTATGAGAGCTTAATGCAGATTCATATAAGGGTCAATTTAATATTAAAGGGGCATTAATAAAGAGACGAAATGACAAGATGACAAGGAGACATGGTAGATGAAGCTGAAGATTCATGGCATTGGACAATAAAAGGAGAGATGGTTTCATTTGAGCACGCTTGGATATTGTTTTGGATTGAGATTTCTCTTGGAGAAATTAAGGAAGCTTCAGCTTCTATTCAGGATTTGACGATGCAAACCCTCTGGTTCTTCTTGGTGGATTGGACTTAGCCCTGATTCATCATCTGTGGTGAATTCATAAAGGAATTCACAATTGCATTTCAAGTTCATTTCTGGTTATCCAATCGGACTGTAATCAAATGGATTGTTATTGTATTGTTGAATATTATAATGCAATAACATTTTCTGAGTATCTTAATGAGTATTTGCTGGATATTGCTAGTTAATATTGCTGGTTATTATTGCATAAAATTTTGTATATGATTCTAAAAATTATTTGAGGGAAATTGGAGAGAATGTCTTTGTAGGATATTATAGTGGTATTAGAGCTAGTTTTCTTGCCAGTTTGTGAAGCTTATTCAGAAAGTTATTATTCTGGAAGTTTTTATTAGAGTTCCCATCCTGTGAGAGTTTATTCAGAGACAAATTTACAGGCAGTAATACATTGAATAGCAGAATAATGTTCTACGGGTTAATAATATATATTCACTTGGGCCATCTCAATAGGAAGGTATTGAAGATAGGACTACTATTGGCTAAAAACTAATTAATGAGCTGACGGTTGAAATGCTTCAAATATTTTTATCTTCAAGCATATTTTAGGCGCGCTGCAAGAAACCCCTAGAATTGAAGTTTTGTTGGCATACAAGACCGGAGTGACAGTAATTGCTGTTGTCGCCTATCTTAAGGAAGTCTTTGCTGAACCAATTACTGGAATAAATTAATTAAGAAAAAACTCTATCGGACTTTAATATTCAGCAATGGTAATAGAGGAAATATGGTTTGAGGCATGATAAATAATTTGGCCAGAGGCTTAAATATTGTGAGGCATAGGTGGTCTTTCTTGGAATTGTGAAGGTTTGCCAGATTTCATTAGAAAATTGAATGCCTGAGTTCTGGGTTTCTAAATGACACTAGGAAGAAACAGTTAGTGGAAATACAGACAGACTAGACATAAAAGAATTGAACTGGACCCAGATGAATTCCCTCTAATTTGGGAGTGAGTTGCTTCTAGGAGGTATACTGTCTATGGTATTGAAAGAAGCATCCTGGGCAGTCTAAACAGTGATGTGGAGAATCTGTAATTGCATTTGGTAAGGTTATTGTGCAGTTAGTGACAAAATGAAGCTGGTTATTTGTAACTGAGAATGTAGCTTTCAAACCGAAAGTGAAGAGTATCATTAATTCCTTTAAACCTCAGACACACCACTTAATCGGGAGGAGCTCAAGTGGTTTCCACATGCCTAAGGGACTTCCAAACATTAACATAATTGGTTGTGCGAGTCTGTCGAGATTATAAGTCACTACAACCTGGTAAAAATGCCGCAATGGAGGAAGCATGACGACAGTTTTTTATTTCAAAAAGGGGGGCTGTGAATAAATCAAGGATTTTTGGCAAACAAAACATAGGTGACAACCAATTTTTTATGTCACTGGAAACTGATGATTTTAAGATGGAACAATAAGTTTAGAGCAAATAAAGATTAAGTCCTTCGGAATTTTACTTTATATTGGTCTTAGATTTCCATAGCCAAGTTCTTCAAATATCAACCATTCTGAATTGTTGGAGCACTACTAGGAAATACGAAGATTAATCTGGGATTGGTCTATAGTGGAGAATTTAAGAAAATAGATTCAGAGATACAAGGAAACAATTGATGGAGTGAATATATATTCCCTTCAAGCCTGCATATCGTGCTGAGTCGGAAGCCAAACAACGAACAACTCTTGGAGTTTAACAACTGCTATTGGAACATTTTTTTTTTGGCGTTACATCGGGCAACATAAATTTTTTATCATTTTTTGTGGAGCTGATATATATATTAAGTCTGGGTATGATATTCAGAAGACATTGTTGATTTGAGAAGTTGGAGCAGCAGTCGGTTGTCGATTCCTTGGTTGCTGAAGAATAGTTTAAGGAAGACAAATATAATATTTGCAGGGGAGTATCAAGAGATAAGTGCATCGTGAATAAATTTTGGGGGACTCAATTCATTATTTAGAATTGTCAGCCTAGGAAGTGTAACAGTTCCTGCAATATTCAGGAGTCCCTAAGTGATTATCGAGTGTCGTGTGAAAGGTATCGAAGATGAATACAAACTTACTTCAGACCAAGAATATAATCGTGAAAGATTTGGCAATAGAATAGAGCAATGATAATTCCACTTGGATTCACTGAGATAACTACTAGCTACTGAACTGGATTGTGGCTGATTGGGCCTCCAAATTCAGTATAGACTCTACCCAGAAAATCTCAATGGGAATCTCAAAGAAAAGAAATTTAGTTGTCATGAACTCCAGCTGGCGTTGAATTGGTCTACTCATAGTTGACCCCCTGCAAATACGGAAGCCACAATATTTTATTAATTTCTGAGTCTGAAAATTGTTCAGGTCAGTTGTCCCTGTTGGGCTATTGTAGGTAAATTCCACAATTATATGGCCATGGTTGAATGAAATTATTAGTTTCGACTGTCAAAATTATTATTGTTCACTGGTTGTTACATCCCAATTTTTTACCTCACTTGAAATATAGTCGTTGAGGTTCGTATGAAGTCAATTGACAATTTAATTTGATATAATCTAGTGAAATGGTAAGGTAGTTAGTTGTTGAGATTTCAAGTGAAGATGACATGTTAGTTGATTGTTAATCACGAACTCGTGGAATTAAGATGAAGGTTAACTATTATATATATTAAATTTAATTACAGGAGAAATTCGTTGCAAGAAGCACGTCGAAGGGGTGGAGACATTGTCAGAAAAAAATTAGGCAGGGCATCACCATCAATGGGCAGACGGGTAGAGGATCTAGCGATTCGAAACATGATACACCTGTGGAACTACATGAGTTATTTTAATAATAAATAATTTAATTAAAATAATTGAGTTATTTAATAAATAATTTAATTATTTATAAAGCGTATCTTAAAAGATTTTAGTTTATCCTTCGTTAAATTATTTTTAATAAATATCTAACAACACGTTTTTAAATATTAAATGTTTTGGCACCATTATCTTTTGATAATTTAATAGTTGTATCTTATAATAATGTTCAAATTATAATAATAATATTATTATAATCTTCGAATTTTTAATCTTCCAATTCTTTCCAATAGTCAATTTAATAATTGGAACTCCAATGGTCATCTTAGGAATTCAAAAGGATTCTTGTAACTGATGAAGCCGTAGAGTCAAGCTCTTTTATATTTCTTTATTTCCATTACCGTAGCATTCATTTGACTATTTTCCTTCAGCATTCCAAGCCATTATGGTGGGTGATCCAAAAGATAACAGAGCTCAGAGAATGAATTCACGTTGCCGAACTTCCTTAACATATTTACCGCTGGTCACAGCTCAGAAATCCAGATTTAATCAAGTGCAGGTCTTTCGAATCTTTTGAAGTCATGTAAGGCCCTGATTACATCTCATTTATTTATCTTTTATTGTTAGTCCTATGCACGACAAACCGAAAATGTTGAATACTCTAAATTTTCCACGGGTTCTCAGATTCTTTCCTTCCTTAGGTAGCAATGGTAGTAAGGGACATTGAGATATCGAAATTCATGTTATGATAGCTTATGTTTCCATTTGAATGCAAAAGGGTGGAAGAAGAATTAAATAATCATACCATTAATTTAATGACAGCATGCGTTACCTTGAATTTAAATTGCTGAGTCTGCAGCATAAGTATAGAATACCTCACCCATAGTGCCGCTTCCTTAATCCTTTCCAGTCGTACTTTCCATATCAATAACTCTCTGATTCTTAGAGACAGTTTCCAAATGGCTTGCTAGTACCGACATCTTCAAGACTCTGTAATGATAGTTTTCTTTTATGCAGGACTATGTTGTGATTCTGAATTAGAGTGCAATTTTTTTTCTTCAACCACTCATGTACATTGGATAAATCATTTCTTAAAAATGAATCAGTTGGATACTGTTTCTGAAATCTTTTTTTTGTAACTGGATTTTTGATGGATACTGTTTCTGAAATCTTTTTTTTGTAACTGGATTTTTGATATTTGTTTTTGACATAAAGATGCCCAGTTCTAATTTTGATAAGAGTTGGATTCATCTATGACCTGTATAGCCAGATTCCTTAACATTGTTATATGTTTATGATTCGGATTCAAGAAGATTAATAACAGAGATAAAATAAGGATATTGCATTGTAATGATGTTTTGATTTTCCTGATTTGGAAACACGACCATTGCCGACTACGTATTGTTAGATTCAAATTAAATTATATTATCTTGCTGTTGGTTCTCTGCATTATATATAGTTTGTTAAACATCTTCATCAATTATCCTTGTAGTTAAACATCATTTATGAATTCAAATAGTAGTGGTTCAAAAACCTGATTGTATAAATTCTTCTAAAATAATTGATAGAGCCATTTGCTCTAAGAATTCTGGATACCTGGAACTCACCCGACTGTGTAGCCAAGAAGATGGGTGATGAGGTGTGAGAAAGGAATCATCATTAATATGAACCATTATCAGTTAAGACATTTCATTATTTATCATTTAATAAGAATTAATTAATAGCTCGTGCATATTCCTGTTATGGTGATCTTTTGTTTCCAAGTCGTATGGCGTATTATATATCATGATGCCCAGTGGATGGAATGATGTTCCCTGTCAATTCCGAGTAGGGAGGGCCTTTCTCATTAAAGATCGTGTGGGGATATTCAATAATAATAGACAATTATCTATTATCATAATACCCTCCCTTAATGGTTAATCTATCTAGAACACCAAGTTCTCCTCTGAATTTGACAAACTTATCAGGACCAAGAGACTTGGTTAGAATGTCTGCAGTCTGATCTGTGGTAAGAATATATTGCAAGTCTATCGTCCCATCTTCAACCAGCTAGCATATGTAGTGATCGTGAACATCCACATGTTGGGTTCGTTTATGGGAGCCTGCCCAATCTAAATCTGTAAACCCGTTGAGTTTAGGATTAGAAATTCGAGAGTAGAGAAGTCCATAATCTGAAGTGCCCTTCACATAAAGAAGCACATGCTTTGCTGCCATCCAATGATCAACCTTAGGAGCTGCCATAAAGCGTGAGATATAGCTGATTACGAAGCTAATATCAAGCCTAGTAGCAGAAAGGTAGATGAGGTTGCCTACTAGTTGCCTACATGTAGTATCATCAATGGAAGGACAATTAGACTTTGCGGATAACTTGAGACCTTTCTCCATAGGTGTAGATGTAGGCTTGCAATCCTGCATACAGAATTTGTCTAACAGAGCCCTAGCATATTTGGACTGAGAGATGAATATACCAGAAGATTGTTGCCAAAACTCAACACCTAGGCAATAATGCATGAGCCCAAGGTCAGCCATATCGAAAGGCTGGCATAAATTTTGTTTGATTCCCTAAATCAAAGATGTTGAACTGCTAGTGATGATCAAATCATTCACATAAATAACCAGAAGAATGATGTCACTGTCAATAGTCTTAATATACAGATTTGAGTCTGAAGAACTCCTCTTGAAGCCTTGATCATTGAGGTACTTATCAATTTTTATGTACCATGCCCGAGGGGCCTACTTCAAGCCATAGAGAGCTTTTAACAATCTGAGAACCTGATGGTCTTTACCAACAACCTTAAAAACTAGGGGGTTGCGTCATGTAGACCTCTTCATGGAGATCATCATTCAGGAAAGCACTCTTGACGTCCATCTGATGGACCTTCCAAGCAAATTGTGTGCCATGGCTAGGACTAATCTGATGGTGCTCATCTTTGCAGTAGGAGCAAAGGTCTCCTCATAATTAATGCCCTGACACTAAGAAAAGCCCTTTACCACTAAACGAGCTATATACTTATCCAAAGTACCATCCGATTTGTATTTGATTTTGTAAACCCATTTGCAGCCAATGGGTTTCTTCCCTGATAGAAGATCAAAAAGAACCCAGGAGTTGTTCTTCAATAGGCTCTGGTGTTCAGATGTCATGGCTTGTTCCCATTCCCACTCTGGAATGCCTTTAGCCTCAGAATATGTTTCAAGTTCAAACACACTATGAATGTTGGCCATGAGAGAAAAGTTAACAAACTTTGTAGGTTTGCTCTTTTTCCGAGTAGTTCTCCCATCAAAGAGCTCATCATCACGAAGATCAGCAAGTGTCTTAGCCCACCACTTAGGCTAGAGAGGAGAATGACCAACATTAGTATGAGGAGATGCTTGGTGATCAAGTCCCTCATCAAAAGAATCGGGATCAAACTCAAGTGAAGCATCTACAAATCAAGGTGATCCTGCAGGAGAAGTCGGATGTGTCTGTATTGGGATCACTAGTATAACTGGAGTTGTAGGAGCTACTAGAGCCCTCTCATCAGGTGGACCTAATGGAAGCCGAACTCCCAAATCATGAGAATTCATAGGCTGGTCTGTTGGATTAGAAACAGGAGAAACAGGCATGAATGGTCCTCGTTGCTCATCTAAGACTACATCACGACTACGGATGAGAAGAGATGTCTCAACATCAATTAGATGGTAAGCTTTGTGAAGACTGTTGTATCCAGCAAGCATGAGTTTCTGACTCTTGGCATCCAACTTAGTGCGTGACGCATCAAGGATCCAAACAAAAGCAAGGGAGCCAAAACCTTCAAACGACTGATTCTGGGCTTGCGATCTAACCAGGCCTCTTCCGGAGTTTTATCTTTGACTACCACTGTAGGTGACCGGTTCAACAGATAAACTACAGTGTTAACTGCTTCTGCCCAAAACTTCTTCAAAACATGTCTATGTTCTAGCATGGATCAAGCCATCTCATGACTGTCTGGTTCCGACGTACAACTACACTGTTATGTTGTGGCATGTGGGGTTTAGTTAATTGACGTTTGATGCCATGCATATCCAAGAAGCTAAACAAAACATTAGAACAAAATTCACCCCCCCCCCCCCTTGTCTGATCTAAGAGTAATAATAGATTTCGTAGACTCTTTGTCAACTAAAGACTCTTTTTCAACTAAAGGTTTAAACTTCTGAAATACAAGAAATGCATCTGATTTCTTTTTAAGGAAATACACCCACATTTTTCTACTGAAATCATCAATGAACAACAAAAAATACCTAGAGCCAAGAACGGAAGGAGTGGCCATAGGGCCGCAAATATCAGCATGAAAAAGTTGAAGTACCTAAGAAGCTCGCCATGAATCGCCACTAGTGAAAGGTGTGCAATGTTGCTTCCCAGCCTGACATACATCACAAACTCCAAGTTGTTGAGTCTGTCATCTCTGGCAATCCAAGAACAAGCTCATCCCGAGCAAGCTATGAGAGATAATGCACATTTAAGTACCCATATCGTTGATGCCAAAGTGTGCTAACAGAAGACCACCGAACAATCATAGCTAAGTCCCAAGAATCACCAAAATCAGTATGTCTGAAAAGACCATGATCCTCAAGACCCATTGCAACAGTAGACTAAGTCGCCCAATCAGTGATGGTGCACTGATGTGAATGGAAGGTGACATCCAACTGTGAAGAATGTCACAGCAACTAATTGACTGAAAGTAGATTTAGTTCCATCCCTGGAATGTAGTACACATTGAAGAAAATGAGATTCCTCCCAGCAGACTATATCTAAATGTTGCCTTTGCCGACAACCATGTACTCTTCTCCACCACCAAAAATAACAGTCTGAAAAAAGCTGGTAGTCAGTAAACCAATCTCAGCGGTGAGTGAAATGAGGAGAGGGACCTGAATCAATGTACTTGGCAGATAACTTCACATGATCTATAGGTCTTTTAGCCATGAAGGCATAGAAGGCAGACTTCGTCTGCTCAGTGTGCTCTACACTGTCTGCTTTGGGTTGCAAACCTAAGTGCTTAGATTGTGCAGCTAAGCATTTCCGACATTCAACCTTCATGTGTCCAAACTTGTGGTAGCAGTTGCATTGAATGTTCTTCTTTCGAGAACCATATGATGACGGAGCAGAAGACTTTTGCTGAGATGGCTGTTGAAACTTGCCTTTATCCTTCTGAAAAGATTTAGCAGCAAAGGCTTGCTCTTTGGAGATGGAGCTGGAGCTGTTACCAAACTGTTGTTTCCACCGATCCTGCTGAAGCAGAAGTGTTCAGAGATCAGTAAACTTCAAATCAACACCAGAAGACGTGATGTTGAGAATCTCGATAAAATGCTTATAGGACTTTGGTAAACTCCAAAGAGTGATAACCACAATATCTTCTTCCTCCATCTTGCGACCAATGGCAAGGAACTAATCACGAATTTCTTGAATCCTATTCAGGTGTGCCTGGAGCAAGGTTCGCTCATCCATGACAATAGAAAACAAAGTGTTCTTCAGAAAGAAAGCTTTGTTTCTGTCAAAAGTCTCATGAAGACTTTTGAGATGTGTCCAAATCTCAGCAGTTGTCTTGCCGAATGGAATCTAAGAAAGCTGATCATCAACCACGGATAATTTGAGAAGCATCACCACCTCTCGATTATTTAGATCCCATGTATCTTGATCAGGACTAGGAGTAGTCAGACAATTCGTAACACCCAAAACAAGTTGATCGATGTTCCAATATTCAAATATTGCAATGATCCACTGCTTCCAAGTGCCATAATTTCGACCATTGAATTTGGAGTTGTGCTCAAGTAGAATGTTTGTCAGAGATGCCATGGCACGTTTGTCAATGAAAAAAGGTGAAAATCTGTGAAGACATGTTCTTCGAGGCAAAAAAATGGAAGACCCAAAAAATTTGGAGTGACCCAGAAGATAGCTCAAAAAACCCAAAAGGAATATGTAGTCGTTTTTTGGATCCGTTGGCTCGAAAATTGAGCCACAAAAATCGAGGCACCCAAAAAAATCTGATGACAACCTAGCTGAACTCTCGAAAAACCCACCAAGAAGTTGAAATCAAAATATTTTGTCGAGCTCAAAAATTAAGGTTTCAAAGGAAACCCTAGCTAGCGGCCATTAATGGTCAAAATTGCAGAAAAATGATGCTTTGCAGGCAAAACGATGCCTGATTTTTTTCAGAACAGAGGCATTTTAGCTGAGACGGCAGAGAAGATGAAGAATTGATATAGAAACATGCAAATTTTCACCCTAAAATCATGAGTCTGCTAGTCGCGCGACTACTAGAAATGATCTCAAACAAACATCTTAGATAATGATCTGAACCAAAACTGTGGATTCTGTGTCTTTGGTAGGAAATACAAACCCCTGCAACTACAACGTGAGCCTCCACATCACATGGGTGTAGGCTGAAGATGCGATTTTTCCAGTTGCGAGTAGGAAAAATCGCGTGAGATGCAGTCAATGGCCAAAATTTTTTTATCAACAGACCCTAGACGAATCAGAGATTGTTCAAGTTGCAATAAATTTGTGATATTTTTCTCTAAAAAACCCTAGCTGAAAATATTGCATAATCTCCAAGATTCGAACGGATGAAAGCTTTCACAAAAAAATGGAAACCCTAGCTGGGTTTATGTGAAAAATTTCAAATAATTTCAAAAAAATTTAACAGATAATTTCAAAAGAAATTATAAATTTTTTCAAAAAAATTTGAAGTATTAGCTTTGATACCATATTACGAAGTAATTGGTAAAATATTTGCTATTAACAGAGACCGATAGGTCATTCTATACAAAAGAATAAAACAATGGTTCCTTAGGAAATGATCATAAAGAATAGAAACATTCTATTCTAACTGAGAAAGCTACAAAAAGCTACAACTAACAAAAGCTAGCTAGATATTTACAATAGATTACCATTAACTAATAATAGACAATTATCTAATATCATAATAGATCTTGACTGGATGATGTGGGAACCCAGTTGCAGTTCCTAGTGGTGAGTTTCGTTCACAAGATTGGTGTAGTGACTTGATTTTCAGATTTGACATTGTTTCTCATTCTCCAATCAGCTTATAGATGGTTTCTATTTTTGACTTACACATGAGTTGGATAAACTCCTTGCCTCACCAACTGGATAAATCATGGTTGAGGGTTGACGGAGGTTATAATAGGATCATGGGAGATGGATATTTAGTCCTTTTTAATCCATGAAAGTGATGTACCCAAGTATATTTCAAACAGATGACGGAATGTATGGCCTCTCAGTACCTTTGGTACTGATTTCAGCTATTGAGCAGTTTGATTCCTCAATCAATAGTTCAGATGGACAGTTATGATGGAGATTGGTATGCATTTACACGAGAGATCACTCATAGATGAAGAGTTGTCTAGTATTAATAGCTCCTTGAGACATTTATATCTCGCCATATCTGATGGTCGTGATAGTATAGTAGTGTGGGAACCTGGTATTGGTATGATTGATGTGTTACTCCAATAGCATATTGATGAGTGGCTACACAGTTTTGAGCCTGAAGCAATTTTAATTAGAGTAGCACAACGGATGGGTGTAGTAGTAATTTTCAGATTGGGTTACAGGCCTAGTTGCAGATTTATATGGGAACCTGGTGCCGATTGCTTGAGGACAAGCAATCTTGAACAGGGAGGACTTGTAATGTCCCCTTTTTGGGACATTAAGAATTCTAAAGACAAATTTACGAATTATTTAATTTGGCTTATGAAAGCTTAATGCAAATTCATATAAGGGTCAATTTAACATTAAAGAGGCATTAATAAAGAGACAAAATCACAAGGAGACAAGGTAAAGGAAGCTGAAGAATCATTGCATTGGACAATAAAAGGAGAGATGGTTTCATTTGAGCACGCTTGGCTATTGTTTTGAATTGAGATTTCTCTTGGAGAAATTATGGAAGCTTCAGCTTCTATTCGGGATTCGAGGATACAAATCCTCTAGTTCTTCTTGGTGGATTGGACGTAGCCCCGATTTATCATCTTTGGTGAATTCGTGATGGAGTTCACAATTGCATTTCAGGTTCATTTCTGGGTATCCAATCTAATTGTTTTATTGCTGTTTTTAAGATTGGATTGTTATTGTATTACTAAATATTATAATGCAATAACATTTTCTGAGTATCTTAATGGGTATTTGCTGGTTATTACTGGTTAACATTGGTGGTTATTATTGCATAAAATCTTGTGTATGATTCTAAAAGTTATTTGAGGGAAATTGGAGAGAATATCTGTGTAGGATATGATAATTTTTTATATTTATGTAGTGCGAATCTGAAATCTATTGTATAAATTTATTAGTTTGATATTTCTAAAATATAATTGAGAAACTTGGGATAAATATCCAGTCGGGATACTACAATGGTAGCAAAGCTGGTTTTCCTGCCATCCTTTGAGATTTCACAAAGTAATTGCAGTTTTGAAGTATTTTCATATGATTTAAGGCTATTTATCATCTAGATATTCTATGGCTTGCAATGAAGATATGTAGCTTGATTATAAGCACAATTTGATTCTGGATTGGCGGTTCAATGAAAATCGAGCTTTTATTAAATATTGGGCATTGAGGTTTATTTTAACACAAACTTTAATATTTACTGAACATTATGGGCTCATAAGACTATTTCCAGTCCGAATAACCATCAAAGAAAAGGGAACAAATATAATATATTAGTGCCACATTACAAGACTGTCGTGGAAGTTCAAACATTTGGCAGAACTTTTGAAAGACATTACAAACTAGTATTAACTCTTGATTTGGCGTGAGTTTATTTTCCATTTGGTGCATACCCATGGTTGATTTCAAATTTTAGGATTATATTTATAAATTTTATATGGACGTTTAATTAAGTTTGGCAACTATAATTTATGTGGGGACGGATTCAAATGTAAAGTGTTTTCTGCTAATGTCATGAGTATGAATGGCAGGAAAATATTAATGAGGGAGAATTTTCTATTAGCCAAGGTCTGTGTGAAATTTGTTGTGGGGCCTGATTTCTCTTGGCAATTATTTAAAGCTGGCACCAAATTTTGGAAAGATTAATATTGTAAATAAGTGCACTCTACCAAGACGCAATATACATATTTGGGGTCATGCATATGTGATACAACCGTTATAAACTTCTTCCGTGAATGTCTCAATATTCACCTTGAACTTATATTGGCGAAACAAACCTTATTGTATCTCAGCAATTTTACCATGAGTAGATGATGGGGAGTTTGATATTACCCATGCTATGTTTGTCCAGAGCCTGGAGCTATGACGACGAAAGGAATCAATATTTATGAGAGATTTTGTAATGGTTTGGGTTGTGGAGCATTCCTAGCTGGAGCAAAGCATTCCATTTTCATCTGCTAGAATCATCTGTTTTTTGTGCACATTGAATTTGTAGGCTTGACAAAAATGTTATGTTTCCTGAAATAAAATGGACATCTCCTAGCATCTCTGCAATATCAATAATTAGTGTTTCTTTCAAATGCAGTTATATATGTACAAAGCCTCTCAGAAAAGAATAAAGTCAAGCAACAAGAGGAAATGGTATCATACAGAACCTGAATTTCCCACTTGATATTTGAGCGAGTGTAATACAAGTTGGGTTCATGCATCGAGAACCATCAAGTATTTCTCTGAACTTGTCAACTACAAGTTTCCATACAAAGTGAAAACTTCAGCGCGGGATTGCAATTTCCTGTTCTAAGTTGTGATGGAGTAGAGGGATCTGGAATGATAATGTGAAGCTGGCTGTTTAAATATTATGCTTTCAGTGATCTAAATAGAAAGGTCAGACCTGTATTTTACTTTGTATTGGCTTCTGAGTATAACACAAGATGGGCACTTTGATGCAAGACAACTCCATATACATTCATGTTTTACATTCTGGTTGTACTGTCTGATTACCTGATATAACTGCTCCAGCTATCTATGCAGATCAATCGAAAATAGTTTGATTTAAACACATGCATTGATGAACATTATTTCAGCAACTCTAAACTCTACAATTGAATTTGCAAGCAAATTGTTCAATAGAATGTCCCAAGGGGAATATGTCATCTATTTAACAAAATTGCAGTAGAATTTGCAAAAGTGGATATGAAACTGTTAACTATTTGGCAAAATACCTGAGAAAGAAAACTGGACATTTTATCTTGATCTGCTAGTCACCATGAGCATATGTTGAGGCAATATTTGAACAGCTGGAATTTTTTCAGCCTGTACTCACCAATACAATTGCGAGCACTCTATCCTCCCTATTTATGGTCAATAATTCGTAAACAAATATTGCTTTTTAATAATTTGAAGTCTATGTTTGTTACAGTCACATGGATGAATTCAGTACCACATATCTCAGACATTAGCCCAGATTGGGAAGCTGAAGTGGATATCAGCATTAATGATATTGACAGTGGATGTCAGTATACTGAGAGTGGCTTGTTAAGGATAAGTAGAATATTTGGGACCATCTGTTCATTCAAGAATGGAAATTCGGGTGAGATTTCTGAAATTTCAAATCTTAATGTATCATCTATTACTGAGGGAAATCTGATTCTAGTGAAAGACATCATTCAGTCCTCGACTAGTGGCGTTATCATCTTTCAACAAGCCTTCCTTGCAACACCCCTACAACAGTAGCAGATAACTAATTGTTCAACAAAACATTTGAGAGATAAATTGACGAC
Source organism: Cupressus sempervirens (assembly GCA_028749045.1). Lineage (NCBI taxonomy): Eukaryota > Viridiplantae > Streptophyta > Pinopsida > Cupressales > Cupressaceae > Cupressus > Cupressus sempervirens. The sequence continues at coordinate 509,888,376 of CM053783.1, forward strand.
TAAGGTTGCGATAATTTAAGCCCCTACAGGTGGTATTGGAGGTCTCAGCACATCAGCTTTCTGCAATTTTGAAAGAGCAACTATCCTAACAAGTTTGAGGGAGGGTCTTGCAATATCTAGCAATGGGAAAGATACATGGCCTGGAACAAGTAATGAGACTCAGACCCGGCTCGGACTCGGCAAGGGTAACTCGACTCGTGACCCGGCTTGGACTCAGCAATGACTCGGCAAAGTGATAAAACCCTTGAAATTTAGAGATTTTTTTGGATTTAAATTAATTCCATGCACCCATTCTTGAATAAAGATTAAAGACACAATAACACTATATAATAGAAGGTAATTTGATCACATACATAGCATACATTGATTATGTAACTACAAAGGCAAAAAAATTAAAAATCAGCCGAGTCAGATGAGTCAGCCGAGTCACCTAGGCGAGTCAGCCAAGTGAACCGAGTTGACGGACCGAGACAAGGTCATGGGTCATTTTGACCCGGCTGAGGTAACTTGACTCGCTGACTCAGACGACTTGCCCAACTCACAATGAATCTCATTACTATGGTTAGGATAGATCTTGTTAAGATACAACAGCAATTAGCCCAATATTCACAACCCAAATAAATTACAGAAATACTCAACATGTATGATGGGTATAACAAACTCCCTCCACAAATTCAGAAAGAATTACCCTTCATTAATTAGATGGAGTTTCATCCAAGACTACAACACAAGAATGTTGTGGTTACGAAGCAGTACCATGAGTTGGCTAGGGATCTACTTGCACAAGATAGGTCAGAAATTTGTAATGGGGAGTTTTCAGCTGTTAATAATCAGACTACAAGTGAACAAAATATGAAAGGCAATGAGGAGAGATGTAATACACAAGTTATAGGTGATCTAAAAAAAGAAGAAAACCAACTACCAATGATTTGGAGTCTTCACATGATCATGGGAAAATGTTATTGATTGCACAAGTTTATTGATAGGTAATTTGAGGGTAGAGGTATCTTACAGGTGTGTTGATAGCTCATGTGAGAAAGTTGACCAATCAGCCAATGACTCTGAAAGATCCCTGATGGATCTCTGCTGCAAATCTGCTGTAGATTTATTTTATTTTTGTTTTTTCCTGTTTATTAATGTTTTCTTGTAGAACTAGACGGAAATGCAGAAGAGTTTGTTTGTTTTTGTGTTTTTGATGATTATTCCACATAGAAATGAGAAGTAACAAATGGCAAGAAAAGAGTCTGAAAATAAATAACAATATGCAGTAAAGTCAGAGTTGATACAAATTGTACTAGGCAGATCTCTAAATTAAAGAGCCAAATAAAAGATCCAGTACATTTCCTCTAACAATGACGCCACAACTGGCTGATGAAAACGGTTGATAAGATGCAAGATTCTACTGCTGAGTAACCGATTTTTCTATGTATCCAAGTGCTGCAAATGACAAAGTACGGCTGCAAGAAATGGCAGAGTACGGCTGCTAGTATTCACCTCCCATACGCCAAAGAACATGCCCAACAAAACAAACTGTAGGCCCAAGCTGAAGTGGCATCTACCTTCCTCCTGAATACTGTTGAAACTACTGACAAACCAATACCCAATGCTGCTGAGGGTTACGTCCCAGCCAGCAATTACCTTGGGGTTTGCGTCCCAGAATGCAAATCGCTCAAGCAGAGCAAATCTGAAAAGAAGTGTTTGAAAAATATGCATAATCATGAGAAATGGCGCCCATCTCCTTATAACCCCTTGCAAAGCAATTCGAACCCTAAAGTGACCCCCAATTGGCGTTGGCTATAAAAATGAATTAAATCTTATTTTAAAGTGACCATGTCACTAGAAAATGACCTTTTCCACCATAGTAATAAATCCGCTCACCAAATTGCCCTAAGACCAAAGAGGAAGATTTAGAGAATTTCAAGACCTTTCCAACGAGCTATCATAACATGGGATATGCATCCAGATGAGGCCAAAATTCCCTTATTACTCCAAAATGGCTATTAACTTAGCCTTATTTAAATATTAAACGCTAACTTAGGAAATATTAAAAATATAACCCAAATAGCCATAAACTGCCAAACTGACATCACAAACCATAAAATCATCCTGTCACCTGTCTGTGACTGAAGTCAGAAATCAAGGATCCACTGGCAGTCTCATCCCTAAAATCTAGGGATGCTCCTAAAATTTAGGAAACAAGCCCTATCCCTCTGAAACTGAACCCAAAGGATCATCTCATGGAAACCCAACCCTGGGCATGATCATACCTCCTAAAAAGTAGGAATGAACCCCATAAATGTAGGAACTGCCTCCTAAAAACAAGGAACGTCACCCAACTGATCAATACCCACCAGAAAACCAAGTCCCCAACACTGAATAACCATACTGGGTCTCTATCCAACCCTGTCAGCCTACAAGACCCCATAATAAGCTGACTCACATGTCTCTGTTAGACTGAGCTAGAGTGGGGACATGACCCATTTTATGTGAGTGTTGATGCTTACTTTGGTTCAGGTTTAATGGTCACTACATTTGATGTGAATTCTTTTTCTGAAGGATTTGCTCTTGACCATAGTGCTGTCCCTATTTCCAATGCACAATTGGATATGCAAAATGGTCTTCACGACATTGATATGTGTGATGAAATGGGTTACCCCAGCTCATGTTCGTTTGACTTCTCTCATAGATCTACTAGTTCACCTAATTTGGAGAGTCAAATGAAAGTATCTGAAGATAAAATTATTGGAACTTTAGCATGTTTTGATGACACATATGGAATGTTTGAAAAACACCTTTGGAAGGAACAAATAGAGGGAAAACAAAGGGGGATTCAAAGAGGAATTTCCACAGTTGTTAATTATCCACAACTGGTTGAAAACTATGATATCAAATTATCTACACCTTTCAGATAGTGATCATCTCTTTGGCCTCACACAAATTTATTCAAAAGCATTGAGGAAGAAGGAACAAGTAGATGTGTGTACTTATGAGCTCAAGAATGCCAAGAAAACGCTAGAGGACACCTTAGTGGCACTTCAAGTAGTTGAAAACTAGATTGTTGAGCTTACTCAAAAGTTGAGTTTGTCACACTCTATTTTAGATCAACACTTAGATGTAATAGTTGAAGAGGTTGTCAATGATGATAGCATGAGGGTTGATCAGGGTGAGTATGATTCATCCACATTCAGTAGGCAACTGGTGCTTAGTGTGAGCCATTGAGTAAGGTTGGGGTTCTTTAACACAACTATACAGTGAGGAGTGCTCATCATTTTTCTTTTGATCCACATGTGGACTTGATGAGGTGCAGATATGGATTGGCTAAGAGATTGTATCATCCATTATGGGATGGAGGTCTACCATCTTCAGAAGATGAAACTTGAGGCTCCAAGTATCTGAATCATAAAGTGATTATGGGAGGTTACGTGCAGGGACACCAGTCAATTTTCCATCATACTGGTATATATCTTAGAGAGTTGGTTACTTCTATATGATAGAGGTCTCATGCAAAAATAGGGTTATAGGGTAATTATGGTGTCAATTGGTGCAAGTTGGTTTACTTGTAGAGTTAACACATTTGTACAAGCTTGTAGGGGTTTGAAACAGTTATGGGGTTGCAAATACATTTAGTGATTTCTAGCTCCTCATAGGTGATGGATGTGAGAGAAGTTTTCTTTGGGACCGAGTATTGACAGAGTTAGAATTGTAGTTTGGAGGTTGCACTGATTGGCTTCACCCCTTCTGGCATCGTGCAGATGAAGTCAGAGTTGAGCAGCAAAAGCCTGATGATCTTCTTGGGAATGTTTTTATTTTGACAGATTACTCTTGTGCGCGAGATTTGGATAGTTGTTATGATGTATATTCTTGTGCAATTTGGCTTTTTGAGATGCTCTCTTCTACAATATTCACTCCTGCAACACCTACTATTGGGTTACTCCACCATTTCCAGCATGGTGGCTTGGTGATTATGTTAGTTTGGCAAGTACAATCATCTCCATCGGTGCAGGTATTACAGGAATTAGTGATATTAGGGATATCACTAATTCTTTTCACTTGAGATCCAAGTGGAGCATTCCCATGGATCGTTATGTATCAAGGAGTTAGGTGGAGCATTTTGTTTCATACTATTCTCATCAGAAGTTGCATAACAGTAAGTAGCATCATACATAACTACTCAAATAAAAGGTAAAATATATTTAACTTGTGACCAAACAAACAATTTAGTATGATACGGTATCTTGAATATAGAATCAGTACGAGTTCTCAAACTCTTGGAATTGAACAACAATTGCTTGGATACCAAGAAAAGGCAACACTTATCTTTTCAGTGATCTACATCAAAGTTCAAACATTTAAATATTAACTAAATTTATTTTCAGGAGAAAATTTAACATCCACACAACGGACATAACACTCAAACTGGTAGAAATGAAAGCAATAAAAAGAGAGCTAAAGAACTTGTTTCCATACTTGAACAAAAATCAATGCACAAATACCTGGCATGGTACGTTTGACATATGGCCAAGCCTCATACGCAATTGATCATCACTGAGGTCAGAGCTGAACATATCATCATCACCCATATATGCACAAAGAGAGTAGTACCTTCAAGAGAAATAAAGATTTCAAGTCAATAAAGTAGTATTTGGACAAAAACCTTATTGACCTAAAAATGAGAAAATGTTCTACATGTTAGGATAAGTTTGGAATCCCAACTGATTCTGGATACAGATTAGTTTTCCTGCATGCTGTTTCTTCCAATTAACTTTGATCATATGAACATGTAATCTTACAAGCTACTTTGTTTACATACACATGCATGCATCAAACAAATTAGTACAACAAAGGATTTGAGCTGAAGGAAAACAAGAGTTTTGATTCTATAAAATGTAATTCAATTGACCTAGCAAACCAAAATCTAAGTTAGTTTGTGTTTGGGTTCAAGAGTTTAGTTTGTGCATTTAGTCAAAAACAAATATGAAATTGGGTTCATTTTGGCTTTGTCCAAACAAAAACATATAAAAATCAGAAATAGATATTTACAGATTTGATTAAGTTCAAAATAAACCACATATAGCATCATATATTATATAATAAACAAAACCATCATAAAATTAATAAATATTACAATGTCAATTACTCAATCTTGAATGTCATCATATAGATTTAAAAATTTTAATTACAATAGAATAATGTCAGGTGTCACCAATCAGCTATCATTCATATAAAATCATCCAACAGTTTTTCAAAAATGGTGTAGGTACTGGCAAATTTGAAGACTGCAAACAGTGCCACTAGCACCGGCACAAGCGCAACTCTCATGCCAACTGAATGGCTCATCTCCAACATCAAGTGCAGCGAAGTGGCATCCAAATCAAAATGATCTAGCTCAATATGCCACTTTCTTGTGTACCCTTCCTTAGAGCAACTTTGTTTATGTGTAAGATGCCACAAGTTTGAATGCACATACAACTACTCCTCTACACATTTTTAGTGGAGTCAATTGCACTTTACTAAGTGGATGGAACATATGCTCCAATTCCCCTGAAATGCAGATGAACTAGCAACCTATTAAGACAAAATTAGAAAGAAGATATACAAAATTGAAAATTTTAAAAATTTAATTATAAAATTTAGAACTGCAAAGATACAAGGATAGTTTTCGCAAAACTTACTTGTATCACAGGAGATTGTATGCGTGTGAATGGTTGACCATGAATGCCCTTGTTTCAAACCACAAATCCCTTATAGGGTTCAAGGACTCTTCTACAAACTTTACTTCTTTTTCCAATCTGGCACTCCTCAAAACCTAGGCCCTTGTAGCCTCTAGAAGCTTGATTTATTGTTTTAGGTTTTAAACATTTGTTTCTAATATGGTGAGCTAGCAAAATTAAATGCCAATCCATTTCCATAGAGACAGTTTGCTATGTGTTGATTATCAATCTCTACAGACTCATTATAAACTGTCATTTCCAATGGTCTTTCTGATCTCTTATGTGTATAGCCCACAGGTTAATCTTCAAGTGTGGGCAAAAAAGGGTGGCTCTCCGCAGATTCAAGATTATAAGGTGGTGGAGGGGCTTCGTCCCTTGAGATTATTTCTCCAACAAAGAATGATTTAATTTACGACCTACTGCTTCTCTCATTAATATATGCCAAGACTTAAGATTTTGGAATAGATTACCATCTTTTACTAGGTAATATTTGATGCCTACTCCAAGGATACTGCACAAATGACCTTTTATTCAACTATATGAGCTTGAATATCAACAACACATCCATTATGAATCCAAGCGCAACCCTCACTGGTCAAAATTTTAAGTACCATTTAAACACATTTCCAAAAGGATAATATTTGGGTCTGTTTTGAAATGGAATTGGTTCATGGAGCTATAACTGGATGCCATTGTAATACTAATGACAACAAGTTCAATAAACAAAATATTCAAAGGGTTGAACCAAATCACACTACTTTCCCTCCCCCCCCCACTAATATATGCCAAGACTTAAGATTTTGGAATAGATTACCATCTTTTACTAGGCAATATTTGATGCCTACTCCAAGGATACTGCACAAATGACCTTTTATTCAACTATATAAGCTTGAATATCTAACAACACATCCATTATGAATCCAAGCGCAACCCCACCGGTCAAAATTTTAAGTACCATTTAAACACATTTCCAAAAGGAGAATATTTGGGTCTATTTTGAAATGGAATTGGCTCATGGAGCTATAACTGGATGCCATTGTAATACTAATGACAACAAGTTCAATAAACAAAATATTCAAAGGGTTGAACCTAAGTTGCCGGATTCGTCCCCTACTGCCCGGATTCAGGTCCTGGTCCACACGGGTCTGGATTCACCCCTGGGTTTGCTGCGGGTCCGGGCAGGGTCCTTAGTTTTGACTGAGGATTCGTCCGGGTCCTTGCTAGAGCGAACCCAGACGAACCCACAGCAAACCCGGGGCTAAAACAACTTTAAAGAGTGTTTTTTAAGTTGTTTTCTTATGTAACTCTCAAAGGAACTTAATAAAACATTTCACTCATCTAATCCCTTATGTCAAGGAGGAGGACGATGATATAGCAGCATATGGGACTAGTGGAACCAGTTTGGGTTCCAATGATGAAGATCTAGATAAAGTTGCAGTTGGGGATGAAGCCATTGATCCCTCATTTTATGATGATCCAATTGACCCTTGAAAGGCATTTGATACTATGATTATTGATAAACTACTAAACACTTGTCATCTATCATCATTCAAACTTTATTATTTGATGAACTAGTCTTTGTTTTGCAATTTAGTAATTCAATGTATTATTTGATGAACTAGTCCATGTTTTGCAATTTAGTAATTCAATGTATAATTTTCTTTACAATCATGAAGATAGATTAATGAGTGAGTATTTAATGTTTTTAGATTCAGGTAAAAACATGTTTTGAAGGGACCCGAAACCCTTTGGCATTTGGCATTGATCAATGATCAAGCAACAATTGTTCATATTGTGAAATGACTTTGTTTTGCAACTATGCATGTTTCTCTTCTGTGTGTGACTCTCTCTCTCTCTCTCTCTCTCTCTCTCTCTCTCTCTCTCTCTATATATATATATATATATATATATACTCACGAACCCACGAACCCGAACCCCGAACCCGAACCCGTCCCCGAACCCAAATCAGCAACTTAGGGTTGAACCAAATCACACTCCTCTCCCGCCCACCCCCCACACACACAAAAGTTAAATATTATTCATTTTTAAAAAAGCATTTGGAAAATTGTTATAATCTTCCTCTTCGCTCTCCTTGACAACAAGAGAACTATAGCAAATGTTAAGGAATAGCAAAACCAACCAGTTTGGAACATCACTAATCAATCTTCAACTCTATTCATGCAACCAAAAGTTCAACAATGATGAATAATACTTTTGGCTTTCATTCACAATATAAGAAATGAGTTTATTATGTCTTCTATATCAAATTTTAGGGTTGGGCAGGGCAAATTTTACTTTTTATGACCAATTAAATTTTACCAAGAAAGTTAAAGAAACCTTCAAACATCAATTTTAGGAAGCAAAGCACAGAATGCCTAAAAGTTTCTAATCTATTATCCAATCTGAGCGACTGGCCATAACTTTACCTATATGATTTTGTCTTTGATTTTGTTATACAGATAATAATGTTGGAATTACATATCAATTATACTACACTAAGATTGGTGAATCGTTTCAAGATATTGACTGGATGAAAGTACAAAGCTCTCAACTAATCTCCTTATTGAATACTATGATGATCACAAGTTTACAGGGAGGCAATACTGTATTGTCAGCAATGAGATACATAATGGTTCCAATAGCCTACGAATGAATAACAATGCAGGAAAATATGTATGTATTATTCTGGATATCTGCGACGAAATTATTAAGAAGCATACAGTGATAAGTATGCACAGAATTAAAAAGCGCGACACATGCTTTTGATGGAGGAATACAACCCATTCGTTTCCACAATACAAGAAATATCATGGTGGCGGTAAAAAATGCCATCTTTACAATCAAGAGAAGATTTTATATCCCGCTTCTCATCCAGCACAAGCAATAATGATGACGGCAGAGAATAATAGAGGCACATCTTAACAATGATGATTCTAATTGCAAGGATACTGTTATATGTTTTTATTTTTTACATTCAGGAATTATTGTCACAAAATAATTTTGCAGATTAAGTATCATACAAGGAAAGGGAGCCATGAACGGGCAGATATTTTGCGACCCTAAGTGTTGACGTTGAACAATCAAGCAAATTTCTAAACCTCATATTCTGCAAAACCACTGAAGCTTTAATGTCTATTGATCGATATTTAACATATTCTTTTTGTTGTAGGAATATGAAGGAGTGGGAGCACTAGGTGTAAGGCGAGTAATTGGATGCTTCTGGCTCGAAATACTTCTAAGGTCACAAATTTGACTAGCCTTGTGAAGATGTTTGAAGGCCCACAGGACAGAGACTTATATTCCTGTAGATTCCTCCGGAGGTCTGAAGATTCATTAAGTGTTTCCAATTTCACAAGATTTGTGCAAAGAAATCGCAAGCGGTATGAAGCAAAAGCTTGGGTATATATGCACGAGAGAAAAAATTACACTGCCAATTATATTGTAGCAAAATCAAACTATATTAGAATCATAACAATGGTTAGTTATTAGTTTAGAAAGGGTGTGACCCTTTTCAAGTTACCCAGTGGGTTTCCACTCTTTATAAATATATGATGAAAAATCAAACAAAGAACACCGTTCATATCTACCAAAAACTCTTTGCATTCCTAAAGCTTATATGATATTTAAATTCCTTCCTTGAAAAAGATTGAAGTTTGAACCAAGCTCTTCGATAGTGAACTATTGGGCATTAATTTCAATATTGTTTGAAAATTGTGTTGAGTGGAGCATCAATATTTGAATGTCTTCAATATGATTTTCTCTGCAGTATAATTATAAGATTTTTACTTACTTTAGAGTTAAATTACTATATAATTCATCCTTTGTGATCATCTTTATTTTCTATTAATAATTTGTTATTAGGATAAGTGGATCATATTGTTCATTGCTATTTAAACCCGACAAATACAAATATTGTGAAATATTGTGATTGTTTCCTTATTTGTATCTATTTTGTCCCTATAAGGGTTAAAACATCATAGACTAGTTCAAATATGCATGAATACGAAGTGATCTGACACATCCTAATAATTGAATTGTTTATAGATTTAATATACATAATATCATAGAGTTGTATGTGAAAACGTATAATTTTGACTCTATCGCCCTTTTAAATTTCAACACTAATCAATAACTCGGTCATAATTCTCTATCCATATGCTGGCAATAATCTAATCTCTTTCCTTCAAGGTTTTGATATCTATTTGTTTTAATAATTCACTTTCAATCTTATTTCAGCATTTACAAGTCTATTAAAGTAATCGTATTTTTGAAGATTAATACTCACTATTAGCAATCCAAAAGTTTCCTTAACCTCTTGCCATTTTGGGAAATTGTCTTTGCATTAAATCTTTCTACCATAAACGTCTTGGATCCAAATTTGTTATCCAGATTCAAGTGCATTGGCCTTGGTTTTGCAGAACCAGAAGCACAAACGATCCAGATCAAATTGATTGATCTTGTCAAGTTGGCCACAACTGATTAGATATCCCAGCATCGAGCAGGCAAGGCTCATAGGATTCTAATTTCTAGTTTTGGGAACCAACACCCACCATATTTGTTGGGGGTTTGCCCAAGTTAGCACAAAATAAACCCACAAGTGTTTCATGGGACCTTGGGCAACATCAATGGCAAACTCAACCTAGACCTATATCCAGAACAAACCCATACCGAGGGTTTAGCGCATAACAAACTAGTAAGATGGGCCAAAAGTACAATTGTAATCTTGTTTGCTTGGGTAAAATTCAAGAAATCAAAAATGACTAAAATTTCAAGAAGAATGGGGAAGAAGCAATGTTTTTGTTATTTTTAAAGCCCAATAAAAGATAAATGTTACTTTTTTGTCAAGTGTTGTAACATCCCCTTTTCAAGAATTTTGATGTGTCATTAGCTTTCTTTGCCTTGGTGTCATGGGCTAACCGGGATTTCTCAAGGATCAAATTGATTCTTGGCCTAAGCAGTTACAGTTTTCGGCAAATCAAGGTTGTTTCACTAGGGTTTCCAAATACTTACTATTTTTAGTAAGTCAATAGGCTCAACAATTTTGGCATTTCAGAGCTAGACTAGGAGCATCTTGTCGAGAACTTTCCAACGAGCTATCGCAGATGCTTGTCCGAGTCCATCTGATTGTTAAGGAGTGCAGATCAGCAATAGAGTTTAATAAATAATTATTTCAATTCAAATTGATCAAATGATAATTCTGATATAGTTCTCTACACTTTAATAAAGTTCTGTAGCTGTGTTATTATCACTGCTGTATATTTAACATTACATACTAAAGAAGAAATATTTACTTTAGATATCACTGCGGGTATTCACATGGACTGAGATTAATGTTTTCCCATGCAGCGATATCAGACACTATTTATATTAATTCAAACAGCCACACCCCACCTAGGGCCATAACTCTACGTGGCTTAGGCCACGCAGGTCATGACCTTATGTGGGGTGTGGCTGTTTGAATTAACACTAATACGAAACATGGAACCCGATCATATTCATATCGTAATCTAAAACAAGCCTGACCATAATGTAATAGAAGCTTAATTAATAAATGTGATCGCTGATGAATGCAAACTGGTCATAATGCTGTAATACGATCTGTTCTCAACAGATCGTTCAATGGTGTGACTCATATTATTATTATTGTTTAATCAATCATTTTAGAATGCTTAAATAAATGTATATGTATATACAATCACACATTTATACATATCATTTTAATTATGATTTACATTATACTTCAATCCGACTGAGATAATTCAATCCAGTTGAAGCAGTTAAAGAAAGAAATTGCTTAGTCCAAGTCAGCTCATGATTGTCCCAAATATATTTGGTTGTGAAGTCGAGCAGTGGTGATTAGGCTGTTCAATGCCCACCTAAATCCTTAGCCAAGGTAGATTAGAGGCATGCTTGCCACAAATGATCACTAGGGGTCAAGAGTGCTAGCTAATAGAGGGAAGGTTGATAGAGGAATTCCTCAGCCTTGTCTACTGCTTAGCTGACACTCTAACACTGGTACACTCGGGATGGCAGGACTATGGTATCCCAAGCCTAAACTGGGGGAGGGAGGGTCTTTCTCGTAAGAGATTGTGTGAGGATATGTTAAGGTCCACGGTTGAGAAGTTAAGCCTATGTCAATGCTTCTTCTCTTCACTAGATGTCGAGGCCTGCACAACACATCGTCAATTATTTCAATTCATGTATGAAATTCTAAGTCTTTTACTTGCACATAATTTTATATTACTTTGAAATGTATAGTTGTAAATATGGTTAATTTGATTTGCTTCTTTCAAAATGTAATCGTAGAAATCAGTTATGGAAGTTAATTTAGTTGTCTTTCATATGAAATGGATATAGTCATTACTTAAATTTGATTTTATAGCTTGTATAATAAATTCATAAATAGTTTCATTTATGTATGATGTATTGTTTCAAAATTACTTCATGTCATTCCGTTATGATATTCGGATTATAATCTTAGAATATGTTCTTTATTTCCAGCTTAGTAAAAATGGTATGTTACAAAGTCGAATACCTCTATATCACAAAGGTCTCATGCAGATACAAGGTTGTAGGGTAATTATGGTGTCAGTTGCAGCAAGCTCGGTTACTTGCAGAGTCAACACATCCATAGGATTCTAGCAATGGTTGGATACAATTGTGGGGTTGCAAATACCTTTAGTGATTTGTAACTCCTCGTAGCCGATGGATGTGACAGTAGTTTGCTTTGGGACCCAAGTATTGACAGAGTTAGCACTATAGTTTGGGTGGCTTCCATTGATTGGCTTCACTCCTTTTGGCATGGTAAAGATGAGGTCAGAGTTGAGCAGCAAGGAGCTGATGATCTTCTTGGACCTATTTTGATTTTGATAGATTCCCCTTGTGCACAGGAATTATATAGTCGATATGATGCATGTCCTTGTGCAAATGAGAGAAGTGAGCTAGGTTGGCTCTTCAAGATGCTCTCTTTTGAAATGTTCACTCCTGTTGGATTACTACAGCATTTTCATCATGGTGGCATGGTGAATGTGATAGTTTGGCAAGTGTTATCTTCATTGGCACAACTATTTCAAGAGTTGTTTAGTGATATTAGGGGCATCACACAAGTCTTCCCTTGGGATCTAGGTGGAGCATTCCTATGGATTGTTTTGTATCAAGGAGCTACATGGAGAGATTTGGGTTGGCATGATGTGGAGCTTTCACCGCCACTTAATATTAGGGTTGTATGTGGTTACAGATGGAGTGAGATTCTCAGTTGGATAGAGAAAATTTTCTCTTATGATAGTAGCACATAGCAAGTTGTCTTGTAGGAATGCAAGATGAGGATGATTCAGTGTACTAGGGATCCTAGTATTCAGTTGATTGATACATTGGTTCATGCTGAGTTGCTTCACAACTCCAAAATTGGAAATATTTATACCAGCACAACAAATGGGTAGAGCATCACCCTTAAGTGAATATGAGATCCTGGAATTTGGTTTCAGCAAACAGATGCAAATTGTTTAAGCGAAAGCAATCTCTGGAGAGGGAGGACTGTAATGTCCCCTTTCTAGGCTAGTAATTTTTGAAGAATATGAGAACCTGGAATTTGGTTTCAGCAAACAGATGCAAATTGTTTAAGTGAAAGCAATCTTTGCAGAGGGAGGACTGTAATGTCCCCTTTCTAGGCTAGTAAATTTTGAAGCATCATTAGCTTGGTCCCGTGGGCTAGCTTTTCTCAATCGTGTGTTAGGGAGAGGATATGCCCATTCATTCAGTACATTCTCACAACTGCCATTAGAAAAGTAGGGGCACAAATTGGATGGATACACCAAGGCAAGTCGAGTGCCTGCATTCGAATAGGATTTTTCATTCAACAATAGAAAAGATCAAGTTTTGGCATAGGCAGTTCCAGTTTCCGGCCAATCAAGATTTTTTCAATGGGATTTCTAGATACCTACTATTTTTAGTAAGTCAATAGGCTAAACATTCTTGGCATTTCAATGTTGGACTAGGAGCATCTCCTCGAAACTTTTCTAGCGAGCTATCACACATGCTTATCCGAGTCCATCTTATCAATAACTTTAATGCCTAAAGATGTAAATGGTTTATTAATAAAGTGATTTTAAAACATAAGTTCATCTTATTAAATGTCACTTTATTTTCATATGTCAGGAAAAAATAAAATTAAGGAAATAAAGAAATAGAGAAAGGAATGAGCGTAGTCACTGGGTTGGGCTTTGTTTACCGTACTGGGTAGAGAAATCAACGCACAGACAATAGATATGAATAGCAGAACTTCTTATTTTATTCACATATGCCAAAGACATTACATTATGCTTCAATGATAAGATGAATACAATGCTTCCCGAAGGGGTTATAAATACTTTCCGAAGAACTTTCCCGAAGGAGTCCGTCGGCCACATACAACATGTCGCTACATAAAAAAACCTTTCCAAAGGGACCCGTCGGCTGATACACAATTTCCTTTCCGAAGGGACCCATCGGCTAATACACAATTTCCACCGACGACATCATCCCCCCCAAAAAGAAAAGTCGTCTCCTAACGACTATTACAAAATCTCTTAGACAAATCAACAACCAAAATACATTGACTGACTAACTGGTCTTCAACACTGTCACCTTAGCCAATCTGACATCTAACCCTGATAGCCACCTGTGCCACTTTCTGCCTTCCAATTCCGAGTACACTGAACCAAGTGTCGCTGTACTGCCTTCAACTGGATGATCAACTCCTCCTGAGCTCTCCCTGCATCCACTAAGATAGTTTCACGGCCAACACCTACTCCACGTGTAACACCCCTCTCAAAATGCTTGTTCCGTAGATCTTTCCACCTCTGGCACACTACGCCTGCAGCAACTCCAGGTTTCATCAACTGGTCACACTTCCCACGACTGATATCCACAATGACTGGGCGTCCAAGGGGCAACGCCCCTCAGACCAAATTAGCACTTCGAAACCCAAAGAAAAATGCACAGAACACACCGTTTCTGTCATGTTCTGCCGATTCTACACTCTTTCTAGCAACCACTAGTTCTTCCTCTACCCTGTGGCATCATCCGTTACTCATTCTGAGCATTCTTGATTTGTCGACATTTTTCTTTTTTTTTTTTTAAAAACCTCCTGCCACCCTCTGCCATGTTACGCCAATTCCTTATGCAATAACCTGGAATGCCATTCAAAATCTGAATGCAATAATAGGTAGAAGCCGTACACCATATTTATCATTTATGCAAAACACGTACACCATATTATACTGAAAATCCGTACATTGGCTGCTTCAGAAAATCCATACGGTGACCATGTTGGAAAATCCGTACGATGACTGTTTTTAAAAAAAATCGCACTGAGACTCCCGAATTTCGTACAGCAAATAACATATACATGAGGAAATCCGTACGGCGAGCTTTTAACAAAGCCGTACAAAAACTCAACCTCCAAAATCCGTACGGTGACTGGCTCCTGGAATCCGTACAATGACTGGCTCCCAAATCCGTGTGCAGCATCTGTATGGTGCCTATCTGACTGCATCTGAGAAATCCGTACAGTTACACAGCATCTGAAAAGTCCGTACGATGACAGGGACTCAAAAGCCGTACGGTGGCTGCATAAAACCCGTACATAGCCTGCCTACTAAACACCGTACGGTAGCCTTTTAAAACCCGTACACTGCATCTTCATTAGAAAATCCATACAGCAAGCAATTACAAGCCATACAATGACTTTAGAAAAGCCGTACGGTTACTTGAGACATCCCTACGGTGACTTCTGAGTCAAAGAAACGTGAATCGGAATCGGATCGGAATCGGCAAGGTCGAATCGAATCGTGAATCGGCAATGAATCGGCAATGAATCGGCGATGAATCGGCAAATTTGAAAAAACCCGTTAAATTTAAAGATTTTAACAATTTAAAACTTATTTCATGCACCCTTTATTGAATATAACTTAAGCACACTATAACATCATCAAATAGAAGTTAAAACTTAACATACATAAACATGAAACATAAAATCCATCACATACGTAACTATGTTATCTAAGATTCTAAAATGTAAATTGTAGGCTAGCTGAAGTAAATAGAAATCAAATGATCATAATGATTTAAATCATAGAATGTATGTAAGATGATCCATAAGACATCAAATCATAAATTTATGTAAGAATCTAAGATGAAGATCCATGAAAGTTTGAAACTTTGAAACATATGTCTATCAATGATTCAGTATCAATATCTGTAAACAAAATATAAAAACAAGGCTCCAGCTCAAGCCTCAGGCTCATAGTCATCATCATCCTCAACATCATCCTCAAGCTCGGCTACAGCCTCAGCCTCAGCCTCTGAGTATCCAGTCTGCCTAGTAGCAAGGCGTCTAATGTAGGTCCTAGAGGACTGTCGAGCCATATCTCCCGCATATAAGATGGGCTCACGAATGTCGCTAGGGCCTGTGTCTGTGCGTGCACGTGTGCGTCTACCAATGCCTGAAGAACGTGCTCTAGCTGCCTCAGCCTCTATATCCACCTGGTCAATCCACGCACGGTCTTCCTCAGTGAAGACTGGATCTACAACCTCTGTGAGCCACTCTGATTCTAGATCAATCTCCTCCAGAATGATCGGAGAGGAGTCAGTGCCCAAAATCTGTCTGATCCTAAGACGGAGGTTGTAATGAACGAAGACAAGATCATTCAACCTCTGCACTGTCAACCTGTTTCTCCTCTTCGAGTGGATGTGCTCGAACATGGACCAACTGCGCTCACATCCATAAGCGTTGCTTGGCTGACTCAGAATACGAATGGCAATTTTTTGAAGTTTTGGGGTTGTGGCCCCAAACATTTGCCACCATCTATCTGAAATAAGGGAAAATAAAAATAATTAGTCTCATTTACAAATTACAAATTACAAGTTAACTCTAAAATTACATAATCAACTTTAAGTTTAGAATCTAGATTCATGAACATTGAATATATTATTTAATTTTTACCTGGCTGTATTGTTTCCCGAGCATCTATGGCTACCCTGCTAGAGAAAAGTGGCCCTTCTTTATTATTGAACTTATCAAGCTCAATAATTGCAGCACTGCTATCCTCATCAGTACTCAACCTCTGGATCACTGTATATAATCCGGTGAGAACCTCCTCATCCGCCTTGAAGTCAGGACGGAAACGAAATGCCGAATTCAAAAAGTAAGCTGCTGCATGGATGGGTCTGTGGAGCTAATTCTGCCATCTCCTATCAATGATGTCCCAAATAGGGGCATACTTCTCCTGCACTCCTGCATACTGAGCTTTAATGGCCTCCTTGGCCCTATCCATGCCCTCATATATGTAGCCCATAGAGGGCTTCTCCCCATCAGCAGTTCGTAGGAGAGATACAAGAGGCTCAGTGGCCTACATATAAAGTAAAACAAAAATTTGAGTCAAAACTTAAACATAGAATAATTCAATAATATAAGGTAAAACTAAATCATTAAACAATTAGCATAGTAAACTGTAAAATATTAAATGTTAAATTGCAATAAAATTACCTTAAGTATTTCTCTAGCAGGTTTCCAAAAACCATCATCATCAAATATGCAATCCACCACATCTATCCCTGCAGTGGTCGTAGCATAGGAAGATGAAATCCACTCCCGCCCAACAAACATGCTCCTCAAATCATCCCTTGATGTCAACAAGGACTGCAAGGTGATGAAATTCGAGGCAAACCTCGTGATCCCTGGACGAGCTAACTCTTTGTCTCCTGTGTACTTCCTCATTGTGCTAAGGACAAATGAATGATTATAAATAAACTTACATATGTTTTTTGCCTTTTCCACACATGACTTGACCCACTCAAGTTTGCCAATTTCCTCCAACATGAGGTCAAGGCAGTGTGCTGCACAAGGGGACCAAAATATGGTGGGGTGCCTCTCCATCAAAAGTTTGCCTACAACAATTTTAAGATAATTAGAAATTCAAATTTCAAACATGTTAGAACTTAGAACTTAGGAAACTTAGAAATTCTAAGTTAGAATTAGAAAAAGTTCAAAATTCAAATAAATTTATTTTCAAAACTTAAAAAGTTAAAAGTTTACCTGCAGCAGCATAACTTGCTGCATTATCCGTCACCACTTGCACCACATGTTGTTCCCCCACCTCTGCTATAACTTCCTCAATAACCTCACATAAGTATGTGGCGTTTTTTACATGAGCAGAAGCATCAATGGATTTGAGGAACATGGTATATCCTACAAGTAACAAAACAACGAATTATAATTACTATTAGCAATCAACAAATCAAAATTTGAAATAGTCAATCACGATTCAAAATTATGTATGTAGGAAAGTAGAATGATCAATCACCTCCACAGGATACAAGAAAATTGAGGAGTGTTCTTCCCCTCCTATCTGTCCAACCATCAGTCATGATGGTGCAACCCTTTTCGATCCACTCCTTTCGGTTGTCCTCAAGCTCATGCCTCATATCCTCAACCATTTCCTCCAGGAGGTATCCACTCAACTCAGCCTCAGTTGGGGCTTTAAACCCCGGACCACAAATGGCAACTGCATCTATCATGTTCTGCCAATAAGGAGTCCTGTCACAAATAGATAATGATATTGATTAGAAATTTAGATGTCAAAAACTAAAATCATAAAACAAGTAGATATAATTAAAGTTTTGCTTTTACTTTTAACTTTAACTTTGAAGATAACAAAGAAAAAAGAATCAATTACCTGGCTGCAATAAATGGAATGTTGCAAAAGTACCAGAATTTGCAAATCTCTTTTCTGGCAGCATCATGAATCTCCTTGTTCAAACCCATGCCCTCAAGCGTGGGTTGGGAGCCAGGAGTAGTGCGGGGCACAAAGTAACTATCCATTCTGCTTTTCCGCACTCTAGGCCGCAATAGGTTGGTGTTGGACTCTGTCTCAGTATGAGACCGACTACCACTAACACTCACATGAGCACTAGCACTAGGATGAAAAGGAGGCCTAGAAGAACCCTCCCCAACACAACCTACGGATGCGGAAGCTGATGCAGATGCACTTGCAGATGTAGATGTGGTTGCAGATGTGGGAGCACGGGAGCCAATACCTCTTAACCCTTCAAGTTGCATTTTCTTAGTCAACTTGTCTTGTTCAATTTTTTCTAATGCCACTAAACAAGAGCGTTTTGCCTCAGCGGTTTGTTGAGTGCAAACTGTGACATCATGGCCAGGTATGCCAGCAATGTGGTATTTCAATCTATAGATACCTCCCGAATTTATTTTTTCTTTGCAAAATATACATTTTGTTTGATATTTGGTTCTCCCAGGAAACTCTTCATTATATTTCCAGCATTCATCTTTTTTACCCATTGTGGAAATTGGAAAATGAAAGCAAAGGGCTGCTGCAATAAAAAAATTCATGTAAAAAATCAAAGTTTGCAACTAATAAACAAAAACTACAAAACAACAAACCCTAGTTTGCAATTTAGTAAAACTAAAAATAAAAAACATTCAAGATTTGCAAATGAACACTAAAAAAATTTGACAAAAAATGCATACTACACTAACATGCAAAAAAAAAACCAACACTTACCTCTTGCAAATGAGTTGAGGAGTGTTGATATTGACTCCTTAATGCTCCCAATGCAATTTATGGCCTCCCCAAATGGACTTCTGATCTCTTTGGTGCTCTTCCTTCTTGCCGGTTGGAAACCTATGGATTCTCTTTTCTCTTCTTCTCTCTCACTCTTCCTCTCTTCTACTCATACTAAGCAAATAGAAGGCTCTTTAGGGTTATAACAAAGAGGAAAGTCAACTTAGAAAGCAAATAAAACATGTGTTTTTTTTAAAAAATTGAACTTTCTATCCTTGCTGCCGCGGCCGATTTCTGGCGATACCCGATGGCGATTCTGGCGATTTTTTCCATGAATTGCCGATTTTGGCGATTCAGGCGATTCATGCGAAAAAATCGCCACCAGCGATTTCCGATTCCAAAAAAATCGGGAGCCATGAATCTTATCGCGATTTCGGCGATTTCGGCGATTTCATGGCGATTTTTGGAACTATGCTTCTGACACTTTCTTTTCTTCTTTTTTTCTTTTTTTTTTCACTTTTCTTTTTTTTTTTTTTTGGTTTTTTTTTGTTTTAGGAACAATTATGTACAATATTTACATATATACAGTACTTACAGTCTTCTCTCAGTTGTTCGTCCACGGAGGTGCATTATCATGGTAGACATTCAACTTCGACCTCTTCATTGTGTCGGCGACTTCCTTTCCGTCTAGCATCCATAGTTTTATTGCTCCGTTATCACCCACTTCTCGAAGCTGATATGGCCCAACCCATTTCATTTGAAACTTGGCTGGGTTGATCTCGTTCCATCCGTCATACCTCAACGCCCACTGTCCTGGTTGGAACTTGCTCAATTTCAAGTGTCTATCGTGCCATGGTTTGCACCTATTCTGTGTCACCTCCGTAGCCCACTCCTGCAATTGTTGCTCATCAAGTTTATTTAAGGTACACGATCTCTCCATCCGGTTTTCCATATCGCCCGGTTTGTTTCCAAAGCTCGGTACCATGGACTCCATCAGCTGCCCCTTCTAGCTGTCAATAACATGTCCACTCCGTACTGCTGCAACTTTTATTAAACCCTTCCACTTTGTTTCCTGTGTGGACCGTATGATGTGTCTTCCTTGCTGCTAACACCATTCTGCTATATCTGTGGTTTGACGTAATACTTTCTTCCTGCGCAGTCGTACAGTGGAATCTTTCCTCCTTTTGAATTCGTACTATATGTTCTTTCCTTCAGCTTCATTCATACCTGCGTTTCCTTCTTCGGCTTCTCTATGTTGCTTCGAACATTCATTTCCTCCTTCGGCTTCTCCAAGTTCCTTCGGACATTCATTTCCTTCTTTAGCTTCTCTGTGTTCCTCCGGACATTCATTTCCTTCTTTCTTACCTTCGTCGACTCTTAACATGTTACAGCTCGGAAAGAGTTCATAGTCCTCTATCTGCTAGTAGTAAAGACCGTTCACCGAATCCAGATCGTCGTCTATCAATCCTCCTTCCAACCGCAGGACTCCCTCCTAATCTGGTTCCATATTCTGCCTCCTTTCATCCTCTTCTTCATCGGAATCTGATGATAGAGCTTTTTCCCCGACCATTTGAGTGTGTAGATCGATGACATACTTTCGGCCTTTGCTTTCAAGTGATAAAGTATTTTTCTTCCAATCGTGTTTTGCCTTGGCTTGTATCAACCACCCCTGGCCCAGAATGGCATCATATCCTCTCCGCTTTAGTGGGATCACGACGAAATCCGACAAGAATGGTTGTGTTCCAATCTTCACTGGTTGTGCTGTCAGGACTCCCAATGGCTTGATTCCATGTTGATCGGCTGTTAACAGTTGGAATGTAGGTGGCCATAATGTCGGTTGTCCCAACCTTTTCCAGGTGTCTTCAGGCAACACATTGACACCGGACCCTCTGTCCACAATCGTTTCTGTCAATACAGTCCCGAGAATTCCCATTTCGACGACTGCCGGATGGCGTCCGGATGAGAGGGCTAACAGCATCGGATCTTCTGCACTTGCGCCACTTTCCTTCTCCTTTTTGTCTGTTGTACTTGCTCCACTTTCCTGCTCCCTTCCATAATCTCCTAGTAGTTTAGCAGCGCAAACGATTTTTGCGAGTGTCGATCGGAGCTAAGGCATAGTGAGCAACAGATCATTTATCCTGACCGGTATCTCGGCTTGCAATATTTGCCGTACAATGTTCTGTTCTGCGCAGTTCCGTATGGAGGTACCAAGCATTTTTTTCAGGTGTGCCATTTCTGCCTGTGTTGCTTTCTAGATCTCTCCCTGTGCTTCCTCCAGTCTCTTCTTTTCTTCCGCTGGGTCAAGGTACACTTTCGCTTGCTTCCGTGTGATGGCCAAAACCTCTTCTTCGTCCATCCCGACAATGATCAAGTTTACTCCCGACCTCGGACACCTAGCATCTTCATGATCACCAGGTCCACACCATCTGCATAACAACTTCAGTGTGTTCGTCGTTGTACACTCTCGGGCGAAGTGACCCCACAGATTGCATGCACGGCATTGAACTATCAGCCGGCCATTGGCATCGTACTGGATTCAACTCCTCCCGCCATTATTGTTGTTGTTTTGACCGCGCTGATTGTTTCTATATCCTCCCGATGTGGCACCTTTCGTACTATTGTTCCTGTTCCCTCCTCACAGGGATGCCTCCTGTGTCAGGAACACTTGCTGCAGTGTTCTTG
Organism: Cupressus sempervirens; assembly: GCA_028749045.1. Taxonomy (NCBI): domain Eukaryota; kingdom Viridiplantae; phylum Streptophyta; class Pinopsida; order Cupressales; family Cupressaceae; genus Cupressus; species Cupressus sempervirens. The sequence continues at coordinate 509,910,328 of CM053783.1, forward strand.
TTTTCAAATTGAAAGGGCATTCCTTTACCGAGTGTCCCATAATCTGGCAAATCTCACACAATTGATCTTTTGGGCAGGATCCCTTCGTATGGCCGCCTTTCTTGCACTCCGTACACCATAGGTCATTGCCCTTAGTCTCCTTGTTCATGTTTTTGAACTTTTTCATCATCCGAAGCATGCCTTCTGAAGAGAACGGATTTTCTTACTGCTGCCTTCATCGTCGCTGCTATCTTCTCCTGAAGGTTCATCGTCATCTGAATCGGATGAGCTGGTCTTCTTCTTCTTCTTTGTCTTCTGTTCACTTTCGAGGTTCAATGCCTGATTGTATACTTCAGTATATGTCGATGGTGGCACGATCTTCATCTTTTTCCGCAGCTTTGGGTGAAGGCCTTCAATGAACCATCTTTTATGGAGCCCATCTGCCGGCTTATTCTCCATTTTACTTATTAAGTCCTTCAACCTCCTGGCGAAGACCCATACTGTTTCATTCTTCTTCTGCTTGGTATTGAATATCTCGTTGACGATCTCATTATCATCGCGCAATATTTGAAATTCTACACAAAACTCCTTAATGTTATCCCAAGTGTTTAATTTCTGCAGATCTATGTCAGTAAAACAATCAATCGCAACACCCCGTAGGGTGGCTGGAAACTGTCGAACCCATTCGTTCGCATTTGTTATGCCATTCGCTCTCGAGATCGTTTCACATGTTTTACAATGTCGAATGGGATCAGCTGCTTCATCACCATCAAATTTAGGCAACTTTTCTTTCGGACCTGCCATTCTCACTGTATGTTGGGGGTTTTGTTGTGTACCTGCGTTGTTTTGCACTCCCGCACTGTTTTGAGCACCTGCGCTGTTCTGAGCTCCCGTGCTGTTTTGAACACCCGCGCTGTTCTGCACACCCGCGCTGTTCTGGACACCCGCGCTGTTCTGCACACGCGCACTATTTGCAACACCCGCGCTATTTTCAACTTCCGCACTGTTTTCAACACCCACGCTGTTTGCAACAACCACGTTGTTTTCGACTTCCGCATTGTTTGGTGAAAAAGAGGTTTCGTCCTCCGAAGCTATCCGTTCCGGAAGTATATCTCGGATGAAGAGGTCACTCCACGCTCGTGCTCCCCGGACACTCCGAGCCGTGCGAGTCGATCTACTTCCGTCAGGATTCTCTTCCCGTGGCGTATGCAGATTCAGAAACTCCTCCCTCGCTTCTTCCACCAAATCAAGCCGTTGTCGAGTCTCCTTCAACAATCCTTCCGCGCTCCTGTTTCCGTCGGCAATCTTCTAAAATCTCCTTCGGCGCTCTGTCTGCTAAGCCAAAATTAAATTTTCCTGCGCAACGCGTATGTCATCTTTTTCCTTCAGTTTATTCTTATCTTTGTTCAATTGATTCGGCATTTAATTCATATCCACCTGCCTGCATACCAGGTCCATCGGGCAATGGCGCCAAATGCTTACCATACTGGGTAGAGAAATCAACGCACAGACAATAGATATGAATAGCAGAACTTCTTATTTTATTCGCATATGCCAAAGACATTACATTATGCTTCAATGATAAGATGAATACAATGCTTCCCGAAGGGGTTATAAATACTTTCCGAAGAACTTTTCCGAAGGAGTCCGTCAGCCACATACAACATGTCGCTACATAACAAAAACCTTTCTGAAGGGACCCGTCGGCTACATAACAAGAACCTTTCCGAAGGGACCCGTCGGCTGATACACAATTTCTACTGACGACAGGCTTCAAAGGAGAAAGAGAGTTCATTTGCAGTGGTTTATGTTATTGGATTTCTTCTTTCTCTTAGACAGTTCTGAAAAGCTTCAGCTTTCGACCAGTTTGAGGATGGAAACCTTCAAGCTTGGAGGCACTGGATGGAAACCCATTGTATACTGTAGATATCAAACAAGTATATCACTTGTGCATAAATTTCTTTTCTAGTTTTCCAATCTGACTGGTATTTCTATATTTAAGATTGGATTCTGATATTGTTCTGCTAGAGATTAAATGCAAATTCGTTTCTGAAAATATACATTCATCTAGATATTTTTTGGTATTTTTGCTGGTTAAGATTATTTGTTTAAGACTTCTGAGATTTTTTTGAGAGATATGGGCAAATATCCAATTGGGGATATGACAAGTGCAGCTGGAAACAATTTTACTATTTTTCTTTTTAAAACCAAAGCAAACTACTGTCATTATATTACCACTTTTGATAAACCTCTGATATTATTTCTATCTTTTTTCTCTTTTCCTTTCCTTTAATAGTTTATAACCAATGCTACAAACCTCATTTGGCCGAGATTGGGTGAAGAATCAATGACCGCACCAAAAATTGTCAAGTCATGTAATCTACCATAGACCAATCTAATCTAAAATAAGTTGAAGTTACCATCACAGTCATTATCCATCTGAAAATTGACTGCTACTTCACTCACTCTACTAACGTTACCCTATAATTATGGCACCAAATGGTATATTGAACATTTATTGCCTAGTATTTAGATGTCATCTTGCCATTTATAATACAGAATATGAATATTAGCTTTGTTACTTGTAGCATGCATTCAATATTTTTACTACGTAACCAATCAAATATTTATGAGTCTGCTATGCTCAAAACGAGCCTGTGTGCCATCAAAGGACTCTAGTTTCATGTTATTGTCATGATATTTCTGCCCAGAACAGTCAATGCAGATCTGTATTTACATCTGGAACACATTTCAGCCCTGTCTGAGTTGACGTGTACATTGGTTGAGGTTTAGAGTGAAGTGTACATGTCACTTTTGAGTGTTTGGGAGTTTGGAGAAACTTTCGGAGTGGAGTTAGACAGCGTTCTTTTGGCATATACCAGTGTTCAGGTATTCAACAGCTTTCAGTCATCTGACCCTAGTGCATTCTACAATTCTAGCCAAGTAAATTTCTGGAGTTTGAACTTGTGCTGAGTCTAAAGGCAGACAAGATGGTACTATCGCTTCAGCTAGGTAGTCTTCCTACAATGTGGATACAATAGTTTGATTGCTACTTGCTGTCCATGGCACCAATCTGCAACAGCGGGTCTGTAATCAGCATATAATGCTTCTTTCACAAGGTCACTTGCAGTTCCAAGGAAGATTCAGTTGGCATTATATGTATTCCTTCCTACTTTGGTATCTATGTAACAAAATTGAAACAGCCTACGATTATTCAAACAAAATCATCATGATGAATCTTGTAACAGCAGAGTTATAACCTTATCCAGCATACCAGAGATTGTAATAACAGAAAACTCTGTTGCTTGCTCATTGGTTCTGAGTGTGTTGTAGTTTCAAGTAGATATTGTTTTTCAGTAAAAATAAATAAAGAGGTGGGATAGCACAATATATGTGGATTCAGAAAAATGCAGATTAAGATGATTCTGCCATATTGACAAAAGCAGTTTTGTCATCTACATTTACACAATGACACTTGTGCAATGCTTCATAATGTCCCTCTGAACATGAAACATTTGCTTCTATAACTAGCATCACCGATCTCCATAAAATTTACTGCTGAGTTCTCCATTGATCTCAAAGATATATGTATCTACGATGAATCTCTTTACTACAAAACATGACAAGAAAAAATCTCTCAGAAACAAAAGATTACATCACCAATAAAATATATTATCCAAATTTGAAAAGCCAATATTAAAATACTCCAATCATCTTTCACATAAATTCAGAGCATTTCCATTAATTCAGAGGTAAATATGGAAACCTTAGTTTTTAACCAAATTTGAACTAAGTGTGATTGTCAGATGGAAACCTGTAAGCAGTAATAGGAGCATCCAGATTCGCTTCTCTAGGCATTAGGTCCATTTCTCTACCTTCCTTGATCATGCTTGCTGCCAAGTCAATCATAGCTGCAGTTTCAGGAAGGGTAGCTCTATATTCCCTGTCACTAACAGGTGCCTGCAAGCAGAATCTAAAATAAAACTAACACATAAAGACAAATCTCCTTTATTACTTTATTTTCAGAATGTTGATGATTATAATGAACTTATCCAATACAAATTTCTGCTCTTAGAATGAAGTTGTTGGCCCTAGTATTTTTTGTGACATTTTACACAAAGTACATGAGTAATCTAATGAGTTCAATTTTGTCATGATCTTATTTTTTTAGATTGCTATTGGTAACATAACAAAAGATGCAACAATGAATCCTGTTATTAGCATATTTGTAAGATCCAACAGTCGTGGGCAACCTTTTCATTATAGATAATTTGTCGAACAGATGGCATGAAACATATTTGTATGCATGTGCATATGATACCGTAGTTGCAAGTTATTGTAATGTTCACAAAAGTCTTGAATCATACATAGAAGATAAAAACTGATAGCAATAATCAAACTTCAATAACAGATTGCTTTTATATAGCTACCATAAATAGCATTTGAATCAGCTGATATGCAGCAATTTTACATATACAAGGAAGTTATGACAGTAACAGCAATTTATTTCAGAAGTTTCTGAACCCTTATTTTTTGATTGCTACTCAATAACAGATTACAGCAGCAAGTATTCAATACTCTGACCATTACATAGCAGTTAACATGAACAGAAGCTGATAATAAAAGCAAACAGATCCTTCAACAGGAAACAGGGGAAGTCTTTCAAAACAGCGGTTTATAATTTTTCCTTGAGGCAGGTAGAACACATCAAATAGCATCAACTCACACCTTAAATATTGAACATCATGCGCTCGGGTTGTTTCAGTTTCTCGTGCCATGGATCAACTAGGTCTTATAAACTCGTGGGCATGTTCTCTTTTCAGCAGCAATAGGTCTGTCATGACACCCACAGTCTCACAACCTCCCAGCGGAAGGATGGCTGGCCAGCACTATTCCGAGAGCCCAAACAAATTCAGAGTCTCTGACAGATTGCTTGTTTCTCTCAACCAACTCCATAGGAAGAATAATGTCAAGGAAATGTAATAATAACCCTGCAAAGGGTAAAATCCACACACCAGACCCAAAGGAACACAAACAAACCTCCAAGGTTAATGACTTCACACATTACAAAAATGCCTAGCAATAGAGGTTGTAGTTAAACACCTATCCTGTCTAATCATCCAGTCGTATGCAAGATTCATGCCACTATAGGATTTATTCTTATTGACCAGAAAAACTATCTCTACATCAGTTAATACCTATCCTCAAACTCATCAACTTGGCACCAAACGTTCAGACCATTAGAAATCTGAGATATTCAATTCCAGTAATGGATACGATCATATTCCCCCACCCTACACTCAACCTCCACACCCAGAAAATGCAAATGACATGAAATCAGTTCCTCAATTGCTCAGCAATATAGTGAAGATAATCAACCACAGGATACCAGTTAATTCAGACCAACAACAAAACTCTATCCTTTCCAACAATACACTGCAAATTCTTAAAACAATTTGTGTTGCCTTCACAAATTGCCAAAATTCTTCAATTGTACTTGAGTCTTTTCGCCCAACATGTAGTCACGAATGAGCCACACTGCAATAACCACAGAGGATATTTCACAGCCAAGATTAATCTTATCCAAGAGGTTTTTCATCCCCACGAAGGCTGAGATGAACTAAGTTCAATCCTATTGAACTGTTGGATAATTGTCATTGATGTCAAAGCTTGAAGGATGCAAAAATATATAAAAACCTTCTGTCAGAAAGAATATGTTGCTGTGTTAGAAAGAATTTTCTTAGTGTTTGATAGTGCTGCCCTACACATGCCAAGATATAGGAGAAAACCTGCAGTGTTAGATAAAGGAAAGTTAGCATGTAAAAGGAGACAGCAGCATGGTTAAAACATCCAAAGAAAAAGAGCGCCCCCCTTAAAGCAAATATGAGTGCCTCCATGAAGATATAAAGATATGTGATTTAATGAAGGTAAGCATTGCCAAGAAAAGAAAGAAAAGCAGATAAGGTTTAAAGAAAAGCTAAGCTAAAATATTAGAGTTATCTGCCAGAAACGAAAGATGCGTATGAAAATCAAAATGTTTTGTGTTGGGCACCAAGGTGGAGAAGATTTAGATAAAATGAAATCAGTTTTTGCTGCTGCCAAGAAAGGAAAGCAAATCACATAAATTTGGCTGCCACATTTAGAAGAAAACAAGAAAAGAATGTTTGAGGATATAATGAGATAAAGTGAATCTGATTCATGTCATTATAAAAATATTTAATGTGTCATTAAAAGAAAGATATAATTCACATTTACAAACAGAATTTATAAGGTTTTATGATCAGATATGGGTGCTGAGATATTTTAGAAATCTTCCAATTTGAGAATCCAAACAGCAGCACCCTTTTTAGTAGATCTTGAATTCATTAAGAGTATTGAAACCCAAAAAAGGAAAACATCATGTAAGATTGTTGCTTTATGAATGCAGTGTTTTTTGGTCATTGAGAGAGGTGTTTTCTAGAAACAGAAAACGATAATCATACAGATCTATGTACAAGTTGAATTTGACAAAGACACAATAAAGTTTCTTCTGTCTACGAAATGAAAAGGAAATGGAGTCTGAGAAGATGATGCTTTTCTAGTAATGAAAAATCAGAGATACGCAATGATAAGCAGAGAAGAAAGTACGCATTTATGAAGATTGGCATTGTACAAAGAAGTTTTTCAAGTAGAGTTTATTGGAGGTGAGTGCCTCGTACTGAATCAGTGTTCATAGGGAGGTGGAGCTTCAAGTGAGTTGGAGCTTACAATTGTAAGATCGGTGTCCTGTGTGGGTAGTTTCCTATCGTTGGTAAGAAGCAATATTTTGCTATAGTCTTTCCCCTCAAGGATTTCCACTTAATCTCTGTGTTCTTGCATGTGTCGTTTTCTTGATGTTTTCGAAATTATCCCACTAAAAAGTATTAGTGTGTGCTCTTCAATTGGCATCAAAGAACAATTCCTTCAGAAAAGAGTCTAAGAAGCTTTAAGGTAGATCTTGAAAAGTGCACAATGGCTGGTAATGATGGACTTGGCTTTTCCACTAATTGCATTCCTTTGTTTGATGGAGTAAATTATATTTTCTGAAGCATAAGGATGGAGACATGTTGTGACCTTTTCACATCATCATCCCATTGAAAATGGGGACCCCCTCTTTTGGCTTGGCTGTAGGGTAGGTGTCTTAGTGAGCTTTCGTTTAGTGGCAATTTCGGAGTGTCCAGAGCAACGAGGTGAATTTGAGCTTTGAACAACTTTTGATGCAAATCATGTCCAATTGAGAGTCATGTGATAGAGAAGAATGAAGTCATGAGAAAAGCGTCCACAATTTAGTCAAATGCCACAGTAGGATTGAGTCTAGGAGACTCGAGTCTGATGTGGCAATCGCAAGTCTGGTTTGGAGTCTAGGTTCTCATCATTTGGAGAAATTGGAAATCTGGTAGGGAGAGATGGAGAGTTAAAATCAAGATGAAGATGGAGACAATTATTTGGTGTGAAGTTAAACATAATGCAAGACAAGATGCAACCATAAGGCAAAGTTAGGAACACAAAAAATATGAATTTTCGATATTTATTGGGAAGTGAATGGGAGAAAGTCAGGAGAGAAAGGGTGAATTCACGAAATTGCATAAGGCAAGCATACGTACTTGGGGTAACTTCGACAGTTGTAATTGGAGAAGTTGGACTCTGACCTCCCCATGTACAGCCTTGTACTTGGACAGGTCGGAATTCAACCTCCCCAAATACAAGGTGGTACTTGAACCCCCAAAGTTCCACCTCTTATCATGATCCAATTTCAATTCCATGTGACTTCTTGCTTGAAACATGAAGGTTTCAAGGTATAAATCAGGACTCTTGACCATAATAAATCTGATCCAAGTTGAAGACAACCTTCTCCATGAAAATCACCAAAATCAGATCTGTAAACAGAGGAGAAAAGACATGATCAAGTCTTAAATTTCAAGGTGAAATCAACATCAAATTCATCACTTGAAAGAGTTGAAGGTGAAGTGAAGTTTTTGGAGGAAAGAAGACATGCAAATTTCATGAAGGATAACTTGGAGCTTGTACTTGGAGAGATCAGTATCCAACCTCGCCAAGTAGAAGGTGATACTCGGCCCCTCATCCCCCCTCCCCACCTCAAGGAGAGGATGCACTTTGACTTCATATCAATTGCCACCATAAGAGTGAATATTTTCAACTATGACAAGTCTGATCAAGGCTGGTAGAGAGTGCAATTTTCCCATCAAGGGCATGAAATCGTATCTTCAAATGCCAGAAACTCATGATTTAACCTCATATTTTAAATTGAGGTTCAATCTAAATCATCATATTCCAAGCAAGGGGAAGATTTCAAGTGTAGGAGGCAATGTAAGAAAAACAATGATGAATTAGCTTGTTCTTGCAGAGGTCAGAATCCAACCTCTCCATGTACAGCCTTGTACTTGGAGAGGTCTTTATCTGACCCCACATGTACAGCCACGTACTTGGAGAGGTCAGAATCTGACGTCCCCAAGTACAAGCTGGTACTTGGATCCCCAATATCTGCCAGCTTCATAGACCCAACAATTCAACCTTGCAAACGAAGAAACTTGCCCCCAACTCAATGCAGATGCTTGGTCAAGTTGGCCACATTCACAACAAACACAAATGCAGCTTGGGCCAACAAGGTTGATGATAGAAAGAGGGTGAATGGAGGCACAATGCTGATTGTAGCTGAAACCAAAAAGACTTGATCCCAAGATCTCGTTTTCAATAAATTTCCCACGAGGCCATTATACTAAACAAGGGGGCCAAAAACTTATTGGATGAAAAGAAGCTTATTCTAGAAAATTCTCAATTCATCCTTTCCCTGGTGGGTTCTATCTCAACTAGGAGTTTCAATCAAAAAATGCCCAATCCCCCAAAGTCATCTCTTGCATTTACAACTGTCCAGTTCCATCTTTATAATTTCCATAACAGTATTTTTCATTGGATTAGCATGATATCTGCTTTGGAGAGGATTTCACTCTCCTTGGACTCAGATACATATTGATTTATTTTTGTTTCCCAACCCTGACTTCCTATTGTGTGATCTCAACTCCAAGATCCCTGCCTCTTTTCCCTTTCCGACCACAATTTGGTTTAATTTTTTTGACCCAGTTTGATAATTGTGAGTCTCTTCATAATCTTTTAAGGTGACTTCACGGTTTAGCTCCAAAATTTGTGCAGAATCTACTAAGTTGTCAATAGTCATCCACTAGAACTAGCCCTTAAAATGCCACCCAAAGCTATATGTACTATTTTGGATAGTCTCCACCTCTCTTGGAAGGACTTAGAGATGCCAAAACAGGAAAATCAACTAAAGCTTCAGCAATTCAGGGAATTGATTGCCTTCTATTGTCCTTCACTGGAGCAATGAAATTGTTCCAACCACAATTAACTTTATATTATTCGCTAGAAGTTGCTGAGTTAAATCGAAGTGAAGGCATTTAGAAGATCTCCTCTGCCAATATCATACTCTTGAGTTTCACTTAGGGCACAAATTCCTTAAATGCCCATGTTTTCATGTGCAAACCAGTCTAAACTTGTCCGTTCCATGTCCACAATATGCTTCTGTTCACCAGTCTCTATGTCCAAAAGGATGGAAGTGGGAAGAGATTTGGACACATTCACTATGACATAAATGGGCATAAAACATAGAGCGACCTTTTGACATGATACCATCCATAAAAAATAAATACACTATGAGGTTACCTAATTTTTCTAAATTATTAACAAAACATCCCAATAGCTTATAGAGGCACAGTAGCATGGGGATCTATTTGATCTAGATGAAACATTGCAGATGTGTACACTGTCTTTCAACTATTCATTTGATGTTGTACACTGTCTTTCAACTATTCATTTTAATTTCTATAAAAAGAATTAGAAATGGCTAAACTTTATGTCTATCACCTTGCTTGCATGTAAAACAAGAGGTTGAATACTTTAAAATGTTAAGAAAACAATATGCAATACCTAGCAAATCAAACAAAATAGGTTAGCCATGAAAAGACCATAAGCCCCCAACAAGTTTTCACAACTATCCTCTTGTTAGTTAAACAAATTACAAAAAGCAAATTTCTCTATAACTATTATTCTGTAATATGCATGGACATTTTATATTTCATTTGATGACAAGGAAGAGATAATCTTAAAGTTTGATGTACGGTTCATATATCATATGTGAATAGCTGCTATTTTAAAAAAAGATGAATTGCACAATTAAATCAGAATCATCACCTGTAAGATTGTTGCCCGCACTGCTTTTGAACAGGCAGTATTTGACCGCATGTAATGCACAATATCCTGAGTAAAAAATAAATCATAAGCATTCCTGCCTTAAGATTTGGCAATTAAAAACGTCAGATATTCAACATAAAAACATCTCAACTCACTTGACAACCAGTACTGTGACCAAGTAGAACCACACCCTCTGATTCTTCTTTGTTTATCAAGTGGTTGATAAGCTGATCAAGTTCCAAAGCATCCTTTCAAAAAGAAAGGAAAAATACTAAAACTAGTTAGCAATCAAACTCAAAGTATGAAAATTAAACAATGAATTAGTAAAACCTAAGACTTATAGCCTATAGGGGCATAATAATTTTTTTAAATTGCCCTTCAAACCAAGTTTTAGATACTTGGGGCAAGCTACTCTATGTGTCAGAAATGGAGTGTTTCTGAGATTACACATCCAATATCAGCCCATTGTTTACCATGAAAAACTATGAATGTGAATGATTATATTCTGTAATAATAATCCACTTAGTAAATGCAATTTGTTAGGGTACATTTTATGAAAAGACAAATGGTGCACAGTAAGTGCTAACAAACAAAAATGTTGATTGTTATAGAATCCAAATGACCTTCTCTGCACCAACATTCACAAATTGTAACAAGAGACATCCATCCCTAGCATGTGATAAAATTTGAGAAACCATTCTACTGGAAATAATGAAATCACTGTTGCTTTCAACCTTGGGGTGAGAACTACTGGATGGCCATTAACAAACCTATTATAGTAATTCTTACTAGGCACCACTCAATGTTTATCCGCACTCAATGGTAACTTACTAGCCATTCAACTGTATGGTTATTCTTAATAGGGGCCAGTCAATGTTCACCAGCATCTTCCTACAGTTTGAGACCACTGGTTCATTGTTTTGATCCTAGCTCATATCATAATTGGGTTTAGCCCAATGCCTGCAACAAAGATATTAAGCAGGCCTTCAATCTTTAATAAGTCGGGTCATTTTCCCACCTTAGAATCAAACAAGACTACTAATGACGTTAACTTGAGGGTTGGGTCAACAATCTATTTTTCTACATTCCAGAATGACTTTATCAACATAATAGATTTTTATAGACCATTATATGTCATATTTAGGGCTTATTCTACATTCATCATATATACCTTATACAACAGTTTGTTTAATATGCTTTGATGCTCTCCAAACCATGGACGATAAACTTACTGAGAGCTTTCTTAAACGACAGCTACTAGCAAGTTGCAAAGTGTGCTAAATAGCTCAGCCACTTACTTCCAAGTAGGACTCCAGAAGTTGTAAGATGAAACTTGAAGCAAGTCCTCACCAATACTTGCTGAATTCAAGTTTACAACTCAAATCGCACACATGTCAGACAATCAGCACACAAAACACCTAAAAATGTGGCTTTCTTTTTTTTTAAGGCTTTCACCCTCACTTCTCAATTCACAACAACCATTCTTTAATTTTTCTTTTGGAGATTTTAAGAATTTGTGAAAGCTAGATTTAGATATGTTTAGACATCTTATGGGTAAGTATTATTTCTTATTTTTATTTCCATGCTTTTTAAAATTTGTTTTTACATTTCTATTTTTTTCCAAACAATTAGAAATATTGAATTTTACATTAGCATTCATGTGTGTATAATCCCTTCTCTAACTCTATCCAGTTTGGTGTTTGTTAGCCTATCCTTTGGCTTCCCATAGGCTAATGTGGATGGTTAGACTCTAGTGAGCTACATTGCTCATGAAGCCTTCTCAATATTCTTCTTTCGGTATTTATTTATGATGTTGAGCTCTTATTGTTAGTCACATTCGTTGTGATGTTTTCAAAAGGTTTTTTGGCCACCTAGTTTGTGCTCTACATTTCTTGGAGCCCATAGCTATTTATAGTATATCACCATTTCAATTTTGGTCTTGAATCTTGATTCCTATCATCAATTACACCTTGGCACTTTCAGTTTCAAGTTTCAATATCTGATACCATTTTGACATATCTATAAATCGAAATGCATGATTGAAAAAACTGCTTATGTTATCATATTTAATTATAATATATCACATACACATTTATTTAATTATTCAAGTGACTCTGGGGATCACCTTGAGCTGTAGTGGTGTTGTGGTTGCATTGTTAATGGTATAACCAAGGTTCAAATCCCTGCTTGGCCCAAACAGTGCGAATGATGGTTGGGCCTGTCTTGGTTTTCGTGTGTGGTGGTGGTTTGATGCACGTGTATGGCAAAGTAATGATGATGGAGATTTTGGTGTTCAGGCCAAACATCAATGGAGATTGAGATAATGGTGGTCAACTTTCAAGATCGTCGCTAGGCTAGGAGTACTCGCGGACTCTGTGTCAAACCCACGTTGGGTGTAGTGGTTGTGCCCCTCAGCCTTGGTGTCCCTGCTGGGCTTTTTGTGCTTGCAAGTCTTGGGTGTTGGATTCGGGGATGAGGTCCCTCAAATTTGTGGTCTCACAGGTTTGTAATTCCAGTCAAAAACGAAATATTATTAATAAAAAAAAAAAATTAATGTAACTTTGAAGTTAATGCCCAAGGAGACATTAATTTATAAATCTTTAATAAACAAATCTTATGATTGTTTAGGCTACAAAATACTAAATCAAAAACTATACAAGCCCCTCGATGTGATATTGTATACATGATAAAGGAGTTGAAGGCGGAGAAAAAATGCTCCAAGGAAAACAAGGAAGTACGATGCACCAAGTGTAAGGTAAAAGGTGTAATATCCCAATCGGATATTCTCCCCACCTTTTACCACAATAATTTTCAGAATATAAACAAATAAATTATGCAATGAAGTCCAGCAATATTTGCCACTAAATGCTCATAGAAATAACCAACAAATACTCTAGAATTCATTATTGCATTATAAACCAACAATACAATAACAATCCAATCGTAAAAACAGTGATAACAATTAGATTGGATAATCAGAAATGAACCTAAAATGCAACTACGAACTCCATCGCGAACTTACCACAACTGATGGATTGGGGCTATGTCCAATCCACCCAAGAAAAACCTAAGGGTTGGCGTTCTCAGATCTTAAATAGAAGCTGAAGCTTCCTTAATTTCTCCAAAAGAAATCTCAAACCAAATCAATATTCAGGCATATCCAAATGAGCTCTTTGTCCCTCTTTTAAAGACCCAAAATGTGACTCTTGAGCTTCCTTCCTCTCCCTTAGTTTGTTTCCTTCTTTGACACCTTTTAACTCTCTCTATATTATTAAGTTGACCCATTTTATAAATTCTAATTTAAACTCTCATAAGCCAATTTTAATGTTTTATGAATTTAACTTCGGAATCCATATTGCCCCAAAAAGGGGACATTACGAGTCCTCCCGCCTCGAGATTGCTTACCCTCAAGCAATCATGAGTCTACAATATAATAACAACGGTCCCATATCAATCTCAAGAAAGCTGCTCCGCAAAATTGCTACACCACTCCGATACAAATAACATGCCTCAAATTGTGTAGTTGTTCATCACTTCTCCACCACAATGCATCAATCATACTAATATCACAATCCTGGATAACTCCATGTGCATAATCTATCAAATCAACATACCCAATAGTGCTATCATATGTGAGAAAATCCTCAATCCAACTGAGATCACAACCGCTGCTAGAGTCAAATAGAGATTGGAATTAAACATCATGCCATCCAGCCCCTAGAAATAATAAAGACCATGTGACTGATCCTCCTAGGTCCTACAAACAAAAAGGCCATCCACCTTCTTGGTTATCTAGAATATCCTGTCACTTCATACTAAAAAAATGTAGAATGTCCAAGTTATCCAACTGCCACAACACTGCTCCTCCAACATGTATGCTGAAACTATAATTTTACTCAAGAAGCAAGCTAGATATGGCTTCCTCCTTTGTGAAGGGAAGTGTAACAAACCATGTATTGTCATCATGCTCAACATCTGTGATGGTAGAGTAACCATAGGCACTAGATAAATGAGAAGAATCAATCAATGAATACCCATCAGCATTGCCCTTTCTCCTTACAAGTTCCTTGGCCATACTGTTAGCCAAGTTACTATCCAAGGCTGATTTGTAATCAGTATTATGCTCCTCTGTCAAATGTAGTAAATCAGTCACCCCCTGGCTGCAATCAGCATTAATCTGTGACTCTTGATCAATATCAAAAGGTGTTGCATCATCAAACTCAAATAGTGGATTCTGCAATATCCAATCAGCATCCATCTCAAAGACTAAATTACAATGCTTCATCCAATCAACATTATACTAGCTGAAAGTTTTATCATCATAAAAATAAATATCCTCATGCCTACCCTCTATTGCTACTACATAAATAGCTGATTCAAAGGATGTTTCATCAACCAACATACATGATGTCATAATGCATGGAGACTCCATTGAACCTCCAGGTAGCTGATCCATGGTTGTGACTTTTTCAGCCTTGTAGTCCCTGAGAATATCGTCAGCTTTGTCCCTACTAGGCTGCCCAAACGATTGAATTTTCTCTTCCTTCTCATGACCCTTATAGGCTGAAACAAATATTCCTTCCTTCCTTCTACAATCTTGCCCCTTGCTAAGAATGGGTTCAATTTCTGTTCACATTGTTTGATGATATTGTTAACCAAACTGCAAGCATCAAAAGAAGTGAACTGTGTTTGTTTTAAATCAACCAATATGGCAGGTAGTTAAGAAGTTTTGTGAATCATTGTTACTGTAATGATCCTTACTTTTGTGCCACTTTTTTGGGTTATTTTCTTCAATAAAATTCAGTGATAATTTCCCCAATGTTCTCTTGCATTGAGAATTATATAAGTTGCATTTTCAAAGGTCATGTCCTTTAGATTTTTAAAGACATTTTATTTTATATATTTAATATTATTTTGTTATGAGATTATTAATACTATTTCATATGTTTTAATATTTATCAATTGATAATATATTTGATATAGTTTATAATCATGGTTACGGGGAGACCCATCTCCCCCCCTAAAGTTGTGTCTCGGAGACCAAGACGCGTCTCGGAGACTTTTCGCGTCTCCGAAGACCTCAAAAAAGGTTGGAGACTTCATGACGAAGTCTCCTAAAGTCTCCCCGTCTCCTTATCCAAAAAGTGAAGTCTCCCCGAAGTCTCCTGATAAAATATAAATGTAAAATATAATATTAAATAATTTTATATATTTTAACCCTCATTCTAATGTTTTTAATGCAAAAATTAAGACCACTGACAATTTAAATGATTGAATCATTTAAAATATTTTATTTAATAAATTAATTACTTTAAAAACATTAGAAACACTTTAAAATTTTATTTTTATTCGACAATTTAAATGATTAAATCATTTAAAATATTTTTGGAGAGTGATGATTTTTTGGAGAGCATGATAGCTGAAGACTTTGAGATGGATGATCACAACCTTGTGGAGCAGATGATAGTACCATCGACATACTAATACTAGATATATTTCTGTTTTTTGTTCATTGTACAAAGTGTTCATTTTTGTTTGCATATTGGCAATTCAGCATCAAACTATACTTTTTTGAATTTAAAATTTGAATATGTAATGATAATCTCAGCGATTATCAATCTGATATGATGGTGATCATATGCAATATTTGAAAAACAAATATGTCTATGAGATACAATATTGTGATCATGTGAGTTTTGAAATCTTTGACTCTGAGTCTATTTTAATTTTTAATGTGACATTACTATTATTATTTACTTTAGTCTTTTAGTCTTACAGTATTACTATTTTCAAATTTTGTATTTACTTTTACTATTAGATTCTTTAAACTAGTAAAAAAATAAAAATAAAAAATTGCCGTCTCCAAGTACCCCCGTCTCCTATTTGAAAAATTGTCGTACCGGTACCAATACTAGTACCGGAGACCTCGAAGTCTCCCCATCTCCCGGTGACCTTGTTTATAATATATATTTTAGACTATAGTTAATTTAATAATAGTAAATTATATTTAATTTTATTATTATTTATTATTTATAGATGAATATTAATTATTAATATTACCTTGATTTATATCAAGATTATTATTCATGTTTAACATAATTTGTATTGTACACACTAATCAGGGCTCATGACAAGTCCACCCCTCTCGAATTTGCTTGTCCTCAAGCAAATGATGTGATCTTAATTAATTTATAGTTTGGATTCATTATCTTTCTACTGTATCTATTAAACACTTGCAAAAGTACATGTGTTAATATATGATGACTTATGTGAGAGCATATAAATGAAAATACGAAGCATACACGAAGTAGGAACAATAATGCATGAAGACACGATGCAAACACAATGTAGACACTCAAATGCATGAAGACACTAAGTAGACACAAAGCAAACACATTAATGCATGAAGACACAATGTAGACATAGAGCATACATATAAAACTATGCTAGATTGCTTTTCATATTTGAAATAAGCAAAGATTAAAGAAATGCTTTGATTGTTGGCATGCTTTTTGCACGTATCATCTTCCTTGCTTATATCACCATGATAACAAGTGATAGGAATATGATTGTGTATGTGTGTGTGTTTAACTCCTAGAGGTATAGTGAAAGAATTAAAGAATTAGATAAAACATATTAATTCCAAGATATATATTTATGAAATAATTATAATCCTATTTAATACAGAGCAGACCCCTCACAAGGTAGATCATCAAAAGTAATCAAATTGTAGCCCTAACAAGCACTTTGTTACTACACTAGTGAAGATTTTGTGGGTGTCATCCCCACCGCAATTATTCTTTCACCTTGAAGGATTTTTGCATTACCAAATCTTCTGTCATGTGTTGATTACTTGCTAATGTGTTTTATTCATGTTATTAGATGTTAGATATGATATTACCTAAGTTGCCAGATTCATCCCCTACTGCTCGGATTCGGGTCCAGGTCTGCACGAGTCCGGATTCGCCCCTGGGTTCACTGCGAGTCCGGGCAGGGTCCTTAGTTTTGATTGTGGACTCGTCCGGGTCCTTGCTGGAGCGAACCTAGACGAACCCACAGCGAACCCAGGGCTAAAACAACTTTAAAGAGTGTGTTTTTTAAATTGTTTTCTTATGTAACTCTCAAAATAACTTAATGAAAAACATTTCACTCATCTAATCCCTTATGTCAAGGAGGAGGACGATGATATAGCGGCATATGGGACTAGTGGAACCAATTTGGGTTCCAATGATGAAGATCTAGATATAGTTGCAGTTGGGGATGAAGCCATTGATCCCTCATTTTATGATGATCCAATTGACCCTTGAAGGGCATTTGATACTATGATTATTGATAAACTACTAAACACTCGTCATCTATCATCATGTTTCAAACTTTATTATTTGATGAACTAGTCTTTGTTTTGCAATTTAGCAATTCAATGTATTATTTGATGATCTAGTCCATGTTTTGCAATTTAGTAATTCAATGTATAATTTTCTTTACAATCATGAAGATATATTAATGAGTGAGTATTTAATGTTTTTAGATTCAGGTAGAAACATGTTTTGAAGGGACCCGAAACCCTTAGGCATTTGGCATTGATCAATGATCAAGCAACACTTGTTCATATTGTGAAATGACTTTGTTTTGCAACTATGCATGTTTCTCTTCTGTGTGTGTATATATATATACGAACAAAACCACCCATGAACCCAAATGGGAAAAAAAAATTGCCCGAACCCACGAACCCGAACCCGTCCCCGAACCCGAATCGGCAACTTAGGATATTACATGATGTTGCATGATTAAGGTTAATGGGGAGTTGGTGAATTAAGCTTACAATGGTTTATGTTTGAAGTGGTAAAAGTTTTGAAGATCCTGATTCAACACCCCCCCAACCCGGTCCCCCCCAGGTTGATTACTTGCTTATGTGTTTTATTCATGATATTAGATGTTAGATATGATATTACACGATGTTGCATGATTGAGGTCAATGGGGAGTTGGTGAGTTAAGCTTAGAATGGTTTATGTTTGAAGCGGTAAAAGTTTTGGAGATCCTAATTCACCCGCCCCCCCCCCCCCCCAGCCCAGTATCTCACTTTCCCAGTAGATTCCAACACTTAGAATGTCATGAAAAAAAGTGTATGCTATTAAATAGCTTTGGATATGGAAACACACATCTCAAAGTGGGCAATAGATGCATAGGAATATGCACACAAGTAAGCAAAAAACTAATGCACTCGTTGGGTGGATAGACCAAAGTATGAGTGTATATGGTTAAGGTAGGATATACATACAAGGGAATATGTGCAAGTGAATGGACAACAAATATGTAGGAAGGATCACAACTTCACATGAAATTGCACTTTAATGGACATTTAAATGTATTAAGTCATTCTCTCAAGATTGACACAAAACAAAATGAGAAACAAAACATATGTGCAAATTGCACCATTACAAACTTATATTGACATGATCTACATACCCTCCTTGGTGGTAAAAATAAATGAACTGAGGTATTCTTTTAAATAATTTTAGCTTAAAATGATTACATAAAGGTGATGTATAATTAGTACTATTGTATATCTTTCTCAAAACACATCAAAATTCAGAACCATAAAATGTTCTAGAAAGCTCTTTGAACGATGCTTCTATCCATATAAACCATTTACACCAATATTTTATATATAAAGAGCAGTTTATAAAAGAACAGCTCAGGTTTCTAAAGAAATTGTACAAAAATTTGAAGAATATAGTGCTCACTTTTGCAAGAAATCACCTCCACCTGGTTTTGGATGAAAAATTCTCCACAAATGAATGAATAAGCTTCAGAGATTTTCTCCTTTTGTTGAGAGCTCCAGAACTGAAATTATTTTTGATAATTGAATTTAAATGTGCACACCAATCCCAAGGGTCAAGGAATGCTCTAATACCAACTGATATGGAAATATGAAAGGAAACAAAAACAGAGATTCAATTTCAATCAAATATAATCCCCAAGTCAAAGAACAAATTCTAATCAAAGACAAATTTCTCTACAAAAAAAGTTGCAAAATTTCATTGTTGTTCCCATATCCCCGTGAGGAGAAAGATACAAATATATATAGGCACTATGTTGCCTAAAATAAGGGATTTAGAAATATTTTCCAAATCTCCATGTGAGATGGAAAATAAAAACTATTATAAGCTTTTCCAAATCTCAACGTGAGATGGAAAAGAATAACAATAAAACCATATATACTAATTTATGCTAACCTCCTAACAACTAGGAAACTAACATTTACTCTTTACTTTTGGCCTTTTACATAAGAGGGATAAAACTAATAAAACTAAAACTAAGCATATCATATATCCTATGAATACCCTATGAATCCTCATCACACATATTTGTGGACATCAAGCACCATATCATGTATTGCAATCATTGTTGCACCGCCAAACCCACAAGAAAGACATTTGATCTTTACATACCTATGATTCTACAAAGGCCATGCAAATCTGTCACCGTCCATTGCATAAGAAGACTCTAAAATGAAGAACCAACATGATTCAATATTTATGTATTGTAGTGGGAAACATTAAGAAGATAACCATAATGATTGCTTGCAAGAAAAGCATCATAAATAGGAAACCACATGTTCTTACATCGTGATTTCGATCTACATTCATCTATTATGTCTAATTGCATTCTATAATTCATCGATGCATTTTGGCGAGCTTTTAGGGAAAGATTAGATACACCATTGTATCGCTTCATATCCTTTCTTCTGCAACAAATGATCAAATAAAAGAGTGAAGCATACATTTCTGCACCTATTACATATTCACTATTGTGCACATCCACATAACTGTGATGACAACATGATTTACATCCAACATGCCTACACGAAAGCTTTGTACCGTTCTATGAAGTAGAGTCATTTCCAAACATTTATTGCATTCGAGCTTATAGCACCCTTGACATAGCCTTGTATGCACCACCACACTTGGAGTCACATATAGGAATGGGAGTAGGTAGAGTGTGAAAATTTCTGTAACACATTCGAAGTGATTGCCAACTGGGTCAGTGGATTCTCAAGTATCAGTCGCAAAAAAATTTAAAACTGTCAGAACACATATTGCACAGCCCGTGCCTTCAAGATCAGCAATGAATTTGGATGAATCTTTAGAAGGAACTGCACCAAACAATAAGGCCTCTGTGGCATGGTCAGACCATGGGCAAGTTTTATTATGTACCAATGGCACAAGTTAAAAGTGTCAATGTACTTTAATTGCATTGGTTTAAAATGAGAAAAACACAGCCAATTAAAAGATGCTACTATACTCTTCAAAACATTAGAAAATAAATGAAAATGTTATTTTATAAAAGAAAAAAAGTCCAAACTTGATTTATAATGCATAGATAAAGATTCAATGTTGTCAATTAATCATAAACTCTAATTAAGCATTGATTTTTAAGTCGTAAGAGTACATATTGCCATATACTTGTAAGTCATATACAAAACAATAAGGATAATACAAAATTCTAATTCTAAAAGCTTCTAAGGGAATGACTAATTATGTGAAGCACATGCTAATGCCCTTGCATTCATGCCAATTGCTCTAAAATAGCATGGTCATGATCACCCACAACCTCATTCAAGATATCCAAATCCTCTTTACCATATGTATGTTCCTCCCCGGTTGTGATCCATTCTAAATCAAGATCAATCTCAGCTAGACCAATTAGTTGATTACCTTCAACATTATGTGAAATTACTATTAGCAATGATGAACACATAAATTCTTAACCTAGAAGTGCATACTACAAAGATGTCCAAGGTTAGTCCTGCCCTAGTTTGATAATCAGAAAATGTCTGAATCAATGTCTGCAATTGCTTGAAAAGGTCAAGAAATAAGAACACAGCCATTTGGATGAAAAGAACACACAGACCATGTGAAAAAATCATATTTTTACTACCTGCATTTTAAATGCAGTTTTTCAAAATAAAATGTGTTTTTGCTAGTTTCTTCCCGATTTGATGTAGGTTTGAAAGGTTTATGGACAAATCAACGAACCAATTCAAAATGGGACAAAAGTTCCAAGTACATTTAAAATGTGAGAACTTGAATGTTTTTCATGTGCTTTGTTACTAGGATCCATACACCATTCTACACACAGCTAGAGAAAACAAGTCCGTTGTCAATCTCCTACAATATTTGGGTTTGCATTCAGCGCTTAATGTCAAACTCCTCAAGCCATACATTCTTCCTCTTCTTAAGAAAACATCAATTCAACATCCTTCAATCTTGGGTTCTAGACACTTGTGCATTAGCACACAAGCTGAGATTATTCAAATTGACACACATACATATGCCAAGGTTCCCTTCATCTGTACAATGTGACTATGGAAACACAATACAGATCGAGCAACATGTTACAATCCATAGAAACTCTACATTTAGTTTCCACAACTCACTAAAGACACAATGCAGACCAATGCTTCTCAAGAAAGGGCAAATGATCTGAGCACAACCACATGAACATCTGATCACATTGTGTATGCCCTTTCTACACTACTCTCTTCAGCACTTCAGAACAATGAACAACTCCCGTGTTATTAGGTGCTACTGCACACAACATTGTGCATTGTTCATTGCATGTTCCAACAAATGGCTATGCACAACTTGACGCAGCACACTTGGCAAATTTGAAAGATCTCCAAAGGGATATCTTGGCATGAAACAGGACACCAATGGTTGAGGAGTACAGCTAACAGAAAGTTGGAACATTCACAATTTACATTAAGCCACGATACTTTTTCTTGTTTGTAACTGTAATATGCTATATCTCATGCTCCTCACATTGAGGGACGATGATGTATATTGCAAAATCATCAATGGACCAAACTAAAGCATCTTCCCCAGTCTAGTCAGAAGGATTCTCATTCCTTTCCATGCACTTGGGTTATCTTTTTTTAATGTATTCACTCTGAGTTTAAACAGAATTAGCAGATCTGTTTTTTTTTTTAAGTTTAGTGATTGCATTGGATTGTGTATTAGCAACTAATTCATTGCTTCCTATGCATAACCTATAAATCCCATCTTTCTCAAAGAGACATTTTCCCACCAGAACACCTAGGATCCAAATCACTCTAAACCATTTATTTTGGATTCCATGACCTCAAATGGTAAGAGAAAATCTCAAATTATCCAAATTATTTAGATAAAGTTATATACTTAACCTACTGATCACAAAGACTGCACCAAGATAGTGTATATTGCACAATACAAATGGTCTAATAAATTCTGATCCTAATGTAAAGGAATATCAAAGGAAATGTACCTGTTTTAGGCTTGATGTGCCATAGCCTGAGTAAGAAGATGATAATAAAGGTTGCACTAAAGACCAGTTCTCATTCTCTAGTTCCGCTGACAAGGGTTTTAGATACCTGGAATATAACCATCCACCATCAAATATAATCAACACTTGCAACACTTCAATAGTTCCTACCAAATATTCTCATTGAAAAGAAATAAATCCTTTAAGACAAGACTTATGACCATTGGCAAGAAAACTTAATGAATTTAGTATTTAATATATGTTGGCAGTGAATCTTTTGACATTAAACCTGAAAAAGTATGCAATGCACATAGACATTGTTTCAAGCATATATTACACTATTAAATATTATAAAATTTTGAAAACAACATCAATTTATAAAGAATTACATTAAAATTTACCAATATTCATGTCACTAAACTTGCCAAGAACCTCGGACAAGCCCAGGCCCATCCAGGCCAAGTTCTACTTCTGATCTAGACCAGGGCTGGGCCCTAACTTTGACTCAGGTCTAGCCCTAACCTAGTAATTCTGGCTCAAGCCACACTCTAATTAACCTCAATAAAATCCACAAGGTTACAAAAAATATTGTGCACTCATTTGAAAAACAAAAAAAAATGATTAGAGGAAAAACTGAAGAGAGATGGGCAAACATTCACGTACAAATTTTATCAAAGATTGGGCTTTGGTTCCAATTTGAGCACAAGTTGTTATATCGGAGGGAGTATTGGGCTGGTTAGTGTGTATCAAAAGCAAATCAATCTTCCCTATTGAATGCTAAATTTTTCTACCCAATTTTTGAATAGTTTTGGCAAGGTAGTTTATTTCAGAAACAGAGTTCTACAGTTGACCTAGAGAAAGTTTCTGGATTCTTATGGCTGCTTCTCCTCAAAAAGGCATTCCAATCTTGCAATGGTGGCCAATGCAATCCAACTTGAGGATTACCATTTTTTTAGAAAAGCACATCTGATTTCCCTTTAGACCTCCCCAAACTAGTCTTGGTGAAGGAAGAGTCCTGTACAGTAGATTTATCTAGACTGGAAGTTGATCCTTTTTCCTTATCCTTCTTAGGCACAATGGTTATTAGATCTTATCCTAACCATTGGCTTGTAGTGTTACAAATGGATTCCTCTCATTCTAAATGTTGTTTTGTGACTCAAATCTCCTCTTTGTCAAATTGGATCAAGGTTTTATTTGCTTCATCCTAGACAATTTAGGTAAGGAAATTGTTTTTCAACACTGGAACCAACATTTGACAGCTCTTCTGCTGTCAATCATTGTAATAACGCCCCTTTTTTTTGTTTTTTGAGGAGACTTGCAAACTACTAAGTATTATCAATTAGAGTGTTATTTTCAACATGGTATTTTGACAAACACTTAGCAAACATACAACAATAAATATGCAAAGTCTAGAACCTCCTTATTTGTTGATAAAATATGGATTTTGCAATAGAAATGTTTGCATTCAGTTCCCTTATAGGCTGCAGCAAATTTTCAGACTGGTATTTAACAATTACAATGCCCAAAAAATGAACACTATGATGGAAGGAACTTGGGAGTAGATGTCGTAGTGATCTGCTGATGAAATGGCAGTCCCCCCCCCAAACTTTTATCAGGTAGAGTGTACAAGAAGCTCAATGCAACACTGTTCGCATACTGTAGCAGCACTATTCATGACACTGTAGCAAAAACACTAGTCACACGCACTATAGCAAAAACACTAATCACGTGCACTATAGCAAAACACTATTCACACGCACTGTAGCAAAATCACTATTCACGCGCACTGTAGCAAAATCACTATTCACATGCACTGTAGCAAAACACAATAAATCCCACTGTATTTCCTCAATGAAAACACCCAATAATCCTCCTGATTGTGTCTTTCAATAGGAAAGAGAATGCTAGCAAAGAGGGATTTCATCCTCCAAGCTCAACAATTAGATTTCCCAAAAACCCAATAGCATAATAATAATATCATCCAAGCATACCCCAACTCATTCCAGCCAAGAGAATATAAAGTCCTCCAAGAAGTCGACTTCATTTGCATAAGCGATGTGGGATAAATGAGAAACACCTTTTAAAACAACTTTATAATAAAGTGACTTAATTAATAAGTCTTTTATTTAATTATCACTTTATAATAAAGTAAATTAACTTTGGCATTAAAATCATATAAGAGTCGAACTCAAAATACCATGTATGATAGCTTGTCGGAAAGAGCTCAATTAAATCCACCAAGCCGAACACTGCAAATTTCCATATCACTTGACTCCCACTGAGTTACTAAAAATAGTAACTCCTGAAAATACTGCCAAATGAGCTCCCTAATCACTTCATTAGCCTACGGAAGCTCCTGCCATAGGCTAATCTATTGACCCTGATGGTCGCATTAAGTAGGGGACATTACAATTGCCCATTTAGATTAGAATTTATGGCCTCCCTGTGGATTTTATGGGTTTCAAATGCTCAGCAAATGTTGACAAGAGTATTGAAAATATTATCATTGATGTCAAAGGAAAATTTATGTCAAAAGGATTTGTTATTGATGTCAAAGGAGGATCAATGAAGAGAATAAACACTAAGAAGGTTTAAATTTTATACCAAAAGAAAATATTTATTGAGTTTTAAATTTGGATATTTCAATTTCATGGGCTAGCTGAGCCCATTATTGTGGTGCCCAAGTTGAGATTTTAAAAGTGAAAAAGGATGCCTCCTTTGGAAGGATTGCCCCTTTTCACGAAGAAGCATAAGGAGGATATACAAAAGAAGATAAGGAGGGGATAAGGTAAACAAACACAAAGTGTAAATCATTCCAATACAAGCAGATGTCTGAAGAAGGCTGAATGTGTGAAAAAATTTACAGCATTTACAAACAGATTTTATTAAGGATATTCAAATGATCATCATCCATTGAAGAAGCAACATTCAAGAAGGCCAAAAATTCGTTCATTTGGGGATTGGTGTCTCTAGTGAGTTGGTGCCTACAAAAATTTGTTAGAGAATTTTATTTTGCAGATGGATGAATTTAGACAATAGATCCAAGTAGTCTTTCTTTGTGGTTTTCTTTTGAAATTGTTTCCACATAATCTTGTGTTTCCTGATTGAAAATCTTACATAATTGCTTCATTGTGGCTATGAAACTTTAATAAGTGAAAGATAATCTTATACTGCTTCACCACCCACCCCAGCTCCACCCATCCCTCCCTGCCGCACCAAGTATAAGTGTGTGCTCATCAATTAATATTAAAGTGAGTTCCTTTAGAAATAATCTAACCACCTGAAGATAGCTCTCAGGAGCATACGTGGCTAATCAAAAAGGTCTCTCCTCAAACTGAGCTCAATTGTTTGCTTTTCCCACCATGCTCCATGATATCCCTAACGCAGAAAAAAGTATACTTCTTGGAGCATAAGGATGTTAACTTACCTAGTGGCCCTTGGTTTTGATATTAGCAATCCGTTGTGAGTGGCTATAGAGTTCCATCACATCCACCAAGAAATCAGGCTGGAAAGAAGGCTAGTTGAAAGAATGTGCCAGCAATGAAAGCTATCATGTGTGGTTTATTTGAATCAGAATTTGTCAAGATGGTGCATGATGAATTGGCAAAAGAAATCTTAAGCAAATTCCAAAACATCTGTGAAGATCATGATAAAGTTAAGAAGGCTAAGCTCCAAACCAATAGAAGACAATTTTAGAGCTTGAAAATGAAAGATGAAGAAAATATTGCGGCCTGTCTCCTTAATGTGGATGGAATTCCCAACACCATCAAAGGACATGGTGAAAAGGATGAAGATCTAATGATTATGCCAAAGGTTGTAAAATCTCTCCCCTTAAGATTTGAAACGTATCAATTATGCCTTGCAGAAACTCATAGAAGAATCCCATCAATTAGCATCCTAGCTAAAGGCAAAATTGATCATAGCCATTATATTTTTACTTAACCATTTCTTTTATTATTGAGCTTGTAAACAAAACATGCAGTCTTGAAGGCTTCAAGAATATTTTATAATAAATTCCTCACTTCCAACCATCATATCTAACAAAAATCATAGAATCTCAGTGCTTTAATGAATACCACCACCAATAGTTTATTTGTTTGATTGGCAAAGACAATGTTCCAACTGCTGTTTCCAAGTTCTCATGCATGGCACTAGCAAGAAGGATGAACTCAGCTTTAAGCCTGCCAAATGCATTTGCACTAAAGCTTCTAATTTGCATACATAAATACCGCGACAATGACAATCCATCCCATAACATTCTTTGCAGGATCTTGATGAACAGTTTGCATGCCAAGTCTACGAGTCCATATTTTGCTTGAATATTTCTAATGCCCCTCCTTCATGTATTTAATCAAAACATTTACTTGCACTGTGTTCGAAACATAAAACCATGACATTCCAATAATGCCATCGGTTCAGAGGTGTAAAGTCAAGCAGTTAACTGCTATCATTGGTATTTTATGAGGGAAAATCTTTTCGAAGTGCTACTTGAACAATTCTGTTTCACTGTCTATGCCTCCACATTTTGTATGCACATCTACCACCAGCATTTCCAACTTTAGCATCTGATATAATATTTTCACAAGCTCCCTCTTCTACTATGTATTGATGTCGTTCCACACCCTGTTATAAAGCTTTCATTGTGGCACAGGAAGGCCGAATGCTGGAAAAGGGTGTAAAATTTGACATTAAACTTGGCACTAGAATTAAAGTAGAGCCCTTTTCAACAAATTAGATCTGTGCATATCCTGTAAATGTTCCCCCAAAATCTTTTGTCAAATAGGTCACATGCCATCAAGGCATTTTATAGACAACTAATCTTTATGGTGTTATATGTGTACCATGGCACAGAATTTTTAATCTTCAAGAATTCCCTTGCAAAAACAAGTCTCATACACATTACCCAAGTATTTAATTTCCTCCTTTGGTATGATCCTTTTTGAAGCATTCTTTCAACCAATTTACTGGATCATGCCTATGCTTCTTCACCGACTTGCCATGCATTTGCTTGGAAATTGAGGAAACCTTTCCAACAAATCTGTTCTCTGCTAATTATTCTGATGAATTTTAATGGTATATTTGAAGCCCTCATGTTCATAACTGCATTTACAACTTTCTTGGTGAGTAGTTACAAGCTTCTTAAAAAAATTGGAAAATCATCACATCAGAAGTCCAAATGTTTTAAGTGCTCAAGTTTTGAGCATCCATAACTAAGTGGTTGTAAATGATTTGTGCGTTAGTAACCATATTGGTTTTGAGTGCTAGAATATTGTGCATTAGTAACCAAAAGGATTGAGTGCACAATTTTAGAGCATTCCCAACCATAGATGTACTACTGGCAGAGTACTCTCCGGGTTGCAAAAATTGGCCAAGTCTTTTGGCTGGGGGAGTTCTTACGACTTTTACTATCACCAAAAACTTGCCAAGTACTTGTAGAGTTTTTGCCAGAAACTCGGTGAGTTTTTGTTAAAGTCTCGGTCATAGTTTTATAACAACAGTTAAAGGCAAAAAAAGGTCCCAATTAATTTCATTTCTCATTTGTCACTTGTATTTCACTGGGGGGGAAAATAGTCTTCCAAACACTTGCGAACTGATTTCTATCAATTTGAAGCTGATTTGAGGCACACTTGAAGCGGAGTTGTTGAAGAGGATGACATCAATGATTTGGAAAGGAAGGCTATGGAGGAGGGGGGTCGATTTGGTTTCGCACTAGATGACATTGAGTTGAATCTGTAGTCATTTATAGTGCAAGGCAAAGCTAGAGACAGAACTACATCTAGGATTAGGACAAGCCACGTACTGAATCAAACATACCGAGCTAAGAAGAGGTAGATGTAATTGGAATGATGTATTTACTTTTAGTTTTACATATTCTATTTAACATTTTGCTTCCAGCCATCAACATTCCTCACGAGAATGCAATTTTGTACCCACTTTGTGTTTAAAGTATCTAGACTAAGCTTGTTTCTTTTGTGTTCTCATTTATTGACTCATTAGATGCATCTTCTTGATGAATTTTGCCAAAAAAAGCAACTGTTTAACTGCACGAGGTTTTGCAGAAAACTAACTGAACTTTTCCTAAATTTATTTTTCAGGCCTTGGCGAGTTTTTGGCTTTGGTGAGTTTTCCAACTATGTTCCCAACCATTTTGGTTGTGTTTGCTCAATCTTTTAGCATTTCTAACCAAAAGGAAAAGAAATTGAGGATTTTCGAGTAATGTGAGCATGGGAGGGACATTTGAATGAAATTTTAATTATTTTCCTCTTAAAGTAATCGAATGAGAAATTAATAAAATTAAATTAAATACTAAAATTTATTTTGGAAAATAATTTATAATATTTCCCATTCAAGATTAAAAGCTCAATTTATGAGAATGCTCGCAAATTTTGGCTAGCAAATCATTTCGCTTTGAAATCTCAACTGGGTATAAAAGTTAGACATTGGATTTCAAACAATTTTTTTAATTTTAGGCATACAAAAGTCTAGGACACAAAAGTATAGTCCATGTTGAGTTCTAGAGTAAGAACAAAAGAAGCTATAATTTCCCAGCATAGTAAGCAAAAGAGAGGCTACCTCCCCCTTAGGCCTAATAAGTCAAAAGTGAATGCACGAGAGCAGGAGAGGAGAGAGAGAGAGAGAGAGGGAGCATCCACTTGAGGAGGTACACCCTACACCCCAATGTCTTCTTTCTCAACAAAGAATTATGTGCAGCTAATGCCTCTCAACCCACTCCTCTCTCACATTTGCTAACTATGTGAATTATATCATTAATCATAAAACACAAAAATTTCAGAGAAAAAATATGTCAAAGGGAAATGTGGCTGTGAAGTTCTACGTTTTTAATTTTTTCTGGGCAGAGTAGAGAGAGAGATTCAATTGAATCTCTCTTCATTGTTCAACTACTTCCAAAGATTTTCAGCTATTTTTTCTAACCTGAAGTAGTTTTAAGTTTCCAGATTTACGCAGTTTCAGGAAATTTGTATTCTCAATTAAAGCTTGAACTAAGCTTTACAGCAGAAAATTTCAAAAAATTTAGAGCTTATATAATACCCATTTGTAGATCATTTTTCCCACTTTCTTACCTGAGGAATCAACCTAGAATTTGCAGCACTTGCACTGTTTACAATTGAGTTCGTAACACTATTTAACTATTCTTTTACTTTCTGTTTCTTTCTTCTCTCTTATTGCTACTTAAGTTGCCAACCAAATCATTCCAATGCTAACAATTGGTTGGTTAATCGACTAATTGGTGGCCAACAAACTATTAATGTGGTAATGCAGGAAAAAAGTTGTTGTTGATAACATAGTTATGAAATCCATAAACAAGTTGTATATCCAGCTTGAAGGAGTTTGCTTCTACAAATAAACTGGAGATGAAAATTTTAGTGGTCCACAAGGTAGATAATAATCCTAAAATTAAACAAAAATAGGCAGGAATTCAGTAGTACCACGTTTTCATTATGAACATGTTATTTCACACGTCAATTAAGGAGCTACTGTTAGAAGAGAGTGCTCTGAGTAGAATTAAAACTTGAAGTAAGCAGGCACTGACACTATTGATTATTCCTTCCTATGCAAAGAGGCAACAATCTCTGCCATATTCGAACATCCTTGTTGCTTCAAAAAATTTTGCATTCATGCAATGAATTTACTAGAGTTCTTGCAAATTAACTTACATCTAATTCAATTTTTTCCCTCATCCATCACCAATTTTGCTTTTAAATGTTCCCAACCCTTCTTGTTTCACTTTACAGTGTTTAATAGCATGGAATTAGAATTTCAAATTTTGAACATGAATTCCGGGACGTGTGGCAACATTGCAGTACTACAAAAATTCAGATCTGACGTTATCTTTTAAGGTACACATGTGTGACATACTCTGTTGCCAGAAGGCCGTCTGTGAGACCCCCGATGAATATGACTTGCTGCTTAAAATCCCCAGTTTTGAAAGCAATCTGCAAGGTTAATTCTTATATTAGCCTTTCCTGAAATCGACAAAACATAAATATGAAGCTACGCAAAATGATTCAGAATAATGAATTACATATAACTGAACTTCCATATAATGGAAAGAAATTAAAAGGTGCGCGATGACATAAAGGACGGTTTAACTATTTATGTTGTCAGATCAAACAAAAGCAAAGAGACAAGTTCACGGCTAGTCACGTGGTACTAGCATTTTTAACTGATGCCCAACAGGGTGGATAAAGCTATTACGCCGGCTACACAATGGCGAGGTTTTATTATTTAGTAGTATTTTACTATTTACCGCTCACAGAACTGCATTGATTCCTTCTGTGATGAAG
This sequence comes from Cupressus sempervirens, assembly GCA_028749045.1. Taxonomy (NCBI): domain Eukaryota; kingdom Viridiplantae; phylum Streptophyta; class Pinopsida; order Cupressales; family Cupressaceae; genus Cupressus; species Cupressus sempervirens. Next base: position 509,941,156 of record CM053783.1, read on the forward strand.
TATACTCAGTTCAACTTCTGGAGCTCGCCTTATTTCCACTGACCAGTGGGTATCACCTTTTGGCAATTTACTAAATGCCAAGTTTTGGACTCAGGGTTGTGAATAAGTGGAAATAGCATTTGAACCGTAACCCTCCCCAACTCAAAATCAACCTACTTACGAGATTTCTTTAAAAATATTTTTTTGGTCCAATGGCACTAGAGAAAGTTCTACCAACAATCCACTTACGATTTCAATTGCTAAGGCAAGTTAATACCATAACATGTGGAGGTAAAATATCAAATATATCACAGAAAAAAATTAACCTCCCACAGTATTCGTCGGTACAGCCTTTGCTCCAAAAAATTGAAAATACTTCAAATCCCCTTGACATGATATGTCAATCAAACAAAACTTGAGAACAGTTGAAATCCCCCTTGACGTAATAGACCATACTAATTGAGACCACCTCGAAATCTCTTTTGAAAGAATAGCCCAAACAAACTATAACAAGTGATTCGATTAAAAGGCGTACCTGTATAGATTTGGGGCCGTACTTAAAAAGCGCACCATTGAATTGAGAATTCCGAGGCATAGCAGATCTACTTTTATTGAGCACAGTGTTACTGTTGTTGCTTGTGCTTGAACCTGGTTTGAGATAGGAGATGCAGGTAGAAACCAAGGAGCTGCTTTTCGAACTAGCTCTCATTTGCCAACTAGGAGAATCACATTTGACCCCTGCTATTTTTTCTACCCAACTATTTGCTATCTCTATATAATCCAAGCTATTACATATTAAACTTTTGTCAATTTGACAATGGTTTATAAAATATTTACATTTTTAAATGGTGTAGTTTGGTGGGATGACTGTTCCTGTCTTTAGTTTACATATTTCACCTAATTTTAATTTTACGTATATTCATATTTCAATTTATATATGTGAGGTGTATTAATTATATAATTTTAGGTTTGTTGTATTGTTAGTTTGTCTCTATTTTAGAAATATTAAACTGCATTTGTAATCTTCTGCATTTTTCTTATTTTTATTTTTATTTTTTAAAGACTATTTCTTTTTTCTCATCAGTTATGCTAGTGAATTTTTTATTTTTCTTTTCAAAAATTCAAAATATTTCTTGCGCTACTCATTTTCTACTATTAATTTGCTTCTATTGTAGATATATTTATTGTATTTGTAACCGTTATCTTAATTTTTTAAAATTTATTTATTTTTCCTAATTGATTCCTCCTATTTTTCTTAGTATTTTTTTATTTTTCTTTTAAATTTTTCAAAATATTTCTTATGCCACCAATAAAAAAGCTATTTCTACATTTCTTTAAAAAATTGAGAATAAATATTTCTACAATTCTTTAAAAAATCTCATGTATTTTAGTTTTTTTTAATTAATATAACTCTCTAAATATAGAAACACTAACACATTACTTAGCCAATAGTAAAGAGCTAAGATTGGAAAATGAAAAAAATTCTTATATAATTTTTATTTTACATTAATATAGTTGCCCTCAAAAAATATTATAAAACAAGTTATATGAATATTATATACATATTAAATTATCATTTATAAAATTGACAAAATTATTTTATTATGGATACAAAAACTTGTATACACCACAGATTTACTCAAAGTTATAAGCAGGTTTCCTTTTTCTCTTTTTACATTAGCCAGGACTATTTGTATCACAACTCTTGTTTATATACTAGCACTTGCACTATTGGAGGTGCAAAGGAAGCCCATGTGCAATTTTGGATTTGATGATTTTGATAATTGTTAATTTATTAAGAGTTTGAATCCCTTTAAAAATATTTTAATGATTGAATTAATTAAAACTTATTTTTAAATCTATTTTTTTTATGTATGATCAATATGTAAACATTGATTCATTGGTCAAAGTCTATGTTGTATTTTTTTTTAATATCTTTGAATTAAATTGATGTTGTTATTTTATGTTGTACAACTTTGAAGGAAACATTATTATATAACTAGAATGAGATTTCGTTTTGCAATTATAATGTTTTGCTAAGTTTTGCAAAAGTATCATTCGGGTTTGTGATATTTATTTTGTTTGCATGTCTAATTAATAAACATTAATTTAATAGCAATACAATTGTCATTGTATTTAGAATGCAATTTTAAAATTATAATATTTGAACATGACATTGTATGTTATTGTCAAATATAAATACAAATATATTTTCTGATAGTGACTAGCTTATGCAATAACCTATGTCTTAAAGTAATAGTATGTATTTGTTTTAATTGAATACACATAATATATGTCATTATGCAATAAGAATTTTGTGAACAATTGTATCACAATGGGTTGTTGTACCCAATATTTGTAGAATGTATCAATTAAGACTACATCTTTTAAAGTCACCAAAAAAAAAAAAAAAAAAATCTTATATATTTGTGCATCCCCAAGGCTTAATCGAGAACACACTAAAAAGAGAGGGACAATAAGAAGTAAAACCACTCCTTATTCTTGCTCCAATAGGAATAGTTATATTTGTAGAATGTATTAATTAAGACTACATTGTTTGGATTCACCCAATCTCTTTTTTCTTACATATTTGTAGCCCCAAGGCTTGGATGGAGAAATATGAGGTGCGAAGGGTATGGGAAGCATGGGAAGAAAGAAGTACCTACATTAATGAAAAATCTAGAAAGTTCAAGAATTGTGGCATAGAATAAAAAGCTAAATGGTTGTAGAAATAAATGGAAGAGTGTCATGGTAACTACAATGCATAATATTCAGCAATCCAGTGTGTAAGATTAATAATGACATTATCAAGATAAAAAATTATAAAGGTAGATTGCATATGCCATTCCATCAAAGGAGTTGAATTGAGCACTCATTGTAGTGTGTGAATGTGAGTTAAGCATTCCTCTTTGAAGAGAGCATGGTTTGAAATCCATTGTCATAGTTTGGTCATTCCTAATATCAAACCAGATAGTGCCTTGTTGCCAAAACGGCATTTGTAGGGTCGAGGATGATATTGTCTCAGTTTCCATATGGCATTGCTCTTACTGCCAATCAAGTGTCCATAGCCCTAATAGAGTTGCCTACATTACCTGATTCTCTCAACCTTTCCTTTTTTAGTTAGTTGTTTTATAGAAATATAGAGATTGAAGTCATTTATAGGTTGGAAACCATTAGTTTATCAAGGAATGACTTTTTGATTTTTCAATTATTATGATTTTGTAGATCAGTGACACACTAACTCATATAAGCATTTATTGTATATTTCTTTGAAGATGTAATGAATGATGCTCATTCAATTTGATGTAACACCTAATAAGTATACTCAAATGACATATGAGTTTGCAGGCTAACAATGTCAAACAAAATCCTATGTCATAAACAACCTGAGAAAGGGCACTTGTCTGTTGTGCATAACTTGGAGGAAGGATTAATTGTGTAGATTTAAAGATAATCCAATGCCCAATTTGGGTATGAAGGAAGAGATTTGTGTCCTTGTGTATATTCCCCTAGTGCATGATGATTACTCCATCAATTGATTTTCAATAAGACAAGAATTTGTGTGTGTTGGATGACTTAGTGAACTATAACTGTAGTGAATATTGCAATAGTCAATATCTAGTTTTGCAGCCTTATTTGTGAATAACTTTGATGGGTTATTTACAATAGAGTGAACTTTTCCAACTCATATCCATTTATTCCACCAATGACAGGCAAGATATTTACTCTTGTTTGGTGATGCCTTCCTTTTGTCAGTCTTGTTCAATTCATCCTATTTTTAAAAATGAATGTAAACAATTAGAAACTATGTATATGCACATATTAAATAGAGATTAATATGGTTGTATAATATACTAATTTTTGTTCAAGAAGAAAACTATACCTTGTATGCTTTACATTTTGGGGTATTTTTGAGCTTCTACGACCATGCCAATTTATGTTGAATTGTGGGAGGGCTCATTTATTTCAATTTTTGTTCTTTCCTTTTTTTAATAAGTTGTGTTGAATTGTTTAGATTGGTGACAAACACATTCTATTATTATTTATGTTTATTTAAATTTGTAGTAGACATTTATGTGTAATGGAAATAGGCCTCTCTTTTTTAAGGTACAGAGTAGATCTCTAGTATTTCCCATTATTTTTATTTGATTTGTAGGAGATTAAAATTAGTAGGTGATTAGTAGTGGTAACTATTAGGTAATAAAGATGCCAAAAATATTCAAGCTTAAGAGTGTGAGTACTATGACAATATGGTTCCTTTCCTAGGAAACAATTTGTATGCTACCTTTGTCTCCCTTTATATGTTGTATTTGGTTCGAGTAGATTATTTTAAACATGACATCATTTCATTTGGTATCTCATTATTCTAGGCATGAATTTTAGCATTGTTAGTTATTGCCTTAATTTCGTTGGTCACCTCAATAATATTTCTTCTCGTTGAATGAGTGCTTTGGTTAAATGAGAGTGTGCAGTTACCTAATCTAGAAGAGCTTGTACTTAGTATTTTGTTTGTATTAGTCACTATTAGGTAATAAAGAATAACACAATATGTTAATTTCTTAAAACCCAGTTACAGATTAATTTCACAATAAATTCACACAAAAAAGCTATATCTGATTTATAACAATTGATACTCTGGGTTAATTAAGTGAAACTAAATAGTGGAAGAAAAATAATAGAAGCCAAACATTTTTCAACAATGAGCAGAGCAGAGCATGGAAGCAATTTTTTTAATATGGGTTTTAGTGGGAATCCTGCAAAGAAGGGATAGGATGGGTAGACTACGGAGCTAGATCAGGGCAATGAGGAAGAAAAGGAGGATGCAACAGAAGATGGGGATCCAAGGGTATTGCAGCTGGATCCAAGAGAAAAAGAGGGTAATGCTCCAAAATCAAGAGCATCTGGAGGAACCCAAGGATTTTGGGGATGATGGACGAATTTGTTTAGAGTCAAACCATCGGGTAAGTCCTCTTTCCCCAAGATTGTAGATATTCAAACAAAGAAAGGGGACTTTTTCCTTAGTTCAAAACTTATTGACTATAATACTTTGAGTATGGTTGCAACTCTTGTTGGCAAGTTCATTGGCCCTAGACCATACATATATTGGGTTCATCTCTTTGCTAGAAACAAGTGGGATCTATAAGGGCAAGTTGAAGTTATGGCAATGGCCAAAGGTTTTATGTCCTTGGAGTTTTCCTGCCCTAAGGATTACTTAAAGATTCTTTGTGCGAGAAACTAGTCGATGGGGAAATCCACTCTCATTCTTTAGAAATGAACATCCAACCTTGACCTCAACAATGATTCTTGACACAAGCCTCGATTTGGATAAGGTTGCCAGAACTTCCCCTAGAATACTGGCATGAAGATGTGTTTGATGCCATAACTAACTCTTTTGGGGAGTTGCTATCTATTGATCTAATCACTGCTACCAACAAAAGACACAATTATGCCAGAATATGTGTAGGGGTGACTAAAGGTCAGGATATGCCTCAAGTTATTGAGTTTCAATCAAGATTTGGGAGGCAACTGTAGTAGATAGATTATGAAAATGTGCCTTTTTCTTGCTTTCATTGCAAAAAGGTAGGACACAAGGCCAAATTGTGCCCTATTTTTTGAGAGAAGGAAAAAGTCCACAAGGCTCATAGCAAACAAGGAAAAAGAAAAGAAACCCAAAATCAACAAAAAGTTTTGTATCATGTTGGGGATTCTAGGAAGGTGTGGAAGGAGAAAGCTCCCAATCGAAAGAATTTTGAGGGGGAATCTCTAGGAGAGAAAGATAAAATGGTGAACCTTCTACATCACCAGAGCTTGGAGGGTGAGAAAATAAATGTGGATTTGGAGTAGCAAAAGGCCCATATGGATAAAGGAAATAGTGGTAAGGGAGACTCTGAGACCAATCCTAATATCGATGTTCCTGAAGTTGGGGAGGGAGACAAAGGAGGTAGGGATGTTCTTGAGGATGGAGAGATCATAGTGGAGGAAATCATTAAGGACTCCTTCAGTCTAGACTCCCAAGATTTTGGGGGAACTTTGGAGGGGCAAGTTCTTGCTCAATTACAGGAATCGATCCCAAGTAAATGCACATGGATGTCTCCTACAAAAATAAACAGGATTATAGAAATGGTTTATGCTTCTACTCCTAGTCAATTTTTAAGAATGGAGGTGCTCTTTAATAGTTGTAAAGACGAAAATATGGGTCCTTGGATAATAGTTAAGAATAAGAAAAAGAAAAATAGCAGAGACCCATCAACTGCCTCACCTGCAACTACGAGGAGAAGAGTTAAAGATGACATAGGAAGTAAATCCAATACTCTAGGCAGGAAGAACAAGAATCAAATCAGAAAGGAAGAAACAAGGAGAAATATAGCAGATGAAACCCAACTAACCATCCATAAAACATGTTCCCAATATAAATTATAAACATCATATCTTGGAACATTTGTGGACTCAATGGAATCTACAAATAGGAAATTTTTAGGAATATGATAAGGGATCATAGGCTTGAAATATTTTTTATTCAAGAAACTAAAATGAAGAAGGAGAAAGTTGAAAGCATTATTTTCAATAAAAGAATGAAGACTGCAACTACTGATTCTAAGGGGGCTTTAGGAGGTCTATTAGTGATATTCAAGGACAACTTACAAGCAGACATTATTTTTTATGAAGGTGGCATTTTGCTTATTCAATTCAAATATCTCAAGGATCAAGAAAGTTGGCATATTATGAATATCTATGCCCCTAACTCTGAAAATGGTAGAAGGATATATTGGAATAGAATTTATAATCTGATGACCAAGTTAGGTGATCCAAAGGTCATAATCATGGAAGATTTCAAGACCACCCTTTTGGCCATGGAGAAATTAGGTGGGCTCCCACTAGACTTAGATAGTAGACAACATTTGGCTGATTTGATCAATGATCTTGCTCTTATGGACATCGCGTTAGGAGGTGGCAATTATACCTAGTCTAATAGGAGAGTTGGTATAGATTGTATTTAGGTTAGGTTGGATAGAGCCCTAATTACTTTGGATTGGATGAACCATTTTCAATGCAAACTTTCTTCATTGGTGAGACTAGGCTCAAATCACACCCCTATTGCTCGTACCTTAGAAACTCTCAATAGGAAAAAGGCTTTCCCATTTAGATTTGAGAAGATGTGATCTACTCACCCTGATCTTTATGAAAAAATCAAGGTTTGGTGTAATATTGATGTGGATGGCATAACTATGTATAAGGAGGCTAAAAGACTCAGAAACATTAAAATGGAGATCAGGAAGTGGAACAAAGTGGATTTTGGGAACATATTTGACTCTAAAGAAAGGATTTTGGAGGATCTAGCTGAGGTGTAGGAAGAGATACAAACTATGGGTTATGAAAAAAGTAGGCTAAATGTGGAAAAGAATATTCTAGCTAACCTTCACAACATTGTGGGAAAAGTGGAAATGTTTTGGAGGCAGAGGTCAAGATTGGTTTGGTTAAAGGAATGGGATAAAAATTCTAGATTCTTTCACCTTTCTACTATGAAACACGGAGCTGCCAATAGAATTAGTGATATCAAAAAGGATGTTGATACTATAGGGGAAGATAAAGAGATTGTAGAGGAAGCACTTATGTATTTCTCTTCTATCCTATCCAAAGAGTTAAACTTGAAAGAGGACGACCAGAAGGAAATTCTCAATAGCATCCCCAATGTAATAACTACTGCATAGAATAAGGAACCGGTGGCTATTCCGACTTTTGAGGAAATTAAGGAGGTAGTTTTCTCTCTACCTACTGAAAAAGCTCCTGGCCCATATGGGTTCCCAACTTTTTTCTTCTAGATGTATTAGAAAGTCATCAAAGATGAACTTGTTAAAGCAGTCTAAGAATTTTTTGGAGCTAGGAATCTTCTTAAAGAGATTAATGCTACCTTTTTTATTTTAATTCCTAAGCTCAAGTGTGGATTCTTTTGATAATTTCAAGCCTATCAGTCTTTCCAATTCTTTTTACAAGATCTTTTCAAAGGTTTTCGCTAATAGAATTATTAAATTACTACCGAAGATTATTGCACCTCAACAATTAGGACTTGTCCCTAGTAAACAAATCCTTGATTCCATCATTGTTGTGCATGAGGTGATCCATTCTTTAGTTGAAGGCAAAAAGGAAGGCTTTCTTCTTAAACTTGATCTTTCAAAGGCTTATGACAAGGTGGACTAGATGTTCCTAGATAAAGTGTTGGAAGTTTTTGGCTTTAACATTATAACTAGAAAGATTATCTCTCGACTAATTTCCACCCCCTCTTTTATAGTGATGGTTAGCGAGACCCCCTTTAATTTCTTTAAACCTTCTAAGGGTCTTAGGCAAGGTGACCCTCTTTTATCGATCCTATTTATCATCCTAGTAGAATTCTTGGAAAGACTAATTCATGACAAAAGGAGCAAAGGGGAAATTGTGGGTTTAAAACCCTCTTTTGGTCCACTTATTTTCTCCCATCAACAATTTGTGGATGACACCATTTTAGGGGAAGAGGCTTTGGTGAAGGAAGCTAGAAATGTGAAGAGAATTCTCAACACCTATTCTAAAGCCACTGGTCAACTCATTAACTAGAGCAAGAGTTCAATCTTCTTTATTAACACCCATGTGAATAGATAGAAAAATTGCTGGCATTTTGGGTCGTGACATTAGGTCTCTTCTTCTACTTATTTGGGGCTTCCTCTTGGGACTAAACCTCCTGACCTCTTTTGGAATAACCTCGTTGATAGGTTTAATAGAAAGTTGGTGGGCTAGAAAGGCATCACCCTAAGTCAGGCAGGGAAAGTGCTTCTAATCAAATCTACCCTACAGAATTTGCCAACTTATGCTTTAAGTCTTTTCTCTATTTCTACAAAAATGGTTGATTCTTTGGAATCCATTCAAAGGAATTTCTTGTGGGCTAGTGCTGAAGGAAATAAGAAGTACCCATTGGTGGCTTGATAGAATATTTGTAGACCCAAAAAGCAAGGAGGATTGGGGATTAGGAATCAAAAATAGTTCAATAACACACTTCAAGCTAAACAGATATGGAGGATTTTTAACTCCATAAGGGAATGGAGGGATATTTTGAAGGATAGGCATACAACTAATATGAATTTTAAATAGCTCGTTAGTAGGGACCTTAACCCAAAGGGCATCTAACATCTAGAATGGTATTCTGAGGACGAAGGGCTTAGCCATTGAGAAAGCAAAATGGAAATTGGGCAATGGTGAAGATATAAATTTCTAGCATGATGATTGGCTAAGAAAAGGGTCATTATGGAACATCAAGTCATTTAATAGATGGGAGAATTTATGTATGGAAAAATATGGTTGTAAAGTGAGCGACTAAAGGGATAACAATGAATGGGTGAATCTGACTGAGTTGTCCCAGGAGCTAAAGTTGCTGATGAACTTGATAAGGCATATTCCTTTGTCACCCAACAAGGATGCTATTATTTGGGGGGTAACAAAGGCTGACAACTACATTGTTGCCTTACAATATGAAACCATGTAAAACAAGGAAACTACCCCTGTTTGGGCTAAAGCCTAGTATCTTGCCCTTATTCCCAAAATCAACATTTATTTCTAGATAATGCTACAAAATTGTATCTTGAAAATGGAAAACCTCACAAAGAGGAGGATTTTGATGCCTAATAGATGCATTCTTTGTAAAAACCATAGTGAGAGTGTGGATCATATCATTATACATTATCACTTCACCATATAAATATGGTCTTATTTCTTGTCTTTCTTCAAGATGACCTAGTGTTTTCCTAATAACACTTCAAATCTCTTTGAACAATGGCACCTTAGGGCTTATGGGGACATGAATAACGGCTTGTGGGAATGGAGTCTACCTCATGTCTGTTGGGGAGTGTGGAAAGAGTGGAAAAACAAAATCTTTAGGGAGAAAGAAACTAATGCTAAAGTTGTCTTCCACAAAATCTTTAACGCTTTGTTAGAAAACTACATTACCAATAAAGGTCATAACCCTCTTCTAAACATAAAGGGAATTGGCAAAAATAAGAGGGAGGATTGCAGATGGACTCTCCCACCTAAAGTTGGTGTAAGGATAACTTTAATGGGGCTACCAAAGACAACCCTAGCAAGGCTGGGGTGGGTGGAATCTTTAGAAACACCCATGGGAAAGGTATTGTTAATATCTCAACTCCTTTGGGTATGCAAGCTAACCATTATGCAGAGGCATCTACGACTCATCAAACTCTCAAACTGGCTCAGGACATGGGAGTAAAAAATCTATGGCTTAAAGGAGACTCCAAGAATATTATTGACTGCCTTAATGAGAAGAATGAGCCTACGTGGATGATTGTGAATATTATTAAAGAGTGCATTTAGATCCTTAAGTATTTTGATAATATATACATGGCTCATGAGTATAGGGAAGCCAATTAAGTGGCTGACAGGTTGGCCAACTTGGTAGTCAAGAATGATGAATTGAAAACATGGAAGAATAGGCACAATATTCCACCAAAAATCCATGAGTTGATAGAAAGGGAGAGGATCCTAGGTAGATTGAGGATCATTACAGGTGATTTATGAAAGGTTATATATTATGGGAATTGTACCAAAATATGATGTGTAAGTACGATAGCCAAAGCATGAAACACATTTCTTTTTCCATCATCGCACTTTGACGATCAACTTTGGGTATCAAGTACACAAAGCAAAAAGGTGTTTTCTAAAAACAAATCATATTAACAAGAAACAACCTTTGAAGCACATCACTACAAGAAGAAAAGTTTGCAGAGAGAACAAAATCATGGTGGGGGAAAGACATAGGAGGGAACCTAAGGATGAAGCAGAGAAGTGACACTGATGTCTAAGGTGTGGAGCATTTTGAAAAAAGGTGACATTACCACTTTCATTAAGCAGCTTCATGGGTGGAAACCCTCTATTTATGCACACTTTGGTTAAGAGCTAGAATGAAGGGAGTGTCAAGATCAATGGAGTAGATTTCAAGGTGATAGAAGAGGTTATTTCTATGGTGACTAGAATACCCATTATTGGGAAGAAATTCTATAGAGATAGATCAATTTCTAAGCAGGCAGTGATTGAATTTACCAAGGATGCGGAGGAAAAAAAGGCTTTAGTGAAGAGAAGCACCTATTATCTATCGAGCTCTATCAAGCCACTATGGAGGTTTGTGTTAAGGGTCATCATCAAGTACATTTCCCTCGATGCGAGATTCGACCACCTCTACACTCATTATTCTATGCTTCTTAACCACTTTAAGTATGGGGTGAAGATTTCTATTCCCTTTTTCCAATATATTCCTCTATCAATGAGAATATTAATGACTATAGGGAGAAGCACATAGGTAGTCATGCCTTCCATGAGGGGATTTTGCTGTTAATTTATGGTTTTTTAAGGCTAGGATTATAGGGAAAGAAATTAAAAATAAGTAGATGGGGAAGGAGGGTAAAGCTGACTTAGATGAGTCAGGAAAGGATTATACCCCATCTAATACTAAGGACAACCAAGACATGCATTCGATACAGAGGAGGATGCCACCCCACAACACAAAAAGGGGAAAAAGAGAATCAAAGTGGAGAAAAAAGGGAAAAAGGATAATTACAAACCTAAACAAGTTTTTAAGATTTCATTTGATAGAGACTACAATGAGAGGGCAGAGGGCATGGATACAGAGGGAGACAATGTTGTTGGGGAGGAAGATAGTCTTAGAGAGGAGGAATGTAAGGAGGGGATGGGTGGAAAGAGAAACATCACTCTTAAGATGCCTGCCAATAGAGACAAGGATTTTGAGGGCAAGCCTAACAAGAGTTTGAAAATAGGGAGAGATATTGACTCTAAGGAGGATAGACAGGAGGACAGGAAGGATAGTGATGAGGAAGATGAGAAGTAGGGGAGTGAGGAAAAGAATGAGCAGGAATTTGAGGAATTTGGGTCCAGCCAGTACACATGTATGATTTCGGGCAAAGATAGGAAGGTGGTTTAGAGAAATTTTGATAATATTTCTGTGAGGATGGGGCTCAAGAGAGAGATGGTCAAAACATTGGTTAAGAAGAATAAGGAGTGATAATTTTTCAAATGGAGGAGTTGATTGACCCTACCCTTGTTATTTTGAGTGACATTACAAAGGAAAACCCTCAAATGGATGTGCTTAATAATGCTAAAAACAATGTTATTGATAGTTATTGAACCACTAAATGGACTTTCCATGAAATCCAAGAGCTCAAATATAGAGTAGATAGACTGGAAAGGGATACTTGCAACATGCAAAATAAGAAAACAGAGGAGGAAAACGAAATGGATAATAGAGTAGAGGAAGTGAATAGTAGAGTTCATACTATGGAGGACACTCTATAGAGAATTGTTGAGCAAAGCTATAACATTCTAAAAGAATCAAGTGACAACTTAAAAATGCTCATAAACAAACATGAAGAACATAGGGCCAGTAAGGAGGATGACCAATCTCCCACTAGTGGGAAGGATAAGACTCTAGAGGATGGTTTGAGAAAGAGAACCAAATCCAACACAAAGAAAAAGGACATCCAAAAACCTGAGAAAGATCTTTCAGATCTAAAAGAGGCAGCTGGAAGAATGACTAAGCTAGAGATTTAGGCTGTGAAAATTCTTAGAGAAATTGCCTAAGCCTTTCTCCTAGCTTTGAAGGCATGTCTTGGGTTTTTTTTTTTGCTCTACTTCCTTATTTATTTATGTTCTTTCTTGTTTTGTTGTGGGAGGTTGTTGTTTCTGTTAGTGGCTTCTATGCTGATGATACTTTAAATGTTTTATCTATGTTTTTCTTTTACTATTGTAGGGTTTTAAGGCCCCATTAAAAAAAAATTTCCTAAATAAAAAATAGAATCCAAACACACATAGACAATAACACAAATATACCCAAGAAACCCCAATTTGGAGAAAAACTTGCAACTGTTGGATCTTTTATTTAACCTAACAACAAGCTTTCTCCTCCATAATAGAATAAAGTTTGCTACAAGAATTTTACATATATAGATCCCAACTACTTTACTTAGCAAGCAAGGAAAGAAATTTTCCTTATTTCCTTTGGCTTTGAAATCACATAAAATCACTCTTGCTTTGTGCACCCTCACAAACTCATAATTATTCTATAAAAGAATAAAAAACTAAAGTTGATGCTAAACATCCAACTCAAGTTGCTTTAAAGAAGCTTCACCTTCCAAGCTACACAAAAAACAAAAATCAAGACTCCCTCTTGGAAAGGAAGGTGTTCTGCACAACACCCAACTTATCCATGAAGAATACAAAATTATTCTTCACCAAAGCCATTGTCACGATGTCTGCTATATGTTCTTTTGTATGAATATACCAAAGTTTCACTATTCTCTTCTCCACACAATCTTTAATGAAGTGGTACTTGATCTCAATGTGCTTGGACTTGTCATGAAACACTATATTCTTAGAAAGTTTGATGCAACTCTAATTATCACAGTAAACTATTGTAGGATCTAGTTTTTTATCGAAGAGCCCAACTAGAATTTTATGGAGCCAAATAACCTCACATATAGCCATGTTGGGGCTCACATACTCAGCCTTTGAAAAACTTTGTGCAACTGACTTCTTTTTCTGGTTGTACCAAGAGACAACTCCTAGTCCCAAGCTAAAACTAAATTTTGAAGCGTCCTTCATGTCAATTGTACTACCTTCCCAATTTACATCAGTAAACCCCTCAAGCTTCACTCCACCCAATTGAACATATTTCAACCCATAATACATTGTGCCTTGAAGATATCTCAAATCATGCTTTGTAGTTATCCAATGCATATGTTTAGGTTCCACCATAAACTAGCTAAGAGAGTTCACTGCAAAACAAATGTATGGCCTATTAGAATGGGGATGTTGTTACACCAAAAGAACAATCTATAAATGCATAATACAACCAATCAACTTATAGGAAAAAGGAGGCAGTTAAGTCCTTGTCATGAATCTCGAGTGGAGCACTGAAAAAATTTCCAACAATCTCCCCCTCAGCATTACCCGAGGGTCTGAAGATTCAAACTTGTGACCAAATTCTGATACCACTTGTTATAATGGGGTTGTCAATGTACTAAAATATTTATCTATTATTGCTTGATACAACCACTCAACTTATAGTAAATAGGAGGTGGTTAATCCCTTGTCATGAATCCTAAGGGGGGCACTGAAAAAAATTCTAACATGGCCTAGTGTTGAATAGATACATAAGAAAGCCTATCAACTCTCTATCTAAAGTAGGATCTACTACTTCTGATATGGAAGCATCAATCTTCCTCTAATTTGTCACATGTGGTGTTGACATGGGCTTACAATTCTCCATCCTAAATTGCTTCAAGATATCAATTAATTATTTCCCATGTCCAAGGAAAATATCTCCCTCTTTCTGCCACAAACTTTAATCCCAGAAAGTAGTGCATCAACCCCAAATCCTTCATCTCAAACTCTCCTGCAAGATCCTACTCGCAATATGGTATGAGCCCATTTGCCCCTATGAGAAATAAGTCATCAACATACAACAATAGTATGAAAAGTTCACCCTTCACTTGAACATAGTATAGGTTTGAATCTACCTCAGTTTTGATGAATTCCACACTATGCAAGTAATTTTTAATATGTGAATATCATACCTTAGGAGCTTGCTTGAGTCCATATAGTGCTCTTTTCAACCTACAAACATGAGAATCCCTCCCATGCACTTCAAATCCTTCAGGCTTCTCAATGTAAATTTCTTCCTCAATTACTCCATTGAGAAATGTGTTTTTAACATTTATCTGGTGAATTTTCCACCCCATCTGTGCAACTATAGTAATTATAGCTCTTATGGAAGAGTACATGGCTATTAGAGCAAAACTCTCATCATAGTCAACTCCTTCCTTTCAAGAAAACCCCTTAGCCACAAAATGCGATTTAAAAATTTCCACACTACCATCTGCGTCATGCTTAATCTTATAGAGCCATCTTGAGCCCACCAAAAACTTATCTTTTGGTCATGGTACTATCTCCCACACGATATTCTTCATGATGGAAGAATACTCTTCCACCATAGCATCCTTTCAAACTTGGTACTAGGATAACTCTTGAAAGATGGAAGGCTCTACTTCAATTAATTCACTCATAAGTGCTACATAATCATAATAACATTCGAGAGCCTTTCTTTATCTGATTAAATCTTGTGGATCATCAACATATTCTTGAGCCTCTCTCAAAGTTTGCCTAGTTGCCCTATTTTTCCTCTTCTTTATAATAGGAATATGAGGTCAAGGATTCCTTTGTTTGTCTAGATCATTTTTTGTTCAATTTTCTTGTCTTGTTCTCTAGGTTGAGTGACCGAAGTTTGAGGAATTTGTGCTACCTCAATTGTGGATGATTTCTCCTCCTCATTCATCAAGCTATTAGACTTTCAAAGAACCCTCTCCTCCTTAGACCTTACATCTATGTGAACAATTATTTTCCTTAGGGAAGGAATGTAAACCCAATAAGCCTTAGAAGTTTCATTGCACTCAATAAGGACACCCTTCTCTAGAGTTGGTTCTAACTTTGTTTTTTTCTCTAATCTTTGTGACAATATACAAGGCATCCAATATGACTCAAATTTGGTTTCTTACCACTAAATGCCCCTTCTAAAATCAAAATTTCTAATACTTTGTGAGGACTACTATTTTGCAAATATAAAGTTGTATTGCAAGCTTCTTCCCATAGGAACCAAAGCAAGTCTTGATCATGAAGCATGGCCTTGGATGCTTTAACTATTGACATGCTCTTCTACTCAACAACCCCATTTTGTTTAGGGTTGTACAAAACTGTCAAATATTTATTGATACCTTCCTAACCATAAAAAGATTTGAAGGCATTTGAGGTGTAGTTGCCTCCATTATGAAACCTCAATATCTTGATATTACTCCATGTCTAGTTTTCCATAAGAGCCTTAAACTCTTTGAATTTACCAAAGACCTCATCCTTGTTCTTCATAAAATATACACATGTCTTTCTGGAGTAATCATCAATGAAAGTAACATAATACTCATACCCATTTAAGGATCCTATTGACATAATACCACACACATCTGAGTTTATGAGATCCAAAATCCCTTCAAATCTATTATCGTTACTTGGAAAATTGGTCTTGGAATATTTCTCAAGAGCACAACCCTTACACACCACATGCTTTTGTGTCTTCATCTCATGCAACCTTGTCACTATTTCCTTGAGCATGTTAAGTGCTCCATGGTGAAGATAAGTCATCCTCTTGTGCCATAATTCTGCTTATGCTTTACAACTACTTACCAATACTTGTGTTGTTGATTTATGGAGTAGTGAACTATATACTGAGGGGGGGGTGAATCAAAATCTAGAGCACTTTTCACTTTTCATAGATTCATCCACATCTATCAATAACTTGTGCATGCAAAACTATAAATGTAAACTTGCTTGTAAGATGTAAACCAGTTCAATAACATGCATGAAAGTAATAACACATAACACAATATTTGTTACCCAGAACCCCTCCCAAGTGAAGGTAAAACTGGGGTGGGGATAACAACCAAAAATCTTCACTACTATAGTAATAAAGTTAACCAATTAAGGTTACAATGTTTGACCATAAAATATGATCTACTCTGTGAGAAGTTTGTCATGTTAAAGACTTAAGAAACTATTAGGATTCACCTTGTTAGAGGATTTAACACTTACAATTAAGTGAGGACTCTGTTAGGATATTTACAAAGATCTATTAAGACTACTCTATTAAGAGATTCACCTTGATTCAAGTATGATAAACTAATTGATCCTCTCCTCTAATCTGATAATGCTTGTCTTTCCCTTTCACATTCATTGCTTATGAATAGGTTGCTTGTTCTGTTAGATGATAATAGAACCCTTGAATGACTTGTGATCTTCTTGATCCTTCATAGTATAATGCTTCATGTTCGCACCTATACTCTTCTCTTCTCTTCGCATATCACACACCATTCGATCTGGGTTAAGATCATTGCTATTTAAAGAGTTTTCTAGATGATTCTAGGTTTTGCCTCTTCATCCTGATCATTAAACATACTCATAGGGACATGTGATCCACATCATGTAAATTTTCTATAACAACCTCTTTAAAACTTAAATAAACCTTCCAAGTCAGTCTGATAATCATTTTGCCTAAAACTTTGTTCCATTCCTGACTTTTATGTAAACTTTGCATTGCTTGGTCATTAATGTTTATGATGTCCAGCTTTGTTGTTTCTCAAACTTTCTTAACCTTCTAATGATCAACATATATTGTGCTTGGCACATATTATATCACTTGGTACTAGCATACTTGGAATTTACTCGGTCACTAATAACTCACTTGGTTGTTGATGAGCTTGGTACATATAGAAAATTACTCTATGACCATACACTTACATAGATTCTATAGAATTGCTCAGTACATACTATCTTATGTACATGACCCAACCTATGTAGAGTATCTCAGTCATAGTGATGATCGTCCAGCTCTGCCTTGTAAATGACTAAGTGGTTGACACTAATAGACAACAATGGTTAGAGGTACCCACACGTGCATGCTCAAATTATAACCAAAACAAGTTTTTATGTCTAACTCTAATCACTCTTACAACTTAGGAATCCTTGGGCCAAATATAAACTTTTCCCCTTCAAAGGTTACAATGTAACCCTTTTCTTCCAAAGTAGAAACTAAAATTAATTTCTTTTTCATGTCAGGAACATACAACACATCCTCCACCAACAAGGGTTTTCTAGAATCCCTTTAAAACTTGATAGTTCCAACACTAGTTGCATGGTACTTGGCATCATCAGTGAGCTCTATATAGAAATCTAGCTTCTTCTCCTCCAACTTGGTGAAACAATATGTGGCTCTCATCATGTGGCAAGAAGCCCCAATATCAATATACCAAACCTTGTTGGCAATTGAGCTTGAAAGATAGATGATGAGTGAAAACTCATTCTCAAATTGTGATGTAAACTCATCCACTAGGGATAATTTTAAGAAACCCCCCTTTAGAAAAAAGTATAAAATTTTGGCGAATCAAACATTAGTTTAGGGGTAAAAAATTACTTTTAATTGGTAAATGTTTATTTTCAAGTGGGAAATTTTTTAATTTTATTGGCAATCATTTTCCAATCATTTGAAAATTCTATAAAATCCTGGCAAATATTTCATTATTGATGAAAATCGTGGAAAAAAGTACACATACCTAGAAGTAATGATTTTATTATTATTATTTTATGGAGCCTAATTAATTATCAAACCTTAAGGTTGAATTTAACCCATTTTTATCATTACAATTTCCCTCCAAATTATTTAATGGTGGTTTGGGGGAAGTACCCGTTTTATTTTTAATCGTTGGATGATCCTAGATCAATGGCCTAAACCCTATTTCAAGCCAAAGTTTTAAAAGGATACCAAGTTTTATGAAAAGTTCCCAAAGTAAAGACACATGTCCCCAATCAAATCTATTTTGCGGCAAAGTGAGAAAGGATAAAAAGTTTCATGAAAAATATTCATAATAGAGACACATGTTAAATATGCATACTTAATCTATACTGTAACTTAAATTTTTACCAAATATTGGCAAATATGACCATTAATTAAGACAAGTCTTGAAAATTATACAGGCAAATATATTTAAATTACTACATAGAAAAAATAGATTCCATTGGCAAAGTCATCACTAAAATATAAATACTTCTATATTATTATTAGCATTTATCCTAAGCATGGGACCCAATTTTGGTAAAGTGCAAGCGACATGGACACCCCAAAAGTGCAAAACAATTAGCCAAATCTGGGGTCCCCAATGAGTGAGATTAGCCAATTGGAAAATATTAGCCACTAAAGTTATCCTTGTCATCTACCTTGGTTGCAGCAACAACTTGCTTCTTCTTATTTTCTTTTTTCTTATTATGATTTGACATTGACTAGCATAGTGACCCATTTCATGGTAGCAAATATATTTTATCCTACTCAGATCTGTCTTCTGCCCACTCTTAGTAGAAGAGCCTTATGTTTCCTCTTTATTAGACTTCTTCTTACCCTTTTAGTAAGAGCAAGGTTTTCTTTTTCCTAAACCTTCTTTGATTGGTCTCCTTGTTGAGCACCTTCATGTATTCCTTCTTGAAAAAAATCATCCCAAAGACTTGCCCAATCACATAGCCAATCTCTATCGACAACATACTTGACAAGAACTTCCCAGTGCTTCAAAAAACCATTTAAGTCTATACCAACCATAGACAACTCATCTTTGACTTGTGTCATCTTGGACAAATAAGACATTACACTCTCACCTTTGGACATCTTGGTATTATGCAATTTTTCCTTGAGCATCATCTTACGACTCTGGTAGTCACTCTGATAGAGTCTTGTGAGTGTATCCCATGTCTCCTTGGTAGTGCCTTTCCTTGATAGATTAGGAATTAAATGATCTCTTGCTCCATCGAGAATGATTCTTTGAGCTTTGGCCTCCTTGACTTCATGTGAATCCAAAGTAATAGGATCATTTACAGGTGTTGCCATTGTTGTACTATCATAGATCTACAACATGTTCTCCTTGAGAACATATGTATTTCAAACCTTCCACTACAAGAAGTTAGACACACCCTCAAGTTTTTCCTCATATTGAACACTACTTTCTATAGCGACAAGAAAACTTGGAGACAAAAAATCTAATTTTTTTCTCTTTTGGAATTCGTGTTAGAAATTTTTTCTTTGTATTAGGAGTTTAAAGCTCTAATACCATGTTAATTTCTTAAAACCTAGTTACATATTAATTGCACAATAAATTCATAGAAAGAAGCTATATCTAATTTATAATAATTGATATTATGGGTTCATTAAGTGAAAATAAATTGTGGAAGCAAAATAGCAGAAGGCAAACACACATAGACAATAACACAGATATACCTAGAAAACCCCAGTTTGGGGAAAAAACTTCAACTGTTGGATCTTCTATTTAGCCTAACAAAAAGCTTTCTCTTCTAGAATAAAATAGAATTTTCTATTGCAACTTTACATATATAAAGCCCATATGATTTACTTAGCAAGCTTAAAATCACATAAAATCACTCTTGCTTTATGCAATCTTACAAACTCATAATTATTCTATAAAAGAATAAAAAAACTAAAGTTGTTGCTAAGCATCCAACTTGAGTTTCTTTAAAGAAACTCCACCTTCCAAGACTCATAAAAAATAAAAATCAACACAATAGAATCTTATCACTATGAATTTTGTTGAATTGGTTTTGCATAAATGGCTTACCATTTTTTGTATGGTAATCGTAGGAGAGATTTTTTCTCTGTAGATGTGTTGTTTTGGTCATTCACTAGTTTGAATTCGTTGATAATAGTGTGATGGTTCTATCTAAAGTTGTTATACAATTCTTCTTAGATTGATGACACAATAGTTCCTTGTCATTTGACTTTATCCATATTGTTTATGAGCCAATCACCTTTAGGATGTGTTAGAGATATTACAGTGGCCATTCTAGAAGACATATGATTGTTAGCAATCAAGGTTCTTTAGATTTTTCATATTCCCTTTGTAATGTAGGTCATTTCTTTTTTTCGTTGTAGTGAAAATCAATATACAAGTTGGTAAGTATTTATTTCAAAGACTTGGTAAATTTTGTAAATTTATTCCTGCATTGAATTTGAAATTGAAAAATGAGTAATTCAGTTTTTAGAAGAATTAAACAAGGACTACCATATATTAAAAAAACCCTTTGTTTATGAGGGGAGAGGTATGTAAATCTTCACCATCCCCAATTCTTCTTGTTTGAGAGTAGATTTGTAGATAGTAAAATGTAGTATTTGTCAAATTGTAGTGCTCGTAATAGATATTGATTAAGTAGTGATTTTGATTTTACTAGTGTGAATAATGTAGGCATTGTTGGTTGTACCTTTCTTTGCTATTTTGAAAGCAATTACAAACAAGCCTCTTCTTTTTCCATATAATGTTGTATGGATTCTTTTTTATTTTGGGATAGAAATCAAAAGAAAATGGTGGTTGTATCTGTAGCCCTTCTATGTTTTTTAACCCAAGATACTACAGTAAAGATAAGGCCTCAGTTTGACTTTACCAATATTAATCATTTCCTTCTTGACTGGTAAGCCTTTTGATTTGTGTATAGTAATAGCCCATCCCATTGATAGAGGAATTTTCCTACAATTCTCTCGTGTCATAGGTTGTATTAGTATTATTTTTGGATTTTTATCATCCCATAGTGGACCATTATAATTGTTAAATGTTACAGTCATATATGTTGGTAACTCTGGTAATTTTGATCATGTGTAGTAGACAATATCTTTGACTTCTCCAAGTGACCCATTTACACGGCTAGCTTGGATTAATATATTTATCATTAGCATGACATGGTGTGATTTGGTTAGTAATACTTCTTGGGGCAGTTTCTCAACATTATTAGTTAACTTGATTTACATTATGTGTTTAC
Organism: Cupressus sempervirens; assembly: GCA_028749045.1. NCBI lineage: Eukaryota > Viridiplantae > Streptophyta > Pinopsida > Cupressales > Cupressaceae > Cupressus > Cupressus sempervirens. The sequence continues at coordinate 509,962,588 of CM053783.1, forward strand.
TGCAAAGCTTTGTGCAATATATACATTTAGTTGTTGCAACCTTTTCATAGTGTGTATTGTTACAAGTTCATTTGTTTAGAATAAGTAAATGGATAGGTCAATATCTTCTTGTTCAAATTTTGCTAGGTTATTGTTTATTTCTTGTCATTAAAAATTCCCAATCTAGTTAATTTGATTCTGCATTGTGCATATTTTGTAAGGTTTCTCAAAATTGCACTTGCATTTGACTGTTACCTTCTTGTCTTTATATCTTTCGCAATGTTATAATTGTATTAAATATATGTCATAAATTTTTTGTAGTTGTATGATATGTGTAGATTTGTTTGTCCATTGTAGGTGGTGGTTGCGCGAAGTCACCTATGAGTATGATACTAATGCCCTTGAAGCAAATATGTTGAGTTTGGGGTATTGCTTCATGGAGTTTGCTATAATTTTTAGAAGTGTCTTTGGTCCAATGAAGGTCATCTCATCGATGAGAATGTATCTTATATGTTGCATCTCTTCTTGGAGAGATGTTAATGATTTTATTTGGAAAGGTTGTGTGTCTTTGATTGGAATCTTCAAGGCTGCATGTATTGTTGATGCTTGTAAATTAAATACAACTATCCTTGTTGGAGCAAGAACAAGGAGTGGGTTTTCTTCTTGGTGTCCTTGTCTTTATAGTACATTTCTTATGTAGTTGATGAGATAGGATTTCTCAGTTCGGGTTATTCCTTGTACAACCATATATGTTTTTTCAATTAATACAAATCTTTTTTTTGAATACAAATATCTTTTATTTATTATTCTAAAATTTAGATGTCTTATTATTGTTTACTTTAATTTTAATATTTTTATTCAAATTGATATTTGGTTATTTTAATTATTAACAAATAGATTAAAAAATACTGTCAAAATTAATTATTATTTTTACATATCTTATTTTATTCAATACAAATCTATTTTATTTATTATTCTAGAGAATTAAAAATCTTGTTATAGTTTATCTCAATTTTGGTGTTTTTATTTAATAAAGAAAACTAATTTGACTGGTTATTTTAATTAACAAAAACTAGATAACAATATTTTTTTAGTTTTATTGTTATAAAATTTTTTTTTATATATTTTGTCAATTAACACAAGTCAATTTTATTTATTATTATAGAGATTTATGAATATTATTTTTCTTATTTTTTACAAATGCTTTTTAAATTAATTTTAAGTACATTATATTTCTTTTTTATGAAATTAAAAATATCAAAAAAAATATATTTAATTTTCAATATAAAAGTAATCTTTACTCTAAGTATATAAAGTTTTTTTTAAATTAATTAAAATATATGATTTTTTTAATGAAAATATAAATATTTAAAAACTATTTATTTAACTTTTAATATAAAAAGTGATCTTAAATTTCATATATAAAGTTTTGAATATGAAATTATATATATATTTTTAAATGTAAAGATATTATCATTCTATTTTATATTTTTTCTATTGTATTCGCTCAAGGATGTTATTGTTTTTAAATTAGTAAAAAAATCATAATGATTATTTTAATTAATTAAAAAATTGATAAAAAATATTTTTTTATTTTTATTGGTCAAAGAACAATTAAATTAAAGAAGAGATAAACCTACTATACTATCATTTACAAAGAAAATATACAAACATTTTTATACTATCTTTTTACGTATAATTTTAATACTTTATTCTATTAATACATATATTTTTTACACAAAAATATAGCTTTTAAGTTTTATGCAATTAATTTTATTATACAATTTTTTTTGAAATTCTTTAATTAAAAAGATAATATGTTTGATTATTTCAATGAATACAAATAGATAAGAAGAGTTATTTTCAAATAAAATTTGAAATAAATAATGTTGAACATTGTTTTCTTAATGTGAACATATTTTGGACATGTGCAAAATGGTTTAACAATTTTGTAAATGTTGTTTTGTGACTTTTAAAGTAGTTTCATGATGTGAGACAAATTTTCTGGACAAAAATTACAAGGGCAATCCCACATTAAAAGCTTATTGGCTAATTACATTTGAATGAATCATAGTCATATTTTTAATACATGGGATCTACTTTTATCTATTTAAAAAAAAATTAGCATTCAATTTTTAATTTTGGCATATTTATTTTCAAATAGAAAACCTTGTCATATAGTTATGTAATTTGTTACATTCTATTTAAAGATATTTAATAGTATTAATTATACATCACCTCTATCCAATCATTTCAAGCTAAAATTATTGAAAATAATACCTCACTTCATTTTTGTTTACCATCAAGGAGGGTATGTAGATCATGTCAATATAAATTTGTAATGGTGCAATTTGCACATATGTTTTGTTTCTCATTTTGTTGTGTGTCAATCTTGAGAGAATGACTTAATACATTTAAATGTCGAATAAAGTGCAATTTCATGTGAATTTGTGATCCTTCCTACATATTTGTTGTCCATTCACTTGTACATATTTTCTTGTATGTATATCCCACCTTAACCATATACACTCATACTTTGGTCTATCCACCCAATGAGTGCATTAGTTATGCTTACTTGTGTGCATAGTCCTATGCATCCATTGCCCACTTTGAGATGTGTGTTTCCATGTCCAAAGGTTTAATAACATACACTTTTTTTCATAACATTCTAAGTGTTGACATCTATTGGGAAAGTGAGATATTAAGAAGGCGTTGGGGGGGCTGTGAATCGGGATCTCCAAAACTTTTACCACTTCAAACATAAACCATTCTAAGCTTAACTCACCAACTCCCCATTAACCTTAATCATGCAACATCATGTAATAAGTAAATCAACTAGGGCAGAGGTATGAATCACGATTTCCAAAAATTTTACCACTTCAAACATAAACCATTCTAAGCTTAACTCACCAAATCCCCAATAACCTTAATCATACAATATCATGTAATACCATGTAATATCATATCTAACATCTAATAACATGAATAAACAGATTAGCAAGTAATCAACACATGACACATGATTTGGTATTGCAGAAACCCTCCATGGTGAAGGAAAAGTTGCAGTGGGAATGACACCCACAAAATCATCACTACTGTAGCAGCAAAGTGCATGTTAGGGTTACAATTTGATCACTTTTGATGATCCACCCTATGAGGGGTATGCCCTGTTAAAAGATAATAAGACTATGCTATGTTAAAAGCTAATATTATTGTTAAGTCTACCTTGATTAAAGGATTTAAACTTCACAATTAAGTGAATACTATGTTAAGAGATTTATAATAGATCTGTTAGGACCACTATTTTAAGAAATTCAACGGATACACTTGTTAGAATGTAATAGTAGCTTGATCCTTCAGTTTGCACTAAGATGTTGATAACAGGTCTTCCCTTTCCAATAGATAATCACCTTACCGTGACTAATTTGCAATATCTCCTCACTATACTACTCAATCAAATTCTTCACAACTTGTTGATTCTCCTTCATCTTTGCATACATGCATTCCTCTAATTCGCAGTAAAATTTATGTCCTGAAACTCTTCTTTTATAGTCATCTTAATAAGTTTGTAGATCACAATCAATGATCTGTATTCATCCTTTTTGCCGCTTGACCTTTCCAAGTTTCTTATTGGTCCATCACACTTTCATAGGGATTAATGATGCATAATTACAGGCATAATTGCCTCCTTGATTTTCACCTTGAACTTAGAAACATGATTCATGCTTGACAAAATGCTTTACATAAGATTTTGTGTCATTCCAAACATAAAGATAAAAAATGTATAACTTGGCACATACTACCTCTGACACTCGGTCATGCTTGTTTCTTCATAATGCCCCTCGACATGAACTACACTTGGCTTGAACTATCTTCTTTGAATGTTTCTGCTCAAGTATCACTCAACTTATATTATGTTTTACCCTCAAAATGGTTGGCAACCATTTAATGCTCAACGATTGTTAATGTGCTCGACAACTATATCTTCCTTGACACAAACTAAACTTGTATACTTATTCTCTTTATAGCTTAGCCTCTATTATGGCTTGGTCAAAGTGTAGACCAATCAACTCTACCTTGTGAATGACTAAGTGTTTTGCACTAATAGACAATACTAAGATTGTCTTTAGGGTCATCAATCTTACCCTTTGGTATTAGTGGCAAAAACACTTATCATGGTCAAAATATGACATAACAAAAGCTTCAAAATATATACCCCCCCTTTGAGTGTACTCCATACTTGTACCTTGGTCATCATATAGTACATTGCATTTTTCTTTTTCAAAATCTTTTTATTTCAATTCAATCATCAACTGTCTCCTTATTACTCTAATACAGGGCGTAATATACATATTTCTCCATCCATATTTTTCCCTTTATACACATGCTTGAGCATATTAACATTTTTCTTTCCCCTTGTTTTTGTCACTTTTTTTCAAGTAATGACATTCAATTGTGGCTCGAGGATTATACCAAACTCATTGAAAAATGAGTGGTGCAATCTCATCATAATAGCCATAGTTTAATCCCAATTATTCTTAAGTCTCTTAAGAATTTATCTTTCAATCTCCAATCTGGCTATGAGATTCACCATGTTATATGTTATATACACTTTTTAACTTTGCATAAGATCCTTAGCAACCTATAAATATCTTTACATAACTTCCAAAGGAGGTATTAACAAGGCTTATATAGAAGTGACCTCATCTGTTGTTGTACTTCTCATATAACAAATCTGATAGTTTCCCCTATAAAAATCTAATCTTTTAGAAATATACTGAACTAGAACTATGGTCCAAGTTTAGATATGATCCACACGTACGTAAATCTTCATCTATTTTGTCCATCTTCTCCCTAATGTGTTGTGTGAAACTTGAGACAATGTATATTTTGGAAAATATTGTATTGGCATTACTTTCTAATTGCTCCCAATCAGAAACAAGAGTGGAGAGTTCAACCTTCTTAATTGCAAGCTATGTTGACACTTTCTCTAGTACTCTATTCTCAAACTTCCTTTCTGACTACTGCATGAATTTCTCTTATGTATCTATGTATGGGTCATATCAAAAATCTTGATCAATTGTTCAATTGTGGGGGCCTTCTCATCCAAATATAACACAACAAAAATATCAAGCAATGTATCTTTGATCTCATATAATACCTATTTTTGTTGATGCTCTTTTCTCATCTCCTCTTACTTGGCATTCCTATCCAGCAAGTCACTTAGTGTTCTCATCTTCTCAACACTCAAATTGGACATGTTCCAATTAGGAATCATAATTTCCTCATCAAGAGTAATAGGTATACTCTTAATGACATTTGGTGACTACTTCATCTTCCTATTTGATTTCTTGCCTTTAGAATCTGGTGTATTAGAGCTTGGCACAATTTGACGTTCTTGTGTTGGAACTTCCACATTTTGCCTTTGGGTTTCCTCTTTTGTCTCCTTGGCCTTCTTGGGCTCCTCATCTCTCTTGGTCTCCCCTAGTTTACTTTTGTGAGTACTTAAGTGTTGTACAAATTCATGTTTCTTCTCCTTGTCATCATCACCTTTGCGTTCACTAGTTGAACTTAGCTTTCATGCCTCCTTTTCTCCCTCCTGTAGAGATTCTGAGGTACTTGGTTTATCACTAGTAGTAGATTGATCTACTTTATCTTCTTGACTCTTCTCATTCTTCTCACTCTATGTATTTGCATTGGCATTGCCCTATGTGGAATCATTTTTATGTTTTGGCATTTGGGTGTCTTCTCCTTCATCAGTTGGTTCACTTTGTTGCTTAGCTTCACTAACATTTATGTCTCCTTGACTAACATCTTGACTTGGTGAACTAATAGGAATATGAAAAATAATAGGTATTGAATCTACCTACTAAGTGTTCACCTATGTGTTAATCTTAGGATAATCCTTCACTTGTTCTAGCACATGGTTTGGATTCAACAATATCTCATGTGTTGACTTTGATTGTGGAGCTTCCTCCCTTTCTAGCTCAATCAGCATAACACTCTTTATCTTTAGTTCAACCATTACATTTTCTTCATTTGTCTCATCCTTAACTGGACTTGTCTCTAGTTCATATTCAATGGCAATTGTTTCAATTTGTTCTCCTCCTTGTTGAACAATATTATTATTAAAATCTTCTGTATTATCCAATTCAACAACTTAGGCTTGATTTGTTCTCCCTCATCCTTGCTCACATCATCAACCATAAGTCCATAGATCTTCCAAAAAAATTTTCTCTCTTTAGCTAGATTCTCTAACTTTCTCTTCAATATAAAAAAATCTCTTCTTTTGAATAAATTTGTTGTTATAGTCACTCATAGCTTTTGAAATTTGCTTCCTTCTCAGCTCAAGCATGACATTGGCAAGCATGCCTTTTCTTATTTGCCTTTCGATCTTTAATGCCTATTTCCATCTCTCCTCTATCCTTCCATACAATTCACTAGGTACTAGGCTACCTAATTCCAATGGCATATACTAAAATGTTGCAATCATATTAAGCATTGTCTCTTCAATCTTGGCCTTAGTTGCAATTTTCAATGTATCATACTTGATAAATTTGAAACATGTCATACCTAAACTCCCCCAATGTTTTCAAAAAACTCATCAATAGTCTAAGGAGGCTTGTGTAATACAATCCTGAATTGACTTGTGTCTTTTGACCTAGTCTCCTCTTCATCATCTTTAGGCATAATAACCTTTCTTCTTTGCTTCTTTTTAGGTTTACTTGACTTGGCCTCTACTGAGGTATTCTTCCTCTTTGTCAATATTTTTCTTTGAGAAGGCCTAGTATCTTTAGCTACTTCTTTCTTTGGCTCAGTCACTTCTACAATTGTTTCTCTTGTTCTTTATCTTGTCACTCTTTATGTAGTGGGGATTAGCTTGGTGACCTTGTTTCGACTCTTACTTGCCTGAGGCTCAACAAGCATTATCTCTTTTCCTTTACCTTCCACCTCTTCTTCTTCATTGTCTTCTTCCTTGTCACTAGACATATCTTCACCTTTGTCCTTGGTGTTTTGCAATGTTACTTCTCATTTAGCTTCTTCATCAAATATTTTGTCCAAGCTCACTATCATACCTCTTCTCTTCTTTTCTATCTTTGGAGCATTGATTTGCACAATGATTTTCACATTTGTAGTCTCATACATGTCAAATGGCTTGACATCCTTATCAATAGGTTCATCTACAAATCTATAATTATTGTAGTTACTTCATCAATGCTAATTTCATATGTTATTGGTCTTAATCATTCAATCCTAGGTATGAGTGACTGAATATATGCCCAATCTCTATCCACTAAGAAACATATATCATCAAAATATTTATCTACTAAAGATTGAGGAATCCTTGACCTATTCTTCATATTTTTCTAAAATTCTCCAAAGTATCTATCCATTACTTTTTCAAAGTTATCACCCAATTGATTAATAAACTCATTTATTTGCTAAGTTATTGGTTTCTTCTTGTTCCGAGTGACATTTTTATTTGAAGGGAAATAATTTTGAACATAAAGAATATACAAATAAGTAAAGAGCCAAATTTATACATATTGTTCTTCACCTTTCTAATGCTTTCCAGATTCTTCACTAGATATTTTAGCTAAAGGTTGGCAAGATCATAGATGTGATATTTCTTTACAATTTTCCACACCACATCTAGAGCAATATAGGGTACACTATCCAGTCAGCTAGATTGATAAATTTTTTATGTTTTAACCATAATTGTAAACTCAAGATTTGCATATTTGATGGTAGAGATAGTCATTCCATGCTTATTCCACTTCACCAATGTATTATCTTCAATTTCCTCCTTGCTCTAGCATATAATCATCTTAACTTTATTCGTGATAGGGTAACCAGTTACTCAGTGAGTGATCTACCTTGTGATCTTGACTAACCCTCTCTCCAAGCACAATTTCATGTCAAGGACTTGACTAAGAGTGATCTTAATCCATTCTATCTTGAAAACCTTTGGAAATTTTAGGACATGATTTAACCCTTTCTCGATAATGTGTTATGTTCTTCCTTCAACTTTCCATCTTTGCACAACTTCTCATATGCACTTCTCAACTAGAAATCTCCTACCTCACTAATTTTACACATGTAACAATATCATAAATCATGAATTAAGATGACTCTCAATGGGATCGAGGATAAAGCTTTGAAAGAATTTCGCTTTGCTACAATCTTAGGATACACCTTGAACTTAGGTGGTTTAACAACTTCATTTTGAACTAATTCAACATTACTCACCTTTGTTTCAATCTTCTTCTTTGTGGCTAATAGATTGGATGCCATTTTTTCACTTAGGGTCTGATCAAATAAACTTCGCTTCACTAGACTTCGACACCACTACTCACAATTCACTTCTAATACTGAAAAAATGCAACAAATCTTCTCAAACTTGCTCAAATTCACTCAGAAATCACTTGGGTTCAATTCACTCTTGAAAATTTGAGAGCAATGTGATCAAAATTAATGATGAAAAATTCTATATAGGTCAAAAATATAATTTTAGAGCCACATTAATGCTCTATACCTTTGGTGGGTGCTACAGGCTATCTCGACCAATAATACAAAGCTTTGACAGTAACACTTCAAATTTCTTGTAATTGAACTCAGCCAAAACTATGGCTCAGTCATGGTTAAGACAATTTAAAAGACAACTTAACACTTTCCAAAGTTCAATATTGAGACTTAGCCATCACCAACTTTTGCAACTCAACATCCAAACATTCACTTGGTAAATTTGTCCTTCTGCATCTAACATTATTCTAATTTGCACTTTTATGCTTTCAATCTTAGGAATTGATGTATGATTTGATAAGTTTAAATATAGTTCCATACATACCTCTTCACTTAGTTTGTGGTTTTGGAATCACTTGATCCATTGGATGAGGTGATCTCAACTTCATCATTTGCATTGCAACCTCCTTCAGATTTCTTCTTCTAGGTTTGATTCATTTGGCTTCTCACTTCTTTAGCATTAAATTTTATTCTCCATTATTTTCTTCATCATTGGGTACTAGTTCTTGGTTCCTACAGTCTCTATTTAGGTGACCGACCTTTTGACAATGAAAACATACTTGACCAATGTTCTTCTAGTTTCCTCATCTTCCTCTGAGGTGAATTCTTACACAATTTCTTACAATGTGTCCATACTTTCCACATAAGTGACAAGTAACCCAAGTATTGTAATCCCAAGTTATTACATTACCTTACTTAGTTGCATTGCCTTTACCTTTAGGTGTCCAACTATATTTTACATTAGATCTACAATCTTGTGCCTTGTGACTATACTTCTAACATGTATAGATAGCAATAATCTTCAAATCTAGATGTAGCTACTGTCTTGTTGGTCTTTGATCTACACTAATATGCTTGGTGTCCATACCTATTGCAACTAGAATAATTATAATCATTGAATTTAGTCTTAGGATTGGACGTACTAGTTTTTCTCATGCAAACATTTGTTGTATAAATTAGTTTTCTACAGTGATAGTATGTAGGTTTCTTGTTCTTTGGTCTTGCATTCATTTGTTCTCCATGCTTTGATGATTCACCTTTCTCAGCAGATGATATGAATTTGGTATAGCCTAATCCAGTAGTATGATGAGGTCTTATTTGTACTTTTGAATATTTATCAAGTTGTCTCATGGCTTCTCCAAATTTGTTCATTCTTTCAATGATTTCCTATTTAGCTCTCAATTTAGATTTTAGCTAATTATTCTCTGATCTCAGGTCTTCAATCTCTTCCACCTTCCTAGAAATTTCATGATTGGCAATTAATAACTAATTGGGCATGTCAAATTGATTGTGTGTCAGTCTTTGTACTTTATTTTTCCCTTCATCAAGTTGTGTAGCAATTTTCCTTTTATCTTCATTAGCCATTGCCTTATCTTATTTGACCTTTTATTTTTTGTTAGTGACTTCACATAGTCTTATTGAGTGTATTTCATGTTCTATCTTCAATGATTTTACTTCTTTATTCAGGATGTTGTTCTTCTCCAATAGATCTGCTATTATTGCATCAGTCTTAGTAGATCTTCCTTCATCACATAAGTCCTTAATGCTTTCTTCTTGGTACTATGTGTCATCTTGTTGGATTGCCATCTCCTTCATTCTTTTCAAGGATTTCTTCAGTTCCTCCTTTGTATCCTTAACCTGTTCCAATGCTATATAAAAATCAAGCTTTTGATTCTCAATCACCTTTCCCAGTTTGTAGGCTTCCATCTCATAGATCTTTGAATCTGAAGTGGTTAAATTTCTTGCTTAGAGAACTAAATTTTGATACCAATTGTTGGAAAAATAATAAAAAAGTGAGATGATGAGAGGGGAGGGTGAATCATTAAATAGAAAGAAAATTGAAACCATCTTCCCAACCCTAATTTTAAAAAGGAATGATCCAAATTGATTAAACACAAGAAAGTGTTCAATTCAAAAATGGATCAAGTAATGAAAAATAGGGGGAAAGAGGGAGGTTTATGTGTGAAATTTCTTTTATGGGAGAGTATGTGCCAAAAACCTAAAATAGATAAAAGAAAAATACTCACCTTGAATCTATAAATGTTGTTTTCTGATGTTTGTATGTAGTTTTTTGAAACTTTGCAATCTCTTCCAAACTGGAAATGTCGAGATGAAGAAAACCTTGAAATATTTTGTCTTTTTGAAGGGAGGTCGACCTTGACCCTATTGGCAGGGCACAATCTTACCCTAGGGCACAATTGTACCCTGAAAAATTGACCTAGACTTGCATTGCTCTGACAAAATTTCTATTTGTGGATCTCGTGTGTTCAATGAAAAGTGTATCTGAATATGCTCTTTGATTTGTTGTTCCACACCTATATCTACAAGAAAAATAGTTTTGTTTGTTGGATAGGGGGTTTGCCTTATTCAAACCCTAGTTTGGAATTAACCTTGAAATATTATTGAAACAATATATGCATAAACAAATTAAATGGAACTATTCACCTTGCTTATGTGGAAATCCTCGTGGAGGATTCAAATCCTTGAATCCACAAGTACAAATGCTCCAAATGTATGTAGGATGTATCAAATCAATGTTATTAGATCTTCAACACCAATCTTGAATATATCTTTGCAAAGAAGAAGGCTCAGATGAATGTTGATATAGAAATCTTCAACGAGAGGGCTCCATAGAGATTGAATCCTTCAATGACTAACAATGGTCCTCCTTGATGAATTGGATTCTTGAACACTTGTATGCTTGATATAACTTTACTTCATGTAGATGGATGTACTTCATAAAGGGCAGCTCCTAGCTCATAGAAAAGTAGATTGATCATGCATAGATTGTAGATAGTGGATGCACTCATGAAGTTAAGGATAATAGATGGATCTCAAAATGAGGGAAGAAGGCTTCCTTATATAGAGATCTAGGGAACTAATTCCTAGAGAAATTTGACATAGGAGCATTTAATCCCATTTAACCTTAACCCTTAGAATACACTTAGATTAGAAGTAATTTAAGAGTCTACCATTCTGAAACTTGAAATAGCTGAACCAGAAGCAGGAAAAGAAACTTTTTAAAGCCTGAGATCCCGAAACTCCCAAAAATTGAAAATAGGACCTAGGGTCAGGGACGAGGTTGACCTTGCCCTAGGTCAAGGTTGAGGTCATCCTTGACCCAGAAGGTTTTTATTGACCCAGAGCCCAAAGTCCTTAGTTTCACAGAGTAATTTGTCAAAAATAGGCTAGAAATAAAAAAGAGAAGCAAAATAGGGGGAAAATAGTCAAATCCATGCAAAGATCCATTTAAGGTGCTTGACATGACTCCAAACCACTTACTTAAATGGATAAATGCTCTTACCATAGAAGTGCTTCCATTTTAAGATAGTACATTATAAAAAAGTATGGACTTGATGGAAACTCTTGGTAAAGTAGATCGCAATGAAAAGATAATCTTATTAAAATCAAAGGGACAAAGAAATCCTCAAGCCCCCAAAGAATGAAGTCTTCATCAACTCTAGGATCACAATAAGAGAGATATCTATAGAAAAAAGAGAAAAGGAAAAAGAGTGTGATTATCTCACCCAATTAGAACTTATATCACATTATGAACCACACAAGAAAACTATGTAACTGGAAAGATGGAATCGAACAACCTAATGAATGTGGCTACTCACTAGTCAACCCATCAAGGATTCACCCTCAACAATATTATATTCTATAAGAGAAGAACTAAAAGAGATTTAATCTTAAAGACACCTTTGACTTTAAGGGATCAACAATATTTGAAATTGGAGGGATCAAGAGATCCTAAAATATATGTCCATGCTTTAAGAATTAGTCACTAATCCAAAAAGGGAGAAAAGTATCTTGAAAAATAATATATATGTATTCAAAAGTGTGTATGTGCAATAAGTGAGCAGAGCATATGCCCCCACATTAAAGTCATTGCTAACACTTTAACAAGAGCAATGGCTTGAACGAAAACATAAACTCTATTGATTATGTTTCCACTATGAGATGTCCCCAGATGAAGACAAATAAAGGGAAATAACACATAAAAATATAAAGAACACAGAAGGGATCTACCTACTGTGGGGTCAATATGATCATAAGATAATAAATACGTGATATTATTGCAAATTATTTGACATAATTCCCTAGAAGAAAGTAGAACTACAACCATAAAGGAGGAAATATCACATAAGAAATACAAAGAAGAATCTTTTTAGACCATGACCTAGAGACCAAAAAGAAACAGTGCTACTAAGTTGTGAATCCCAACAAATTACACAAGGAAACATGTATGAACAATAGCACAAGTACAACATAACATGAAGCAACACATGGAAGAATAAAGATACATATAAAGAAATAATACAATAGGTTCAATTCTTTTATCACTTTGCACCAATGAAGCAACAAAGATCATATAAAATAATCTAACAATATTTAGAAAATATATTACGACAGAAGCATAGTACAATAAAAAAACACATAAGAAAGACTACCATGAAGAACTAGCCAATCAAGCATACTGCCTACTCTCCCCATCTCATTTTTTATCATTTAGGGAAGGTGAGTAACTAAAAAGAGGGACTATATCCAACATAGTAGGAATGATAGCTAGTTCCAAACAAGGATACTCTTGAGAATCACAATGTTCAATACTAGGTGTAAGTGTTAATTGTGAGGAAAGCATATTAGGTAAATCAACATCAATGTCAGTAGTTTCATATTCATCATTAACATCACCAGTATCATCAAGAATATCTCCATCATCTACATTAATCAAAATAGGATCAAAGATACGAAGAGAATCATCTGAATCATGTAACTTATCATCATTATTAGTAACAATTTATTCGAACACATCATGCATAGTTGTATCCAAAGAAGATAATGATTTTGGAATAGTAGGATTAAAAGCTTTAGCTTGAGCATGATGCTTTTTACAATGTTCGTTATCAAATTAGTTACGTTTTGCTTTACTTGAAATTTGTTGAGAACTAGGAGGAACACTATAGGAGAATTAACATGATTAGTAATAGACTAACAAGCAATAGGAGAAGCTTGATTAATAGATTTAGAAGCCATAGATAAAGGAGGTATAGAAGGTGTAGGAAAAAGACCATGGTTAAGATCCCTACAAGGTAAGCTTAACTCAAGAATCTTCTGTTGCTTATAGACTTGATATGAACAAAAAAGATGATCAGGTCAAGTAGGATACGAATTAGTAAAGAAGGCCAAAAGAAGTCCATGGTATCAGTATCCCTAGGCCTAGAAGTATGCTATAAACTATAATTAACCATTTTCACTTCATCATCATAAAAAAACTTAAGACATGTACGAATAAGTGATGCAACAACATGCATAGCAATTAACCATGATAAACCAAGCTTAACTTGAAATTGATTAGAAGTAGGAACAACAACAAAGGTAATGTTCATAATCTTTCCACAAAGTTGAACCAGTAAATCAATAGAACCAAATGATGGATAAAGTAAACCATTACAAGTTTGAATCCATACATCTAATTTATCATAAAAATCACGTTGCAAACTTTTCATAAAAAAGATTTTCTTTTGTAGTAACATTGACTAAGGAGGTAGGATCAACAAGATAACCATGAGTAGGTATCTCAACAACCTTAGCATAAATATAAAGGGGACCAGTAGGAGCTTTAACAATCTCAAAATCGTCAAAGGTAATCAATAGTTCCCGAGGTCATGTTTTTTTAGGTTGTTATCAAATTTTAGGTTGAGGCTTCAATTTAGGCCTAGTTTACAATTAAGGTAGAGCTAAAACTTGAGGTTGAAGTAGAGGTTGAGATTGAGGTGGAGATATAGATTGAACCACATGCTCCACTTGATTAACCATGTGATTAAGATCATCCATCTTCAAATCATACACAATATCCATAGAAGATGGCTAAGCAATAGTATTAGTATGATGAAGAACTTTATTAAGAGCATTAATAGCTTGAATATAATCTTGATTATGGTTTACTTGAAGAAGCCAATTACCCATTTTTTCAAGTTTATTTGAAATTTTTTGGACTTGTTCAGGAGGAACTCTTAAAGCATCAAGCTCAAAGGTACCCATAAGATAATGACTACTTGTAACCCTAAGATTAGAAGTAGAACTAGCCGTGATAATGCTCATAAACCAATGCAAAGCAAGTGAACTAAACTATAAAGCAACAATGTCTTTTTATTTTGAAAGAGATTTTGTAATTTTTTTGTATTTTTGAATTTAAAATGCAAGAGCATAAACTAAATCTAATCTTAATGCAAGAAAAGACCTAATAAATATAAAATATAACACCACAAAGAATAGTAGAGCATCTACTTCCACAAAGAAAAGAGGGTAAGCTTGTCAGGTTCACCAAAATGGATAGAAAGAAAATGGAAACCCTCTTCCCAACCCTAATTCTCAAAAGGAAGGATCCAAATTAATTAAACACAAGAAAGTATTCAATGCAAAAATGGATCAAGTGATGGAAAATAGGGGGAAGGGCGCAGGGGGGGTGTTTATGTGTGGTCTTTCTATTATGGGAGAGTATGTGCCAGAAACCAAAAATAGAGAAAGACAAATACTCACCTTGAATCCAAAAAATGTTGTTTTCTAATGTCTATATGTAGTTTCTAAAAAATCTACAACCTTGTCTAGATTGGAAATGTCAAGACGGAAAAAACCAAAAAATATTTTATCTTTTTAAAGTGAGGTCGACCTTGACCCTGTTGGCAGAGCACAATCTTACCTCAAGCACAATTATACCGTAAAATGTTGACCTTGACCTACTCTACTCTGACAAAATTTCAGTTTGAGGATCTCGCAAATTAGACAAAAAAGGTATCCAAATATGCTCTTTGATTTGTTGTTCCACACCAGTATCTACAAGAAAAATGGTTTTGTTTGTTGGATGGGGGGTTTGCCTTAGTTAAACCCCAATTTGGAATTAACCTTAAAATATAATTGAAACAATATATGCATAAAAAAGTAAATGGAACTATTCACCTTGCTTATATGGAAATCCTTGTGGAGGATTTGAAGCCTTGAATCCATAATTACAAACACTCTTAATGTAAGTAGAATGTATGTAGGATGTCTCGAATCAATGTCATTAGATCTTCAACACCAATATTGAAAGTATCTTTGCAAAGAAGAAGGCTCGGATTAATGTGGATATAGAAATATTCAACAAGAGGGCTCCATAGAAATTTAATCCTTCAATGGCTAATAGTGGTCCTCCTTGATGAATTGGATGCTTGAACACTTGAATGCTTGATAGAACTTCACTTCATGTAGATGGATGCACTTCATAAAGAGTAGCTCCTAGCTCATAGAAAAGTAGATCGATCATGCATAGATTGTAGATAGTGGATGTGCTCATGAAGTTTCTGATAATAGATGGATCTCAGAATGAGGGAAGAAGCCTTCCTTATATAGGATCTAGGGCACTAATTCCTATAGAAGACCAACATAGGAGCATTAAATCCAATTTAACCTTAACCCTTATGAATATACCTAGATTAAATATAAATTAAGAGTCCACCATTCCGAAACTTGAAACAATTGACCCAAAAGTAGGAAAGAAACTTTTCAAAGCTCAAGGTCCCAAAACTCCCAGAAATTGAAAATAGGACTTGGGATCAGGGACAAGGTTGACACTACCCTAAGTAAGGGTCAAGGTCATCCTTAACCTAGGTTAGGGTCAAGGTCAACCTTGACCCAGAAGGTTTTCCTTGAACCATAGGCCAAAGCCCTTAGTTTCACACAGTAGTTTCTCATGGGTTGGAACTAAAGAAAGAGAAGCAAAACAGGGGGAAAAAAATCAAATCCATGCAAAGACCCATTCAAGGTGCTTGACATGATCCCATAACACTTACTCAAAGGGCTAAATTCTCTTAACATAGAAGTGCTTCCATTTTAAGATAATACATTGAGGATCTCCAAAACTTTTACCACTTCAAACACAAACCATTCTAAACTTAATTAACCAACTCCTCATTAACCTTAATAATCCAAAATCATGTAAGAAAATAAAATATCATATCTAAAATCTAATAGCATGAATAAAACACATAAGCAAGTAATCAATACAGGATACAAGAGTAACATAGAAACCCTCTGAAGTGAAGATAAAACTGCGGTGGGGATAACACCACAAAATATTCACTACTACAGTAACAAAGTGCTTGTTAGGGCTTTGATTTGTTTACTTATAATGATCTACCCTATGAAGGGTGTGCTATGTTAAAATCTAAGAAGATATTTAAGTCTACCTTGATTAAAGGATTAGAAACTTCACAATTAAGTGAGCACTCTATTAAGAGATTTACAATACACCTGTTAGGGCCACTCTATTAAGAAATTCAACAGATACACTTTAAATAGAATGTAATAGTTCCTTGATCCTTTAGTTTGCACTAAGATGTTGATAATATATTTTCTCTTTCTGATAGATAATCACCTCACTGTGACTAATTTGCAATATCTCCTCACTATACTGCTCGGTTGCCTTACTCCTTCACAACTTGTTGATTCTCCTTCAACTTCACATACATGCATTCCTCTAACTTGCAACAACATTTTCTATCTTGAAAATATTCTTTTATATCCATTTTAAGAAGTTTCTAGAGCATAATCAATGACCCATAGTCATCCTTTTTTTCACTTGACCTTTCCAATTTTCTAATTGTTCCATCATACTTTCAGAGGGATTAATGATGCATAGTTACAGGCATAATTACCTCCTTGATCTTCACCTTAAACTTAGAAACAGGATTCATGCTCAGAAAAATGTTTTACATAATATTTTGTGCCATTCCAAACTGTAAGACAAAAATTGCATAGCTCAACACATACCACCTCCAGTGCTTGGTCATGCTTGTTTCTTCATGCTACCCCTTGGCATGAAATACACTTGGCTTGAACTGTCTTCTCTAAATTCTCGGCTCAAGTATCACTTGGCTTATATGATGTGTTTCCCTCAAACTACTCAGTAACTACTGAATGCTTGATGATTGTTAATGTTCTCAGCAACTATATCTGCCTTAGCACAAATTAAGCTCATATACTTCTTCTCCTTATAGCTCAACCCCTATTATGGCTCGATTGCAGTGTAGACTGGCCAACTCTATGTTAAGAATGACTAAGTATTTTACATTAATAGACAATCCTATGATTATCTTTAGGGTCATCACTAAGACCATATCAATAGTTCCTACTATATAGAGGAATAGTAATGCATTCATTGAACCCAACTTTTAAAATAGTTCAACCAATCATTGCATAGTAAAAATTATGAATAATAATTCTATAGTTTATGATTATTTTTTAAATTAATTAATTAAAAAATGTCATTTATCTTTCTCTCTATTCGTTTGTGGTGGGAATAATTAATGCAAAATCAAATAGATATTGTTTTTTTTTTATGAACTATGTTAGCTCAACAAATGACATGAATGACATATACAATACTACACCATAAGGGCATATGAACTAAGATGGTGAACAAAAAAGAGGTCACCCATCCAAGAAAAGTCCAAAAAATACACGTAACACATTTGAGTTCAAATATCTCAAGAACATTATGGCTCTAAAATTTTGATTCATAACACATACAAGGTTTTAAAAATAAATTTTGCATCCAATTAATAATATAAAATGTACATACAACTTATTAAAATAAACTACTAAGTCACATTTTTTTATCATATTTTTAAAAATTAGTTGACAAAAAAGAAACAACAAACATTCTTTAAAAATGAAAGGAAACTCAATTGTGTTTGTCTTATTATTAACCAAATCAAGATATCATGATATTGAAGAGGAAACATAATGATTCTTACAAATTAACTACACAAAGATATAGATCATACAAATCTTCTTCTCTTCGAAGTTGATAATCATGATTTTAGGGTAGCCCTAATGAGCCTAAGACATCCCAATGTAACTGTGTAATTTGATAAAGAAAAATAACTGCAATAGAAATAATTTATTTAGTAATATGGCTATATGTAGTTGCATAAATAGTAACCTTGGTAATCAATGAATTGTCTAGCTTCGAATATTATGAGGATATTACATGAACCAAGTCAAAAGAAACTATGTGCACTACAAAAGAGAAAGTCATTAATATTGTTCATGGCCATTAAAAGTGCCCATTAAAAAATCGATGGAGTAGGTTACTTAGAACCTTCTATTTCTAACTAATATTTCATAATTTGGGTTTCCATTCTTTCATTTCCACAATATAAATTGAGCATCTTAGAGAGGTTTGTTTTAAGGATTTTAGGCAACATAATTATAGGTATCAACATAAGCCATGATGGTCATTTTGGTCCATGGGAAAAGGATTTTGTTTCACCTCCAGATTTAACATACGGATACCCTATTTCATCAACTTCTTTTGACATTAATGGATTAATCAACCTTAAACATGCAAAATAATCCCTAGCCAATACAAAGCAAGGAGGGAAATTTATTGGTCATGGTTAGGTAATGAAAGGAGGCAAATTAATACAAGTTGAGTATGTAAGAGCTACTACCCAAAACCAAGGTATTTTTGTTGCTGAAGTTAATGAAATATCAACCCCACTGCTCCCAAGAATCACTTGCATACAAACACTTGTCACAAAAAGAGAGAAGTAAAAGCAATGGAGGCTAGAATTCTCAGATCCACATATGAGACATTCTTGCTGAGCAAAAAGAGAAATTGTTATTATCAAAAGTGAATGAATAAATTACAAATAGATCAATCCTTATAAAAGGAGATCAAAATCCTAATGGGTAACTAACCTAGGTTGCATGATAATAATTAATAAAAGAATTAATTTTTATATGCCCAAAGTTTAGCTTAAGTAAGCAAGAGATAATAAGTGACTTAATAGTCAAATCAATATGATTTAATTAATAAGAAAAAAATGTATTACTCTAACACTCCTCCTTAAGATAAACTTGGAGGAGTGGGTAAAAGCACAAATCAATGTCACTGTTTAGGATACCAAAACCTATTTTGGTCAAATCTCATTTCTCTATCAAAACTCAATTTTTTTCAAAAACTAAAAATACCCTTTTATAGATCTCAGATTCAATATCATCATTATATAAATTTTTGAGTGTTTTGATTAGTTATAATATGTTATAATTTCAAAATATTATAAGTCGATATTTCAACATTTCATTAGACGTTCCCTCAAAAAAGGAAAAAAATAGTAAATCATATCAAAAAAATTAAAAAATCATATTTATCTCTAGAGGAGAGAATCCTCTTCATGAATATGTAATTTTTTTCAAGAAGATATAGATTTGATAGAGAAGTTTGACGGGAGGGAAAAACTATTGGATTCTAATAAGGTCAAACTTGAGTACTTATAATAAAGAAAATATACATAAAAAATATTTATTTCTATTTTTGTTCCCTAGCTATACATGTCATCTATAAGATATTTCAAATTAGAACAAAAAAATATGATTTGCATATACTTGTTTGACGAGAACTACGCCCTATTTTTTTTACAGTTAGAAAAGGGACTTCAAAATAAAATAAAATCAATAAATTCTTACTAAATTTTTTTATAAAAATTATAGGCATAAAATTCATCCAATTCTATACATTTCATCAGTTTACATCATCTTCATATTCTAAACACAAATACCATTTTTTTTTCATTAATGTTGAATTGTTGCATTATAATATCCCGTTTCTTTATAAAAGGTGACACAGGTTTGTGCTTTTACCTAGGCTCTAAAAACCTAGAAACTACTATTGAAAGTAAATTTGGGTCCCAACAACAAAGCCAAATGAGGTACCTAAGCACAACCAAATCTCTGAGAAGAGAAGAAATTGAGAAAACCACATGGGGAAAAACCCTACTCCAAAAAGAGATGGAAATAATATTGAAAAGAACTACTAAAGGACTAAAGAAGCCTTCAAATCAGGGAATGTCCTAGAAGATAGGAACAAAAGACAATCATGAAGAACACCACTAAAGCATGTAGAAGCTACAAAGATCTGTCAAAAGTAATTGTTGATATGAAGAACCTCCACAGAAATAGAAGCTGACTAGGTAGAGAAGACTATAATCTTCATGAGTACTCTTAGAAGATACTATTTGAACCATGAGGCACACAAAGGAAAACAAGTGAACTCAAAGATATAGATGGCATAAAAAACCAAAGCCTAAAGAGTTGATCAATTGAATATGGAAGGTTGTAACAAAAGTAGGAACAAATAGAAGAATGCCAACATGGTAGATGATCCATCTCACTAAAATGCATAAGTACCCAGCCACTGCATTTTCCTAGTACATATGAACAAATATTAAATACATAGCTTACTCCATTGAACCAAGGAATGACAAGAAATAACAGAAGACCCTCCCTAACACAAAGAAGGGTGAGGTGATAGGCAACTGAAAAAGTGAGCTAAAATAACATGTCAAGGAACCATGATGAAGATGCACAAAAGAGTAAATATGTGTGTATTGAGGCAATCAATCTCAGACACATCATGTGGCTAATTTCACATAAGGGAAACTCACTAGAGAAAGGAAGATGGCAAAAAAATAAATATATCAACCCCCCATGGAACTCTAATCAGAGTAGTGCATGTACAATAAGGCACAAGATATAACAAATCCCAAGGATATAGTAATTTGCATGACTATCCTTAGATGATACTACCGAAGTTAGAAGGAAAAACAATGTAAAACAACTGAAACAAAAATATAGATGTAATATGGCGATTTGTCTCATTGCGTTTTCAAGAATGCATACAAATGATATCTAAATAGACTAGAAGAGACATAAGGCTATTACAATAAATAGTACAACCTGTGATGAATCATCTAAAGTAAAAAAATTGATCCCTAGACTTGAAACAACCAAGATATCCACTAGAATGAAAAAATTCAAAAGACTGAATAGAATGTACCTAGAGTAGAATTTAAAAAAAAACAACCACTATCATTGGAAAGATCTCTCAAAGACCTTTCTAATGATATAAAGAAATCCCAAATCAGATATTAAATGCTCAATATGTCTCTTGGAGTGCAAAACAAAACTCTTAACTTTGATAGCAAAGACTACCATAACAAATGCATCAAAACTGAAAATAACATACACTACTAGAATAGGTTGGAAACCAACTTTCTAATGATATCTTGTTTGCAAAAATGGAATTTGAATGAGCAAGTTATGACCAAAAAGCCATAGGTTGGTCAAAAAAGAGCCGAAAGGGTGAACATAGGTGAATCACCTTGGTTTCCATGCCAACATGCTCCAGTTTCTATACCAAAATACCTTGATTTCCATACCAAAATTGGTTTCTGTACAAAAGTGGCTTGATTTGCGAACCCAAAATATCAATTTATGCACCCAAAGATCTCGATCTGCATGCCAAAAAATCTCAATTTGTGTACCAAAAATCTCAAATTTTGTGCCAAAAATTCTCAATTTTCATGCAAATAATCATAAAAGCATTGCCTCGAGAAACATGCCCAATTTGGGAGCAATATGTTTTTGCCTCAAATTTTAATTGTGTCTAAATTAGACAAATTTTATATGAAAATAGGGGTTTTGGGGCTTTCTGAGCTCAACGGTGAGATATGTTTGGGCTCAAAGTGCACCAAAATAGGTGACCCCTAGATCCAATACAAAAAAAACTCTAAAAAATGAAACCCTTTGAAAGAAAAAACACAGATTTGAAAGCCAAGTGAAACCTCTCATAAATAAAATAATGGCATGAAGATCCAAAGCTCTGATACCATGTTGAAGTTGATGAAAGATCAACCCCACAACTCCTAAGAATCACCTGCATGCAAAAACTTGTCATAGAAAGAGAGAAGCAAAAGCTATGGAGGCTGAAATTTCCAAATTCATAGATGAGACATTCTTGATGAGCAAAAAGATAAATTCCCATTATCAAAAGTAAATGAGTATATTACAAAGAGGTCAATCCTTATAAAAGGAGATCAAGACCCTAACAGGTAACTAACCTAGGTTGTATGATAATAATTAATAAAAGAATTAATTATTATATGCCCAAGTTTAGCTTGAGTAAACTAGAGATAATAAGTGACTTAATAATTAAATCAATATGATTTAATTAATAATTAAATCAATATGATTTAATTAATAATTAAAACTTTATTACTATAATAGTTGTCATTTTCAATTTAAATACCACCATGTCTCCATAAAATTCAAGGTCAATACTTCAACGGATATGGTATTTGCATAAAAATAGAAATCTAAAGATCAATGTTGCAATTCATAGATATCTAGAAATTGTTTATACATTGAAACACAACTTAATATGAAAAGAGGTGTAGTGTGTGTAGCCTCTAACATCAATTATAGGAGCTAAGGCACTCACATGCCCTAGACTTTATATCTACCTTTGAGTTGTTGAGGGTGGTGGGTCTTTGACATGTGAGGAGGCCTAGTCAAAGATAGGGAGTCCTTCTTTTTGGGTTTTTAGTTAAGGTTTTTTATGTTTAAGGTTTTGGGTACATTGTGGGTGGCTTTCTTCATCTATTTGGGTCTTCTTTTTACATTCAATAAGGGTATGTTGAGATACATGATGTAAATGTATCAGTTGACCAACAAAAAAGGAATACAAAAAGAGAACAAGGATTTATTTTTAATTCAAGGTGCAAATACTCAGTCAATTTTTCCTAGGATAAGTGTTTTTTCTCATTTGAACCAAGCATGTTAAACACTAAGTAATACATATTAAGCTATACAAACTAAGAAATTGTAGAAAATGAGGAAAAAATTTCAATATATAAAGATGACAACTAGTGAATCTATCAATTAATTTCTAACATAGGTAGTGTACACTATAAATATGTCACCTCTAAACCCTTCTATCCAAGGTATTCCATAGATTGGAATGCTTTAATGTTGGCTTGGAGATCCCTATCCATGGAGTGTAAAGGTAAGTTTAGAGCAATGCAAATAGCTCTCAGCTGAGTCTTTGAGACACAACCCTTGCTAGTAAACCATGCAATGGGAGGTTCTTTGAGACAAGAGAAAGAATGTCAATGTCCAAGAGAACTCTCAAAATGCAATGTAAATATGAACTAAGCTAGCATGCAATGCACAGTGTAACCGTATCAAGCAAGATGAGAGTGTTATAGATCCAAACTATTTAAGCTATGTGATCCAGATTATTACAAAAATAGAAACTATGCTATGTGAATCTAAGCTAAAATGCCATGGTATGAAAGAATTAGACAAGAGGATAAAAGTTCTCCACAAGTTCTTAAGAAATTGATTGATAAACTTGCAGCATAATAATACTCAAAGGTGTGGATCCTTTGAGTAGGGGAGAGCTCTTTCTTTTAAAGACATACAAATCGTGGAGATCAAGATCAAGGGTGTAGTTGACTAAGGCATGATTTATGTGCAAGAGGAAGTAAAGCAATAAAAGAAGAGTTGAATTTCTATGTGAGACAAAAAGCCTTTTCTTTTAACCTGTAAAATAGAAAAAAAGACTTTATGTATGCACATTGAGTGGGTTAGAAGAATAGGGTATTTTATTTAAGTAAAAGGGGACATGTTCTTTTAATCAAATAATGAAATTAGGACAATATAAAATATAGGTTATAATAAAATAAACTAATTTTTAGCAATTTGGCCTAGACAAATGATTAATTAATTTAGTTGGAATGTTGAGAAGGGGCCTAATAGTCTAGTAGTAACTATTTTTAGGTTATTACAGGTAGAAGGTCTAGTAAGTTAAATAAAAGTGTTAAGAGAGAATGCAAATGATGAGAAAGTCACTAATAATATTTTGAAACTTTTGATTCTAAAAATTGGAGGTGTAGTCTCCACAATTGAGATTTCTAAGGATTTCTCATGTATCTAAATGCATAAATTGTCACATGTTCTCTTTCATGAATGCAAGGTAATCAATGTTAGAGCAATATGGTGGTAGCATGGAGGACCCTACCCTTTATGTGTGGCATGTTGGGTTGTTACCATATTATATGTCAATCTTTGCAAGGTTGAGTTTGTGCATGGGTTTAGTTGGAGAACTTAGTAAGAGGATTCATGAAGTGACTTTTTACCACCAATAGTTTCCTCCTTCCTCAATAGGTGACTAGAATTATAATATACAATGATCCAAAGTGTAATTTCATGATAATTTCTTTCATTTGTTTACATGGTCTAGTAAAGTTGTTTATCCTTATCTGTAATAGACTAACCATAGTTTGTGAAACTTATTTTAAGATTGACTTACTAGTGTGACTCCTTTGATTATATTTAATAAGAAAATAACCACAATTTTTTTCATCATAAAATAATTGCATGGGCTTCACTTGGTAGGTAATACAATACCACATGTGTTTATATTGGGGGGTCTAGCATCCCAAAAAAAATTGCAATATGTTGTGAATATAATAAGGATATAGGAGCTTTATAAAATTAATGGAGGAATACGAATATCAAGAGGTATCTTTAATATGACAATTTCAATCTACAAACTTATAAAAGTTTATTAAATGGATCCAAACACTCATGATCCTCCCTTATTATTTATCACCATTAGTTTTACATTTTAGGATCCCCCAAGAATTACCACTTCATTGTTTACTTCTTGAATTATATCCAAGAGAGCTTGTCATAAGCTTCATTATTTCATTCAAATTAGATGGTCCACAAATATTAAAATGAAGAAACCATTTTCTAGGGCTCATGGTATCACCTTAAAAAGTTTCTAGTTTTTTTTCTTTGGCCACCTATACTAATTTTATGGTGTTATTATTTCAAACTAATACCAACCTACCCAAAGCCCTTTTCACCTTACAAAGGATACCTACCAAAATTACAAGATTTTTATCAAGTAATTTTCATCTGTAATGCCCCACTTGGGAGCCCAAGAGAAATAAACCTACCATGTTATAGTGTTTACTGAACTATTTTTTTTCAAGTTTGAACAACACAAGATAACAATGCGGAAACAATATGCACATACACATAAGAAATTGAAAACAAAAGTTTCCATTCCTCAAGGGTTCCTTTGTGTTGAGTCAAATTAAGAAGATTGTATTAATTAATTTGAGTCTCAAGTACACTGTCATGATCACAAGGAAATAACAAATACATTATCTCATAAGCAACTATGTAAGTACAACGGATACAATGAAAATACATCCAATGAATAACATTCACTATACATGTCGCAGGGTATGCAAGAATAGATACAAGTACATGCTATATATACATATACATCAATTGGATAGAAGTATCTAAGCTAAGAATAAGAATGATAATGGTACAATTGGATCCATGAAAATTCAACATTTGTCAAATTGAGGGGGACCCAAATGGTAAGAAGACACTACCTCCTAACTACATGGTCACCTAGTCAGAATTTCACTCCTACCCTATAGGGAAGATAATGAATAATCCACAAATGACTAATCAATCATAAAACATTCCTAGGAAAGGAATCCTAATAGCCAAAACTACCTCAAGGGTAACACAAAATACTCAAGAAGAAGAGATAATCAAAATTGAAAGGATGCTCATTCCAATACCAACATCACACACCAAGTCAACATCTAGATACCAAATACAATACCATATCAGATCAAGCTAAAGTCAATTAAAGATATCTCCCTAAAGTCAAAAGTCACATGTCAAAAGTACATCAACCATGAATCAGCAATCACCATCAATTAAAGTAAACACCAACGATAAATGCATACAATAATAAGTACACCACCAATAACTAAACCACTAGAGACAAAACAAAATCCATGAAGGAGACTCAAGCTATATATTACCCTAGACTGGTCTCTCATTAGACTCTGGATGCTCAAGCGTTGAGTTACCCTAGAGTAGTCACTCTGGACCCCTGACCCTCAATGTGACTCATGTGGAACTAAAATATCACTCTTATGAAGATGGGGAACAAGAAGTCATACCTCTCAGTAGGTATCATCTCATTCCCATCCTTAGCCTATATAAGTTCTCAAGGCATAGGCAAGACAATATCTCTAACTTATCCTTTTAGTATGTTTTCCAAATATAAATTATTAGATTATCACTTATTACACAACTTACAATGAGTTACCCTAACAACCACTTTGGGTTCCAACCCCCATTGCAAGCCACTCCCATAGGCATGCACCTAGAGTACCTTCCCAAAACTGGCAAACCACAATTATGTCTCATACCACAAAATTAATATTATTGAATTTAGTTCCTTAATAGCCAACCCAAATATAACATTGGATCTCAAAACCCATGTTCTCATAAATGCTTAACAAAATATATCTCATAAAGCAAATCTCAGTTTGAATCATAAAATACATCATGACATTCAGTCAAATAATCATAAAAGAAATCCCAAAAATGCCTTTGGTGCAATTTGAACTTGGCCAACAAAGAAACCCATAGAGAAAATCATCACGAGAATAAACATCACAAGATTATAAATAGAATATTTAAGAAAACACATAATTTTCAACCATATTATTTAATTCCATCATTTTCTATTGTTTAGTTTGGGCCATAAAGGTGTTTAAAAATAAAGTAAAAATATATATGTTATTATAAATTGTTATGTTAATATACTTATTTAAATCAATTAGTATTTAAATGTCAAATCTTTTTGTGCATATAAAATATCATGCAACCTTATCATTTTATTAATTTAAATAATCTTAAATCATAAATGATTTAATTAATAACATAAATGCATATTAGTAGATGAAATATTAATATCAATTTAATTTCTAAAATATTAATTTGACTTCTATTTAAATCCAATATTAATATTTACTTTTCCTATAATTCATAATGCAACTAGATATAACTCAAACTTAAAATTATAATTATAACTAGTATAGATATCTTAAATAAATCTATCTAAAGAAATGTCGATAGATATCCACTACAAGATAATTATAATTGAATTTACTACATCTAAAATTATTTATATTTTCTTTATTTCCATTTATTTAGTTTTTAACTAACTTAAGCTTTTTATTTTAATTTCTAATAAAATAGATGATTTATATCTCTAAATATTATAATTTAAACGAATATTTTATGTGGTATTTATTATTTTTTTATTAAAAGTATTTTCTATTTATAATAAGACTTAAACTTTTGACATGTAGATGGTTGTCAAATTTAACCTAGAGAATAAAAGTTAACATTAACACGTTCACACCATCCCAATCTACCCATTTTGCCATTGTAGATCAACATTAATTAAGTTATTTACAATTTCTCTCATAATATTATATATTTATAACTAGATGATTATATAGTAACTGTACTTTCACTAATAAATATATAATAAGTTATATCCCACTATGAGTTTTAAAAGTAATTGATATCAAAAACTCACTTATAAGAAATTAAATAGTAATTATTTATTTTATTTTCAAAATAAATAAATAATTTACAACATAATTCTTTGTCCAAAAATCAATACAAGAAATTAATAAGCATTATGCAAGCACTCAGGAAGACACAAAGTAGACAAATCTTTCAATAAAATTCTAAAATGGGTTTTTAAACCCTACCTCAAAACAACAACTAAAATATGAGACAATTTGTGAATGCATGCAAACCCAAACCCTCCAAAACTTTCAACAATTCTTTTGCTCCAAGTCCAAATTTTGCTCCCCAAAACATGTGTGTCCCTCAAATGAACTACGAACCCTCTAATAAAGAACCATAACCCTATGGTTTCTAATCCCCAATTACTAAAGCCACTAACGTTGTTAATTACTTTAACTATTTAATCCATTCATGCACACTTAAAGAACTTTTTAATTAAAACATTATTTTATTTATTTATCCTCCACTTAATTAATTAGTGCAAGCACTATTTAAAGCATATATTATAATTTAAATTAATAATAATAATTAAAGTTCATTGTTATAATGCAACTCTAATCTAATTATTAAAAAATTCTCTGCTCTGCTATAATGGCAAAAAAAGTGAAATTTCAATGAAAACTCAGTCGCCCCATTTTGAGATTCATTGCATATCAACAGAAGATTTATCCACGGCCTCCTTTAGCAATTAAAAACAAATATGAAGCCCTTTCACAAAGACATTTAGATCAAGGAGAAACTCGGGATGCAGACCAAAACAAATTTGAATCATTCATTAGGCAACATATTAGATGAAACTTGGAAATTCGTGACATTCAAATCCACAAAAAAGAAGATGGCTAGCAATCTGTGCATAGAAGAAGAAAGCGGTCCCAAATTCAGCAGGAACAAGAAGGAATGGGAGAAAAAATCCAGAAACAAAAAGTCTTCTATTTTCAAACCAAATATGCATCAAAACTAGAGACTAACCCTAGGTTTAAGTTAGGGAAAAATCTCAATTAGAAGGAGCAGCTAGAAAAACCACGATTGATTTCTGAAGCTAATGCTATCCCCCTGAGGTGAGGTCTGGGAAATTTCCCCAAAAATACCATGGCTCCATCTAAGCAATCACATGACAAGAATCCATGAATTAATAACTCCAATAAAGGAAAATTAGTTTATATCCCGCTGCATCGGAAGATAGATCAAACAACATCCAAAGGAAGAAAAGTAGAAAGGTCAAAGCGAAGTTTCTCAGATAAGAGCACAAACTGTGATGAAGTAATCATTAGCAATTCACATAGTGAAAGAAAATGGAGTGATTGTGAGGATAAGGGTATCTACATGTATTGGAATGGTCTATCAAGGAAAAGTTCCAGGTTGGTATGCATCATTTCTAAGATTTGGGGCGACGAGGTAAGTACTCTTAACTCATTTGTAGATAAATTTTGGTTCATCCTATGTCAAAATGCACAAGATAAAGAGGAAATTTTGAAAACATATCTTCTCTTTTATAAAGGATATCATATTAAATTTCTAAGATGGAAACCAAACTTCAACAAAAACCATATTAAAAATATAGAAACTATCAAATGGATGGAGAACACAGAAATCTTGTCAAAATTAATGGAGGAGACTACTATTAAAAAAATTGGTAACTCATTAGGAACTATAATTGGATTTGAAGATAATCTAAATAAAACCAATAAAATTAGGGTTTTGGTTAAAACTAACCAAAACAATCCAATCAATAAGAAGATCATAACAAATAGATCTATATACAATTTAACCTTCAAAGAATATTCAAGATAAATTCTTAAAATGTTAGATGCAAACTTCTGAAAATCTTTTATTAAAAATAACATCAAATATAAAATAACCACAAAAAGGAGACTAAGAAAAAAATCAGAAAGGAAGGATGTGGCTATAATAAAAACTTCAAACCTCAAAGAAGATTTGAATGAAGAAATAGCAGCAAAAATTCCTAAAAAAGGATCTATAGATAGCAAAACAGAACCAATAAATATTGGAAAGGATTTGGATAGATCAAAGGAAACAAAGTGGAAGGATAATATTAGCTACCAAAATTCACTTAATAAATTCAAGAAATGTAAGGACCCTCAGTTGGAAAAAGAAGTCATTGAAGAAATGGACTTGAATATCATCAAATTAAACAAGCTCCTCCATGAAACCCTCTTGATTCAAAATGACTTAATTGATCAAAGTCTATTAGTAGAAGAAATACATAAGGAATATACAGGGAAGAGGATTCAAATCATAGAAATAGGGGAGCCATTAGGAATTTGTGCAAGCCAGAATAAGGATCAGAGGCAGGAGGATGAATTTGACCACATTGGAACTAATGAACCAAGACAAAAGGAGAAAAGGTCAGAAAGAAAAATAGTACAAGATTTAGAAATACTACAAGAAGAGGCTACTCAACAGGGAGTGACAGAGCAAGTGGTTATCATCCCACTAGCAAACTCTGCCCAATGGGGCAATATAACCATCAGGAAGAAAGGAAAAAAGAAAAATTATAAGTTTTGGCAAACACCTAATGATGGAAAAGATATGTTTGCAATAGAAATAGAGAACACTGGATCAAAATTAAGAGAATCATTACATTCAGTAGACATAGAAAAAAATTAGGGGAGTGAGTCAATGGAGAGTCCTAACAAAAAATATTGTTATAAAGAGGCTTTTGTATTAAAAGGCAAGGACTAGCAAATCAACAAAAAGTTAATCAAGGAAATCATCTCAGAAGAAAACTAGGAGGGCGAGGTCTCTGCTATCGCAGAAAAGGTATTAGAAGAGCAAAATCTTGAAAGAATTGGTATAGAAATGAATCAAGAAGGAATGAAAACACCAATTTGTGGAAAATCAAAACAGAAACATGGCAGGAAATCACTAAAAGAACTCAAAGAGGCTACAGGGCAAGTCAAGGATCAGACAAAGATTTTCAATATACTTTACAGTGGGAAGGGGAATTTCCTTCCCAAGGAGTAATGAAAATCACAACCTAGACCGCTAGGGGCCTTAACGCCCCTAGCAAAAAATGCTTGCTAAAGCATAATCTCACTTTATTTGATTTGGATATTACATTATTACAAGAAACTAAATTAAACAAAGAAGAAGGAATAAAGCTGAGTTAGAAATTAGGAAAATGGAAATCATAATTTTAGCAATCACAAGGTGTCTTAGGAGGACTTGGTATAATATGGAATCCTTGGCAAATCAAAATTGAAGTACTATCTTCACAAATAAATTGGATGGGAGTTAGAGTTGTCAGTACAAAATCTAACTTGCAGGCAGTTATAATTAATGTCTATGGACTAACACCTATAGAAGAAAAGCTTTTAGTCTAGAATGAGATCAATACCTTTATTAATTCTTGGCCCCAAGAAACAATCATTGTAGGAGGAGACTTTAATGCAGTCTTAAGCAAGGAAGAGAAACAGGGAGGGAGTAATCAAATAAGAAAAGCTATGGAAGATTTTAACAAGTGGATTTAGAAAGACTCTCTTATGGATATTAAAACAAAGAATGACATCTACACTTGGAATAATCGAAGGAAAGGATTCTGTTATATAGCAGAAAGACTGGACAAATTTCTTCTAAAAGGAGAACTCAGTATGGATAATTTGATAAATGCGGAAATATTACCAATGGCCGGATCAAACCACTTCCCAGTGAAAATGGAAATCAAAGAGTAGATAAAATCTAGCAAAAACCCCTTCAAATGTGAGAAAATGTGGTTTATAGATAAATCTTTTATGGACCAGATTAGAGACTGGTGGCAGGAGGAATAGTTTGAGGGTTCAAAAATGTTTTGCCCGGTCTCCAAACTGAAAAGTATAAAACAAAAGATCTTAAAATAGAATAACCTACATTTTAAAAATATTTTTAAAGAAAAACTTGAAATTGCAGAAAAAATGAGTAAATTAAATAAAGAGATCCTCCTAAAAGGAATGAATAATGAATCTTACCAATTAGAAAAAGAGTACCTTTTAAAACATGAAGAAATTCTAGCTAAAAAAGAAATATTTTGGAGACATAAATCTAGAGAAAAATGGCTCCTAGAAGGGGATTGAAATAGAATTTTCTTTCATAATAGCACTATTAACAATAGAAATTATATAAACATTTCCAAAATTAGGAATTCAAAGGGGAAGGAAACTGAAAATCCAGAGGAAATTGCTGATACACTCATCAAATATTTCTATGATATGCTCAATAATGTTGATTCATCAAACAAATCTGCCCAAGATGAGATGTTAAAACACATTCCCAAGTTGATCTCAGAGGAGGATAATAAATTCCTTAAGAAACTCTTTACCCTTCTAGAGGTGAAATTTGCACTCTTCAGTATGAACCCGGATAAATCATCGAGTCCAGATGGCTTCCAAGCCTTCTTTTTTCAACAATGTTGGGACATTCTAGGAGAGGAGTTGTGGAGAGCCTTAGAAGCCACATGTAATGGAGGATCAATTTTAATGCCCACAGACTTCAGGCCTATTGCTTTATGTAACACTATATATAAAGTGTTCTAAAAAATCCTAGCTAATCATCTCAAAAGTTTCCTCCCTAAACTCATTTCAGAAGAACAAACCAAAATTTTCCCTAGTAGATCTATATTAGATGGCATCTCGATTATACAGGAAACCATTCATTCGGCAATTAAAAATAAGGAAGCTTGTATGTTGCTTAAACTAGATATCCAGAAAGCATATGATAAGGTACATTGGATATTTCTCTATAAAACCTTATAGGCATTTGGCTTCTCTAAACAATGGATCAACATCATTTTTCAATGTATTTCAATCCCCAAAATTTTGATTCTCATTAATGGAACCTTGGAAGGTTTCTTTAATATCTCAAGGGGCATTAGACAAGGAGGCCTGATCTCCCCACTCCTGTTCATCATAATGGTGAAGGCATTTGGAAGGGCAATCAAAGTAGCACAAGAGGAAAGTAAAATCAAAGGGGTGAAAGTCACGAACGGAGTTGACAACACTAGCCACCAACAATTTGCTGATGATACTATACTTGCTGGAATCAACACCTTGCAAGAGGCAGACCATATACAAAACATCTTGGAGACATAAACAAAAGTATTTGGGCAAATGATCAATGTTGAGAAATTAGAAATCTTTTTCCTAAATACCAATATAGAAGTTGAAGATCAAATCTGTTAGAAATTAGGATTCAAAAAAGGCAAATTTCCATTTAGATACCTAGGAATCTAACTTGACAAGAGTAATCATTCTAACCTGGGATGGGAACATATCCTCAGGAAAATTGATAACCAAACTAAATCTTCGAAAGGAAGATGGTTAACAATGGTAGGGAGAACAAAAAAGATCAAAGAAGTCCTAGCAACTATACCATCTTACCAACTTTCTTGCTCAAATCTGCCCAAAAATATCAACACTAAATTGGAAAGTAAACTACGCAACTTCTTCTGGAAAGGATTAAAGGACAAGCAAAAAGTACCCTTAATTAGCTGGATTAAAATTTCGAAATCGAAAGAATTTGGCAGATTAGGAATAAATTTTTTAGAATGGTAGAATGAAGCATTAGGTACCGAACAAGTTTGGATAGAAAATGGGCTAAACTATTATTTAATAAATATCTTAACCCCTTAGACAAAACATCATTATTCAAAATTAAATTCCCCCCAAAGGATCTATAGGTTGGAATTTCCTTATGAATAACCAAAGTTTGATTTCCAAATACCTTACTTGGGACATGGGGAACGGAGGTGAAGCATTGTTCTAGGAAGATTCTTGGAATGGAAATCCCCCTCTGATTGGGATAGACCTGTCTTCAAAAGCAATATCTCTCCTAAAAATTTTATGGGGAACAAAGGTGAAAGATTATATAGAGGAAATTGACTCAGACACAGGTAAGATATGGAAATAGAAATCGTTATCAGATTGTGGCATTAACCAAGAGGATAAAGAGAAATTGGAAAACACTCTAAAGAATCAAACTATTACATTTGAAGATAGGGAGGATAAATTAATTTGGGCTGCATCAAAAGATGGGACATACAAAGTTAAAGAAGGATACAAAATGATCACAAATTCGCAAAATGGGAAATCAGTACCCTCCCCATGAACCTATGCTGGGATCCAACAGGTCTTCCTGAAGCAGGAATGTTTCTCTAGGTAGCCATGCAAAAGAGAATACTAACAACAGATAGAATCTAGAAAATAGGATTTGAAGGGCCCTCAAGGTGTATTCTTTGCAAAGAAGAAGAAGAAAATGTAGAACACTTCTTATATACATGCAAATATTCTCAAGAATGTTGGAGGTGGCTCCAAAGTAAATTATCTTGGTCCTCCCCATTAGCATGCAAATGGGTTGACCACTTATTGGGTTGGCCTAAAGATGATCCAAAGAAAATTTATGGTAAGCTTTGGAATATCACCCCAACAATTGCTTCATGGGAAATTTGGAAAGAACAAAATCATCAAATTTTCTTAAATCAAGCTCTTTCTGAGAAAATAGAAGTGGTAATTTCAGAAGTTATGAATAGTGATCTTAGGAAGAGACCAAGAGAAGAAGGATCCTTCTATGAATGGGATGCAAAAATCAAAAAACTATGGCCTCTATTAATCAATCCCCCCCATACTACAAAAAGAAGAATGACCTAGCCAGACAAATGTGTAAATGGGAACCCCCCCTGCTAGGACGGAAGAAGCTGAATTTTAGTGGGGCATCAAGAGGAAATCTAGGCAAAGTTGGAATTGGATGTATCTTAAGGGATGAATTAGGAGAGTGGATTATAAAAAAATCAAATTCCTTAGAAATGGAATCAAATAATATTGCCGAACTCGAAGTAGTAGAAGAAGGAATCAAACTATGTATTAAACTTAAAATTTAAAAACTTATAATAGAAGGGGACTCCCAAATTATCATTAATTCTCTCAGAAAAGGAGCAACCCCAAATTGGGTCTTAAATTCCAAATTAGAAACTATCATCAAATCCCTTTCAGTATTTGAAGAAGTTATGCACATATCTACAAAGAAGGCAACAAGGAGGCTGACAAATTAGCCAATTTAGGCACTGATGGTTTTAATACCTTAACTTTTAATCATATCATTTAATCTTCATTGATCACGGTATAATTCCTTTCCCTTTATTTCTTGCGTGTGAAGTGATTTCATACGTATTAGACAGAGTACCAAATTTAAGATAAATCTTTCACTCGAGTAATATTATCCTTTAAATGATGAAATTGAAAGGAACTATATTAATTATTAGAATGTCATCACCATTATTATGCATCCAAAATTTTTGCCTTAACATATTTATAAGTGAGATTGGGATTCACTTGCATTTCATCTTAGCTTGCAAATTATATTCACCTATGAGCTAGGTAGCCATCTAGGCTAGGTTTTATGGATTCCAATATAAGTTTGTTCCATGCTTATGATAATCGTACCATGGCATTCGGTGGGCTGATTAAATAGGAGAGATGGAATTGGCTCCTTTGGTCCATAGATGATATGAGTCATGTTATAGTCAATTAGGCTTTAGGAGAGGGTACTTTTAGGTATGAATACTCATGGAGGACCAATAGTGACATTGTAGGGCTCTGGGTAGGTTGTTTGGCAAGGGCTGGAGTAGAAAAATGGGATATTATTAGGCTCACCCAAAACATTTTCGATCCCTGTTGGTTAGTTGGGCTAGAAATTATAGTTGCAAACATTGATGAAAGGCTTCGTATCCCTCTCCCTAAAGCCTACATGGAATTGGAAGTGGGTAGTCTTGAAATTGGCAAAAGTCCAAGGTGACCATGCCTGGTTATTAGGGACAATGTTCAGTTCTTTTGGGAATGGCCGTGAATGGAATCAAGTATCAACTTTCTATTAAGATGGAGGGGAATCATTGAAGACCCAGGTAGGGACTGGCTCATCAACTACCTAAGGGCATATGATGCTTACATTCACTTGGATGTAGACCTCAATAACTTGGAGGATGCAGAATTCTATTTGCCAAATTATGGCAAGACTAGTAGGGGAAGATCAACTTTTGAGTTTCCTCTTGGATCTAAGGCCACCTCTCTACATGAAGCTATGGAAATCATTATGGTTTTTAGGAAAATTTGAGAAATATATGTAAGTTGGGTTATTTTGTATGAAACTAAGACCCAAAATTTTGGTTATTAATGCTATACCATTAGTATGGATACCACTGTTGATAGTCTTTCCACCTTTACTCTTGGTCAAAACTAGTATATAGGACACATTTTAAATTTTGTGTCCCTATCAATATTAAATACTGTAACTTTTGTTTCTGTATATATCAACCTATATATTAATGAAAATCATTTTAAAGCTATAATCTAGCCTCATTATACGGATTTGGTTATAGTTTGATCTAGATATCATTTCAGCTCTTCTGGTTAAGCTTCCAGATTAAAATTGGTTTATCTTAATTCTTTAATTGTCTAGGTTCTGTGTATTGATGCATTAAGTTTCAAGCATTTATATAAATCAGTAAACAGAGTACGAGTACTACTTTTATGACACCCTTCATTTTGGATCTCTTTTCACTCCTACATTACGACTTTGGTGTTCTTCTCAAATTATTCTGGTGCACCTGTTCTCAGTTTGCTCGCCCTGGATACAGTTTTTAAAATTATTTATTTTTATACTAATAAATATCTTCTTTATAGTTATCACCAGTATTTCTCATATTAAGCTTTAATGATTCCTAAAACCAAACTCTTAATTTAATCATTATTTTTCACTATCTGTAATTATAACTTACCAAATTTTAACATGATTAATAATTATAACGAAATTTGTTAATCAATTAATTATTAAGTTCCTTAAAATTTATTAACTTAAATATTTTATGAAATAAGTTCCCTCTGGTCTTATGAAGAGGTTTTGAGGATTATTTTTACCTCTAACCCCTAATGTATTGTTGGATGTGGTGACTTGTTGGCAGATTTTAGACTATCATTTTCTCCAATCTTTTGAAACTCCTCAAGAAAGATAAAGATATCATCTTTTGACACCATTATGATGCAATAACTGGGATATGCCCCTTTTATTGATGTATAATATAGGACTTCAATCCCGTGCAAGACTAGAGGTTTTCTTTCCCTGTTCTTTCCTACCAGTGCCTGCTAGAATGGGGGACTGCTTGTATTTCTAAGTTTTAATTTAATAAAATTAATCATGGCTATGACTATTTATTGATAAAAAAAAAAAACTCTAATTTAATTATCATTAATTAAATAATTATAATAAAGTAATATTAAATCTTTAATCTTTTATTATTCTAATTTTTTTAATCCAACTTCTTTTATTAGATTTTTAATTAAATATTTTAAACTAAAGTACATGTTTAATTAATTTATAATTAATTAAATATCATAATATTTTAATTTCTTTTTAACCAATTTTCTAAATTAGACTTCCAAATTAAGTCTTTTAAATTAAAGCACATATTTAATTATTTTTTAGTTAATTAAATATTTTCATATTTTAATAATTTCTTTTTAATCAAATAATATTTAATCATGCTCAATATTATATGATCAACCCAAATATTATAATTAAATAATTTACTAAATAAATCACATAGCCAAATTCACATAAAAGTAACATTACAAAAATTGGCCAAAACTCAAAATTAAACAAAATAGATAAAGATAAATTCATGGGCTTAAAAAGGATGGAAAATCAGATACATGTCCTCCTTCTCAAGACAAGTAATTAAACTATGGATGGGATTGGACTTGAACATTATCTTCCCATTCTTAGCATTGAGTTATTGTGATAGGACACACTTATCCTAACAATTCAAGAAAGCTGATGCCTAGTACCTACAAATCTATATAAAAGATGAGCATGTACATGTGCATATATATCTAAGCTAAATAGACAATGGTAGGGAGTGGTGCATCATGTAGATTCTGATTAGTAGGTGACTATGACTCCCTCCCTAAACAATATCAGGCATGTTAAACATAAATGTATAACACACGCGCGCGCGCGCGCGTGCGTGCACGCAAGTATGGGGTAAGTATACTAGTAAACCCTAAATATAAATAACATCATATTCTAACATGAATATCTCATCATCATGAGGACATAATAAATATATTTCTAAGGCACACGTGTGTACGCAAGTATGGGGTAAGTATACTAGTAAACCCTAAATATAAATAACATCATATTCTAACATGAATATCTCATCATCATGAGGACATAATAAATATATTTATAAGGCACACCATATGACATCATCATAAAAGTAATTTCATTAACTAACTAAGAGCAATTAAAGCATCATCACTGCAAGTAGGAAATTGTTACAACTTGACATAATTAAGTACTCAACATATCAATGTATTGCATTTCAAATATCAAATAACGTTTAAAACACACACACACACAAACACACACACACACACATGCACACAACCATACACATGCAAGTATGGGGTAAGTATACTAGTAAATCCTAAATATAAATAACATCATATTCTAACATGAATATCTCATCATCATGAGCACATAATAAATATATTTCTAAGGCACACCATATGACATCATCATAAAAGTAATTTCATTAACTAATTAAGAGCAATTAAAGCATCATAACTGCAAGTAGGAAATTGTTACAACCTGACATAATCAATTATTCAACATATCAAAGTATTGCATTTCAAATATCAAATAAGGTCTAAAACACACACACACACACACCGAGAGAGATAAGAGTCATATAGAACTTTAACATCATATTCTAACATGAATATCTCACCATCATGAGGATAAAATAAACATCTTTTTAACATACACCATATGACATCATCATAAAAGTAATTTCATTAACTAACGAAGATAAATTAAAGCATCATCAATGCAAGTAGGAAATTATTACAACCTGACATAATAAATACATATCAAATTATTTCATTTCAAATATCAAATAAAGGCTAACACATTTATAGAAGAGTCATATAGAACTTTAACAACTAAGTCTACAATGATAGCAAAGGAGGGGTATTACATCTTCTATCTTATTCAATTTTGTCTCTCAAAGCATGACTACAATTAGTTTCATGTGATCAATACCCATTTTAATTATATCTTGGCATCATCCTGTGACATTCGATATATTATTTTCATGGCATTAGAGGAAGGGAAAATCCCTTTCTTGATCTTAATTTTCTACAGATCTAAACAATTTCAAGATTCATTCTCTTAGACTTTGGCCCAAAATTTTATTTTACTTCATTTTTTATTTTGACTATCATAGCTTGTGATTAACCAATGGTATGGGTTTCAAAAATATCTTCTTATATCCAACTCCAAAAATATGATCATGATCAACTTTAGATAAATGAACTCACAATCCTCTCACAAAATGAGGTTGAGAATGTGACTCTTGTAATGACCTAAAATTTGTCTCCTAAACCATGAACCTATAAAATAAATTATTTTATCATAATTGCAAAAATTCTAACCCAAAAGGAAATCAATTTCTATCATGAATTTGATCTAAGCATCAATATTGCATAATTCATCACCATTTGCAAAATCATCAAAATCTATTAATTCACAAACATCAACGTTATTAGGCAACTAGATCAATTAATTTAATTTAATATCCTAACATGTTAATTTAACTAAACCCATTTTTCTATTTATACAGAAAGGAATTGGTTTGATGGAATTAAATTAAAGATACAACTTGGGAAAGATCAATGATTGAGAAAAATAATGAGTTATCCTCTTATTTATCTTCAAAATTGATAAAAAAAAAAAAAATGGACCAAAGTTTGAGTTACAAAGTTGAATTGTGGAATTGCATAAATAAATAAATAAAGGAATAAATCAATTAACTCAACTATGCATAAATAAGAAAAGTTAGTTAACTTAAGGATACATGAATTATAAAAAGAGATAAAGTTTTTAGCTCAGTTAACTTAAGGATACAAGAATTATAAAAAGAGATAAAGTTTTTAGCTCAACCATATAAATTAGATCAATCTATTATCTTTGTTATCTCCTAAATTCACTAAAAAGCCAGCTGTTAATTCAACTCTTATCTTTTAAAGCATATGATCAAATTAAAGTGCATTGCTTTTATCTTAGCTTTGAATTAATCTTTTATTGTTCATCTAAATCAATCTTGATTATTGATTCTAGTTGGATTTTCTATAAAATTGGGGCTCCTCTCCTTATTTTTTATGTGTAATTGAATACTAATACTATTGTGATTAATTTTCTCTAGCGATATTGTGCATCAAAGTTGAGAGATTTTCTTTTTGTAATCATTCTAGCTTAATTTGCATATAATGTCTAGCATAGAAATCATGTCTCCTTCATAGTATACCATATCTTTGATCATTGTTATATTTCAACTAGATTGAATTCATCTTATTTTCATTGAAAAAAGGAAAATATAGCTTATTCATGCATCCATTTAAATCTATCATTTCAACAGTGTCTATAGTCATTAAATAGCTTGAAAAATACAAGACCACTCATACTCACATAGAATAGGAGGTGATAGATTGATTTGTATGGTTATTTATACTTGTTTATTGAATTATTGATTGAATCTAACCAAAGGATCTATTGAAGTGTTGGTGATTGGAGCTTACATGATGAAAATTTACACACACATTTTTGGCACCCACCATGGGACCATACTAATTTTGGCCTCACTTTTTTGATTTTCAACTTTTTGATCTATATATTTTCTAGATCATTGTATAGATCTTCATTCGATCTTTTATGATTGTTCACTTACTTGAATTTTATCAAAACACATCAAAATTTGGCCTTTATGATTATTTTCTTATACCTATTGTACACTCGAAATGTGTCACACTCTAAACCATTCTATCCAAGTGATTCCATGAGTTTGGAATGCTTGGATGTTGACTTAGAGCTCCCTATCCATGGAGTGCAAGAAAGTATATTTGAATGTACGAGGGCTCTCAACTGAACCTTATAAATATGTTTCTGGCTAGTAAACCATGCAATGGTAGGTCCTCTTAGAGACAAGATACAAGAATGCAAATTTCCACAAAGAATACCTCAAGAATGCAATGCAAATGTAGAATAAACTAGTATGAACATGCAAAATGCAGCTACATTAACAAGAATGAGAGTCTTACAAATCCAAATATTATGTTATGTGAACTAGATTATAGTAAAGGAACCTAGATTATCATGAAACTACACTAAAATGCCATGGTATGAGAGAATGTAGACAAGAAAATAGAAGTTCTCCACAGATGCTCTCAAGAATTCGAATGGTAAACCTGTAGCATAACAATACTCAAGAGTGTGGATCCTTTGAGAGGGAAATCTCTCTCTCTCTCTCTCTCTCTCTCTCTCTCTCTCTCTCTCTCTTTTAAATTCATACGGACGGTGAAGATAAAGATCAAGATGATGGAAGATCAAGGGTGGAGTTTGAAAATGAGGTTGATCCATGTACACACACAAGTTAACCAATAAACAAATAGTTGACTTTGCATATGTGACAAAAAGAGTTTTTTTCCTTTAATTCGTAAAATTGAAATAATGCTTTATGTGTGCACATTGAGTGGGTTAGAAGAGAGGGGGCTTTTATTTAATTAAAAGGGGACATGTTCTTTTAATCAAATAATGAACATAGGATAGTATAGTCAAAACTATAGGTTATAGTCAAATTAATTGATTTATAGCAATTTGGCCTAAGTAAATAATTAAATAATATAGCTAAAATGCTGAGAGGGGCTAATAGTCTAGACGACCATTTTTAGGTGATTAAATTTGCCCCTCTTTAACTAATGTGTGATCAATCTGAGAAAACATTACGTCAAAGAAAATAGAAGCCAAGTAGGCAACAATCGAGATATATGATTTTGAAGAATGAAATGCAAAAAAAGATAGCAAATCTTGAATATATAGCCTGATAGTGGTAGTACTAAACACTAGGAAAGAGATGATGTCAGAATTCAAGAAGACTTCTAACACCAAGCAAAGTAGATAGACCAAGAGAAAATGAAAAGATCAAGCATATGCTCCTAAGAAATAGATACTTATAGCAAGTGATGATAGACTATTAATGCCTCCTTAGGATAAAAATTGAAATGAGGTCAGGGTGATGCAAAATTGAGCTAAATATGAGTAAATCTAAATATATCAAAGTCCATGATGACAGATAGATGATTAGAACCAAAGAGTGACCATAAAGAAATAATAGAATGCCAAAGTTTGACCAAAGTTGACCACAAAGGGTAAAGCATGAAAATTAGGTCAAATTGAGTAGAAAATGTGATTTGGAGTAGATATGAAGTGTTAAAATGATGAAGACATGAAGAGATGAAGATGCCCCAACGAAGATTCAAAGATTAGACCTTAAGAGATCAACTAACTGCATAAAAGAAGGTAGAATTTTGAAATGTGATTTTGACTATCAAGATGAACTTAGATTTTGATTTTGATCCCAAAAATGGATCTAGGATGTCAAAATTAGCTAGGGGTGCAATTTTCAGGAAATTTCA
The DNA here is from genome assembly GCA_028749045.1 of Cupressus sempervirens. Taxonomy (NCBI): domain Eukaryota; kingdom Viridiplantae; phylum Streptophyta; class Pinopsida; order Cupressales; family Cupressaceae; genus Cupressus; species Cupressus sempervirens. The sequence goes on from CM053783.1 coordinate 510,004,923, forward strand.
AGGAGTTTTAAAAATGGGTCAAAATTAGGTTAGAAGGCTATATAAGGGGTCCAAGTGTCATTTTCAAATTATTTTGTCTTTTCTGAATTTGGAGAGCTTAGAGAGAGTTTGAGAGAGAAAATTGTGTTAACAAGCATTCTAACCCACTGACATCATTTTGAGCATAGCAAGTTGTACAATCGACCTCCTAGCTACGAGGCACCAATAAGTCATCAATTTTTTTCATTTTAAATGCATTTATGAGCATTTTTTAACATGTTTTAGGGTTTGAAATACACAATATTGTGTGATATTTCAAAAGTATTGCATAGGTACTTTACAAAATATCACAGGATATTTCATATAAAAAATGCATCGCACCTCTTGTATAAATTTTATCATATGAGTCATACCTAACTATCGCACAAGCCAATGCAAAATATCATTTGAGAAAATAGTAGCACCTGGGTACTATAAAAATTATTGCACGATACTTTGACAACAAAAAGTGTCACCTGTATATAGGAAAAAGTATTGCACGACTTGATTTTTTTGTTTTTTAGTAAAATTTTGATTATTGAGCACTGTTCGACAATGTTATTGATGTTTCTTTGTCATTTTTTTGCAGATGGTGTTCCCCACATTGCTTATCAAAGCCCCCAAAATGGTGGGGTTGCATATTTTAGATCATCTCATTGATGACAAGAAGGTTTCCATATTGAGTATGAGGCTGAAGTGGGTTACACTAATGCCCCATACATGGGTGAGCCATGGGGGGTTGACTATGCTAGCTGAGCCGTGGCATAGTGACCACAACACCTTTCACCTGCCTACTGGAGAGACAACAATCACTTTGGAGGATGTATATGTTGAGCTGTCATTTTGCACGATGCTTAATGACATGAATCCTTTCAAACTCCTCTCCTAAAAGTTAATCCAAAAATCAACTCCAATGTTCTAGTTGATCTTGCGACCTACTCGAATCCGCTCAGTCAAAGATAAATGTGAATGTTCACAAGGAGGCCTTTGCTGGTTCTAATAACTTTAGATAAGATTTGAAATCTGTTCGTTGCTTCAAAAAGAATGAAACATAGAAAAGGAAACTATGTTTTTGTATTTTTTATTTTTTAAATGTATGCATTCTAATAATGCAACTAATATGAATTCCTATTTTAACAAAGGGGTCAGTAAAGAAAATAATGAAGATAAAGTAATGAGAAAATTAAGCAAATAACATGAAATAAAATCATAACGGACATAAGCTACGAAAAATAATGCGTCTGCGAGTTAAGCCTTTGAAGAAATCAATAGGTAACCAATGAAAGTAGGAGTAGTGCTTCCTTAATTCCACAAATGCAATTGTCGATGGGATTTTCTTAGCAACCGTAAGATGTTTCAATTTTCATCAATTTGCAAGGCCATGAAAAGTGCACTCATGAAAAAAAAAAAGCTATGTAAGAACAAAATGGGTGATCTATCCTCGAACTAGATACGTTAGCAGAATTTGTAAAACCGTTGCAAACACTAGAAGTAAAAGGTCACACAACTAGAAATAATGCAATAAAATTTTGACTCAATCACAATTCCATGAACATACATTCACAAAATATGACACATTCAGGCAAGAATCACTACACTCCAAATGTGAGCACCAAAAGCATATATTATTGCAAAATAACAATGACCCTAATTACATATAACAATCCCGTGTTTATAAAATCCTCTCTTCAATTTGTATTGAGAGTGAGAGATATCTTCATGCAATCATATGCTTCTAAATTAATAAAACAAAAAAATTATATACAAACTAACTATGTAACTGGTGCTTAGTAGGATTCCATCCATTTTTATATCATTAATTGGATGCATGCGCCTTTGCATGTCATAAAATAAAGAAATAATGAGAAAATAAGAAGAAGAGAGCCTTCAGTTGATGTAGAAGTGTCTGGAAGTGTCAAAAATAGAAGTTTAACCTTCACTGAGCATCTATCAGAGTTAAACTACTGTCAGAATGCATTTTCAATGCATGGAAAGCTCTATCTTTAGAACTAGCAGTTAACTGTCGATGCACCTTTGGAAAAGCACACCTCAGAAGAAGCGCACCTGGAGCACTTGCACACCTTTGACTTCTCCAATATTCTTCCTACACTTTTTTGCAAAAAAGCACACCAGTGCAGCAGCGAACCTCAAGGGTCAAAATTTCAAAATTTCACTGAGTGTCAAAAATGAAATTATGGCTTCTAGGTTTTGTTCCCCTTCATACTAGAGCTATGTCTTAATGCTTGCCCTTGAATTTCTCTATTGTGTTAGTGACCTTTGTTGCATCTAGTAGATCTAAGGCATTATATTTATCCTTGATCTTCTTCCTATAATTATCTACCTCTATACGAGTTTCAGCAAAATCTCTGAGTTTAGTATCAAGCTGTAGCAAAGCTTCTTCTTCCTGAATGCATGCTGGATATCTTCATCATTAGAAATGTCATCAAAAAATCTTCCTAAATCTCTACATGACTAGCTCTATTGGTATTAGTTTCTCCCAAGCATCATCTTCAAACATATCTAGGGATGCATCACTATAATGTTTCTCTTCTTCCAAAATTTGCTCTCGGGCTTGGTCCTTGAGTTGGTGGATCTCTGCATGTAATGATTCCATTAATTTATTGCTATCTACTATTTTTTCTATCCAATCATCAATTAAATCTAACTCTTCCATAGTATATACATCCATAAGAATTCTATATCTCTGGCCTTTTATTGCCTATAACACCTATAAATCCTTTCCTCATGTATGTACCTCATCAATAAGTCTGAAATCTTGTTTCAAAATTGCTACCATTTTATCTACGTTCTCCTACATGACATATAATAGCTTAAGATTTCCTTGGATGATGAGTACACCCTTTTATTCAAAACTTTCCCACCATTGCTGATAGGGGATTAAAAAATGGATCTAATTGTACTGCCCTCCTATCTCTCCTTTCAATTGTTGTATTTAACATCTGTTCAGGTGTTCAGGATCTAAGGGACCAACAACTTCAATTAAATATCGCTTTAGGATTTCATTTTGTCTTCAAAGTGTTATCAGTTTTGCCTCTTCCTATTCTGAACTTCTGAATACTTCCTTCATTCCCATTGTGACCATTAGCTTAGCTGTATTCAATGTAGGCTTTCCAAGCATAACCTCTCTAATTTGATAGTTACATGGAGTCAAATCTTCTATTTCTTTATTAGGAGGAGGAATAGCCACTTGTGCAAACAAATCTTGGTTCTGGTTAATGTTGATGAAAGCCAATGCTCTTGCATCCTTTGATGGAGACCCAGGTTTCTTAAGAACCTTAATTAATTTTATCATGTCCTCCTCATTTGCATTGAATTGTTACTTCTTATTTCTTATCATTTATTTCTGCAACCATTTTGGAACATGCTGAGTTAAGGGCTTTACTTTCAAGGATGAAGGAGTTTTCTCTGCTACCCCCTTTCCCTTATCACTCCTTTCTGGGGTTTTCTCCCTCTGTTATGGCTCTTCTTATGTGGCCTCTATTTTGGTGGAGCCCACAGTTCTCACCTCTATGTCCGGGGAAGTTTTTTGAGGTTGTTCACCTATTTTTCCCTCTTCTAACACTTCATTGGTAGATACTTGTTGTGGCTCCCTTTCAAGTTCTACTCAGACCTATTCCATTTCTATCCCTGGAGGAGGAGGTCTAATCCCTTGTCAACACAAAATGTGACTTGTGACTAGGATGTGGATACAGGAACTATCTCAAGTCCTTGTGACTCTAGGGGCATCTGAGTCCAATCTTCCTGTTGAGGTTCATTGGTTGGTGTATCTTGGACCTTATCCCCAACTAATTCAGTCTCTATGGGCATGAAATCAAAATCTAACATCTTAATGACATCAATCCCCTCAACATCCTGCTCATCAATCCATTGTTGCATTTCATCCTTTGATGTGGTACTTTGCAAAGGTTCATCTGGGATTGGTGGTGGTGTAGCTATAGAAATTTTTCTTATTTCCTATTCTATGGCTCTAGCTAGCTGGGTCCTCCTATTTAAAGGTACATCATCCTCATCATCCTCTTCTTCATCTTCTTTAAGAATAGTTTCAGGGATCGATGAGATAGGAACTACTTTCCTGATCACCCTTTGCCTCTTTTTGATTGGAGTCTTGATCTTGCTTCCATTTTTATGCACAAAAGGGGATGCATTTTCAATTTACTAAGGTGGGGAAACTTCTTGAATTTCAACCTCTATTTCCATTTGGTTGGGTGCAACTGGTGGCACTTGAGGATAAACCTGGGCTTGTGGAGCTCCAGTATCTTTTGGCCCTTGTACATTCTCTTCTGCTTGATGTGTGGGTGTATGGATTTCACCCTCTTTTGGTTCAAATATCTGAGGAGAATTCCTTTTCCTCTTGCCTCGAGCCCCACCCTTCTGAGCTTGATAATAACCAATCAACCTATCAAGTTGATGTACCATCTCAGGCCTCACTGGTGACTGAGCCATGAATGTAAGGATGATGACTTTCTTCCCTCTATCTTTAGCTAGGTGGGCTTGTGCATGAAAGATCATTGTTTCAGGTATGATCAAGCTTGAATGGTTTCTTGATCCAATCATATGTCATTTTAATGACATGCCTTTCCCTATGGTTGATATTTGAATTCTCCTCCCTATCAACCTCAACATTCATAATAGGCCTATCGCCTATCTTATCCCTATTGAATAGAGGATCAAGAAACTCCTTGGAATCTTGTTGTAATATCTTCAAGGCAATATTTATTTTTAGGGCCTTCTCTACAAAGTACAAAATCATCCTACAATAATCCCTTATTTGGACATCCTAGTCATTTGTAGCATTCATCCAATGATCTTCAATAGCCTCTTCGTGCTGGAATGTTTTGCCCACCAAATACTGTACTCTCCCATTGTTATCAAAACATGGCCATGGAGAATTGTACTCTTCCAAGGGATACTAATCCCATTCACACTCAAAAGAGGAAATATCTTGCCTTCGATCTACCCAAAAAGGTCCTATAATCAATGGCCAGGTCCAACATTTTTTATGTTTCTTTGTAACCCTGTCATAGGTCATCAAGAAATCTCTAAGAGAACAAGTTTGTCACAAGGATACCTCGAGAGCTTTTTTGGGTTAAAAATGGTACCAACTACCCTCAAATATGTAAAAGTCTAGAATTGGATATAGTACACTCCGAGCACTATTATTTATGCCACAACATCATTTGATAATCTCTTTGCATAATCCCCTTCTATGAATTGAATTATAACAAATATAAAGGCATTACTTACAATTCTATACTCTTTGCTCTACTTCGAGAGTCTCTTCTTTACTAATTGAGGATAGATAATATATGGCCATGCATTAGGATCTTGCATGGTACCTCTCTTGTATAGCCCTGGATAGTCTATGGCCCTTCCATCTAACAAGTAAACCAAATATGACATCATATAAAATTTCCTTTTGTTCTTGGCCACCACCAACTATTCACACAAATTCTCACTAAGAGTGCAAGCCCAATCTAGTGGCATCTCTTCTTTTTTAATTGTCCTAATAAAATGCAGCATCAAAATGTTGAGGTGCCCCATTTCTAGTAGACCCATAACTCTACTTAGAAGTATGATGGAGTATTTGATGTCTTCTATCATATACTCTTTGGTCATATCAACCTTGTCATTCTTCTTTCCCAAAGGATTCTTCTTTATGAGGTAGGATGATTGAATGATTTTAGAGGCCTTTTCAATATGCTCCCTATACTACCTTTCTGCTTGCTCATATGTGAGCCTAGTAAAACTGATCTGCTTGTGGGAGATGAAATACTTTCTCAATATTCTTTGGGTATAGATCAAGGAAAATTTATTCTGTTACACTCTTCACCACCACCTCCTTAGGGACAAAGTGTTCTGCAAGTGTCATGACGAGCTCTGAAGATTGTACCAATACTGGGTGTGAAGCTACATTGACAAGCCCTGATCTGATAAATGCATAAATCATTTGTAGCCTCTTAGTAGGTTTATTGCAAATCTTAAGGAATTATCCCAAATTAGTATGCCCTAAATTTGTATCTTTGATCTCTAAGTTGTCATCTTGAAAGCGTGACTTGGTTGGGATGCCTTGGAACTTAAATATGATGGGTTTCAATGCCATTTTCTCATCAAGTGAGATGAAGAGGTTGCCATTATATTTGCACAAAAAGATGCTTATTAGTTTAGAATTTAAGAGAATATGAAAAATTCAAACCTTGAAGTTGAGTCGCACAAAATTTGCAAATCCAAACTACTTGAAAACATGAAAAAACCTATTTTAACCTCCAAAAAAAAATATAATGCACTAGGTGCACCTAGGAGGTGCACTTGGTGTGTAACACCCTTATGTGTATGTTCAAGTTTCTTTTCAAAAATTTAGGTGTGCACTAGCTCACCAAGTTAGGTGTGTTAGTGTGCACCTAAAATTTTACATTGAGTATTGTTTTCATTTTTTGTTTCTTTGTTTTTGCAATGGAGTTGGGCGTGCATCCTACTTGGGTCTTTTTACTTTGTTTGTGTTTTTTCAAAATTTAAAACTTTGAATATTGGTGCACACTAGCCCACCAATATGCTTTGATAAGTGTGTATTTCATTTTATGTAGGAAGGGGGCAGACCCAGCTAGGTGCGCAGGTGCGCATGAAGACTCAAAGATGCAGCGCAAGGGTATCAATGGAGGAGAGTGAAGAAAAGGTAGGTAAGAAAAAGAAGGGTGGTTTATATAGACCCCTCCCCATATTTTGCACTACATAGGTGCATAGCCACATAGCTGCGCTATTGCACATTTGCACAAAAATAAATTTCTCCCTTTTTTAGTGCATTAGTGCACCAAATGAGGTGCGCTGGTGTGCCCTTTATTTGCAAAAAGGCCTCCGACAGTAAATATCTACTCTTTTGAACACACGAGCCACTTGGGTGAGACTCAGATGCAAATGAGGGAAAAAGATCCCAAAATGGCTTAGATCCTAGACTAGGACTCTGAAAAGCCAAGAAATCAAGTAGGGGGGGTCCCCATTTTGCAAGGAAATGGGGCGTATATTGTGGAACCACAATAGTATATTGCATCCTTCATGTTACAATGATTTGGTGAGTTCTATGTTTAATATCTCTTTTGCATTTTTAGGTTTTGATATCCATGTGAGGTATACTTATGCAAGGTTTGTTATATGTCATAGGTTTATTATGATCAGACCCCAATAGAGGGGAGAGCAGTGGTGCAGGTGATGTTCTATGATGTCACCATTTTAGACCATCATTTGAACTGGAAGTGACTTATAAATGAGTATGGTGATGAGTACTCATTGAAGTGCTTGATTTTTTCTCTAGTTGCTCAGGCTTTGGTTATTAACAGGGGCTAGAAGGGCTTCTCACTAGGATGGGGAATGTTGATAAAAAACTTGCTTGGGCAGCCATGAAGGATGGCGTGGGGGCTGATGATCCTTATAGATATGTATCATGAAGGACACTCTTGAGCATGTGGAGTAGTGTTGGCTTAGATATGGGCATGGGAGCACATTGTTGTGATCTAATAACGGGTGCAACCACGAGAGCGTATCAAGCCTTATATATTTAGATATAGAGGTTTTGTACCACAAACACATAATGGAGATCTGACATATCATTAGTGGGTGTTAGATGAGCCCACATGGTGACCATATCGATAGTGCCATAGATGGCTTGACTCATGGGAGCTAAAGTATATGCATTACAGTTGGCCCCTAGTCAGTAGGCATGCAAAGATCGTTGAGAAATTTATGATCATTCAAGTATGGTGATAGTTTACATAGTAGTAGGTGGTTTCAGTGGAGATGACCACCTATGCATGGTTCCATAGAGAGGATGCATAGGGTTGGCTTCCCATGTTGGACTATCACACATCCCTCCAGGAGACAACAACATTAGTGCAAGAGCCTTGGAATTACAGGTCAGAGATGTAGGTGCTAATTTGACATATCTATATGAGAGACAAAGACATTCTTTCTGATGGTTTACTTAGCCAGATGCCCCACTTATAGCACTATGACAAGGGGTAGATGGGGGAGATGGTGGTAGAGGCAAAGGCAGAGGTAGACAGATGGAGGTTGGGGGCAATTCCTGTAATGGGAGGAGGTGAACATGGGCCAAGGTCATGAGTGAGGAGGAGGGGGAGGAGCAATAACCACTAAGATGTTGGAGAGTGGAGTGAGTGGAAGCTAGCCAGAGGTGAGGATGAGTGAGATACTAGGCTAAAAGCTATGGGGGTAGAGTTGCAGGGAGTGTAGGTAGCTATTGTAGTCCAAGACTAGCAACTCATAGATGAGCGGGTGAGAGTGGATGAGCTCCACAGGGAGAGAGATGCTGCTAGGTGAGAGGCAACACATCATGGCGCATGAGCCACATATTATTATGTCACCTATATGGGTGTGGTGCCACCAAGGTAGGGACTTCCTGATTACTTGGAGAAGGTCAAAAAATCAAAGGGTGAGGTATAGTTGTTAGATAGGAGACAAGCTCCTCCACTAAGGCCACCGCCAGCTATTAAGGGAGCGAGTCATTCTTAGATCTAGGCTAATGTATCATGACAATTTTTTATTGTACCTCATGTATTTTGAGATGGATATCCATATTTTGGATCTCATCTTGTATATGTATAGTGACACATTTTGATATATATGAGATATTGGATTTGATCAATAGCATTGTGTACTTGTCTCATTTTGATGGATGTTTCAACACTTTAAGTTTCCATGTGATGTTTCAAGTTATTGCTCATGTGTGAATTATTTTATGCTCATGTTGTTATGCTCATGGATCTCTCTCATGTATGACATTTAGCTCTCATGTATATGATGCAAACTTATGTTTTAAAAATGTAACACTTGGATAAATTAGATGTGATGTTTAGATTAAGCCCTTGTGATGACAAGATAGCAAAAGAGGTGAAGCAAAAGATCAAGAAGATGAAAAGTAATGATTAAGAAGAAAGACAAAAAGGTTTGAAAGCGGTTAGTTGACACATTTGAAAAGGATGAAGAGAGAGCTCTCCCTACATGCAGAAATGCAAGACTAAGCTAGAAAATGAAACTAAATGAAAACTAATATACAAAGTGGTTTACTAGCAAGAAACACATAACATTTAGACTCTAATTTCATCATTCAACATTTATTAGGGACATCATGGGATCATACAACCATCACTAGAATAACTATGAGGATATGAATATGATCAATATTAGATAGGAATGTGAAAATCTAATCTAAGCATCAGAGACACATAAGTCAAGATGGCTATGGGATTAGATTCCCTAAGTTTAATATAGCAAGATTACATGTGTATTAAGGCATAAACATGAGGATAACCCTCCAGTGTGGTCTTGTGAAAATAGTCAAGGATGATATGTTTGTGAGTCAAAGTGTCAAGTAGGACAAGCATGAATGCTCAAAACACTATAGACTAACAAAGTATACCCACAATTAGAAAAAAAGTAAACATGCCCCATGCCCGTAGTCTTCTACTCTATGACATCCTTGAAAGATTATTAGGGAGGGAACACATGTAGCAAAGAAATCATCATAGACAAAACACAAACAATTTACAATGAATTTAAGTTCATCGTAGCTCAACCATTTAAATGTTTAAGAGTGTGTGTGTAAGTCACTTGGCCATTTATTCAAGACTTGATTCTGATAGTGAGAAATATCATGACATCGAAGACTATAGGTAGACAATCTAAAAAGCATTGAGAAACACTTGATGTCAAAAGGAGGTAATGTTGAGAAACATTATTTTGTGAGTTGTGAAAGAAAACCTAATACACAAGGAGACCTCAATAGGTTAAGCAGTTGTGCTCCTAGGATGAGGACAAGAAACAATTCCAAACTAGGAAATGTGTTGCAAAGTGAATGATTGAAACTAATGGACATAGGTGCAAGGGTCTCAAGTAGTGCCTATTTCCAAGTTTTCACCACTTGGTAGATTTTTTCATGACATTGAATTTTTTTGTATTTTTTATATTTTTTTATTTTTTCGGTGATACATCAAAGTGCTTATTGCTAGGTTTTCACTAAGATGATTATTTTTTCAAGAGATCTTCTATTTTTTTTTTGGATTTTTTCAAGATCAATAAGTATGTAAAAAAGAACTGAGCGATGAGCCACTAAGCTTAGAACTTCTTTAGATGTAGGAAATTGATAGGCTCCACTAGTTGTTCCCCTTCTAGAGTAGAAAGTTGATAAGCACCAAATCCAAATGCTACTATGATAATGTATGGGCCCAACTAGTTAGGTTCAAACTTCCCTTCTTTTCATGGTTCTGCTAATTTTTAGGGTCTTCTTTAAGAACAAGTTCACCCACTTGAAACTCACAAGGATGAAATTTCTTGTTATACTAAGTAGAAATGAAATTTTTATAAGCCCTCATATGATCAAAAGCAACCTTGCAACATTCATGAAGAGTTTCCAATTCTTGTACTCGCATAGCTCTATGGTCTTCATTGATTATCAACCCATGTAAGGAGACTCACAATGAGGGGATCTCAACTTATAAGTGGAGGACAACCTCAAAACCATAGACTAAAGAAAAAGGTGTGGTCCCTATAGGAGTATGGATGGTAGTCCTATAGGCCCATAGTGCCAGATTGATCTATAATTGTCAGTCCTTCCCAGATTTGTGAACTATTTGGTGCAAGATTTTCAACAATGTTTTGTTGGAGACCTTAGCTTGGGCATTCCCTTGAGCATAGTAGATGGAGGACCAATATTGTTTGACTCTAAATTTATTGCATAATTATTTAAGGTCCTTATTTTGGAATTTTCCTCCATTATCAGTAACAATAGAGGAAGGAATTCCATAATGACAAATGATGTGGTTTAGTATAAATAGGGAAACATGTTTGCTTGTACCAATAGATAGTGGCATAACCTCAACCCATTTAGTGAAATACTTAGTTGTTGTGATGATGAACTTGTGGCCACTGGATGTAATTGGATGATTTTTGCCTACCAAGTCAAAGGCCCATTGTTGAAATGGCCAATATGTCACAGAGGGAATCAACTCATGACCAGGAGCATGAATCAAATTACCATGAAGTTGACATTTCTTATAGGACTTAGCATTATGAACAAAGTCAGCTTGCATGGTTGGCCAGTAATAACTGCCCTAAGCAATTTCCAAGCAAGTGCAAGGCCATTAGAATGTGCCCCACAAATATCATTGTGGACATTGGCTAGTGCCTTTTAAGATTCTTCTAGCTCTAAACATATAAGTAATGTTCTGTCTAGAATCTTCCTATACAAGTCACTAGAGAGAAAAGTGTAATGTGAAGTATTATGGAGTAGTTGGCATTTTTGGTTGCACATGAAGGTTTCAAGAATAACTTGATCACACATGTAACATAAGATAGTAGGATAGCAGAAGGAATCATGACCTACAATGATGCATATCACATGGTTATTTGAGGAATAATAAGTAGGAAGACGTTGTTCTTCCACCAAGAACTCAAATAATGATTCATGTTCTTGCAACTAGAGGATAGATGCTAGAGTGTCCATAGCATCAACATCCTTTTTTTTTGCTCTAGAAATTTGCTGGAATGTCAAAAAAGTGAAATAGTTCCTTAAAGCATCAATCAACTTCTTATAGGGTATCAAATTGTCATCCTTTTTTTGATATTCATTGTTGACTTGATTTATGACAAGTTGGGAATCTCCATAGATGCACAATTCAATGATTCTCCATTCAAGGGCCATTTTGATCCCATTTTTTAATGCCTCATATTCTGTAATGTTGTTTGTGCAAGAAAATAAGAGTTTGTAGGATTTTTGGATTGTATAACCATAAGGGAAAAAAAATAGGACACCTACTCTAGCCCCATTCTATGTATAAGAACCATCAAAGAACATTTTCCAAGTTCTCCCAGTGATGTACATAATTGAGGCATCTAGAAACTCAATTTGCATAGGTGTTGTATCCTCTAGTGGAAAATCATCCAATTAGTTAGCTCTGGCTTGCCCCTTAAAAGCTTTATGTTTGACATACTAAATGTCAAATTCTAAGAGAATCATCATCCATTTAGCTAGATGGCTAGTAAGTGCAACTTTTCTCAACAAGTATTTCAAGGGATCAATTTTAGCAATCAGGTGAAGCATATGTGCCAACATGTAATGCTAGAGTTTTTGGAAAGAAAAGACCACTGTTAGACAAGCCTTCTCAATGGTTCTATAGTTCATCTCATAAGCCACCAAAGTGTGATTGATGTACTATATTGAACATTCTTTTCTAGCCTCATCACTTTGTGCCAATAATGCTCCTAGAGAGGAAGTTGTAGCTAAAATGTACAAAATTAAAGGTTTTCCTAGTATGAGTGGCATTAATACAAGATTTTTAGCCAATTATCAATTTATTTGGTCTAGGCTTTGTTGGAAATCTTCATTCTAATGTGAGTAGAACCTTTATGCAAATTCTTGTTAAAATATTGAGCTTTATCAGCCAACTAAGAAATGAAACTTCTAATGGATTGTAGGCATCCTTGTAGACTTCTAGTTGACTAATATTTCTTGGAGGATGAATTTCTATGATTTCTTGTACCTTTTTATGATCAACCTCAATTCCTTTTGCTAATATAATGTAGCCTACCAATTTTCTAAATGTGACACCGAAGACACACTTTTTTAGATTTGGCCTAAGTTGAAATTGTTCCAGACAATCCAAGATCAAACTAAGGTCATCAAGATGCGTGTCTCTTTTTTTAGATTTTTCTAATGTGTCATCAACATAATTTTCCATATTTTTATTCATCATACCACAGAAGATGGTGGTCATTGATCATTGATATGTAGCACCAGCATTTTTTAGCCCAAAGGGCATGACATTCTAGTAGAAGGTGCTCTAGGCACATGTGAATGTTGTCTTTTCTTGATCAGCTGGAGTAATCTTAATTTGGTTATACCTAAAAAAGCCATCCATTAGGGAGTACATTTCATAACCTATCATCATATCTACTATCATGTTTATGTTGGGAGGTGGAAAATCATCCTTAGGGCATGCTTTGTTTAGATCTCTAAAAATAGTACATGCTCAAATGGATTTATCATGTTTAGACACATGTACAATGTTGGAAATCCACTCTGTGTAGTCAATAGCTCTAATAAAGTTTGCTCTCAAGAGTTTTTCCAACTCTACTTTGACCAAGAGGGCTATATGTGGATGCATTTTTCTTAGTTTTTGTTTAACAAGTTTTACACCAAGAGAGATAGATAAATGATGCATGATAAGATCTAAGTTGAATCCTAGCATATCTGAGTATGTCCATGCAAGATTGATCTTCTTGTCTTGAAAGAATTTGGCAAAACTCTCCTTTTCTTCAGTTGACAATGATTAGGCCACATGGATAATATTAGGAGATTCCTCTATCCCCAAGTTAATAGGCTATGTAGGTTTGATGAGAATCAAAGATATGCCTTAAAAATAGCTTGTCAAACTACCAAGTACCTCATCTTTAGGTGCCTCAAGGAGGTTTTCACCATTGGGTTATGCATCTTTGTTTCTACTTTTTTTAGGTTTAGATACTACCACAAAGTGGTTTTTGCCATCTAACTGATTGTTTTTTCTATTAATTTTATGATCGAGGTACTTGATATTTGATTCCATTATGTTAACTATGGGTTCAGTGGTATAAGAAGTCATGGGTTCAATGGTGTTTAGGTAGCAAGCAATCTCATAGTCATTTTGAAAAAATGGTATTTTAGGTCTTTGTTATTGAACCGACCAATCCATGAGATTAGGGTGAAGCAAGGAGAGAGATGTCTAAGTATCAAGGTTATTAATATGAAAAGAGTAATCTCTGGTGACATGAAAAGTTGAGCCTATAGTGAACATTGCAAAGGAATCTAGATTAGGAATAGACCTCGAGGGACCAATGTGGTCCACTAAAGCAGTTTGTGAGCCAAACTCATCTAACCCTATACTAGACTCTTCGACTACATTTGGTTGGATTACATAGCTATGAATGAAATCCGCCCCTAATTCACTAGATGTGTCTAACAAGCTTTCCCATTCGAACTCATGAGAGTCTATACTCTGATCTCTAGTAATTAAGCGAGCAATGTTTTATCTAATCCATCCTTTGTTTAAGTCTTAATGGTCAGATTCATCTTGTTCCTACTATTGAGAAGTGGAAGCTTTAGCATCATTGTGGGTAGGTAGTATTTCTTCTCCCTAAAGGAGAGAAGTGAGAGGCATGAAATCATCATCTTGCAAAGTGGCAACAACAAAGGTAGGATCATCATCCTTTGATTCACTAAACATGGGTGCTCTTCTATCAAATGTTTATATTTCATCTTCTAGCCCAAAACCTAGGCGAACAGTATCTCAAGTGTCACGACCCTTAGTATGACTTAAAGGTTCTATTAGAGATTTTTTGTTACTAGTTAAGGACTCATGTCTCTAATAGCCCCATGTTTTTAATAAGTTTATATCCTTTTTTGTAACATTTAGGAGAGATGGGAGTAGTGACTATGACTTCTGCCTCATCTTCCTCTTCCCTATATGTCCAATTTTTGATTTCTTGTTGTTCTTTTTCTGCTTCTAAGGGGATTAAGAATTGAACAAATGTGCCAAAAAGAGTCATTGCAGAAGTTGAAGGCTTTTTTGTGCTAGAAAGTTTCCCATAAGACCAAGGGGGAATAAGTAAAGCAATAATAGAGTCCAGAGTGTACTCACCCATTCTTAGGCTTATCATTTTCTGTTATTGCTCATACTCTATAAAGGATGGTTTTAGCTCATGAGAAGAGTGATTATGTGGAACCAATGTTTATGTAGCAGATAGCATATTGATAGACATTGAGCTGTCACTGGGGACAACTATCTTAGTACCATTAAAGGGAACTTGATATACTGATGATACGTAGAAGAAACTTCTTGCATGTCATGAATCCATGGTCATCCCAACAACAAATTGTAGGCAAGTGGTATGTCTAGGACTTGGAAAATGACATCTTTTTCAACTAGACCAACTCTAATTGGAAGCACAATTAGACCTTTAGAAGGTCTTTCAACCTCATCATAGGCTTTTATAGTGATCTTGTGCCTAGGGTCAATCAAAAATTCAGACATGCCTAACTATTGGATCACATTGAATGAGATGATGTTCAAGCTTGCACCATTGTCTATTAGGACTTGGTGAATGCAAGTATAGAAGATTTAGACTTTGACATGGAGGGAAAGTTTGTGGGGATGACTGAGAGCTCTATCATCTTCTTTAGAAAAGTTGAGGCAGTAAGGTGAAGAGATATAGTTCACCATAGCTTGGAATAATTGCATGTCAATATCCATGAGAACGTTAGTAGAACATAAAGATTTTTCAAGGATGTCCTTGTGAAAAGGGGATAATTCTAACTACTCAAAGATGGAAATTTGAGCCAGGCTACATTGCAACTAGATGACAAGGTCATAATTGGAGATTGCTAAGGTAGTTGCTTATTTGGACGATGAAATTTTTTTAGGATCATTAGCAGCTTTTATAATGATTTTAGATTTCCCCCTAGTGACAATGTTAAGTGGTTCACTCTGTGAAGAGGAAGATTCAACCACTCAAAGTACCACCTTAGGTCTAATGTTCTTGTGGTGTTGGGGAACATTTCATGTTTTGAGGACAACTTTGGGTCTTTTATCCTCAACATCATGTTGGGTTGATTGTCAAATTTAGAATTCATCGTGCAAAGATACTCAACAAGTTCAATCAAGTTGATAATGTTATCCATGTTAGATAGGCATAGTTGATCTTAGTATCATGATTCTTCTTAGGAGCTTTGGAAGTTTCACCTTTCTCATATTCAAGAAAAGGTTGCTTGAAAGCTTTATGGTCAAAATTTTTAACAATACCATCTGTGACAACTTTTACTATGAATAATGTTTTTGAGTTTAAAAAAATGTTCAATGTTATGACCTTTGCTTTTGTGATAATTGCAAATATGATCCTCTCGCCACCAAGGAGGTCTAACGGGTGGGTCATAGAGGCCAAATTTTTTTGGTAATGTCACTATTTTTTTTGCAATCAAGATCTTTAAGACCACTTCATAAGGTTCAACCATTGGTGCATAAATACGTCATTTTTTATAAACTTGGTGTTCTTGTCATATGTTTGTGGTTTTGAACCTTCTTGTTGTTTTGTAGCATAGATGGAATTAAAAATATTAAACATGGGTTCCTTGGTCTTAGGAGCATCTACTACTCCATCATTGACAACATATTTGTTCTTATTCCAAGGTTTATTTTTGTCCTTGCCATTTTCATTTCCATTTTCTCTTTGTTCACAACAAGGTCACCCTTCTTGATAGCAACATCCTCAATGTGATATGCACTCTCAACCTCGAGGCAGGTTTCTCCCCCTAATATAGAGAGAGAAGCTGAGAGGAAGGAGTCCTCCCCCCAGAGGCCTTCCTCTAGGCCCAAGGATTTCTTGCTTCTCCCTTTGGGCTTGGTCCTGGGCCAAGGGAAGGCTCAATCTACTCCCATGGGTTTGGAGGCCAAACTCTTGCAACTCATCAACAATTCCTCTCCTAACTAGGTCTCTCATTGGGAAGAATGGATTGACAATTGCTCTCTTGACAGCTAAAACAACTAGTGCATGATGAAAAAGAAAAACAAGAACCAATTTCAAGATCACCCCCCCTGTACCCAATGACTACTCGAAGCAAGGTTAAGGCTGATGTTGGTTTAACTCCCAAGCAACTAGGCAAGAAGAAAACCAACCAACTCTTGCAAGAAGAAACCAAAAGGAACTTGGCAGATGGGAGCCAGAGAACCATCAAGGAACTCTCAGGAAGTAAGAAATGAAGGTCATTTCTTGGAATATAAGGGGCCTATATGGGGCCCATAAACAAGAATTAGTAAGAAATATGGTCAGAGATCAAAGACCCAATTTTTTGTTGATCTAGGAGACCAAGATGAAAAGGGAATTGGTTAATAAGTTATCTTTCAATAAACTCATGAATAGTGTAGCCACTGATTCAGATGGAGCCTTTGGAGGGGTGCTAATTCTTTACAACAATAGGAAGTACTAGTTATCCACCATTTTCTATACAAATAATGCTCTCCTTTGCAAAGTCTCCCTTCACCATAGTGATGATTCTTGGTTCATCCTAAACCTATATGCACCTAACTCTAAAAGGGAAAGGAAAGCCTTTTGGGATAGTTCCATTGTAGTCATCAACAACATCAATACCAAAAAAGGAATCATCATGGGGGATTTCAACTCCCTTCTCACTGATAACAAAAAATGTGGAGGGCTAGCCCTAGATTAGGAAAGTAAGCTTGACCTGACCAATTTCATCCACAATCTTGCTTTTATGGATGTGGATCTCTTGGGGGGTAGTTTTACTTGGTCTAACAAAAGAGTTGGAGGGGAATGTATCCAAGTTTATCTTGATAGAGCCCTCATCTCTCTCAAGTGGCTTCAAACTCACTCTTGTAGATTATCCCTTCTTCCTAGAGTTGGCTCATATCACTCCCCTATTTCTCTTTCTGTGAGTCCCCTTGTTGTCAAAAGGAATTTTCCTTTTTGCTTCAAGAAAATGTGGATAACCCACTCGGATTTGGAACCTAAGATTTCTTCATGGTGGAAGATTGAGATCGAAGGCACTGCCATGTACAGGGTGCCCAAAAATTGAAAAATGTTAAAAGAAACATTAAAGTTTGGAATAAAATCGAATTCAGCCATATTTTCTAGAATAAAGATGAGAAGATTGCTCAGCTTAACTCTATCTAGGAAGAAATTTAGCACATCGGTTATAATGATTAGAACAGGCTAGAAGAGAGGGCTAGCCTCTCAGATCTCCATAACATCATTTCAAAGGAAGAACATTATTGGAAACAAAGATCTAGAGTTAATTAGTTAAAAGAAGGTGACCAAAAATAAAGGCTCTTTCATCTAACCACCCTAAAACATCGGGTAAACAACAACATCTCTTCCATTAAGAAAGGCCAGGCTCATTTAACCAAGGACAATGAGATTACAGATGAAGCTATTCAATTCTTCTCCTCCCTCCTTTCCAAGGATCCTTCTCTCTTGGATCCCGACCAAGTTGATATTTTGTCTGCTATCCCATCCTTGTTGCAACCACACCACAATTCGATGTTGAAAGCTATCCCCTCCCCAGAGGAAATCTTCCTGGCTCTCAATTCTCTCCCAGGAGAAAAAGCCCAAGGCCCAAATGGCTTCCCGACTTTCTTTTTCCAAGTCTTTTGGGAAGTGATCAAGAAGGATTTTATTAAGGTAGTGCAAGAATTCTTTGCCACCAGAAATCTTCTGAAAGAACTAAATGCCTCCTTCTTGGTTATCATCCCTAAGACTTTGGGAGTTGACTCGATGGATAAGTTTAGGCCCATAAGCCGTTGCAACTCTTTGTAAAAAATCATTTCAAACGTTCTTACCTCAGGACTCTTCAACATCCTCCCTTTGATTATTTCTCCTCAACAAATTGGCTTTGTTCCTAGGAGATAGATTATTGACCCCATTATCACGGTCCATGAGGTCATCCACTCTCTTGAGGCTGGTAAGAAGGAAGGTTTCTTGCTCAAACTGGATATGTCTAAAGTCTATGATGGGGTGGACTGGAATTTCCTTTTGGTGGTCCTACAGGCTTTTGGTTTTGATGCCCAAGTTTGCAAGCTCATCTCTCAACTTGTTACTTCTTGTTTATCTATTTTGGTTAATGGTTCCCCTTCTCTTTTCTTCTTCCCTTTGAAAGGACTAAGATATAGTGACCCCATTTCTCTTGTTCTTTTCATCATAATGGTTGAATGCTTGGGAAGAATCATCTATAGGAAATGTCAGGACAGGAGTTTGCTTGGTCTAAAGCCCTCTTCAGGTCCCTCAACCTTCACTCACTAGCAATTTGTGTATGATACCATTTTGGGGGATGAAACCTCTATCAGTGAGGCTAGAGTTTTCAAGGGCCTCCTGAATACCTACACCATGGGCTTAGGCTAGGTGATCAATTGGGAAAAAAGCTCAGTCTTCTTCATCAACACTCCCTTGGAGAGATAGAGGAAGATTGCCTGCATCTTGGGAAGTAGTATTGGGTCTCTTCTTGCCAACTATCTTAGCTTGCCCTTGGGCACCAAACTCTCGAATTCTTTTTGGAACAACATCCTAGACAGATTCAACAGGAAACTTGTAGGTTAGAAAGGTGCCACCCTAAGCCAGGCTGGCAAGTGCACTTTGGTTAAATCCATCTTTTAGAACCTCCCAACTTATGCCTTAAGCCTTTTTGGCATCCCAGTCAAGCATGCTAAAAGGATGGAGAAGATTTAAAGGGACTTTCTCTGGTCAGGGTCTGATGACCATAAGAGATACCACCTCATTGCCTAGGATCTTGTTTGTCTCCTCAAATGCTATGGTGGTCTTGGCATCAGAAAAATCAGACATCTCAACAATGCTCTACTAGCTAAGAAAATATGGCACATTTTTCAAAGTTCAAGTGTTTGGAGGGATATCCTAACTGAGAAACACCTAAGAAGGCAGTCCCTCAACTCCCTATTTGATGGGTCTGAGATTCCCTAAGGGTCTTACATTTGGAGTGGGATTTTGAAGGCAAAGCCTCTGACCAAATCTAAGGCGAGGTGGAAAGTTGGCAACAAGGACAATATCCTTTTTTGGCATGACAACTAGACATGTCAGGGACCTCTAATCAATCACCCTTGCTTTGGAAGATGGGCTAAACAAAGCATAGAAAGATATGGTCTATATGTCAGAGATTACAAATCTAGAAATGATTGGCATGACCTAGCTGAGCTATCCTTGGACCTTAACTCTCAGATGATTTATCTGAAAGCCACCTTCCTCAACAATAGTAGGGATACCCTCATTTGAGGGGATTCTTTGAGTGGGCTGTACTATGTTGCCTTAGGATATTTCTCCATATGGGATAGGATGGAGAATCCAATTTGGGCTAAAGCCTGGATTTCTAGTCTCACTCCTAAAATCAACATTTTCTTCTGGCTTCTCCTGCAAGACAAAATCCTAACCTTGGATAATTTAGCCAAGAGAGGCCAAATTATTCCCAATAGATGTAGCCTCTACAAACATGATCCAAAAATGGTTAATCATTTGTTCATTCACTATTCTTTCTCTTACAAGGTGTGGAACATCCTAACTAGGGACCTTGATTTTAGTTGGTGCCCCCCAATTAGTTTCCAGGACTTCTTCAGCCAATGGAGAAGCCACCACTTTGGCAAGAATTGACATTTATTTAGCTTATGGATTCTCCCACACTTCTGTTGGGGAATCTAGAAAGAGTGCAACAATAGAATATTTAGAGAAAGGGAATCTCTAGAATTCATTATTGCTAAGAAAATTGAAGGTCTCACCTTGGAGAACTATGCTATAACCAAGGGTGGAAACATCAAGTAAGGAGGGAAGTGTAAAGCTAGAAAGGAAGATAGGAACAAGAGGAGATAGGAAGCCAGATGGTCCTTTCCCCCTGAGGACTGGTACAAAGCCAACTTTGATGGGGTAGCAAAGGGGAATCTTGGTCCTGCCGAAAGTGGAGGCATTATTAGAAATAGTTTGAGGAGAGTAATTGCTGCTATTTCCTTCCCTCTTGGTCACCAAAATAACCACTTCATTGAAGCCAATGAAACCAACCATATTGTTAAACTAGCTTTGGCTTCTAGAATTGATCATCTCTGGCTTGGGGGCAATTCCTTAAACATCATCAACTATATCAAAGGTCTCACAATGACATCTTGGACTATTGCCAACGTTATTGAGGATATCAAATCCAACCTAGGAAAGTTCAAAAAGACTTATGTTAGCCATATTTTTAGGGAGGCCAACCTAGTTGCTAACTGGTTTACCAACGATGCAGTCACAAGAAATTGGGTGATGACGTAGAGGAACGATGATGAATTTCTGGTTTCAGCAACTAAGTTACTCTAGCTGGACCAAATCCTAGGCATAAATATTATTCCTTTTTAATTATGACTAGATTTTCCAAATCACATGTTGGAAGAAGAGTAATAAGAAGTAATGCGGAGCCCTTTTCAAGATATAATTATGCATACAGAAGGCATGCTTTGAAGGTAGACTCGAACAAAACCACTAAAAATCATAAAAACATTTTCTTTTTTTTGCGTCCCAACCAGTTCTGTTCTCTGTAATAGTACTAGTGGTTTCAAGTTTTCCAAGCCAAAGACTACCATGGTGGGTGAAAGGATTAGAAGAGAGCCTTCAAGGGAGGCGAAGAGTTGGAAGGAGAAGAAGAAGGTTTGTTGTAAGCTCAAAAAAGGTGGAATAACCAGGTTCATAGAGAAGCTGCATGGTTTTGATGCTGGGGTTATGAAGGTCATGGTGGATTCTTGGAGCAATGGGAGAGTCAAAATTGATGGTGTAACCCACCAAATCTTCGAGGGCTTAATCACAGAGGTGACAAAAATCTTGCTAGACGGCATAAAATTTTACAGGGACAAAAAGATATCGGCCAATGCTATAAATGTATTTGTCAAGGATGACAAGGAGAGAGACAATCTCATCAAGATTTACACCTAATACAATATTGAATCCATCAAGAAATTATGGACGTATGTCCTCAAAATCCTCATTGAGTACATTACTCTTGATCCTAGGTTCGACAAGATAAGAACACACCATTTTGTTTTGCTAAACCACTTTAGGCATGGTGTTAAAATTTCCTTTTCCTTCTATATTTACACTTCCATGTCTAAGGGTGTTGAGGATTTCAAGAAAAAAACTGTTACTAATTCTGCCCTCCATGAAGGCCTTCTTCTCCTAGTTTACGAGTTTTTGAAAACCCAAACTAGAGGAAAATCCCTTGGTGACTCAGGTACTGAATCAAAGGATATTGCCAGTTCGGACTTAGAGGATGTTCAAGTCATTAAAACAGAGGAAGCCAAAGCCACCTCTATTGCTCACAACCCCAGTATGCCTAGTAGAAAGAGTCCTACAAGCTGCCCCCCTACCCCCTAAGCCTGAGCCTTAGGAGGAGAAAATTGATAGTGGGGAAGAGGAGGAGAAGGAAACTGATTCAGAGGAAGAGGATAAGGAGCTGGGGAAGGACAATGTGAGTGAGGAGAAGGGGAGGGTTAGTGAAAAGGAGGAGGCTGCCCCTATTTCCCCTCCATGTAACCCCAAGAAAAGAAAGGTCGACCAGGCCTTGATTCAAGAAGAAGCCTAGATTCCTGAAACCCATGGCCCTGACTCACCCATATCCCCACCGAAGGAGATGAATGAAATTATGGTGCAAAGAAGTGGGAAGGTGGTAAGGAAGAATAGGAGGAGGGCTTGGAGAAATTTCAACATGGACACAACTAGGCTGGGTATTGTCAGAGAATCGGTGAACATCCAGGTGTTGGAGGACCTTAACAACATAACCCATTATGACTAGTTAATTGACCCCACTATGTTGGTCATCTCTGAAAACATGTGGGAAACTAGCTTCAATTTCCTAAATAATGCAAAGAGTTTCTTGGTAGACAATTTTTGTTCTATCAAATGGTTGTTTTAGGAAATTGAGGCCCTTAAGGAAAAGAACAACCAGGACACTAGTCAAAATACCTGCAGAGTTTAGGAGACCACAGGAAAGAATACTACCCAGCTTGGTAACCAAAACATCCATGGTGGCAAGGACACCAGGGATGGACAAGAGGATAGACTCTCCTTGATTGAATAGAAAGTCCAAAAGTTTGAATCCATCCACCAGGTGCTGACTAAACAAATTGTGGACACTCTGCACACTTTGAATGAGAATATTGTCAACTTGGGTGACTCTCTAATGAGAGCTGCTTAGGTAAGGACACTGCATAGAGGACTAGGATGGATTTTGAGTAGGTGGAGTTTTCTTAGACTGAAGCTAGGTACAAGGTGAACAAGGTAGACCAAGTGGGGACCCAGAACAGGAACTAGGAAGGAGCAGATAGTCAGAAGGACAACGAAGTTACAAAAACTTTGCAGGACTTAGAGAAGGACAACCAATAGTCTACTTCACTTTTGGTTTTGTTCTTTGTTTTGGTTTTTGGCCTTTTCCTCCTAGCCTAGGGCCTTTTGTCAATTTTTAGCTTTTAGCAACAATCTCTTGTTAGTTAGACTTTTAAATTTTCTTTCTGTTATGATGTAATATTTTGGGTTTTAGGATCCCTATAAAACCTATTTTACTTAATAAAAAACATACATATTTGACACCTAACCTAGAAAGGAATGAAGTGACAAGACCCTAGATTACTGAAAATACATTACAAACTCTATTTTGATAGCAAAATGACCCAAGTGATATTCTTCTAGAACCTAGGTGATAGTAGGACAACAATTTATATTGTATGACACAATTTACAGTAACAAGGTGATGCTTTTCTTTGGAGCAACAGTTATTCTTAAGTAGTGCAATAAAATATAGTATGTCTAGGTGATAGACTTGGAAGGAGCCAGGTGATACTTTTTTGGACAAAAAGTGTCACACGATATTTCTCTAAAGACTGTGCAATAGTTTGCTAGTGAATTTTGAAAAGGACAATTTGGACTGAAAAATTCATGTTTTTAGTTTGACAGTCATGTAATTTTAGATTAGATAGTGTGAGATTTTAATTTGTGTCAAAGGACAACGAGTTTTGCAAATAGTAAGGGTATTTTAGCATGTCTCAAAAAATTGAACAAGGGTCAACATAACCTTGTCAATAAGCATTTGTGATATCAAAACAACCTTCCTAACAATTTTATCAAGATGTTTGATTTGTGAGATCATTTACAGAAGTCAACACATTTGAAAGTACTTGCCAAGCAATCTACCTTAAAGTCATAGTTTATTACTCAACAACTTGGCTCACACTAAGTGCTCCTTCACCTCACACCAAGTAGCTTCCCATAAGAGATATTGGCTTTGTCATGGAAGTTTCATAAGTACAACCAAGGGAACATAGATGGTGAGTGTAAAATCTTGGGGTGATTCAGGTAGTCCACTAGGATTGATCCTTGCACCAAGAAGTTCAACAACAAAAAAAGGGTAGTTACTAACTTAGAGTGTTTATAAAGGGCTTTCATTTGTAATTTTCCTCTTGAACCCAATTATGAAATACCCCACCTTGTGGTGGATAACAAACCTCATGGACATAAGAGCACCTTAAGCATTCTTTCTTAGCATTTTCCTCATGGTCCTAATCCCACAAGTAATCACACTAACTGAAGACAAACAATATATCTACCAAGGTTTTGTGTCCTTGATAGCCTTGAGTTTATAGTGGGTTGGAATAGTTAGGTTTGCTTGTCTCCACTTGGGTCATTCGTCTTGGTTTCCCAAGAGTAGGGCTTCTAACGGATTCTAACTACAACAAATTGGATCCACTTTCAAGAGTCAAAATTTTTGGTTCACCACAAGGGTGAAGAGCATACTCTCCTATCTTGATCAGTTCCCCCAAACATGTTAAGGAGCTTCAATTATCCCTTTTCTTTCAAAATCCAAAGGCAAGTCAAAATTTTTGATTCACCACAAGGGTGAAGACCATACTCTCCTATCACTAAAGAATCTCAATCACAAGTTTAATGTTCCTACAAAATAAAAACAACTAGTATAATGTCGCGCATGAAATAAAAGAAAATAAGAAACTTTTGTTTTTATGCTTTGGATAGCCCTACAAACAAGTGTTAGTAGCCCTTGCACATTTGAAGCTCTAGCATGGATTCTTTTAAAGGAAAGTATGCATATGCTTCAAGGCAACAACTTGAAAGCACAACCATTAGTCCTACAAGTTAGTCCTAAAATAGCATAAAATCTGCAAATAAACCTCTGTCAAATAGTCATAGACTTGTAAGATCCACCAAATGGCAAGAAACAACTGAAAATTTGACCAAACCACCCAAAGAGAAAGAAAATTCAAACTAGGTGATAGTTTTTACTAGAAGACTATCGTATGATACTTCTTAGTATACCTATGTGATAGTTTTCCTTCATGTGATATTTCTACTTAAGCTAGGTGACAAAGCTTACTATGTTGAGGCAATAGAGTTTTCTAAGATCATGTGATAGTTTTACCATAAAAGTATGCACAACAGTACAAACAAATGTCATACGATATTGGCAAAGAATAGCCAGAAAGTTGTGATTATTTTAAAAAAAAGTGAACTAAATGTCAAAAATGCAAGAAATGTAGTGAGATAAAGAGAAAAACTAGGATGTTATGCCCCACGATGGGCACCACAAATGTACACTTGAAATGTGTCACACTCTAAACCATTCTATCCAAGTGATTCCATGAGTTCAAAATGCTTGGATATCGACTTAGAGCTCCCTATCCATGGAGTGAAAGAAAGTATATTTGAATGTGTGAAGTTCTCCATGAGTGCTCTCAAGAATTTGAATTGTATACCTATAGCATAACAATACTCAAGAGTGTGGATCCTTTGAGGGGGCAAGCTCTCTCTCTTTTAAAGTCATATGGATGGTAGAGATCAAGATCAAGATGATGGAAGATCAAGGGTGGAGTTTGAAAATAAGGTTGATCCATGTGCACACACAAGTCAACCAATAAATAAATAGTTGACTTTGCATATGAGACAAAAAGAGTCTCTTCCTTTAATTTGTAAAATAGAAATAATGCTTTATGTGTGAACGTTGAGTGGGTTAGAAGAAAGGGGGCTTTTATTTAATTAAAAGGAGATTTTCTTTTAATCAAATAATTAACTTAGGATAGTGTAGTCAAAACTATAGGTTACAATCAAATTAATTGATTTATAGCAATTTTGCGTAGGTAAATGATTAAATAATTTAGCCAAAAATATTAAGGAGGGGGGTAATAGTCTAGATGACCATTTTTAGATGATTACACCTATTTTGTCATATTGCATTGGATCATGATTCATACAAATATTTTTCACTATGGTAAATTTTTTTATGATTCATGCATTTTATTGTATGGTTTCTAGGTCTATTGCATTTTTTCATTTCAGATACAGAGGCTTGATTTCTAGGATTTTATCACTTTATTTGATTATTATTGATACTAGCTGTATTTTGAACAACCTAACAAGTTCCTACAAGATGTTAGAAGAAGAGGCTTTTAATAAGACTATTAATACTTTATTTTTATAGGTTGCTTAGGAGATACAAATGAACATTTCACCTTATTTACAACTTTGATCTTTTAGGCATCTTAAAGAGGTTTATTTTCATATTTGATTTGGTGTCAGAGAAGTATTTTGTTGACTACATTATCAATTAGAAACTTAGAAGCATTGGATTGGTCACATGAGAATGAATCTAGTTAATTAACAATCTAAATATTCATGGTGTGTCTATACTTAGGAGAGTATTCTCTTGTCTATATAGAAAAATATAAATCTAGGCCCCTAAAAATTCTCTATTCTTTTTGTGTACCTTTTAGTGAGTCTATCATTGAGTTAAATATCTCATAGGAATGACTCAATTAGGAACACGAAAACCTTT